>OZ012738.1:29506044-31906044 GCA_963859935.3 Lathyrus sativus
AATTGAACAAGGTGACTATCAAGAATAAGTATCCGCTTCTGAGGATTGATGATCGGATGGATCAGTTGGTTGGTGCAAGTGTGTTTAGTAAGATAAATTTGAGATCTATGTATCATCATATTCGTGTGAAGGCTAAAGATATTTAGAAGACTGTTTTTAGAATGAGGTATGGTCATTATGAGTTTTCTGTGATGCCGTTTGGTGTGACTAATGCACCAGGTGTACTTATGGAGTACATTAACTGGATTTTCCATCCGTATTTGGACAAGTTTGTGGTTGTGTTCATTGATGATATTTTGATCTAATCAAAGAGTAAAGAGGATCATGTCGAGCATCTGAGGGTTGTATTATCTGTGTTGAAAGAGAAACAGTTTTATGCTAAACTCTCTAAGTGCAAGTTTTAGTTAAAGGAAGTGAGTTTCCTTGGTCATGTGATTTCTAGTAAAGGTATTGCAGTTGATGCGTTGATTGTTTATGATTTTTCGAAAGTTTTTCCTGATGAGATAAGTGATTTACCGCCAGAACGCAGGGTGAAGTTTACGATAGACTTAGTTCCTAGAACTAGTCCCAGTGGGTTGCCTATCTTATGGATTCTCTCGGCTTCATAAGGTTCTAACAAATTCTAACTCAAGTCAAAAGGGAATAGACAAGACTTGCGTTCACCACTTCACACTATATGAAAACATGTTGCTTGAGTTCAATAACTCAACCCATCACTAGTCAGAAACTATACCAAGGTATCCCTTACTCCTGTCCTCCCCTACATCTAGGACTTTTAGCACGGGTCATTGATCCACTGTCACGCACAGATCAAAAACGAGTATTTATGAAAAACAGTAGTAACGGTAACTTTCAAGTGTGGTACTTACTCGAAAGACAAATTGGAAGAAATTAAGGAGGAATGGTGTCAATACATTCTTGAGATGAGAATTGTATAAGATATATATATTGTCTTTCTGTCTTTTGATCGGAGTTTATAGAGACTTTTGTTGTTGTGATGTTATGTACATACTACTGGATAATTATAGTTCTGAAAGTCGTATATAGTTTTGGAATTTGTTGATATACTTCTAGAAGCTAGTTGTTGTGAGGATCCGGAAATATGAAATTTGTAATTATATGTATAGTGAATATATTTGTGAAGTTATCGGTTTTAGGATATATTTTAGAATTATGGATCGTTTCTGTTGAATATATATATATATATATATATATATATATATATATATATATATATATATATATATATATATATATATATATATATATATATATATATATATAAGGCCTATATATGTGTTGAAATAAAGGCTTGTGTTGAATTACAATGATTATAAGCAGGTTTATGTCTTGAATTGTTATGGTATATATAAGGCCAAAGTGTTGAAATAAAGGTTTGTGTTGAATATAATTGTTATAAGCCGGTTTATGTGATAAATTATAAAGAATTGTGCAACAGAATTCATCAAAATAGACATCGCTTTTACCAAAACAATTACAAAAAAAAAGCGCTAAGAAAAAGTGATTCATTTTTTAAAAAAAAATTCAACGACGTGAAGAAAAGGCAGCGCTTTTCTTGAAAAAGTGCTGCTAAAGGGGGGGGGGGGGGGGAAGAGAGCGCTTAAAAAAACGCTACTAAAGGAGGGGGGAAGAGAGCGCTTTTCTTAACAAAAGCGCTGCTATATGTCTTCAGCAAATACACTTTAGAGCGCTTTAAAAAGTGCTGCTAAAGGTGGGAGAAAAGAGAGCGCTTTTAATATAAAAAAAACGCTGCTAAAAGAGGGGGAAAAGAGAGCGCTTTTCTGGAAAAGCGCAGCTAAAAAGGGGCCTAAAGCAACGCTTTTTACTTTTAAAAAACGTTGTCTTTACCTACAGCAGCGCCACTTTAGGCAGCACTTTTAAGCGCTGCTAAAGGTCTTTTTTGGCATAGTGTGAACTGAAAGCTCGTTTAGTAGTGCCCATCTGAATGACCAGTGTCTTGTAAAGATGCAGAGGTATTCTTGGAAATCTATGGAAAAATCGCACACACACACATACTAAAAATACTTGAAAAGTCTTTTTTTTCTACTTAAAACCACCTGAAAACGTTTTAAAGGCCTAACTAGTTAATTAGGAGAGTGTCTCATTGATTGGGAAACTTTTTCTAATTGAATAATTGGTTAGACCCAATGATCTAATCGATTATTTTAACTAAGTTGGGTCTAAAATTAATTGGGATAGTCTCTTAATGATTGGTAATTAGATATATCAAAAAAAATTGTTTGTCGCTTAAATAATCGATTATTTGAGGTTAATAATCTATTAGACTAGTTGACCAAGGAATTGATTTGGACCATGAATTGTTTCCAAATTTATACCATGCCTTAGGCTATAACTAGATAGCTTCTTTATCACTTTTCCACATCCAAAAAAGGATCTTTGATCTAATTTTCATTTCTTTCATAACTTTTACTAAATATCTTGTTTTCTTACATATATATTTAGCCATAGTGCTTTGAGAGAATTCTTAAATCCAAGTGAGGATCATTGTTTTGGGTGAGGGCTTGATTTTAAATATACCAAGAGTTTATTATCTCTTGAAAAAATATTTCTTCCTTAGAAAGTTATTTTAGTTGTGAGTTAACAAGTAAAAGAGTTTGTTTGATATGAGGTTTGTCTAAGTAAGTCTTTGCTTGATTCATGATTTTCACCTTGAAGAAAAATTTGCCTTTTGGTTCGTGAAGATTAGCCACTAAAATCTTCACAGTTCCTCTTGAGTTCAACTCAGTTAAAGGTTTTCTTAGTTAGATATCAGTGCGGTTAAAATCTCAATTGGTTATTGAGTTCAGCCTAGTAAAAGCTCAGTCTGTTCGAGATCAGACAGTATGAAATATCACTTCAGTTTGACATTAGGAAGTATAAAATCTCATCTCAATTCGTGGTTAGCCAGTGCAAAACCCTGGTTCGATTCAGAGGATATCCAACTCAAGACTCCATATTGATTCAAGATCAGCACGTGGAAAATCTCAATTTGATTTGGAGGATAATCACTTTAAGACTAGTTCGTCGTTTGATCAAAAGTTATCTTTAAAACTTCATTTTCTTATATAAAATGGTTTGTATGCATATGTTTCTAAAAGCTTTCAAATTATTATATCCTCTAAAGAATAATTCTTACCGATATAATAGGTTAATTTAGGCAAGCTTGCATAAATATTTAGTGTATGAAAGCATATGTTTTAAATATTTATTATATCTCTTTACTTAATTGTATTTTTTTTTATGCTTATTCAATCATTTGTTTTAAAATATTTTCAAACTTTAATTTTATAAATGATTTAATTTTAAATCAACATTTTTCAAACTTTCACAATTTACCGTATTTTCTGTCTTATGTATAGAATCACGTGTACAACACATGCATCCAATTAAAGTTATGATTATAATAATTTTTAAGAATATGAGAAAGAGTTACTAAAGTTCCTATATGTTTATGTTCCCCTAAGCTTCAAATGATAGAGATTGAGTTAGATGCTGATTAACATTAGAATTTGATTCAAAGGTGTACAATTCCTTTTGGTTGGTATGATGACATTTTTCTGATCATGTTGGTCTCATGTGTTTGTATGTTACTTTGTAGGAAGGATGTCTCCATTGAGTGAAGTTGACTTCATGGATTTCGAAATTCTGGTGGCATAAGTTTTGTGCGCCTCCCTTCTTGAGAAGCTGATCTATGATCAATTTTGAATTGTTATGGCCAATGAATGCAAACACTGAGATGGAGATGAATGTTGCAAAAGGGATCATGAGTCTGAAGGGAGGTTACATGTTGAGATAATGGTAGAATTCCAAAATAATGGAAGAATATTCAAGATAGTAAAATGAGTATAACAATCCAAATCGGAAGAGTATGCATCATTCAACCTGGATCTTAAGAAGAGTCGACTATTGCAACATCATAGATGGTGCATGCATTGATATTTGAAGTGATAATTGGTTTTATTTCTTTTCATAATGGGTTCAAAGCTTGGATCAATGAACCAAGACATTCTTTGTCCAGTTTTCTAATATAATTGATAGCCTTTCTACCTTTTGAGGTAAAAAGCAAAACATACTATGTATCACCATAATATCACCCTTGTATTTTTTAATATTATATTTTATTGATATCTGAGAATATTTAGTAACTAAAATTAGATCAATATTCTATATTGAATTATTTCAAACATAACCATACATTTTACAATTTTAGTCGATCAAGATAATTGTAGATATACTTATGCTATATAATTGGGATAAATTTCATCTAAATAACTTATGTTCCTTTACTTGTGAAGTATCCCATTAAACGGTTATATAATCATTTCGTTACCTATAATATTTTATGATATTAATGTAATCAACTCGTCATTCAAGAACAATAGTAATTTCAAGTTTATTATTATTATTATTATTATTATTATTATTATTATTATTATTAATAAAGCAGGAAAGTGTAGTTTTTACAAAAATATTATAATTCGCCATACTCTTAGTCTTATTAAGAACGTTAAAAACATATCTCTAAAAAAAATTTTAAAATATTATTGTTTACAATAGCAACTATCAAATCTTATTTCATTAAGTGATATCGAATACATGGACCAAATTCTACTATAATATTTTATTCAAAACTAGTAAAGGACCCGTGCGTTTGCACGGTCGCGCAAGTGCAATAATTTATTTTTAAAAAATTAAAATATAATATATTTTTTTGTTTATATATATATATATATATATATATATATATATATATATATATATATATATATATATATATATATATATATATATATATATATATATATATATATATATATATATATAGGTGGATCAACGTACACAAATTTATTGTATAAGAGTTTTTTTTTAATGTAATGGATGTTAAATGATCAATAAATGGGTTCAAAAATTTTCCACAAATAATTTTTTTCAGTTTGGGACATAATAAAGTAAAACATTATTAATTTATAGTAATATAATTTGCTTAATTTTTTTGCATACTATATTAAGGAAGTAATCATATATAATATATAATATATAATCATATATAATATATAAGGAAGTAATCATATATAACAATACTTGAAATGCTAATATATAATATATAAGGTACATGTTAAGAATGGATCATTTCCATCATATATATATATATATATATATATATATATATATATATATATATATATATATATATATATATATATATATATATATATATATATATATATATATATATATATATATATATATATATATATATATATATATATATATATATATATATATATATATATATATATATATATATATATATATATATATATTTCGTACGAAAATTCGTCTGTTCCCTCCAAAATAATTGGCAATTACGTAGCATGTGGATATGTGTAATATAGGAAAATGAAAAGTTTTTCATCAGCCTATGTACTAATATAGCCGTAAAACCTAAAGGGATTTCATTAGAGCATGTTTATCTATAGTTTTCCCAAGTTCCTACACATTTATCGATGTTGTTTTGTCAGAAGCATTTGGATATTTGATATTTTCCAACGTTCTCTCATTTGCAATGTCCACAAAGAAACACACGTTACTACAATTTAAGTGGTTCATATTTATTATTTAAAAAATTCAATTTGTCATTTAAAGAAAATCAAGCAACGATAATATTTGGCAAAAAAACCAAAATAATAATTAATTTGATTTCAGGATATTGATTTTGTTTTGGAATGATAAGATTGCAACAACAATAAAATAACAGTAATATTTATTATTAAAAAAATTCATTTTGTCATTTAAAGAAAATCAAGCAACGATAATATTTGGCAAAAAAACTACAATAATAATTAATTTGATTTCAGGATATTGATTTTGTTTTGGAATGATAAGATTGCAACAACAATAAAATAACGGTAATATTTTTTAGTAGTATAAATAGGTAAGAAAAAATATTGTCAATGTAAGAAAAAAACAGTATTAAGAAAAAATATTGTCAATGTACAGAATGAATTTATAAAAATTGCAATTACATAATGATTTTTTTTTTTTAAATATATGAATTCAAACATAATATTGTACCTGGAATTAATTTAAAATTGTATTTTAGTAATCTTATAGGGGAATGAAATAAATTTTCCTAGATTGAAAAAAAATTAATATTATATTATTCAAATTTGGTTTCTATCTTTATTGAAAAGTATGATAGATATTTGATGTGATGTTAAAGTAGAGCGTTAATGATGGTTACTTTTGGCAAAGTTTGCTTCAAATATAAGCAAAAAATATTGAAGTGAAAGGTGTGGATATAGTGATTTTTTAGGGTTGAAACACGTGTATTGGAAGTTGCATATCTGTATCCGTTACATTTAAAATGGTATAATATTGTAAGTGGTTTTGGAATATTTTGAGTTATTAAGTGGGTAAATGGGATTAATAATGATGATAATAAATATTAATAAATAACAATATTAATAATAATAATAATATCAATTTATTCAATTAAATAAAACCCTAATTTTCATCGAACCGTTTCATATTAGTTCTCCCTCTTTTCATATTCTCGGTTTGACATCTCAGACAGACCACTAAAAAAATCTGTATTCTTATTATTAAAAAAATTCATTTTGTCATTTAAAGAAAATCAAGTAACGATAATATTTGGCAATCATATGGTGGGATTTAGTGGGACTCATTTTCTTAGTCCATCTTAATTATTTACCATCATTTTCTTGTACAACTAAATGTATAAAGAATTGATATTCTTATTGATTTATTACAAATCATGCATAGCATTAATTATCTTACGGCTGAATTATTTTAATACTCCACTGACCTAGCCAATAGAAATGAGGCAGTGGACATAATTATTCATTTCAACCCCCAACTATATTTTGGCAAATAAATAATTTAAATATGTTGAGTTATAATACTATATATGATGACGTGAGATTGGTAAAAAGTATAGTTGCATGCTTAACTTAATCATGTCAAACAAACAATGTAGATTTTCTATTACCAATCAAAAGACAATTCATTGTATATGATAATTATACCTTGTTTTTTTTTTATAAATCCTTAATTCAGTTGAATGCAAGATTCAAACGTTGCTCCAACATTTCTGAACTACCTGCAATTTTAACATATGTATTAGACTTTGAAAAAAAATTGTAAAAAAATGTGTTTCTATGTGTTTTCTAAAATTAGTTTTGAAGGATTTCATAATAAATTTTTATGTAATTGTTTTTTTAATTTCTAACACCATTAGGTATGCTGAAACCAAACATGATATGCAATAATCTATTTATAATTTAGTCGTATACACATATTTCATAAGATGACAACGTATTTTGTTATCAATCTAAAATACTTATTAACATTTGAAGATATGATACTCATATAAATTTTGTAGTGGAAAGAACACACAAAACACAATGTTCAACATAACAACATAGGATTTTGAATAATTTCACACACATGAATTAAATACTCATTATCATCCTTTAAACCATACATGAAATATAAATGTCAATTGTAATCCCACAAAATAAACACTTCAAAAAAGTAAGAACACATCCTACAACCAAAACATATCATGTTCTTAACAACTTCATACTTAAACTCATTCTGGTGGTAAAAAGATCATAAAAGATATTTCAATATCAAATTTCTGAAAATTCTAATTAAGAAGATGGTTCTATCTTTACTTTCTTGGATGGTCTGGTGCCTGATAATTGCGTAGCGCCAGACGCTTCAAAATCAACTTCTTCACCCTTGTCAGTAATTACAACATCCTTAGCCGGAGTCATTAGAATGATTGATTCTGGATTATTTTCACCAGATGCAGATAATGTTTGCTTGCAATATAAAAAATTAATTGTCAGATATAAAATGAATTATAATAATACAATATTTATCATAGCAAGTTATTATGTTAACAAATGAAGATACTTACTGCGGAAGTTTCCAAATTTTCCTTGTTAGGGACCACCTTTGCTATTCAGTTTTAGACTGATTCTGCACATTGAAACATCGAATATTTATTATACTTGTTAAATGTTTAAATAATACATGAATTAAGTGAATATTATACCTCTTCTACTATGTAGTCATTTTCAATCTCTTTAACAAAGGCTTCATCATCACAAAGCTTCCAAACAGACGGTTGGGAAAACGTTGGCTGCACCTTAACTCTAAAAGTCATTTTCTTATTCAACAGCATTTCAAGCTCATCAGGATAAACCATTGGATCATCTTCTCCATTCTAATGGAAAAATAAAATATCAATCATGAGTGATAATCTGAACTTTACAACTCGATAAACTATTAACATTTTAACTTATGTATAACAATGTACCTCCACCATAGAGTTATGCATAAATTCAGCAGTCATTCTAAGTATAGCAGCACATTCGGAATCCCAGAATACAAATCGATATTTTGATTCACCATTGCTAACATATATCTCAATCTTGTACCTATAGTATTTTAAACGAAGAAAATAATATGATTAATAACAAATCCATTACCAAATTTATTTGCAATTCATCTAGATTATATGTACCTTGGTATGGGTTGTTCGACTTTTTGCCCACATGAACATTCATAAGCTTTTTCAGGATTAGGTGCCTTCGAAGAACACTTTGTGCAGCCATAATAAAACCATCCATACTTTGAGACAGCAAATTTCAATGTGGTTGCTACAGTAACACATAAAGTTTCCTAAAAGCAAATCAAAAATGATATTAATTTCAAAAAGCAAACAATATAATTGTAATAGTAAAGATAAATTCGGCTCTATAGTATTCAACTTACATGTTTGATTTTGCAGAACTGACTTAAGGACATACATTTCGCATTATGAACAAACCTTTCTACTGGCGAATACTGAGAACCACCAGACCAATTAGAAAGAGATTTTGCAGATTGAGTAGGCTTCTCCTTCTGTTCATTAGTAGGCAACCTATAGAAATAAGATTGTTTTTTAAATTAAAAATTATGTATAATAATCTGAATATAAATAAATAAATAAAATCCATACTTAGATATAAAATCTTGAATTTCAGGGATGTCTTCATTTATCAACAATTTGGAACCACTCCATGCATTTGACACTGTAAATTGTATAATTAATATAAAAATTATTGAACGTATAATGAAAAATACAAATCAGCTATGTATTTATAAAGTATGATAGTGTAATACCTTGGCCATCTTTTACCATTGCATGAGTGAGCAGAATTACAATAGCTCCATTGTTTTTAGGATCATTGTAGTAAGCCAAAAAATTTGATCCATAGATTTCCCATAAATTGCAATTTATGCAATTACCCCTATTTTGCAATATAAATAAACAATATTATATGATGGGATTCAGTGATGCAAAATATATAAATTTATCAAACACATAAGTTATGAAAACAATGCGTATTACTTCAAATCTTTCAGCACAACAGAAACAACAACTTTCTTCCCCGGAGTGTTGGATTGGATATGGTTTATCTCACTAACAGCACCAATAATATCTACATTAAAGTAAGGTTCATTATTGAATGTGTTTGCAAATATATAAGTTATATAAGTTATAATAGAATTTAAATTACCTTTCAGTCTATCGGTTTTGCATTTGCCTTGAAGTATCTCACCAAAATCTTTAAAGAAATGTCCTTTAGGTGGAATATTTTGAAGTTCGATTGCCTTCATTGTGGTGCCACCAAGAAACACAATTTTTTTTGAATGATCACATACCTTCCACTAAAAATCATTGTTATAGACACTGCCATTGTTTATAATGCAGATCATATTCTCCTTAATGACCTCTTTCCATTTCAGTAAATGGTCATGACGAATAAGGACCTGAATCCGATCACCCTAACAAAATAAAAATAATCTTCTTTTTATATGTTATACAAAAAAGCATTTTGTTGTAATTACTAACTATCATACAAAAATCTATACTTAAAAAAAGAAAAGCAATTTACCAAGGAATCCATAACAATCATCTCCAAATGTTCAATACCCTTATTATTCACAACACTCCAAACATCCATTATTCGAACAGCAAGACGCCAAGTTTCTTTTGAGTCATTGATGTTTTTCACAGAATCAACCTTTCTACTCATTTTCACTGGAAAAAATTCAAAAATTAATGTAACTGCAAATTTAGATGACTATAAAATTACAAACCTAATAACTTGGAATAAAAAAAGATAAAGAAAAAAATGGTGAAAATGTATAAATCGGTTAAAAACGTACCTTTGTTTGAGAGAGAATTGTAGAAGGATTGGCAAAAAAAAGATAAAGAAAAAAATGGTGAAAATGTATAAATCTGTTAAAAACGTACCTTTGTTTGAGAGAGAATTGTAGAAGGATTGACAAAAATTCAATTTAAGTGGTTCATATTTATTATTTAAAAAATTCAATTTGTCATTTAAAGAAAATCAAGCAACGATAATATTTGGCAAAAAAAATACAATAATAATTAATTTGATTTCAGGATATTGATTTCATTTTAGAATGATAAGATTGCAACAACAATAAAATAACGGTAATATTTATTATTAAAAAAATTCATTTTGTCATTTAAAGAAAATCAAGCAACGATAATATTTGGCAAAAAAACTACAATAATAATTAATTTGATTTTAGGATATTGATTTCGTTTTGGAATGATAAGATTGCAACAACAATAACATAACGGTAATATTTTTTAGTAATATAAATAGGTAAGAAAAAATATTGTCAATGTAAGAAAAAAACAGTATTAAGAAAAAATATTGTCAATGTACAGAATGAATTTATAAAAATTGCAATTACATAATGATTTTTTTTATAAATATATGAATCCAAACATACTATTGTACCTGGAATTAATTTAAAATTGTATTTTAGTAATCTTATAGGAGAATGAAATAAATTTGTTAGATTGAAAAAAAATTAATATTATATTATTCAAATTTGGTTTCTATCTTTATTGAAAAGTATGATAGATATAGGTTTGATGTGATGTTAAAGTAGAGTATTAATGATGGTTACTTTTGGGAAAGTTTGCTTCAAATATAAGCAAAAAATATTGAAGTGAAAGATGTGGATATACTGATTTTTTAGGGTTGAAACACGTGTATTGGAAGTTGCATATATGTATCCATTACATTTAAAATGATATAATATTGTCAGTGGTTTTGGAATAGTGGTTTTGGAATATTTTGAGTTATTAAGTGAGTAAATGGGATTAATAATGATGATAATAAATATTAATAAATAACAATATTAATAATAATAATATCAATTTATTCAATTAAATAAAACTTATGGTATGGTTAGTTAGAGTATTAAAAAGAGTTTCTTTATGTTGTCGAGGCAAATTTATTAAATTGCAAAATGGTAGGGTTAGTTAGAGTATTAAAAAGAGTTTATTACGAAATTACTTATAGGAACATGAAATTAGCTATATTATGGATTGTAATTAGGGTAATTAAGTAATTATGGTGGTAATTAACTTTTATATATTAAAAGTAGATTATGTTTCTATCAAATTAGTTTATCTTGAGATCTTTCTTAATAGTTTTTGTTAAAATTTTTCTAGGTTTCATATACCTCTAATTTTTTTACTCATCTTCATTTGATATATTGTCCTTATAACAAAATCTACATATTGTCTCTCTACATGTCCAAACCAACTAGCTTATTTTCCATCATCTTTTCTACTATAGACGATGCTTCAACACTCTCCTTAATATTGTCATTTCTAATTTTATTCCGTCTAGTCTTACCACACATCCAATACGACATCCTTATCTCGGATGATATACTTAATATATTCTTGTGTTAATTCTAACGATCCAACATTTTGTCTCGTATAACCTCACATGTCTTATCCCTGTCCAATAAAACATCCCATTCACCTTTAATGGTACTTTTGTGTCATGTAAAACTCTTGAGGGTCTCTTCCATTTTAGCCACCAGCTTGAATTGGATGGTGTAGCAAAATATTTGTAAAGTCTCATAAATGAGGTGGTACGAGAATTGTCCTCATCTGGTGCCCGCTCCAGAATTAGTCGCCTAAGCCTAACCCTCGTGCAATAGGTGGCTCTCCCTGAGGGAAAACATGGATGATGATGTGTACATAGCCTATAATCGCATGTACAAGAAGTGTTGGCTACAATTCCCTAAAAAAATAGGCAGTCAACAACTTCCTTAATCAAGGTGAGCGGTTACTACTTATCAATGTTCCCTAGATCCAGAGCCTTAGACCTTTATAAATATCTCATTCCTAGAATGAGGAGAGATCATTATGAATACAGAGAAAATACCTCCAAATACAGAGCTTCCCACCCTCGTGAACTTGCTATATCCACACTAAAAACACCTTCAAAACAAGCCTCTCACCACCGTAAGCTTGTCATAAAATCACCGCAAATACTAAAGCCTCTGACCATCCTTATCAGCATAGTGGTGTCACGCATCTATACTTTTTTAGTAAGTACAGTGGCGCCTACAATGGGGTCGCGGTAAAACTAACCTGGGTCATACATTCCATTATCATCACCACTTTGACACTCTCCAAAATCTCCACTCCCAGTCCTAACAGTTTTCAATCATGATTGTTAGGTGGGCACAATCCCCCCAACATGAGGATACCAGAGGTAACAGTGATCCCAAAGACATAGCAAAGATATGTGCCATCATGAACAAACTGCGCCACCAAAATCAAAATTGGGAGGATAACATCCTTAACATTCAACAACGCTAAAAAGAGACTACCCCCACATAGGAGATGAAAATGTTGGACACCTAGAAATTTCAGACAAAATATGGGAAGCACTTATTCCCAAAAGTGTTAAGCCTCTCACTTTGTCGAAGTTTGACGGGCCTGGTGTCCCTTACAAGAATGTTGCTTCCATAAACATGTAGATGGCTATCATCAAAGCACCTAACACTCTAAAATGCAAGTTTTTGTATGGAATTTTCACAAATGCGGCCTTACGATGGTACATGGGCCTGCCCTGAGCTTCCATCGCCAGCTACTTGGAGTTGGTGAAGAAACTTGTGCACCAATTCATGGCCATTTGGCATAGAAAGATGTCCACCACTAGCCTATTTAACATTCGGCAAGGTCGTACGCCATATACTCAATACTATTGCAGGAGGATTCATTGGAGGCAAAGAGACTAGCTCTACCATAAAAAGATATACCATCTAGATATTGAATATAGAGGATGGTATATTTGTGAAACCAGGTTTTAATCAGTTGGGGCACCACCTTGTCTACCTTATATTTGATTATATATTGACAAGATTTTAATCAGTTGGGCGCTGCCTTCTCTACCTTAGTTTTGTGCATGAAATAACCACTCTTTAATGGGAGGATTATAGTCATCCAAGGAGACCAAGAAGTTTCTAGAAAATGCTACGTGAAAAGTCTCAAGTTGAAAAGAGTCTGAACCATATGCGTGAATCAAACCATTGGAAACGGCTTTTAAAGGTGGAGAGGCTCCTCCTCGAAAAAGCGAGAAGACAGGAGAATAAAGCCTCAGCAAGAAGGCCTTGTAGACACTCTCATTTTACCATTATTTGTTTGTTCTATTGCTATTACTTTTGATTAGGCAAGTATTATATCTCACCTATCAGGGAAGCATTTTTTTCCCTTGTGCCACGTGAAGGGGAAAGGGTTTTTAATGAGACTCCTCATTTTATTATTTTTAACTATTTGCGTTGTCATCTTCCCTTTTTTATTGGAAGGAAACCACCCTCAGAGGTGAGGTAAAGTTGGATCCTCATAAAGGGATCATCGCCTCCGTTTGAGGAGATAAAATGTTTTAGACCCTAATAGAGGGATCCTTGCCGCCTTTTAAGGCGGTCAAATGTGCCAGACCCTCATAGAGGGATCCTTGCCTCCCTTTGAGGCGATTAAACATATTAAACCCTCATATAGAGATCTTTGTCTCCCTTTGAGCAATTAAACATGCTAGTTCCTTATAAAGGGATCCTTTCCACCTTTTAAGGTGATTAAACACTATGGATCCTCATAGAGGGATCCTTGTCACCCTTTGAGGCAATTAAGCATGTTGGATTCTACACAAAGTCTTTGTCGTCCCGTTTGGGGCAATCAAAGGCACGGGACCCGTGCATAAAGATCACTACCACCTTGGCGGGAGCTAAGAGAAAATTATAAGCAAAGTAGGCATATTCAATGAGGGATAACATCCAAAAGCAATAAACAAACAAAACATTTTAAAAATGTTATAGGAAAAGACATATTACAAAAAAGGAACTAAGGTGTAAGAGACTTGTCATGGGACCTACACGCCATCTACCAGCTGACCATTCCTAACCACCTTGAATAGGTTCATCCGATTCAAGTCCATGTTTAGGTAGAAGAAAGTCGCTTGCTCATTCTCTCTCTCAAAATACTAATCAGATGTGATCACAACTTTGTTTTTAAGCGATGGCACATCCTTCCTAAGCTCTTTTATAGAACTGAGGGCTTTCTCGAGTGATCCCTTCAAACATTTCCCCTCCTTGGCATGGGCCAGTGCCTTTAAATCCACCATATTGATGAGGGATTTCAAGTTATCTTATTCCACTTCCAGGATTGTCATCATCCTCTGATGTTCTTGAATGCACCCTGTGACAAAACCAAGCCTAGAATATAAGTCGCCAAACGAATGGAGATCTTTTTCCCACTAGAATATCTCTATCAAGATACATATCAACATATGAACCTCTAAAGTATCATCAAACATAAAGGACACTTATTATGAACCTCTGCAATGTTTATAACTAAATTAGGAATCCCATGAAACCAAAGCAATATGATGCTCTATGAATGCAACAAACACAAGTAAGCACATAAGGGCGTGAAGGTAAACAACTAAGGGAGGCCCTAGGTTTGCAACGAGCATGGAGCAAAAGGGTATACCCATCCCCAAAGGTTGTGGACTAAAGGTTGATTGTACCTGCAGAACAAAGTTCTAAAGAGGTTCCCAAAGTCATCAGCCCATCTATCGGATATTTTCAACTTCCCAACTAACTCGGTGATTAATAATATTCTCAAGAGAACTTCTTTTGAGTGTAGCATCGCGTAGCACTATTTCGGGAGTACTCCCTCATAGTCCCGCACTATATCCTAATTAAGGCCAAAGTGGGGTTAAAGGTAACTACGGTCCTCAATATCATAGACTCCAATCGATTATAGTAAAAGTTTTCACGATTACTCATTCAACCGAACCATTTTCGAAAGGGTCTCAACTGAGCGTGATTTTCAAGTCAACTTAGTAGGGACTCAACTCCCTATAAGCCTCGTCGAATATATCACTATCCTATCTTAAGTTCACTCAAGTCCGGGTGTAGGACTTTGTCTCACCACTCAAGAGTATCAACCCAAAAGCAATAGATAAACATTTATGTAAATAAACAAATAAGCAAATATAACAAGTAAATAAAACAAGATAGGGGAACCCACAAAGGACTCCCCAGTGAAGTCACCATTTTCTGTCGCGGTGAAATTTGGATACCAAACTATTAATTAGTTTGAATCTTTAATTCATTTGCAACCGAACTTTGATTTGTCCAAAGGAAGGGATAAAGATCAAAATTCCCACAATGCAATGCATATGCAAAGGTTAGAGAGTTTTAGGTTCGGGGGTTGGTTAAACTTAGGGAAGGTGCTAGCATCCTAAGTTTCTGTAGTACTCTACAGGAACCTCTTGTTTTATGTTTGTTTATTTGCTAATTTTTTTATCTACTTAATGGTTGAAAGACCTAGGGGTTTATTTCTAAGTATACTCAATAAGATGTCACATCTTATGCCTACATATCCTTACGGGAGTGGAATCAGAGTATTTTGTAGTTCTCCTAAAGGGTTTGCGGAGTTCTTTGACTGTGGTCAAAGTTCCTATGGGTTTAGGGTAGTTGATTGATAGAGTTTAGGAGAAAAGATGAGTCGTCATTCTAAGGGAGATTTAACTGCCACGAGTGTAAGAAATTGTAGGAAAATAGTCTTTGCATCGTCTTAAGAGAAGGGCTCAAGTACTCGGATATTGATCGACGATGTACACCTCTATCTCTCTTAAGGCAAAGTTCATATGGTATTGATTATATTGATGTGGGGTGGAGATTCTATCTCGCTTAAGATGATTAACATCTATTTCTCTATTGTGTTTGAATATTGTTTGATTTGAGTTGTTTGTGTTTATATCTAAGTTGTAAAAGATAACGGTCCTTCCTATGGGATAGAATCTAACTTAGTTGATCAACTTGAATGGGATCAAGGATCGTAGAGAGAATGATGCAAATGATGTGCACTACACACGATTGTTGAATCATGTGTAGGTTTTTCCTTTGGACGGAATGCGATGCGAGAAAAGTAAATTGTTGTAATGTTAAATTGCAGAAGATAAATTGCGAAAAATAAAGCCATACACACGCATGAAAGCGCTAAGGTGTGTGAATTGTGTATGTGAATGTGCGGAAGCGTACACGACTAGATGTTGATTTATTTTAGGGGATCGACTTGAAGAAGGTGGTTGAATTGATTTTAAAAGAAGATTGATTTGATTAGGAAAAATTGGATTAGTTGCTTAAATGAAAGTTTTAAAATTCTAACGAGTGATTTAAGAGAGTGAAAGGTTTTGTATTTTTTATCTTATTTTTAAAAGGTTAAAGGTTCATTTTTATATAAAAGGGGTGGTTATTAATTGATAAAATAGTTTTTTTAATACATAAAATAACTTTTAGTCTAACAAATAGAATAAATACAAGATCATTAATTTGGAGGAAAAAAAAGGGGCCTCATTATTTAAAATGTGAACAAATTGCTTATGCTTATTATTTTTTATTTTTTTTTAAGTTATTAAGTTGATGAAGTAAGTTAAGTGCCTTTAAAAGTAAGTTAGTTAGTTAGAAAAAAGGTTATCTAAATAATTACTAAAATAAATAGAAAAAAAACTAAATAAAAGGGTTGGTCTATTTTAATAAAATTAGTTAGAGATTAATCAAAGGTTGTTGTTATTATAGATGAGTCAATTTAAATTATGAAGAAAAGATTTTTTTAATTAAAAAAGGGGAACAAGTTATAAGTTCAAATAAAAGTTATAGTTATAGTGGAATTATTAGAATAAATAATAAGGTAATGACATGAGTTAATTAGAAAGATCAATTAGAACAAATTGATTAAATAAATAAAAAACTAAATAAAAAGAGAGTTATTAAGTTTGTCTTAAATAAAACGAAAGATCAAAAAGGATTTAATTAAGTTGTTAGTTAGGTTAGGAATGAGTTAGGTGATGATTAGTCAGATATAATGCAGATTAAAAAAGGTTAAGGAGGGATTAATTGAGAGTTAGTGGTGGGACGCGTGTTACGGTGAAGTCCAGCATAGGGAGTTATCGTGGTCGTGCACGTGAGGGTCATTGGATCGTGATCAAGCGGTGAGAAGTGTCTGTGATGTGAGGGTGCATTATATTTACGATGGACATACATGCACATGATTACAATAGGTAACAAAAAATGAAAAAAAAACCTAATCCCTAATCTGTTCCTCTTCTCTCCGTTCGCGATCTCTTTCTCGATCGTCACTCTCTCACCCTCCGTCTTCCCCGTCCTTCTCTTCTATCTTCTTCATTCTTTGCTTCTCCCGTTTCTCCTCTCTTTCTTCTTCATTCTTTGCTTCTCCCGTTTCTCCTATCTTTCTTCTTTCTATTTTCTCTTCAAAATAACAACACAACATTAAATTCAAAGTAATCAACAGTGAAAAGATCGCTCACCATAACGAGGTTTCTTGTAAGGTTTCTTATGGGGCATTCATGATCTCGCGAGGAATGGAGATTCCTACGGCAAAAGGGTTTTGACCATGAAGGGATATCCACAACGATGGAGGCGTGAGGGTTCCGACGGTGGGGTTTACGGAGAAGATAAGTCCTTCTTTAGTTTTACAATTTGGGTTCTCTTTCTGCGGATTTCTGATGTTTCGGATTGGGATTTTATTCTGAGTTCCTTTTACGACATCTTAGGGTTTCATTTGGGGGATTCTTTCGTATTGGGTTTTGATATGGATGTTTGTGTGATCTTTTTTTGTGTTTGCCGTTGTTGCAATTTACAGGTTTCGGGCTTTTGACGTTGAGATTGAAGCACAGGGTTGCGATTTTTTTCTTGTTGTCCCCTCAAGTTCGATGCCTCTCCCTCTTATAGTGATTTCAGGAAGAGTGAATTGATTGAGAATGGTAATTATTGTCGGTTTTGGTTTTGGTAAGGAAGTAAAGCCTGTCTAAACATGTCTCTGAGGCGTTAAAACTACTTCTACTTTCGTTTCAACATGTTGCGCTAACTTTGGAAAGAACGAGTTATTGTGAATTGTTCTGTCCGATTCTGTTTACTGAGGTTGATTCTCATGTTTTAATTCCAGATTTGTGTTGAGCTGATTGGGAAAGAAATTTGCCCGTCTGAGGTGCGTTTTGGATGTCACTTTTTCTCCTTTGTTTTTTTTGATGATTTACTTTTCTTACTACCTTTCCCTTCTGTTTGTTTAGAAGATGACTCTTTATTCTGTGAGGTCTCGACAGGAACACCTAGCTCTGCAAGGGAGCTCTCGAGTGCTGACTTAGATTGAAGTTTTGCCATCTGCTGGTCATCGAGAATATGTCCTTTAGACTGTTTAGTTTCGAGCATCTCAATCTGCTGCAACTTCTTCCTTATAGCTCGAACTATTTTGGAGATTTCACTATCAAAATCATCCTTGGGCTGTAGAAAGGAATCTGACCTTTGAGCTTTCTCCAATTTCAATGCAGATATTTACATGGGTTTTCATAGGTCTTTTGACACTCTATCTCATTATCATCCTCTTCACTGTCAATGATGACGGGGAGTGTAGCAGTCGGAGTAGGGAGTCGACGGTAACTCCATGCCTTAGATGATCTCTGGTCTAACAACCCTTCTAGGGTCGCCAAAATGTCTATTGAGGCATTTGCTACAGCATGTGTTGAAACTGAAAGTATGTAATCAAGGTTGCGCATGACAATGTCCTCGCAGTATTTCTTCAAATCATCAGCTCCAAAAGAATCAGCAATCCCAAGCAATTGTATGGAATTTCGTGGTTCAAAGAGAAGTCTTGGCATAAGGTAGTGACCTACGAGGACTCCGGAGTGTAAGTGATTGCAAACTCTTATGGTAGCTTGCGGTCTGAATCAATATTGTTTGCAATTTTTGTTTAATGTTTATTCCATTGGTCTGGTTGTGATGCTGATATGCAGGTGAAAGAAGAGAACACGTTCATGTTGTAGTATCAGAGCTTACATTTGCTACAGGTTGGATTACCGAGAGGCTCTCGTAAGTTCTTAAAAGTAACCCAGTTTTAAATTCCCTTCGTTATGCTTTAAATTGAGTGAGAACCGAGTTCGTGTTGTAATGTAAGATATTGGCTGGAAAACCTATCGTTCGAGCCTTGTTTCCAGTTGAAAGAAAAAAAAAGGCGTGTTCCATTCTTCAATCCAAAGTGGTTAAAGCCTTTTTGTGCCTGTGTATGCAGGGAGGGTTCGATGAGTACCAAGAAGTTGTTGTCCATCTTCTGCTGTTGTTCGACATGGATACAACTTGATTGTATTTCGGCTTAGGTAAGTTGTAACAGTTGTAGCTTTTAAAACTAATGATGTTTTTTTTCAATGTCTTGATGCCCTTCTTCTTTATTGTAGAACATGTCTCGTATAACAGGTCGACACGGCATACCGGCTTATGGCCCTCACAGAAGATAAATGGAGACGCAACCAATGCTTAATAATAGCATGCCCGGAGTTGTCGTTGATATTTACGTGCATGAAGACGATGGTACGGTTTTAAATTCCTTTATTCACTAAGATTACTTGGAAACACATCTTTCGTTTTTGAGGAAAGTGTTGCGGTTTAATACTCTTACTCTATGTTTTGTAGGTGTAATAGGAGCTTCTGGCGCCTGGCTTCTTCATAGGTGCATACGAGGAACGAAGACCGACTTAAGTATCACAAATCTTCTCTTTAACTTGATTTGTAAGTGGTTCAGAAGTATTGACCTACAGATAAACCAATGACTTATGGCAGGTTTGACAGCTCTGGGATGTAGGCGGAATGCCGCGGATGGGCGACACTGCCACATAACTTGGTAATTTATGGAAAACGCAGTCACTTTCCGAATTCATTTCTCCTTGTATTAACCTTCTCTGAACATTGTTGTTAGTTATGACAGGTCACTTCTGGTGGTGTTTAATCACATTGCTTGTAACTAATACTGAAGGTTTCAGGGGTAAGCTGTGATAATATTGCTCTATACTTCGAGATTTTCACGCTGTCACAAAGTCCTACCATTGCTTTCCAATTGTTGTGGGTTTACTGTTGCCTGAAAAGTAACTCAGTTCTTTCTTGATTTATTTTGAACAGGGTGACAAAGGGGTTGTAACAGGCTGCTAGCGAAGTAGTTGCGGGAAAATGTTGTCTGCGTATTGGGACGTTCATCGCGGGACCTCAATTTGAAGTTCAAGACAAACATTCTGCAGTTCAAACATTGTATTCTATTTGATCCAATATGGTCTCTTTACATTTGTGCAGATATCAGCCTTCATGCTCCTTCTTCTAGACTTATTTGATTCCTATGTGCTGAGGTTTTGTGTTCTTTCGCAGGTGTGATAATGAAGGTGCAGTAGAAGTAACATGATGGATCTTAGCTCATGGTAGAGTCCTCCTTGGTGTAAATTCAAGTTGATCAAATTCCAGAGTTTAAGACAACTGGAACAATAAGCAAAACCTGTATCACAGCGGTGCACCAGAAGACCTTCAAATTCTCCGAACCGGTCTCATCAACTAGTGACAGTTTCAGCATAAGGCTGCTTTGGTATTGTTTGCACATTGTCGTGATGATACTGACGTGTCGTCTTCTTTTATGCAGGTTGTCAGTTTTAAGCCTTCCTGAAGTGCGCCTAAAGTTGACATACTGTGGCGGTTTAGCTGGTAGTGCGAAGTAGCAACAGCAGCTTGGAGATTTTGTGGGAAAGTGGCATGAATAATTCTTCTGATTTTTTAAATTGTAATTCATTTCTTTAACGGTATTCTTAATACCGGTTGCATTTTACAGGTTCTGAGCTCGGTTGTTTTAACAAGTTGTTTGAAGTGGTTAAGGGGACCTCTTTAAAGCCGAAGCAAAGTAGTTTATTCGTCTGCCCAGCAGTGAGAATGACGTTGTCGATAATACCGGCAGACAATAACACTTTTGTCAAATTTCTCAATACATTTACATCAAGTGGACCTGGGATAAATCACAATAGCCTTGAGTAAAATGTTGGTTTCAAATCAGCCTTTGTTGCCAAAAGTCATATGTTAGGAACACTTTCTGGTGTTGAAGAATTACAGGGACCGAGATTATGCGTAGTTCAAATCTTTGCCCGCTTGTTTCTTTATTGTTTATTTTCCGCGAATGACCGTCTTCAATTTGTAGGGATTTGTATTGAAGTCTTGCATCCTAGTTTGTAAAATGACTTTTAGAGATTAATGTAATATTTTCACTCAAATCTCAAATCTTGAATTGGGAATTTTTGAATGAACTCGGATTGGTGGTAAGTTGAAGCCATGAAAATGGTTTGTGGTTGAAGTGATTAATCTTAGAATCTTGGATAAGCCTGGAACCTTGAATATCTTGTAAGATAAATAATAATGGGATTTAAAATACAAAATCTTGGTCGATTCAAAAAAATTTCCTTGCAGCGGTCCTTGTTTTTCAAATACCCAAAATGTCTTATGGACCAATGCTATAAAAAAAAAATTTGACTTCTTATTCAAATGAACAAATAATCTCAACTCCCTCCCATCAAGGGCAATGTGTTGGTAAGAGACAAATTTCTAGCATGAACACCGTATCACCTAAAATAAATATCTCAACTGGTACGAATTTGTTATGAAGAGGCTACTAACACCCTTGTACTCAGGAACTTTAAAGCAATGAATCGGGCTTAAGTTCTCTAATGAAGTTTAAGTTAAAGTGAACCATGTCCTTGCAATTGAGGATGCATGCTATCTATATTTGGAATTACTGCAAGTTGCACAAGTTGGTTAGCCATAAAACATAAATATTAAATTAACGTCAAACAACAGAAAATGCGCAAAAAGAGGTGGGACCTTATGGTAAAAAATTAGGGTGCAACAGAGAGCTAGAACATCCATTTATAGTTCTCGAACGAAACAATTTCCTTAAAGACTTTGGTGAGAAACTCAATTCCTTTATCTCCAAGTATTTTCCACACTTCAATATGTTGTATAGTTCAACCGCCTTACTGTTACTCATCCTTTTTCAACTCTTATTTTACTTCTTGTTTTTTAATCAGATGGTAGTAATTATAGTTTTAATCTCCTTCTCTAATATCAAGTTTGTTACATTCTCGTGAGATATCATGTAATTCATTAGATAAGTTGTAAAATAAATCTTCAGCCTATCCTTTATATCCTTTTCCAGAACTAGGACTTTTCCTTCCTCATCTTTAACACGCTTCACTTGATCCAAATTTCTTGTATTTCTTTCTCTTCCCGTTGCAAGCTTATATGTAAGATATTTTCCCTCCTTAATTTCTAAACATTGGTATAAGCCATCAAAAGCATGGGTCCTTGCTTCACTCACCGCCTTCTTGGTCTATTTCTTAGCTTTCTTATAAGTTTCACAAATTTGTACATTTTTACTCCTAAACAATTCTTTAAAACATTATTTTTTTACTCTAACTTTACTAACACTTTTATTACATGACCATCGTCCTTTACCCCTATGTCTAGAAACCTCCTGATTCTCCCAACATCTCTATATACTTTTATAATCTCTTGGGTCATCTTTTTTCACATATCATTTACACTTTCTTGTGTTTTTTAAAACTCTCTCTCCCTGATTTTATGTTTGAAATTTTTTTTCCACCTTTAAATGCCATCACTTGATTCATGAAGCTCACATGTAATTTCTTCTCCCCGCTCTCCTTTTTATTCTTATACCCATTACCAAAACTCTATGTTAGGTAGTCGAACTCTCTCTTGGAATAACTTTACAATAAAAGCAAATCTTCATATCTAACTTTCTAATAAGAAATAAATATATATAAGAGCATGCCACCCCACACTTATATATAATAAAATTCTCATCTCATTTCCTAAAGCGGGTATTAGCTATATTAAGATTAAAATCCGACAAAAACTCCAAGATGGATTTATCCTTCGTATTTAACTTTCTGATACCGTACTCTTCATGCACGCCCTAAACGCCTCTTGTTAAACTCCCTACTTGCACATTTAGATCCCTTCTTGGAAAAATATTCTCTCTTTAGGGTATATCTTGAAATAAACCTTTTAAATTCTCCCAATATCTTACTTTAAGGTGCGTTGCTAACTGATAAGTACAAATTTTGACTTAAAATGAATTATCTTTCTTGGCACTTTTCAACTTATTTCTCATGTTTTCCATTATGTAATTCATGTTCTTGTGTGATTCTTCAAATATATTGCAAATACCTTTGGATTCTTTGATGTGTGTGTTATTGTGCAACGATTAGGCATAAAACATCAATGAGTAAGACACAAAATATTGAATAAGGAAGCCAAAGAAATGTGAAGATTCTGCAATGTTCGCTGGGAGAACAGCAGCCAGCAGCCAGCGAATGTTCGATGTGCGAAGTAACAACGAGGTCCTAGCGAGGAGGAAACCTTGGAAGTCAATAGCTAAAGGACCCAAAGTTCGTTGTGCGAACTTGCAGGAGATGTAGTTCGCAGTGCAAAGAATTGCTCGCACAACAAACTCATATATTTCCCAAGGGCGACTTAACTATTCCTGAAGCACTTTAAGTGCCAAAAAGGGGACTTTGCTAGGCGAATAGGTAGTTTGCAGTGCGAACATAACAAAATTTGTAAATATTATATAAGTACTTTTCTTGCTTTTTAGAATGTTATGTTATGTTTTTGGAACAAGAACTTTTCTCTCTTCATTTCAAGCTTATTTTAGAGAGAGAAGTAAACCCTTAGAGGGAGAAGGTAAGATTTTTGATCTCTTGTTGGGGTTTGAATGTAATCTTTTGATACCTTATGTATTTCATCTAATATATGTTTGTGAACTAGTTTTGAATCTCTATTGTTAATTATCTTTGATTACATATTTGTGGGTCTTGACAAAACTCCTTTCAAATCTTTGATCATAGATTTTCATCTATCAATGAGCAAACTTTTGACATGGTTTTGTAAGTTGATATTCATTTGCATCATTTCTATTTTATTGTGTTGATTAAGTAGCATAAGTAGGATCAATACGGTAAAGACCACGATAACGCTTGACAAACGGTATTGCGAGGATGCGTGATAATAGGGATGAAGAACGATGTTCACATCCATTTGGAAGATTAATTGAATGCATGTAAAAAGGGTTAAATGTATGTATGTATTCTGATCATATATGAAGCAGTCATTTATTCTGATATGGGTGTCATCTTTGTTTACCTGTTTATCTTCGATTTGAACTGCTATAGACATATATTTAGGCTTAGCATTTGTGTGAGTATTAGTTCTTAATGCTCTATGTTGTTGAGTTGCGTGAGACATCACCAATGAGACAATACAGTTGTTCTCTCGATGTTGCATTAGATATAACCTCTGTTGTGGTGTGATACGTGAGAATATTAAACGATTGATTGAGTTGTGTTTAACACGATCAGAAGAATGCATGTGTTATCAATTGATGAGATCCAATCCCATCAAAGTTCCGTTTATAATTCAGTCTTTACTTTATATTTTTCGTCTTTATATTGTATGCCTTTATTTATGATAACGTGAATCTATTAACCAAATTTTCACAAAAAGCTTAGAAATGTAGAGATTGTTGAACGACGTTCTTTCCCTCGCACCCATCCCTATGGAGACGATATAAACTCTGGAGGAAATTCCTTCAAAACTAAATTTTTGCTTCTTACTGCTTTATTGCAGTTCGAACACTAACCCAACTTGAGGTGCGTAAGCACTAATAACATTGAAAATATCTTGTTCAACTGCAAATTTCAAGACAATGATCCAATCTCCTACTCCTTTCACATCCACAATTTTCTTCATCCACTCCTTGTCTATGAAAATCCCCACCCATTCTCAATCTAACTTTGTCAATGTACCAAGAATTAAATCACGAGCTATTTATTTCTTTTGCCTTTTTACCTGTCCATTTAGTTTCTTATAGGCACATGAAATTAATCTTCCTCATAACCACATCGTCTATTATTTCCATAAATTTTCTAGTATGTGTTCCCATATTTCATGTTCTAAAATGAATCGTACTCTCATTAACTAACTTCTTTACCCACACCCGTTCACAAAAATGTGATAACTCTTACTTATTTTTCATTACATCCAAACGGTAATGCATCGACATTTACTCTTTTGATATTGTACTCAAGCCATATAATGTGCTGCTTTCAAACAATTATATAACATTCACTTTATTACTTAATTGATTCGTGTCATACAAAATCAATAAAGTTTTACGTTGTCAGTAGAGTGTATAATTATGATAAGATATGATCTATATAACTTTTAAACAATAAATAATGTATTGAAATATATGTGGAGAGTGTTTTATGACATTATTGTTGCATCAACGTCACTCTAATTTTTAACAACTATTTCGTTTTGAAATCAGAGTTGGTGTTGATTGATAGTAGAAGATTCTGAATTGGTGGTGTTGATCTCTAACATCGTGATGCGAGACAAACTTGTAAGGTCTACACTTCATCGTTCAAATCAGTTTAGAGTTTGAGTATTAAATTTCACATTTTTGATTTTATAAGTTAAACTATTTTAATTGATTTTGTCCCTAATTGGGCCTTTGCTTTGGGTAAGTTGCTTCACTAAATAAGATTTTAAATAAAATGTAATATCTTTTTATGTCTTTTGTGGTGGAAGTATCTTACTTCATAGATAGGAAACTAATTTGTCCTCCTTAAAATGTTCGACAAGTGACTCCATTCATCACATGAAAAACCAATGGAAAATTTTAATTCTTCTTCTCAACTTCTATGTGGTGGTAAAAGGACAAAGCAACCTCATAAAAAACAAGTAATTTAAGTGAAGTTACAAGAGAATCTAGAAGAGTTTGACCAGTCTTTGTGACGAGTACATGCAGCAGTGGAGGCTCTTGAAGTAGTAGAAGAGAAGTGGCCACCATTAGGTGAATAATGTAGTTATATACAATAATAATAATAATAATAATAACATCTCTGCATTGATTCATGTGCCGTCAGATTTTGCTGGAAAAGATGCAAAAGCCACATGAAGTAGTTGCTTGTTTATTAAGAGAGGTCCACCATGGTCCATCATCCACTGTATATGTCTCGACCTGCTCACACCACGTGATACCATGAGATAGTAGTTTAGCTTAATTTTAATTTTATTTTAATAAGAACTCACAAAGTTTTGGATGAGATGATACATGCAATTTTTTTACTTAATTAGTAATTCTAATTTTAATTATATGTAATTCTTTAACAACGAGGCTGAATAATTTTGCTAAATAGATTTTTGTTTTTAAAAAGTGACATCTGTATATTTTTCATAAGCTAGAGAATTTCATTGAAATAAGGATAGAAGTAGGGTCGTCCGTCCCACTTCGTCATACTTTGTTTTAAGTTTGCTAAAAAAAAGCGGGACGAGCAAGCCAAAATGAAAATGAACATAAAAATCTAGTTTATCCCGCTAAAGTGGCCTGCTTATTTATTTATTATTTTTTTAATGGATTAATATGATTGGTTTTACATTTCAATTAGTTTTCTCACTTATTTTTTAAAACAATTTTTATAAAGTATCTTTTTAACAAACTTAAAAAAATATTACATATATTATCAAATAAATGTATAAAATAAAACCATCAAATCATCAAGAATTGGAATTACTAGAACTAACAAAAAAAGGACGGGTTTAAGGTGAGACAAGTTGAACGAATAGATGCGACGTGCTTTGGCGGGGCGGGCTTTGGCGGGTGGCGGTCTTTAGCAGAACGGGTTTTAGTGGTCGGCAGGTCTAAAATTCCAACCCAACCTGCCATTCTTTGACGGGTGCGCGGGTCGGCTCGGCAGACCACGACCCGTTTTGTCACCCCTAGATAGGGGTATTCAATTCAACACAAAAAAGAGAAAAGAAATCAACTCAACTCAATTAATTGGATACATGATATCAAATTAGAAAATTAATTCATCAAACTAGATTTAAAATAACTATTTCATTTAGTCTCATACCAATCTCACAATAAATTTTTGTTCAGAATATACTTCTCAACTAAAAGATCTCATTTGAAAAGAATATTGTTTATAACTAATCAAATACACCAAATTACTAAATATCAATACAACATTATGAATTTTTTTTGTTAATCCTTCCTTTAAAGGAAATTTCAAAATTCAAAAAGTAGTCTATAGTTAAAATAGAAGGAGACACACCAACAAAGTCAATCCATGTCATAACCAACAAAGTTGATCATGTGAGTGCACTATCCTCTTAGAGGTTTTGAATAATGTCAAAATTAGATATTTATTATTTGTACATTGGACATTATCTTTCTATGTCTAGGTTGCATCTTCATCTTAGAATACTTATATAACATGTCAAAAGCATTTGGACTTGTAAAAAATATGAAATTTTATGAAAATTATGTTAGGAGTTGACACATCCATGATAGGAGTCGACTCCTTCTGAAGGAGAATGAAAGAAAAAAGTTTATGTTACAATGGAGTCAACGCATAGGCCCTTGGAGTTGACATTCATAGCAAATTGTTAATCCATTGATTATGCAATCGATATGTTGAGATGATATCTTTGTTTAATACTTCAAACTGTTTTGTTGAGTTTATTACAATCCATTTGATTGTGATTGATTTTTCATATCAACAAAATCAAAGAAAATTTTGAGTTGAATTCATTGCTAATCAAGTGTTCGACAAATTGCTTAAGCCAAAATGTTTGCTTAATATTTCATTGGAAATCGATTATCGTAGTGTGGTTTATTCAAACGATATTGTTAAAACTTATTGATCACTTAACTCATCTTTCGAATACATTTTATACGGTTTAACGCATATCCTATCTTTTTGATAATGATTTGGAATAGACGATTGTCGATTCGGGATTGTTTCTGTTAGCCATAGTTAAACCTTTTAAAACTGAATTTTAAACCAGAAAATTTCATTGGTGATCTTTTCACCCCCCTATAGATCACAATCTATCGTCTAACAGATCCATGCCATAACCAAGTGACATTTGTATTAATATTAACTAGAATAACCTTCAATTCAATCGTCGAAAGTGTCATCTATAAAAACTGTCATCAAAATAAATTATAATTGGATAACTATTTCTCACAATGTTTTTCTTTACCTAAAGTATGGTTGAATTTGATATGTCAATTTTAAATCATCTTTTAGATTATATAAATTAAAGTAGAGAAACTGTGGTCATGCACAATTCTCAACCATCAAATTTGTAACTCTCATCTCTCAAGCTAACTCCAATCATGCAACAATGTTGACATCACTTTTAATTACTTTAGGTTTGGTTTCAAGTTTAGGCCTAAACCATTCATAAACCTTCACATTTGAAATTTTATTAAAGGTAATATTGTTCACATAAAATTAAATATTAAATAAAAATATTTATTTTAATTAAAATTTAATTATTAGTTTTGTAATCCGTAGTTCAACTGGGAAAAAAAAGTCGATATTACTACATTGAACGTCATTATCAGTGTTTAAATTCTGGTACTCACAATTATGTGTGTAAGCTTTTAGTTCTTATTACTAATTTGTCTATAGACAAAATATTTAAATATTATTTTTACATTATTTTATTTTGCTAATATTTTTTAATAAAAGAAAATTATTGAATAAAAAGAAAATAAAATGATGGGGGACATAAAGTCTAACCCATAAAAAGGTAGCAAAAATGATAGTTGGACATGCGCAACCTATCCTTAATATATTGTTCAAACACACAAATAGGAAGTGAATCCCACTAAATGTCATAATGAACAAAAAAAAACTTCATTAGCTAATCTATTTGAATATTCATTTCTCTCTTTGAAAATATCAAATATCTTGAATCTAAAAGACCGTGTAGTGTGTAAAATATTCTTCCGTTTGAGAAAATATGACAAGAGATAATATTTACATTAGAAAATGCACGAATGGGCAGTGTTGAGTAGGCTTCAAATCAAAATTTTCTCCAATTCTTCCTGTTAGAATGTTTGATAGCAAGCATGATTTCTTGCAATCTTAGTTGAGAAAGCTTCCAAGAATGCTCCAAAATTATCAATAAATATGTCACGACAAGTTGATATTTTAGGATTTCCTCCTAAAGTTCCATTTGTATTGCACTTAATCCAAATATGACTAGGAAAATACCAATTGACTTTTATGATTCTATGTATAGGAGGAGGAGGACATTTAATATCAAAACATTTAATAATTGTAAACTCGTGAGTTAAAGTGTACATGTGCCTCTTGCAAGAAGTAGAGGCCATATAAATCAGTTGTATAAAATGAAAAATGTCTCCATTAAAGTCAATTTTACCATTTTGAAATCTGATTCATTTCTTGTGTGCCAAATTTTCAAAAGAATTATTATCATGAGAGTCATGATCAGATTTTGAATTTCAGAGCTCCAACTTTTACTCGCAAGTTAGAATAAATTTTGATGACTAGTTCTACAATGTTCATGTCAAAAAAAATTACCCATCCATTACCAAAAAAGTAAGGGTCTTCTAAGTAGCTAGATTGGTAAATACTTTAGCTGCTATGATATGGTGATAATGAGTTCTAGGATTGCTTTTGAATATAGGAACTCTAAGATAGTAAAATGTTGTTTGTCTTATAGTGAATCCAAGCATATCTATAATGTGTCTCAACCTAGATATCGAACTAGACTCAACATAAATCTTACACTTAGTTGAACTGATGTGATAACCAAAATTTTGACCATATTCTTGAAAGATATGATTAATGACTTAATAATTTTTTATAGTGTATTAGCACAATGTCGTAAGGTATTTTACAAAAAAAAATGGGGCTAGGAATGGTCATCAATACAAACTCATGGCATGGCTTAATATTCCATATCCTTACACTCCAAATTTTTTGAAATCCTCCATTGGTTTGAATGAAAAGTTCAAAATAGCCACAACACAAAGGAGTTAAATTTCAGTTAGTGATTGGACTCCATAATTACATAAGTTTGTCACTTAATTTTGATGCCTTCAATGGCATGTTACATTTCCTAGTTATAAATCTCTCATGTAAATTATTTCTAGAGCGTTCAAGTCTTGCTTTGTAAGCTACTTCAGGTATCTAGATCGAGAAACGGTTTACCTTTGATACAAGGCTTGGAAAAATTAGTAATTGATATGTCACACACATTTTCAAGAGTTTGTGAAAAGGATTTATTTTGTGTTTAGGGTTGGGATGGAGACAAAAGAGTTATTCCAGGAAGAAGAACTAACCATGGAAGATTTCCATGTCAGTGGTTGGCATTAGAAGAGTCTATGCAGATTAGGTTTTCTTTCAAACCCTTGCAGAATAATAATCTTCTGAAACTTCTTATTTCTAGAACTTATTTATCATATCAAACGTAGGTATCATGTATAATAATTTTCTTCACAATTTGAGAATAAGAAGACAATGCATGTGCCAAGTTTTCCAAAGAATTATTATAATGAGAGTCGTGATAAAATTATGAATTTGAGAATTCTAACTTCTACTAGAAAGTTTGAATAAGTTTTCATAACTAGTTCTATCAATTTTCATGCCAAACAATTGCTCCATCCAATGGAAGATAAGTAAGGTATAACTGCATCTAAGAAATAAGTGGTTTGTAGTTTTCACATAATGATTGCAAAGAGAGAACCTCAAATCGATATGCATTCTCGTTTAAATCATGTAGGCTTCTATTACAATAAAATTATGCATTAAATTCCAAGTCACTAATGACTTAGCAGGTGATATGTAGGGATATCAAATGAATTTTGTCCGAGAAGGCTCAATGTGACCCCTCCTTATATAACTGTAGGCATCTTTAAAAAATAAATCACCATTTGCAGACCTTGTCTATATGAGTTTATCAGAAGTAATATTTTCAAATGACAATTTAATCTTCAAAATGTCTTCAACAATTTGAAGAGTCAAAATCATTAACCCATGAGAAATGTTCCAATTGATGTCTTGGATAACTGAATTGACCTTAGCAATTTTGATAAATTTAATATCCACTAGTAATACTAGGTGTAAATCTTTAATTTTGTATATCAACTAATTTTCAGTCCATAAATCAATGTTCTTCCCATTACCAACATGTCATTTACTATGTTCCTTCAGAAAGTAAAAGGAATTCTTAATGCTAAGCCATATTCATGAAGAAATATGATGCATGGTTGGTATTTTGTGCCTGAAGTATATACTAATAAGCATAGAAAACCGTTGGTTATCGATACTCAATAGATTCCAACAAAGAGATAAAAAAACTAACTTTTTTTATAGTCTTAATATCTCTCAAACAAAGACCTCCTTTAGACAAAGGTGAGAAAATAACCTTTCAAGTTGTATTAATCAACTTTCTACTTTCTGTGCTAGTTGTCCACACAAAAATATGATACAAGAATCTAGTTTGTTAAGAATATTGTTTGGTAATTCATAAATTCTAATATTATAAAAAAGCATGAATTTTATTACTGATTATAACAATTGAACCCTACCCATCATAGAAAGAAGATTACCCTTCCAAGTAGCTAGCTTGACCAATACTTTATATGTTATGCTCAGAAGATGATGAGTTCTAGGCTTGCCTTTCAATATAGAAACTTCTAGATTGTTAAGTGGTGTTTTTTCTATAATGAATCCAAACATATCTATAATGTGCCTCAACCTAGATCCAGAAGTACCTTCACCATAAAGTTTACATTTAGTTGGATTCATATGTTGACCACAATTCTAACTATATTCTTGAAAGAGATTATTAATGACTTGAACATTTTTTTGGTAACTTGGCAAAATATCATTAGGTCATATGAAAAATAAGTATGGTTAGGAATGGTTGTCTTATCAAATCATATGCATGTCAACTTACTCTGACCAATGCATTCATAAATATGTCAGCCCCTAATGAAGCCTCTTTCGTGTTCTGAAAAAATTTAGGAGGTAATATGGCCAACATGTCTCCAATGATCTTAGTGATAATTTTGAATTGAAAATTTGCAAGTGAAAGATTCTATACTGCTCAATAAAATTTGTTCCATGTTATTTAGGTATCAAAGTTACATTGATTGAATTGACATTAGGAAGGATCCAAATTTGTTCAAAGAATTGGTTCAATGAATTAATCACATCAATCCCTATTATATCCCAATAAACTTGAAGAGAAAAAACATCCCTTAAATCCATAAGAGTTTAGAGTATAATTATCATCTATATTATGCACAACATTCTTAATTTCTTATGGTTGAGACATTCTAGTAAGATATTCATTATTCATATGAGTTATAAGGTGTAAGATAGTTCTCTATACCAGATCACTATAACTTAAATTTTTTTCTGAGCTAAACTATTTTTTGTAAAAGTTAATAACATGATTATCTTATTCAACTCCCTCATTTAAAAACCTATTATCATGCCTTAGTCTAGTGATTTTGTTACTAGCATATCTCAATTTGAATATGTTATGAAAAAACTTTGTATTCCTGTCTCCGTTCTTAAACCACATATTCCTTACTTTGTCCTCCAAAACTAGCCATGCATATGCAATGCCTTATCTAAGAGAATTTAAGCATTCTTTTTCTCCAATCCAAGAACATCAATGTAACATGCATCATTAATCAAATTTTGTATCCTATTAGCTTCATCAGGAGCTTGAGTGGCTTTAAGATGAATATTGTAAAATGTCCCTTTGTTTCATTTCTTAAGAATAAGTTTAAGAGATCTCAACTTAGCAAATAAAACAAACATAGGGCAACAATTTAGAACATTATTCCAATTATCAGAAATCACTTGTTTGCATCTATCATCTAGAGTCTAAACCTATAGAAATTTGAATGGCCTAGTCGGATCAAATATATCATTTTCATAATTGATAAGAATGGGGTAATGATCTGAGTGGTTCTTGATCAAAGTAGAGCAACTGACTATGTTCCAATCATCTAGCCAACTCTAATTACAAATGACTCTATCAGGCCTAATAGAAAAGTAAGCACCATATTTTATTTCATTGTTTCAAGTGTAATAACTATCATTAGTGCTAATATGTATAACTCGTTTTGATTTGTCCAACTAAGAAACTCACTAGTGAAAGTTTTGTTTGGAGGACATCTACCAAATTTTCCTTGGGAACCAATAATTGCATTGAAATCACCTAGCATGTACCAAAGGACAATATTGTCCTAGTGAAGATTGGTAAGTTCATTTTGTAAATTTTTTCGAATCATGTGAGAGTTATATGCATATATAACTGCAATGAAGAATTTAGTTTGATCCTTTTATATAGAAAAAGTCACATGTTGTTCAGATAAACTCAACACAATGAGATTCATATCTATTTCACAAAAATCCCATATATTTGAATCATGATTCAGTTTAAAATTTAATATAAATCTCTTAACTCTGATTTGTTTAAGACACTCACAAAGGAATGGGCATAAAAATTCATTGGTTCAAGCATTCAAAAACAAGTTAGGCTTTTGTTAATCACATAGATTTATAATTTTCTTTTTCTAAATTCAACAACATTTAGTTAATGATTTAGTTTCAAGTTTAGTCCCCCTAAAATCACTTTTAATTATTCAAATATATTTTGATTAGAAACTATCTATTTTCTTTCAACTAGATAATTGATTATAACTTTAAAAATAATTGTCCTTAAATTAACTGTGTGTTTGGATTGGCGGTAAACATAACTGATTTTGACATAATTGAGTTTGGCATAAATGATTTTAACAAAATTAAATTTAGCATAATTGATTTATGTTTGGATACATTTATGTAAAAGTGAGGTTAACAGTAAATTCTAGTGTAAAAATTACATTTAAACTCAGAAGCTACAAATCTTAGCTTCAAGTAGAATCAATTCTAGAGGCAGAATCAATTCTACTTTAAAAGAACTAAACACTTGAAAATCACTCTAGAATTAAATCTACACCTCTATAATGGCTTTTTCCTCTTTCAAAAGCCAAACCAAACATGCATTAAAACTTCTAACTAAAAAAAGGAAAAATGAAATGAATAAGGGGAAAGGTAACCATAGTAAGGGGGAAAAGAATGATAGAAACATAAATAACTATAAGAAAAACTAGAGTACCTTGGCTGAAGGTCAATATCTTTCAGAATAAGAATCAACATAAACAAATGGTAAGGACGGAAAAAAGAAGGATGAAATAATCATTACCAGTATGGGGAAACCGTTGTTAAGCAGCACAAGATTCAGGGAACTGGAAAAAGTGTAAGTCGGTTTTATAGTAATCAGGAAGAAGGATGTAAAAATACACAAAAAAGAAGGCGCTTACTTGTGCTAAGGATTAGAGAGACGAGGAGGTGAACCATAACTTGTATAGAGACAAGAAGGAAAACAAAGATGTTATAAACCAAAAAATAAATCGAAATCAAGCTAATAATAACAATACATAGATTACATGGGATCATCAATACATCATAGCTAACACGAACTCAAACTTATCCATTCCAGGTGAGTGAAATCTTGGGGTGTGAATTAGAAATAGCAAGGGAGAAACCTTGCGACGACAACTTGGAATATGAAAGGGTACGAAGACCCGATCACTGCTAAAAGTGAAGCGATGTTGAACTTCATTGAGTTGATGAAGAATATAAAGGGGCAAAACATTAAGATCATAACCGATTGCAAATTTATCGTTGACACGATAAATAATAGGAAATATTAGCAGATTAAAGTCAATAAAATGAGGAATCGGTGGGAAAATCCTGAAACAAAGAAGAAAGCATGTATGGATTTACATAGGGATGAAGAGGAAATAAATAACTGGCTTCGAGAAGTGGGGGAGACGATGTTGAAAATAAGAGATAGAACACACTTAGAGATTTTGGAAAAGCAAATATGGAAAACCCTAAATAATTTTAGACACTGGCCTCTAATCCATGTTAGCAGAGTTCACAATAGTATAATAGATTTTTTGGCCAAACAATCCCCGACAATGATGCCACTTTATTAAGATTGCAGTGAAATAGGGTTTTGTATATCATCTCCACAGGGATTATCATGATATCACTTGTCGCTCTGCAGTTTAAAATGTTTTAAGAATGGTGTTCCAAGTTTGTTTGTTTTGGATCATAAGTTTGTCATGATTTTTGTAGCAATGATTTAATTCAAAGAGATGGTTAACAAGATATATCAAGGATAGATTTCGTTAACCTAACTTATATATATATTTGATTAATCAAGCATGTGAACTCGTTTCTGATTAATACAATCATGTATCCTTTCAATACCGTCTATGTCTAGAGCAATTTCGTGAATATTATTGTATCTGTCATTAGATGATGTCTCATGCTAGCAACCAATACAATAATCGTTAAGAACAACACAAAACAAATATCAACTCACAAATCTATGTCAAGAGTTTGTTTGTTGAAAGATGAGTATTTTAGGTCAAGGTTTGTAAAATATATGTCTAGAGTGATACAAATTATAAATGGATCTTTAAAAACAAAAACATTCAACATATATTAATCATTCACTTGTTCACATAAAAATAGATCAAAAGAAATACATACAAGCTAAGATAGACTACCTCTACCTTTGATACAAAGGATTTAGCTACCCATTGTCATGGTAGCTTTCTCTACAAGACAAGAAAGAAGATGAATGAGCATCCAAGATGAAAAATCGATCTAGGATGCAAATCCAGCTTGTACTTGCAAAATATCACTTCTTGATGAAGAAATGATGAAAACTAAGATTTTTTTCTCCCTAAGCCAATGTTGCAATATCAGAAAATAAGAGTTGGTAGGTTATGATCCCCAAAAAGTGGAAAAAATGACATAAATATCTTTTCCAAACCTGTCTTGTTTGCACTGTGAACACCTTGTTTGCACTGCAAACACCTTGTTTGCACTGCGAACACATTTTCGCATTGCGAACTCCACTTATAGGCACTTCAAGTGCCTCTGAACAGTTAAACTGCCCTTGAAGTTTCCTTGACTTTGCACTGCGAAGCTTTTGTTCGCACTGCGAACCTGCTCGCTCAGACCTCGCACTGCCACCAACCAGAGGTTTAGCTACTGCTATCCAAATTTTTTGATTATATGTTCCTTCGCTATGAGGTCACACTGAGAGCTCACTTTAACCTCGCTACTCCTTCGCACAGCGAATTTGCAGAATTCTTCCTCATTTCTTTGACTTCCTTGTCCATTCAATTTTGTCTTGTTCTTTGACAATCCAACCTATTTCCTACGCAATAACACACATATCAAGTCATCCAGTGGTAAAATCAATTATATTGTAGAATCTCATAAGAACATGAAATAATTCAATTGAAACTTGAGAAATAAGTTGAAAAATGCCAAGAATCTTGGATCAAAATAAGGCATATTTGGCATACAACACTGGTTCTTAATCAAAGTGGAGCAATTGATTGTGTTCCAAATATCTAGCCAATTCTAATTACAAATGACTCTATCAATCCTAATGGAAAAGTAAGCACTACCTTTCCTTCCATTGTTCCAAGTGTAATAACTACCATTAGTGCCAATATGCATAAACTCGTTTTGATTTGTCCAACTAAGAAACTCACTAGTTAAAGTTTTGTTTGGAGGACATCTACCAAAATTTTCTTGGAAACTAATAACTACATTGAAATCACCTAGCATGCACCAAGGGCCAATATTGTCCTGTTGAAGATTAGTAAGTTCATTATGTGAATTTCTCCGAATCACATGAGAGTTACATGCATATATAACGACAATGAAGAATTTTGTTTGATCCTCTTATATAGAAAAAAGTCACATGTTGTTGAGATAAACTCAACACAATGAGATTTATATCTATTTCACAAAAAGCCCATATATTTGAGTCATGACTCGGTCTAAAATTTAATATAAATCTCTTAAGTCTGATTTGTTTATGGCACTCACAAAGAAATGAGAATAAAATATCATTGGTTCAACATTCAAAAACAAGTTAGGCTATTGTTAATCACAAATATTTATAATTTTCTTTTTCTAAATTCAACAACATTTAGTTAATTATTTAGTTTCAATTTTAGACCTTCTAAAATCACTTTTAATTAGTCAAATATATTTTGATTAGAAATTATCTATTTTCTCTCAGCTAAATAATTGATTATAACTTTATAAAGAATTGTCCTTAAATTAGCTGTGTGTTTTGGATTGGCGGTGGACATAACTGATTTTGACATAATTGAGTTTGGTAGAATTGATTTTAACAAAATTGAATTTAGTACAATTGATTTATGTTTGGATACATTTATGTAAAAGTGAGTTGAACAATAAATTCTAGTATAAAAATTACATTTAAACTCAGAAGTTACAAATTCCAACTTCAAGTAGAATCAATTCTAGAGGTATAATCAATTCTACTTTAAAAGAACCAAACACTTCAAAATCACTCTAGAATCAAACCTACACATCTATAATTGTTTTTTCCTCTTTCAAAGTAAGGGAGAGAAGAACGATATAAACATAAATAACTATGCGAAAACTAGAGTACCTTGTATTAGGGTCAAAATATGATGGACACTCCGCACCATCAGCACGCTTAGAAAATGACCAAAAACAATAGCTTTCAGAATAAGAATCGTCATAAACAAACATTAAAGACGAAAAAATGAAGGAGGTAATGAGCATTACCAATATGGGAAAATCATTGTTAAGTAGCGTAAGATTTAAGGATAACAATATATATATTACATGGGATCATCAATACATCATAACTAACACAGGCCCAAACTTATCCATTCCAGATGAGTCGAATCTTGGGGCGTGGATTATAAATAACAAGGGAGAAACCGTTGCGACGACAACTTGGAATATGAAAGGGTACGAAGACCTGATCACTGTTGAAAGTAAAGCGATCTTGAACTTCATCGAATTGGTGAAGAAGATGATGAGGCAAAACATTGAGATCGAAACCGATTGCAAATTTACCGTTGACATGATGAATAATAAAAAAGATCAGCAAATTAAAGTCAACAAATTGTGGAATTGGTAGAAAAATTCTGAAACAAAGAAGAAAGTATGTATAAATTTACATAGGGATGAAGCGGGAATAGATAATTGGCTTCGAGAAATGGGGGGAAGACGACGCTGAAAATAAGAGATAAAACACACTTAGAAATTTTAAAAGAGCAAATGTGAAAAACCCTAAATAATTTTAGACATTGGCCTGTAATCCATGTTAGCAGAGTCCACAATGGTACAACAAATTTTTTGACTAGACACGGTATTAATGGCAAAAAAAAACTTATTTGTAAAGAAATTGGGCCAAAGGCCAAGTGAAATACAAGTTAAATAGGTTACTCGTTTTTTTTTATAAATAATTTTAAATTTGATTAAAATACATTTTTAGTAAATAATTTTAAACATAAAACATTTTATTATAATTAAATTTTAACCAAAATCAATTTTCATAATAATATATAACACACTTTTAATCAAAATTAATTTTCACTAAAAAAACACACTTTATTCAAATTCTATTTTTAAAGAAAGAAGGTACTTATACCAAAAAAGAAATAATACCTTTTCTGATTCCATTATAGAAAAAGCCACTTTTGGTTTCTCTCTAGGCCACCCTCAACGTGCTGATTCCATTATACATCTTTCCCTAGTTCAATCTCGTGGGCATCATTCTCTCTCTCCCCACACACAATCATTTTTTTAATTTTATAAAATATAATAACAATTATATTATATTATATTATATCTCTCACACACATCCATTTTATTCCCAAAAAAAAAAGAATTCATCGTTTCAGCTTTCAATTATTATTATTAATTATTATTCATGACATTAAAAGCTTAATGCATAGATTCTGACACTCCCATTGCTGTCCACCCTCATGCCACAAAAATCCATAACCTTTGCACATTTAGTTTCATCATACATTACATTTTTATATTCTATGCTACAGCCTGTCTCAATTTTTGTATCAACCTTATAGTACTCACCATAATCTTAATCCATGATTTTAATTCAATATTTTATATACTAGTACTAGTATTATTTATCATAATCAAACAAAGAGTTCAAAGTTTTGTAGCTCTGATTAGATATTAATTTCACTGCAAGAATGATTCATTTATTTGCACAAATGAGGACAAGTTTTCTGTAGCATTTTGAATGTGTACTTGTGATAAAAATAACATAGATTGAACCAAAGATTCACAAGTGTTTTTTTTTTTTTTTCTTTGTTTTTCTCTTTCTCTTTCTTAAAAGCCAATCAAGTTGAATCTTTTGTGTGTTTAATAACTCTGAAAAAAATTTATGGCTTTTTCTAAGAGCTTTTTTTAGAAGCTATTTTTTTCAATGGGGAAGAAAGGAAGTAGTTCATGGTTAACTGCTGTTAAAAGGGCATTCAGATCTCCAACAAAAGATAGTGAGAAGAGAAGTGGTAGAAGAAGAGAAGATTGTGATCAAGAAGAAGATGAAGAAAAGGTACTTCTAAGATTATGTTCTTTAATTATTATGATTAATTGATTATGGTTATGATTATGATTATGATTATGATTATGACCCTTTTTCTTGTTTTTGATTTTTGTTTCTATGACCCTTTTACTTTTACTTTCAAGTTATGGAAATGAAGTGTTGAAAAAAATGAAAAATTGTGAAAAAAATTACTTTTTTATTTTGTAGAAGAGAGAAAAAAGAAGATGGATTTTTAGAAAACCTGTTGTGAATCATGAAACTGTGAACAATAATACTCAACAAAGTACACCAACAAAGTTGAAGAATGATGTTGTTGTTGCTACTGCTGCTGCAAGTGTGGCTTCTTCAAGGACAGATCAAGATGAGAAGCATGCTCTTGCTGTGGCTATGGCTACTGCTGAGGCAGCAAGAGCCACTGCTCAAGCTGCTATGGAGGTTGCTAGGTTGACTAAGCCTGCAAATTATGCTCGAGAGCATTGTGCTGCTGTGGTGATACAAACTTCTTTCAGAGGCTATTTGGTGAGTTTGCATTATAGATCTAATTTGCATGTCTTGGATTACGGTGAGTTTGGCCAAATCATAATGGTACCGCGATTTTGATGAAGCTTTGAAGTCTAGCTTCTGTCAAAATCACGCTGACACTCGGTGGTTCTGACAAAGTTTAGCTTTTGTCAGTTTTGCCAGAATCACAGTGTGTCATTGTGATTTTGGTAAAAGCTACACTTTAGATCTTCAACCGAACCTTGACAAGGTGAGTTTTACAGAATCACATGTCATTGTGATTTTGCCAAACCAACTTGATATAAAGTTTATACGAAATGAAATTGAAAAGTACTTTTTTTCTTGTTGTGTGTGTTTGAACATTAAAGGCAAGAAGAGCGCTTCGAGCACTTAAGGGGTTGGTGAAGTTGCAAGCATTAGTGAGAGGCCACAATGTTAGGAAACAAGCAAAAATGACACTTAGGTGCATGCAAGCTCTTGTTAGAGTGCAAGCAAGAGTTCTTGACCAAAGGGTAAGGTCTACTTCACATGATGGAAGTAGAAAATCGACCTTTAGTGACACTACTAGTGTTTGGGATTCGCGGTATCTTCAAGATATTTCAGACCGAAAATCAATAGTAAGTTATAAGTATCATTGTAATTTGATCAGACCACCATCATTGGTTGTGTTTATTGGCTTACGTGTTTGAAACTCGTGTTGTTTTTGATAGTCAAGAGAAGGAAGTAGTGTTGCCGATGATTGGGATGATCGTCCACACACGGTTGAAGAAGTTAAGGCCATGTTGCAACAGAGGAAGGAAGCAGCTATGAAGAGGGAAAAGTCCTTGTCCCAAGCTTTTTCACAACAGGTTTTAGTTTCACCCTCTTTTTTCACATTTTTTTCTTGTTTTCTGAAAGTGCATGTTTGGATTGACAATTAGTTTGATTCATGTTTGGAGCACTTAGAATTGATTCTTGATGTGTAGTAGAATTGATTTTGAAATGTTTAGCTGCTCTCGAGTAGAATTGATTCTGGAAGTGTAGTAGAATTGATTCAGTTTTCCATAATTGATTCTGAAATTTATTGTTCACCCATTTTTGCTTCTTGGCTAACTGGCTTTTGGAAACTTCACAGATTTGGAGAAATGGCAGGACATCATCAATTGGAAATGAAGATGAACTTGAAGAGAGACCAAAATGGTTAGATAGATGGATGGCCACAAAACCATGGGAGAATAGAGGCAGAGCTTCAACAGATCAAAGAGACTCTATCAAGACTGTAGAAGTTGACACATCTCAACCTTATTCATATCTAGGAACAAACTACAGAAGATCACATCCAAATTACCAATACAATCCACACCACCAACCACAAAGACATTCTATTGCTTCACCACTCCATAGATCACACCAAAATGGATCCCCTAACCAATCCGTAACCACTCCGTCTCCGGCCAAATCAAGACCGATTCAAGTCCGGTCGTCGAGTCCTCGTTGTGTTAGAGAGGATAGAAGCTACCACCACACATCTCAAACACCAAGCCTAAGGTCTAACTACCATTACAATGGAAACTTGTACCAAAATAGTAGAGTTGGAACAAGCAATGGTGTTTCCAATGCTACACCTACATTGCCTAATTATATGCAAGCGACCGAGTCTGCAAAGGCCCGGATTCGCTCGCAGAGTGCGCCGAGGCAAAGGCCTTCGACGCCAGAACGAGATAGATCCGGATCAGTAAAGAAAAGGCTTTCTTTCCCTGCTCCGGATCCTTATAATGTAGGAGGAGTTGGTTACGGAAATTATGGACATAGTTTAAGAAGTCCTAGTTTCAAGAGTGTGAATGTAACATCACATTTCGGGATGGAGCAACATTCTAACTACTCTTCTTGTTGCACCGAGAGTCTCGGTGGCGAGGTTTCGCCTTCTTCAACCGGTGACCTTAGAAGGTGGTTGAGATAAGCCAAGACGAGACCATTCGGTCTCAACTGCAATCAGATCCAACGACTCTCGAAGCATTAAGTTACAATTATGACACATTAGGTTATTAATGACCATTTACTTGTTTTATTTTAACTATGGTGTGATGTTAGTGTTTATTTTAGTATTAACCATTTTGTTTTCACCTCAAAAGAAAGAAAGTTACCTAAGGGTGAAAACCTTAAAAATCTGATCTATGTTAGGAGCAAGAAGCTGAGAAACATTTAATGTGTTTTGGTTTCTATGATTTGTTTTCCATATATTTGTTTGAATGCCAAGATATGTGGTGGCCTACATCACTTGGGATGTTGAAACAATTGCATACACTACTTGAATGGCCTTAAATGGACTGTCTTGTCACAATAACATATGTAATATTTTGTAACTTAAAACTATGGTTGCCCTTAGCTTGTAATTGTAATGTACTTTTCTTTTGTTTTTTAATCCTTGCAAATTTATGAATAGTTAATTAGTCCATTAAATCAAAAAATTGTATATCAATTTAATTATATTATTAAAATATTTCTCTATAGTATTTGAATATGAGATGATAAAAAACCTCTTTTGTTTAATGACAAGTTTTCAATTTAGAGGAAGAACTTTGCTGGTTATTGTAGTTCTGACTCGAGAATTCTTAATTTTAAAATGTAGAGCTAAATTTATAGACAAGGAGCTAAATTGACCCATTTGTTCAATATATGATATTAAAATTTTATTTTGTAAATTTAAATAAATTGATACAATTGCAAGGAATAAAGTGTTAATACTAATGGATATATTACTCACCTGTTTCTATCAAGATATATATATATATATATATATATATATATATATATATATATATATATATATATATATATATATATATATATATATATATATATATATATATATATATATATATATATATATATATATATATATATATATATATATATATATATATATATATATATATATATATATATATATATATATATATATATATATATATATATATATATATATATATATATATATATATATATATATATATATATATATATATATATATATATATATATATATATATATATATATATATATATATATATATATATATATATATATATATATATATATATATATATATATATATATATATATATATATATATATATATATATATATATATATATATATATATATATATATATATATATATATATATATATATATATATATATATATATATATATATATATATATATATATATATATATATATATATATATATATATATATATATATATATATATATATATATATATATATATATATATATATATATATATATATATATATATATATATATATATATATATATATATATATATATATATATATATATATATATATATATATATATATATATATATATATATATATATATATATATATATATATATATATATATATATATATATATATATATATATATATATATATATATATATATATATATATATATATATATATATATATATATATATATATATATATATATATATATATATATATATATATATATATATATATATATATATATATATATATATATATATATATATATATATATATATATATATATATATATATATATATATATATATATACTTAAAAATCTGCAGACACTAAAGTTTAAAGCCTAGGTCATGTTGGACCTTTTTAACCCTACATGAGTAATTGATGTGACATAAGAAGATGCTGAAGGAAAGAGACATACAAGTATAATATGTTCTAATGAAAAAGGGTAAAAAAAAAAAAGATGTAGCTTGTAATATATATTTTTTTTACTTTTTCATGTAATATATTTTTTTTACCCTCTAAGCACGTGTAATTTAAATATTAAATTTGAAGGTAAAAAAAATATTATAGAGGTAACTTTGATGTTTAAGAGGTAAAAGAAATAAAATTTTAACATTTTAAAGGAGAGATTCAAATTTTTTTCCACAGATAAATTGAAACTCATTTATATTATAGAAGAGTGTTATATATTTAATCCCAAAAATAAAATAAAAAAAATATAAAAACGTTGTTAATTTGACTAAGAGCATTTTTAGTGAGAGTATATTAAGTGGGTAAACTAAGAGCATAATTATGAGAGTGGTAAAAGTCTATGTGTACTATTTGGTGTCAGAGTAACATGGATAATAAAGACTATTTATTGTGGTTTAAATTGACGCTGTATTTTAAATGGCACCGTTGCTTTTATGGAATTTATTGGTTTTGGATATAAATTTGAAACATAATGTAATTTTGTGGGATCCAGTTAGAGTTTTAAGTAAGTAGTATGGATATTTAGAAAATATAGTTAAGTGGTTTAAATATATTATATTAGATGAGACCCACTTATATCACCGACATGAGTAGTATGGATGTGGGTGCTCTAAGATATTTTTTGCGGATCCAAAGTGATGTGTAGACTTTAAAAATTTTATAGTTGATTTGAGTTGTTTTTACTTTAATGATAGTTGTTTATAAAAAAACTAAAACTTCATCCTATATTTTATATTATATATGGGTCTAAAGTGTTTTTACTTTAATATTATATGTTTCAAAATAAATAGTATGCGTTAGCTATATAATTGCCGGAAACTAAAAGTTAGTGAATTAAATGTCATGTTATAGGCATTTCAATGCAAATTATTTATAATTTAACTATTAAAAACTTGTATTAAAGATGCTTTAAAATGTGACTAACTATAGAAGTAAAACTAATGCTACTCTTTTGAGATGTAATTAATCATGAGAGTTGTTTGTGTTTAAAAAAGAGATAGGGTGACACTCGATAAAGTAAGAAGTCTAATGCACTGTGCCGTCTTGCACATTTTAAAAGACGGTTATGTTAGTCATGCATGTACAAAACCTTCCTCCATTTCCTCCATGTGAAAAAGAAGATCAACACATTTACTTTTTTGATTTTTGGGGTAGTCTCAAATTTATTATTAAAATCAATCTTAAAAAGAACAAATTTAAAATTAATTTTCTACATAAAGAATGAAATACTAGTATTACTCAAATGAAATGGTCAGGTGTTTTCTGCTACTACTTGATATGCAACAACCAAAATAGGGAAAAGTACATACAAATGAGCATTTAATATGAAGATATTATGAACATGGCTTACATTCACAGAAATCTTTCATTTGTTAAAAAACTACATTGGACTTTCATTTGTATCCTTTGCTTAGTTGAGTCATGAAATAGTACACTAAGGTGTGAAAAAAGTATTATTGCACCGTTACAATGATTCTAACTTGACAGCTTTTTTTGTTTGTTTCCTTCACTGAAATTCATAATCAGAAGTTTTGTGGATCTATGAGCTGTTTAAGGGTCCCATTTCACTGGATGCCAACAGTTACTAGGCAGTAGTACTATACTAGAAGAAGGGACATTTTATCTTTAGGTAAGTTAGTCTCTTATTAATTAAACGGTGAAGAAAATTAATTTTGAGATAAGTGATTTTAGTTAAAAGTGATTTATATTTTAGGTCATTAAAATAAAAGTGATTCTTATAAATTTATATTGTTTAGATAGCTTAAATAACTTGATGATAAATACATAATTACGATTTGCTTTGTGTCACTCCAATGTCCAATTAAAGAAAGCTTATTTATTGCTCTGAAATGGAGTCCAATAACCTCTCAACCTAGATATATATTTAAGGGCGGGAAATGGATATGTCCATTTCTTTTAAGTTCGTTCGGCAAAAATCCATAAAATAATTAGATGGGATATACATAATCGAGGGTTTAGGTCGGTCTAGAAAGAAAAAAAAAGAGGTAGGTAGGTTTCGCAGATATTATATCATTTAAACTTTAAAATTGTAAAATTTTATATTAATGCTCGTGCCTATAAAAAATCTGTAAAAAAATGGGGTGGGACGGGACAAACACATTAGAGGGTGCAAATTTAAAACATTAGTCTGCGCAACAATAAAAATGAGGGCAAAATAGACATGCTCAGCGGATTGGCCCATAGGTAATTCTGTTTACACAACAAAATCCGATAATGGGGACGAATATGTTGGCCTTTGAAGGCCAGGGTTCACACCATTTCGAACCAAGATTCGCTCGACAATGGTTTCTAGGTTTTGTTCTCTAGCCATTGCATCCCGTCGAACTTGCTTGACCACGCGGTCGGGATCTTGGTTCCTATTAACTAACACGACGGGAGGACGTTGGGCCACCCTAGGTATTGGTTCGACCACCTGGGGTTCTTGGTTAATTGTCTCGTCGAACCTCTCTTCGTGTCGGACTGGTACCTCTGGTTGAGGCAGGTTGTCTGTCAAACTTATTCCCTAAGAGCACTTAAAAAATTACCTATTCAAGTCATATGAGTTGCCAATTGTTGGTAACTCTGAGTCGAACCCTAAATTAATGGCCTAACTATGGTACCCATTTGATGAGTTAGCATATGAACCATTTTGTGATTACTTTCGTCCATCTGCTGCCTCATAACTGTGACAGAACTTGAGGTGAAAGTTGGGATTGCCTGAGATGGAAATCCTAGCCCTGTGGTTCGACCGAATTGGTTTCCCATAGGTCCTAATCCATGGTAAGCTGAGAACGTTGAGGATGAATTTTCTCTAAATGTCGAACCACTACTATGTATACTTGCCATTAATTCATTTGGCATTCCAAATCTTCGATCCCTTCCATACATGGGCATTTAGAAACTGGGCATATATAGCCCTGAAGTTCCAACCACCGTCGGTCTTAGAGCTTCAGGCCGATGCGATGATAGTACTGGTCCACTGTGGGTAGTCGAAACCGCAACCATAGTATTAGAACCAACATCAGTTGCTTCTGACACAAATGCATTTCCTCCCGAGGATTTCTCCTCGTTTGGACTGGTATTTCGTGAATCTACCATTTTCTTACCACTACACAATTTCATCTACTTAACACAACAGGTCCCACCAGGTGTGCCAATTTGTTCGACCAGATTTCTGGCGAACAATCTCAAGCCTCTTATTAAAGGTTACTTGCAGGATCGACTACAAAATCCTAGACTTAGTGTTAAGTATGGAATTGTTATTTAAGTGTTTTCATTTGAAATGGTAGACAAGGAATTGGACGAATTTGCGTTCGTGCAACTAAGGTAAATAAATGAGAAAAAACAAGACATAACTAGAAAGGAAAGTGAATTGAAAAATGAAACTTATAAAGTAAATTGCTTGAATGCAAGTTGGACGCATGCATACATTTGTGTAGAAATAACTCGTTTCTCTTAGACGTTGGTACTTTGAATATTTTCTTTGCAATGTTACAAAATGTGACCCTTTGAACTGAAACTGAATTCTATTTAAATAGGCATAAAAAATAATTGTTGCTTTGCTGTACACCATTCACAGCTTGCCACGCGTCCACCCATGCACACCCACTTTGTTTGTAACTTCCCCACATTCTCATCAGCTGTAAAACTTACCCGTTTTAGCTTGGCTTCAACCTCAGTCTGAAGGGTTGTTCGTCGAGCTTACTTTGACTGGGCCCCTATGTTCCTTTTCCTGACTTGTCCGTCGAACCTCTTCGGCAACGTCGGCCTATTTCAATGCTTTTTCGTTTGTGATTCAAAGTTTCTCCCTTTGATTCACTTCTCTTCACCTAGTCAAAATTTCCTAGCTAACAATAGTTTAATAACAATTGGTTTGATAGAATGATGAGAGTGGAAAATATTTATGGAGGAACAAATGTGATATGTTGCACTTGTATAAATAATCCAATTGTTATTTAAGGAACTAATAGTAATGTGAATGAAAGAAAAGGCAAACATATGGGTAATGCATGGATGATGTAAGTATCAGAGTTAGTCAAGCCCTCAATTTTGCTTAGCAATGCTACCATTTTGTTGTATATATCAGAGGTGATTTCAACCTTGTTATTTGGATTATCAACATTTTCTGCTGCCTAATTGTGATTTGCATCACATGTATCAACATTATTGGAGAATCTTACTTTGTCTTTAAACCTGAAGCCCTGGGGAAACTTGTGTTTAAAACAACATGTATTGAGAGTGTGGCCGATTTTGACACAAAAGGAACAAACTTTGGAATTGGATGAACCTCTTCCTTGAATGTTGGGCTTGCCACAAACTTTTCCATGTTTCTGCTAGACTCTTCAATTAGCTTGAAGATTATTGGTATTGGTGTCATACCTCGAAAAAAAGCACAATCCTTCGCGAATGGTCGCGGAAAACAGAGTCTCCACCAGACTTTATTTATCCCAAAGAGGGAAAGGAAAATACCGATACAACCTTTAGGTAAATAACATGGTCATTCCAACCAAGTTATAGGTTCGGGAGTCGGTTACGCGAGGGGAAGGTATTAGCAGCCCTCACGTCTGTTGTACTCAACGGGAACCTCTTGATTCGATTCATGAGAGATGTTAGGTAAGGTTGTTTGTTTTCTTCTAAGGGAATAAAGCGAAAAGGTAAGGTAAAAAGGTTTAGATTTCTAAGGAGAAATGAGTGATTTTTAGAATAGGGTGCTCGCCAAGGATTGAGGCTCTTGTACCTACGTATCTTCACTTGTAAGAAGTGAAAAATCAGAGAGTTCGTAGTGCGTGGGACTACGATAGAAAAGAGAGGAGGTTGCTCGCTAGGATCTCGTAATCCTATGCCTACTTATTTTCATTGACAAATGAGAAATTAGAGCGTCCGTAGTTCGGACTACGAATGTTGGTTTGATTTTATCGAAAGATACTTAGTCGCATTTGACAGAAAATATTGCTTTACCCAAACGGGTTAGGAGAGGACGCTTGCATCACTTTGAATGGATTTCCACTTATCAACATTCATGGGAAACACCCCACTTATCTCGACTCAAATAGATTACGGACGAAGCAATATTTTGCATCGTCTCAAGACGCCATATCTCACGTTTATGAAAAGGTTTGACTGTTCGCACGGCGGCAAGAAATTGAATTAATTTGTTGATGTTTTGTTTGGATGACGATTACTTGAAGCGTAAGAAAGGCTCCTCGGGCCCAAGTAATCGGAAGAGTGGGTCAAAGACTTGACTCTCTCTCTTTTCCATCTCAAAAAGAGGTTGTGTTTTGAAAGTGTTTTGATGGAAGATAATTAAAGTATTTTAAACAGGTGAGAATTACTTGAAGCTTAAGAAAGGCTCATAGGGCCTAAGTAATCAGGAAAGTGAGTCAAAGGCTTGACTCTCTCTTTTTCATCTCATATTATGAAGGAGTTTTGATATAGCTAGAGATAGTTACGAATGACGATTACTCGAAGCTTAAGAAAGGCTCCTCGGGCCCAAGTAACAGAGAAAGTGAGTCAAAGGCTTGGCTCTCTCTCTTTTTCATCTAAGTATTTGAGAAAATATATTTAATGAGTTATGAATCTGTTAAAGAAGACAATTGTTCGAACTTAAGAAAGGCTCCTCGGGCCCAAATAATTGAGGAGAGAAATCGAAGATTCCATTCCAACTTCCTTTTTATCTTTATTAAAATATAGTTTAAGTATAATTAAGTTAATTGATTTGACTTTGATAAAATTCTCGATGTTGATCGATGTTTGAATTTGCGTACAGAAAAGTTAATGGTTTAAACTTAGTAGTAAGGAGGTCCTAATAGATTGGGTAAGGTTGATGGTGAGGCAAAAACGTTTACAAGTTGGGTATGATGGCTTGCTATGAATCGAGAATTTATTGGTTATCAAGCAAGAAAAAATCAAAATGAAAGAACATCCATGCAATCAACAAATAGTAAGCAAGATCAAACAAGCAAACATACACTTAATTAACTATCAAGCACTTCAAAAAGTGATATAAGATTAATTTGAAATTTATTTTGAAGAAATACAATCAAGTAAGACAAAAATCTAACTCAATCATTTAAGCTAATTCTTCTAATTTAATTTATTATTGGTTCATTCATAAAAAAATAAAAAAATAAAAGTAAAGTAAGAAAAAAAGAAATAAAAAAAATACAATTATTATTGTAATACTAATATAAGTTTATTAAAAGAACATGTAAGATTCCTTTCTATCAAATGTGCTTTCCTAAAACTAATAAAGCTACACAAATAAATGCAAAGATTGAGCTAGAGAAGAAAACAATTGAAACCCAAAAAGGGTCTCCCACCACTTGGACTCGGGTCAGAGAACCCAACCAAGAAATGGAAATGAAAGGGACTTCTTCAAGTGAAACCCTAGCCGTCCAACGGTCCACCCAAGAAAATATGGTATTATGTCTCAAACTGAATGATTAATGAAAGCTGGGAAAAGGTGAACGTTGGACTTCACGAGGTATTTAAACTCTTCTGTATGCCAAAATAATTGGACTTCACGGGGAAACGCCCTTTGGATAAGCTTCTTAAAAGAGACTGCCACTTATCGCAGTAAGGGACTTACGCACCACCAAGAAAGGATAAGCTTCTCAAAGAGACTGCCACTTATCTGACAAAGGATAAGCTTCTCGAAAGAGATTGCCACTTATCATAATAGAAAAAACAAGCTTCTCAAAGAGATTGTCACTTGTTCGAAGAAAAAGGATAAGCTTCTCGGAGGAGACTGCCACTTATCGTAATAGCAAAACAAGCTTCTCAAAGATACTGCTACTTGTTAAAAAAAAGGTAAAAGGAAACAAGCTTCTTAAGAGAGACTCCACTTGTCATAATAGCAAAACAAGCTTCTTAAAGAGACTGCCACTTTTTGGAAAAAAAAGGTAAAAGGAAACAAACTTCTCAAGGGAGACTGCCACTTGTTGACAAAAATGGATAAGCTTCTTGAAAGAGATTGCCACTTATCATTGTAAAAGGTAAAAGGAAACAAGCTTCTCAAGGGAGATTGCCACTTGTTGACAAAAATGGATAAGATTCTTAAAAGAGATTTCCACTTATCATTGAAACATAAAAATGGATAAGCTTCTCAAAGGAGAGACTACCACTTATCTGCAATGGGGGTCTGTAAAAGATTCTTCCTGCAAGATATAATGCAGAATAAATGCACGTTCAAACCAGGTTTGGCGACCTAATCCAAAGCAACACTTGCCAGGGACCAAAGTTCAATCTAGGAACAAAGCTAGAAAGAAACGGTAAAAAAGACTCAAACCATTGAGGAATGAACTCGAATAGGTGTTTATCTTATCCAAACATGGAGAAGATAACAGAGGTAACCATCGTCCATGAGGATCAAACTCTGTAGGAAATTTATAAAGATGCACACTTTATGCTTAAAGATGGCGACTCTGCTAGGGATTATGCATTTTCCTATGCAAGAGAGAGTCAAGCCTAACTTGACTCAATTCGTGAGTGTTAGGTTCCTCGAAAATTGGAAAAGAAAATATTTGTAGATTCATAAGTAATGGGAATGGTTAATTGGCGTTCTTGTTGCAATATTGAAGAAAATACCTTGTGACATCATGAAGAAGCTCGACCATGAGAATATGAGATTTTACATTATTGAAGTTGTCATCCAATATTTTTAAAAAGTGGATGACATAATCTATATCCCACTACTTTTTGATGGTGAGATATGCTACACAAGTGTACTTAGGAAGAATTCTAAGGGCCTCTAAATCATCCAAAACTGTTTTCAACTCATTAAAATATATAGTTATCGATTTTTCACCCTGTCGTATTGAATGGATTTGCTGAAGTAGATAAGATAGGTGGAAATGGTCACTCTTGAAAAATTGATTGTGAAGATTTGTCCATAGTTGAAATCATAATGTTGATATCCAAGAAATCCAAGAAATATCATGTGATAAAGATTTAGATATCCAATAAATCACAATGTTGTTGCATATTTCCCATTTATCAAAGATATGATCATTTTCTTGGGGTGTTGGGAGTTTTCCGTTGATGAAATTTATCTTGCTCTTGCTCAAGAAGGCGAGTTCCATTGAAAGACTCCAAAATTATTATATGTTATTAATGGTATATTTTTTCTTTCTACAAGTTAACTAAATAAAAATAAAGAAAGTGAGACTTTAATATATAATTACTCATATATTACATCAGTAACATATGATACTACAAAGAAATCAAAATGAACTAGAGACACATTCCTACACTGTTGGCAATATGGCTCCGCCCCTGCTCGTATCCTTGAGAGAAAATTGTTGATACAATGAGGAAATTTGCTTCTTTACCATAAAATTTTAAAATATCTAAATTTGACTGCTTGAAATCCTTGAAAAATCGAATTGAACAGAATTACATTGAATTATTGGTTATGTACACTAGTTTTAAATATTTAACTGAACAATTAAAAGTGAATTTTTTTTAATCGAGTTGTTTATTACGATGAAATGTATTGTTATACTTGTATAACTTGTTTAATAAAAAACCATTTTTGACTATGTATTTTACCATTTATTTTATTAATTGTAATACCCCAAATTTTGCCTTAAGATTTGTCGTTTCATTTTGCATTCCATTGCATTTACGCATTGCATTTAACTAGTCGCTAACATATTTGTGTAGTTGGTTGATTTTTGCAGGAAAATATCATGTGGCGCGCTCTTTGGTTCATGAAGGGTAAAATGGTAATTTGTTGATAGTCGGCCGTCGACTTACGAATTTGGAGCTATGGGTAGGAAATTTGGGCCGTTTGATCTAGTTGATGAGGTTCAATCGGAATTTGTGTCAGAAATGGGGTTAGTCGGATAAGTTGGAGAAATCGGGAATTAATAGAAATATGTACTTTTCATTTCGTTTTCATTTGAATCATTTGCATTGCATTTTATTTCATTTAAAAATCAAAAGAACAAAAATAGTTTCATTGCATATTTTAGTTAGGTTCATTTAAATCATATCCCATTTTAAAATTAATTTCATTATATCATGTTTATAATAAAAAACCAATTTCGTATCTATGTCATTTTTTCATGTCATATTTAAATAGTTTATTGTTCTCATCTTTATTTCAATATTGCTTTTTACATTTTATTTGCATATCAAAAAAATAATAATAAAATAAAGTATTTTTATTAATATTCATTCTTTACAAGAATTTATAAAGAATATTATTAATTTTAATTCTTTATAAAAATTAAAAAATATATATAAATAAAATTACAAAAGTACATTTTCCTAAAATAATTCCTAAATTTCTTGAGTCTTCCGATTCTCCGACTTATCCCGAGCTTCCATTTTTTTCGAACCTACAAAATAAACAACAAAAACAAATGGACGGTTTAATCGGTTGGTTGTTTTTTTCGACAACCTCAGAGTGGTATCATCATCGGGTGTCGGGAGGGCAACGGATTACTCCGAAGCCGGCTCCCGACTCCTTTCTCGACCTCGGTAAATCCAGGCAGCATCTATTCTTATTTTGAGGCAACCGAGAAAGAGAAAAAAGTGCTTTTGGAAAAATTGGTTTGCGGAAAAGTGCTTATTTGAAAAAGCTGGTTTAGAAAAAGCGCATATTTGAAAAGCACTTATCCAAAATTATATTTTCAGCCAACAACATAAACAAACTTTACAAATATCACGAAATCAACGGATCTGTTAACGAAACAAACTCAACAACAAACCATCCGTAAAAGTTTTCGGAAATTACACGAGGATCCAACGAATAGGTCCAGCAACAATCCAACAAACAAAAAGCAACACAAATCCAGCAACCGTAACCAATCAAAACGCGGTCAAACCCCCAACAATATCATTCGAAATTCCTGCAACAAAGCCACAACAAATGCGTCAAGCCCACAAAAGGAAATCATATAAAATCATCTGGAAACCCGACTTGAGGGGGACAAAAAAATCGGATCCGATACCCTCATCAAGGAAACTGGCGGTGCAATTGGGGTTGAAGGTTCAGAGAACTTTAACAGTTCATCATCATTACCAGCCAGAATGAAAGAAGAGGAAAAGAGGATTCGAAACCCTAAGAGACGATCACCCCCAAACGGCGAGAATCGCAAGATCTCAGAGTCAGAAATCGTTGAGGTTTCATCATTCTCAACACAGAAACACCATCGGAAAAACACGGGCATAAAATCGCACACGGTGGCCGCGTGAGCAACAACAAGATGCCGTCACTACCAACGGGAAACCGACCACCGGCCTCAGAGATCTCATCACCGACCTAAAACCATCGTAAACCGTCAAAGCATCGACGAACGAAAAACGTAAGCTTTCATCAGAAACTGGTTTTTGATTTTTTGGTTTTTCAGGTGAAAAGGAGGACGAACGAGGACCGGAAGCTCAACCCTCGAACGTTAATGGCGACATGCAGGCAAAAGAGGGAAGAAGAGAAAAGCTCCGGAGAACTCCAATGGAGGTCCGGCGGCGCCTCACCAAAGAAGGAGAAGACAAGAGTTTGAAACCCTAATGAAGACAAGAACCACTTTATATGTCCCTTTTTTTATTTATTCCGTTATTTTATTCTTTTTTATTTTTTTTATTTTTTTTAGTTAGATTGTTATCTAATTATTTCATTAACTTGATTTAAGAATAATAACAATTACTAAATCTTCTTATTTTATTAATTAATCATTTGCTTTAATAAATCTAAAACCACAAAAAACACAAAAAAATATTCTATAAGCTGAAAAAGGGTCATTCATTATTTTAATAAAAAATGAAATTTAATGTTTTTTAAACTTAATGTCAAAGTTAAAATATTATATTTTAGAAAAAAGTCTAATTTTAAACCCATTTTTTAAGATTTAAGACATTTCTTCTTTAAAAAGTAAAAACATTTTCAACTTTAAGAAAGTAAAACATTTTTTTAATTAAAACAGATTTTTTTCCCATCAAAAACCTTAAAATTAAAACTTTTTTTCTGTAATTAAATTAAAACAATTTCTCCTTTTATTTGAAAAATTAATTCTTCCCTTTAAATAAAAATTCAGAAATAAAGTCTTTGATATAGCCATTTCACCTTCGTCTAACTCTTGCTAGTTTGTTGGTTTCAGCTTATTAAGGTTTCGTTTGTTCATATTGTCAATTTTCAGTTGTAATTTGGCGAGGCTATCGTTGCATTTATTTATTTCTGTATTTTTGGGACTTGTAATTTACGCGAGTGATCATCGCGATGTTATTTACCGCTTTCTTTATTGTTTCCGCACTTTAATTCTGCCATATAATAATTTGCCATTTTTGCATGATTTACTGTTAATCACCTTCTGAAGGATTAGGTCTAGCCGTTTGACCGCCGAGTCAATAGCCTAACCTTTTGAACATTTCAAAACCCTAATAGCCTAGGTGTCCCGTCGTGGACGAAATTACCCTTTACCCTAGCATTAGGTCAAAGAGTCGCCGTACTCTGTTTTAGGGTTTCCCTCCGAGTAACATTTAGTCAAACCTAATTTTAACCCTAATTTCAACCAACAAATTCAACATAGAAATAGGAGTCGCCACACTCCACGTAAGCATTTCCTTAAGAAATGCTTACTCCCCATGGAAACCTTGACCATAGTCAAGACGTTTCTAACCTCCCTCTCGAGGGGAACTACGATTAGTCTGATTCCATTCCCTATCCAGAATACGTAGGCACAAGATGCGAATCTTTCCGAGTAAACTTAGGACTAACCCTTAGGTCTCTTCAGATCACTCTATCCCTTAGCTCAATATATACCTGAAGCAAATAATAAAATAAAATAGCAAAAATAAACAAAAGGTTCCTGTAGAGTACTACAGAAGTTTAGGGTGCTAGTACCTAGGTCTCTCCAACCCCTTAGCTAGGTCTCTCCCCGCATTGTGTTTACGATGCAAAATTAGGTTTTCCCTCTTTTTACCTTTTCCTTCGGATAAATCAAAGAGCAGTTATGAATCAAGAATTGTGATTCAAACTAATTAATAATTTGATATCCTATTTCCACCTCAGCAGAAAATGACGACTTCACTGGGGACTGCCATAATGTTTAAGGGTTACCCCTATTTTGTTTATTTTATACCATTTACTTTATTGTTTGTCTGTATATATGTTCATATTGTACCTTGCTTTATGGGGATACCTGTTGTTGTGAGATACATTCTACACCCAGACTTGAGTGACCTTATTATAGGATGATGATATATTTAACGAGACTTGTAGGGAGTGAGTCCCGACTAAGTTGACTTGAGAATCACCGCTTGATTGAGACCCTTCCATAAGATTGTTCGGTTGAACGAGTACAGTCGTGAAAACTCTTACTATTGTTGGAAAGGAGTCTATGATATTGAGGACCGTAGTACCTTAACACCACCTTGGCCTTATATAGGACGTAGTGCGGGAACTATGGGGGAGTAGTCCCACAATAGTTGCTACGCGATACTACCCTCAAAAGAGGTTCTCTTGAGAATATTATTAACCACCGAGTCAGTCGGAAATTGATAATATCTGAAGGATGAACTGATGACTTTGGGCACCGATTTAGAACCTTGTTCGGCAGGTACAACTAACCTTAGTACATACCCTATAGGGATGGGTAGACCCTAACTCCTTATACATACCTTTAACCTAGGATTTTGCATATGTGCATTGCATCCATAAAGTATTGCATTGCATTACATTTCATGGAATTCAAATTTTATTTATGGATATTGCAGGATACTATGGATTACAATAGAAGGAAAACTTTGAAATATACTTTTAAAAGTCTTAAGCTAGATGACCTAAGGAAGCTAGGAGCTTTAGTCCAAGATCAAGAAGAATTCAGAAACAAGTATGGAAGGTCGTTATTTTTGTTGAAGCTTCAAGTAGACAAAGGACTTATCTCTGCTTTGTTACAGTTCTAGGAGCCGGATTATCCTTGCTTCACATTCCCCGATTATCAGCTATTACATACCGTGGAAGAATATTCTCAGTTCGTAGGGCTACCTATGTTGGATGGATCTCATTTCCCTTTTCTTGAAGGTGAAGAACAAGACATTGCTAAAGTCATATGCTAGAAGTTATCCGACATCAAGGAAATTAATCACCGACATTGTGGAGACTTTTCTAACATACCCTTGCTTGGTTCTAGTGGAGGATTTATTTTCCTCCGACTCTCAATCTACCGTTTTGAAGATAGGCTCATCCTCAAGAAGGCCCAGCTAGAAGAGCAGATCAAGGAGCACAATACGAAGCTTCCTTAGGGTCTTATTAGCTTTTATTTAGCTACTTTTGTTAAGACTGTCTGTAAAGAATATTCATTTGTAATCCATTTTCAAAAATAATAAAATTCTTTGGTATCCCGCGATATTCGTAAATATTTGAATTCCATGAAATCATTTTACATTTTAGCATCATATTTTTGCATTGCATGTGTCTCCCGGTATCTTATCCTCGGTTCTCTCACCTTCCAGTTTCGTCACCCTGGGTCCTCCGCATCAGTACAACACTAGAGCCCAAGCTCGAAAAAGGATGAAAAAACAAAATCAAGAGATCGACCGCATCAGCCATGAACTTGAAGATCTTCGAGGAAGTGTGGGGCAGATTATGGAGATGTTACAAACTCTTAATGCAAAGATGGATTCTCAGCCCACTGTTGTTTCTGAGATCACCCATACTGTTGTGGATCCTCAACCAACTGTTACTGTTGAGAACATACCTCCTCATGGTCTTCAATCCTGTTTGGTGCGTCCTACCCTTGCGCAACCAGTTCGACGAGTTACTCCTCCGAAGTACAAAACTCTGAGCATTGACCACCATAAAGGACCTACACGTCCGAGGAATCGCTCGATGGCTCCTCACCAACCTTGGCAACATCAGCAGAATTATGCTCAAGGTTATACGGTTCAGTATGCTCCACAACCCTATGTGGCTACCGTTGCAACTCCTGTCAATTAGTAGTTTCCTACATATCAGCCTGTGCAACCGACTCTGGTCTATCAGCATCAGGTTTATCAGCAGCCTCCTGTTTATCAGCCTGCACAAGCTCATGTCAACTGTCAACGAGCGCCCAACGCTCCTGCTTATCAATAACCTAAGAATCAGACATCTAGTCAGAATGCTCCGATTAGGAGGCAATACAAGCCTTATCCGCCGATTCTGATGACATTCGCCGAGTTGTATCCTTACTTAGTGCAACGAGGTTTGATCACTACCCGAGCAATGGGTCTGCCTCGTAATCTATTGCCTGCCAATTACAACACCGCTGCTCATTGTTTATTTCATGAGGGGGCGCCCGAACATGATTTGGAAGATTGCTATGCTCTGAAGGATATTGTCAGAGATTTGTTGGAAAAGAAGATATTGTCTTTCGATGATCCTCAGCCAAAGATCAAGACTCCTCTCAAGGTTTTCAACATATCTCAGCCAGCTACTACTCCTGTGAATCTGCCAAAGCCGGTAGTTATTCAGAAGCCTAGTCCATTTCATTTCAGCAGTCTTCAAGATGATGTGACCCCGATCGACCAAGAATCTGGGAAAGTTAGTCTGAAGGAAGATTCAAAGACTTCATAAACACTTGTTGAAGGACTTGTCATACAGTTCATTTTGTTTATTGATATGTATTCTGTTTCTTTGATTAAGCATAATTAGCATGTACGAACTTGTTGTTTTGAATAATTAATGCAATACATGATTGTATTGAATAAATCCATTCGTTTCACTAAAAAAAATTACTTTTCATAAACTTGTAATGACAACTTCACCCGATCTCTTGCTTGGATAGAGAATTGGGAGGAGGATGATGAACCAAAAACATCAAATCTCTTGTCGTCTGCTTTCAATTGAAACCTGCTGATGATGTAAGGCATTGTTTCAAATCCAAAAACAATGGAGATATAAGGACGATAATCCCTCTTTACCCCCTTTTGAGCCGCGAAGTAGGAGTTTTCTTTTTTCCAAATTAAAACCCTCATTTTAACCTGGGGCAGGGTATTTTTTCAGTTAAATGGATTGAGCGCTCAGACTCTCAAAAAGGAGGAGCAAACCTTCGAGAATCTATCCTTAACGTCTTAGGAAGTTAGAAGTCAATGAATATCCATCTACTACTAAAGGAGTGGGGCAGTCACAAGCCTTTCAAAAGAGTCACACGACTTATTCAACAAAAATAAAAATATATATAGCCCGATAAGTCACAACCTATGAAGACTTAGGCAAAACTGGGGCATCCCGCTGGACTCCAAAGTCAAATCCAAAAGATGACGTCCAGACAAAAGTTAGGGAATAAAAAAAAGAATACAAGTAAAAACAACAGAGGGGTTACAATAAAAGAATTCCCAATAAAGAGAAAAGTCGGGTGACCAAACACCAAAAGACAATAGGTGAGTGACTGTCATGTCCAAAGCCCTGATGAGTTCTTGACCCTATCAAATCCGATTGAGGAATGAGTGCCTGTGTCCAGTTAACTGAATAGGATTGGAGAACATCACGAAGAATGGGTGGGTACAAATAACTTTGAGCCTTTATCCTTTGTTTCTTAAATCGTGAACCAAGCCACGATACAACCTTTAAAAGACCTAATTGAAGTAGGATTTCTTTTGAAAGCATACTCGACAAGATAATGTTTCCTGACTCCTACGAGCTATGCTCAATTTAACGTTAGCATTACAAATTAAATTCATATCCTAACTAGTGATTTCGGTCACGAGCTATTGCGATATCTTTTTCAAAATAAAAACAAAAATTTTCAAGACAAATATTGTTGCATTGATAGTTTCAAGATGACATTTCACGCGTGTCGATTTTGCCTAACATCTTAGAAATTTACACACAAATGTCGATAATGGAACTCGAATATCTTACTAAACAAGGGCAGGCGGTCTCCAAGTCGCTTATTGATGCGAGCCTGACGTACTTAAGAAATGTTCTTGTAGACTCAGTCGTAACACGGTTGATCCGTGCCAGTTACGTCGAGATCTGACAAATCTCTCCAAGAGTTTGAAAACAGTGGGGCAATCAAACCCTATGTTCTCTGTAAAATCCTCTCGAGATGACTTTCTTACAAAGCAGGTACTTTGGGGCATGATATTTTTCAAAATGGCAACTACTACAAAGTCAATTAAGATCAAAACTATTGTGTTTTCACAACATTCTTCATGCATTCGATAAATGTTACTCCCGACGGTCTTCATTCCCCAGTAAACCTCATCGTTGCAGAATCTACATCTTAACCATTGCCTCAACATAGTCCCTAGAGAGACTTTAAGCTGACGAAGTCCCCAGAGAGACTTTAAACTGACACAGTCCCCAGAGAGACTTTAAACTGGCGTAGTCCCTAGAGAGACTTTAAGCCGACACAGTCCCCCGCGAGACTTTAAGCTGACAACATCCTGGATCGAGCCGATAATCTCCAGTAATTTTCTAGACTACAGAGATCATACTAGCATCTTCTCAGTGATAGTCCCCAACGAGACTTTAAGTTGTCCACACTTTTGGGATCCATCCGATAAATCCCCAGTGACCCTTAAGACTGCAGGGATGTCCCCGGTATCATCCAAGTGATATATTCTGGAAGTTGCCTTACCATTCCTCAGGAATACTCCCCAGGAGATTGCCATATTCTCCCCAAGAAGTCAAGATATCGTCCTTAGGAATGTCTGTTGATTTCTCCCCAGTAAGTCCGACGAACTCTCAGGGAAGTTTTGATATCTTTTATCCCCATTCGGATGTAACTTTTCTCCCAGGAAGCTGAGGTATTTTTCCCAAGAAGTTGCTACGCTTTCATTCATAAAACTGCCTAGCTCCACATCTCCCCACGAAGCGGATATTTATTTTATCCCCGGAAGTCTCTGATCCCAAGAGTTCTTGGGCTAATTATGGTTCACGATAACAATCCCTCCCGTTAAGTCATGACATCGTATCCCCATGCGGAGGTCATGGATCCCCAGTTGAAGTCATGACGTCATACTCTCCGGTGAAGTCGTATCATATCCCCATGTGGAAGTCATGATATTTTCTCCCCAGGGAAGTTAGAACTTTGAAGCCAGATTCGGTTCTACCATCAACTCTTCCTATCCTCTGATAGATGTACTGTTGCAGAGGTCGTCGGGTATTCCTATTAAGATGTTTATTTCATCTCATGTCTCCTCTCTCGTCTGTTTTGTCAACATATGCATGAGCCTAAGCATTGCATACTCATTGTATGACATTTTCATACACATTAACATACACATTAGTATACACTTTGTCATGTGCATTAGCATCTACATTATTTTGCTATCCGTGTCATCCTTTGTCGTTACCGACAAGTAACTGGGTTTGTCCGCTCTCTCCAAGTAGATCGTCAGCCCTAAGCGTAAAATACCTATTTGTTCCAATTCCCCACCGAGCTCGAACCTCGTGGACGACGGTTATTTCAGTTATCTTTCCGCGCTAGGATAAGGTAGTCCCCATTCGAGTTCGTTTCCTTAATGGAGTCTTGTTTGTCAGTTCTTTCTAGCCCAATTCTAGATCGAACTTCGGGCCCGTCTGTCGTCGAACCTGCCTGGGTGTGCATTTATTTTGCACTATCTTTCAAGAAAAGCCTTCACATTCCTTTACAGATATGCGACAGTTCTCGCCTGAGAAGCGTATCATCACACTACAATTGTCATTACAGTACAATCATTACAACAACTGGTATGCGACTGTTCTCAGCCGAGAAGCCTATCATTATATCACCTTCATTAAAACTTTCATTACAATTTTTCATTACACTCTACAATTGATCTTCTCGTACAAGGAGCTCATTACTTCATTACAACTTTCATTACAATTTTTCATTACACTCTACAATTGATCTTCTCGTACAAGGAGCTCATTATTTCATTACAACCTTCATTACAATTTACATTACAACTTTCATTACAACCTTCATTACAATCTTCATTACAATTTACATTACATGTTACCACCTCTACAAGCAGTTCTCACCCAAGAAGCCTATCAATAAGTGGTATTTCTCTCCTGAGGAGCTTATCCTATCTTCGTTATGACTTGCAGCAAATGGCCATCTCCATTGAGCAGCTTGGTTTCCATTTTCCTTTTCATATTGAAGTGCGGGGAGGTTTGAACTGAATCATATTCGGGAAAGCACAGATCTCGAAGTATGAAGAAGTTCATTTTATCCTTTAGTAAAAGAAGGAGCTGAATCATATTCAGGAGAGCACGATCTTAAATTATGAAAAAGTTCATTTTATCCTTTAGCAAAAGAAGAAACCAAATCATGTTCAGGGAGCACAGACCTGAGACGTGAAGAAGTTTATTTTATCAATCAATTTATCATCCATAGATAAGCAGCAATCTCTTTATTTGAGAGCTTATCCAGTTTGGCATATAAGTCCCTTCCGACGATAAGTGGCAGTTCTCTCTCGAGAAAACTTATCAGTGCGTTTCGCATTTAAGACCGTTATTTTGGCATACAGCCGGTTTTACCCTGTATATTTTCTACGGATTCCTAAATTTCGTTTGATCCTGTCACGAGGGAGAGTTTCCAGAAGCTCGAATGTTATTCTTTGCTCAATGCTCCAGCATCTTGTTAATCGATCCTACAGTTGTGCAGATCCTAGTTTTACTTTTTACTCTAGAGTATCAGCCGGTCACGCCTGAACCTGTTGATAACTACTCTCTGATATTCCCCAGTGGAGGCCGTCTCATCGGTGCCATCTCCATTGTGGATCTCGTTCTTACCATTCCTTTTCTAAAAGTGACAACTGGCCGTGCTCGCACCAGTTGACTATCACTTTAGAATTCCCCAGTGTCGTGCTGTCACCCAGTGTATCGTATTCCCAGTGTAGTTCGTTTGTCGCGTCTGTCCCCTATGTCGTCGTGTCGTATGCATGTTTGCATTTACCATTCCATCATACGCACCATACTATATTCATGGCATTGTCAGCATTATCTCTTGTCTCGTTTTGTCCATAGCATTGCATATCACTGCATCTAAGGGCAAAATTTTCGGTTATCTACATTTAAATCCCTCCACCATGATTTCTCGAGCCTTCGTCCCTCAAATCATTCGGTGAAACTATTTAAATAGGGGCAACTGTAATACACAAATTTTTTCCCTAAGATTTGTCATTTGATTTTGCATTCCATTGCATTTACGCATTGCAGTCAACCAGTCGCTAACAGGTTTGTGTAGTTGGTTGATTTTTGCAGGAAAATATCATGTGGCGCGCTCTTTGGTTCATGAAGGGTAAAATGGTCATTTATCGATAGCCGACCGTCGACTTACGAATTTGGAGCTATGGGCAGGAAATTTGGGCCGTTTGATCTGGTTGATGAGGTTCAATCGGAATTTGTGTCGGAAATGAGGTTAGTCGGATAAGTTGGAGAAATCAGTAATTAATAGAAATATGTACTTTTCATTTCGTTTTCATTTGAATCATTTGGATTGCATTTTATTTCATTTAAAAATCAAAAGAACAAAAATAGTTTCATTGCATATTTTAGTTAGGTTCATTTAAATCATATCCCATTTTAAAATTAATTTCATTATATCATGTTTAAAATAAAAAACCAATTTCGTATCTATGTCTTTTTTTCATGTCATATTTAAATAGTTTATTGTTCTCATCTTTACATCAATATTGGTTTTTACATTTTATTTGCATATCAAAAAAATAATAATAAAATAAAGGATTTTTATTAATATTCATTCTTTACAAGAATTTATAAAGAATATTATTAATTTTAATTCTTTATAAAAATTACAAAAAATATATAAATAAAATTACAAAAGTACATTTTCCTAAAATAATTCCTAAATTCCTAGAGTCTTCCGATTCTCCGACTTATCCTGAGCTTCCATTTTTTTTTCGAACCTGCAAAATAAACAACAAAAATAAATGGACGGTTTAATCGGTTATTTGTTTTTTCGACACCCTCAGAGTGGTATCATCATCGGGTGTCGGGAGGGTAACGGATTACTCTGAAGCCGACTCCCGACTCCTTTCTCGACCTCGACAAATCCAGACAACATCTGTTCTTATTTTGAGGCAACCGAGAAAGAGAAAAAAGTGCTTTTGGAAAAATTGGTTTGCAGAAAAGTGCTTATTTGAAAAGTTGGTTTGGAAAAAGCGCTTATTTGAAAAGTACTTATCCAAAATTAGATTTTCATCCAGCAACATAAATAAACTTTCACGAATATCACGAAATCAATGGATCTGTCAACGAAACAAACTCAGCAACAAACCATCCGTAAAAGTTTCCGGATATTACACGAGGATCCAACGAATAGGTCCAGCAACAATCCAACAAACAAAAAGCAACACTGTTAGTTCCATGAGTATCCATGTTCCTATGATTGGCTAAATTTTGGGAAAACATGACTCTGCACTAATGTTAAGCAGGATGTCATTACCATAGTTATGACATCGCTACAGGAGTAAGCAACAACTGATTAAAACTGTTGTCATGAGTTTCAATCAGAATGTCATTGACCCTGTCTGGTACAGCAGGTGATCCTAAGGTAGTTAGGAGTAGAGTAGCTGCTATGTGTTAGCAGTAGCCAAAATCCTCACTTCCTCACAAGTGGAGAGTGAGGTGTGCAGCCACAACAGGTTAAGCTGTGATGAAGTTCCTCACAGGCAGTGTGAGGTGTGCAGCCACAACATGTTAAGTTGTGATGGAGTTCCTCACAGGCAGCATTAATATACTTGTTTCTAATGTTATTCTGCAGAAGATTGGGTGAAGCCGGATCTGGTGTAAAGAAAAATCTGCAGAAGAGTGGATGTCATATTGAATGTCATGACATTGATCGTATGACATCAGTCGTGCAGGCATGTTGGTTTTATGTTATCTCAGGCTAGATTTCAGGAGACTTGTATGACCCCTGAGTTATCTCAGGAGAGATCCAAGGCAATGCTGACCATGCCATGACCTAATTGGACAACACCTTGAATTGTGGAAATTAGTTTTATTTTGTTAAAACTAATATTTGTTACTTCTGCACAACCCACAATCTGCAGTGCTATAAAAGGAGGCGCAGAAGCAAGGGAAAAGCAAGCACTCATACCAGGAAAAACCAGAGTGTAAAATAAAGGTCTAGGGTTGAGAGTCCCTTGTGTGTAAGTCACCCTTTGTATCTTTTGATACATTGAGGTAGACATATTTGTAAGTGAAGAAGGTTAGTCTTCACTTGTAAAGTCTGTTTAGGTATACTTGTAATCCAAGCAATTGTCAGGTGGATGATTGTTTTGGTGGTATATTCTAGGTTGTGTCTCACGCGAAGCTGTGAAGCAAGAGTGTGTGAGTTTCTTGATCAAAGCTGTGAAGCAAGATCAAGGTGTGTATGAAGTGTCTCTTCATACTGTTTTTGTAATTGTTTGATATCACTGTTGTGTGATTGAGGGGGAGTGAGTGGGTATACTCAGGTACTAGAGTGTCTCTAGGCTGAAGTGTCATTGGGTAGAGATTAAGTGAGAAGTGCAAACTGGAGGTTTGACTTTGAATTGATTCTACTAATAGTGAATTTCCTCCCTGGCTTGGTAGCCCCCAGATGTAGGTGTTGTTGATACCGAACTGGGTGAACAATTACTGTGTTATTTATATTTCTGCATTTACAATTATGTACTTTAAATGGTTAGATAAATAGTATGACAGACTGCAGATGTCACAACAGAGGTCGTGAAATTGGTCATGACATTAGGACAATTTAAAGAAATTTAAATTGGCCACGGTCTGTCCTCATCCTTGTTGAGCAGAGATCAATGTTTTTGGAACACATGTGATCTGCATACCAAAATTTCAATTGGTATCAGAGCAGGCATCCAGTCTGTTCTGGATGAGATCTTGGGAGATACTTTCTGGTGTTTTGAAACAAGGCGAAGTTGTAGCTGAGTTGCTGATCTTACTGAATGTTTGTATGATGTGCCTTATGATCTTGCTGAATGTTTGTATGGAGCTAAGGAGAAGCTTGTATCTGCTGATGTGCCCTATGATATAGGAGCTTCTATAACCTGGTGATTATAAGAAGGAGTGGCTACGTCTGTATGATGTCCTATAAGGGCATGTTGAAGAAGTTCTTTTGGTGGTTCCGCTGCATAATTTTCTGATGAAAGAACTCTGGTAGCCCTGGGAGAAGATTGGCCTATATTCATTCTGATGCATGGCTGTGGCAGCTGTGTAGATGATTGATAGATGGTGCTTGCAGCAGTGCTTGGTTGTATGCCTGGGTTGTTCTGTTGTGTTCTACATTTTGCTAGAAGCTTTGTAGAGAAGATAGTGGGAGGTGATTTATTTTCACCACTCATGACTTGCAAGGATTCTATCAGCAGAAGAAGACATAGGTAGGTTAAAGTCAAGGGTGCTTCAGCCCTGGTATTCCTGAAGTTGTGTGGATTTAAGACCAATTTCTATTTGTGGACTACACACGTATTTAATTGGTTATCCATGAAGTTCAGAGAATGATCTGTTACAAGGATTTAAGATTCATTGTTGTTTGAGATATTCTCAAATATTTAATGGATTATCCTTAGTTGATGATAAAGTTGTCTCATCAGTTGTTGCTCAAGCATCAGGCCCCAGATTTGCTTTGAGAATCTGGTGTTCAACCAAATGCTGAGACAATTCATCAGCAGAGATTGTGCAGAATTCTGTTGATGCAAGGAATGAATCAGTATATCAAAGGAGATATAGCTGATGATCTTGGTACCATACACTTGTGTGGTAGGATCTGTCATTATTGTAGTAAGTTTCCTGGCAAGAAACTAAGACTAGAATGTGGTGCTAGTGGAAGTGCAGATGAAGACACTCTTCTTGGGTCAGTGTATTGGAGTGCAGCAACATATGATCTGTATCTAGAAAGTTTCTTCGCAAGAAACCGGTCTAGAAGATGGTGTTGGTAGCTCTGCTTGGGTCAGTTTATTTCTGATCTAAGTGCATGGAAGTATGAGATCTTGCTCAGCTTGGAGGTCAAGGATAAGTGGCAGTTATCTTTGGATTTCTAAAGAAGTCTCTACCTTAGGAAAGTGGGAATCCTTTTGTAAAGATTTGTGTGATCTTCCTTCTCTAAAGAATCAAGCCTTGGCACGTTTGGTTTCTCTTAAGAGGAGTTCGTGAAGCAAAGGCATTTCAAGGTAATTGTTGTGGCACAATAAAGCAGGATTAAGGTTGTCTACTCCAACTGGATGTCAAGCCTATGTTCTCTTGTTCTGACTGAGTAAAGAGAATCTTCTAAGTGGCAGAATGAAAGCCTGAACTCTCCAGCTGAATGTCTTAACCAAAGTTGTGACAACAAGTAGAAACTTCAAGGCCTCAAGTGATGTTGTGGCACATCATTTGAAGATAAGTTGATATTCTCAAGTATGAATGGAATTAATGCTTCATATCATGCAGTTTGCGGGAGCTGTGTGAAGAATTAGAGGCCTTGCTTTGAAGCAAGAAGAATTTGAGACTTGAAGATCAAAGTGGCCTGGTGGATTAGCAGATTCTCCAGAGCTCTGTAAGATGCTGAATAACCAAACAGTGGCATTTGGTTATTTAAGCAGTGTGCCTTTAGAAAACTATTCTTGTGCAGAAGGATAGTCATTTGAAGACCACAGAAGGTTCTGGGACTGTTCATGCTTGGAACTAATTACTCTTGTGCAGAAGGGTAGTTGGTTGAAGACCAAAGGAGGATCTATTTCTGTTCACATATTGGAGCTTGTGGTAGAAGCCCTAAGCTGTGTATAGAATATTACCTTCTTTTGGAGATGTAGCTGATCAAAGCTGGTGTAGATGTGTTCTATGAAGACCTTCAGTTGGATTACTAGGCAGCAATAAGTCCAGTATGGGCACATAAAGAACCATGGGATGGTGTGTCTATGATATGAACCATCTGGTTTGTGAAGATCTCTTGTGGAACTAGTGATTCACTTCTAAGAAGTACTCTATCTTGTCATACGAGAGAATGATAAGGTAAAAGGATTGTCTTGGAGTATGATGTGAAGGTATTGAGTGCATTCTGATGTGATAAAGTCCTTATGTGGTGTCTATTTTATACTCAGCCTAAGGCCAGAATACTTGTGGAGAAGTGGTCTCTTCTGCTTCAAGTAACTCTAGGAAGAGGTGAGTCAGTTTGGCACCTTCTCTCTGTATGAGCATGGAGTTGGTCATGAGAGATAATGTGGGGACCTTGGAGCAGCTGTTATCAAAGATAGGGGGAGAGCTTCTGTTTGATGGGGGTACTACTTGCTTGTGGTTCAAGAAGTAAGTGAATGCGTTTAAAATGTGTGTTGAACAGAGAATGAGTTCTTGAAGACATGAAGATGCGTCTTATGTTTTCCATTCATGTGCACTGGTTACCATTAATATAGGAGAGTTATACTTCTATCCAGGATTTGTTGCTGCAAGAGTGCAGCTATATATCAAGATTGTTTGTGGTTTCAAACAATTTGAGGTTTGGTGAAGGTGGAATGTCAGACAAGATGTTGTGACATTGAGTTACTGCTCAAGCTCATGGTGAACATGACAAGTGCCTTCCTTTTGGTTTTGTCCTTAGGATGTCCATGGATCTAGTCAAGTTTATAGGCCTCTATCCTAGTGTGTCTGGTGAAGAGGAAGATCAAGACATCATCAACTCTGATCTTGTGCAGATGGAAGGACCTTTACCCTGACATCTTGAAAGAGTTTCTAAGATGAATCAGAGTGAACTCACAGATAGTTGTCTATCTTGCAACTACCTCTCCTTATAAGGATTGGTTCTGGTGTGGCCTGTAAAACCAAAGGGGTGCAGAAATGCATGTGCTACCAGTGTGTGAATATGAAGATGAGATAATTCTTCATGTGCTTGGGTACTCTCTTTTAGGGGGAGTGCTGGTTATGCATGACAGGAGGTGTTGTGTACCTATCTGATGTGTAACTGCTGATGTGACGCCCAATATAACGTTTGCTGAAGCTCAGGCAAGCTTGTGTCCTTGGAACACTGATGAGAATATGTGTGTCTCTAATTGAGGATTTAAGATCAATTGTTACGCGTGGCAAGTATTTAATTGATTATCCCTTAATTAGTGATGACAAAAGTGTCACTCCTGAAGGTGCAACTTCAGTCAAAGCGAGAACTCAAGATCCAATGACTAGGTTCAGAGGATAAATCTATGAGGAGTTCTTAATGTGGAGGAGTGTTTCTCATCATGATGAAACATGGTTGTGTGTCCCAACTAATGATGGATCTGGATCAGAGGAGAGGTCGTCCATGCCTTGGTGCTTACAGTCTGACTGATAAAGCAGGATATTGGATAACAGAATTAATTCTTAAAGTGCTTAAGAATAATTCTTGGAATGTCAGACAGGGTGTCTGAACATTGTGTCTCTGAAGGAGCTACATGAGAGACTAGTGCTATCTGATGATGTCCTGTGGAGCTGTTGCTGCTGTGTCCAGTTGTGTTTAAAGGCTCTATCCAATGGATAGGTGCTGAAGTGGTGCAGCCTTTGGTAGAGGTCAAGCAACTTGTGTATGTCTTGGGAGATGGTGAGATGACTGTACAAGTACACCATTTGTTGTCAAAGTTTTGAATAAACCAAGGGGAGAAAAGTTTCATTGCTGCTGGATGATGCAACTATTAAGGGGGAACATGTTAGTTAGTTTGTGCAAACTACTACTACTGCCCTGATAAGTTGTTTTAGCCAAAATTTTCCAAAAGGGGAGATTGTTAGTTCCATGAGTATCCATGTTCATATGATTGGCTAAATTTTGGGAAAACATGACTCTGCACTAATGTTAAGCAGGATGTCATTACCATAGTTATGACATCGCTACAGGAGTAAGCAACAACTGATTAAAACTGTTGTCATGAGTTTCAATCAGAATGTCATTGACCCTGTCTGGTACAGCAGGTGATCCTAAGGTAGTTAAGAGTGGAGTAGCTGCTATGTGTTAGCAGTAGCCAAGTTCCTCACTTCCTCACAAGTGGAGAGTGAGGTGTGCCACCACAACAGGTTGAGCTGTGATGAAGTTCCTCACAGGCAGTATGAGGTGTGCAGCCACAACAGGTTAAGTTGTGATGAAGTTCCTCACATGAAGCATTAATATACTTGTTTCTAATGTTATTCTGCAAAAGATTGGGTGAAGCCAGGTCTGGTGTAAAGAAAAATCTGCAGAAGAGTGGATGTCATACTGAATGTCATGACATTGATCGTATGACATCATTCGTGCAGGCATGCTGGTTTTCTGTTATCTCAGGCTAGATTTCAGGAGACTTGTATGACCCCTGAGTTATCTCAGGAGAGATTCAAGGCAATGCTGACCATGTCATGACCTAATTGGACAACACCTTGAATTGTGGAAATTAGTTTTATTTTGTTAAAACTAATATTTGTTACTTCTGCACAGCCCAAGCCCCGTCTGCAGTGCTATAAAAGGAGGCGCAGAAGCAAGGGAAAAGCAAGCACTCATACCAGGAAAAACCAAAGTGTAAAATAGAGGTCTAGGGTTGAGAGTCCCTTATGTGTAAGTCACCCTCTGTATCTTTTGATACATTGAGGTAGACATATTTGTAAGTGAAGAAGGCTAGTCTTCACGTGTAAAGTCTGTTTAGGAATACTTGTAATCCAAGCAATTGTCTGGTGGATGATTGTTTTGGTTAGGTAGATTCTAGGCTGTGTCTCATGCGAAGCTGTGAAGCAAGAGTGTGTGAGTTCCTTGATCAAAGATGTGAAGCAAGATCAAGGTGTGTATGAAGTGTCTCTTCATACTGTTTTTGTAATTGTTTGATATCACTGTTGTGTGATTGAGGGGGAGTGAGTGGGTATACTCAGGTACTAGAGTGTCTCTAGGCTGAAGTGTCATTCAGTAGAGATTAAGTGAGAAGTGCAAACTAGAGGTTTGACTTTGAATTGATTCTACTAATAGTGAATTTCCTCCCTGACTTGGTAGCCTCCAGATGTAGGTGTTGTTGATACCGAACTGGGTGAACAATTATTGTGTTATTTATCTTTCTGCATTTACAATTCTGTACTTTAAATGGTTAGATAAATAGTATGACAGACTGCAGATGTCCCAACAGAGGTCGTGACATTGGTCATGACATTGGGACAATTTAAAGAAATTTAAATTGGTCATGGTCTGTCCTCATCCTTGTTGAGCAGAGATCAACGTTCTTGGAACACATGTGATCTGCATACCAGAATTTCAAACACAAGTCCAACAACCGTAACCAATCAAAACACGGTCAAACCCCCAACAATATCATTCGAAATTCCTGCAACAAAGCCACAACAAATGCGTCAAGCCCACAAAAGGAAATCATATAAAATCATCTGGAAAACCGACTTGAGGGGGACAAAAAAATCGGATTTGATACCCTCATTAAGGAGACCCGGCGGCGCGATTGGGATTGAAGGTTCAGAGAACTTCAACAGTTCATCATCATTACTAGCCAGAACATAATAAGAGGAAAAGAGGATTCGAAACCCTAAGAGACGATCACCCCCAAACAGCGAGAATCGCAAGATCTCAGAGTCAGAAACCGTTGGGGTTTCATCATTCTCAACACGGAAACACCATCGGAAAAATACGGGCATAAAATCGCACACGGCGACGGCGTGAGAAATAACAAGACACCGTTACTACCAACGGGCAACCGACCGCCTGCCTCAGAGATCTCATCACCGGCCTAAAACCATCGTAAACCGTTAAAGCATCGACGAACGAAAAACGTAAGCTTTCATCAGAAACTGGTTTTTGATTTTTTGGTTTTTCAGGTGAAAAGGAGGACGAACAAGGACCGGAAGCTCAAGCCTCGAACGTTAATGGCGACATGCAGGCAAAAGAGGGAAGAAGAGAAAAGCTCCGGAGAGCTCCAATGGAGGTCCGGCGGCGCCTCACCTAAGAAGGAGAAGACAAGGGTTTGAAACCCTAATGAAGACAAGAACCACTTTATATGTCCCCTTTTTTATTTATTCCGTTATTTTATTCTTTTTTATTTTTTTATTTTTTTTTGAGTTAGATTGTTATCTAATTATTTCATTAACTTGATTTAAGAATAATAACAATTACTAAATCTTCTTATTTTATTAATTAATCATTTGCTTTAATAAATCTAAAACCATAAAAAAACACAAAAGAATATTTTATAAGCTAAAAAAGGGTCATTCATTATTTTAATAAAAAATGAAATTTAATGTTTTTTAAACTTAATGTCAAAGTTAAAATATTATATTTTATAAAAAAGTCTAATTTTAAACCCATTTTTTAAAATTTAAGATATTTCTTCTTTAAAAAGTAAAAACATTTTTAACTTTAAGAAAGTAAAACATTTTTTAATTAAAACAATTTTTTTTCCCATCAAAAACCTTAAAATTAAAACTTTTTTTTTGTAATTAAATTAAAATAATTTCTCCTTTTATTTGAAAAATTAATTCTTCCCTTTAAATAAAAATTCAGAAATAAAGTCTTTGATATAGTCGTTTCACCGTCGTCTAACTCTTGCTAGTTTGTTGGTTTCAGCTTATTAAGGTTTCGTTTGTTCATATTGTCAATTTTCAGTTGTAATTTGGCGAGGCTATCGTCGCATTTATTTATTTCTGTATTTTTGGGACTTGTAATTTACGCGAGTGATCGTCGCGATGTTTTTTTACCGCTTTCTTTATTGTTTCCGCACTTTAATTTTGCCATATAATATTTTGCCATTTTTGCATGATTTACTGTTAATCACCTTCTGAAGGATTAGGTCTAGCCGTTTGACCATCGAGTCAATAGCCTAAACCTTTGAACATTTCAAAACCCTAATAGCCTAGGTGTCCCGCCGTGGACGAAATTACCCTTTACCCTAGCATTAGGTCAAAGAGTCGCCGTACTCTGTTTTAGGGTTTCCCGCCGTGGAACATTTAGTCAACCCTAATTTTAACCCTAATTTCAACCAACAAATTCAACGTAGGAATAGGAGTCGCCACACTCGACGTAAGCGTTTCCTTAAGAAATGCTACTCCCCATGGAAACCTTGACCATAGTTAAGACGTTTCTAACCTCCCTCTCGAGGGGAACTACGATTACTCTGATTCCATTCCCTATCCAGGATACGTAGGCACAAGATGTGAATCTTGCCGAGTAAACTTAGGACTAACCCTTAGGTCTCTTCAGGTCACTCTATCCCTTAGCTCAATATATACCTTAAGCAAATAATAAAATAAAATAGCAAAAATAAACAAAAGGTTCCTGTAGAGTACTACATAAGTTTAGGGTGCTAGTACCTTCCCTAAGCTTAACCAACCTCTTACCTAGGTCTCTCCCCGCATTGTGTTTACGGTGCAAAATTAGGTTTTCCCTCTTTTGACATTTTCCTTCGGATAAATCAAAGAGCGGTTGTGAATCAAGAATTGTGATTCAAACTAATTAATAGTTTGATATCCTATTTCCACCGCATCATTGATACATATTTATTGAAACATATTTTTATCCAATTTTTTTGTGCGCATAATTTTCTATCACTATATTAAGTATTACAAGTGTATTTGAATTCAAACTGATCTAAATCAAAATTACAAATCAAAAAAATTAAAAATGGTACAATAATAAATATTATTGGATGTCCTACCATTCATATCAAGTTTTGGATTACCTTTCCAAAATCATATATGTACTTGTCAAAAAGTACATAATATGTGGAATCCTTATGTTGGAAGGGGTGGTTAGAAGCCTTGGTAATTTTATGGTGGGTAACTGCTTGCCCATGATGGCGAGAGACTCTATTTGGTGGTGCTTACGACAATGAGGCATCAAACTCATGTGAGATGAAAAGATTTGAGGGAGACTACAGATTTTCTATTTCCTAAGGAGTCATGAATTGACTTCACAAATGCATTTAGGGAATGGATAAACGATATTACCTACATTTTCCCCTTAGAATGAACCCTGTCCCATATAAAGGATATATCATGAGCGATATCTCATGGGGAAGATGCTCAAAGAAGAACATATGCCACCCTATTAGGGAGCCCTTACAAATATATCCCCATAATATCACTAATTCGATTAACTGCAGTTAACCAAAATTTAGTTTTGTTAACTATGGTTCAAATCGATTAACATTGATTCAGTTCGATTATTAAAATATTTGAGAATTACTTCTTTGGTTTGTTAACTAAAAAGAATGAATCCTTATTTAATAATGGGTTCGGTTTAGTGACTAGTTAACTGATTTTTTTAAATATTCTTTCGTGTACATGCAAAGACACGATGATGACAAAGTATGATGAAATGTTTGTAGATAACAAATAAGTCTTTGGACTCTGATGGCAAGTCTCGTCTTTATACACTGATTGGACTTTGACATGCCCGAATAAATTTTTACATCCACTAAAGTGGTCTCTTGAATCATTAATGGATAAACGTTAATGTATTACTATAATTGATTCTAACATAGGTGACAACACCAACCTGATTTGAATATGCTCCATATAGCTCAGAACAATGTGATCATATTAGCATTTCTAGATGATGGATAATAGACACATTAGTTTATATGAATGACTTCGAGGGTAGACCATTGATGGTTATTTGGAAAGTGGACCAAAATATCACCAAGTAATACATTTTAAATGAATTGTCTTCATATAGATTGTTTTAATTCTTACGAGGCAATGCCAATTTTACTTGTTAGGGGGGGGGGGGGGGGGTTAAAGCATATAAATTAGAGAACAATATGTAAATAAGACTTCAGAAAATATGTTGATAAATGAGATTATGCCCCATTTCAAATCTTTTGTCTAACCTTGTGTGATATTTCTATTTAAACATATAACTGCATTCCTAATTATCATGCTTAATTAACAAAAATTAGTTACACCCAATTTCTTGTTGTATAATCACCCTCCCCTACCCCCTTCATTTTCAAACCCTCTAATGTGTTAGGAAATTTTGAAATTTACAAACCTTTTTTGGATCATTAAATATTATGTCACAAGCAACTAATACCTTATATCCAGTGATGTTAGATGTTTAACAATAAAGTTTGTTACGATTGTTGAAACAACCAAAGCTAGATTGGCTCTTTCAGTTTCTTCTTTTTCATCAATCTCATCCCCTGTTTCCAAGAATATTTTCTTGAATTTACTTCTTAATGTTTTTCTTTTTCTGAAGATCAAGACAATCAACAATGAAGTGATCAAGCTTTTGAGAGTTGAAACAACCTTTCTGATCATTCTTATTTTTTATGGAGCTTTCTCCTTTGAAACCATATCTTTTTACCACATAACCTTCTGTTTTTGTTGGCAAGGTACTGAAATCTTTTTATGATGAATTCCATTTTATCATCATCAGAATCTTAATCATAAGCTTCATAATGAGCGGCTTCTTTGTGCTCCCAAGTCTGATAAGATTTCTCATATCTCCCAATAGATTTCAAAGTCAGAGACTTTGATTTCTTGATTGGTTCTTCATCTCCATTGAGTTCTAGCTCATGACTTTGAAAATTACTTATTAAACTTTCAAGACTGATTTTGTTTAGGTCTTTTGCTTTCTGAATAGCTTCCACCTTTAGTCTGTATCTAATAGGAGGACTCCTAAGAAACTTCTTAACATGGTCAAAGCCGGTGTAGCTTTTGTTTAGAACCTGAAGCCCAAACACAAGTATTTGAAACCTTGAAAACATGGTTTCAATACTCTCATCATTTTCCATTTTGAACATTTCATATTGTTGAACCAACATATTAACCTTAGCTTCTTTGACTTGCTGATTTCCTTCATAAGTGGCACATAAAGATTCAAATATGGTTTTGGAAGTTTGTTGTAAATGATCTTTATGTACTCAAAATGAGGTAGAGATTCCACCAAAATACCCCTCACTCTATGATGCTTTCTGTAAACCTTTTTCTGAGTAGGTGTGAGATTTTTTCTATCAGATACCATACCTATTCCATCAACTATTACATCTTCAAGAATATCTTATAACTCATCATCAATTCCAATGATATAAGTGTACATTTTGCTTTTCCACTCATCATACTCGTATAGATACCACTAAATGTTGGTGGTCTAGAATTATAATTGTTTTTATTAGATTTACTTTGATCATGATTATTATTACCATGAGGAGTACCACCATCATGACTAGTTTTTTCAGGATCATCAGACATGATGGAATATGTATTTATTGTGAGACCTTTTATGTACCACTGTTAAGTGTTTATTAGAGATCATGCTCTGATGCCAACTGAAGGTGAGAAAAATACAGAAGAAGGGGGGGGGGGTGAATTCTATATTTTAATTCTTTTTAATTTTTGAAAAGCTAACTTTAGATTCTGAACAAGTTTAGAGTCTGATCAAAGTTGTTAGCATCAGAATGAATAATAATAAAAAACAAAAGATAAAGTAACACACATAGTTATATTGGTTCCTATCATAAACTGAGAGTAGTCCAGTCCCTTTGTTTCAACAAGAGATTTTCACTATAATCAAATTGATTACACATTGATCAAGAAAACTAGAAAGAGACTTTAATTGCTCAATCACACTAGAAAATAAACTTCTGTTTAAGAAACCAAGCAAGAGACTTCTACTCAAGAACACATGCAAGCGACTTCCATTGCTCAAGCAAACAACCAAGAGATTTCCATGGCTCAAGCAAACTAGCAAGAGACTTCAACGACTCAAGCAAACTAGCAAGAGACTTCCTTTACTTTAAATAAATAGTTTAGTAGAATAGAATAACAATTATACTTGATGTTCAATTAGAAGCATATAAGTGATACAACAACCACAAAGGTTCTTTAACACTTATGATTTCTAAGATATGCAAAGATAAGATATCTAAAGAACTTATGCAATAAACAATTATAAAAAATTTAGCTCAAAGTTATGCTCGTGTTGTTCTATTGTTAGGTAGTTGTGTAACATTCCTTAAATCTTTAACTCCCTTTTATAGAGGTAAAAAAGATTCGTTGGATGGTGACTTGCATAAGAGTTATACATTGAGAAGCATTTCATGAGAGACGTTGGAAGATGAATCCTATTAAGATTTTTAACATTTGTGTAATAGCTTTGTTCACACCGTCTTTCTCATACTAGGTATCTACAAAGAAAGTTGTGGCAGACTTAATAATTCATATACTTTCCTTGAACCTTGCACAAAGAAACCCTAATTGACTTTTTCTAGAATCAGGCGCTTGTCAAGATTGGTTTCCTTTGAGAACAGAGTACGGATCAGAAGCTGAACACCTTTAGCTGAGGTCTTTAGAGTATGAGTTGCCACCAGAAGTTGAGATACCATGTTCAGATTCTGATCCTTTAGAATCTCAGATACAAAGTTCAGAGTCATCAGATTCTGATCCATCAAAATCTGAGTCATTTAGCTTTTCTTCATATGTTTTCATCAGGGTTAATTCAGAGTTTAATGTTAAGCTTATGATCTTGCATAATTGAAAATATGTTAGTATACCAAATTATTCTTTAAGTACTTTGTTATCATCAAAATCCAAGGGATATGCACAATTTTATTCCAACAGTGGAAAGCGTAGGACTCTCCGTCTAGACGATGGTTTACAAATTTTGTGCCTGACTTGTAAGAAACTGCCATCGGAGGCCGATGTGATCTTGGATTTGGACCTAAGATTATTTTCTCCACTGACTCGTGATATTTTTGAGGAAATTGTAGATCTCGATGACGAGTATTACGGTAATCGAAAAATTCATTGTACCGTCTATCATGGATCTCAGTGTTACGCTTTTTAATATTAAGATCTAAAGGCATAGCAGACGATGAAACCGAGAAACTAACGTGATTTGTTGTCAGAGCCTAGATCTGAAATTTCTGTGACCGTTCGACGGTGCTTCCAAAGCGACCGTAACTTTCGTGTACATCGTAGGAATTTGAAGTTGATTCCCACAGACGATGTCACTGTTTCATTACGGAACTAAAAATGGATGAGATTGCGAAAACTACGACGAAGCAAAGCTTTCTAGGAAATTTAATGATATATCATCTTGGATCGGAGGTTACGGTGTCGATGCTTCTAGAATTGGTGAAGTTAATCTTGAGCTGTCGTTGCTTATCTCCGGTATGGTGGACCTAGGGGATACTTGCATAGTTAGCACTCAAACGACAAAATCAGTTAAGGCTCGAGATAACTGTAGTGAAAATAAAGATTAGAGATTGTGTACCTGAAAACTCTTTGTCAAGACATTTGGGATCAAAGGAACAGGCAGAGTAAGTGGGCCTCATCTTATTGGACATTTGGCCGACACAGAAAACCCTTATTTATTAACTTTCACTTTACTCAACTACACTAGTAACTACAACTGATAAGGATATTCTAGTAAATGATTCTAGTTTTATCATTAAAATCAACACATCTAATCATTTTTTTTAAAACTACACAAAATTCATATAAAAAATTTTAATGAGAAAGGGGTATTATTTAAACGTAGGACATGTGTATATGTCTTTACCGAATTATTTATAAAAAAAACGGCGTGGTGTAAAAAATTTATAAGAAGTTTTAAAAAATTTGATATATTGGGTATTTTCTCCACTCTTTAAAAACCAGTTAATATAAGAAGTTTTAAAAAATTTGATATATTGGATATTTTCTTCACTCTTTAAAAACCAGTTAATATTGTTTTGTGTTGTTGTGATTGTGTCGACGTTTTTCTAGAGTTGTTGCTAAAAAACAACAAAAGAAAATTGATTTGTCGAATTTTTGTAAAATATCCTATCACACTCCTACATATACTAACAATTTTAAATATGCTTGCAATTTTTATATATTAACAATTTAAAAATATTTATTTGATATGAATATATGCATTTTTATCAAAAATTTTAAAATTTTCTATAAAAACACATATTGTTCATACGGAATATTTCTAAATTGCCAATAAAAATGTATTCAAAATATTATATTTTTATTAAATATTTCTAAATTATCGACATAAAATCATAAATTTGATATCGATAATTTTAAAAATTCGATAAAAATATGTGTTTTCATAAATATCTGATATAAATGCGTAAATTGAATGAAAAATTATATTAATTGTAAATATTCAATTTAAAATGCAAAATATTCCATAAAATATCAAATTTTAAATAAAAAAAATGAAATTATATATTTAGTTACGAGGGTATTATGATCAATTTAAATGTTTCGTGAGACTCTTAGGTCTAAGTTGGAGGTGTTGCATAGATTTTTAAGAAGGAAATTCGACATAACAATCTAATAGATAACCCAACAAAAACTTTTAAAAAATTAAGATAAATTTGAAAAAAGAAAAAACAACAACAATAATAATAATTATAAAATATATTTAACAATTAATCCAAAACCATGTAATTATGGAGCTACAAGTCCTTGCATTCTATTAGAACACATCTTGTACAACTAAAATATAGTACTCAATAAGGTAAAACATGTCGATTGATGATATACATAAAAAATCACACATAAATTACTCTATATAAATAGTCATATTTTCATAAAATTATTCATCAATACTTTACCTCCATATTTAAAATCTTGACACCCCTAATATAATCACACATGAGAACAAACCCTTGCTTCCTTATAGACTCTCCCATGTCTACAAAAATACCCTTTACTTGGATTACAATGACTATCTTGTGAACAAACACACAAACCTTCCAAAGCACACCCATTTTTCAATATTTCCACACCTTCTTTTATTCCAACCATTTGATCTGTCCAAGTACTAGAAAAAAGCCCTTGAGGATCATACTTCTCTTTCACCTTCAAAAACTTCCCAACATTTTTATACTTCTTGTAAACCCCTTCAAATGCCAAATTTCTATTCTTACCCCAATGAGGTAACCCTCCATATTTAAATATCCCAATTTGTTCAATCTCTTCAATGATATCTTCATAAACCCTAGGCATCATTGGATCTTTGCTACGGTAATATGTGAAATCAAAGTCTATAGCATCTTCTTGGTTCCCTAAATAAGCACTTGAAGATGTTACATAACGCATTAGTATCCCATTGTATTGCTCAATTCCACATAAACCTTTAGGCTCTAATTGAACTAGCTTTTGAATATCTTCAATAAAGCTTTTCACTAAAGATAAGCTTACTCTAAACGTTGTTTGGTGGAAAAACTCTCCTTTTATTCTTGAATCCCATGCACATACCGTTATCTTTGCATTATGAAGACTATCCAAACATGATCCTGATGATTGAAGTCGGTTTTGAAATCCAATTACAGGGTATCCAGTAAAAATTATGCCTGCAATTATAAACTAATTAATTTTTTATATTACTTATAACATATTTTTTGAGAGATGGAGAATATTACCATTATTGGTTAGGCCATAAGCTGATGTAATGAGAGCATTTGTTGTTAACTTTGCAAGTCCGCACTTTCCATTAGCATCACCGGCGGATTCATCTCGATCTTCTGCATTTTCAGTAATAACATTAAAGAAATAAAAATATATATGTCTCGTTAATACAATTCAGTTGATAATTACAGAAATATCTTATTGCAGTGACGCGAGTTTAAACCGTAAGAAAGTTAAACTCACCTTGTGTTCTTATGCCAGCCAATAGAAGTGAAGAAGTTGGACGAAAAGGAAGAAAGTCATAGAGACCATTGCCAGATGTATTTAGAGGAACACGAGCATCATATCTATATATAGCTTTCATTTGACTTGGGTACCATGTTATGTCTGCAAACTCATGTTCTTGTCCAAAACTAACCACTTCTGATCCTAAATCTGAATCATTTTTTGCTACATAAGTGATGGATCGTTTGAACATTGGTTCTAGTTTTAGAGTAACCTACAAGTGTTAAAAGTGATTAGCATAAATTTCTAATAATTGTAAGAAATAATTCACACCAAAGTAATTTAATTATTTGAATTTAATACTTCAAAATAAAAATATTTTGTTTTTTTGTTTTGTTTTTGCTATTATTGGAAGAGACGAATTGGAATCACATAAAGTGATTCATAATATATAACCAATTTGCCAGAGTGGGACACTAAGTATTGTCAGATAGTGATTGCTATTAATGTTATTAATTAATAAATAATTTGAACTATCTTTGATTCTTTTTGTCTTATTCTTCTTTTTCTTAAGATGAACTTCTATACAATAATGTTAAAATAATTTTTTATTTAAATTATAAATTGTTATGCAATATAATTAATAATATATGATTTTGTAAAATATCTCATCATCTAACTTTCAGCAAACAAACATTGATGGTAATTAAATAATCTATGTTCACAAGTTATTAGTGGTGGACCATGGACATATGCCTCTTATCGTACTCGTGAGACAATGAAAGAAGACTCTTCCTCCACTCCACATTGCTCCAATGGACTATGATATCTCATCTATTTTTCTTGTTTTATAATTTATAAAACCTATGTTGAAAATATTGTGTTCATATATTTATTAGCATAACTAAATTCATATTTTGATTTGATTTAAAGTTGCTGGATATAAAAATAAAATAAAAGTATGATTTAAAGTTGGTGGGTATAAAAATAAAATAAAAGTATGAATTATTTAAGAATTACATCTTTTGTAATTTTTTTATATAAAATAATATAGTTTTAAATAGTTTTTTATTCCTATAAATTGATAGTTTTTTATGTATAAATAATCATTAATATTAAAATTCTATTGATTTTTAAATTTTATAGTTAAAATTATCAAGAAAATTCGCATGAAAATTTGTGAAAAACTTGCAGATTTTTCAACCAAGTTTAACTTTAAGATTAAAATCAAATAAATAGGTTTAATTGTAATTTTGGTGTCTCTATTTTTAATTTTTTTGAATTTTGATTTTCTATTTTAAAATTTAGAAATTTGGTTCTTCTGTTTTCAATTTTTTTAATTTTTGACTCTCCTATTTTGAAATTTAAAATTTTGATCCTTTTATTTTTGTTTTTATACTTTTGGTCCCTTTTTCAATTTTTTTTTATAGTTTTTAGTCCCCTTCCCAATTAAAAAAAAATCAAAAGTCTAAAAAAATAAAAATAAAAGAACCAAAATTTTTAATTTTAAAATAAGGAAATCAAAAGTCAAAAAAATAAAAATAAAGGGACAGAATTCCAAATTTTAAAATAAGGAGACTTTACACATAATTTTAAGTAAAGAAAAAGTCATTTTGTTACCTATAATTTTAAGAACAAAATTGATAACTCAACTCTTTACACATCAATCATGATAGAAAAAATTGGTTACTGATTCTGAATCAAGGACATTTTGGGTTTAAGCTGTTTAAGCTAATTACAGTTCATCAAGCATGTGAGCATTCACATTCATGCATATAAAAAAGAGAAACAAAACAACATATACAAACAAAAAGCATCAATACCAAATTTCAACAAAACACCAAAACTATAAAAAATAAAAATAAAAAAATGAAAAAAGAAATTATGAACTACCAGCTATCAACTCATAACGATCATGTATTTTATTAAATTAAATTAAAAATTAAAAATTATTTGTATAATATAACATAACAATATATTCTCGTTGAATGATAGTGTAATGTCACTGCATCTTCATTAAACTCAGAAAAATCATACCTGTGAAATAACACCAAGAACACCAAGTGATACTTTAGCAGCATTAAACTCTTCATCATTATTTTCATTAAGAATCTCAACTTTAGCATAACCATCTTCATCATTAGAAGCCCTAACAATCCTAATCTCAACCACATAATCATGAACCGCACTTCCATTATTCCACAATGTGCTTCCATGAGCACCAGTTCCCATCATTCCACCAATCGTCAAACCATACCAATACGGCGTATACGGCAAAACCAATCCCTTTTTCGACGCTTCCTCGATCAAATCCTTCAACGTCACGCCACTTTCGACCGTTATTGTTTTTTCATCCACGTCGATTTTCACTACCTTGTTGAGATATCTTGTGCTTATTAGTATCCCACTCGGATCTCCCGGACACACCAATTTCGGTATGCTGTGTGAGTATCGCGTCGCAACTTTGATTTTGGTTTTCGTTTTACTCGCGAACGCGACCATTGATACCAATTCTTTTTCATTTGTTGGATACAAAGCTTGTGAAGCTTGACATGTAGTTCTATCCGGAAACATGCCATAGGAGTTTGTTATTGTGCAGGTTGTGTTGTTTGATGAAGAACATTTGATTGGATCCTCTGGGGGTGTAGATAGCACAACAACACCATAGGAGAATACAAGGACAAGAATGGAAATAAAAGATTTTTGTGACATACCTTTCAAGCACAAGAAGAACATTGTTGAATGTTTTGAAACCTCAGTTTTCTTGTGACGTTTTAGACCAAACATGAGTTGAGTATTAAGTATATATGTTTAAAGTAGCTATTTTTGGTCATTGAGTAGAGAATAAGAAAACTTTGGATAAATCTTTTAATGAGTGTTACTTGGTATAAACTCAAGATGAAAGTTATTACTAAAAAATAGTACTTTTGTAGTGTGGTATGATAAAAAGAAATGATGGGTTTATAAATTATTTTTTATAATAAAATGATGGAATAAAATAATAACATTTTTAAATAAGTTATATTGAAGATAATTTATTTTACACATTATAAGTGCTACATTTTAATTGAGGAAGGTTGGTTCTTGTTTGTAATTGTTTACAAACGTGAGTGGTGGGTCAGGAGATTCAGGACTGTTTTATTTTACTTGAAATGATGAAGTTTTGTTGGTTTGGTATTTAGTGAGAGGATCATGAAATACACCTGTCCTAAAGCTTGAGAGTTAAAAATAATAAGTTAGTGTTGGTGAGTTAGCTTGTAAAAAAAATTATTAAAATGTTGCTATTGCTTTAACATTGCTCAATGCTGTCTTGGAAATTAAGGGCATATATGATTATGAGAATGGGAATGATACCACTTATTCATTGTGTAAGACAACACATATCCATTTAAATTTAGAGATGGGTTATTTGATAAATATCTTATAATTTGTCGAACGGTAGTCGTTAGCGTAGTAGTCGATAGATTGTAATAGTTGAATTTATATGTAGTTGATATTATATCGAATACAACAAGTCATAATCGAAGGTGTATGTATTTTAAAGGTAGTCAAATTTAGTTTGTATTAAGTCATGTTGTAATAAGTTGAAGAGATATTTTAAAAATTACTTGATGTGAAAGTAATCTCATTATAAATAGGAAGAGCTTTTGTACTTGTAATTTGTGAAGTCAATTCAACTCAATACATTCTTCTTTGCTTCTCCCAAAACCTAAACTCTCTCTCTCTCTCTCTCTCTCTCTCTCTCTCTCTCTCTAAAATCATCTTCTCTCTTCAAATCATTAAGCTAGGGAATCTTCTTGCAACCAATGTGTTATTAAATCACTTTAGTGAAGAGTGAAGAACGAGAATCTTGGATCAATCAAGAAATTGATTTAATCTTATTCTATTAAGATCGATTCCAACATTTTGTATCTAGAGTGCTAATTGTGATTCTTGGGAAGCATAGAGCAATGACTTCTCATCAAAACAGGAATTTCCAGCAAATCTTCTCATCTTGAATGGCAAGAACTATGATAATTGGTGTAAGCATATAAAGGTTGTCTTATGTTATCGATATGTTTGGGATCTTATGAAGAATGTAGTGACACCAATTGGCGATAATGACACAAATGAAGAAAAGTTGGTGATGAAGACTTTGAGAATGTTGGTGATGAAGACTCATCAAATGAAGCATGGAAAATCCTGGAGAAATCTTTTGGAGGTGCTAAGAAGGTGAAAGAAGTGAGGTTAAAAACTCTCAAAAGAACGTATGAGTTGCTTCATATGGAAGAAAATAAAAGTGTAGCTGATTTCTTCATTAGAGTAACAAGACTGGTGAATTAAATCAAGATATAGGAAGAAATGTTGACATCAAGATTGATAGTTGCAAAGATCTTAATGAAGGTGTGAAAAATACACAAGAAAGGGGGGGGGGGGGTTTGAATTGGGTATTTTGTTACTTAAAAACTTTTGCCATCTTCTTCTGTGTTGTTTCTAGATGTAGCAATGCGGAAACATAAATAATAAACGAAACAAGTAAAGAACACAAGATATATCCTGGTTCACTTGAGCAACTCTCAAGCTAATCCAGTCCACCCTTCCAAGGTGATTTCGCCTTACTCACTGCAAGGACTTAATCCACTATAACCAAACAGATTACAGTTGCACAAGCTAACTGCAAGTGACTAACAACTTGACAATGACACGTTCAGGGATCCCCAAGGATATAACGTTCATTGACACCTTAATAGAATCCGATCACTAAAGATCTCCTATTAGGATTTCCACAAATGACTACTGTCACTTGTCATCTCAAGTATACTGATCTTCACAAGATCACTTGAGGAACCACTAATTCTAAAAAAGAATTTGTGTTGCCGGAGATTACATAAGTGCTTCTCAAATAAGCAGATTACTCCTAATTAAGTTCCTAGCAAGTATTGAGCAACAGCTCCTTGCTTTCTAATATAGAAACTAATCTAATAATAAATCTCTAAGAGATTATTGAGTACAGTTTCCATATTGCTTAAAAGCTTTTCTGTGTGTGAGCACTAAGGCTTCTTTTCATTTTAAGCTTTTCTTCTCTTTGCAACAGTAGCAACAGAGCAACAGCTCTAGCCACTTAGTAACCACTTCAGCTCACCAAGCAACATTTGAATAATCAAATGATTCTGCCTTTATAGTGCTTCCAAGAATGACGTTGTGAGGATAGAAAAGTCCTTTCTATTTCCAACGGTCATATTTCAACGGATAGAATAAGCACGTGTTGGATGACATCACTTTCTTGTCCTTTTCCATAAGCAACGGTAATATTCCATTTAACAGCTTGGACAAATTTTGCTTCTGGCTTGGTTCTTCTGATGATGTTACAGATGAGTAGTTCAGAAACTACTTTGGTATAGATAGCATAGTAAACATCAGATTCTGACTTCAGCACTTTGTTCATCAGAGTTGATAGCAACAGCTCATCTGATTGAACACGTCTTGTCTGGTGAAGCTTCATAATCTTTCTTCTTCAGAGTCTGGTCTTCAGAGTCTTTTGCACTTGGTCTTCAGAGCCTTCAGCCTTCAGAACTTCAAGTCATCAGAGTCTTCAACACAAACTTCTTCAGATGATTATATCTTCAGAGTCTTGACCTTCAGAACATGTCTTCAGAGTCTTGAGAGACTTGACCTTCAGAACACTTCTTCAGAGTCTTGACCTTCAGAAAACTTCTTCAAAGTCTCGACCTTCAGAACCTGTCTTTAGAGTCTTCAGAGTTTTGTCCTTCAGAACATGTCTTCAGAGTCTTGACGCACTTGGTCTTCAGAGCCTTCAGCCTTCAGAACTTCAAGTCATCAGATTCTTCAGCACTTCAGTTCTTTAGAGGGCTCACTCTTCAGAGACGCTCGTTAGCTTCCATATCAGATGCACAACTCAGATCAGAATCCACAGATGCATTGCAACTGCAATATCCAGCATCCTTGATTCTTTACTAAACATGATCAGATGTAGAAACAAACTTGCTTCTTCACTGAGCTTCATTTGCTTTCAGATCAGATGCACTTCTTCAGAGCAGAAACCACAGGAGCATTGCAACTGCAATATCCAGCATCCTTGGTTCCTTACTGATGGTGATCAGATACATAAGCAAACTAGCTTCTCCCAAGCGCTTCATGACGTTACACATAGTAATTCCATATATTACTAGCTGCACACGTTGCTTTTGTTTGTTTGGTCTAATATATTTAATTTAATATGACCTGCACATAACAAACATTAAACCATAAAATGGTTCTTTCACAAATACTCAATTGTTATCATCAAAACATAGAGATAATCCTGTAGAGACAAATCTTGCTCTTACAATCTCCCCCTTTTTGATGATGACAAAACCATGTATTTTGATAGAACATTTTATACAGGGTAATCACCAAGCATTAACCTATTCAGAGTTCTAAGCAACTGCTCCCCCTGAATGTGTTAACCTTAAACACATTTTTATGCTTGTTCAGAGACATACTCTGATCCCAAGACTTACAAAATATAAATTTGATAAAACACAATCAAATAGAATAGAATAGAAGGAATACTTCCCTACAATATAAGAGAGCATGAGTCTTCAGCATCTGGACTAGTTCAATCAGAACTTCCATCTTCAGATCTTTAGAACTTATCTTCTCTAAGCATTGTATTAGGGTCATATAACTTCAGAATCTTCTAAAGCATTTTCTCTTATTCTTCAGAACATCCTTCAGATGAGAAACTCCCCCTGAGTTTCAGACTGGGTAAAAATCAAATATCTTGACTTGTGAACCTTCCTGGGAGAACTCCCCCTGATTACAATATGTCAGATATTTGGATCTTCTGATCTTGATACAGTCTTGATTCTGCTTTTTCAAACTTGCTTTCTAATCAGATTCTTGATAGATTCTTGATTTCTTGAAGCAGTCTGATACCAAAAGAAACTAGTAGAATGTTTACTTCTGAATCTGATACCAATGTTGATTCTAAGACAGATACCAATACATGATACTCATGATTCTGTGTCTAAATCCAAATCTTGCTTCTATGAAGATTTCTGATTCTTTATGCTCTGATTATCATATTCACAGACAATTTACATCTTCTGAACATCACGATTCCAAATGACTTTAACTTTCAGATCTCTGAACAGTATTGGGTCCATCTGATTCTGAATCTATGTTCACGAAGTGTATAACTTCTATTATATGATACCAGTTCATTTGAACTCAGATTTCTTTCATTTATCCTGTTTAGAATGCCTAGTGAACTTGTTCAGAGTTCCTTGGAAAACATCAAACAGATAATTAGTAATAAACGCAGTTTATATGTTTTTGCATTTCTCCCCAAGATATATTCTATTCTTCCAGATAATATCAAAATCATCTTTCATTTCTCCCCCTTTTTGACATCATCAAAAAGTTTGAGTTTTTTTTTTTTTTTTTTTTATCAAAACAGATTTTTAAAAAAAATTTCTCTTTTTAAAGTCAGAAATTAAAAAGATAAGAGTTGAGAGATAGCACCTGAGAACTTAATCATCTTTCATTTCTCCCCTTGAGAACTTAATTCTTACAGGTTGATACCAATTAAAGTAGGTTGATATCTTTTCTCAGATTTCATCTTCTATATCTCCCCCTGCTTCTTGGAGAGTGACAACTCTTCAGAGTTTGTAGAAGCATGCTCTGACGAGGATTGTTGACAGGTGTCTGTTCAGCAGAACTTTCTCTGACAACTTGTTGTACATCCTTCATAGCTTGTTGATCTCCTCTAAACTTACTAATGTCACGTTCTCAACGTACAAAAGTAGTTTCACAAGAAAATCCAACTACAACATTTTCCTTAGTCTTCTTAGCATCTTCAGCTTCTTGTACTAATCTGGAAGTTTCTTTTCTGGAATCTTCCTCTGCTAGATTTAGGCAAGAAGGTTGAAAATTATTCTTCCTTTTTGGCTTGATCTTGATACAAATAATTCCAGTCCTTAGAACAACTTGAAATGCATCCAATTTCAGAGTCTAATTATTTCTGAAAAATATCTCAAGAAGTCTCAAGTTCCAGAGTTGAAATGCTTGTTCTGGCCTTTGCTTTGATTCTTGATTCTGCGCCCAGAACCTTCTGTATCTTCACTCAAACATCTTCTGAAGTTTTTCTCAGAGTTATCTGACACTTTTCTTCTGGTTGGATGTCAGAGACATGATACCAATTTAAGATGTAAGATACCAATTGAAGGTGTGAAATAATGAAATTATTTCAGCTCGTTTCTTCAACATCAAAACATTATACTACAGAAGTATCAATGTTTGATTTAACAAACCATCTTCTAATAGAATCTTTTATCCAGAGTTCCAGATAATCCAAATCTTCTGATAGTCTACGACTTCAGATTTGCTCAGATCTTTAGATATCATCTGATATCAATTGAAGGTGATGTGCCATATGATCCTTCAATCTTCTGTACATGAATGTCCTTCATTTGACACTTCATCCAGAGCATCTGATACTTCAATCAGTATTTGATGTATTTTGCTTCTTTAAGGGAGAGTGCTATCCAGAGGTACTTTTGCAACTAACTTTGACTTCAGTAACAACAGCATAACAGAAACCTACTAAAAATAGTTATCTTGTTTTCTGCAACACAGAGTCACGTTAGTAGTACCTTTCAGATACCTCAGAAATCTCTTAACAACTGTTAAATGAGATTCTTTAGGATCTGATTGGAATCAAGCACATATACATATACTGAAAAGAATGTCAGGACTAGAAACAGTAAAATACAGAAGAGTACAACTCATACCTTTGTAGAGCTTCTGATCTACCATTTTACTAACCTCTTTCTTTCTCAGAGTGTACGTTAAAAGCATGAGAGTCTTAGATGGCTACTCTCTAACAGATTATCCTTCTATCTGCTACATTCTTTATCTGATTCCTCCTTTGGTCTTCATCTTCTGATCATCCATCTTCTGATGACAATGATCATGCTTCTTTATCTTCAAGATGACTTGTTTCCAGATGAAAGCTATATCTTCTTGCACCAAGAATTTATCCTTTGGACAGACGTGGTTGATCATCATAAATTATCATCAAACCAAGATGAATTTCTTGAACTGATTTGAATGACAATCTTGTTCTTATCAATCAGTATCTGAGGGTGACTTCTTCTTCTAGAATTCTCGTACCAACTGAAGGTGTGAGAACTTCTGAGTACCAATAGAAGGAGTAGGATCTTCTGCTAAATCACCTTAGGTTTCTCCACCTTTGGTTTCTGATTCCAAGCTTGTTATCAAAACTTGAATCTTAGCATCAGTGCTTCATTAGATAATACCTTATACCAATTGAGACAATGTTTCCTTTCTGAATTAGCTTCAGAAATCTTCAAAGCTTCTGCTCTAATCTTCTGAAGAGATTCTCTACACCAAACTTTCTAACCATAACTATTTCTGTTATGTTAGTAAGTTCTTCTGATCATCAACAATCAGCCTTTGCCCAAAAGCACTTAATCAACAGATGTTAGCTCAATTAATAACATCAAACCCAGAAGTGCTTCTTCAGAAGGTTGGAGACTGATAAGAGTCTGATACCAACTTTATGATATCCAAAGTAGACTCTTCTGACAGTGAAGTTGCAACCCAACTTATCTTGATCAACATCTATTAAGTGAACAACTGTGGAAATGATTCCTTGCATTAGATCCTCTGCTTCAGATCTATGCAGCTTAGCTCTAGAGAATGATTCAACCAACCGTTCATCCAGAGGTATGCTTCAGATCAAACCAGATCTTCATTCTTCAGGTGTCCTTATTATCCAGAAGTGAGCTATGTTGCTGACATATCAACCAACTGCTCAGAGTCTTTTATAGAGTTGCTTCTCAACAAACTTTCAGAATCTCCTGTTAGCGTTGCTTCATCAGATTCTTCTGTAATTTTGCCTCTGTAGCTTTTCTTCTGAGTCTATACTGATACCAACTTAAGTGTCTTCAGTATCCTGCCTCAGTTGCTTTGCTTCTGATGCTTTGAACTATCTTCTATAGCTTTGCTTCAGAGTCACCAACAATTGAAGGAGAGATGTCTTGATTGACAGAGCCTCTACAAAATCAGTGTTACAGAACCTTCTGTACAGCTACTGATCTGACTTCACTAGCCTCTTCTAGAATGCTAGTTTTAGCTACTGCCTGCATACACTCAGCAAACTCCTTTCCAAGTGAAGTATATGGTTCTAAATAGAAGTATCATCAATGTAAATAAATCTGACAGATTTAAAATATCTTTCTTAATAGTCTTTAAGAAGAAGAGTAGTAACAACTTTACTTTTGACAAAATAATTTTCAAAAAGAAACCTGGGAAGTTGATGAACATATACTTCTTCTTCAATAAAACCATTTAAAAGTATTTTTAATATTCATCTGATTTATATTGATGTTATACTGATCAACGAACGAGATGAAAAGAATATGAATTCTAACCTTGTCACAAAAGCATATGTCTTCTGTATAGTCAAGAATTTCTTGCTGACAATCTTTGAGAAGAAAGAATCTTGTTCTTATGGAATCATCCTTCTTTCCAATGAATGTCTCTTCTGGAAAAGAAGATTTGATTCTGGGGGAAACTTCTCAGAGCTGATTCTTCAGAAACAGCTAATTGAATAGCATCTGGAGTAGCTCCTGATTCTTCAGCTGGAACACATTCTGCTTCTGATTCTCCAACATCTTGTGAGACAAACCAGTAACAGCAACTAAAGTAGAGTATTCTGAATAACTCTTCTTGAACAGATCTCAATTCCTTTGTTAGCATTCTGTAGCATCTTCATCAACACAACAACATCCATTTGATTCTTGAGAGACATCCTCAGAGCACAGATAATCTGATCTTCATGTGTAGAGAGCATCTAGCTTCCATCAGGCTTCATCTTCTGAATTTTTCTGCTTGAAACAAATACAGATCCAATCTAGATACAGTTATCATCAAACTTAGATGCATCAAAAGACACAGTCTGACTGACAATTTTGCTCTTACAATGCTGAGCTAACATGTAAGGAGTTAGATTATCAGAGTTGACATAACATCTGCTCTTGAAAAATAATGTTTACTGACTTATTCAGATTGAATAACCCCAGAAACTTAAATCCTTTTTACATTTGACAGAATGACTACTGTTATTGTATCTTTCCTCATATCTTTATTTCTCAAAACATTCATTATGAATTTCTGAAAAATAATGCCTGAAAACATCTGATCAATTACAGTTTAATCAACTGAGATAACATCTCAGAACTTAATTGTTCATGCTTCTTCAAATCAGATCTTTTGAATTTTATCATATTCAGATGAGTTGATAAACACTGCCTATCTTGAAACTTCTGCAGAATTCTTTGAAGCTCTTCAAGGAGAGCAACTTTCAAATGTTTTGGATCTGAAGAATCATTTCTTCCAGATTTGAATATTTTCTAAAACTTACCCTTTTCTGCAGACTTCATTCTGGCGTTCTGATGAATAGGATTCATTAGCCAACAATATATCTTTTCTTACTTAAGATAAATCCCAATGAGTTGTCATGAGAAAGTCAAGTGTGGACTAATCCGTTTCTTGAAAACATCTCATACTCACCAGAATTAATCTTTAGAGATCAAGAATTATTGCTTGCAGAAGATTTATCTTTTTGTAAATCCAAACGTATTTTCAGATCAGCATTCAACAGATATATCTTCTTATCTGATGAATCTATCCTGTCAGCTGATTCTTCATTCTTCTTTCAGAATCTTCTGGAGGAGATTTGCTGTTGAAGGCTTCAACACTTCAAATTTCAAACTTCATAGAATCAGTGACTTGCTCAAGGTAACTCAATAGATTACAATTTTAGTACTCATTATCCTCAAAAACTGATATGAGACTGAAATTGTAAGAACGGTGAAATATCCCCAAAAGTATTTCTTCATACAGCCTATGGATCTTTATCTGACACTGTTAGGTGTTTGATATCCATCAATAACAGAACCAGGCTCTAATACCAATTGAAGGTGTGAAAAATACACAAGAAAGGGGGGGGTTTGAATTGGGTATTTTGTTACTTAAAAACTTTTGCCATCTTCTTCTGTGTTGTTTCTAGATGTAGCAATGCGGAAACATAAATAATAAACGAAACAAGTAAAGAACACAAGATATATCCTGGTTCACTTGAGCAACTCTCAAGCTAATCCAGTCCACCCTTCCAAGGTGATTTCGCCTTACTCACTGCAAGGACTTAATCCACTATAACCAAACAGATTACAGTTGCACAAGCTAACTGCAAGTGACTAACAACTTGACAATGACACGTTCAGGGATCCCCAAGGATATAACGTTCATTGACACCTTAATAGAATCCGATCACTAAAGATCTCCTATTAGGATTTCCACAAATGACTACTGTCACTTGTCATCTCAAGTATACTGATCTTCACAAGATCACTTGAGGAACCACTAATTCTAAAAAAGAATTTGTGTTGCCGGAGATTACATAAGTGCTTCTCAAATAAGCAGATTACTCCTAATTAAGTTCCTAGCAAGTATTGAGCAACAGCTCCTTGCTTTCTAATATAGAAACTAATCTAATAATAAATCTCTAAGAGATTATTGAGTACAGTTTCCATATTGCTTAAAAGCTTTTCTGTGTGTGAGCACTAAGGCTTCTTTTCATTTTAAGCTTTTCTTCTCTTTGCAACAGTAGCAACAGAGCAACAGCTCTAGCCACTTAGTAACCACTTCAGCTCACCAAGCAACATTTGAATAATCAAATGATTCTGCCTTTATAGTGCTTCCAAGAATGACGTTGTGAGGATAGAAAAGTCCTTTCTATTTCCAACGGTCATATTTCAACGGATAGAATAAGCACGTGTTGGATGACATCACTTTCTTGTCCTTTTCCATAAGCAACGGTAATATTCCATTTAACAGCTTGGACAAATTTTGCTTCTGGCTTGGTTCTTCTGATGATGTTACAGATGAGTAGTTCAGAAACTACTTTGGTATAGATAGCATAGTAAACATCAGATTCTGACTTCAGCACTTTGTTCATCAGAGTTGATAGCAACAGCTCATCTGATTGAACACGTCTTGTCTGGTGAAGCTTCATAATCTTTCTTCTTCAGAGTCTGGTCTTCAGAGTCTTTTGCACTTGGTCTTCAGAGCCTTCAGCCTTCAGAACTTCAAGTCATCAGAGTCTTCAACACAAACTTCTTCAGATGATTATATCTTCAGAGTCTTGACCTTCAGAACATGTCTTCAGAGTCTTGAGAGACTTGACCTTCAGAACACTTCTTCAGAGTCTTGACCTTCAGAAAACTTCTTCAAAGTCTCGACCTTCAGAACCTGTCTTTAGAGTCTTCAGAGTTTTGTCCTTCAGAACATGTCTTCAGAGTCTTGACGCACTTGGTCTTCAGAGCCTTCAGCCTTCAGAACTTCAAGTCATCAGATTCTTCAGCACTTCAGTTCTTTAGAGGGCTCACTCTTCAGAGACGCTCGTTAGCTTCCATATCAGATGCACAACTCAGATCAGAATCCACAGATGCATTGCAACTGCAATATCCAGCATCCTTGATTCTTTACTAAACATGATCAGATGTAGAAACAAACTTGCTTCTTCACTGAGCTTCATTTGCTTTCAGATCAGATGCACTTCTTCAGAGCAGAAACCACAGGAGCATTGCAACTGCAATATCCAGCATCCTTGGTTCCTTACTGATGGTGATCAGATACATAAGCAAACTAGCTTCTCCCAAGCGCTTCATGACGTTACACATAGTAATTCCATATATTACTAGCTGCACACGTTGCTTTTGTTTGTTTGGTCTAATATATTTAATTTAATATGACCTGCACATAACAAACATTAAACCATAAAATGGTTCTTTCACAAATACTCAATTGTTATCATCAAAACATAGAGATAATCCTGTAGAGACAAATCTTGCTCTTACACTTAAGATCATTGCTTTTCAATCATATGGTTGTAGCCATAGAAGAATCGAAGGATTTTTTAAGCAAGACAAAAGAAGAGCTTCATTGGACACTTGAATCTCATGAACAAAGAATTGCTGAAAGATCTACAAGTAAAACGAAAGGTGATGTAGCTCTGCATGCACAATCAACAAAAGGAAAGAAAGACAAAGGAAGATGGAATAAAAACAAATGTAGAGGAGGTTATAATAATTCAAATGGTAGGATTCACTAACAAGAAGGAAATCCTTCGAATCATAGAAAAACCACAAACTAAAGCAATCATAAAAGTGGTGTTATATGTAAAGGAAGAGATGGTGGAAAAAACTCGATAAGAGTCATATTCAGTGTTTCAATCATTAGAAAAATGATCACTATGCTAGTGATTATCCTAAAAACAAAATAGATAATCGAAAAAGTGATGCAAGACTTGCAAAACACGAAGAAGAAGAAGAAGAAGAAGAAGAAGAAGAAGAAGTGTTGTTGACGGTCACAACAAAAGATGAAGAAAGATTTAAATATCAATGGTACTTGGGCTCAGGTTATTCGTCACACATGATTGAGAGGAGAGATTGGTTTGTCAACATTAGTCCCTCTATGAAGAATAAATTGAAATTTACAAATGAAAATACCTCAGCTGCTGAAGGTATTGGTGATGTTTGGATCATAAGGAAAGATGGAAAAAGGTCAGTGATTTCCAATGTATTGTAGATACCAGGCATGCAAAGAAATTTTCTCAGCATAGGGAAACTGATTGAGAAAAATTAAAAAGTGTTGATAGAAGATAAAATGATGAGAGTACTCGAATCAAGTGGCAAGTTAATCTTAAAGGGACCTATGTCTCAAAATAGAACCTTCAAGATTGAACTTGATGTGATAGAACACAAGTTTCTGGCAATTGCAGATACCAGGGTTGAATGGCTATGACACTACACACTAGGTCATCTCAACTTCAAAGACATAAGCAATCTGAAGAGAAGAAACATGGTTTTAGATCTACCAGAAATCCGGATTCCAAATGAAGTATGTGAAGAATGTATTCAGGAAAACAACACAAAAATAACTTCAGAAAAGATGCAAGAAGTAATTCGAAATCCACTCATGAGGTCGTATACTCAGATGTGTGTGGTCCTCTTCAGGTAGATTCAATTGGAGGTAACAAGTAGTTTGATACATTCATAGATTATTTAAGTGGAAACTTGTGGACATGTCTAATCAAGAAGAAAAGTGATATGCTTGAGGTGTTTAGAAAGTTCAACGCTATGATAAAGAGACAAAGTGGCCACAAGATAAAGACTTTGAGGACTGATACTGATGGAGGATATATGTCGAGAGACTTTGATACATTATGTGAAAGAGAAGGGATTATGCATGAGGTGGTTCCACCATATACTCTTCAACAAAATGGTACTGCTGAAAGGGAGAACATAACCATCATGAATATGGTAAAAAGTATGTTAAAGGGAAAACATCTACCAAATGAGTTATGGGGTGAAGTTGTGTCGACTGTAACATAAATCTTGATCAGATGTCCAACGAAGAAACTAGAAGGAATCACACCAGAGGAATGTTGGTCTAATGCCAACCCTAGCTTAAGACATCTGAAGGAGTTTTGATCCAATAACACATAGACATGTGCCTAACTAGTCGAGAAGGAACTTGATGACAAGTCGAGCCAGATGATCCTGATAGAATATCACTTAACTGGTGGCTACAAACTATTCGATTCCTTGAATAAGCAGGTAGTGATCAGTAGAGGTGCTATCATAGATAAGATGAAGGAGTAGGAATGATTGACAATGTTAAGAAGGATTTAGTTAGATTCGTATGTGATGAATCAACTAGTGAAGATGACAATTAAATTTGACTAGAAGGAGGTGGGGTTCAAGTAGGTACAAGCATACTTCAAAGGATAAGAAGCATGTCTACATGCCTGCAAAAATGCGTGATCACAGCAGATGATGTGGTAAATGATGAAGGTTAGATGGTATGTTATACTTTCTATGCATACACTGTGCTAGTCAATGTAACAGAGGCATTGATGGACTCGAAGTATATGCAAGCCATGATTGAGGAACTGAAGTCCATAGAAGTCAACAAAACCTTGTCACTAGTAAAATTTCCACAAGGTAAGAAGGAAATTGATGTGAAGTGGTTGTACAAAGTGAAGCAAAATCCAAAAGGAAAGGTAACCAAACACAAAGCAAGACTTGTAGCCAAAACATTTATTCAGAAAGAAGAAATAGACTTTGATGAAGTTCTTGCACCAATTGCCACGATCAAAATAATCAGATTGGTTGTTGGCCTAACAAACATGAAAAACTAGTGTATGTGTCTAATGTATATGAAATATGCATTTATAAATGACCCATTAGATTAAGAAGTTTATGTAGCACAACTAGTCTGCTTTGTGAAGCAAGGCCAAGAAAGCAAGATATATAGGTTGTATAAAGCCCTGTATGGAATCAAACAAGCTCCAAGAGCTTGGAATGAAAAATAGATGGTTTTCTAAGGGAGAAGGAGTTTGTAAAATGAAAAATTGAGCATGGTGTATATGTTAGAAAAAAATAGGAGCGAACTGTTCATACTTTGTCTCAATGTTGATGACCTGTTGATCACAGTAAACTACAAGGAGGAGATCAAAGACTTTAAATATGACCCGAGCAAGGAATTCAAAATGTATGACTTGGGCAACATTTCATATTTCCTTGGTATCGAGTTCTACAAGAGTAGTAGAGGCTTGATGCTACATCAAAAAAAATATGCAAGTGAGACACTCAAAAGAATTGAGATAGAGGGTTGCAATGCAACCTCTATATCAGCTCAATTGAGATTGCAATTGACAAAGGATTCAAATGAAGATGAAGTCAATCTAAATCACTATAGAAGACTTAATGGATCATTAAGATACCTTTGTCACACAAGGCCTGATCTAGCATACAATGTAGGCATGGTGAGCAGGCCATGCTTAAGCTAAAAGTGTCTCATCTTGTAGCCAACAAGAGGATACTAAGGTGTCTCAAAGGAACAGTAGAGTATGGAATTTTGTTTCTTGCCGAAGATAAAGGAAATAAATGCAAACTAGTAGGATACATTGACTCAAGTTGGTATGGTGATGTTGAGGATAGAAAATCCACATCTAGTTATGTGTTTATGATAGATGGTGCACCAGTTTCTTGGAGCTTAAGAAAAGAACCAGTTGTAGAAATGTCATTATATGAGGCTGAGTACATAGCTTCCTCTCTTTGTGCATGTCAAGCAACATGGGTGATGAATATGATCAAAGAGATTGCAGGTGAAAATATGGAGCAATGATTATGAAGATTGATAACATGTCTGCTATCAATTTTACAAAGAATCTGATAGCACATGAAAGAAGCAAACACATTGAGATGAGATTCCATTATTTTAAAGAGCAGGTAGCAAATGGGAAGTTAATCTTGGAACATTGCAGAAATGAGAATTAGATTGCAGACATCATGAAAAAGGTTGCGCCAGTGGAATTATTTAAGATATTGAGAACTATGATGAATGTAGATAGCTTAGACACAATGAGTTAGGTGGTGTGTTAAATATGTAAGTCTTTATGTTAAGCATGACTATAAGATGTGGGTTCCGACTGAGTCAAAGCAACATGTATTGAATAAAGTCAAAGTCAAAAGTAGTCGTTCGAGTAGTAGTTGACCATAGTATGTAATAGTTGAATTTACATGTATTCAACAGTAGGCCGAATACATTAAGTAATAATCGAAGTTGTGTGTATTTGATATGTGGTTGAATAAAGTTTTCATTAAGTCGAATGCATGTTGTAATAAGTCGAAAGGGGATATTTTGAGAACTACTTGATGTGCAAGTAATCTCATTATAAATAGCAAAAATGTTTGTACTTGTAATTTATGAAGTAGATTCAACTCAATACATTCTTCTTCTATTCTCTTAAAACCTAAATTTTCTCCTTGTTCTCTTTTCTCTATAAAATTATCTTCTATCTTTAAATAATTGTGCTAGGGAATATTCTTGCAATTATGGTATGTCTGAATCATTCGAGTGAAGAAATATCGATTCCAACATCACTGTCAAAACAGTTGTGATAAACTATCTGTTAGTGAACAAATGAAACTACAACGGTATATTCCATGACATTAAATTTACTAGTGTAATATTTTCATTTGTTCAGTAAACCGTTTGAGTAATTAATTTGTTTATTATGATGCGGGCGCGAGGGGTGAAAGAAACACACTTATTTTAATTTTCGGAACATATTATACTTGTCTAAAGTAGGAACATATGTAACTTAGGAGAGTTTGGCTCGAATTATTCCATTAGAATAATTATAGATACTTTGGCTTTATGAGTGACAGACGCATTGAACATGATATCAATATGGATAATAGTTTAAAAAAATGAAAAAATTAAATGTTATCATAAATGTTGGTGTCTGGTCAATGTCTGTATCTCACGCTAACATAACCACATATTTTTTCAGAGATGTCGATACTACATATTTTTTCGGAGGTGTCAGTATTATATAATTTGATCTGCAGTATAAGAAAAACTTGCATTATAATTTATTGAAAATGGGGAACATGTGAAGTTTTTTTTTTTTTAAAGCATAAAGTCATATCACATGTGTAATTTGGGGTGTATTTTAATAAATCATTAGTCTGTATATTTTAAAGACATGATAGGAAATTATAACTGTTGTCTAGTTTATTATGAGTGTAGATACAATATAACATTTTTTGTGGTTAGAGCAAGGTAAGTATATCATTTTTAAGGAAAGTCGCCTCATTGAAGTTGGAATTGCGATTCACGTGGAAACGTCTCTCCCGTTGAAGGTTAAGATGTTTGCTTGGAGAATGCTTATTGGTAGAGGCTACCAACTGTTGTACCCCAAAATTTGACCAACCTCTTTGGCTTATGTTATATTGCATCATTAGCATTAGCATTGTATAACATTTTGCATTCCACAGGGGATCGAGGTATGTGTGTCTAACAAGAAGAATTATCAAGGTTTTTTTTAACCTGATCAAGGAGGTTATATTCAAGTCGTCAAGCAAAGTGATCAGGTTAAGGGTAGCAATGGTTGGAATTCAAGTGAAGTTTGCCCTCATCTTGGACAAACAAGTATTTTACTTGTTCCCACTTCGTCAAGGCCATGACAAAGCCAGGTGTTTCATGGTTACAGATTATCAAGATTCAACTCGTTTTCTAATCAGGGTTGGGATAAATTGTTGCAAGATTCACGTGAAGTTTGTCAAGACAGGAGCGTGTACAGTATGGATTGATGATCGTTTTCTGATTCCAAGGCTTTGAGAAATCCAGTTTATGAGGAATGATTATGGTTCAGCTACAATCTAAGTGATGTCAGATCAAGAATCAGATTTTGAGTGTTTATCTTAAATGTAAAGAAACTGAAGATGCAGAGAAGCTGTTTGATGAAATGCCTGTGAGAAATGTTGTGTCCTAGAATATTATGATTCGCGGTGTTGTTGGATCACACGACAATGAGAATTACTCGAATGTTTCATGATGCTGAGATGGGAATTCAGTTGCACTGTTTTACAGTGAAAGTTGGATTTGATTTGGACTGTTTTGTTGGTTGTGCTCTTGTTGATTTATATGCAAAATGTGGTTTCGTTGAGAATGCAAGGAGTTTTTTTTTTGTCTTGTTCCATTTAGGGATTGGGTTATGTGGAATGTGATGATTTCTTGTTATACCTTCAATTGTTTACCGGAAGAGGCTTTTAGCATGTTCAATTTGATGCGGTTGGATGTTGCGAACGGGGATAAGTTTACTTTTAGTAGAATGATCAGTGTGATAAATGACGATGCTTTGGAATATTATGATTTTGGAAAACAGATTCACAGTCTTGTTCTGAGACATTCGTTTGACTCAGATATTTTGGTGGCTAGTGCATTGATTAACATGTATGCAAAAAATGAAAACATAATCGATGCACGTAGAGTATTCAATGAGATGCCGATTCGAAAAGTTGTGGCATGGAACACCATGGTTGTTGGGTGTGGAAATTACGGTGATGGCAAGGAAGTTATGAAGCTTCTCAGAGAGATGCTTCGAGAAGGGTTTCTTCCTGATAAACTGATTATTTCCAGTGTTATTAGTTCATGTGGCTATGCTTCTGCTATTACCGAAACACTGCAATCACATGCTTTTGCGGTTAAGATATTGTGCCATGACTTTTTTATCTGTTGTCAATTCTTTGATCAGTGCTTACTCCAAGTGTGGTAGCATTACTAGTGCATTTAAATGTTTTGAATTAACTTCACAGCTTGATCTAGTTACATGGACTTCATTGATATATGCATATGCATTCCACGGACTAGCCGAAGAAGCTACTGAGATGTTTGAGAAGATGCTCTCTCGTGGCATAATACCGGATAAAATCACTCTTCTCGGTGTTCTCACTGCATGTGGTCATCACGGGCTTGTGACAAAGGGACTTCACTACTTCAAATTAATGACCAATGTGTATCAAATTGGTCCTGATACAGAACATTATGCATGCGTTGTTGACCTTCTAGGGAGATACAGTCTTATAAATGAAGCTTTTGAATTCTTGAAGTCAATGCCAATTCAAGCTGAATCAGATACCTTAGGAGCATTTATTGGATCTTGCAAACTACATTCAAATATAGATCTTGCTAAATTGGCTGCAGAGAAACTCTTCATCATTGAGCCAAAAAAGAGTGTAAACTATGCAGTGATGTCGAACATTTATGCTGCACCGAGACATGGGTGTGATGTGGAAAGAGTTCGAAAAATGATGGAAGACTATGTGAGAGATGCTCCCCAGGGAGTAATAGTTCGCAAGGATCAGTCTATTGACAACAAAATTGCCGCTCCAAAAGAAGTTTTGGCTATTGAATATAAAAAGAAACCAGAAGTTGTCTTTAGCTGAGTTGGATGTTTCCAGACTGGATGCCATTGTTAAAACACTGAAAGATACTTCACATTATCATTCCAGTAAATTTGCAGACTCTGAAGTAGCCTTGCTACTGAAAATGCTATCTTCATGGCCTCACACACATGATGTTCTGACAGTAGCTTATCGTCCAGATGGAAGACAGCTAGCTTGCAGTACATTGGATGGGCAAATTCATTTTTGGGATCCAATCGATGGTGTACTGATGTATACAGTTGAAGGTTCTAGAAATATTGCAGGAGGCCGTCTTATGACTGACCGTCGATCATTTGCTAACTCAAGTATTGGGAAGTGTTTCACGACCCTGTGTTATTCAGCTGACGGAAGCTACATATTAGCCGGGGGCAGTGACATTGAAGAAGGTGTTGAAAGACAAACACGAGGGAACCTAGGACAAAATATGCCAGGATCTGTAGCTAACCGTGGAGGACCTATTATTCAAACAAAATGCCTTAGAATTGCACCTACTGGGAGGAGTTTTGTAGCAGCAACGACTGAGGGAGTTTTAGTTTATTCTGTTGATGAATCATTCATATTTGATCCGACTGACCTAGACATAGATGTCACGCCAGAGACTGTTGATAAAGCGCTAGATGAAAATCAACCAAGCAGGGCATTAATCCTCAGCCTTCGCTTAAATGAAGACTCTTTCATTAAAAAAATGTATTTTTGCCGTTAGTCCAGCAGATATTCCAGCAGTTGCCACATCAATCCCATACAGTTATCTTCAGCGATTAATTGATGCACTTGCATCTCTTCTAGAAAACTGCCCACATTTGGAGTTCATACTTCGGTGGTCTCAGCAGCAGCAACAGCAGCAGAAAATGCAGTCATTGTTGCAAACGCCGTTAAACCAAAACCGTACCACTGCTACAAGCCTACAACAAGCCCAAATTTCAGACCTGCTTTCTGTGTACATCCTGCACAAAGTATCAAAAATCCATCTGCTGCCAAATTCCTGCACAACCGTACCGCCATACCAAACCTGCTACACACAGTAACTCACAAATCCACTCCATACCAGCCCACACACCAGCCTGCTGCAAACCAGACAAGTCTGCTCCAACAAGCCATAACCTGCAACTTCTGCTTTACCACACCACTACCCTGCTACAAACTCACACCAGACCAACAAACACACTCTGCTATGCTTTGACACCCATGCCAGACAAGACCTGCATAAGTTCACAACCAACACTTCAAAATAATTACACACAAATAAAACCATACAACTCTGAAAAAAAGGAAAAAAAAACACTCATCTGATAGCCTTGAAACAAAAACCTGAGAATCACATAACACAACAATAACCTTCACCTTCGAATCTCACAACATCATAACCTCAGCTTCAAAATTTCCATCATCATTAAAAACTATCACCAGAAAAACTAACAACACTCATACAATCTTCAGATTTCCCTCACAAATGTAACAAACTCACCCTCACCATCCCTAACATCTCTCCCTAAACTCCTCTTTCAGTTTCAACATTCACCTTCCAACACAAACTCTCTGAACTTGTTCAAACCGAAGCCCAGAAAACCACGCTTCACATTACCGAACCTTCACCTACTTCAGAAGCTCAAAGCTTCAAACCCTCACTACAACACAACCCAGAAACTTTACTCTAAACAACCTTCAAGAACTTCATTTTGAAATCCAGATTCGATTCACCAAACACAAATATCGAACTCACTCCAACTCTTCAACAAACCTTAATGCCATTAACCCATTCTCCGAAACCCCGTCTTCAACCACGAACCTTCGAGCCTCAAACAACAAACCCAAGCTCGCATTTTCTTCATAGTCAACATCAAAATCCCAGCCATGAACAGAAACAAACTTACCCATAAGTCTTCATCTTCCAACTTCAAAACTCACCTCCGATTTACTCATCTTCGAAATCACTTGAAAACCCTCATCAATCACTCGTCTTCAGACAACCATAACCCATTCCGAAAACTCTAACTCACCACGACAAGACCTTTTAGAACCACTACACAACACCAAACGAAACTCACCATTAGCACTTCAACTATAAATCTCCATTTCTCCACCGTTTCCATGAACCATCTTATTCCTTCAACCCACCGTGATACAACCCTTCCCTTTCTTCCACCGTCAACCTCCTCCCAAACCCATAACAGCCTTTAAAAGAAACTCCGACCACCGCAAGACCACATCATAAAACCAAATTGAAAAAGAGATGTAGACGGTGAGAGTGAGAGTGTGAAGCGAAGTGCGGTAAGATCGAAAGAGAAAAAGAAAGCAGCAATTGAGAAGAAGAGTTGTGACGAAGAAGCACAGACGGCGGGAGGACGGAAAAGCTGAGAGTGAAAACGGAATTTGGGTAAACTGAGTTCCATCGTGGTTTTGTTGTGACCCTGTTATCTATGTTTTCTTTTCTTTTTTTCTAATAAATTTTTATGTTTATTTATTTTATTATTTTTGTGTTTTTATATGTAATTTAGTTATTGCAAATGTGTTTTTTTTTGTTTTAATTTTCTTTTCTTTTGTAAATAAATTATATGATTATATATTAATTTCTTTTTTAGTATATATTATATTATGGTTAGAATTTTTATATTTTCTTTTAAAGTATATTATGTATATATTATATTTTTATAATAGCTTTTTTTATATATATTAGTTTATAACTTTTATTTATTGGACTTTATAGTTTGTTTTCTATTTTTAAGTTAAATTTTATTTCGCATTTGTTATTGGGCATTTTGTCCCATTTCTCTTCGTTTTGGTCGATGACGAGACCTCCATAATTCATTATCAGTCAAATTATTGATAAGTAATGTTGGATCTGAGACCACCTCTTTTCTCTCTTCATTACTTGTCCCAACTCGATTCAAAAGTATTGACAAACCATCTTCAAAATTGATTTCTCTTTGTATTGAATTAAAAAGAGAGGATTAGGTGTAGACCTCTTCCTCTCCGAATGTTGGGATGCCCACTGTAGTGAGGGTTGTCTTGATATTCGTCTTTCAATACGAAGACGCGCCTCCATCCACCACCTCTCCCTTTCACAACTTCCTCCCGCAACCCTTGTCACCTAAAAACCTCGGTCTCGCACCGAGTGCATTTCCAATTTCTTTCTCATAACAAAAACTTGAATGGTCGTGGAGTGGTTAGGCGTAGGCCTTCTCCTATCCCGAGTGCTGACGTTTACCGTAGGGTTCTCTGTCGCAAAGCACTTACGATTCAAAACCAAAAATATCTTTAATAAGAGAACGAAGTTCTCTTTGCATTGAACTAAAGAGAGAGGATTGAGTGTAGTCTTCTTCCTCTCCGAGTGTCAGGATACTCACTGTAGTGTGTGTGGTCTTGATACTCGTCTTTCAATACGAAGACGCCTCGTTCGCCACACCTTTTTATAACAAAAACTTTGAGACAAAGAATTGGGGTACTACCCGTAGGGGTTACTATCCGAGGACATGTCTCGCCCCCCTAAAAACAATCCAATCAATCAAATGTGACATCTTGCCTCGCGTGGCGAAAACCTAATCATTTCAAAAAGGATATGTTACGTCTGTTCTACCGCAAACAGGTAACGCCTAAGTCTCCAACGAGCGAGCAGCGAAACACCTAACTGCTAGAATGCGCACGATAGCATCATCCATAAAAAACATCAACAAACCGTAGGCACGAACTACGTTTGCTCTGATTTCTCATACCAGATGAGAATACGTAGGCACAAGACAGCGATGTCTTGGCGAGCACAATCCCCCCCTATCACCTGTAGTTTCCCGAACTACGTCGACTCTGACTTTCTCATGTCTATTGAGAATACGTAGGCATAGGACTGCGAAGTCCTACCGAGTCCGTTCTTTCTCCTCTCCCCTCCGTTACCTCTCCTTCCCCGTTTCTAAACCCTTCTCTCTATCTTTTAGAACACTCTTTATAGCATAATATTTAAGCAGATAAATTCACACATCGACAAACAAAAGGTTCCCATCGAGTACGATGGATGCGAGGGGTGCTAATACCTTCCCCTCGCATAACCGGCTTCCGAACCCGTTCTTGGTTGCGAGACCATCTTATCCATTTTTCTTTCTTAAGGTTTTCTCGATATTTTCCTTTCCCCTCATGGGATAAATAAAGTTCGGTGGCGACTCTTCTGTCCTTCCTTTTCGCCTCCCCGTCGTTGCACGATGCATTTTTCGAGTAGCGACAGCTGGCGACTCTGCTGGGGATACTTAGCCAAACCTAATTTGTTTGTCGTGTTTGTGTTTTGTTTTTTTGCTTTAATTTATTTTGTGTTTTATTCTCTACCTGTTGGGTTTATTGGGATGGGTTGTAAGGATAAAGCTTTCTACCCGAGCTTTTGAGTATACACTAAGATTAGGAGGTGGTTTCTTTCTGATTTGCGAGACGTAGGACTCGTTGAATTGGTTTGAATTCCACCGCTCAGATGAGACCCCGTTGGAACAAAGATGTCTTACGTGTAGTCGTAACGGCGTCTTTATTTTCAATTGGGAGTCCTTGACTCTGAGGGCCTTTTGTAGAACCTTATTCCGAAGGTTGCTAAAACATAACTCTGTGTTCATCCTTTTGAAAGAATTACCGTCTTACGAGTAGTCGTTCTGATGGGAAACTTTTGAGGGTTAGTGCATGGGACTTTGTTTGAAAAGCCTTTGGAATACCCTCTTATAAACCAATAGATTGCCCACCCGAGGTGAGAGATATCTCGTTGTTTTGTCTTGCAGAATTTGTGACTTTGATCCTTTGTGTGTTGCATTAGCATTTTGCATTGCATTTCATTTGCATCTCATTTTTGCATATCCATCCTCAACCGGAGCAGAGAGCTTACCAGTCTTTTGTCCAACCCGCAGTTGATTTCCCGACATTCACATTGGATTTGAGTTAGCTTCTGGAAGGATCATGGACTCAGAGGAGCAGAATTTGGTTGTTACAAGGGCAGAGTTTGAGATGATGAAGAATCAGTTGGATCAGCTCATGGAGGCCATGACAACCATGACAAGAGGAGAGACCAATGTTCAGAGGACTCCAGTGAACAATGTTGCTCAGCCTGTGCAGATTCCTGTCGAAGATCAAGAGCATACTATTGTCAGAGATAGAGATTCATCTTCTCTCCATGACTCGGACTATCAGAACTTCACCTTCTCTGTGCCAGATTCCCAAAGGGTTGTTCCGAAGATCACTCCTAAGGACCCACAGGCTGTTGAGTTTATGAGAAAATATCGTCTGTTGGATGAAAAGCTTGATGCTCTGATGAGTCAAAACACTCTTAATTTGAATGCTTCGAGCATGTGTTTGGTGCCAGGTCTTGTGATGCCTCCGAAGTTTATGGCGCCCAATTTTGAGAAGTACAAAGGGGATAGTTGTCCGAAGCAGCATTTGGTGATGTATTGCAGAAGAATGACCTCGTATGTCCACAATGACAAGCTTATGATTCACTGTTTCCAAGACAGTCTGAGTGGGGCATCTCTGAATTGGTACATGCAGTTGGAAAGTAGTTGCATCAAATCATGGTCAGATTTAGCCAATGCCTTTGTGAAGCAGTACAATTACAATCTCGACATGACTCCGAGCCGCATGCAGTTGCAAGAATTATCTCAAGCGGAGAATGAATCCTTTAGAGGGTATGTGCAGAGATGGAGAGAATTTGCTGCTCGTGTTCAACCACCGCTTCAGGATAGAGAATTGGTTGACATCTTCTTGGGTACTTTGAAAGGCCATTACTATGATTTAATGATTAGTGGCGGAACGTTAAACTTTGCTGACTTAGTGATAGCGGGAGAACGTATCGAGAGCGGAATCAAGAGTGGAAAGATCCGAGACGTCTCAGATACCTCAGTTTATGAAAGTGAATCAGTTGTCAGCTCTAAAGAGGAATGGGAGAAAGAAAGTAATGTTATCCCGGAATCTCCATTACCTCAGATTCAGTTTTCAGACATTTTAAGTATTCGGAGTCAGCAACCTGTTAGGTCTGCGTACCAGATATCTGCTTCCCTACAGAGTCAACATTCATACCGTCATCAGCCGCGTCAGCACGCTCGACGAAGATTGAGGAAGCCAGAGAGACATTTCACTCAGTTGCCATTGTCGTACAGTCAGATATTGCCAGACTTGATCAGAGGTGGTTTGATAGTGCCGAAGAAAGCTAATCCAGAGACTTCTCCACATCCTTCAGATTCTGATGTCAATGCCCGCTGTGAGTACCATGTTGGGGCACAGGGGCATGCAACTGAAGACTGTAAGGTGCTTAGAAGCCAGGTTCAGACTCTGCTGGACTCCAACAGGTTTTCGGTCACGCCTCAGGGTATTCAGATCAACGATCTTCCTTCGTCAAGTCATATGGGTTCAGCAGCTAATGTCATGGAGGGATTCACCGAGAGCATATGTTCAGAGGAGTATCAGATGGATTTCGATGAGCAATTCTAAAGATGGCTGGTTCAGCAGCAAGTCAAGACTTGAAAGCCCAGTTCCCCGAAGCTGGCAATCTTTTTATGTCATTGCATTTGTAGTTTCTTTTCTGTTTAAGTGTGAACTTATTTGCAAATTTCATTTGTAAGACGTGTTTGTTTTCGATTGATAATGATAATGAAATGAATATGCATGTTTTGATTAAATCCATTCGTGTTCACTCAATATTGCTTTTCCATTAATGTCAAACGCTTGTTTAAGTGGAATTCCTTGAGGGAGGATGACGAAATTGAAAGACGCGCAAGCTTCCGATTGTATGCTTTTGAATGAAACCTGCTGATGATGTACAGACATTGTTTTAATCCCTAAATACTGGAGATATAAGGATGTTAATCCCTTGTCAACCCCTTTGAGCCTAGTAGTAGGAGTTTCTTTATGAAAACGAAAAAAACCTCAATCTTAACCTGGGGCAGGGTAAGTGTCAGTTAATTCGACCTAACATCCAAATTGCAAAAGAAGTGTCCCCATTCGAGGAACAATCACGCCTGTATAGGTCGTACCTAAAGAACCACAGTGGTTATCCTTCACCAGCCAAGGAGCGAGACAATCACAACCTTTTCAACGAGTCAGACAAGCCGGTGTCACACGATTTGTTCCAAAAAAGAATATAAAAATAATAAAAAGCCCGCTAAGTCGATAACTTGAAAACAAATGGCTTAGGAAAAAATTAGGGCATCCCGCTGGACTTTAAAATCAGAAGATGTACTCAAAAGAGTCAGTCCAGGCAAAAATAGGGAAATAAAAAATGACGAAGAACAAGTCGTGTGAGCCAGACACCAAAGACGAAAAGCGAGTGACTGTCACTCCGAAAACTTATGGTTTCTTGAACCATCACTCCTGTCAGTCAACCTCTGAGAGGCGAGCGAGTGTCGAATTAGCTGAACGTAGGATTGGAGAACATCAAGGAGAGTGGGTGGGTTAAACAGAACTTTGAGCCTTACATCCTTTCTTTTAAACCGTGAGCCTGACCACGTTACAACCTTTGAAAGTCCTAATTGAAGCCCGGTTGTTTCGAAAGCATACTTCGGTAAAGATCGCGTTGAAACTGACTCCTAAAAAGGATTTTTCTTACCCTATGGGAATTGATATTGACATTCTGATAAGTGATTCGTTCACTATATGTCACAACTTTTTTTTTTCAGTGAACAGACTTGGATTTAAAAAGCTGTCATATACATTGCATTGATATTATCATTTGCAAAACAATTTGTTTTACTTGCGAGTAAGTACTTGACAGCAGGAAAGTTTCTACAGTGGAAAGTTTGATCGGTAAGATGCAGAACACTTAAGTACTCCGTTGAGCAGGGGCAAGGCATATCAAATGATCATCAAAGGAACCAGCCATCCGAAGATCAGTTGATCTGGGGAAATCAGGTCGAGATTCGATAAATCTCTCGAAGTCAGCCAGGGGCACTTCTCTACAAATCGGCCAATCAGGGGAAAATCACTTCAAGGCTGGGGCAGGTCACCCCAAGAGCACAGATATTATCCTTACCCAGAAGGCAGCTAATCGGAAGCACCTCTCTAAGGTTCATGATGCTGAGACAGTTCCTATCAAACCATCAGGGTACAGAGATTTATGATTTCCTTTCAAGGAATATCCCCACAGAGATCCCACAGGCTGGGGCAAAATCAGAAGTAAAGGAATTGTTCCTCTCTATATCTTCAGAGCTACTCAGAGCTATTCAAGCAGGTGCAGTCAATCTTCAGGTTCAAGATGAATGTCGGGAAGTCGTAACCCTTCACCTGTCTTCCCCAGCAAAAGCCCAATCATCATTGGCATGTGTAAGCCATCCCCAGGAGAGTCCAATCATACTTGGCACATCCGGTTATTCCTAGCAGAGTTGGCTTCACCTCTTCAGCATTTATTTTGCTAGAGTGATTCTTTCAGATCCAGCTTTCCCCAGCAGCCTGAGCCTGCATCTGCATTTTTTGCATATAGTTATCATATTTGCATCATCTTTTGCATCTCATCCTCGAATGCGTAGCATTTCCATTTCGTATGGAGCATTACGCCATAGAAAAATTCAAACATACGCATATGCATGCGAAGCATAAGCCAGTTTTTCCATTAGCCTTCTGTGGTAACGTGAATCATTCTGTAATCAGTTCAGGGATATTTATCCAGCAGCTTTGTTCAGATAGCTTGTCGGTTTACTCGGATTTCAGATCATATGACGGTTATGATTTTGTCCATCAATCTTCTGATGATGACATTCCCGAGCAGTTTTTCTTTCCGTCAGTTCCTATTGACGATGTGTTTCCCCAGCAAGTATTTTCTCCGTCTATCATTAGACGTCGTGAGTATGGTTTTCTTTTCGTCTATCTTTAGACGATGTGGTTCTTCAGACAAGTTTTCTTCCTGTCTATCTTTAGACAAGGTGATAAGATCAAGTGCATGTTGATCTGGCCTTCGGTATGGTCTTCTCTCGTCTATCATTAGACGATATGAGATTTGGATATGATTTTCCTCTCGTCTATCATTAGACGATACGAGATTTGGATATGATTTTCCTCTCGTCTATCATTAGACGATACGAGATTTGGATATGATTTTCCTCTCGTCTATCATTAGACGATACGAGATTTGAATATGATTTTCCTCTCGTCTATCATTAGACGATACGAGATTTGGTTTTGATATTCCTCTCGTCTATCATTAGACGATACGAGATTTGGTTTCGATATTCCTCTCGTCTATCATTAGACGATGCGAGATTTGGATATGATGTTCCTCTCGTCTATCATTAGACGATGCGAGATTTGGTTTTGATATTCCTCTCGTCTATCATTAGACGATACGAGATTTGGTTTCGATATTCCTCTCGTCTATCATTAGACGATGCGAGATTTGGTTTTGATATTCCTCTCGTCTATCATTAGACGATGCGAGATTTGGATGCAATTTTTCTCTCGTCTATCATTAGACGATGTGAGATTTGGACATGATGTTTCTCTCTGTCTACCATTGGACGATGTGATTTTGGATATTGTGTCTATCATCAGACGATGTTGAGAGTTGACGACGAAGTCAGATTGTTTTTAGAGAGTTGACGGCGAAGTCAGATGATTTTGAGGACTGACGGCGAGGTCAGGTGTTTCACCAGTTTTATGTGGAATTTTGACAACGAAGTCAGATGTTTTACAAATTTGATGATGAGTTTTGACGGCGAAGTCAGGTGCTTTTACTAGATATTGATAATTGACGGCGAAGTCAGATTATTTTGAGAATTGATGGCGAAGTCAGATTATTTTGAGAATTGACGGCGAAGTCAGAAGACAATTTTGAAAAAGTTTTTGATGGCGAAGTCAGAGCATATTGAAGATTAACGGCGAAGTCAGGTGGTTTACCATTTAGACGTTGAGTTCTGACGGTGAGGTTAGATGCTATTAAGAGCTGACGGCGAGGTCAGACGTTCTACTTAATATGGGTGCCTGGCGGCGATGTAAGAGGCTCGTTTCGCGGTTATCAAATTTCCGGGTTCTTGGGTATTCAACCGTCTTTTACCTTGATTGTATGAAAGTTGTTCACCTTTCATCCCTTCAGGTCCAAGCCGTTTGAATAGGGGCAACTGTTGTACCCCAAAATTTGACCAACCTCTTTGGCTTATGTTATATTGCATCATTAGCATTAGCATTGCATAACATTTTGCATTCCACAGGGGATCGAGGTATGTGTGTCTAACAAGAAGAATTATCAAGGTTTTTTTTTAACCTGATCAAGGAGGTTATATTCAAGTCGTCAAGCAAAGTGATCAGGTCAAGGGTAGCAATGGTTGGAATTCAAGTGAAGTTTGCCCTCATCTTGGACAAACAAGTATTTTACTTGTTCCCACTTCGTCAAGGCCATGACAAAGCCAGGTGTTTCATGGTTACAGATTATCAAGATTCAACTCGTTTTCTAATCAGGGTTGGGATAAATTGTTGCAAGATTCACGTGAAGTTTGTCAAGACAGGAGCGTGTACCGTATGGATTGATGATCGGTTTCTGATTCCAAGGCTTTGAGAAATCCAGTTTATGAGGAATGATTATGGTTCAGCTACAATCTAAGTGACGTCAGATCAAGAATCAGATTTTGAGTGTTTATCTTAAATGTAAAGAAACTGAAGATGCAGAGAAGTTGTTTGATGAATTGCCTGTGAGAAATGTTGTGTCCTGGAATATTATGATTCGCGGTGTTGTTGGATCACAAGACAATGAGAATTACTCGAATGTTTCATGATGCTGAGATGGGAATTCAGTTGCACTGTTTTACAGTGAAAGTTGGATTTGATTTGGACTGTTTTGTTGGTTGTGCTCTTGTTGATTTATATGCAAAATGTGGTTTCGTTGAGAATTCAAGGAGTTTTTTTTTGTCTTGTTCCATTTAGGGATTGGGTTATGTGGAATGTGATGATTTCTTTCTATACCTTCAATTGTTTACCGGAAAAGGCTTTTAGCATGTTCAATTTGATGCGGTTGGATGTTGCGAACGGGGATGAGTTTACTTTTAGTAGAATGATCAGTGTGATAAGTGACGATGCTTTGGAATATTATGATTTTGGAAAACAGATTCACAGTCTTGTTCTGAGACATTCGTTTGACTCGGATATTTTGGTGGCTAGTGCATTGATTAACATGTATGCAAAAAATGAAAACATAATCGATGCACGTAGAGTATTCATGAGATGCCGATTCGAAATGTTGTGGCATGGAACACCATGGTTGTTGGGTGTGGAAATTACGGTGATGGCAAGGAAGTTATGAAGCTTCTCAGAGAGATGCTTCGAGAAGGGTTTCTTCCTGATAAACTGATTATTTCCAGTGTTATTAGTTCATGTGGCTATGCTTCTGCTATTACCGAAACACTGCAATCACATTCTTTTGCGGTTAAGATATTGTGTCATGACTTTTTTATCTGTTGTCAATTCTTTGATCAGTGCTTACTCCAAGTGTGGTAGCATTACTAGTGCATTTAAATGTTTTGAATTAACTTCACAGCTTGATCTAGTTACATGGACTTCATTGATATATGCATATGCATTTCACGGACTAGCCGAAGAAGCTACTGAGATGTTTGAGAAGATGCTCTCTCGTGGCATAATACCGGATAAAATCGCTCTTCTCGGCGTTCTCACTGCATGTGGTCATCACGGGCTTGTGACAAAGGGACTTCACTACTTCAAATTAATGACCAATGTGTATCAAATTGGTCCTGATACAGAACATTATGCATGCATTGTTGACCTTCTAGGGAGATACAGTCTTATAAATGAAGCTTTTGAATTCTTGAAGTCAATGCCAATTCAAGCTGAATCAGATACCTTAGGAGCATTTATTGGATCTTGCAAACTACATTCAAATATAGATCTTGCTAAATTGGCTGCAGAGAAACTCTTCATCATTGATCCAGAAAAGAGTGTAAATTATGCAGTGATGTCGAACATTTATGCTGCACCGAGACATGGGTGTGATGTGGAAAGAGTTCGAAAAATGATGGAAGACTATGTGAGAGATGCTCCCCAGGGAGTAATAGTTCGCAAGGATCAGTCTATTGACAACAAAATTGCCGCTCCAAAAGAAGTTTTGGCTATTGAATATAAAAAGAAACCAGAAGTTGTCTTTAGCTGAGTTGGATGTTTCCAGACTGGATGCCATTGTTAAAACACTGAAAGATACTTCACATTATCATTCCAGTAAATTTGCAGACTTTGAAGTAGCCTTGCTACTGAAAATGCTATCTTCATGGCCTCACACACATGATGTTCTGACAGTAGCTTATCGTCCAAATGGAAGACAGCTAGCTTGCAGTACATTGGATGGGCAAATTCATTTTTGGGATCCAATCGATGGTGTACTGATGTATACAGTTGAAGGTTCTAGAAATATTGCAGGAGGCCGTCTTATGACTGACCGTCGATCATTTGCTAACTCAAGTACTGGGAAGTGTTTCACGACCCTATGTTATTCAGCTGACGGAAGCTACATATTAGCCGGGGGCAGTAGCAGATATGTCTGCATGTATGATGTTGCCGATCAGGTTTTGCTGCGACGCTTCCAGATAACTCATAATCTTTCATTAGATGGTGTGCTTGACTTTTTAAACTCAAAGAATATGACCGAAGCTGGCCCTCTAGATTTGATTGATGATTATAGCAGTGACATTGAAGAAGGTGTTGAAAGACAAACACGAGGGAACCTAGGACAAAATATGCCAGGATCTGTAGCTAACCGTGGAGGACCTATTATTCAAACAAAATGCCTTAGAATTGCACCTACTGGGAGGAGTTTTGTAGCAGCAACGACTGAGGGAGTTTTAGTTTATTCTGTTGATGAATCATTCATATTTGATCCGACTGACCTAGACATAGATGTCACGCCAGAGACTGTTGATAAAGCGCTGGATGAAAATCAACCAAGCAGGGCATTAATCCTCAGCCTTCGCTTAAATGAAGACTCTTTCATTAAAAAATGTATTTTTGCCGTTAGTCCAGCAGATATTCCAGCAGTTGCCACATCAATCCCATACAGTTATCTTCAGCGATTAATTGATGCACTTGCATCTCTTCTAGAAAACTGCCCACATTTGGAGTTCATACTTCGGTGGTCTCAGCAGCAGCAACAGCAGCAGAAAATGCAGTCATTGTTGCAAACGCCGTTAAACCAAAACCGTACCACTGCTACAAGCCTACAACAAGCCCAAATTTCAGACCTGCTTTCTGTGTACATCCTGCACAAAGTATCAAAAATCCATCTGCTGCCAAATTCCTGCACAACCGTACCGCCATACCAAACCTGCTACACACAGTAACTCACAAATCCACTCCATACCAGCCCACACACCAGCCTGCTGCAAACCAGACAAGTCTGCTCCAACAAGCCATAACCTGCAACTTCTGCTTTACCACACCACTACCCTGCTACAAACTCACACCATCATAACCTCAGCTTCAAAATTTCCATCATCATTAAAAACTATCACCAGAAAAACTAACAACACTCATACAATCTTCAGATTTCCCTCACAAATGTAACAAACTCACCCTCACCATCCCTAACATCTCTCCCTAAACTCCTCTTTCAGTTTCAACATTCACCTTCCAACACAAACTCTCTGAACTTGTTAAAACCGAAGCCTAGAAAACCACGCTTCACATTACCGAACCTTCACCTACTTCAGAAGCTCAAAGCTTCAAACCCTCACTACAACACAACCCAGAAACTTTACTCTAAACAACCTTCAAGAACTTCATTTTGAAATCCAGATTCGATTCACCAAACACAAATATCGAACTCACTCCAACTCTTCAACAAACCTTAATGCCATTAACCCATTCTCCGAAACCCCGTCTTCAACCACGAACCTTCGAGCCTCAAACAACAAACCCAGGCTCGCATTTTCTTCATAGTCAACATCAAAATCCCAGCCATGAACAGAAACAAACTTACCCATAAGTCTTCATCTTCCAACTTCAAAACTCACCTCCGATTTACTCATCTTCGAAATCACTTGAAAACCCTCATCAATCACTCGTCTTCAGACAACCATAACCCATTCCGAAAACTCTAACTCACCACGACAAGACCTTTTAGAACCACTACACAACACCAAACGAAACTCACCATTAGCACTTCAACTATAAATCTCCATTTCTCCACCGTTTCCATGAACCATTTTATTCCTTCAACCCACCGTGATACAACCCTTCCCTTTCTTCCACCGTCAACCTCCTCCCAAACCCATAACAGCCTTTAAAAGAAACTCCGACCACCGCAAGACCACATCATAAAACCAAATTGAAAAAGAGATGTAGACGGTGAGAGTGAGAGTGTGAAGCGAAGTGCGGTAAGATCGAAAGAGAAAAAGAAAGCAGCAATTGAGAAGAAGAGTTGTGACGAAGAAGCACAGACGGCGGGAGGACGGAAAAGCTGAGAGTGAAAACGGAATTTGGGTAAACTGAGTTCCATCGTGGTTTTGTTGTGACCCTGTTATCTATGTTTTCTTTTCTTTTTTTTCTAATAAATTTTTATGTTTATTTATTTTATTATTTTTGTGTTTTTATATGTAATTTAGTTATTGCAAATGTGTTTTTTTTGTTTTAATTTTCTTTTCTTTTGTAAATAAATTATATGATTATATATTAATTTCTTTTTTAGTATATATTATATTATGGTTAGAATTTTTATATTTTCTTTTAAAGTATATTATGTATATATTATATTTTTATAATAGCTTTTTTTATATATATTAGTTTATAACTTTTATTTATTGGACTTTATAGTTTGTTTTCTATTTTTAAGTTAAATTTTATTTCGCATTTGTTATTGGGCATTTTGTCCCATTTCTCTTCGTTTTGGTCGATGACGAGACCTCCATAATTCATTATCAGTCAAATTATTGATAAGTAATGTTGGATCTGAGACCACCTCTTTTCTCTCTTCATTACTTGTCCCAACTCGATTCAAAAGTATTGACAAACCATCTTCAAAATTGATTTCTCTTTGTATTGAATTAAAAAGAGAGGATTAGGTGTAGACCTCTTCCTCTCCGAATGTTGGGATGCCCACTGTAGTGAGGGTTGTCTTGATATTCGTCTTTCAATACGAAGACGCGCCTCCATCCACCACCTCTCCCTTTCACAACTTCCTCCCGCAACCCTTGTCACCTAAAAACCTCGGTCTCGCACCGAGTGCATTTCCAATTTCTTTCTCATAACAAAAACTTGAATGGTCGTGGAGTGGTTAGGCGTAGGCCTTCTCCTATCCCGAGTGCTGACGTTTACCGTAGGGTTCTCTGTCGCAAAGCACTTACCATTCAAAACCAAAAACATCTTTAATAAGATAACGAAGTTCTCTTTGCATTGAACTAAAGAGAGAGGATTGAGTGTAGTCTTCTTCCTCTCCGAGTGTCAGGATACTCACTGTAGTGTGTGTGGTCTTGATACTCGTCTTTCAATACGAAGACGCCTCGTTCGCCACACCTTTTTATAACAAAAACTTTGAGACAAAGAATTGGGGTACTACCCGTAGGGGTTACTATCCGAGGACATGTCTCGCCCCCCTAAAAACAATCCAATCAATCAAATGTGACATCTTGCCTCGCGTGGCGAAAACCTAATCATTTCAAAAAGGATATGTTACGTCTGTTCTACCGCAAACAGGTAACGCCTAAGTCTCCAACGAGCGAGCAGCGAAACACCTAACTGCTAGAATGCGCACGATAGCATCATCCATAAAAAACATCAACAAACCGTAGGCACGAACTACGTTTGCTCTGATTTCTCATACCAGATGAGAATACGTAGGCACAAGACGGCGATGTCTTGGCGAGCACAATCCCCCCTATCACCTGTAGTTTCCCGAACTACGTCGACTCTGACTTTCTCATGTCTATTGAGAATACGTAGGCATAGGACTGCGAAGTCCTACCGAGTCCGTTCTTTCTCCTCTCCCCTCCGTTACCTCTCCTTCCCCGTTTCTAAACCCTTCTCTCTATCTTTTAGAACACTCTTTATAGCATAATATTTAAGCAGATAAATTCACACATCGACAAACAAAAGGTTCCCATCGAGTACGATGGATGCGAGGGGTGCTAATACCTTCCCCTCGCATAACCGGCTTCCGAACCCGTTCTTGGTTGCGAGACCATCTTATCCATTTTTCTTTCTTAAGGTTTTCTCGATATTTTCCTTTCCCCTCATGGGATAAATAAAAATCGGTGGCGACTCTTCTGTCCTTCCTTTTCGCCTCCCCGTCGTTGCACGATGCATTTTTCGAGTAGCGACACCAACACGTCACAATCTTGCATTGCATGAAATTTTGTCCAACCCCCACGATACAGTTTGTGTCTTGTGTTTTGGACCTGTTGAGGACAACAATCATGTGTTTATCACTTGTCCTACTATTATGTTATTGTGGAAGAAAATGTCAGAGTGGATTGATGTAGGATGGATCAATGAAGTGCAGTGTCGTGGTCAGTTAATGAGGTGGATATAGAGGTTGAGAGGGAGGTGTTCCAAAAAATGTTCCCGTGGGATGTGGTTTGTGATTTGTTGGTGCATATGGTGGTCAAGAAACCAAATTATTTTCAATAATGAAGTTGGGGATCCAAAATTAATCGTGCAAAGAATTTTGTTTTTCTCGTTGTGGTGGTTGGGATCTCGGTCAAAACTTTGAATCCTTTGTAACTATTACGAATTGTGTAAATACCTACTAGGTTTTATTTAATTACTCTATGTTGTAAAATTAGTTGTTGATCGATTGTTTCTTGAGTTAGGGTACCTCTAGTACCTCCAATGGAATGAAATTTAACTTATAAAAAGATGAACTACTTATCGGAATATGGTCTAAGTAGGCCAGAATATATATATATATATATATATATATATATATATATATATATATATATATATATATATATATATATATATATATATATATATATATATATATATATATATATATATATATATATATATATATATATAATTTACACATATTATAATTGATTCATATATATTATAATTTACACATATTATTCGAGTATAATAATTAAAGGCAATAATACAGTGATGTTTATTATTTTAAAAAGTACAAGATAAATATTCACTTTAAGAAATTACTTTTTGATGATTAACAAATAAGAAAAGAAATTTTTCATAAAATAAATGGATGCCAAATTGTTATAAACAACATTTTTTCAAAAACAAGATAAGTTAGGATGGTTAGCATCTCCTAGTAGGGTGTTTTCAATTCAATCATACTACAGGAAAATGATGGTGAGGCCTCAACCAGTCTGGCTTGGAGTGAGAGTAGACAACCATGAAATTATGTGAAATGCTAAAGTTCCTTCAAATATCAAAATGTTTGTATAGAGGCTGTTTTTGGATAGGTTGTCAACAAGAGAGCAATTGATTAGGAGAAAGATGATTTCTCCTAATGAAGACAATTTGTGATCCTTTTGTGCATGCCATGAAGAGCAACTGATGCATCTCCTCTTTCATTGTCCTCTTGCTGATGCAGTTTGAAAGCAGATAATATTATGGTTGGATTGCGCTTGGTTGTTAGATATGGCTCCAGTTGACCATTTATTGGAGAATTACAACAGATGGAAAGGGAAAGTTGGGAAGAACAAAGAGGGTATTATTTGGATAGCTACAATTTGGAGCTTGTGGAAAGCTAGAAACGAGAAGATATTCAACAATGAAGATTGTATCATTGATAATGTAGTTTTCAATATTAAAGTAATTTCTTTATGGTTGGTGATAGATGCTAAGAATAAAAGTTATTATAATTTTTATAAGCGGAACAAATTCCCTTTGAACAATTTGAAATGGACTATATTGTGTAATTAGGTAAGAGTACCTTTATATTCTATGTTAATTCATTTTTCTTATTAAAGACAAACATTATATATTCTAGTATTAGAAAATTTACAAAATAACGTTACAATTAAATATTATATTATTCATGTGTTTGAAAATTTACAAAATAACATTATATAACAAAACATAAATCAAACTCAAAAGACGAAATTGCACATAAGACATAATTTATATACTTAAAAAAAACTCTCAACTTCATCTTTAAGCAAAACAATTGCAATGGATTATTATAATAACATTCAAGCTTTACTTATTCTACACATCCAAATTCTCCCAAAGCATAATATGTGCACTCATCAAACAACTTTGCACCTATATTCAATGAACAAATGCAACTATTAGACTAATAAACAAAATTACCTCGTAGTAGGGTGAACACTGTCGTCTGTGTCACAGTTAAATCATAGTTAAACAAGATTATCATTTGTTTTTTATGATTAAATTATAGATATCTTTTATATTATCTTCAAAATTTTGAGAAAACCATGAGAGAAAGATATAAAAAATTAATACCTTATAACTAATTATTTTTTGTCATTATGCTACAATATGTCGTCCAATCTTGATGAAAATATTTTGTAGAACTGAATTTAAATCAATGAATAACTTTAGTTTAATACCAACCAACATAAAAAAAAAAACTAAAAAAGAACAATGCCAAACACCTAAAAAGTAATAAACTAAGAATCAAAAGAATTTTCAAAAGAATAACTCTAGTGTGTCACCACCCGTCTTTCGCAGCTCCATCATATGTAAGGAGGGAGCCACTTCAAAAACCTGTAACCATAGACATCAAGTTGGATCGATAAGTTTGCATCGAAGCAAACACTCGCGAAGAAAAAGTTGAAAATGGATCAATAAGTTTCCTTCCGCTTTTATCACCTTGTAGCTTCATCTGCATAATTTAAATGTAGATAAGATCATGTACTATATGACCCTAAGATTAATCAAAGTAATGAATGATTTCATCAAATAGAGAAACTAAGAAGAATTGTTGTGGTTAATAATCGGTTACCTTGTAATTTCGCTTGTGAACATTAAATCTGAGAGGTTTTGCAGCCTCTTCGATCTTATACATGATTTCATTCGCGGGGCGTTGTGGAGTGAAATGAGTTTCACATTTTACGACTCCCTATGGTCTTAAAAATTACAAATTAAAATGAAGAAAAAAACATAAAATTAGTATAAGCATCGATATCATGTCTGCTAATTAGTACTAATACATAATTAAGTATATTTCACTATGTATACCATGTTACTATATTAAAGAGACATCTTCCTATATTGAGTTGTATCAACATCTTCCTCATCTTTATTCTTGGACATTTTCAACCTTAGTTATGCAGAAGAAATGGCAGTATTGCAATGCTCTATTTCACACATTTTCAATATCTCAAGAGCATATCTCCTTTGATGCATGAGCATTTCTAATTTTGACTTATGGAACTCTATGCCTAGGAAGTATGTCATGATACCAAGGTCCGTCATCTCAAATTCTTCCATAAGTTCTCTTTTGAACTTTGAAATACTCTCCTCATTGCTGCCTGTAATCAATAAATCATCCACATATAAAAAAAAAGATGATTACTCATTCATTCGAATTCATCTTCACATAAACTCCATGCTCCGATACATATTTCTTAAAGCCAGTATTCTTTAGGAAACCATCAATTCTTCTATTCCAAGCTCTTGGAGCTTAATTGCTTCAAACCATATAGTGATTTCTTTAACTTGTAAAACTTCAGCTCTTGATCTTTAACAACAAAACTAGAGGGTTGTCCTACATATACCTCCTATACAAGAGGTCCATTCAAAAACGCGGATTTCTGATTCATTTGGTAGATAAGCCAATTGTGGTTATTTTCAATACCAGCAACAAGCCTAATGGTTTCAATCATAGCAACTGGTGTAAAAACCTCTTCAAAGTCTATGACTTCTCTTTGCAAAAATCCCTTAGCTATGAATCGAGCCTTACACTTGATTATCTCACCCTTGGGATTTGCATTCATTTTGAACAACCACTTCACACCAATTTCCTTCTTCTCTTTTGGTAGACCAACTAGCTCCCAAGTACTGTTTTTTGCAATGGATTCCACCTCCTCTTTCATAGCATAAATCCACTTAGGATCACTTAAAGCCTCTTAAGTATTGACAAGTTCAAATTCGGCCATAAGTTCAAAATGGACGAAATCACCATCGTCATTGATTTCATTATCACGAAACAACTCACAATCTTGGAGTCTTTGAGGCAAACCTCTTTGCCTTGCTGACCTTCTTACATTTTCTTCAATCTGGGCTTCGACAGATTGATGTTCTGTACTTTTGCTACCTCAAAATCAGAAACTCAAACCTGTAAATAGGATTCTAGTCATCAGTTACAGCCTGCATGTAACCAGTTACAAGATTCTAGTAACTGGTTACGCTCTCCTGCAACTGCTTCATTTCGATTACAATATCCCGACTGATTATGATCCTCTTGTTTATAGCATCGAACAGTTTGTAACCACCGGTAGAGTGATATCCAACAAGAATCATCACCTCACCATTATCATCCAACTTCTTTCTAAGTTGACCCGGAACATGTCGATATGCAACAAAACTAAAGACTCTTAATTGGTTCATATTTGGTTTGAACCCCAACCATACTTCCTCCGGTGTTACATTTTCCAGCTTCTTTGTAGTGCACCTATTCAACAAATAGGCAGCTGTAGATACTACTTCTCCCCATAGCTCTTTCAGCAAGTTCTCCCCTTCAACATGCTTCTCACCATGTTTATTATCGAACGATTTTTCCTTTCAGCTACACAGTTTTGCTACAGTGTATAGGGTGGTACTACCTCGTATATTATCCCTTATTGATCACAAAATCTCCCAAAGTCATTTGAGACATGTTCACCTCCACCATCCGTTTTGAGCACTTTGAGCTTGTGACCACTTTGCCTCTCAACCTTGGACTTGAACTTCTTAAACACATTCAATACCTCATCCTTTCTTTTAATAAGGTATGTCCATAGCTTTCTACTATGATCATCAATAAAAGTGATGAAACACCTATTTCCACCAATGGAGTCTACTTGCATAGGCTCACACACATCCGAATAGACCACCTTAAGGTGATTCTTGGCTCTCTGGTCTGCATCATTGCTGAATTTTCCTCTATGTTGCTTTGCTTGCACACATTCTTCACAAATTTCAGCTGAAATATTGAGTTGGCAGCCCCGTTACCATTCCGTTCTTTTGCAAGTCCTTAAGATTTCTAAAATTTAGATGCCTAAGAGAGTAGGGCCACACCCATTTTTCACGACTTACTGTAGTAGTAAGACATCTATGTTCCATAACCTTCAACTCAACCTTGAAGATTCTATTGGCAGCCATAAGTGCTTTAAGAACCAAAGTTCCCTTTGCATCCATAACGCGCAACCCCTTGTTTTCCATATAAATCTTGCAATCCTTCTCAAGTAATTGGCCAATACTTAGAAGATAACATTTGATTCCCGTAATATACAAGACATATTTGATTAAGGAATATCCAACATCCCTCCTCATGATCAAAATATCACCAATTACATTGGCCATTAGACTGGTGTCATCCGCAAACTTTACTTTGTTCTTCATGGCACGATTGATTTTGACAAACCAATCTTTTCTTCCCGTCACATGAGTTAAATAAATCGAGTCCAAATACCACTCCTTGTTGTATTGAACTCCTTTCACACTCATCATGGCTTCTTCATCTTCGTGCGACCGATCAATCATATCATTCAACTAGTTGCAACCCAATTTTTCAGCATTCTTTGAGTTGCTGCAACTATTGTCCCACGGCTGTTTGCTGCTACAATTCGCTTTTGTGATCATGAACAAGAGTGTATTCTCTTCATCAAACTCTTGTCTTACAAACTTGGCTTCATCCCCTTGAGATTCCTTCTTGTTCGCATTGCATTCTTTCACATGATGACCGAACCATCGACACTTGTAGCACTGCTCCTTACTCTTGTCAAATCTCTTTCTTTCACCTCTATAGTTTCCTTGACCACCATGTTTGTTGTAGCTGTTCTCACTCCTTTGTCAAGTTGAATTCCTTGAATTTTGGGACTCTTTTCCACCAAAATTCTAAAAATTCTCTTTGTTCTTCATGGGTCATTTTCCTTTCGATCTCGTGTCTTTCTCATTCAACTGAGTTTGCAAAGCGATTACCGCCTTTGCCTTATCGTTATTCCTCTCCTCCATCCTTTCCTCATAAGTCTCAAGAGAACTTCGCAGCTCCAATTTGCTCATCGTCGCAAGGTTCTTCGACTCCTCAATCGCCACAACTATGTTGCCGAATCTTGGTGTTCAAGAATGCAAGATCTTAGCGACAACATATTGCTCCGTAATGGTTTCTTCACATGCCTTCACTCAGTTCATCAAATGAGTGATTCTCGTCGCAAAATCGCTGATTGTATCCTTTTATTCCATTTGAATCAATTCAAGTTGTCATTTGTGAGTTTGTAACCTCACCACCTTCTCCTTGCCAGCCCCTGCATAAGCTTTCTGTTAGATCTCCCATGTTTGCTTTAACGAATCACAATCACCAATTTTCTTGAAATTTTCGCCATCAACACATTGATGGATCAAGAACAATACTTTGAAATCTTTCTTCTTTTCTTCCTTATGCAATGTCTGTTGCGCCTCTGTTGCATTAGCTTGGAGAGGAGTAACACCATTCTTAATCACCTCAAGAAAACCTTGGTAGCCAAACAACACCTTCATTTGTTTGCACCATTTTTCGTATTTCTTCACATCAAGAATGGGTAAATTTGTAGGGATTCTTTTATTGAAGACAAAATTCATGTTGCACACAAAGTGTTTATGGATCTGAACTAGACTCTTGATACCAAATGTTGAAACAAGCAACCATAAGATTGGTGAAATTTAGTTGAGAAATTTTGAAAGTAGAGAATGAAAAAGAGGAGAATTGAGAGAGAGAGAGAGAGAGAGAGAGAGAGAGAGAGAGAGAGAGAGAGAGAGAGAGAGAGAGAGAGAGAGAGAGAGAGAGAGAGAATGTAATATTTCATTAGCTTAGGTGAGAGTGCACGCAACACACTTGTATAGAGGTTACACAATGATTGAAATACATTTTGATCAAATACAAAAGCAAAAAAACAAAAAACTCGTGCTTAAAACCGGTTGCGCCAAAATAGATAACCGGTTACACTTGAAACTAATTAATTACAGAATTAATTCACTTCTAATGATAATCAATTACACTAAATCTAATAATCAAATACACACTTAATAACTTCAATTTTTTACTACTCAACAATGTAAAAGCACTTACAATTACCACATCAAACTTCTACATTACCTACCACATTTTTCCTAACAAACGAGATAAACATTATACATAAATTCTAATATTAGAAAATCTACAAAATCATGTTATAATTAAACATTATATTATTCATGTGTTTGAAATTTACAAAATAACACTATATAACAAAACATAAATCAAAGTCAAAAGACGAAATTACACATAACACATAATTTATATATATACATTAAAAAAAAACTCTCAACTTCATCTTTAAGCAAAACAATTGCAATGTATTATTATAATAACATTCAAGCTTTACTTATTCTACACATCAAACTATCTCGAATTAGCCTAAAGAAATAGTCTCAGCCAAACTCTCCCAAGCATATTATATGCACTTCTCTAGCAACTTTGCACCTACATTCAATGAACAAATGCAACTATTAGACTCATAAGAACACATAGTAGAGTGAATACCGTAGTTTTTGTCACAGTTAAACCGCAATTAAATAGGACTACTATTCATTTTTCTATAGTCAAATTACGACTAACTTGTATAACTTGTATATATATGATCTTTAAAAATTTGAGATGATTCTGAGTCTGAGAGTAAGATAGAGAAAATTAATACCTTATTACTTGATTACTTTTTGTCATTATGCCACACTATGTCTTGCAACCCTGATGAAAATATTTTGTAGAACTGCATTTAAATCAATGAATAACTTTAGTTTAATATCAACCAACATCATAAGAACTCAAAAAGAGCAATGTCAAACACCTAAAAAGTAATAAACTAAGAATCAAAATAATTTTCACATGCCTTGTTAAACTCTAGTGTGTCGCCGCCCGTCTTTCGCAGCTCCACCATATGCAAGGAGGGAGCCACTTCAAAAACCTGTAACCATAGGCAAGAAGTCGTATCGATTAGTACGCGTCGAAGCAAACAAACGCGAAGAAACAATTGAAAATGTATAGCAATCATATAGGAAGAAATGAATCAGTACCTCAGTAGCCACTGAAAGGTGACCTTTTCTTCCACTTTTGTCACCTTGAAGCTTCATCTGCATAATTTATAACACTAAGATTAATCTCAGTAATGAATGGGTTCATCAAATCCAGAAGTGAAGACTAGTTCTTGTGGTTAATAATCGGGTACCTTGTAATTTCGCTTGTGAACATTAAATCCGAGAGGTTTTGCAGCCTCTTCGATCTTAGACATGATTTCATTCGCGGGGCGTTGTGAAGTGAAATGAGTTTCGCGCTTGACAACTCCCTATGGTGTTAAAAGTACAAATCAAAATGAAGAAACAAACATAAAATTAAATTAGTATAAGCATCGATATCATGTGCGCTAATTAGTACTAATACGAAATCAAGTATATTTCACTATCTATACCATGTTAAAATGTTGAAATAAAAGCTACTAATTTTCACACACCTTTTGCTTCTCGAATAAGTTATCAAGATTGAAGCTCTGTGATCTAGAAATAAGCTCGAAAGCATTCATCGACACAGGTTTCTCTTTAGTCTCTGTCACAAGATTTTCCTGCATGCCAAAGTAAAATTCTTTATAAGCTGTGTCTAAGGTTTTAAATCATTGTCGCGTCGCGATCATGTTGCAATACTTAATATTTAGAACAATGCAGTAGATTCTGGTTTTATATCGTTGTTACCTTAGAATCGTTGAAAGCAGCAGCAACATCGTCTACATTGACATCTTCCTCGGTAAAAGATGCGGGCTTGTATCCTTTCTTGAACCATTCATCTTCCAAGAGTTCCGGAATTTTTATCCTCTGCATAAAACAACTCGTATAAATCGATGGTAACACAGACGCTAATCGATGATAACTATAAAACTCACCGTGAGAGGGTTTGGATTAAGGATGGACTTGAGCAGTTTCTTTGCCTCGGGTGAAAACCACGGCGGAAATGCAAACTCAGCCTTAGCAATCTGAAATATGTGTTAGATTTTCATCCCAAAAACCATCAGTTTTTATTCTTTTGGATTATATTATGAAATCACTCACTTTTCTATAAAGCGCAATTTGATTCGGCTCGTCGAACGGCAAGTATCCGGCCATAAGCACAAAGAGAATAACTCCACAGGACCATATATCAGAAGTTGAACCAACATAACCTCTATCATTAATCACCTGATACAAAAACACACATCAAATAACACTCACTTTAGTTTGAGAAAACCAAACTAGTCTTTCATTTGATCCACAAAAGATAGTATTATTATCACCTCAGGAGCAACGTAATTCGGCGTTCCGCAAGCCGTGCGGAGAAGTTCACCCTCCTGCAATCAGAAACCATTATTGTTCCATAAAATGCAATTATTCTGATTGTAAATTTGTATGGCGGATATGATCATACCTGCTGCGAATATGTACTTAATCCGAAATCTGAAACTTTAAGAACACCGTTTGTGTCCAACATAAGATTCTCCGGCTGCAAAATATCGCGAATATAAGCATTTTCTGTAATTTAACTCAAAAAATGTAGAAATTTTATAGAGAATAAAAGAGGATTAAAGAACCTTCAAATCTCTATGATACACGCCTCTACTATGGCAGTAATCAACCGCATTGATTAGCTGTTGGAAATAACTTCTTGCTTCATCCTCTTTAAGCCTCCCATGTGTAGCCTAGAAAATTAAATTACCAAGCAACTTAGAAAATTTTTGAGGTCTAGTCATTTAGATTCATAATCCAAGAAAAACATCAAGACCAACGAGTTTCAAAGCACACAGACACTGACACATAACCAGATACGACACTAACACGCAAAGACATATACAAATTTAACTACATATTGTGTTGCAGCACTCTGCGACACCGGTAATATATAGTGAAATGAAATAAATGAAACACTTACAATTTTATCAAATAATTCTCCTCCATCAACCAACTCCAAGACAATGTAAATCTTTGTTTTACTTGCCATCACCTCAAATATTTTGACAACATTCGGATGATTAATCATCTTCATCGCCGAAATTTCTCTCTTCAGCTGCAAAATTCAAGTACAATTATAAAATTTCAAAAACTACAAAACAAAGATTAACAATCAACACAAAAAGAGACGTACCTGGTCCATCATATTATGACGAAGCACATGATTACGATCAAGAATCTTGATGGCAACAAAATCTCCATTCTCAACATTCTTCGCCAATTTCACCTTCGCAAAGCTTCCTTCTCCAATCGTCTTCCCCAACTGATATTTCCCAACTCGAGTACGAGGAGGAATTGGATGAACCTTATTATTCATCATAAAAACACACACAAACCTTAATTATCACCTGAGTTTCCAAATCACTCGTACTTGACACAGGTTTAACGTTATGTTTTTCTATCTTTTACGTATGTGATAGTGTTTTAACGTAGCGAATGTCGACGAATGAGGTTGGAGAAAGAGATATAGATAGGGTACGTGTTTGAAACGTGTGGGGACAAAGCACGAGGTGAAAAAAGAACAAGACAAAAAAACATGAGTATTAAACGAAAACATGTGTTATATGGCCCAGAATGTTTTGTATTTATGATAGCTTTTGCAGGTTTTGATTTCTTCACTGGTTTCCGCGAAACTTCCTATGAAAACTATTTATGTTTTTTATGTAACATTACCTTAACTAGGTGCATGCAATTGTATCCACACAAAAAATAAAACTAGGTGCATGGAAATGGTAAGAACGTTAAAATACCGTGTTTTATTTACTTTTTTTGAATAAAAACATGTGTACTAAATTTAATTTAAAGAATGGAGAATAAAAAGGTTAAATGTTTTTATAATTAATTTGAGATTAATTACTATATACGTTAAAGTTTCATCACCAATAGTACTATTTTATTAATAATTAAAATAAAAAATCAAATTTCTCTAACATTTAATAGTCAAATCCCTTTATATTGTACCTTTTAATTAAATTCTTTTAATTTAAGTTTTATTAAACTAAATAAATATGTTTGACTTTTTTAAGATTTTTTTTATTTTAAATTTTAGAATAATAATAGATTGATCAAGTGATAAAGAATTTAGATTGTTTATACAAATAACATATATCACGCACATTTTAATATTCCTTTCTATTTTTTATATTAAGGTATTTGAATTATATGGACTTCATATAAATGTAGTTTGACCCATATAATGTTAAATTAATAGAGATAAGTACGTTACCGGTATTTTTCTTGTATTTTATTACGGAGGGAGTGTACTTAAAGCTAAGAAAACCTGTGGTTTTCAACTGGTTTTTGACTACATTTAAGAAGAAAAAAAATGATTTTGGAATACTTCACACTTTAACCCCACAAATTAAGATGAATTTTTTCGGCATACTTTATCTTTACTCAAATAAAGAAAATTATTAGCTTAACAAAATTAAGAGACATGAATAATGTGTGAAATTGAAAGATTTAATAACAAAAATATTTTTAATATGTGAGACAAAGAATGTTAGCAAATTCACATAAGCAGAAAGAATAAAATAAAGTGACGATTACAATTTTTTATAAGCAAATTTCATTAACAGAATAGGAGTACACTTGCCCATTAGTTTAACTACTATTAAGACAATCCAAAAGAGCTATGCATCATTCGTAGAAGTTGTTACTTGCAATTGATTTGAGCCATATTACATTCCACAACCAAGGTGTTAGTTTGATATAAACATTGCTTCTTCTCCCTTGCACGCCGCACCATTAAATAGAAGGATTAAATATACAACATCTCCTACAATCTAGACGAGTTTCGATTTATCTCTTGTAAAAATAAAATTTTGAATCCTCCTTTAAAATGTTAAAATTTTATATCTTTTGTCGTCTAAGCATCAAAGTTACCCCCTGTAATATATTTTTTAGTTTACCTCCCAGATTCAGTGTTCAAATTACATGCTTAGGAGGGTAAAACAAAAAATATATATATTATAGAAGTGAAATCCAAATTTTCTTATCAACCATACACATCAACATGTTGCTAGCCATAATATCTCATCCTTATCTTTTTTGGTTTTCCTATTCAAACTACTCATATGATGATTGAAGCTCTTCTAACTAGATCGATTCATAGCCACCTCTAAATAAGTCAATTCCTCCCTAGCCCTTCATCCTCTTCTAATGAAAGGACATTGAAACAAGATATGTGTTAGGTTATCTTCCTCTTGAAAAATAACACATGTCTTGTCTCTATTGCTTTGAAATATTCCTCATTTCACCCGCTGAGGTTTAGTTGGTATTCTGTCCAGCACGAGTCTTCACCCAAACACCTGGATTTTATATGGCACATTTCTTATCCGTGTTCCTCTTAATACATATTTTAACCATTCCTCTATTTCATTATCTTGATTGACTCCCTGTTGGCTCTTAATTTCGACGCCTGAATGAGATTAAAAGTAGGAAATAGATTTCCCGAAGAAATTTAATGACTTCGACTGAAGCCATATTTTTGGAATATGAGTTGAAGGCGTCCTTTCGCCAGGAGAATCTATGTTACGGACTTAGAAATATTTCTTAACAGTTGGAGGATTCGATTCGACAGAGGTGCCACTAAAGGCATTTCGATAGGAAGGTTTGAATTTAAATAAAGAAGGGAAAGTTTGTTCTCATTCATTCCTCAAAGAAGACATGTGGAGCGCTTCTAAGATTCGAAGGCATGCAGAGCGACACTTGTCTCGATTTATTTTGCTAGCCGTTAATGACAGTTATTTTCGATTAGTATAAATAGCAAGTCTTAGTGTTAGTATAAATAAGTTATTTTATCATGAACTTTATCGAAGTGTTCATTGTTTTTATAAACTTTATTTAAGATAAATTAGCACATGTCCTAGAATTTGTGTGGTCGATCCTGCAAATAAAACAGATCTTTTTCGATTTGTAAGACCAGCGGTTGTTCACTAATTTTCATGACGAACAAATTGGCACGCCCAGTGGGACAGTGTTAAGTGATCATAAAATTTGCTTCAAAAATTTGAAAATTTATTAGTTCTGCGGTCAACTTTTTCTTTGAAAAACTTCGTTGCATGTTATTAAGAAGTGGTAGAGTAGTCACCGCTAATAAAGATAGAACAAGAAGAAGATATAGGTGGATAATGACGGCAAATTCAAACCAGACAAGTATTCCTCAAGATATGCCTAATAATAATGTAGAACAACCCATAGGATCTTTGACAGGAGGACCAACGGTCTCAGCGCCTGTCTTTGAAGCAATTCCATCTATGGGAAGTTCGATGCCTACACATTCAATTTCTCATACGCAACCTATTATGACTTATATTGGGCCAAGGGGTCCTCCATAGACTCCACCACCCATAGGGGCTTCAACATTCAGAAACATCCCTCTTCCTGGGTTTTCAATACCTTTGCCTCGAGACCCACCCTATGGAATGCCAACTTCGATGATGGCAAACTTATAAAACGCCCCTCCAGTATATACAGAACCCGTAATAACTTCGCCATTACAAGGATCTGGCTCTGGGGCAAATATTGATCGAAATAGTCAAAATTTAGGAATATGGTATTCAGCCCAAATGCCAAATTTGACAACCAGTTTTGCATCATACTTAAGACAACAAATGGACGAAAGTAACCTTCAAATGGTCCAAATGATGTCCCAAACTATGTGGGAAATTTTTTAGCCCCTTATTCAGAGTACTACCCAAACTAATCAACAATTAGCAACTTAAATGGCGCGCTTTGTAGAATTCTTTAGTGTACCAAATCCTCCTCGACAACCACCAAGGGAGTATATGATAGAAAACCAAGGGGTAGTTTTCGACGAAGACACCACAATTAACCAAATTCAACAAAATCCGAGAAATATACCCCAGGAAAATCAAAACAACCAGAGAATAATCGAAAGACCTAGAGTCGAACCCCCTAGGAATCAACCACAAGTTCCTAGAAAAGAAGAGCCAAGGGTAGTTTTGGTAAATAGGAACCAGGATGCTAAAACTATTGTATAGCAAGTTCGACGTAACAACGTAATAACATATAATAATTTGGCTTCCATGGTCGAAAGAATCATGGCACGTAACAGAGTAAATTGTGGCCTTCGACGGCCAAATTGTACCTCATCGTTATCCAAATGCATCCTTCAGTCAGATTTACCCCCAAGAACAAAGGTTCCTAAGTTTAATAAGTCTTTTGAGGATACCACTGAGTTCACTATCGAAGATGTGGCTAGGTATTTGATAGAAGCAGGAGACATTTCAAATGATGAGAACCTTAGGGTAAAATATTTTCCAAGTTCTCTTACAAAGAACGCTTTCACTTGGTTCATAACCTTGCCTCTAAATTCGATTCATAATTGGACCCAGTTAGAACATTTGTTCCATGAGCAATTCTACATGGGACAAACAAATATTAGTTTGAAGGAATTGGCTAGTACAAAACGAAAGTTTACCGAGCTAATAAACGATTATTTGAATAGGTTTCGACTTCTCAAGGCAAGGTGTTTCACACAAGTTCCAGAACATGAGTTAGTCGAAATGGGTGTTGGCGGCCTAGATTATTCCATCCGAAAGAAATTAGATACTCATTACCTGAGGGATATGGCCTAGTTGGCCAATAGGGTTCGACAGTTAGAATGTTTGAAAGAAGAAAAGGCTAGAGAAAATAAGAATAAAAGAATAGCCTATGTCTAATTCAACGAAGATGGCGAAGGGCCTTACAGTGAGCCTATGAGTTTCGATGAGAATGAAGTAGATCTCGCTGAATTGAAAAAGGGTTCACCCTATTCTCGTAAGGTTTTAGCACCTTCGAATGGGAAGAATCCTACTGAGTCAGAAAAGAATGGTAGACTTCCTAATAAAACTTATACATTCGACGTCATAAAATGTGACAAAATATTTGATTTGTTAGTTAAAGATGGGCAAATGATAATACCTCCTGGTTCTAAAATTCCCCCTTTAGATTAAAGAAAGAAAAGAGGATTTTGTAAATACCATAATTTCTTGGGTCATAAAACCTCTCAATGTTTTCTTTTCAGGGATCTTGTTCAAAATGCTATCCTGGAGGGAAGGCTCAAATTCAGGGAGAAGCCCAAGAACCAGATGAAGGTTGACACTAATCCTCTGCAAATTGATGACGCTCACTATACGAAGCCAAAAGAGGTTAACATGGTCGAAGTCGCTGAAGGTTTCGACAATGCAGTCAACATGGTTGAAGTCACTAAGGACTTCATTAATAAAGCTGTTTTGGTCTAGGTTACTGAAGATCTTGACTAGAAATTCATGAAAAATTTCGTTAGTGAAGCTACTGAAGGCTTCGTCAAAGAATCTATTGATAGTTCCGACAGTGGAGTTACTGATGGCCTCGCCAAAGGTGTTACTGAGGACTCCAACCTTATGATGATAATGAAGGAAACCGCTGATGGTTTCGTTCGAATAGACAAGGCCGCTGATGGCCTTCAAGTGCAATTCAGCAAGATGGACATTGCTGATGATGTCAACATGGACATCAACATGATGGAAATCTCACAGGGAACCCCCATGGAAGTCGGCGAGGAGCTTCGACAAGAAGAATACAACAAAGCGGCTTACCCAAAAAAGGAGGAAAGCCTCATAGACCTTCTTTATAGGTGCCAAAATAAAAAATCTGAAGTTATGTTGTGCCCAACGTGTAGTGTTGTGTTTGACAAAAAGGCAGCATGCAACATAGAGGCATAAAAAAGGCAAAAGAGAGGAGTGAGCACAGGGCCTCCTATGGGCAACGAGGTTTCGACCCAAGAAGATCCTCTTCCAGGCAAGATGAAACCAAACAGAGGGTGCCAGGGGTTAAACCATCTACATTCAAACCAACGGCTGAGGCTTCAAAGGCAAGTTGGATGAAGCCAGTTGAGGGCAAACAACAAGGATAACCAAAATGGCAGAAATTTGATGTTGACAGGAGCTCATCAATGGCTTACCATAAGGAGTTCCAAGCTTCGAAGAAGACGACCTATGTCTCAAAAAACTACAAAGGAAAAAAAATCCAATTTCTCGATCCCAATGGAGAAGGGAACGACGCGTGAGGAAGGCTCAAAGAGAGGTTAGGGATAAGGCTGAATCTAGCACCAACCTACCTGCCATAAAAGAGAAAGAGGAGGAACTGAAGCCTTTCGATAAGTTACCTGTGGGGAGAAAGTTGTTTGCTACCCAAGGAGAGGAGACTAAGGAGAAGCATGATCAAGAAATTGAGGAAGATGAAATGCTGACGGATAATTTCGACTCTGGGTCAGAGGCCTCTTTAGATATCATATTACATGAGGTACCGGTTTTACCTAGAGAATTCAACCAGATAACTAAGGTCGAAGATTTGGATATGTATATAAAAGTAGAGATGGCAGCATACAAGCCAGTGTGCTACTATGTGATGAATAATGGTTGTGTCGAAGAGCAGAATGCATTCTTCGAACAACCAGACGAGGTGATGAAGAATCATCTTAAGCCTTTGTTTATTATCAGAAAGGTGGAGAACGTCACGGTCAATAAAATTCTGGTGGACTGCGGCGCTACGGTAAATCTAATATCGCACTTTATGCTGAGAAGAATCGGAAAGTACGACACAAATACCAAGCCATACAACATGGTGCTCTCGAATTACGAGTGAAAGGTAGGCACTAATCTTGGTGTCATACAAGTTAATCTGACGGTGGGGACGACTACAAGGCCTACTGTTTTTATGGTCGTCAAAACGAAGGCCAACTACAACTTGTTGTTGGGTCGAGAGTGGATACATGGAATCGGGGTTGTACCATTTTCCATGCACTAGAGAATTACGATATGGCGACCAGACGACATTGTCGAAAATATTGAGGCTGTTCAAGGTTATTTTAAGGCCCCGATCAATCATGTCGACCAGCGTAATTTCGACAAACACTTGGCTAACATTGCTCCATGCAATCCGGCCAACTTTGCTTTCACCCCAGATGACGATGTTTATTGTTCTTTGTATCTGCATCCCGTCCAGGGTTTTCGATGGGATAGAGAAGTGGTAGGAGTCGACAACCTGCCATACCTTGGTGTATCTGGGATAACCCTAATAGGTTAGAGAAGCGAGTTCAGTGATGATGACTGAATTCGAAGTGCTAAAAAAGATTTCAGCTTACATAGCCGAAAATAATTTACAAACGGCCTTAGAGGCTGAAGTGGAAAATATGGTTGTCAAATCCAACCAAGAATCACGTAAAGATGGTCCTGGTAAAGACTTCGATCCAGAACCTCTTGATAAGGTTCAAGAAAAACAACAAGACCAGAGGCTCGATGCAATCTATGATGACGAGCCTTTGGGTTTCGAGAAGGATCCGTTGGCAACCAACATCAAGATGCTAGCGCAAGATCCACTTCAAGAAATCGATCTAGGAGAGGGGGAAACAAAGAGGTCAACATACATAAGTGCCAACATCAGCTCATAACTCAAGTTCGAAGTAATCCAACTATTGAAGGAGTTTAAAGATTGTTTCACGTGGGATTACGATGAGATGCCTGGTTTAAGCAGAGATCTTGTCGGGTTGAAGTTGCCAATCAAGCCTAGGAAGAAGCCCATCAAGCAGAATCCAAGGCGGTTTGCACGAACAACTCTCTCAAAGATTAAAGAGGAGTTCAAAAGGCATCTCCGATGTAAACTCATTTGTACAGCCAGGTATGTCGAATGGTTAGAAAATATTGTGCCTATTATTAAAAAGAATGGTTCTTTGAGCGTATGCATAGATTTTAGAGATTTAAATGATGAAACCCAAAGGACGAATATTCAATGCCTGTGGCAGAAATGTTATTTGATTCCGTCGTAGGCCACAAATACCTTAGTATGCCTGATGGGTTTTTGGGATATAATCAAATTTTTATTGCTGAAGAGGATGTCTCGAAGACAGCCTTTCGATGCCCTAGGACCTTAGTCACTTACAAATGGGTAGTGATACCTTTTGGTTTAAAAAATGTTGGGGCAACGTATTAAAGAGCAATGAATTCGATCTTCCATGATTATATAGAGACTTTTATGCAAATATACATTGATAATATTGTTGTTAAGTCTGTTTTAGGGAAGAGCCATATTGACCATCTTCGACAATCTTTCGAAAGGATAAGAAGACATGGTCTAAAAATTAATCCTCTCAAATGTGCTTTCTATGTATAGGCAGGAGATTTCTTAGGCTTTATGGTCCACAAAAAGGGAATCAAAATAAACCAGAATAAGACCAAGGCCATAATAGAGGCGAAAGCGCCATCGACAAAGAAGGAGTTACAGTCACTGCTGGGCAACGAGGAGATTCATATCGAATCTTAGCGGAAAGATTCAAGCCTTTTCACCTCTGCTTCGACTCAACAAGGAAGAGTTCGAATGGGGGCAACCTCAGCAAGAAGCATTTGACAAAATCAAGGATTACTTTAGTCATCCTCCAATTCTGTCACCACCTTGTAGGAATAATACCATGAGGTTGTATATATATGCATCTGATAAAACCTTAGGAAGCATGTTGGCTCAAGAGGATGAAAGTGGTGTCGAAAGATCCATTTACTACCTTAGTAGGGTTTTAAATGATGCAGAAACTAGGTATAACATAGTTGAAAAATTGTGTTTATGCTTGTATTTCTCTTGTACAAAGTTAAATCATTATATAAAACAAGTTGATGTTTATGTTTCATCTCATTTTGATATCATTAAACACATGTTGTCCAAACCAATTGTGCATAGTCGAATTGGTAAATGGGCATTAGTTTTAACTGAATATTCCTTAACGTATATGCCTTTAAAGGTTGTTAAAGGACAAATGGTAGCAGACTTTATAGTCGACCACTCAATAAATGAAAATAACATAACCTATCTCTAACTTGAGCCTTGGAAATTATATTTCGATGGCTCTAGTCATAGAGATGGAACCGGTGTAGGAGTGTTGACCATTTCTGCCGACAAAATTCCAATGAAACTCAAGTATAAAGTCGAAGGTCTCAGTTTGAATAATGAGGCTGAATATGAGGCTTTAATAGCCGGACATGAGATATTGTTGGATATAGGGGAAACTCGAGTCGAAATAATGGGAGACTCAGAGTTAGTCATAAAACAAATCACAAAAGAGTACAAATGTGTTAAATAAAACCTTATTATGTACTTTGTAATAGCCAATCAATTACTGAAAAAGTTCGAAATGGTTAGTATTTGACACATACCTCGATTGGAAAATCAAGTGGCCAATTATTTGGCTCAAATTGCTTCATGATATAAAATCTTGAAAGAAAAATTATAAGATGCAATCAAAGTCAGAGGAAGGGTTGTGTCAGCCAGATTGTCCCCTTCAGATTTAGAAATGACAAAGTTAGGGTACGCTGATAAAGAGAATTTTGAATTCCTCGCAATAGATAGCTTAATGGGTGGAGATTGGAGGAAATTGATAGTGGAAAATCTGCAAAATCCGACGGCATCCACAGAGCGAAGAATCAAGTATTGTTCTTTAAGTTATTTTCTTCTGGGGAATGAGTTATTTAAAAAGACTCCTGAGGGAGTTTTACTTAAATTCCTTAGTGAATCAGAGGAATATTTAGCCCTTTTGACTGTCCACAGTGGGGCATGTGAGGCACACCAGGTAGGCCATAAGATGAAATGGCTATTATTTCAACAAGGCATGTATTTGCCCACCATCTTAAAAGATTGTATCAAATTCTCTAAAAGGTGCTAAGAGTGCCAAGTACACACAGGTATACAACATGTTCTTGCGAGTGAGTTATAGTCCATAGTCAAACCATGGACCTTTAGGGGATGGGCTTTGGATTTGGATGGAGAAATTCGACCAACGTTATCAAAAAATCAAAGGTACATTTTGGTAGGTATCGACTATTTTACAAAATGGATCGAAGTTATACCTTTGCCAAATGTCGACCAAGAAGATGTAATCGAGTTCATCAAAAAAAATATTATTTATAGATTTGGAATCCCAAAAACCATTACAACGGATCAAGGATCAGTTTTTACTGGTCGAAAGATGCAAGAATTTGCCAAGGAAATGGGTTTTAAATTGTTAACTTCTACGCCCTATTATGCTCAAGCTAACGGTCAGGTCGAAGCAGAAAATAAAATAGTGATTGGGTTAATTAAGAAACATGTGGGGAAGAAGTCTAGAAATTGGCACAAGACTTTGGATCAAGTGCTTTGGGCATGTCGATCTTCTCCCAAAGAATCAACGCAACTCCGTTTTGGTTAACGTTTGGCCATGATGCAGTGTTTTCAATGGAAATCTACTTATAGTCAACGAGGATCTAAAGGCACCATGAGGTTCCATCAGAATCCTACTGGAACATGATGTTGGACGAGTTGGTTGATTTGGATGAAGAAAGGTTTAATGCATTGGAATTGTTAAGAAGGCAGAAGAAAAGAGTAGAGAAATCTTATAACAAGAAAGTTAAGGTTAAAATGTTTTTGCCAGAAGAATTGGTTTGGAAGGTAATTTTGCTTATGGATCGAAAGGATAAAGCCTTAAGTAAATGGTCCCCTAAATGGGAAGGCCCTTTTCAAGTTATACAAGTCTTTTCTAATGGCACGCATGAGATTGAAGAGTTAGATAAAGATAAAAGAATCTTGAAGGTTAATGGGAAATATTTGAAAAAATATAAGTCTGCCCTTCAAGAGATAAAAATAACCAAAGAATAATCATGCGAAAAAGATAAAGCTAATATGGTGGATAAACATGCCAAAATGGCTTGATTCATTACAGAAAAAGGCCACAAAGGGCCAAAAGTCATGATTAACGAAAGAAGGAAAAGTGATGCAGGATAACTTTAGAAGGGAAGAAAGCCTTTCATATTTTCGCACTTCGACTTTTGAAGCAACATGCGGCGTTTGCAAAAAGTTTTATTGGTCAAGATAGCTTTAATATCATTCCTAAGTTGTTGAGCTTTTTCAAGATGTTGAAGGCCAACCTATATCTCTTTTGCTACTTCATCTTCGATACAGGTAAGCATATTGGTCTTGCATTGCTTGGTTTGAGAGGTTTTGTTTTAGAAAATGATAATTTGTCTCACCCATTCTGCAATGCTCTTGTCGCATTCTTCGACCTCCTTCGTATTCTGCTCTAAAAGTTTCTCGAGTGTCAAAACTTTTTTAGTAGACGTCGAGACAGCCTCCCATGCAGCTTTTTGATTACCAGTTTTTGATCAGCGTACCCAGTTCCATAACAACATCAGCCACTTCTGGGGAAACTTCCAAAACATTGATTTGCTTCAGAAGTTTCTTGAGACCAAAACTGACAAGAACTTCTTTTTCTAATATTTAGAACAAGTCCACTGCAAATATTTTTTCTTTTATATGCATAAGCAAGTCATTGTCAGTTTTGCCAGTCAGAGGGTTCCCTGAGGAGGTCAAAGTGCTGGTGCTTTTTCCGCCAAAGCTGTATCGGGAACTGAGCATAGCTTTTAGGTACTCCAATGGTCGTTGTACTTTCAAAGATTCCAGCTCTTCGTGTGAAAGGCTGGTCGATTGAGTACCAGTCGAAACAGTAGTTGGAGGATCCTTGGATTGATTCTCTTGGTCCACTTTGTCTTCTAGGACCTCCACTTCAATTTCTGTTTCAGATGCAGTTTGCTCTCCCTCTTCCTCTTCTTCTTTCTCTTCTTCATTTTCCTCTTCCTCTTCTTCTTCGTCTTCTTCGTATTTTTCTTCTTCTTCTTCTTCAACAAGCTTGTCATCTTTGCTTTGTTGCTTCTCAAGATTACCCTCCGCAATTTGTTCTATATTGGGCATCACAGTGTCCTCTGAGAGATCAACAATTTCTCTTTTGACTAAGTCTTCTTTTGGAATGGCTACCTCGACATGAGGAAATTCAACTGTAGGAATGAATGGTGTCTTTTTAGGAGCACCTGCAAATTAGATTCCTTCCTCAGATCCTTTGGTGGAGCCTTTCCTAGAAGCCCCAGAAAGAGTTGTTGGATGATAGCTGGGATCGCTGTTGGTTTTTGGAATATTCTGCAGTACCATGGGCTGACCTCTGATGTCGGTGGTAACTTGAAAAGAGAAATGCCAAAGAATTAGAGGGATAAATGGTTAAGAAAATTGTGAATTTCTAGGTGAAGTATTTACCTTAGGTTCATCAGCCCCAAGACTGGAGTTAGCACTATCAGTCTGCACTGCATTGTAAGCAGGTGACACTTTTGTCGAGAGTTTGTCAACTTTTGACTTTGGTTGATTGAAGGCTTCAGCTATTTTTGCCTAATTTCTCCTCCTTTTCAGGGCCTGTTCTTCAGGAGGAGATTGATCTTCCTCATCTGACTCAATTATGATTTTGCTGGAAGCTCCTCTTGATTTTTGTTTCTTTTGAGTTGGGGTGGTCTTCGAGAGCTCTGAGGAGAAAAGAGTTGAAGTATCAGACAACATGAGATTTTGCAGTAAAGAAGAAATGAGTAAGAAATTTACCTTAGCAACTTGACTGCTATCTTCTCTCTTTTCTTCGATCTGTTTCTTCTTTTTGGGTGCAACCTTGATAGTTGAAATTTAAACAAAAATAACACAAGTAAGATGATAAAAAACCGAATAAGAGAAATCTAGTTCGAAAACCTCCCATCCCACACCTTCATATATTTCAGATTTGATGCGAACATCTTGGATACCGATATGAAGAGGACCTTTGAAACTGTCTAAAGTATGCTTAGTCGCAACCAACCATTGAGGTTTCGGCTTCGACTATTGACAAAGGATTTTTATAGAACCCCCACAGGTAAACCAATATGGAAATGGAAGGGTAAGGGCCACTCCAAAATCAACACTTGGTAGTTGAGGAAATTTGAGAGGAAATTTATTGAAAGCCATTGCGTATCGTTCTTTAGGAGGAACGAACGAAGGGAGTTGTAAATTCTCCATTTTCTTTAAAAACATTTCCTTTAGTGTAACAATTGCCTCACAGACGGTTCGACTAAGATCATCTGGTTGATAAACAATTTTAAAGTACTTCTAGAAGGCTTGGATTTCTTTGATGTATGTCGAAGTACCTTTCTTGGTCTTCTCCTACACAGAGAGGAAAGCTTGGTTAATAAGCTGAGTAAAGGAAGGAGCATCGAAGAACTCCTCTGCATAATATGCTGACCACCAGTGGTTGAATTCTGGGGTGCAAAAGAAACACGGCTCAAAACTAGTAGGGATGAGTTAAGCCTTATTAGAGTAGCGGGCAAGTTGCGTCGAAGTTATCTCTTCAGTGTACTTCACATGATGAAGCATAAGGGAACCATTCTTTTCAAAGAGACATCTAGGAAGAGCTTTGACCAACCCAAACTGTCGAGCCACTAGGTTTGGTTGGTAAGCAACCAAAGCCACTTGAGATTTCGACAGATTCAGTCGAAGCGTTAGCAGACTTGGAATTAGTAAAGCTTCTCAGATCTATAAAGATTCTGCCTCCTGAGCCTTGGTTGGGGCTGGAAAAGGTCTGGTAAGCCACTTAGGACCATACTTACTTGCAGAGAATGGAGCCATGTTCGATGTGAACTCATGACGTTTGGCAAACATCATGACATAACTTAAGAACATTGGTCTGAGGGATTGTCCTTCTTCGCTAGGAGTAGGTTGGACCAAGCAAGTCCCTTCGACACTCTTATTCTTGATGTCTTCAGCAGTCTCATTGATTGGATTTTTATTGGGGAGGCTAGATTTGAATGAGGCATTTAGCCAAAGTTGTAACAGCCAGAAGGGACCAGACAGCAAAAGGATCCCTTTTTCTCCTAAGTCCTTAAGTTGGGCTACCTTTTCACTTAGAGACTCATAGAGATTCCCTAAGATCATTTCGCTTAGGCAGATATCATGACCTTTATGAAGTTGAGTGGCCAGGGTTAAGTATCTCCTAGTTACTTGAAGGGACTTTGAGCAAAAGACATAATAGAATAGCCATACAGTCAAAAAAGTTATGTGTTCTCGATCAGTAACGTCATCAGTTGCTTTGTTGAAGTAGTAGGTTATGAAGTAGGAATATGTGGCTTTGGCAGATGCAAAACCTATGGAATCATCAGATTCTAGGTCGAGGTCATAGGGGTTCCCAGTGGGTTTAAGCCCTGTGATAACGGCTATATCGAAGAGTGTAGGAGTCATCATCCCACAAGGGAGATGGAATGTATAATGGGTGCTATCCCAAAAATACAAGGAAGAAACCAACATGGTCTGACAGTAATCAAGACTTGTTTTCGCCAGCATAATCATGTCATAAATTCCCAGGTTTTTCCAAGTTTGGGATTTAACTTTCTCTACTTTCGCTAGCCAGTTCATGTAATCGTCAAATTCTTTGAAGGATGAGGTTGCTCTAAAACTCTAAAATTATTGTTCATATACCTTAAATCTATATTATTCAGTACTACCGCATCAGAAGAAGTTTTCTCAACCCTAGTTTTGTTTACCTGGCCTATGGGTTTTGATTTATGGTAAGAGGGGAACATGTCCTTAGATTTATTGTGGTCAAAACTAAGAGAAGGTAAAGGATCATATAGTGCATGTCTTTTACCAGAAATAGTAATGGGAATGAGTACCTGAGATTCATATGTCTTCCTCTTCTCTTCTTCAAGTGGTTCAGGGATGAACTGTTGGTTGCCCATCATCATTGGCGCTAACAGTGTGTCAAAGGGGGGAAGTTGGGAAATCTTCTTTGGGTATTTAGATTTGTGACTTTTCTTGGAATCTTTAACATTGGTGGTTGAAGACGCCATTGATAAGGTCTGAAGGAAACCTGAGTATTTTTGGAAGTTTGGAAAGCGCAGAGAGAGGAGAGCGTTTAAAGATTTTTGGGAGCGTAAAAGTTAAAATGGTTAAGTTTGGAGCAATTTATAAGCTCGTAGGTGTTCAAAGGACCTCAAATCAGCATTAAATAGCTGATAGTTAGTGGGACACGTGTTTTATCAGGCTCGTTTGATAAAACGTGGGCAGTTAATGCCTAGTGCATGATTTCCTAGGATCTAGGGAACATGATGATGGCTAGAGATTGTGGCGTGCTTTGATGAGACATTTTTCAGAAACTGCTATGATGATCATGACGTCATGGGTTTTTGGAATAGTAAGAGACATCAAAAACATGTAAAAGTCGTTCGAGGCGTCGAATGACACTATAAAAAAATGCCTTTTTTCTTTAGTGATGTCGAAAATGACATTTTTGGGGGGAAATTTGTTGGCTCTTAATTTCGACGCATGAATGGGATTAAAAGTAGGAAATAGATTTTCCCAAGAAATTTAATGACTGCGACTGAAGCCACATTTTTGGAATATGAGTCGAAGGTGTCCTTTCGCCAGGAGAATCTATGTTACGAACTTAGAGATATTTCTTAGTAGTTGGAGGATTCGATTTGACAGAGGTGCCATTGAAGGCATTTCGATAGGAAGGTTTGGATTTAAATAAAGGAGGGAAAGTTCATTGTCATCCATTCGTCAAAGAAGACACATGGAGCGCTTCTAGGATTTGAAGGCATGCATAGCAACACTTGTCTCAATTTCATTTGCTAGTTGTTAATGGTAGTTATTTTCGATTAGTATAAATAGCAAGTCTTAATGTTAGGATTTGTGTGTGTTCAATTGTGTACAAAATCTTCAGTATACTCCAAGTACCCGTGTGTTGAGGGAAACGAGTTTGTAAGAATGTACGTTGATGTAACACCATCTTTTCATTTCAATGCAATTTAATAAATCTTTTTCTTTAAGAATTTATTCTTTCTTTATGCAAGTTATTATTTTCATCATTTACCAGTACTTCGATTTTACTCCTTCGTGTCCAATCCCATTTACACTTGAAATAAGTTATTTTATCATGAACTCTGTCGAAGTGTTCATCATTTTTATAAACTTTATTTAAGATCAATTAGCACATGTCCTAGAATTTGTGTGGTCGATCATGCAAGTAAAACAAATCTTTTCGATTTGTAACACCAGCGATTGTTCACCAATTTTCACGGCGAACACTCCCTCAATTAACTTGTATCAAGACTTGATAAAAAAACATTTAAGCACATTCAAGAATCCATACAAATGCTTCCTAGACATCTTTTCTAGGCTCCACCTCTGAAAAAATGTTATGAATCTCTTCCACCTACATTAGTGTTTTTATTGGTTTTTTCTCCATATTAAAGTGCATATTCCATGTCCACTTATTATTAATCAAGCCCCACATACATGCCACACAACCATCAGGTTTATTGGCATGTAGAAGAAAATCAGAAAATGCCTCCATCATAGTTTGACTACCTAACCACTTGCCCTTCTAAAAAGGTATATTATTACTTCCCCTAATCCTACATGATATGTTGCTTGCAAACCAATCACTCTCCAACTCCAAATTTTCCCCATTGCTTTAAGGTCTCGCCATGAAATATATTCCATACTTCTTCGTATAAGGTCTTCATTAGTAATAGGATTGGTTGTGGGACAAAATTTGTACATTTCTGACGTGTTAAAAAGAGAATTTGATAGATTTGAGAGGGGTTGGTCTTGGTGTGTACGGATTTTGACAAAGTTTGACGAAGGATTATTTAAACAGTGCTTTGAAATGAAGGTTTTCTCCATTGAATTTCAGATTTCTCCTTGAGTTTCATGTAAAATTCCTTTAAACTTTTAGTTATGAATTATGTTTCGATGATTAATTAATTATCCAGTGATTAGGTCGTCTGAGACATATGATTTGTTTGTATTATTTTCTTAAATTGATATTACAGTTTCTATTCAGTTACTCTTTTGTGTATTGCTTTTTTGGTGTTAACGAGCAAATACATTGAACCTAGATTTGTAAGGATTACAGACGCTGACTCTATAAACCTGTTCTAGAGTAATTATTTAAATTAGCAATTAGTTTAGGAATAAATTATTATAAGTTGTGACTTAGGGATTAACATGTTTCTTTCGAAAAATTTAACTTTGAACTGGCCTAAGGAATTAATGAGCTATAGTATATCTTAGTAAGTTATACACCAATGAATTGGGTATAATGGTTGTGTTAATTTGTTGTAATCCTGTAAAATTAATCTAAAAGCAAATAAATATGGTCATTAACCGTGATCGTTTTCTAATCAACTAAATTCTATTAACTTGTTCCCTTTTTACTATTTACTCAAAATCATTGTGAACCCCTAATTTAATATTTTAAAAGTAGTAACATACCTGTGCATACGCACGAGGAACAACGTTTCCTCTCCTTTTTAGTAACATGTTGATATTAGTTTAGTATGGAACTATCATGTTGCATAAATGTGTCGATAGGGAGCAGCGTTGTCACTCTTTTTTAGTAATATATCGATATTAGTCTAGTATGGAACATTCTTGTTTCATAAATTTTGATACTACCTTTAGAATGCATTGGGAGCGGCGTTACCTCTCTTTTTTTAGTAACATGTCAGTAATATTTCGATATTAGTTTAGTATGGAACTATCCCATTACATAAACGTGTAGACAAGGAGCGATGTTACCAGGTTTTTAGTAATATTTTGATATTAGTTTAGTATGGAACTATGTCGTTTCATTAATGTCGATATTAGATTTAGTTTGCATGCGTCGATATTAAATTTAGTATGAAACCATCCCATTTTAGAGATGTCAATATTAGACTTTATATGCACGGGGAGTAGCGTTGCCGCTCCTTTTAAGTAACATGTCAACATTAGATTTAGCCTGAAAGCACCCTGTTTTATAAATATCGATACTATATATAGTATCCATGGGGAGCAGGTTTTTGCTTTTATTTTAGTAACATGTTGATATTAGATTTAGTATGGAATTAACCCATTTCATAAAAGTCAAAATTAGAGATAGTATGTGAAGGTGAGAAAAATACACAAGAAGGGGGTTGAATTGTGTATGCCAAATCATTTTTACTTCTGAACCAGAGTTCAGAATATAAATAGAAGTTCATAATCTGATTAACAAGTTGCAGCAGATAAAATAACAGAAGTAAATAAATAGGCAAAGAACATACAAAAGTTATCTTGGTTCCTCTTTATCTGAGGGAAGTCCAGCTCCTTTGCAGCACAAGAGATTTCCATTATAATCAAATTGATTACAACTTCTAATATCTCTTCTTTCATATAGTTGAACATGGTTTGAGGAAAGTTGATTTTCATCCTTGAGACTAGGAACAGAGTGACATGTTTATCCTCAAAAGAAATACATATTATTCCCTATTCTCTAGGCCTTAGATTGGTCCTATAATTTGGTACCATACTTTTGCTATAGGAGTAAGAGTAGAAGGACTTGTAGCAGGGCCTTCACTACCATAGATGTTGTTAATGAGATCCAGAAACCTATTATCATGTCTATATTCTTCAACGGTTACTTCATCCTCTTCATGATTTATTGCTTGAGAAATAAGTTTAGAGTTGATCACAACAGGAAAACCGTAAACAATAGATAGAATCTGACAAACATCTAACTCACTTTGATGAACATGAGCATTTTCCCAAATATCTTTCACAAGATCTGGATAGATTGGTCCATTAAGCATTGCAAAATATCCATCCCATTTCTGAAAATGAATATTTTAGACTATCCGAGAAAAGTTAACAACCTTAAATTCATTGAGGTCAATAGTATATTCCTTCAGAATATCTAGATCATAGATTTCTCCTTTAATGGTATTTGAAGACATATTGAAAGAGAAATAAATTTAGGTAGAAAACAATGATTTTACAATACTATCCTATATAGAAGATAATAAATAAAAATAAGATAAAAATTAGACATAGTCACATAACACATAGGATGCTAATTTATGATAAAGAAGCAAGCATGCATTAAATTTTTGGACGATAATGAGTCTGATTAAAAACGAATTAGAATATTTATCAGTACACTCCTTTTAAGAACCAAATTTCAAGACAACTTTTAAAAATAGGCAAGAGTGGTAGAAATGTCCATTCAGTCTCGAGAATAACAAGTACATCATACTTCAACTAAATCATCCATAGTTTTTCTGTATTTCTCCTTTCCTTCAAATGAATTCTGAGTTTGCCTTGTTGAATGTATTTAACAATTTCACTAGAAAAAGAGTTTCTGAGACTACTTTCCACCATCAAGTCAATATTTTACAAAACTTGTTCTTTAACAACTCAATTTTCAGAGGAAATATAAGACAAAGATACTTATTTTATCATAACTCAAAATTAATCCAAATGTTAATTCAAAGCACAAAGCATAGAATTAAACAATTATTGTCAGCTTAAATAATAAAGCAACAGGAAATCTTCAGAACACTGAGCTAGTTGAATTAAACAACTATTGATCTGTCTACAGAAGAAGCATAATATGGATGAAGTAGTTGAGTAGAACACTTGTATATTTCCTCTCAATTCTATCCCCAACATAGTCAGCATCACATAATCCAACTAGCTTATAATCTGAAGATTTCTTATAAAGAATTCCAAGATTAGTCGTTCCTTTCAAATATCTAAAGATCCTCTTAACAGTTGTTAAATGAGTTTCTCTAGGATCTTATTAGAATCTTGCACGCAAACATACACTAAATAAAATATCTAGTCTGGAAGCAGTGATATAGAGTAAGGATGAATAGGAGTTGACATACCTCGATATTTAATTTGATCCACTTCTGGATGTACCTGATGTGTTTTCCAGAGTTTCATTCAATGATCTTTGGAATGTCTCTGATGATCATTTTGGTTGTTTTCCAGAGTTCATTCAATGCTCTTCTGGATGTCTCTAATGGTTGTCTCTTTTATTTTCAAAAGTTTCATTCAATACTCTTCTGAATGTCTTTGATGGTTATTCCTCTTGTTTTCTAAAGTTCGTCCAATGTCATTCCACGTCCAATGCCATTCTTGGATGCTTCTGATATATTTTCCAAAGTGTTTCTTACTGTCATCCAATGCCATTCTTGGATGTCGTGACATATTTTACCTTCATCCAATTCCATTCTTAGAAGTAGTTTTATCTTTCATCTAATGCCATTCTTGGATGTTGTTCCTCATTTTTCATTCAATGTGTTGCGGTGAGAATCGGATATCAAGCTATTAAATTAACTTGAATCACAAATCATGAAGTTCACCACCGAGTTTTGATTTATCCAAAGGAAAGGGTAAAGATCGAAAGAAATCCCTAAGTGCGCTATGTAACAACACAGCTAGAGATCTAAGGTTCGGGGGTTGGTTATACTTAGGGAAGGTGTTAGCATCCTAAGTATCTGTAGTACTCTACAGGAACCTCTTGTTAGTATTTGTGTTATGCTAAAGTTTGCTTGCTAAGGGAACTGTGCTAAGATAAAGACCTAGGGTATATACACTAAGTATGCTCGCCAAGACATCACATCTCGTGCCTATGTATCTTGACTAGGAAAAGAATTAGAGCATTCGTAGTTGACCTAACTAGGGATGAGGAACTCTTGATAACGATCAAGGTTTCAGAGGGGAATAAGTATCCATAACCATGGTACTTACATGGAGTTAACAAACTCCCTAAGTCTAAGTTGAAAAACCTAACCAAGGTTGACTTTAACAAAAGTCAAAGAGGAAAGTGAGTTCTCATAACAATGATACTCACATAGAGTTTATAAACTCTAAACTTAATTCTAAGTTATGAAACCAATTGGTTCTAACAAGACAAAAAGGAGGGAGCTAAGTGCGCATGACCATGGCGTTTAAATAGGGTTAACAAACCCTAAACCTAAAACAAGGTTAAGAAGAGAGGCTCTAACTAGGCCAAGGTAAGACCCTAACAAGATCATGAAGTAGGGTAGGAAGACTAGGCTGTCATAAAAGAGGAATGACATAACAGTCAACAAATGTTCCTTTCCTTTAGAATCAAATTGGATGCAACTGAGGAACAATTAGATGAATCTCCAGCCTCAAGTGTAAGAGGAATAACAATACACAGTAAACACTCAGGCAAATCAAACACTCCGAAAATATGACATCGAAATCAAAATTTAAACATAGCCAAAAGCAATAAGAATTAAATCAAACATCAAGAATTAATAAAAAAATAAAGAAGTGTCATGATTAAATAAAAATAGAATCTAAATAAACCATATCTAAATAAAACTAATCAACTAAATAAAATCTAATCAAAACTAAATAAATCAAAACTAAATAATTAAATCTAAACAAAACTAATTAAATAACTATCTAATTAATTCTAGTAAAACTAATTAATTAATTATATTCTAATAAAAAAACTAAGTTTTAATTAAAACTAATTAACTAAAGACAAAAATCTAATTTAAAACTAAACTAAAAAAGAAATAAAAAACAAAACAACAACATATAGACTAATTAGATAAAAGAAAGGGTTAATGATATAAGGAAATGGGCCGGTGGGGAGAAGAAGTCCACCCATCACGTTAACAGCCCAAAAAAGCGTGGGTTAGAGGAGACGGGTCGGTTTGACCCGATTCGCTTATAACACCTTAATCATCTGAAAAATCGCAATGGAACCCTAACTGATACAAGCATCAGTTGCTCCTACACTTAGACATTTTCTTCTGGCATCGGAAACTCCAAACGAAGAAGAAGAAACACGAACATCTTCCCTCATTCAGAAACATTCTCTCTTAATCGCACTTCTCTCTCTCTCGACCTCTCTATTTCTCGGCCTATCTCTTTCTCACTTTGTCTCTCTGCATTTTTGAAAAATTTGTTGGACAAATTTCACAGCGACATTGTGTCATACCCCAAATTTGTCCTACCTATTTCAAAAATTTTCATTTGACCAACTTTATTTTTTCAATTTGCATTGCTTGTACAACTTAACGTATTTTTCACTTTTTTGTCCAATAAATTTGTGACACGTGGCTTTCTTTTTGTTTTATGATTTTATTGTTAGATAATGTTAATGTATAATTTTAATATTAGTTAATTATTTAACTTAGATTTAGCATTGAATTAGAAATTATATTATAATATTTAATTAATTAAAATAGAGTTAATTAGAATTTAGCATAGAATTTATTAATTAAGTAGAATTAGAATATGAAGTTTAAATTAGAGTTTTATTTAATTAATTAGTTTAATTTAGAATTAGTTAATTAGTTAAGGTTTAAACTTATTAATTAGAGTTAAAATTGAGTTAGAGTTGATAGTTACAATATTTATTTAGAAAATAGATTATTAATTATTAATTATTTATTATTCAGAAAATTAATTAGAAAATTAAAAAAATGAAAAATATTTGAAAGAGGATCAGATATTGAGTTGAGAAGAGAAGGCCCATTAGGGATGGCCCATCGAGAGAGAGGGTTTCGTGGGGATTTTAAGGGAGTCTGAAGGAAAACCCTAGTGGCAAGAGGCACTGTTCATTCTCTCTTCCAACTCTCCAAAACGGCGCCGCCAACTGCCTAAGATCCAAAACCCTCACAAACTTCACACCATCATCACCCTCTTCACCTTCCTCTTTCACCGAAAAAACCTTCTCACCTTCCTCTTTCGCCGAGACAACCTCCTTTTTCAAACATCCATAGCCGCCGCTAATTCCTTCAATCACCATCATCATCAAAACCATAATCTCATCTTCATCCCTCTCACACTACAAACACAACTTCTCCTCCTCCAACTTTCACAAGGCAACGTTGAATCCAACCATGCTTTGCGCTCACTTCTCTCCTTGTTGGTTTCGTATTCGTTAATTTTCTTTTATTGGTTTACTGTTGATTTCTGTACAAGTTGCGACGTCGGCAAAGTTTACTTACACAATAAGAGCTTGAAGCAGCTTTCGACATTATTCTACAACAACTTGAATTTCGCACGATGCCGACACTTTCGCGAGCTTGATAACTTCGTTTCTAACATAGTAGCAACAAATTGAAAGTCTGAAGGTCTGGTTTTGGATTTGATATTCTGGTCACATAAGACGTTGTTTTTGGTACTCATATTGAAACAAGAAAGAGAACCATGGACGTGGTTTGAAGCTGTGCCGCTGCTGTCATAACATTTCAACAGCGCAACTGAGATTTCTTCGACCCGCCACATCCATCGCCGAATACTGCAGCAGTATCACGACACCATCAATTTGGTTGGCGGTTTTGATTTAAAGATGGATTTTGTGCTGGTTATGCGACAATAAAATGAAGCATCTATACGCACAGGGGAAAGTTTTATGGATTCAAATTCAAAAATAATAACAGCAATTCGCAATCCGGTCGCATCTTCAACTCAATTCTGTTTACGTGGATTTTGTTTTCTATTTCTGTATTGGGCTGGTGATTTTTGTGCAGGTTACGGCATCGCCGAATTTCAATTGCACAACAATAGTATGAAGTCGAATGGCACATAGCAGCGGTTGATCCCAGCAGCACTTGAAATCTACCATGACAAGAACCGAGTAGCAATGGCCTAAAGCATAGCAATCACCATTCGTTAAAATGGTTTAAAGTTTATTCTGTGTGTGAAAGTTTGGTTGTCGCTGTTTTGTTTTGGATAACTTTTGTGGCTATTATTCAATAAGTTCATCAACATCCAGTTCAAAACTGTGATTCAGTAACAACACAAAGTAGTAGCAACAACACGGCTCAACGGCAGCAGGTTTCGCAGCGGACTCGACAACCTCGCAGCGGCTTCGCAGCATAACTCAGTGACACCAATAAACAACTCAATAACAACATCATTATATTTGTTGAGGTAATACTTAGTTTCAGACCTTTCCTGTGTGCGATATGGTACGGTTTTCTCTTGTCATTGTTCTTTTACTAATTGTATTGCGTATATCATTATGGTTTGAGTTTGATCTTGTGGGTGTCATCATCTTGTTTCGTCGAGTTTCTGCATATTATGGTTGTCGTATGATGCATATATTATATTATTGTGAAATCGTTGCGAAATTTGCGAAGTTGGATTTATTTTTTAAAATTATGAAGTTGTGTTAGCATTGTGTCAGCAGTTGTGCTTGGAGTTGCTGTAATTTGAGTTTTGTTTTAAAAATTACATTTGGTTTTCTGTTGGAATGCTGTTTGGATTCAATATTCATAAAGATTTTGTTTTTTTAAAATTTTGATACTGGTGTATTCTATCTAATTTTGTTTGGCATTATGGATTTTGTAAATTGATTAGTTCCAGGGATCTTGGTTTTGTTTAACATGGCTCATGTTTTAGTTAGGTTAATGTTTTTCTTTCTGTTTTCCGCTATAAATAACGCTACGGATTATCCACGAAAGGATTCTGTTAAGTACAAATTTTACCTATTTTTGTATATAAGTTTTGTTGCACTTAACGGTACTTTATGTTAAAATCGTTCGAATAAACCCCGCTTTGTTTATAAATGCGTTTACTTTATGTTATAGTGTATATATTATGTTTTCCTGTAAATATCATTGAGTTTAATTGAATTTCATTCATTTTTGTAGGTAATAAAGCATTGATGTTGGAGCATTGTTAGATAGAGCATTGAATAAGCTTTCCAACGCTTCGAACCGGGTGAAAAACGGAGTTACGGTTAAAAAGTTATGGTCGAAACAAGAAATAGTTTGCTGTCCTGTTCGCTGGCTGTTCGCTAAGCGAACAACAGTTCGCTGGCCACTCGCTAAGCGAGTACTGGGACCCATTTTTGTCTATTTAAGTGATTTTTCAGCATTTTTTAGGGTATGTTGTTTGGGAACTTTTTACCCCAACTTCATCCAACACATTCTTGAGTAGATTTAGCTTAGAAACAACATTGGAGGGTGCATCTTGACGATCCAGAGTCGAATCCACTTCAATCGGAGTTGACAGACCGTGAGATTTGTGTTCTTCTTCCTTCCTCTCTATGTATTTTTCATTTGTTGGGGTTTTGTATGTAAGTTTATCTTGATTGTATGTATATTTATGGATCTTTGTATAAAATCTCTTTTACAACTCTTTATCGATGGTTATCTTGATTTTTTTACTTAATGGGTTTGTATTGTGATAGACATATACTGTTCGAACTCGATCTAAGATGAACATTTGTTAGATTCTAAATGCTAGAGATAGATTTAGAACTAATATTCACGTGGGTATCGATTCTTAATGCTCCATGTTGTCGATTTGTGTGAGAGATCAACAATGAGACGATACAGTTGATCTCTCGACTTTGTGTTAGAGATAAACTCTGTTGTGAGCGATACGTGATGATATTGACGAGTGAATTAGGTTGCGTGCATTTGATCCATATATTTTTTAGTACGTGATGGGTAGAACGAAATACAACTCCTGAAGAGTTTTCTCATTTCTTAAGAATGTACTTATTTTCTTGTTTTATGTTTGTTCTTCCTTTTGAATTTTTATCCCAAACCATTTAAACCCAAGCTTAGAGACGTAGAGATTGTCGAACGACATTCTTTCCCTCACACTGATCCCTGTGGAGACGATAAATCCCGGAGGAAATTCTTCCGAAAATAATATTTTTGCTTGCTGCTTTACCGCTTCAACAAAATGGCGTCGTTGCGGGGGATTGGTTGTGATATTAAGTCGCATTGCGATAGTTTCTATATTTTTAAGTTTTTCACATAATTGTATATATATATATGCTTGTATAGATACTTGTTTTGCTTTTGTCTTCTATTATGTTTGTTTAAGTGTTGTATATATTTTGTTCTCGTAACATTTGTTCAAGTGGTTGGTTAGGACACTTGCTTTTGGTTTGCGCGGTGAGACATCACATGGCATGAAGGAAGGAAGTTACTAGCTAAGCACAATAAAGGCGTCGAGCTTACGACGTAAAACAAGCATGTTTTTTTCATTTTTGTTTCGTTATTACTTTTTCCTTTTATCTTAGGTAGTGTGGTGAACATTCATTAAACAAGTTGTTCTCGGATTATTCGTAAAATTCTTAAATCTTCACTTTACAACTTGTTTAATCCATTTTCACCCGGTATTTTATTGTTGTTTGGACTCAAATTTTTGTTTGGTAGCTTGAGGTATTTGAGGTGATTTTCCAAGTTTGAGTGTTTCAACTTACGAATGCGTGGTAATGATAGTGTTTAAAGTTTTGTACACGTTCAAGGTATGTGTTTATCGCTTTCTAGGCTTTAGCATATTCATGATACTTAGACTTTTTACAATTTCCATGCCATTCATTCTTTTGTATACTTGTTCATTTTGTGAATCGCTTTAGTTCCCACCTTTTTGTGAGGAAGCCTTTCGTTGTTCATATATGCTCGGAGTACCAATATTCTTGTTTTAACTGGATTTTATTATGCTTAATCTTTTGTTTGTGTTGATTATATGAAAGCATGAAAAGGATTAAGGCACTTGTTTCATTTTGAGCACAACTACCTAGCCAAATAGTCAATTCACCTTGTGAGTGTATGATCATTTGTAACCCCTTTGAGCCTTTGGTCATTATCCATGTTGTTTGAGTTTTATTCTTGTCTATGAGTATCAAATTCCTTTTTTGTGTGGATCTTGATTGTTGTTTTTTCTTGAGCCCTCAACTTTGTGTTGCTGTATGAATTTTTACCTTGCCTTAGAAAGTAGGGAGTATTCACATGATGATGTGGTTGAATTCAAGTTGGGGAGATGATGATCATTCACTTGTGTTGTTGATTGCTATGAGGTTGAAAAATAGAAAAGAAAAGAAAAATGAGAAAAATATGAAAAAGAAAAGAAAAGAAAAGAAAAGAAAAATTGAAAAAGCTTAGAAAAAGATAAACAAAAAGAGTAGAATAATGTTGTGCTAATAAGTTCTATGTGTTTGGTATAACACTTGGGATTTTGGAAGAAGCTTGATTGGAATTTTGGTGTTTGAAACTTTGTGAGTTTATCACTCCCTTAGGTTTAGGCAAGTTTTTGTTTCGATTAGCTTTAGGAATTATCCCTTGTCTGTTCACCCGACCACATTACAACCCTGAAAGTCCTTTTGATTCTTTCTTTTGTGTTTTCAACATGATTTTTGGATGATTGCATAATTTAGTCTTTTGTTTGCAAGATTATTGTGTGAGTAAAAAAAGCCCTCATTTTGTGTTTTTCATCTACCGATGATTGTTTTTGCTAGGTGTGATTCACGTTTGAGCTTGTGTTGTTTTAGAATGTTTGGCATGACTTTTGTATTTAGCATTTGTTTCGTGATTATGTTATCATTGAAGTTTAGTGGTAAGTATTCACTTTGCGTGTATCAATTTTTGATTGAACCATTGCATTTGTTTTCCGTTTGTCAAAACTTGTTGTTACGTGATTTCTTGGATTTCGCTTTTGTTCCTTTAGTTGTCGACTTTGTTTGAGGACAAACAATTAGGTAAGTTGGGGAGAGTTGTTAAGTGCAAATTTTACCTATTTTTGTATATAATTTTTGTTGCACTTAACGGTACTTTATGTTAAAATCGTTCGATAAACCCCGCTTTGTTTATGAATGCGTTTACTTTACGTTATGTGTATATATTATGTTTTCCTATAAATATCATTGAGTTTAATTGAATTTCATTCATTTTTGTAGGTAATAAAGCGTTGATGTTGGAGCATTGTTAGATAGAGCATTGAATAAGCTTTCCAACGCTTCGAACCGGGCGAAAAACGGAGTTACGGTTAAAAAGTTATGGTCGAAACAAGAAATAGTTTGCTGTCATGTTCGCTGGCTGTTCGCTGGCCACTCACTAAGCGAGTACTGGGATCCATTTTTGTCTATTTAAGTGATTTTTCAGCATTTTTTAGGGTATGTTGTTTGGGAACTTTTTACCCCCAACTTCATCCAACACATTCTTGAGTAGATTTAGCTTAGAAACAACATTGGAGGGTGCATCTTGACGATCCGGAGTCGAATCCACTTCAATCGGAGTTGACAGACCGTGAGATTTGTGTTCTTCTTCCTTCCTCTCTATGTATTTTTCATTTTTTGGGGTTTTGTATGTAAGTTTATCTTGATTGTATGTATATTTATGGATCTTTGTATAAAATCTCTTTTACAACTCTTTATCGATGGTTATCTTGATTTTTTTACTTAATGGGTTTGGATTGTGATAGACATATACTGTTCGAACTCGATCTAAGATGAACATCTGTTAGATTCTAAATGCTAGAGATAGATTTAGGACTAATATTCACGTGGGTATCGATTCTTAATGCTCCGTGTTGTCGATTTGTGTGAGAGATCAACAATGAGACGATACGGTTGATCTCTCGACTTTGTGTTAGAGATAAACTCTGTTGTGAGCGATACGTGATGATATTGACGAGTGAATTAGGTTGCGTGCATTTGATCCATATATTTTTTAGTACGTGATGGGTAGAACGAAATACAACTCCTGAAGAGTTTTCTCATTTCTTAAGAATGTACTTATTTTCTTGTTTTATGTTTGTTCTTCCTTTTGAATTTTTATCCCAAACCATTTAAACCCAAGCTTAGAGACGTAGAGATTGTCGAACGGCATTCTTTCCCTCACACTGATCCCTGTGGAGACGATAAATCCCGGAGGAAATTCTTCCGAAAATAATATTTTTGCTTGCTGCTTTACCGCTTCAACAGATTCGCAATGGTATTGTTAACAATATGTTAAGTTTATGAAGTGATAATGCAATTCTTGTGTTGCTTAAGTTTTTGAAGTGATAAACAATAGTGTATTAAAAGACAGGAATTGGTTTGCTTACTAATTTTTATCACGTGCATTAATATATCATTGAAAAATCTATGCTAAAAAAATATTACTATTTATATTTATTTATTAGTTTATTTATTTATTTATTTATTTAATATTTTAAATTCATTCTATTTAAGTGGATGTATTTACTTTTAGGTGATTATTGTGTGTTTTATTTGAATCAATTCAATCGTGTGGTCGCCGATATTTATTTGTCTTGCTTTTTCTCTCATATCGTGCTTGTACTTGATGATATATCTCGATGTTGATTTCACTTACACATTCAAAATATTTTTTAAAAGTAATTTTCGATTCGTCGAGCCATTTTCTACCCTTGTAAGTCGAGTGCTTTCAAAGTCTCGCCATCAACCTTTTGGGTCACAGACACAACATTTTAGAGCTTACTCCTGGGCTTCCTTACAGTGAGACCTATTTGATCAATTACTTCTAGTTGGTCACTTAGAAGACTAGCCCACTTTGCTAGTGCACACGTTAAAACTCAATTTCAAATCTCGATTCACATCGAGCATTTTCTCCAAACAAATTAAAATACTTAATAACTATTCAAATACAATTTCAATAAAAGGATGAAAAAGAGAGAGTTCTAAGTCTTTGGTTCACTCTCCCAATTGTTTGGGTCCGAGAAGTCTTTCTTAAGCTTGAACAATTGTCTCCTAAAAAATGATAAACGAATTCAAATCTATTTTCTTAAACACATAGATGAAAAAGAGAGAGCTCCAAGTCTTTGGTTCACTCTCCCGATTATTTAAGGTTCAAGAAGTCTTTCTTAAACTTCGAGTAATCATCATCCAATTAATACACTCTAATCATATTAAACATATTTCATAATATTAGATGAGAAAAGGAGAGAGCTCCAAGTCTTTGGTTCACTCTTCCGATTATTTGAGGTCCGAGAAGTCTTTCTTAAGCTTCGAATAATCCTCATTTGTTAAAATACTTTCAAACGCTATTTAAACAATTCCTTTTGCAATGAAAAAGAAAGTGTTTCAAGTCTTTGGTTCGCTTTCCCGATTACTTGAGGTCCGAGAAGTCTTTCTTAAGCTTCAAGTAATTGTCATTCGTTCAACTTATTCAAACCATACTCAATTCTATCCTCTCGCATTTGAGGTTGAAAAAAGAGAGAGCTCCAAGTCTTTGGTTCACTCTCCTGATTACTTGGGTCCGAGAAGTCTTTCTTAAGCTTCAAGTAATCGTCACCTCTAGCTAAACATATGATACATCTAACCAAATACCTCGCCCCGTGCGACCACAATCCTAAAATCAATTCAAATCTACCCTCTTTTCAAATCCAAAATACTTAATCAATCAAACTCTATTCCTCGCCCCCGCGCGATCCATAACTCAAACAACTCTTTCCCAAAGAACATTGTTTAGTCCCTTCTTCCGCGCATAACAAACTCGTGCTTCAGCCTCCCCTAGCGAGCAGACAAGCCAATGTTTAGCAGTTAGAATGTGACCTAAACTCTCGTTCAACTCATACCCACTTTTTATCAAGAACATTGTTTAGTCCTTTCTTCCGCGCATAACAAACTCGTGCTTCAGCCTCCCCTAGCGAGCAGACAAGCCAACGTTTAGCAGTTAGAACGCGACCTAAACCCTCGTTCATTCCAAACACCTTTTAACAAACCGTAGGCCGAACTACGGCTGCTCTGATTCTTCATTCACTTTTGAATGTAAGATACGTAGGCACAAGATTGCGATGATCTTGCCGAGCACATTTCCTCACAATTCCCAAACCTTTACCCGTAGTCCCATGAACTACGAACGCTCTGATTTTCCACTTCTTACAAGTGAAGATACGTAGGCACAAGGGCCCTAATCCTTGGCGAGCACCCTATCTTAATAATCACCCTTTTTCCCATTAGCAAGAAATTCCTTAGAAGATAAACAAACATAGTTAACTTTCTCTCGCGAATCGAATCAAGAGGTTCCCGTTGAGTACAAAGGATGTAGAGGGTGCTAATACCTTCCCTCTATGTAATCAACTCCGGAACCTAGAATATTGGTTGCGATGACCATGTTCTTATCCCTTTTAAGGTTTTATCGATATTTTCCTATTCCTTTCTTGGAATGAATAAAATTCGGTGGCGGCTCTGTTCGAACGTATTTTCCGCGTCCATCGCGAGGATCGTATTTTTCGAGGTACGACACATTGCGAATTCGATTTTGAAAATCAAGCTAAGCGAATGACAATAACATTATTAGCATGGTTTTGCAAAAGAAAGTGTAATACCTCTGTGGGAGTAGATTCAAAACGGATTCCAGGTTTGTTTCTGTTCTCTTGCAAATTGATTCCGTGTATGTGTTTTGATCGTTGTGTGGAAGGTGGTGTGGCGGAAGATCAAAGAGGAAGGAGGAATGGTTTATTGATGGCTGTTTTTGATTCCAGTCCCTTTTTTTCCTGCCCGTTCTGTTCTCTCCTTCCTCTCCTTTTATGTTGAAACAAAACTAGGTTTTTTCTTTTTGTAAGCAATTCTGAGTTTCTTCTGTTGTAACTTTGATTCCTTACTGTGAATTTCTTGTCTTTTTCCATTTTGATGTTGATGCTTTTTCTGAGTAAATTCTGAGGTTGTATAATTCCTTCTTTGTGAATTTTGACTTGCTGCTATTGTATTTTCTATTATGTTCTGAAATACTACTATTATTTTGAAATTGACCTCTTGCATTTGTCTTTATTCTGAGTCGAAAATTTGATGCCTTGTATTGTTTACACCCTGCTCTGAATTTATCTGTGGTTCCTGATACTTTCCTGGTACATTGTTGTCTTTATTTTTATTTGGATGAATCCAGTATACGAAAATGTTAGGTATGCACACAAAATTCTGAAGTATGATGTAATGAAAGTGTGATGGTTTGGATTGTTTGGTTGATGTTGAATTGGTTTGAAATTGTTTTTGGATGTACTAACCTTTGCGAAATTGAATGTGATTTCAGCCTTAAGTTCACTTGGATGAGGAGTATCGGTCAAGGCAAGAATGTCATTAGGATGAAGAAACGGTGGTCTAGGATTTTAGCATGGACGCAAATTGACGGTTTATCAATAGAACAAAAAGGGCGCAGATTTAGGCCACATTCAAAGTCTTGAATTTGGCTCAAAAACCTCCCCTTAATCATTTAGGAATCATAGAAATCTTGGCCACAAATGGTAGGATTAGGTCTATATTTCCTTGTAACAAAACTTTTGTGATTCTTGCCAAACAAATGTAATTCTTATTGGCACCTATTTAAGTTGACATCAAAATAAAATGCTACTTTACATAATGAAAGATTCAAAATTTCCATTAATCCAAACAAACTTGTGATTCAACATTGAAGAACTTATGGAACAATTGGAATGCATTTATCTTGACATGAAATGAACTCCCTTATAACTTTCACATTATCTTTGTACATTTAGTCATGAATTTGAATTTGAATAGGTTCGCAAACCTCGAATGAAACTTTCACTAGAAATGTTGAATGGACTTTGAAAATTTATCCAAAATGACATTTTCTTTGCATACCTTCTCTTTTTTCTAACGGATGACAAACACTTCAAACCTCACCCTTGAGCAACTTTGTTATGGCTAGAGAGCTTTCCAAATCCAAAACATGCTTGAATTAAGTTCAAGAATCACATTCAAAATTAGACCAAACTTTCACTTTGAGCCTATCCTTGGCTTTAAAGCCTTAGGGCTTCTAAGCACAATCCTCATCCTTAGATCTAAGTCCGAATTCCCATAGATTTGCAACAGAAAAGCCCACCTCTTGAACTATCAGAAGTAAACCCGAAGTTGCTTTGAGTTTCCTGATTCTCAAATCTTACAGTAACTCACACCCTAACTTCCTTAAGACTTTTTGGTACTTTAATGAAGAGGAAATCCACTTTTGTCATTCCAATTATTTCATTCATCCAAATATGATAGTGAGGAGTCTGAATCCATAGTTATATAAGTTTGAACAATTGAAGAACTTGTAGGGAGACCACGTTGTACTAGATTTCTGATAGGGGAGAGGTCTCTTGAGAACGCGAGAACTTGTTTGGTTAGTGCTCCTTCCAGAATCTTGATTGATCAATGCTCCTAACCTCCTGGCCCAAAATCCTAATTCCACAAAAGAAACAGAACCACAAAACTTGATAGTTGTTAGTTATGCCATATGATTGACCTATAATGATAGGCAAGAGATCAAAGAATCTGAGGGTAAAATTTGGGGTGTGACAGTTGCTCCTATTTAAATATCCTTACCGGATGACATGAGTGATGAAAATCCTCATGAGATCATGGGAGAAGGTATTAAAATACAGATAACCGAAATTTTTTCCCTTAGATGCAATGACATGCTATGTTATGGACAAAAGCAAAACAATATAATGCTGACATGCAATGAATTCTGACATGATGAAAATGATGGAATGCTAAATGCAAAGAATGCAGAAGACAACGAAGGCAACCAGAGAAAAAAAGAGACACAATTAGCAACCACTCACTGGGGAAGCTGAAACAAACTGGGGGAATCTAAAGTGATGGAGCAACAGGTTCAAGCATGACCAGCTGACACTCTAGAAGAAAAGGATCCTCCCCGAAGACAAAACTAAGAGATGGTCTCCACTGGGGAATAATCCAGAGTAGTGGATCAACCAGTTCAAACATGACTAAACGACACGCTAGAATAAAGACAAAGACAAATTCTTTACTGGGATAAAACCAAAAAGAAGTATGATCTCCATGGGGACCAAATTAAACAAAGGGTTGATCTTCAACAAGAGACACAAAGAAAGTAGTCTCCTAACCAGAGACCAAAGAAATTAAGGAATGATCTTCTTACAAGAGATTAGGAAAAAATTGGGAAACAAATAAACTTTCTAGAAATTTTCTTAAAACGAAGAGTTCAAACAGGATCTTCAAGAAATTCCAGAAAAGACAGAGAACTAAACAAAACTCCGAATAGCAGTAGCAAAAGTGGGATAAGAGCGTCAAAACAAATGAACTTTGGTACCAATAACCATTGGATTTTCAAACAATGCTAGTCACTACTGGACTTTCAAAAGAAATGCCAATTACTATTGGACTTTGAACAATGTCAGTCACTACTGAACTCTCAAAAGAAATGCCAATTACTATTGGACTTCCAACAATTCTAGTCACTACTGGACTTTCAAAAGAAATGCCAATTACTATTGGTCTTTCAACAATGCCAGTCACTACTGGACTTTCAAAAGAAACGCCAATTACCATTGGACTTTAAAATAAATTCCAGTCACTACTAGTCTTTCAAAAGAAATGCCAATTACCATTGGACTTTAAAATGAATGACAGTCACTACTGGGCTTTAAAGAATGCCAATTACCATTGGACTTTAAAATAAGTGTCAGTCATTACTGGACTTTCATGGAGATTGTTAGTAACGACTAGACTTTAAAGAGGAAGACTGGTAACGACCAGGCAAACAATATCAATAGCAGATGGAGGTGACTAAAGGTTCTAGTAACAACTAGACTTAAAAGGGATACAGGTGACGACCCATAAACATAAAATAGAATCAGTAACAACTGAAACCAAGACATTGGTGACGACCAATAGTCAGAAAAGGCGGAGGATGCCCATGACAACGGACTCAACAAACAAGGCAGCTGGTAACAACCAGGATAAAACAAACAAGATAAAAGGTAACAACCAAAGAAGCCAGATATGTCATGATGCAAATGATTAATGATATGCAAGAGCCGACTCTGACGAGAGACAAAGAATCTGGAGACTCAAAGGGGAAAGGTAGATAGGCCTATCTATCTTGCTAGGGACACAAATAATCACACTAAATTCAAAGAACAAATGTGTCTGCAGATTCATTGGGAAATAAACCCACTCCACTTGGGAAATAAAGCTTAGGAAAGCTTTTCAGAAATGGCAGTGCAACTTTCAATGGAGGCGCTAAATGACTCCATTGAGGATGAGTCTCCATACTATCATAAGAGCATATCTCGTAGAGAAAACTGGGGAGGCTGTCTTCAATCTTGGTAACTACACACGATCGAAGAAGCACCCTAACAAATCAATTTAACTAGCGTTTCAATGGGAAATGCATTGAGATTGCACATCACAGCTTCTGCCACCTTAAGACTTTCTAGGGCGTCTGATTTCCATTGAATCTTTCCAAGAGCCAAAGCAGCTTTATGTTTGTTAAGCTTTCAAAAACTATTTTTAAATTCGAAATTTTACTTTCAAAATTATTATTGATTAATAAACGATGTTTTGCATAACAAAGAAAAATAGGGAAAACAGTAAATTTCAAACAGACGAAGGGTCCAAAATCTGATTTATTTAGGAATGAAAGCTTGCAAATGACAAAATTCCATAAAACATTTACAATTGAAAATGGAAACATGGAAAAAGGTTACGTTGAATCCAATAACAATCCATCCCTAATGACTAAGATCCCTCAAACACCTTGCTTCTGACAAGAGCGGTTAAAATGAACTTCTTATATAATCTTCTGCTGAGGTGACAACCATCTGATGCAGTGAAATGCCCTTGTCCCTAACTTTTTCCTTAATTGCCCTTTCAGGTTTTCAATCCACCGAAACGCTCATTTTTGCCTAAGCCGCCCTTTCGAGTTTTTGACTTAGCGAGCTTATCTTTTTTATTTCATCCCTAACTTTTTCCTGGACCTCCTTCATAGGTTATGATCCAGCGGGATACCCACTATTGCATAAGCCACCCTTGCGAGTTTTCAACTTATCGGGTTCTTTAGGCATAATATTTTCGTACTGCATCAGAATTCACCGGGTGAGTAAGTTGTTCTCCATCCATTGTTGTGAGAATTAACGAGCCTCTTGAGAAAACAGTTTTTACAACAAATGGGCCATCATAGTTAGGCATCCATTTTCCCCGTGTATCTATGTGAACTGGCAAAATCTTTTTGAGTACAAGCTCCCCTTCTTGGAACTCTCGGATGCGAACCTTTTTGTCAAAAGCTCTCTTGATCCTTTTCTGATATAACTGGCCGTGACACATCGCAACCATGCGCTTCTCATCAATAAGGTTCAGCTGATCAAATCTTTCCCTCATCTATTCTGCTTCTTCAAGCTTGGCTTCCATTATGACTCTTAAGGAAGGTATCTCAACCTTAATAGAAAGTACTGCATCCATCCCCTACACCAAGGAAAAACGGGTTGCCCCTATCGAGGTGCGAACAAATATTTTGTACCCATTCAAGGAAAATGGCAGCATCTCGTGCCAATCTTTATAGGTCTTCACCATCTATTGAAAAATCTTCTTGATGTTTTTATTTGCAGCTTCGATAGCCCCATTCATCTTGGGACGATAGGGAGAAGAGTTATGATGTTCAATTCTGAAATCATTGCACAACTCTTTCATGGTCTTGCTATTTAAATTGGTACCATTATCTGTTATGATTCGGCTTGGGGTTCTGTATCGACAGATAACCTCCTTCTTAAGAAAACGGGCTACCACTTTTCGAGTAACATTAGCATAAGATGCAGCTTCAACCAACTTTGTGAAGTAATCAATGGCGACTAGAATGAATCGGTGTCCATTAGAAGCCTTTGGTTCAATTGCACCAATCATGTCAATGCCCCACATAGAGAACGGCCAAGGCAATAACAACACATTTAGCAATGCTGGAGGCACATGCATCTTGTCCGCATAAATTTGGCATTTAGGACATTTTTTGGCATATTAGATGTAGTCGATTTCCAAAATCAACCAGTAATATTTAGCCCTCATAATCTTTTTGGACATGGCATATCCATTGACACGAGTACCAAATGTTTCTTCATAAATATCTTGCATTAACAAACCCGCTTCTTGTCTGTCGACACATCTAAGCAGGGCCGTGTCATGATTTCTCTTATAAAGCACATCATCAATAAGAAAGAACTTAGATGCCAATCTTCTCAAAGTTTTCTTGTCAAGTGATGTAGCATCAACCGAATATTCCTGATTCTGAAGATACTTCTTGATATCATAAAACCATGGTTTCCCATATGTCTCTTCTTCTACCACTTGGAAATAGGATAGCTCGGTCTTCCTCTCGATTCAGATAAGTGTCGCTTCATTAACAAATATGACCTTCCACATTGAGTCTAGCATAGCCAATGTATCAACAATGTAATTTTCAGTCCTCGGGACATGTTTAAAAGTGATTTCATCAAAGTACTCGATCATCTCAACAATGCACGCTCTATATGGGATCAATTTTTCATATCTGGTCTCCCATTCACCCTTTACTTGATAAATCACCAAGGCTAAGTCACCACTCACTTCAAGGATTTTGATTCGAAGATCAATTGTTGCCTCAAGGCCTAGAATGCAAGCTTCATATTCGGGAATATTGTTGGTACACTCAAAACATAACCTGGCTATGAAAGGAGTGTATCCACCATCTGGGTTCATCAAAATGGCACCTATACCGTGCCCATTGTAATTGGAGGAACCATCGAACATCATCTTCCACTGGGAACCTGACTTAGGACCCTCATCTGGACCTGGCTCTTCATAATCCTTCTTTATCAACATGATGTCTTCATCGGGAAAGTCAAACTTCAGCGGTTCATAGTCTTCCACCGGCTGGTCTGCAAGGTAGTCTAATAAGATACTACCCTTGATAGACTTCTGAGCAACATACTGGATGTCATATTCTGATAATAACATATGCCAACGGGCGAGCCTTCCTGTATGAGCAGACTTTTCAAAAATATACTTTATTGGGTCCATTTTTGAAATCAATAAAGTAGTATGACAGATCATATATTGCCTCAAACGTCTGGAAGCCCATGCCAAAGCGCAACAAGTTTTCTCTAAAAGTGAATATCGGCTTTCACAGTCAGTGAACTTCTTGCTCAAATAATAGATGGCATGCTCTTTTCGTCCAGACTCATCCTGTTGTCCCAACACACAACCCATTGAATTTTCAAGAACCGTTAAGTACATGAAAAGAGGCTTTCCAGGAATAGGAGGAATTAAGATTGGAGGTTCTTGAAGGTAACCCTTGATCTTATCAAAAGCTTGCTGACAATCCGAATTCCAAACAACCGTCTGATTTTTGCGTAACAACTTGAAAATGGGCTCACAAGTGGGAGTCATATTGGAAATAAATCTGGATATATAATTCAATCTCCCAAGGAAACCTCTAACTTGGTTTTCAGTCTGCGGAGCTGGCATATCTTGAATAGCTCAAACTTTATCTGGATCTACCTTAATCCCTCATTGACTAACAATGAAACCGAGTAACTTCCCAGATCTTACTCCAAAGGTACACTTGGCTGGATTCAGTCTCAACTGATATTTCCTTAGTTTCTTAAACAACTTCAAAATATGATCCAAATGGTCTTCTTCACTCTGAGATTTGGCGATCATATCATCGACATACACTTCTATCTCCTTGTGCATCATGTCATGAAATAATGTCACCATGGCTCTTTAGTAAGTGGTACCAACATTCCTCAAACCGAAATGCATGACTTTATAACAATAAGTTCCCCAAGGGGTGATGAAAGTAGTCTTTTCCATGTCATCTGGATCCATCTTGATTTGGTTGTACCGGAGAAACCATCCATAAATGAGAAAACTGCAAAGTGAGCTGAATTATCTACCAAAGTATCGATATGCAGCAAAGGGAAATATCCTTTAGACTTGCCTTGTTCAGATCCCTATAATCCACACACATTTTGACTTTCCCATCTTTCTTCGGTACGAGCACAATATTGGCTACCCATTCTGGGTATTTGGATACTGCCAAGAAACCTGCATCAATATGCTTTTTCACCTCATCCCGAATCTTGAGAGCCATATCAGGTCTAGTTCTTCAGAGCTTCTGTTTGACTGGTGTACACTCTGGTCAGAGCGGTAACTTGTGAACCACTATGTTAGTGTCTAAACCAAGCATATCCTAATATAACCAAGAAAATACATCAACATACTCTTTTAAAAGCTTCACTAACTGCTGCTTGACTTCTGCCCCAAGCGTTGCCCCAATCTTGACCTCTTTCCTATCTTCTTCAGTGCCAAGATTAATAACATCCACGTACTCCTTGTGAGGTTGAAGGTACGTGTACTTATATTATGCCATATTTTCCAGTTCATCAGGGATCTCGAAATCTTCATCCTCATCTTCGGCTTGGTATATAGGTGAGTCGAAGTCAGGAGGGAAAACAAAGTCATTGGATTCAACGGGTTTTGGGGTATCATTGCATGTTGGAATGGCAATTTATTAAAACACACAAAGATAAATGCAGCAAAAAGAAAATTGTTTTGTTTGTGTCTTTTGAACGATTGTCATTTTCTTTTAAAAGTGAAAACATTAGATAATAAATGAAACAACAATGAAGAATTTAATAAAATAACTTCATTAATCATAATATTCTTGAAAGCACGGGGCCCTACAAAAATATCCTATAGCCTTGGGCACGACTATGGAGGTTTGAAAAACAACAATAAGTAAAGAAAACAAACAAATTACTTCAACACCGGAAAGATCACGGGAATTTCAACAGCTTCCCAGTTGCTTAAAGCAGTCTCGCAATGATATACCAAATGTTCAACATCCGCGTCTTCAAAGTCTTCTCCCACAACATTAACTTGGAATCCCCCACTGATGAACACCTCTTGGATAGTCTTCGGACGTCCTTCGTCATGTGTTGATGCTTCAACATGAGTTGGTTTATAACCCAACCCTTGGCGATCCAATCTTGCCTTTACTTCCATAACCTCTCCCCAGCCTGCAGGAGTACCCTTTTTTAATGTAGATTTTATGCTCTGGGCGGATGCAAAAGATGGACCACTCTTTGCCACTGCTTCTTCTATCATCACCGCCTTAGCTATCTCAAGCGCTTGGAAATACGTTTCCAACGCGTCCTCATCTGCCTCAATATATCTGAACGACGACAAATTACTCACCATTAAGTCCTCTTCGCCATGTACAATTACCATCTTGTCATTCACAACAAATTTCACCCTTTGATGCAAAGTGGAAGTCACCGCTCCAGCCGCATGAATCCAAGGCCGTCCCGACAAACAACTGTAAGCTGGGTTAATGTCCATCACTTGAAATGTGATATCGAAGACATGGGGACCTATCATAATCGACAACTCCACTTCCCCAACAACCGTCCTCCTCAAACCATCAAAAGCCTTAACAATTAACGACGTCGGTCTCATCTCTGCCCCTTCATATGCTAATTTTGCAAGCATCCTTTTAGGCAATACATTTAACAAGGAGCCAGTGTCAACCAAAACCTGTGCCAAAGCATCTTCTTGACATCTGACAGATACGTGCAACGCACGATTATGATTACGCCCTTCCCTTGGCAGCTCTTCATCGCTGAAACTTAGAGTGTTGCAGGTTCTAATGTTAACTATCACAGAATCAAACTGGCCAACGGTTATATCTTTTGTCATGTGTTCCTGCATTGACACCTTTTGTAAAGCCTCTTTATGGGCTGGAGAATTCATCAGGAGAGACAAAATCGATATTTTTGAGGGAGTTTGATGAAGCTGATCAACAACCCTGTAATCACTTTTTCGGATAATTCTCAAAAACTCCTCAACATCTCCTTCATTGGTTGGCACTTCTCTGTCTTTTGTTGTCATGACAGGGGTAACCTCCTTTTGAGAGACCACTATTATTTTGGGTTTATATACTCGACCGCTACGGGTCATCTTGCTTGTTCCCGCAATATTCGTTACGTCAATTTGGTCACTTTTTACTTCCTCATTTTGAATAACCTTACCTGATCTTTGGTCCATCACAGTCATATCATATCTCTACGGGACCACCTTTGTACTCTCAAAAGGAAACGATCTCGGCTTCTGGATGATAACTGGTCGGGGCTGATCAATAGCAGATTTGTTAAAAACAGGTTTCACATTTTTACTGGTCATATTGAACACAAGAACTTTTTCACATTTCTTCGGTAGATTGAACATAGGCTCAACCACTAAAATTTCCTCCTTCTTTATCTTGCTACGTACTTGCAATAGTCCATCATCAATCAAACTTTGCACATTCTTTTGAACCACACCACACCCTTTAGGATTAATAGAACATTCCTCACAATTATCATGGGTACCTTCAATCAGTCCCACTTTTAACAATTTCTCATGAAGCGACCGCAACGGGGCCTTGATTTCTGACGCATCACAAACTATCCTTTCATCTGACGCTTCTTCTATAGCATGAACTCCTCAGTGATTTGGCAATGGATTATTTTTAACATTGGGTTGTACGTCATCAAAAGACAAAATCTTCTTTTCCATGAGCTCTCTGACAAGATGCTTCAAGGCAAGACACCCTTCTAAGTCATGGCCGGCAGCACCTTCATGAAATGCACAATGAGCATTTGGATTGTAGTGAGGAGATGAAGTGTCGGAAGGTGGTCCTAGCAGTCTTGTTGTTATCAGCCCTTATTGCACCAAAGATGGATACAACTCTTTATAAGTTATTGGTATCTGAGGAAATGAAGGCCTCGTTGCTGGTCTTCGATTTTGGTAATTTTGCCTTGGCGCTTGAGCTCTAGGTTGTTGGTATTGCTGATAGGGCGGAGCGTTGGGCGCTCGTTGATACCCTTATTGTTGAATTGATCGATACATAGGTGAATTGGTTGATATATATATATATATATATATATATATATATATATATATATATATATATATATATATATATATATATATATATATATATATATATATATATATATATATATATATATATATATATATATATATATATATATATATATATATATATATATATATATATATATATATATATATATATATATATATATATATATATATATAAGGCCTATGTGTTGAAATAAAGGTTTGTGTTGAATAACAATGACTATAAGCAGGTTTATATGTTGAATTGTTATGGTATATATAAGACCTAAGTGTTGAAATAAAGACTTGTGTTGAATATAATTGTTATAAGCAGATTTATGTGATAAATTATAAAGAATTGTGCAACAACATTCAACAAAAAACACTTCATAAAAATATGCACAATAGACATCGCTTTTACCAAAAAAACGCTAGGAAAAAAGTGATTTTTAAAAGAAAAAAATCTAATGACGTGTAGAAAAGGCAGCGCTTTTCTTGAAAAAGCACTACTGGAGGGGGGGCGGAAGAGAGCCCTTTTAAAAGCGCTGCTAAAATGGGGGAAAAGAGAGCGCTTTTCTTAAGAAAAGCGCTGCTAAATGTCTTCAAAAAGTATACTTTAGAGAGCGTTGTTAAAGGAGGGGGGGGGGGGGGGGGAGAGCGCTTTTAATGAAAAAGCGCTGCTAAAGGTTTTAAGAAAATATACTTTATAAAGCGCTTTCAAGTGCTGGTAAAAAGGGGGAGGGGGGAGGGTAAGAAAAACGCTGCTAAAAGGGGGTCTATAGCAGCGCTTTTTACTTAAAAAAAGCGTTGTCTTTACCTACAGCAGCGCCACTTTAGACAGCGCTGCTAAAGGCCAAAAAAATCGCTGCTAAATGTCTTTTTTGACATATTGTGTATATATATATATATATATATATATATATATATATATATATATATATATATATATATATATATATATATATATATATATATATATATATATATATATATATATATATATATATATATATATATATATATATATATATATATATATATATATATATATATATATATATATATATATATATATATATATATATATATATATATATATATATCATCTCTTATACTTATTAATATTGGTCTGTCTCTTTTATCAATAATTGATCTCTTTAGAGTCCACTAGTTACTCTATTGGTCCTAACTAATGATATTAAGAGCACTTAAGATCTTCAATTATTTTAACGGACACAAATTAAAGTGCAAAGGAACTAATTTGATCTCAACTAACACTCAATTTAGCTTTTAAAGAAAATATGAGATATTACATTTTTCTTTTAAAAAATAATGTTTAATAAAAATATAAATTTGTTGATACATTTTTATATTAAACATAAATATTTATTTTATATATTAATACCAAATATTAGTTTATTAAACAAAATTGATGAATATATGATATTAATACATGATATTAGTAATAATAATACGTAATAAAAATCATAAACTAATCATAACATTCAAATTATACTCTGTCGAAATTTTAAAAAACAATAAATTACAACATATAATAAAGTCATTAAAATTCATCACTTTAACATTGACATTAATTTGAAAATTATATTAATTTTTTTTATAATTATAACTATTAATGCTCGTAAATATTATAAAATAGAAGTTCTTTTTATTGTAGACAAGAAACATTCAAGTAAATTGTATATTTGAATTAATACTGATTATTCAATATACTCTTCATCATTTTTATTGAAACTCTATATTATACTTCCACTATCATTTAAAGACATGTCCAAATTTTGCATTTAATTGAATTCATCTTTATAATGTATTGTAATTCAATGTAAATGACATAAAATATATAAACTTTAACCACTTAAAAGAAATGTTGATTTAGTTAGTGTAATTCAATATAAGTTCTTAGTAGCAATTATCCTTGTCAGTTACCCCTTGATTTAGATATTAATATGGTGACTTGGAAAAGTGAGACATTGCAAAAACAAAATACATGAAATCAAGTAATTTGGTAAACATGCAAAATCAAGAAGTTATGCATTTTGAAGGCTTTGAAAAACTAAAAAAGCTTGAAATAGTGTTAAAATCGGGACATAGAAAAAACAAAATATACGAAGTCAAGAAACTTGGTAAACATCCAAAATTAAGAAGCTATGCATTTGAAGGCTTTGAAAAACCAAGAAACCATGAATAAGTGTATAATACAACGAGTGTATATATTCAACTGAATAGTGTTAAAAATCAGGACATAGAAAAAATAAAATACATGAAGTCAAGAAACTTAGTAAATATCCAAAATCAAGAAGATATGCATTTTGAAATCTTTGAAAAACCAAGAAAGTAGGAATGAATGTATATTACAACAAGTATATATATTCAATTGAAAATCAGAACATAGCAAAAACGAAATACATGAAGTCAAGAAACTTGATAAACATCCAAAATCAAGTAGCTATTCATTTTCAAGGCTTTGAAAAACTAAGAAAGCGAGAATGAGTGTATATTCAACTGAATAGTGTTAAAAATTAGGACATGACAAAGCTTTGAAAAATTAAGAAAGCGAGTTTACCAAAATGCATAACTTCTTGATTTTGCATGGGTATAATTGTTTGCATATTGTGTTTCTTTTGCAAACAATTATATCCATACCCCTACAATTTTAAAAAAATACCAATTTTATTTTTGTATATTTTTTTATTATATTTTGTTTTTACTTTTTACTGTGTTGTGTCAGATTGTTAGAGTTCTGAGAAATTCATCAATCGAGTATTCCAAAACACTTTTAAAATGACTTCCGGTATGTTGGTTTTTTCAAACCGGAAGACTTTGGCAAAGAGTTCCGATTTATACACAATATGTACCGGAAGAGTTTATCAAAGACTTCCGGTTTACGTTTTTCGTAGAATTTTACCGGAACATTTTTCTTAAGAGTTCCAGTACTTGTAAAAAGTGTACCGGAACACTTTTTACCAGTCTTCCGATTTGGTAACGTTGGCTACCGGAACTCTTTTCCTGAGTCTTCTAGTTTGCATTTGTAATTATTTTTTTAATTTTTTTTAATTTTTTTTAAAAATTTTTTTGTAATTTTTTTTATTCAGGTACATAAATTCCTTTACAAATATGCGATAAAGATCAGATATGCGTAGATACGTCTGATGTTTTTTCAACTACTCAAAGCTTTGGTACACGAGAAGTGGTGATAAAATGGATTAAAGAGATCGGAATCCGAAATAAAGTAACGGTTATCATCACTCGTTCAGATATTGAAACAGGCAAGAGAGGAAGAAGTAACAAATTAATATTTGGATGTGATAAAGGAGGAAAACACGAAGATATTGATAGTGGAACCCAGAGTGCGACAAAAAAATATGGATGTCCATTTAGAATCAGATCAATTCCAGCGACTGATGGATCTGGATGGAAGATTGATGTAAAATGTGGAGTTCATAATCATGATTTACCTGATAGATTAGAAGGCCACGCATTTGTTGGTAGGTTGACAGCGGATCAGAAGCAACATGTTGTTGATTTGACAAAGAGAAAGGTTCCACCTAGACATATATTGCTTTCATTGCAAGAGCAAGATCCAGATGATGTCACTCGGATCACGCAAATATACAAGCAGAAGAGTATGATAGAAAAAAAATATAAGAGGTCCTAGAAGTGAGATACGACATTTGTTTAAGCTTATTGAGGATGCAGGTTATGTTTATTGGAGTAGAAAAAGAGATGACTATGAAGTTATTAGAGATATATTTTGGGCTCATACAGATTCAGTTAAATTGTTGAATATTTTTTCTATTGTGTTAGTTATGGATAACACTTACAAGACAAGCAAATATAGGCAACCTCTGTCTGAGCAGACTGAGACTTTTTGTTGGTTGCTAGATAAGCTTAAACAATTGTTTGTGAAGAAAGAGTTATGTCCACAAGTAATTTTGACAGATAGAGATCTTGCTTTGATGAAAGCCATTGAAATTGGGTTTCCAAGGTCGACCAATTTGCTATGTCGATTTCATATTAACAAGAATGTTGGTGCAAAACGGAAACAATATGTGGCTAGTGTCATGCAAAAGAAAATTGACGAATTATGGACGGATGTTGTATGGGCTAGTGATGAGGTTGAGTATGATCAAAGGTTGAACCAACTTGAGCAGGTGTGTGTTGATTGTAATGAATTTATTGATTATGTGAAGGACACATGGTTGACACCACATAGACAAAGATTTGTTGGAGCATGGATTAATCGAGTGCTACATTTGGGTAATGCCACGACTATCGGTATGTATTTATTTTTAGTATTTCAAAATTGTATATTTTTTTGAATTTTTTAAAAATATTTTTAATATGTATTAATTTTAGGGTTGAGTCTGCTCATTGGAAGTTAAAGCAAATGTTGGGGAACAGTATTGGTGACATTGTCAAATGTTGGGAGGCTATGAATGACAACTTAAAGTTACAATTGAGCAATATTAGAGCTTCTTTTCAAAAGAGTTTTTATGAAGTTGAGCATGCCCACGTAAGTATATTTTACAATAATTTACGTGGTTCAGTGTCTCGAGATGCATTGAGACGCATTTTTGAAGAGTTAAAACGAGTTGATTATGTTAGAACTAACAAGGAAATATGTCGTTGTACTCTTAGAACAACCTATGGATTACCTTGTGCTTGTGAGTTGACAGGGTATAGAATTGATGGTATACCTATACCAATAGATGTTGTGCATGTTCATTGGAGAAAACTAAGTATGGAAGTTAAGTTGGACAAAGACGTAGATGATGGATCCGAGGTGGATATGAGTAGTGAAATAGATGAGTTATGGAAAAGGTTTAAGTCACTGGATGTTGTTGGGAAAAGGGAATTAAAAAGTAGGGTTTTTGAACTTGTCTTCCCCACAATGACTTTTATGTGTCCACCACCTGAGAAAATAAAAACTAAAGGGGGAGTCAAGAAGAAAGACAAAAAACCAGTAGGGTATGATGTTTATAGAGACCCTTCGTATTATGAGTATGCTGATCAAGCATCTCAATCTTCACAGAGGCAATCTCAACCATCACAAACTTTGAAGAAGTTGAAATTATCACAGTCTGCACAAAAGAAATCTCAACCATCACAGGCTTCAAAGAAGTTGAAATTATCACAATCTTCACAGTCATCTAAGCAGTTCATCCTTCAGTTTCCTAATCACATCAGCTCATATATTGATGATGTAGTTAATGTTGTATCAGATGGTAATTGTGGATTTAGAGTCATTGCTTCATTGCATGGATATGGTGAAGATGGTTGGCCAATGGTTCGTCGAGACTTGGGGTTGGAAATAATACATAATGAAAGATCAAGTTTGTATGCCAATTTATTTACTGATCAGTTAGCAGTAGTGAGAGAATCTTTGATGATAGAGGATTTTGGTCCTCAACCACTACATAAATGGTTAACTCTACCAGATATGGGTTACGTGATAGCGAATCATTATAATATTGTACTTGTCTGTTTAGGAATTGAATGTTGGACTTTCTTCCCTATGACAACTTCATTTTCACCGAATGTAGCAATTTACTACATTGGTTTTGTAAACAGAAATCATTGGGTTCAGGTACTTAGTTGTTTTTAGATAATGCGATTAAACCTAATTCTTTTTCGTTATTTTTACTTAATATTTTGATTATTTTTTTATTTAGGTAAACATGAAAGAAGGGTTTCCATTCCCACCAGTGACAGTAGATTGGAAGAAGTTTCGTTCTCCAGCAGCAACATCTTGGATGCTAGGATTTGCAGGACGTCTACAACATTGGAAACAACTTACGCCTATATTACCAACGCATTATGAATTATAAATCATGTTACTAATTTTTAATTTCAAAACATGAATCATGAATTATGTTATTCAATTTTAATTTCAAAACATGAATCGTGAATTATGTTATTCATTTTTAATTTCAAAACATGAATCGTGAATTATGTTATTCATTTTTCATTTCAGGCTACAAGTTAACACATAAACATAAACCAACTAGGTTAAATGAGTCTAAAAGTTAACACATAAACATAAACCAATTAGGCAAAATGAGTCTAAAAGTTAACATATTACCATAAATATAAATATAAGTCACTGTGATCGAGCAATATGTAAAGCTTCGAACAAATCAGCAAACTGTGGGTCATTCTCTTCAGCACCAACCCGTTGAAGATAACGATGAATCAATGAAGATATACGAGCCTAGCTAGGATCTGATGGTCCTGCTTCATATACAAGAACTGGCATCTCTATTGGCGCATCATGATAGGGTGGTACTAGACGAGGATGCGAAACAAAATAATATCACTCAAGTTATCCATCATTTGTCTCATATGGGGTGGTGGTCGGTGCTGTCGGATGAGTCACATCTTGAACGCTCTGATGGTAACTAATCCAGTCAACATCAATATCACCAGCCATCATATAATCAAGAGGTGAATATGGAACATACTTCCTGTATCCAAACTATCGCATACATCTGTCAGGCAAGTATGGAACAATAATGTCACCCCACCTCAGACACCCCCTATATAGACATAACTCATCAAACTGACGCCATACTCTATGATTCTCGAATGGGCGCCATATGACATCAGCAGGTGTCAACTCGTCCATAATAGGTCTCAAGTCATCCACCTTCAAGGTACCTTGCCTATAGGACCATCTCATCGCTCGAGGGAGACCCGCATTATTAGCTGGTATCCAGTTCTCTTTTTTTTTTTCAAGTGTTGGAATATACTCATGAATACAACACTGTTACAAAATTAATATTGTTACTAAATTTAAAATAATTAATTATAACATAATAAACTAGATAAATAAAATTAATATACTAGATAAAATTAATTAAAACAAAATATACTAAATTAAAATAAATACTTGTAGGAGAGTCGGATAACCACCAAGCTGCTTACAACTGAACATGGAAGCATCTCCGAGATATCTATAAAGAGTAACCAACGCAGCAGCTCCCCAACTGTATCCTGATAATTCATCCAAGTCTATAAATAGTGAGCGGTACCATGCCTCGACAAGCGTAAGTGTCTTGTCCGCAAAAATAGTGGAACCCACTAACATCAACAAATAAGATCTAGTGGCATAATCCCATCTAGATGCAACTCTATGCTCTACGAATCGATCATATAACCGCTCCAACTTATAGTAGGAACCCCTGTAGTCACGAACTTGTTGTTGTGCTACTCTCCGTGACACTTCTAAATAATCAACAGTCCACTCAACAGCAAGCACTTCACTGATATCTTGAGGGCTCCAGAAGACTCCCCTGATGGGCAAGTGAAGCAGGCAAGATACGTCATATAGAGTAATCTTCATCTCACCAAATGACATGTGAAATGAAGATGTCTCTAGATGCCATATCTCTGCAAATGCAGAAACCAGGTTCGTGTCTATCTTTGTTAAACTGGTTCTCTGGAGTGAAGCTAGACCAGACCTAGATATCCAACCCTTCATCTCTATGGGTAGCTGTAGTGGAACCCTCTAAATCAACTTCAATCCATGTCCCGCTACCTTTAACTCTTTCTTCGACCCTCTCTCCTGAAAACAATTAAAAGTAAATATATTATAAAATTCAATATTAAAAATTTGAATTTTATTCAATATTAAATAATTTTCGTTTACTTACCTCACTGAAACATATATGTCTAGCAACATGATGTTCGTACTTAACTAAAACAGAGGTATCGTACGGTCCTCCTGGATATCCAACAGGCTCGGATGCTGATGCAGATGCATCAAAATGCTTTTCTTCAGTTATTCTCGATGACTCGCCCCGTCCTAGTCCGCAAGAAGGGATCCTACCATCTCTGCCTCGTGTGCGCACCACTTCCAAAATAAATAAATAAATAAATAAAATTAAAAATTAAAAATTAAAAATTAAAAAAAAACATGAACCGGAAGACTTGATCAAAGACTTCCAGTGAACAAACGTAAAAAGCCATGTACCGGAAGACTTGATCAAAGACTTCCGGTGAACAAACGAAAAAAAATATGAACCGGAAGACATACATAAAGTCTTCCGGTGAACAAACGAAAAAATACAACAAATCGGAAGACTTACTATTGGAGTTCCGGTATATGTAAGTGAAAAATGTAGTTCCTGATGACTTGTTGGAAGACTTCCGGTTTGTATGTGAAAAAAGGGTGTTCCGAAAGTGTTGAAGTGCAAATGAAATGAAAGTGTAAAATTTCTAAAATTATAACTATTTATAGAAGGGTATTTTGGTCCAATATTTTTTAGTGTAGGGGTATGGGGTAAAATTTCCTGTATGTGAGGTTCAGGGTCAACGTTATATTTGTTTCATATAGATATTGAAAAGAAATCTAGAGCCAATTGAAAAGCAGTAATAGTAGCATAAGGAGTTCAAGAAAGAGTAAAAGAGGAACATTCTCCAAATTTTTTAGATCACAAAATTAACAAGTGGAAGAAGTTAGGACTAATCCACAACCTATAAGGACCATGGGTGAATATTGCAGGAGGACCGACGCAGGACATATTTCTCCGAGGTTCCAACTAGCGAACCCTGTTGCTTTTGAAATTAAGAATAATGTTCTTGTAGTTTTGAGAGACAACTAGATTGACATAAGTGAAATTTGAGACATGTGGGAGCATCTGGCACGCTTTTATGAGACATGTTTTATGTGTAAAACAGATGGGGTGATTAAAAGTCAAATCAAGTTGAGATTGTTCGGGTTTTCATTAACAAAAAGAAAAAAACATTTGGCTGCAACATCAACTTAGTGGAACCATTCAAACATGGACTGAGTTGAAAGATAATTTCTTATTGAGATTTTTCACCAATGCTCAATTTGTTGAAAGAAGGGATGGAATTTCAAAATTTTCACAAGGTGATTCAGAATCACACTACAACACGAGAGGAAGATTGAAGATTTTACTCAAAAATTTCCCAAATTACAACATGGACAACATGGAGCAAATGTAATATTTCACAAGAGGTCTAAAATCTCATGTAAGAATGCTTCTTGATGCCTCAGCCAGAGGTATGATTAGAATAAAGAATGAAGACAAAGTGAAAATGTTGATTGAGGAAATGTGTCAGAATGAATACCGCTCTTAAAGTGAAAGAGGTGTGAAGATTGAAGGTGTTTTAGAATTGGATGCTCACATAACTTTGTTGGCTCAATTGAAGGTTCTTATTAAACAATTAGTTAGGGCCACTATTATCTTGAAAATGCGAGTAAAGTTCAAGCATTGCAGTGTGAATATTTTGGGCATAGGCATGCTAATGGCATTTAGGTACCAAAAGGAGTCACAGAAGAAACACAATATGCAAACAATTTTCCAAGAGGTAACCCTTATTATAAAGGAGATTTAACCTCGACGAAGCTTTAATCCTACAATGAAATAGGTTTTGAAAAATGATGTGCTTAAGTTACTAGAAATAGGTATGATGTATCCTATTTCTGATATTTCATGGGTTAGTATGGTTCTTGTGGTCCTAAAGAAGGAAGTAATGATAGTCATCAGAAATGAGAAGAACTAGTTAATTTCAACAAGTACGGTTACTCGGTGGCGAATGTGTTTTTACTACTAGAGGATAAACCAGACAACAAGGAAGGATCATTTTCCTCTACCATTTAGGGATCAGATGTTGGAGAGGCTAGCAGAACAAGTGTATTATTTCTTAATGGATGGTTATTCAGGGTATAACCAAATTGTTGTGGATCAGAGTTTTTGCGTATCCTAGGACGCCTTTCGGTTTATGCAACACATTAACTACTTTCCAGATGTACATGCTTTCTATTTTTGTTGATATTATGGGAATCTCAATTAATATATTTATGGATGATGTTTCTATTTTCGGTAATACTTTTGATAGTTGTGTTGATAAAATAAATTTTGTTCTTAAAAGATGCATAGAAATAAACCTTGTTTTAAACTTGGAAAAATGTTATTTCATGGTAACTGTAGAAATAGTTTTTTTTTTTTTTTTGGGGGGGGGGGGGTAAAATCTCTTTGAAAATATTGAAGTTGATCAAGAAAATATATAAGTGGTTGAAAAATTACCACCTCATGCTAATGTGAACAGAGTGGGAAGTTTCTTAGGGCACACATGTTTTTACTGTCATTTCATAAAAGACTTCTCTAAGATTGCAAAACCTTTATGCAACCTCCTTGTGAAATAGAATGATTTTTGTTTTTGATAATGAATGCTTAAATTATTTTCTGTTATTAAGAAAAGTTGGTTACCACGCCCGTAATCGTTGCTCCTACTTGGGAACTTCCGTTTGAGCTTATGTGAGATGCAAGTGATTACACAGTTGGAGAGGTTTTAGGCCAATAATTGAGAAATTTTTCCATGCGTTTTACTATGTTAACAAGGTCTATAATCAAAATTAAGTGAATTATACCACTACTAAAAAAGATTTTTTTGATGTAGTATTTGCATTGAAAACGTTTCGTTATTACCTAATTGATTCCAAGGTTGTTATTTTTACAGATCATGCATCACTCAAACATTTATTCACTAATGAAGACTTCAAACTAAGGTTACTAAGGGGATATTGTTGCTACAAGAGTTTGAATTAGAGGCCAAGGACAAGAAAGGAGTTGAAAATGTAGTGGTATCATCTATCAAGACGGTACAATGCAGTTTTGACTCAAAAGGAAAAGAACAACACTGAAGAGTTCTCAAATGAGCACTTCTTAGCCATAAATGAAAGACCATGGTTTGCATATATGGCTAACTACAAAGCAATAGAGTATCCCGGAAGAGTACACTTGGACAAAAAGAAGAGATTCTACAAGTAAGCAAATTTTTGTTTGTGGGATGATTCATATTTGTTTAAGGTAAGTCCTTACAGTTTAATTAGAAATTGTGTTGCAGGTGAGGAAACCAGTAGTATCATGTGGCACTAGCCATAACTCAACCTATAGGACCATCATAGTGATGAGATGACTGCTACAAAAGTACTCCAATGTGGTTTTTGGTGGCCTACGATAGTCAAAATTTGTAATAAATATCTAAAAACTTGTCCTCAATGCCAAAAGATAGGTAATATTTCCAAGAGGGGAAAAATGCCCCAAAACGGAATCCTTGATTTAAAACCATTTTACTGTTGGTATAGACTTTATGGGCCCTTTTCCTTCATCTTATTCTAAACAATACATTTTGATATGTGTTGATTATATTACTAAGTGGTGTGAAGTGATTGCTTGTGTAGCTAATGATGCCCGCACCATCATTAACTCTTTGAAAATAATGTTTTTGCTAGGTTTGAAGTCCCTAAAATTTTGATCAGAGATGGAGGGAAGCAATTCTCCAATAACTATTTAGAAGATGTGTTGGTGAAATATAATCTGAAACATAAAGTGTCAACACCATATCACCTGCAGATGTGTGGTCAAGTAGAAGTGTCAAATAGAAAGCTAAATAAAGTCCTAGAGAAGACGATTGTTGCATCACTACTAAAAACAATACATTTTATGACAGGGATTTTACCTCAACCAATAAATTATTGAGGTATAATTTCTAGACGAGCCACGTTCTTTTAAAAAAAATAGTATATTCCCTCGGCTAATTGTTGTTGTTGTTGTTGTTGTTGTTTCTGCCTCTTGCAAGGCAATTGTTATATTTTGGAATAACTTCTCAATGTTCTTAATCAAAGAAAGCATTCTATAATTTATTGCTTTCCTCGGCTAACAATATTTAGAAATTTATTCCTAATCATAATGATAATATATTTGTAAGAAATGTTGTCGTTTCACAAAAATAAGATCTTAAAAGTTGTGTTTTGAATATAGTCCTCTGTTTGAATATTACAACACACAAAGAAATTTGTGAATGGTAAAAACATTGGAAAAGGAAACACTACATGTTACTTTCTATTTTGTTTTTGTTCACCATTTTTTTGTACAATAGAAGCAATATATTACCTCAGTTAAAAGGGTCCGTTGAGCGCCTCACTGCTATGTCATAATAGATCCGAACACTTGCCCCGGATTCACTTCCGGATCCTAATTGTTCTAGTGAATAACTCAAGAAAATATAGAATAGATGGGAGATAGAAGAGAAAGGTATTCAATATAAACATTTCTCATAAGTTCATGAATTATGTTTTATGTTGGCGGGTCTCTTTGTATGTATTGTCCGGAAAGAGGAGGACTCAATGATTATTTGTTCACCGGAACCAAAATTTTAGAAACTGAGGGGAAACATCCTTATTTTATTTTTTTATTTAAAAATGAAATAATATTTTTCCTCGGTTTTAGTTATGAACCAATGGGAAAAGTAACTCTGTTTTGTTTATAACGAATCTTTGAAATCCATTTATACAGTAACAACAATCAAGATATTGTCAACACATCAACCCACAAGAAACTCTCTACATCCAATAAGAACACAAACACCACAACTATATATCTTGAACGCCATGTTGTGAATTTCAAACATTGATAATGAAAGCATATTCCATAAAAATAGTTATAGTTAAAGAATCTTGGAATTAATCTCTAGGATGTATTGGAAGAGCAAAAAAAATTGGTTAAGGTTGGTGTTCCTTCAACCTCTCTTATCTTGTAACTGAATATTTTTTTATTTCTCTAACTTTTAAAAAAAAATTTATATCATAAACAAATGCATACAAAATTCATTGGGAATATATTACAAGCAAAAAATTATTAAACTTGAAAAGAAATGTGTATGCAAGAAACATAACATTTAATATTCTCATAGATAAAGTGATGACGATGAATCAGATTCAGAATTTGACATAAATTTGTACTTGTAGATTAAAACTAAAACAATGTAAAATAACAAAAATTTTATTTTAATGAAATAAGGGATGTGTGTGCGCGTTTGAGTGCGTTTTGTATGATTAAATTAAAGGTGGCACATGCAAGCAGGGGCGGATCTAGTATGGCATGAGGGGGTGCACTTGCACACCCTAAAATTTTAAAATTTATACTAGTGTCCTAAAATTTTTATATTTTGACCACCCTGAATTTTTATTTTTGCACCTTAGACCTAACACTCTAAAATCCTAGAATTACTCTCAATTTAATTTTTCATTTCTCTCTCTATTTCTCTCATTAACCCTAGTTTCTCTCATCTTTTTCATTCACGGTTCCAAATCCAAATTCCTTCCTTACCACCATCACTGCCTGAGACAGAGGAACGACCATACCACCATAAATTTAATCTTTTCCTTTCATTCTCACGTATTCTTCTCCTTTTGCAATAGTGTACCAAACTTTCTCATGCTCTCACTTGCAATTTTTTTATTGATTTTGAATGTGCTTTTGTGTTCTTCTATGTGCTATTATGTCAAATCATAGTCAATTTAGAAGCATTTATATTCAACATTGAAGTTATTAAGGTAAGATATGTATGATTTTAAGGTTTTGTTAATTTAGGGTTTTTTTAAATTAGAAATTAGGATTTGATAATTTTGTTGATAAATTAGAACTCTATTAATTTTAAAATCTGAAGAAATTAACAATGTTGTTTGGTTGATGTTTGTTGATGTTGTTGTGTATGCCTCTCTATTGATGTCTGCTCTGAGTTGCTGTAGGAGGCATTTAGTGGTGGTCTGTTGGTCGGTTGATGCTTAAGTAATAAGTTTAATATTTATCTAAGCATTAGTGTCGCGTTCTTTTCAGCCTAATTGTATATTTTTTATGCTCAAATTTTTTCTTCAATTGTGTTTAGTTCATATTGTGGAACTGTGAATCTAAGAGCAGGGAAGCTCAACTCCTTGCTTTACTTTACCAATCTTCAACTTGAGTAAAAATACCTACAAAAAAAGGTTAGAATCAGTTATGCAATGCAAAATTGATTGGCATCCAAGATTTTCACTACTTGGAGTTTTTAAGCTCGAAACTTACGAAACAAGTTTATAAGTGCACTAATTCCATATGTCCATTTACCATATTTTTTCACTTATTAACTCTTCTACACTTAAAACTTTGTTTGTCCTCAAACAAAAAAAAGTCTCAAAAAGCTATTTGAATACAAAAAAAATTTCCCAAGTGTTTTTCATGATCAACCAAGTTGAGAGAAAAGATAAAAGTATATGGTTCAATTGTAGAATGCACATGCAAATGTTATGGTTATTACTATCCTAGAATCAAACCATGACCATGAAACAAAATTTAAACACAAAATTCATTTCAAACATTCCAAGGGAATAAGACATCTAATCATGAACCACTCTTAACATAATTCTTTGTAAATGGATAAATACTTTGAAAATAATATGTGGGACTTGAACACACATCCAACAATCTTGTTAAGATCTTGACTAGTTTATGCATTCATCCAAACCTGTCATTTTAAAAGCACACAAGCATAGATCACTAAGGTATTTCAAGGGTTGTATTGTTGCTTATTTAATAAAGAAAGGTCATATCTAAAGGCATTTGAATCAAAGTTTCCAAAGTCAAGAGGAGCATTCACTTCCTTTGTTATTTTTCACCACATAACTTCATTTAGACATTTTCCTATTTTGATTGTTTCAGCCTTGATGCAAAATGTTTGGCACAACCTATTCTTGCCACTTTTTCTTTCAAATATTTTCTTTCTCTTTTCACAATTATTTTCTTTTTTCAAATTTTCTTCATTCGTTCTTTTTCTTTCTAGGTTACTTGTTTTTGACGTAACCTTTTCTTTTTCTACCCAACTTGAACATAACCTTATAATGTCATCTGAATGCTCCCTTATCTTAGGAAAAGGGACAAAAACTAAACATCAATGAAGGTTTAGTGTTTAGGTGTTCATGAAAAATTCATAATTTATCCAAAAATTCAATTTTGAACTGGATTTTGAATGAACATATAGAAATTCGCTGAGTATTTAGTTTATTTAGTAAATTCTACCGTTCATAATTGATGTGGATTATATCAATTAGGCTCAAAGGGACTATCAAATTCTCGCTCACTTTTAAGGTAGGTTACTTTTGGTTAAGTTGTTGTGCTCAAACTCAAAAAATTGCCTTAATTCTTTCTATGCTTTCATGCATTTCAAAATAATTTTAAGATTAAGCATAAATTGACCAAGTTAAAACAAGCAATGTCAGTCTCCTATGCGTATAGTGAAAAATGGAAAACGTCCTGACATTTTTGGTTTTGTTCTGAGTAATACAGGTTATGACATGTTATTGCAGAATAATGCATGAAATGATTTTATGCAAAATGAAAGTTTCATATTCATGATATATTTTAGAAAACAATAAACAAGTACCTTGCCTTTGTGCAATTCATTCAAAATCTTATCATTACCATTGCACGTGTTGTTGATTCACTCAAACTTTGAGTACTTCCATTCTTTGCCTCTTCAAGAAATTTACAAGACAAGTGTTTGAACACAAACAACAAAAATGAAAACCATTTGAACAATATAAATATAAAACACTACTACTTCTTAATACTTGAGAAAATTTTGAAACAACATAAACCACCATTCAAGTTATGGTTTCTTAAACACCAACAAAAATCCAAACATCACAACACAAATTCAACTCAGTTTGAACAATCCACAAAATAAGGAACATAAAGCATAAAAAATAGAAATAATATAAATGAATTAAAGCTTTTAAAGATATCACTCAATAGTGGCAATATTTTAAGTCATCTATAACCTAATCATTAGCCATATTATCATATAGTCCCTCGTCTGATGTTTCCTCTGATCCCTCATCTTCATCTAAACTTGTCTTTGAGTCCTCTTCATCTAATCCTTCTTCTCCAGTTTCCTCCTCATATTCTCCTTCATTATCGGCTCCTGAAGCAGTTGCCTCCCCTAGTAAAATGGTTTGACCCCATGGTTGTACCTTGAACCATGGTTGTAAAGGAAAAGGTTTCTTCATCAGAAGGAAGGGCGTTTGCATAAAACTCTCTGATGACATCATAGTTCAGTCAGGTGGGAGGACCAACCAATCTTCCCAAACTTCTTATGTTAATCATTTGAGCTATGTGTTGAAACTCCTCGTGTTTGTTGATTTCAAACTTCTTTTTTAACCATATTTTTCTATTTGGTAACTCTCTAAACCCTTCTTCTTAGTCAGGGCCCAAGAATCTTGTTGAATAAAAAGGACTGAGGTGCCTTGGAAGTTCTTACTACAACCTTTTGCTTTTCAGAGGTGATGGATTTTTTTGGAGCCATTCCTGCACAAACATGTTCAATGTTAAGCATAACAACTTCCTCTATTAAACGCAGTCAAAATGCTTCAAAAAACACTATCATATGTTAACCATAATTAAAATGTTTCAAAGATGCAACACAATTTATCCTAATGCCTTGTGATGATCACTTAGTGAAGCCTGCAGCGAGGGCTCGCTTAGTGCAGCTTACAGTGAAGGCTCGCATAGTGCGGAAATTCTCGTTTAAGGGAGTGAGTTCAAAAATTCAAATGTTCAGAGCTCTGCAGTTCGTACCCATTCCCACAAACAGTCATGTATGAACTTAAATGTAGTGAAATACATGGAAGCATATTCAAGACAAGTTTTTACCCTAAACAAATCCACAATTTTTGAATCCTAAGTTCACATGACAAAAACTACATGTTCCTATGTCCACATTCTATTGATATGGCTCTACAACAAAAGTGTAAAAAAAATATACCTGGTTATTGATGTATAGAGCTTAAATGCATAAAAAATGGATAGATGCAGATATTTAAGTGTGTGTCTGTTTCTTTGTGAAAGTGAAAGTTTTGAGAGTTGGGAGTTTGAAAGTGTGAGGGAGACATAAAAGTGAGCTAGGATTTTTGAAAACTGAAATGAGTTTTTGAAAAGTGGTTTTGGGTTTTGAAAAGTGTGTTTCGTAGTAAAAAAGGTTGGTGAGTGGTGGTTATGAGAGAGTAAATTCACATTTTCTAACTCTTTAACTCTCTCCTAGTGAGAATGGGATCATTGTAGTGAGCATAGATGCAAGACTCTTTCTTAGTGCAGAAAGTCTCACTAAGTATGAATATCAGCACTTCAATTTTTTAGATTTTACTTTTATGCATCATTTGTGCCATTTAAACCCTCATATATGATAACTACTATACAAATGGAAACTTAAATACTTACAGAGTTGGGTTGCCTCCCAATAAGCGCTTGTTTAACGTTATTAGCTTGAAATCAAAGATCGTTTAATGAAATTATTATAGTGATATGATCAAATTTACCACCAAGGTAATGCTTCAACCTCTGATCACTGTCCAGCTATCTTTTGACACTTGGACTACAATTTACCGGGAAATAGTTTGAGCCTTGAGTTGAACAACAAAACCATTTGTCCCAGTTTAAATCTCTGTTAAGGATCCTCTTGTCATGATAACTCTTGACCTTTTTCTTTTACAACTTGAATGATTCATAACCTTTGAGTCCCATTTCGTACAATTCGTGCAATTGGAGATTTCTTTTTTCTCCAGCTTTATTTTGGTCAAAGTTCTAGAATTTCAATGCCTAATACGCTTTATGTTCCAACTCTACTAGAAGAAGACATGTTTTACCGTAAACTATCTGGAAAGGTGTGAGACTTATAGGTGATTTATATTTTATATGGTATGCCCATAATTCTTTGTCCAGTTTCATGGACCAATCTTTTCTTGAAGTTGAAACAGTCTTTTCAAGGGTCTTGTTAATCTCTCTGTTGGAGACTTCAGCTTTTCTATTGGTTCGTTGATGATACGACGATGTTTCCTTATGTACGACACCATCATGCTCAAGGGCTTTTGCTAACTGAGAGTTGCAAAAATGCAACCCTCCACCACTGATTAGTACCCTAGGTGTTCCAAAATGAGTGAATATATTCTTTTTGAGAAACTTGATCACTCTTCTATCGTCAGGCTTTTGGAGATGCTACCACTTGGACCCACTTTGAAATGTAATCCACTGCCACTAAGATATATTCATTTAAAAATTACACGGGAAATGGACCAACAAAATCTAAGCCCCAAAAATTAAAAACTTCTCGTTCAAGCATGTTTTGTAAAGGCATCTCATTTCATTTAGATAATTCCTCGATCCTTTGGCATCTGTCACATTTTGGGCATGCTCACGAGTATCCTTAAACAGGGAAGGCCTCCAAATTGTAAAAACTTTGTTGCATCTCTCTCTCTCTCTCTCTCTCTCTCTCTCTCTCTCTCTCTCTCTCTCTCTCTCTCTCTCTCTCTATTGTAATGACCATCATATGGTGAATTATGATAATTCCAAATTATACATCTTGCTTCTTCATTGGTAACACATTTCCGCAATAGATTGTCTTCCTCAATTTTGAACAAGTAAAGATCAGCCTAAATATATTGATTTGCATTAATGAGAAATTTATTTTTCTTTTTCTAGTTCAAACCATCAAGTATCAAACTGGTGGCTTTATGATTGGCTATATCAGCAAACAACAATCTTTCTTGCCCCATGAGTAAGTTTTCATCAGGAAACTCCTCCAAGACTTCACCTTGTTTTTGGTGATCTCATCATTCACCAACCTAAATACATGATCTACCACCAAGTTTTTTATTTCCTTTCATCACTGCATGGTTAATATACACAATAATCGTCGTACCAATGAGATAAAACCTGAATTTTTCTAATGCATACACTATTGAAAGTAATTCTTTTTTTGTATTTGCATAATTCACTTGATCCTCATTCAAAACTTTATTCACATAATGTATGGCATGAAATTTTTTGTTCTTTCTCTGTTCAAGAACTGCACGTACCGCATAATCACTCGCGTCACACATAAGTTCAAAATCAAGTTTCTAAACAGGCGATGTGATTATGAGTGCAATTATCAATTTTTCTTTTAAGCCTTCAAAATAAATTAAACATGCATTATCAAAATTAAGAGGCTTATGTTTGTTAAGCAGATTGCTTAACGGTTTGGCAGTTTTGGTGAAATCTTTAATGAGCAACCTGTAAAATCCAGTATGGCCCAGAAAGCTTTTGATTCCCTTGACATCCAATGGTGGTGGAAGCTTCTTAATCACTTAAACCTTTGCTTTATCAATTTCAATGCCTCTAAGATATTTTGTGATTGAGTATTATGCCTTCGGTAACTATGAAGTTGCATTTTTTCCAATTAAAAACCAGATTCATTTCCACACACTGCTTCATTATGGTGTTCAAAATTTTCATACATAGATCAAAAGAAGGTCCAAAAACTAAGAAGTCGTCCATGAAGACTTCATTGTACTTTTATATCAAATAAAATAAAATAGCTTGCATACATATTTGAAAAGTTGTTGGCACAATACATAATCTGAAAGGAACCTGTCTATAAGGAAAGATGCCAAAAGGACATGTAAGTTATGTATTTTCATGATCTTCTAGATTGACGATGATTTGATTGTATCCTGAATAATCGTCCAAGAAACTATAAAAATCCTGACCTGACAATCTTTCCAACATTTGGTCAATAAACGGTAATGGGAAGTGGTTTTTCCTAGTAGCTTGATTAAGCCTCTGGTAATCTATGCACATCCTTCATATCGTGATGATTCTTATCAATATTAATTCATTTTTGTCATTCGTAATCACTGTCATACCTTCTTTCATATGAACTACCTGGACATGACTCACCCAGGAACTATCTGAGATATGATAGATCATTCTGACTTCCAACAATTTCACTACTTCCTTGCTTACCACCTTTTTCATGGTAGGATTCAAGCGATATTGAGGTTGAGCTACCAGCTTAAAATTCTCTTCCATCATGATCTTGTGCATACAATAGGATGGATTGATTCCTTTCAAATCTGATAGCACTCAACCTATTACTTTTTTGTTTTCTCTCATAACTTGAATCAATTTTTGTTCCTCCTGAATGGATAAGGAACTGATCATGATGACCTGTTTGTTGTCACCTTCTTCAGGAAACCCATATTTCAAATGAGATGGTAGCGTCATCAATTCAATTTTGGTGTCATCTATATTTGATTCACTTTTCAACTCTTCTATTTTAGCTTCAAGAGGAGGAACTTCTTTTGATGCATCAAATTTTTTCAAGTATTCTTCATCCACATTAAGTGCATCTATTAGAGCTCTTTCGAAAGGAGTCAGTATGTGCAATGGTTTTTACACATCCATGATAACTTCATAAGTAGCTTCCATTTTAAAACAAACTCCTCAGTCTTTTGAATGCTTCATTTCTCCAAAAACATTGAAACTCACCTCTTCATCTTGGACTCGGACCTTCATCAATCCATTATAAATATCGATCATCATTCTGGATGTTTTCATGAAAGGTCCTCCTAAGATCAGAGGCACATCATCATCTACCTTGATATCCATTACAAATTCAATTAGAAGCAAAAATTTGTCCACTTAAACCAAAACATCTTCAGCTATTCCAGATGTATGTATGATGGATTTGTCGGCTAACTGTAGTGTTATCTTTTGTAAGTTTCATGTCAAGATCACCTATCCACTTGATGACCAATTATTGTATAAGATTTATACTTTAACCTAGACCAATCAGTGCTTTACCAACATTTATGTTTCCTATGGTGACATGTAGTGTAACTCTCCCAAGATCTTTATCTTTTTGTGGAAGGGTTCTCAAAATAATGGCACTACAACTTGCATCTAAATGAATTATTTCTTCATCCGTATAACGCCTCTTCTTTGTGAGAACATCTTTCATTAATTTAGCGTATGTTGGCATTTGTTCGAGGTCTTCAACAAATGGAATATTTATTTGTAACCACTTGGATATGTTCAGAAACCTAGCATACTACATCTCTTTGTCTTTCTTGGTAGGAACATGCGAATAAGGTAAATGTTGCACCAACGAATTCTTCATATTTTCTTTCGCTTCTCTATCTCACAAATTTTTCATCTTCTGCTCTTTATTCACTTTTTTCTCAAACTCTTGTTTTTTTTTGTTTGTCATTTTCGACTAGATCTTCCTCTTAATTTTAATCTTCTACTTCCCTCTCACTTTCTTCTTTTTCTTCCATTTTTTGTTATATTGAATCAACAACAACTCTTTCTATTTCAAAATTACCATCAACTCCATTTTTAATCACTCTCCCACTCCTGGTTGTAATTGACTCGCAATGCTCCTTTAGATTGGTATAAGCATTGGCAGTAAATTTTCTTCCTTGTTATTCAACCAACTTTTTTTATATTTTCCCCCATGGGTTTCAAGATTCTTAATTGGTGCATCTGTGTTTTTATGATTAGCAATAGATAGCTACATAAACTGATTCAATGTGTCTTCTAGTTTGGAGGCTCTATCTTGTTGATACGGATTCTGGTTGTAATTCTGATACTGATTTTGTTTATTCGAAGGTCCAACTTCTTGTCTCAACCTCTGGTGGTAATTTGCAGTATTTTCTCATGGATGATACTAGTTTCCTTGATATGTTTCCTGCCTCTGCTAATTTCCCATGTAATTTACTTCTTCATTGGATGGTGGACAAAAACCAGTTGGATGGTCACCGGTGCAAAGTTCACAAAAAGCATCCTGTTGAGGTTTATTTGGTACCTCATGCATTTCCTTGAGCTGTTGTGGGAGCTTTGAGAATTGCATGGTGATTTCTTTCACAGTTTGCATAAGCAGTTTATTATAAGCCAATATTTTATCATTTGTTCCTAATTCTACAATTCCATCCTTTCTTTGTGAAGAACCTCTATTATATTGGACTTTATGGTCGTTGGGTGCCATTTGTTCAATAATAACTATCGCATCTTCGACACTTTTAGACATTAAAGAACCAACTACAGTCGTATCTAACAGAAGATTTGGTTATGGTTAAAGTCTAGTGCGAAAAACATGAATCTAACTAATATCATGAAAACCATGGTTGGGGAATTTTCGCAACATTGACTTGTAAAGTTCCCATGCTTCACAAAGGGTTTTGGTTGAACCTTGAGAAAATATGGTAATAGCGGTCTTGGCTTCCATGAATTTATTATGCAGAAAGAACCTATTAAGAAACTTCTCCTCAAGTAAATTCTAGTTGGTCATAATTGATGTGTGTTTACGTGTGAAAGCTTATCCAAAAGTGCACAGATATAATCAGAGTAATATAAAAGATATCGAACTCACATAAACCAATAGTCAATCTATCATTTGTTAGAACAAGATTTGTTCATGACATATATCCTTTGGGTTTTAATGATAACAATGTATTGAAAGAACAATGGTGTTATCTAATGTGTGTTCTAAATGTGCAAGTTCTAAAGCTTAAAGAAGAATATGTTCAAAATCTAATATAAGGAAGTATTTGAGAGAAGCTAAATTATTGGCTTCTGATGGCTCAAAATTTGAAGAACCTTCTTTAATTGAAGACTGATAATATAGGTTTGCATAGACTCTGAAGCTGAAGGTATCAACATCAGAAGAGAAATATATTGTCTCTAAGCTTATTGAATGTATCAGCTTCTGGTGATCATTTAGAACAACGATAAAGATAAAGTTATTCGTACTGTAGAAAGAAAGCTACATTGTCTAATCCTATTAAACTTTGATGACATATAGCTTCTAAAAAAATAGTTAGTCTCTGAGATTCAGGAAAGGAAGCTTTACTTCTAATAAAGCAGTTTAAGTAAGAATTATTTTTAAACCCTTGTCTTATTTAAAATTCCACAAAGTTGAAAATCATCTAGTGTATTCAAGAAGTCTTCTAGGTAAGGACCCTTGGGAAATGATATTTTCTTATTTTATACATATATGATCTCTATCCCTTGTCTTTGTGAAACATCATTTCGTGACACCTTTTATGTCCCTCTGACAAAATTCTTATTCCTTCTTGGTCAGAATCTTGTTCAGTTCTTTTCTTTTTTATTTATTTTTCTTTTGTGTGTTGATCAAACCAAACCTGAGACGAATCTTTTAGTCAGTTCTTCACCGAATAAACTAGTAGTCATCAATGAAATGTTTGTGAATTTTGAAGAGCTGCTTAAGCAAGGTTTTAACTTCTAGAAAATTATTTTTGAACAAAGTTAAAATGGATACTTTGATAGCTCTGTAGATTTACTTATCAAAATCTTGTCAAAGAGTTTTGGGTTAATGCTTCCATTATTGACCTAAGTTCTGAGTATGCTATTCTTTCCAAGGTTTCTGGTGTTTCTATAATAGTAACCTCGAAGAGAATTGCTAATATAATCAATTGTGAGGAGATTAGAGAAATCCCAGGTTCTCTTGTTTGGGAATGATACCTTCCTACATGGCTTACTTTTATAGATCCATCAAACATTTCTCTGGTCTCATATCTTTATCCTGATGCAATTATTTGGAATAAAATTCTGAACTCAAACTTGCTTCCTAAGGACAAGGATCTAGACCTTGTAGACTCTATTGAAAAAGATTGCTACTTCTTCTCAATTCGGACATACAAATTGATATTCCTGAAATTATGTTTGACTATCTAAAGAAGACTCTTTCATCTTTTCGCAAAGGAAAGTCATTCTTCATTCCTTACGGACAAGTTCTTTTTGAACTGCTGATCTAACAAGGAGTTGTCATAAGTTCTAAGGATGATTCTTCTAAAATATTGAGAAAAAATCTTGAATCTATCTATGAAATATTCTAATGTTGAATTTTTGCAAATATATGCCTTATAATTGTTAAATATTTTGTATTAAGAATTCTTGTTGTTAAAATTTGTTCATTGTTCTTGTTCATATTCTTGTGTGCCTTAACTGTTATATGTGCATTTTTTATGTTGTCTGGAGAATAAAAATTATGACTATAACTTAAAACACTTGTAACATACTCATTGAAAGATTATAAGCTAATACATATTATAAAATAAAAGCTTTCTAGACATTCAAATTTGTTCTAAGGAATTCCATGGGCTCATTTGACATATCTAGATTGTTTAAATAATCTTCCCAATCTTCCTTTGCAAACTCAAGAGCTTCCTTCCTCAAAAGATTCTTGAGTTTTGACCTAGAAGTTCTTTTTCTTCTCCGTGTCTCAACAAAGGTTGCTGGAGATGTATGTGTCTTTGAAGGAATCCTTTTGCTTGAAGATGCTTCAGTCGCTAAATTCTTCTCGTTTGCTTAATTTGTTGCATTCAGTATTGTTTCCTTTCTAAAGTCTCTCTTTGGAACCCATATTTTCTTCTACTTGTGTTCTAAAGATTAACTAATTTAGAATGATGGTTTGCTGAACGTTTTATAGTAATTATTCATCTGTTATCTTAAGTGTTATAAGTTTCAATATTGATTAGTCAAATCAATATTTTAATGTATGACTCTTGGGAAATGATTTCTAGTATATAATCCTAATAAAATTCTCTTAATACAATTGTAAATGTCATCTTAACAGCTATTTGTTTGTTTTATCATCTCATTTATTTGTCTTTTTACTTCGTTTATGTACTTGTCATAAAATCAAAGGGAAAAGTAAAAAATTGTATTATTTCAAATTTAATAATGGTCAAAACATTTTCATTAATCATCAAAGGATTACATAAAGGACATAGGACATTAAGGTTAAACTAATCTAACTCCTCTAAAGCCCTACGACTCATCCAGTTTTCCCAATCATTATTAGGCTTATCCTCATCCTCGCAGTTGGAGATAACTATCTGAAATACCATCATATCAATGTTCTTATTCTTCTTCATCTTCATTGACTTCTTTGGTTTCAGAACAGTAATTGATGGACCAACTTCAGAAGGCCTCATTATTGTTGTTAATGAACACTCCTCAGAAGACTTTTGTAGAGAAGATGAGGATCCAGTTTCAGATACTTCATAAGTGGCTGGTTTCTGAAGACTCTTCGTCTCCAGACTAGTAGCATCTTCTGAAATTTCTGTTATGACAGAAATGTTGGTGCTTTTAGATGTTGCTTCCATGACTGCGCTAAAGGATGTTAATGAAAATGACTTATGGTTCGATTGCTTTTATAGTGGAGTATGGGTAACCCAAACGATGGATTAAAATCCTTTTTTCTTGATTCTTGGAGCTGTTACGACCAATAACTATTAAAGATGCATTGTACAAGCTTTTAATGCTCTTTACTACTTGAATCATTTTCTCTTCCTTGGGAACCAATAATGTAATGATGATCTCCTTTGCATTTATGCATGTATTTATTTTGTTTCTAGAAGCATTTAATAGAGAATTTGAACCCATTATATTTTAATGTTGTTTAATTTAATATTGTTTATTTTAATTATTTAGATTTCTGTTATTTCTGCTTTTTTGGTTATTACCTGGGAAAAATATTTTAGTTTCTTGATAGTAGAACTTAGGTGGAGCTTACAAATCTCAACCTTTGAACTATTAGACTTAGGGGGGGCTTACAAACCTCAGACCCTGATGTTGCCAAGTAAATTAAAATATATTTTAGTTTTCTTGTATATAGAACTAAGGAGGAGCTTACAAACCTCAACCTTGGACTATTAGACTCAGAGGGAGCTTACAAACCTCCGACTATGATGTTATTAAGAAAATTAAAATAGCCCAATATTGACATATTTTAGTTTCTTGAATATAGAACTTAGAGGAAACTTACAAAACTTAAACTATGACTATTAAACTCAGAGGGAGCCTATAAACTTTAGACTCTGACATTGCCAAGAGAATTAAAATAGTCCAACATTGTTCTTTAAATACTTATGTTTTTATTATCAAAAAGGGGGAGATTGCTAGAACAAGATTTATTTATGACATATATCCTTTGGGCTTTGATGATAACAAAGTATTAAAAGAAAAATGGTGTTATCTAATGTGTGTTCTAAGTGTGCAGGTTCTAAAGCTTAAAGAAGAATATATTCAAAATATGATATAAGGACGCACTTGATAGAAGCTAAGTTATTGGCTTCTGGTGGCCTAGAATTTGAAGAATATTCTTTAAGTGAAGACTCATAATATAGGTTTGCATGGACTCTAAAGCTGAAAGCCTAAGCATCAGAAGATTAATATGTTGTCTCTAAGCTTGTTAAATATATTAGCTTCTAGTGATCATTCAGAACCAATGACAAAGCTAAAGTTATTCGTACTGTGGAAAGCAAGCTACATTGTCAAATCTGCTGTCAACTAAAGCCTGTGTTCACAAGGCTCAAGAAGAGTTGGTATGTTTTACATATATCTACTCTCAATGGATCTATAGTAAAAGATTACAAGAAATACGCAATGGTTAAAGAAGTTACACAATGGATCAAGATCTTTTGGTGTATCTATCTTCAACGTCTCTTGTACTATGGAGTAACAAAGACACTTGTACAAGCTATCTCTTACACTAGCTATTCCTATGAAACTACTATGTAAGTAGCTGAAGATTCAATATGGATTTTCAACAAGGAACAAAGAGGGGGAAAAAAGAAGATCCAAGAAGGATATAAACGTTTCTCGCTTCTATCAAAATAGAAGAATAACAAGATTAACAATAGCAAAACAATTGAGTATACAAAATTTCTATTATATCCTGTAAATTATACAAAGTCTTAAGATTTATTAAACATTGAATATCTTAGAAATCTTAAGTGATGTGATATTTATTATGGTTATTGCCCTGTACCTCTGATTATGTATCAAGTATACCTTGTTCCTTATTCTGCTAGATAAGTTGTTTAGTAGTTTAGATAAGGTCTCTTGCCATGTGTTTGGGCATCAAAGTCTCTTGTTGTGAAGCTTGAGCCAAGTAAGTCTCCTTCTATGTGCTAGAGGATTAAAGTCTTAATCAATTGTTGATTGAGCAAGAAAGTCTTGGACTGTAGGTCTGAGCAGAAATCTTGGATTCATGGAATCTAATTAGGGAAGTCTTGTACCTGAAGGGTATGAGCAGAAGTATTGAATTAGTGGGATTTGAGTAGAAGTCTTAGATTCGTGGAATCTAAGCAGAGAAGTTTTGGACCGAGTGGTTGAGCAGAAGTCTTGAGCCTGAGAGGCTTGGGCAAGGAAGACTTGAACCTGATGGGTTTAAGCAGGAAGTCTTAGGCTGAGGGTCTAAGAAGGAAGTCTTGGGCTCAAGGTATGAGTAGTAAAGTCTTGTGCTGAGGGCATAAGCAATTATAGTCATGATTTGATTATAGTGGAAACTCTCTTGTTCTAAAAGGGGACTGGATCACTCTCAAATTGGGAGTAATCAGTATAAATCTCTGTGTGTTCTATTGTTATTTACTTGCTTCTGTTATTATTCCACTACAATTAATTATTAGAATTTGAACAGTGGTTTAAAATATAAATTATGTTCAGAAGCAAAGTAAATATAACGAATAACACAATTCAGCGCCTATTCTTGTGTATTTTTCTCACCTTCACTGTTACCAACTATCGCTATGTAAATCTAAGGCTTATCAAGTATAATTTTGGAGTTTTTTGAAAAATAAAATAAAACAAGAAATAAAGTTTGGTTTGGAGAAAATTAATAAAAGAGAGATCAGAATGCAATTCCCAATCGCATATCTAGGACTCAATAAATTCTAGGCGTTTGTTTTGGTGTTTAAAATATTTTTTGGAAGAAAGTATAAATTTAAAAACACTGCTCACTTTCATGCAACCCTTGTTATATTTCAAAACCGTAAATGCTTGGTTGTCACTGTCTCAGTTACAATTTCGAAACGCTCTTTGAAAACCAATAAATCCTAGTAAATCCCTAAAGCGTTGTCGCTATTTTTGGAAACTAAATCAAATTTTTACGATCTAGTATGAGTCTCACACTGTCCTGTTGTTGAACAATACCGGAGTATTTTCACTTTTGCACAAAACCTTTTTGATTTTAAAACTTAAAAATCAGAACCGAAAAAATGGATTAATTTTAAAATTTATACGCAAAATTATTTGTTGAGTCCCATCAGAGTAACGATCCTCACATCCAGACTCTAGTAATTTAGCCAGACATGGTTGCAGAAACAAAAATGCAATTATTAATGCTCAATTCAAACAAAGACATAATAAATAGTGTAAAACGATTTATAAAGGGGTTTCCAGATGAATTAACGGGATAAACCAGGGATCCAGAGCTATAACAATAGAAATATAATGATAAAGCAGGAATCGTAAAGGACTTAAAATAAAAGCTATAGAATATAAATGACTTGAAAATAAAAGCTGAAAGGTAAAGCAATTGCAATTTAAATACACCTGCAAACTAGAACTGGAAATTAACTAGAATTAAACTTCAAAAGACGACAAGATTTTTTTATTAATCCAAGCTCAAAACACAAGCCTAAACATTAAGGTGTAGTAGTTCCTCAATGTGAGAAAGCTACTACTTTACAACAATTATTTATGCTTAAAACTAAAGTACTCTGAACTTGCTTAAGACTTGGATCCAAAATTCTGATAAAAGCTGCCTATTTATAGTCTTACAAGTGATGAAACTGAAGTTCAAACGTATATAAGTCAAGGGAGAAAAATATGGAGGAATGGGGGAAGTTTGGGCATGATTTTGTTGAAGCTTTTCAGGGAGCGAAGTGCATGGCGAACGTCATGCATTGTGGTGGTTGCCACAAGTGTAAAAAGCAGAACATGGCCAGTTTGCACTTCATGGAGGACACCATTAGGCTTGTGGTGGTCGCCACAGGAATTTGAATGTGTCTCTTTGCTCCTTTTCTCTCTTTAGTGTGCTTCATGACTGCCTATTCATGATTGGTGCCATGGCTGGCGCCATGTAGGTTGCCACCAATGTATTTTTACTATTTTTCTCCGTTTTGCATCATTTTCGTCCAGTTTCTTCACATATCGACTCCTACTTTAAAGTATTGTAAATGGACACAAATTACTAGCATAACACTACAAAATGTGATAAAGTGACACTAAAACATGTGCAAATCGAGTAAAAATAAATTGTGTTTTAGTGTCATCAATAATCTGAACTGATTGGTCTAGATACTAATTTTTTTCGCTTTAATGATCAGGAAATAAGGAAACAATCTCATAAACACGACTTCTTCTACTTCAGATGCTCCAAGTGTACCGACAAACTCGTAGAACTTTATAAGATGATTATATGGATCTTCATGGTCAAGTCCACCAAAAGGATTAGCATAGATGATTTGAAGCAATCCAATCTTCATCTCTATTTATTTGGTGTTGATTGGAGATCTGACAATATGGGTTACCCATCTTAGGCTGTTGTGACACGATATTCCACCCACCGCAATGTTGTTGTAATTGATGATATTATTGTTATTCATGTTGTTGTTGACGCCATTGTTGTTATTGTCATTCTATTCATCCACGCCTTTTTCTGATTTAGTAGAAGTTTCTTCCTGTTGTTTCCTTTGCTTGGCTATTTGCTTTCGTTTTCTATTCTTAGTGTTGTTTTGTCGAGCTGTTATTTCTATTTTTGGATCAAAGAGTAATTGATCTTCCAGTGTTTTTCCTTGAATAAACAAAATTCATAAGTCTAAATAAACAAGTGAGAAACATGGTGGATATATATATATATATATATATATATATATATATATATATATATATATATATATATATATATATATATATATATATATATATATATATATATATATATATATATATATATATATATATATATATATATATATATATATATATATATATATATATATATATATATATATATATATATATATATATATATATATATATATATATATATATATATATATATATATATATATATATATATATATATATAGACACACACACACACACACAATGTTAATAAGCAAAATTGCTTAAAACGATAAAACTTATAGCTATGTTTGTAATATCTAAACGTCAATCCCCGACAATGGCGCCATATTGTTGTGTAGAATAAAAAGTAAGTATTTTGTTACCATATCCACAGAGACTAGTGCGATATTACCGCCATTCAACAATTAATATGATTTTAAGTGATAATTTGTGAGATGTTTGCTTACAAAAAGTAAGGAATCGAAAACGGTAAATTATATATAAAAAAACAGAGATATAAACTTGTTGGGATTCGAGTTCATTAACCTATTTGATATATATTTTCTTAATAAGATGTATTTATCCTAGTTATTAATCAATATTATCGCATACCACTGACAAGAATTGTTTATGTCTAAACAAATATATGATTTCAACTGCATTGTTCTATCGACGATCTTTCAGCCTATTGAACAATATGATATTTTAAGGAACCGGTACTTTCGGTGAATATTAAACCTAAATGTATATCTAGAGTTTAATGTTTAACAAATGATTATCCTAAATCAAGATTCAAATCGTATTTCTCAATCACTATTCAAATTTAAAGGATCAAACATTGAAAACAAGGATAATCTGCAATAGTAATGAATAACTAAGTTAAATATAATATCATAATAAAAAAGAATACATACGAGTATGGTAAATTACATCTAATACAAACAAGAGAGAGAGAGAGAGAGAGAGAGAGAGAGAGAGAGAGAGAGAGAGAGAGAGAGAGAGAGAGAGAGAGAGAGAGAGAGAGAGAGAGAGAGAGAGAGAGAGAGAGAGAGAGAGAGAGAGAGAGAGAGAGAGAGAGAGAGAGAGAGAGAGAGAGAGAGAGAGAGAGAGAGAGAGAGAGAGCTACTCATTGTCATGGTAGCTTCATAAAAATGAGAATAGTAGAGATGAATTAACATCAATGGTGATTTCTTGACAATTGCTGCATATCCACCTTTGATTCTCTGAGTTATAACTTTCCCCTATTTTTGCTTTGTTTTATATCTCTAAAAAAAGTGTGATCATCTTCTAGTTATGTTTTGGATTCTATTTATAGTATCCCTATTTTCTATTCTTGCTTAGTGAGTTGATGTCTCGCCTAGTGAGATGAACTTCCTTAACCGTGAAGAATTTTAAACCGCCTTTCTGAAACTGTCCTTCCTCACCTAGCGAGAGTTTGGCTTGGTTAACAATATTTCTCACTCTGACCTCGCTAGGTATCTCTAGGAGAAATTGTTGAGTTTTGAAATATTGAACTTTTTGACTTCCCTCTTCCGGTATTCACTATGGTTCGTTAGGCGAGAAGGCAGATTTTAAAATTTTTGGAATTTATTCCTTCTCTCGCTTGGTGCTCGCTATAGATCGCCTGACGAGAGCAGTGAAGCACAACTCTATGTTTTTCTTGACCAATCTTCAAGGTGAGTAAAAATTACCTACAAAAAAAAAAGGGTTAGAATCAGTTTTGTAATGCAAAATTAACTAGTATCAAAGTACTCTAATTTCATGTGTCCATTTACCATATTTTGGCAAAATTAGTTTTGTACTTTTATTCTCGAAACTTGCAAAATTAGTCAATAAGTACTCTAATTTCATGTGTCCATTTACCATATTTTGGCACTTATCACTCTTACAAATTATAGTTCTACTACTAAAATGGAGACACTGAAATACCATTTACAACTCGAAATAGCAAAATCGGTATTAGGCTTAGAAATTTCATATTTTTATTTTTAAATAGATAAAGTATTATATAATTAAATAAGAAATTTATATCTCTTAAAAAGGCATTTTAACTTGTAGTTATATGCACGAAAGTAGGTGAGTGCGAGTTTAAAATCTAGTAACAAACACGCGAAAGCGGACAGTACCTCTAACTTAGCTTTTATACTAAAAATAATTTTCTCATTACAATTAAATTTTGCAACTTCTTTGAGTAACATATGTGGACGGAAATCATGTTTCGGCCTCTCATTATTAAAATTTGATTTAAATCTTCTTTTTTGTGTGTGCGTAAAACCAACCATTCGCGTAGCCATAGATAAGCATAGTAATAATAGATAGTGATACTTGTAAATTGGTCTATGTGAGATTCAATAATCTTTTATACTAAACTGATAAAGCCATGCACTTGCGGCCTATCAATATATCAAGATTCTTACATCTCACTACCAAATTTGAGAACTTGAGAATTAAATAAGATGAAAAAAAATTTGACTTCTATGTTCATCTATGTGATTTGAGCAATTTGTCGTTTGCTTTTGGATAAAAAATGTCTAAAGAAAAGTTGGTCAGAAAAATTCTCAAATATCTTCCAAAGAGCTTGGATGTGAAAGTTAAAGTAATAGAAGAAGCTCTAGAAATCAACACTATAAAGGAGGATGAACTCATTAGTTCTTTGTTAACCATTGAAATGGCTATCAATGATAAATCAGAAAGGAAAAGAGTTGTTGCATTCAAAGTTGATGTTGAAAATGATAAGGAACATGTAAAAGAAGATACATATGATAACATGTATAACTCTATTGCATTACTTGCAAAGGGGTTTGGCAATGTCATGAGAATATTTGACAGAAGGTCGGAGAATGTCATGACAAATGTCAAAGACAAACTTCTTGACAACTCTGGAGGTGTCAAGCCTCAAATAAAAAATAGAGAAGGAGACAAATCATATAAAGGCAAGGGAATACAATGTCATGAATACAAAGTATTTGGACACATTCAGACGAAATGTACCAATTTCCTTAGAAAACAAAAGAAAGGATACACTGCCACGTTGTCAAATGAAGAATAAAAAGATGATAGTTGTCGCTTGCGCGAAAATAAGGTGCCGGCATGACAGAAGAGTCGCCACCTTTCGTTATTTATCCCTCAGAGCGGGAAAGGAAACGATCGGAAAAACCTGACGAATAAGGGTAAGACAAGGTCATCGCAACCATTGTCTGGGTTCGGGAGTCGGTTACGCAAGGGGAAGGTATTAGCACCCCTCACGTCCGTCGTACTCGACGGGATCCTCGCTTGTTGTGTTTACTTGGACGGGTTGGTTATAATCTATCTACCTATCAAGGCTGGCTGAAAAAGAAAAGAAAAATGACTCGGCAAAGCGTCGCACTTTATGCCTACGTATTCTCATCAGAGAATGAGAAATCAGAGTCAATGTAGTTCGGCCTACGAAGGGTTATGGGGGAAGGTAGCTCGCCAAGACTTCGCCATCTTGTGCCTACGTACTCTCAACAGGCATGAGAGATCAAAGCTCACGTAGTTCGGGAAACTACGGTTTATTTCCTGTTATTACGAAAGAAGTGTTTTTTATTGTGTTTGCGATTTCAACCGCACTAGAGACTGTGACCTGAGAGTGAATGTGTCGCATGTCACCCAAAGGGTACCATACTAAACATCCAGACTGTGGAAAAGAAGCTCTCCCACAATCCTTTCTCAGATAGCTTAAGGCTCGTAACGTACGAAAGAAATCATTCATGATTACTGTATCTTAAACTGTTTTGAGATGAGAAGAGAACAGGCCCAACTAGGAGGGAGACTGTCAAGTCCTACTGTTGTCATGCCATGGATTCATCCTATGGTTGAGGTTTGAACAGGGAACTCCTAGATGTTGTCATGCATAGGTTTCAACCTAAAAGTCTATCATCAAATCCTTATCAAAGGAAATGAGAGTCCTAAGGGATCATGTCAATGATACACCAAAACAGACAAAGCATCAGCTTAACAGTAAAATGCATGCAATGCAAGTGAGGGAGGAAATGTGTGTGGGGCTTCAGCCTCCACAAGCTCGTCTCAACCTCAAGCCAGTCATGAAATAACAATAATCATACTGAAAAATAACCAACATGCTATCAAGCAATAAACAGTAAACTGCAATCATACAGATAAAAGAAATGAAATGCCATCAGGCAAACAAACCACATGGGCAAGGGAGCTGGGCTCTACCGAATACCCGCAAGCAAAGCCACGCAATAACAATACAAGCAGAGGGAGCAACTCAACCTCTAATGCAATCATGCTCCTAGATTCTACTTATTTTAGATGAACTTAATCTAATGCAACAAACAAATCAAGCAAAACACACAATACAGAAAAGAAAAACAGAAGGAAGCCTCAGCTCCTCCAGCAGCAACTCAGTCTTCAGACTTCAATCATCAACTGCTTTCCAGGTATCAACCCTACAACATGAGTATCAACTCATCTTCTCCCTTAAGCTTCAGCTTCTTGATCGTCTCCACCTTCAGGCTTCACCATCTTCAGGGATTTTCAAGCATCAACTTGATCTTCATGCTCTTCAAGCTTCAGCTGGAATGACAGTCTTCAAGGATTCATCCTCTTCAACAATCTTCAATGAAATCTTCATCTTCATGCTCAGGCTCTGACAGCTCTCCAGACACATCAAACAGAGAAAAATCACTATTGGATAAGCTAGGGGATATTGAACTGCTTATCCGATCACCAAAGGTGACCTATAAGGGTTCAATATCAAGTGAAGGGTTCCCTCAAAAGTTCTACCTCCTGGGTATAACACTAATCCCTCCAAAGGAGAGAGGTGTATACCCTGGAAGGACTTTGAATCACAGGGAGAAATGGATATGAAGAGTACTATCCATGTTTGAGAAAGAAATTATCTACATCTAAGCTCTTCCTAATCCTAACCCTAAAACAAAACAAAAAGAAGAAGAACAAGCTCCTCAATCTCTTCCAAGCCTCTTCTAATCTTCTAGAATGCTCCACCATGCTCCAAAATGAGATGCCAAGCTTCTCAAGCCAAAGGGAAACTCCAAAGCAAAGCAAACTAAACAAAACTTGCCCTAAAGGCCACACAAACAATCATTCAATTCAAAAATCAACCAAAAATAGTATATTATTCTATTAATTCCTAATATAAATGCTAGGGGACCCTAAATAACTACCCTTAAGTCCCATATATTCCCCATAGACTAAATTGCACTACAAAACCTAAATCTAAAATTGTTATTGACCTATACTAAAGTTTTAATCAAATTCTATACTACCTAGAACTACCTAATTAAAACTACCCTAAAAATTATCACAAAATTATGAAATTAATTCAGGGGGACCCTAAACCATTCATCTAATTATCCTAAAAATATTGAATTAAAAATCCTAAGGGAAATACCCTAATTAAATTCTACAAATTAGTATACCAACTAAAAGAATTAAAAAAAAGCAATTAAAAGTAAAAATATGCAAAAAAATATAAAAATGAAATAAAATGGCTATTTTATGATTTTATATTTTTCTAGACAGAAAATGGAAAATGGGAAAAAAAGTCTCATTAAAAAATATGCATTTTTCAATTTTATATGAATTTTTAAAGTTTAATAAAATCTCGGCCGCAGGATGGTCTTCCAAGTCAACAAGTCCACATACAATCAATGGTCTAGATTATGTCTTCAACCTTGGTCCATCTAGGGTTTTAGAATCCATGAAAAAACAAACTCCATGAATGAAACTTTATCACCTTCATTCTCTCTCATTTCTCCATCAAATGCCATGATCCAAGAACCAATTTTGACTAGAATTTTATGTAGAATCCAACCATGCCATTGGTTTGCATTAACACTCTCTCTATCATCCTACCCGAACAGTACAACATCAAGAATCCAAACTTTCTTCAATTTTCCACCATCACAAAACTCAACAATCTTTATATATAATTAATCCTCATGCTATGCTGATCACAACCAACCAAAATTCGTGCATTATCATCCATTAAATAGTGTGTTCTACCTCCATCAAGAATCAACCTCCATTAATGAAACCTCACTAATTGGTCTTAAACTCATCCAAATGAATCACCTAATGGTCTCTAATGGTTTCACAACAAGAATCAATCCTAGCCATGCCTAAATCAAAGTGTGGGAGTGATTTTGCTTACCTTGACCCTTGCAATGGTAGGTGTTGAAAAGCTTCGAATCAATCCTTGTAGATCTTCAAGAATGGTCTCTAGGTGATGAACAATACTCTTCTTGCACAAGATTTGATGGAGATGGCTTGTATCTTCAGATCCAATCCCTTTTGCTCTCTTGCAACTTCACTTGGAAAGCTCCAATTCTTCAACAATGGAACCCTACTCTAGCATGAACATGTTCAGGGAGGTTTGTAGTGATGATTTGTGGAAAGAAATGGAAGGGTAATGAAGAGAAAAATGAAGTTTCAATACAATTTACAAAATGGAAAGTTTTGGTTCAATCTCTTTTTTCTACCACCATTAACATCAACAATCACCAACCTTTCACCAATGGAGAATGTAATCAATATATAGAGATTTTTAGAAAGATCTAGAACCTATTTTTAGAAAGATCTAGAACCTCTTAGAATCATCTAGAAAGGACTTGAATTTTCTATGATATGGTAACTTGCATTTCACTTCCCACCACATGAGATATCATGACAAAAACCCTATAACTTGAGTAATTAACTTGATTTTCTCCTTAAGTGGTATTTTGGACAATATACAAAGCTTAAACACCTTGTTTATGAAGCTTTTCTTTGATTTGGCTAGGTACCCCATTATGCAAGTAAGACTTTTACAAAGCAACTCCAAGATTTAAGTCTCAAATCAAAATTGTGGCTGAACCGTTGTTCTTAAAATGTCCTTTGGAGTCAAAATGACCTATCATATGCCATGGTTAGGGTTTATAGCTTGGATTTTAGGATTTTTCATTTCACTCGAATTAACTTATGTCCCATTTTTAGGCCATTTTTATCACTTTTTGCTATGAGCCTTTCCAACATCTCATGACCACCCTAATAGCCGTAAAACATCATTCTAAGAAACTTTTATGTTGAAAGTTTTTCCATTTGAAGCTTGGAAGTAGGAGATATGGCCATATGCTTGAAATGACCTATAACTTCAAAATGACCAAAATGCCCTTGGCTTGTCAAAGCCATAACTTGAGTTCTACAAATCCTATCAAGGAATTCTAGTACTCTCTAGAAAGATAAGAAGATGCTCTTCAACATTCATGTTGACCAAGAGATCATAGGAATCATCCTACTAGGGCAAAAGTTGTCTGCAAGTTGGGTGACTTTCAAGGACCCAGATTCACATACCTCAGATGACCTGTAATTTGTCAAAACCATAACTTGAGCTCTGCAAATCCTATCAAGGACTTCTACCACTAAAATTAAAGCTAAGAACAAGATCTACAACATTCATGTTGTGGGGGAGATGAGATGACAATCACATCTTGAGCTAAAACTGCCTGGAAGATAGGGATCAAACTAGGGGATTTTACACTATCAATCCTTAGAAACCCTAGCTTAACTTCTCAAACTCCTCAATCATGATGAGTTGGTATAGGAATCATCCTTATAGTATCTCAATACCTCCTTCCATGATCCCATGGCTCTTGGATTAGGTCTCAACCTTCTCCAAATCATCAGTTGACCTAGGGTTGACCCAGTCAAAACCTTAATTCTACCATTCATGGTTGAATCTTCTGAATTCTTGCCCAATGACCTCTCTGGGCTTCATGATGGCTTTCAAGACATCTCATAAACTTTCTCAAAGCTTCAAGTTCACTCTCAAAGTCTCAGAATCATCTGAGGAGCTCTCACAACTCTCAAGTTATGAAGCACACAACTTTGGTTTCAACCAGTTCCTCTGAGGATTTCTTGAACTTTCTGGTAAAGGTATCAATCTTCAAACACTCGATGGGTAAATAAATGTTGGTCAAATTTTGGGGTGCAACAGCAGCCCCTATTCAAATGGCTTGAACCTGACTGGGTGAGGAGCGAACGGCTCTCAGCCAATCAAGGTGCGAGACGGTTGAATACCGGTAAACCCAAAAATTTGCCAACTGCACGAGCACACGATACTCTGCCGGGAACAAATCTTCGAATACTGCAATACTAGCTGCACGACAACTAGTTGGAGAAATACTGATCTGACATCGCCGTCAGTTATCCACATTGAATTCTTCTGATATTGTCATCCGACAACCAAAACACCCAACATCGCCGCTGGAAGACTAAACCATCTGACACCACCGTCAGCAACAGACAAAATTCTGAGAAACACCCAACATCGCCGCTGGAACACCAAATCACCTGACATCGCCGTCAAAAACTAAATCTGACATCGCCGTCGGACAACCAAAATACCCAACATCACCGTTGGAGAACTAAATCTGACATCGCTGTCGGACAATCAAAATACCCAACATCACCGCTGGAGAACTAAATCTGACATCGCCGTCGGACAACCAAAATACCCAACATCACCACTGGAGAACTAAATCTGACATCGCCGTCGGACAATCAAAGTACCCAACATCACCGCTGGAGAACTAAATCTGACATCGCCGTCGGACAATCAAAGTACCCAACATCACCGCTGGAGAACTAAATCTAACATCGCCGTCGGACAATCAAAGTACCCAACATCACCGCTGGAGAACTAAATCTGACATCGCCGTCGGACAATCAAAGTACCCAACATCACCGCTGGAGAACTAAATCTGACATCGCCGTCGGACAATCAAAATACCCAACATCACCGCTGGAGAACTAAATCTGACATCGCCGTCGGACAATCAAAATACCCAACATCACCGCTGGAGAACTAAATATGTCATCGCCGTCGGAAACAAACATAATCTGACCTCGCCGCCAAAACAGCATCCAACATCGCTGCCGGTAAACTAAATCTGACATCACCGTCGGACAATCAAAGTACCCAACATCACCGCTGGAGAACTAAATCTGACATCGCCGTCGGACAATCAAAGTATCCAACATCACCGCTGGAGAACTAAATCCGACATCGCCGTTGGACAATCAAAGTACCCAACATCACCGCTGGAGAACTAAATCTGACATCGCCGTCGGACAATCAAAGTACCCAACATCACCGCTGGAGAACTAAATCTGACATCGCCGTCGGACAATCAAAGTACCCAACATCACCACTGGAGAACTAAATCTGACATCGCCGTCGGACAATCAAAGTACCCAACATCACCGCTGGAGAACTAAATCTGACATCGCCGTCGGACAATCAAAGTACCCAACATCACCGCTGGAGAACTAAATCATCTGGCATACCCAACATCGCCGCTGGAAAACTGAATCTGACATCGCCGTCGGAAACAAACATCACTCTGAGAGACACTCGACATCACCGCCGTACAAACATCATCTCTGCTGGGGATTTAAAGAGTCTGACATCGCCGTCGAACATAATCTTCTGACATCGCCGCCAAAACAGACCTAATCTGACCTCGCCGTCAAAGCAAACATCCAACCTCACTGCCAGAAACAAACATAATCTGACCTCGCTGTCAAAACAGCATCCAACATCGTCGCCGGAAACAAACATAATCTGACCTCGCCGTCGAATCCAAAACATCCAACATCGCCGCCGGAAACAAACATAATCTGACCTCGCCGTCAACGTGGAGAAACTTCATTGGGGAATTGGTCACACGGTAACCGGTAATACGTAGTCGATCATACCATCAGATATTCATAGAAACTGAGAAAACCGCTTCACTAACACGGTCAAACTTCAATCATGGAGTCTTCAAGGGAGATTTCAACTTCGCCGTTGGAAAAACTTGTTGGGGATGACACTTCGCTGCTGAGGAATCTGGAGAATTATCAAGTAACTCCGCCCCGGGGGTCCAGAACTCATTCTGGATAAATCAACTCTACTGAGGACTTCAAGAATCATCTCGAACAAATAACTCTGCCTGGGACCTTCAAGAATCCTCTTGAACCGATAACCATTCTAGAGACTTCATTCTGTTGGGGATTCCAGGGATCATCCTGGGTAACTTTTGTCGGGGACAAACCAATCATGGCTTGAACCGCTTCCAAGGATTCGGCTCTCTTGGGGGTTGCGGAATCATCTTGAAGCATACAAACTACTATATCTCAAATGGAAAGAAGAATGCATGTCTAGAGAAACAAAAAAAAAATAAATATTATCTCAAATGGAAAGAATGCATGTCTGGAGAAATAAAAAAAATATACATGATACTTTAAGATAATACAAATCTTATCACAACCATATCAGAACTCAAGGAAGAAGTCACGCTTCTAAATTCTCAACTTGAAGGTATGACCAAGTCAGTTTACATGTTAAACTATGTGTTTGATACCCTTGATGAAATCCTCGGGATAGGAAAGGTGGTTAATGTTTGATACCATTGCTTCACCATACTGATGTCAAATTCCAAGGAAAATGAACATTGATCATTCAAAAGAATAATAATCATTGCGTAATCGAATAGATAAAAAATAGAATATCAAATATACCATCGTTGCACAATAATCAGTTATATCACATATAAGATTGATCAATCATATTCATATAACTTATGGATGATCTAAGTATCATTTTTCACCATACAAAAGTCGGTTTCGAAGAGAGAGAGAGAGAGAGAGAGAGAGAGAGAGAGAGAGAGAGAGAGAGAGAGAGAGAGGAGAGAGAGAGAGAGAGAGAGAGAGAGAGAAGGAGAGAGAGAGAGAGAGAGAGAGAGATTGGTAGATAAATAGATAGATAGATAGAGAGATAGAGAGATTTTGATAGATATATATAGATAGATAGATAGATAGATAGATAGATAGATAGATAGATAGATAGATAGATAGATAGATAGATAGATAGAGAGAGAGAGAGAGAGAGAGAGAGAGAGAGAGAGAGAGAGAGAGAGGAGAGAGAGAGAGAGAGAGAGAGAGAGAGAGAGAGAGAGAGAGAGATGAGAGAGAGAGAGAGAGAGAGAGAGAGAGAGAGAGAAATTACGTCAAGGGTTTCACAAACCTAATTTAATCAAGTGTAAAAGCTTCTACACAAATACAACCACTTGTATGGGCAATAAGCTCAAAAAATCCAACTTAAGTGCACCATATCTATAATTAAATAATGTGTGTATATTGAGAGAGAGAGAGAGAGAGAGAGAGAGAGAGAGAGAGAGAGAGAGAGAGAGAGAGAGAGAGAGAGAGAGAGATTGATAGATAGATAGATAGATAGATAGATAGATAGAGAGACAGAGAGGTTTTGATAGATATATAGATAGATAGATATATAGATAGATAGATAATAGATAGATAGATATATAGATAGATAGATAGATAGAGAGAGAGAGAGAGAGAGAGAGAGAGAGAGAGAGAGAGAGAGAGAGAGAGAGAGAGAGAGAGAGAGAGAGAGAGAGAGAGAGAGAGAGAGAGAAATTACGTCAAGGGTTTCACAAACCTAATTTAATCAAGTGTAAAAGCTTCTACACAAATACAACCACTTGTATGGGCAATAAGCTCAAAAAACCCAACTTAAGTGCACCATATCTATAATTAAAATACTATATTATTATAATAAAAAAATTATTATTAGTATGATTATTATATTTTATAAGTATTATAATAATAATAATAATAATAATAATAATAATAATAATAATAATAATAATAATAATAATAATAATAATAATAATAATAATATTATTATTATTATTATTATTATTATTATTATTATTATTATTATTATTATTATTATTATTATTATAAAGTGTTCTATATTCCACCTAAGTACATAGTACCTGATTGTGTTTCATAATTCTCTCGAGTACACTGTACCTTATGCTATACCATATGTCACTTATTCATTTTATCTCTCATTATTTATCCTTATGTGTGTGACCATATAAGTTCTCGTGACATTGTCAATTATATTAAATCACACATTTAATATAATGAACAATGAGCGGTATCTCGAAACATATCATTGTTACCTAAGTCACAAAAATATCATGTGATGTCACAAATCTTTTCCGTGATAATACATGTGTGTACAACTACCCTTTTCCCCTTATGTCTATATTGAACATAAGGCATAAACTATGTCACCCTTTTCCAGTTTAATATTTGGCCCTTACACATTTGTGTAGTAGTCATCAATTGTCTTTATGGTCATCCAGTTACGGACAACATTTGATCATCAATAAAATACTCGACTCCACATCTAGGGTCCATAGTGGTTTCAGGTCGAAAGGTGACATACACCACTATCACTGTGAGAATAACTTATGACACTTTTTATAACATTCTATGTAGTATTCTCATAGCAGTTCAATCCAGCATAAATATTACTCCTAATATTCATACCTATGTGAAAACTTTATATCTCTTTATCCATGATCCATGAGATGTGATAATCAGACTATCCATATAATAGTCTCAACATTTTAATGTCATCCCACTTCACAACAAATCTCGACTAAGGATACTTTAAGAATATTGTCCTTATGTTTAATGAGATCTCATAATTAAGTCACACATAATATTTCATTAAAAGGACTAGCTATTCTAGGGACTTTATTATTTTAGAAAAATAATCATAACAATGAAATGCCTCTGATTAGTAATAAATAATTCAATACAAGTACCAAAATTATTGGTCTCTAGGGCTTACACCAACAATAAGAATGGTTCTTCTAGTTTTACCTTATCCTCAACCAAAAGACATTTCAGTTCAATCCCTTCAATGATAGGTTTGTGGAAGACAAATTCTTGGAGTCCCTCTTCAAAGTGGAATTTCACTTCATGTTTCACCTCATCAACTTGCTCATTATTCCCTTACTTATGTTTATTGATTCTATTAAATAATTTATATGCCTTGATCTCATAGCAACGCAAAAGAATCTAGTATCAAATCACCCTCCTTGGTCCAATTATCCCTTGACTTTTGTCTAATCATACTTTTTTTGTACTGTAAATTCTTACACAAATTTTTTATTGCCAATAATTTTTTTCTTACCAACTTAGTGTTTATTTCATCATTGTTGACTCCTAACAGCTCATCATATTCATTCAACTCTTTTACAACTTTATCCACCTTCAAGTATAACTACCTAAACACTTTATTTCACCATCTCAACCAATCTCTAAGCATATTTAGTTTCTCTTTAATCATATAAGCACTTCTAACCGACACCTTAACACTACGCCAGAATTGACATTTAGCAGCGCATACAAAGACAACGCTTTTAGAAAAAGCGCTGCTAAAGAGGAATTAAAAAAAAAAAGAAAAAAATTGATAACCAAAGACAACGCTTTTTCAGAAAGCGCTGCTAAATAGGGGTCCTAAGACAACGCTTCTAAAAAGCGCTGCTAAAAGGGGGGTCTAAGACAGCGCTTTTTAAAAAGCGCTGCTAAAGGGGGGTCCTAAGGCAGCGCTTCCAAAAAGCGCTGCTAAATGGGGGGGTCTAAGACAGCGCTTTTCTAAAGTGCTATTGTAGGTCTAGTCTACGAGAGCGCTTTTCAATAAAGCGCTGCTATATGGGATACATTAGAAGGTCTTTGAGAGCGCTTTTTAAAGCGCTGCTAAAGCTATTAAAAAGCGCTGTTATAGGTTTATTAGAATTAATTTAAAATACCTACCAGAATTTTTATGAGAAACATAACAGTCATTACGTATTTCTTTCTTTCTTTTTCTCTGGCGAACAAAGAACGTTGCCCTATAAACCCACCGTTGTCGTCCAACCATCGCCGTCCGTCCAACCGTCGCCCTCGTCTATTGCATTTCGCCGCCGTTCACCGTCCCTCTGCTCGTCTGCATTGCATTTCCGCCATTGTTACGGTATTTGAAGTTTTACTCTGGTTTTCTTTTTTACATATATTTTCACCATTGTTGCTGTAATCTTTAAGTAGAACTGAATATGTTTTTATTATTTGAATGCAATCAAGTTAAGTATAACTGAATGTGTTTTCACCATTTTTGCTGTAATCTTTAAGTAGAACAGAGAGTTTTTATTTGAGAGTTTATATTTGAGAGTTTATATTTGAGAGTTAAGTATTTGAACTGAATATGTTTTCTACAAGAGTTTATATTTTTTAAGAGAGTTTATATTTTGTATGTTTTAAGAGAGTTTATAAGAGTGTTTATAAGAGAGTTTTGTTTGTGATAACTGTTTGGTCATGAAATGTTTAAGAGAGTTTATAAGAGAGTTTTTAAGAGAGTTTTTAACCATTATTTGAGAGAGTTTCAATGTTTAAGAGAGTTTCACCATTGTTTGTGATAACTGTTTGGTCATGAAAATGTAATGTTTATAAGAGAGTTTATAAGAGAGTTTTTAAGAGAGTTTTATATGTATAAGAGAGTTTATATTTTTTAAGAGAGTTTTATATGGATAAGAGAGTTTTATATGTATAAGAGAGTTTTTAAGAGAGTTTTATATTTTTTAAGAGAGTTTTATATGTATAAGAGAGTTTTTAAGAGAGTTTATATTTTTTAAGAGAGTTTTATATGGATAAGAGAGTTTATAAAACCAACATGAATATGGTTTTATATGATATGGTTTCATATGTTATTATGGTTTTATATGTTTAGTTAGGATTTCTCAATGTTTAGTAAGGGTGTCATTTTGGTTTAAGAATTATCTAGTAATTTTAATATGATTTGTTTTGGTGGATTATCTAGTATTTTTGTCTTGGTTAATTATTAGTATGATTTTAATAAAATTTATATTTTGTCTGCTATAGGGGTTACCTGTGAAGAGCAAAGTTGTGATCGTTTCCAAGCATCCTATTGCGTAACATTCTTAGAAGTTAGTGATTTCCTTACAGGTATTCTCTGTTTTGTTTAACTTTTATAGTTTAGTGTAGATTACTCAATTAGTATGGATAAAAAATGGATGTCTGGTAATCGATTGTCAAAAGAGTACGAGAATGGGGTATCGAAGTTCGTTAAGTTTGTTGTTGAACACGCCAAAGACCCCAGTAGGATCACATGTCCTTGCTTAGGATGCTGTTATGGGCGTCGAGTTGACGCTGTTCAGTTGGAATCTCATTTAATGAGACATGGAATTGATCGAAGTTACACATGTTGGACATTACATGGTGAGATAAGTAACGATAATGTTGAACCCCAGAATAATACGACATGTGCTTCAAAGGACAATGGCAGGGATACATATGATTGTGATCGAGTTGAAGAGATTGCAGAAGCACTTGAAGAAGATCTTCAAGATTGTCCCAAGATGTTTGAGAGGTTGGTAAGCGATGCAGAGAAACTGTTGTATAAAGGTTGCACTACTTTCACAAGATTGTCCGCGGTATTAAAGTTGTACAATTTAAAGGCGGGTAATGGATGGTCGGATAAAAGTTTCACAGAGTTGTTAGCCCTACTTCAAGAGATGCTTCCGGAGGATAATGTTCTTCCCAATCGAACCTATGAAGCTAAAAAAATGTTATGCTCTATTGGCATGAGCTATGATAAGATACATGCTTGTCCAAATGATTGCATTTTGTTTTGAAATGAATATGCATCATTAAACGAGTGTCCTAAATGCGGTGTATCTCGGTATAAGAAAAAATTGTCACCAGCAAAAGTATTATGGTATTTTCCTATAATTCCGAGATTCAGACGCATGTTTCGTAGTGAAACAGATGCAAAACACCTGACTTGGCATGCAAATGATAGAATTGTAGATGGGAAGTATCGACATCCGGCAGATTCACCATAGTGGATGAAAATTGATAATGATTATCCTGATTTTAGAGAAGAAGCTAGAAACCTTCGCTTGGCATTATCGACTGATGGAATGAATCTGTATGGTCTGTAGAGTATCTCACATTTCACCTGGCCTGTAATTATTATGATTTATAACCTACCTCCATGGCTATGTATGAAGCGTAAGTACATGATGTTATCTATGTTAATTTATGGCCCTAAACAACCAGGGAATGACATAGACGTATACCTGACACCTCTAATCGAAGACTTAAAGAGTTTGTGGGAGAACGATGTGGAGGTTTATGATGGATATAGGAAAGAAAGTTTCAATTTGAGGACGATGTTGTTTGGCACAATTAATGATTTCCCAGCATACGGAAATCTATCGGGGTATAGCATTAAAGGTCAATGTGCGTGTCCTATCTATGAAGAAAACACAGATTGGACGCGGTTGGAATTTGGTTAGAAGAATGTCTTTCTTGGTCATCGTAGATTCTTAAATTCTAGTCATCACTACTGTGGGTGGAGAAAAGCATTTAATGGAAATTCAGAACAACGTAAAGCTCCACCAACATTGACCGGTGAACAAATTTTTGAAAAGGTGAAAGATGTGAGTACTAAGTTTGGCAAGCCTTTTTCTCATACGCTTGTCACGCGTGGGTGGAAGAAGAGGTCAATTTTATTTGAGTTTCCGTATTGGAAGTCGTTGTATGTAAGACATTTTCTTGATGTTATGCATATTGAAAAAAATGTATTTGAAAGTGTTATTGGTACGTTACTCAATATACAAGGAAAGTATAAGGATGACCTTAAAGCAAGAAAGGACTTGGTAGCAATGGGAACAAGAAATGAATTAGGACCCTTGAAGAAAGGAAACCGCACATATCTACCACCTGCTGCTTATACTTTATCTAGAAAGGAGAAAAAGATACTGTGTAAGTTTCTGAGTGAAGTTAAAGTTCCAGAAGGATACTCTTCATATATTAGAAGACTTGTTTCTATGAAAGACCTCAAGTTAAAAAGTTTAAAGACACATGATTTCCATGTTATAATGGGACACTTTCTACCAATAGGTATAGGTTCTATTTTGCCAGAAAAAGTGAGAGGCGCAATAACTAAATTGTGTTTTTTCTTTAGGTCAATCTGTAGTAAGGTGATAGATCCTGCGATCTTACCAACATTGCAAAGAGAAATAGTTATTACTTTGTGCGAGCTTGAAATGTATTTTCCTCCATCATTTTTTGACATAATGGTACATCTAGTTGTTCATCTTGTGAAAGAGACACAACTGTGTGGACCTGCCTATATGAGATGGATGTACCCTGTTGAATGTTATATGAAAATATTGAAAGGGTATGTGAAAAACCAAAGTCGACCAGAGGGATGTATTGTTGAACGATACATTGTTGAAGAAGCTATTGAGTTTTGTACTGAATATTTGTCCAACGTTCAATCCATTAGCCTCCCAAAATCTCATGTTGTTGAAAAAATAGTAGGTAAACAGTTAATTGGAAATAAAGTTGTGACAGTTTCAAGGGATGAACGGGAGCAAGTGTATTTGTATGTTCTGCACAATGACATTGAGGTTGAGTCGTATGTTGAAACGCACAAGGACGTTCTCCGAGGTTTAAATCTGAATAGAAATGAAAATTGGATAGTACGTGAGCACAATCGAAGTTTTATAACATGGTTCAAGGAGCATATTTTTTCAAAGTTTTATTCTGATCCTGCTTCAATAACAAAAAGGTTGAGATGTTTAGCATATGGTCCAAGTTTGCAAGTGTTTTCTTATAGCGCATACGCAATTAATGGATACACATTTTATACCAAGGAACAAGATGATAAAAGTATAATGCAAAATAGTGGTGTCACCGTGCTTGCCGAAGCAATGCACATTTCCTCGTATTATGGGGTTATCGAGCGCATTTGGGTGTTTGATTATGAGAAGTTTCAGATTCCTATCTTTGGATGCAAGTGGGTTGAAAATTATAGTGGCATACAAATGGATAAATCAGGTTTTTTGAAAGTGGATCTTAATAAGGTGGGGTACAAAGATGAGCCTTTTATTCTAGCCACGCAAGCTAAACAAGTGTTCTATGTCACTGATTCGACAAGTACGAAATGGTCTATAGTTCTTTTTTCCAACAAAGTAATCGATGATAACATTGGAGAAAAGGGGGATGTTAATGTTGAGAATGAATCTTATATTATAGATGATCCAGATGAGAATATTAGAGCGGACAAATCATATATTAGAAATGATCATAACGAGGGAATTTGGATCAATCATATATTACAAACCGGATAAAGTCTCTATGATCAAACCAACAATTGTTAACTCTAAAAGGTATTGGCCCTCAATTAGAGTCATTTTCCTTGATCCATATAGGGTAGTGGTTGGAAATGTACCTTGGCCTAACATACTGCTGCATCACATTCCACCTTGATACTTAACTTTCTGAAATCAAGAACCTATCTAATCTACTTACTGAATTTCCTTCACCATTGAACCAAGTGAATTATTACCCATACTTGGGACATCCACCAAATTCATCTTCTCAATAAAGTCCTTGAATTATTACATTTCTCCTATCCTTTTACTCTCACTGTATCCCTTTCTTTCTTTTCTACTTGTTACAGTGTTAAAGTCGCCCCAAATACACAAATCCCATATATTGTCTTTCCTTTTTACCTCTAATAACTCCCTCACCCCCATCTTTTTTCTTTTTATATTATATATATATATATATATATATATATATATATATATACATATATATATATATATATATATATATATATATATATATATATATATACATATATATATATATATATATATATATATATATATATATATATATATATATATATATATATATATATATATATATATATATATATATTGCACGAGGAATATAAATTTACAATGTAATTTGACAAACCATGCCAATCTACATTGTTACCTAAAAACCCATTTCCCCTAAATCTAAAATTCATAAATAACATCCCTACCTTCCACATAATTAACATTTCTCTTGAGCCCCCACTTGCAGACCATTCAACAACATTACTACCCCATAAACTACCTACCATGTTACTATCTTGTATTAAGAAACCATCTACCTTACCTAATTGGATTATTTGGTTGAGCCTCTTCCCTTTGACATTATTCTCGCCACCTTTAATATTGAAGGAAAGGATATTCATTGATCCTTTCTATTTTCCACCTCCCTTGCACTTTTCCCCTTTGTGTCTCTTAATTCCATCCTGTTGCGATGAGAATTAGATATCAAGTTATTGAATAAACTTGAATCACAAATCTTTGAGTTCACGAACAAGCTTTGATTTGTCCAAAGGAAAGGATAAATATCGAAGAAAACCCTAAGTGCGCTATGTAACAACAAAGCTAACAGAATCTAAGGTTCGGGGGTTGGTTATACCTAGGAAATGTGTTAGCATTCTGTGTTCACCTAACTATAGGTTAGTCTTGATCGCACTGAGGTGAGAGAAAATGGAAGTTAGTTTTTAGTTATCTCGCTAAGGATAGGAATCCTCGTGCCTACGTACCCTCATTAGGGAATGAGAAATCAAAGTGTTCGTAGTTCACCTCACTACGAGTGAGGAACTCTTGTTTGTAGTCAAGGTTCCAAAGGGGGATAAATGTCTATGCAAGACACTCACATAGAGTATGGCAACTCTAATCCTAAGGCTATGATAAAAGGGAAAGAAGTTTCTATGGCAAGACACTTACATAGAGTGCGGCGACTCTAATCCTAAGGCTAGGATAAAAGGAAGACAAATGTCCATGGTTGTATACTTACATAGAGTATGAAGACTCTAATCCTAAGGCTAGTATAAAGGAATGGAAGAAGTAAGTTAGGATAAGCCACCCTAAACATGACATGGCAGTCAACTGGGAATCCTTTCCTTTCGAATAAGAAGCAACAACGAGGAGCAAGGATGAAGTTTGTTGCTTAAAGATAAGTTTTATCCACTAGCACCCTTTCGAATGTGACTTTATCAACCATGTCTTGTTAAACACGATTTCGCCAACCACTTGAAGTCAAACGCAGTTTCAACCCTTGCTCGAACCTTCACATCTGCTATGACACTGTATTTCGCTTCCTTCCCCATCTTTAATTCTACACGACTTCCTCGTACCCGGCTCGATTTTAATTTGAGTGAGTTGAGGGAAGGTGAAGAAAAGGTGCTCGACGGTATGACGTGGGGATGAGTACATTGTGGTTGTTGTTGCATATGAAAGAAAAGTGAAGGACGGCGAGGGTGACGGTTATATTATGCGGATTCGACTGAGTTTGGTGTGACGATTATATTATGGATTCGATTGAGTTTGGTGTGACAGTTATATTATGGATTTGACCGAGTTTTGTGTGATGGAGGATCTGAGTTGCCATGTATGGGAGTGGTAACATTAAGATGAAGGTTACGTTGTGCGAGGTCGATAGCAACATGAAGGATGGTGGATGGCATTGAATGCTATAGAAAGGAAACTTGTTAGTTTATGAGAATATTAGTTTTTTTATGAAGGAAGTTGTTATGTTGGTAGAAGTTTTAAATTGTAGGAAGTTTTATGGTAATGTAGAAGAAGATAACATGAGTTGTAGTGAAAAAGGTTAGTGGATGTGGAGTTGATGTTGTATATGTTTTTTCTTTCAAGTGTGATGGAAAGGTGTATTCATGGGGGGTCTTGTGAGTTTCATTGTGTAGCAAATGAGGGAGGAAGAAAAAACATGATGAAGTGGATAAGGTAGTATGAAATGGTTTTTATGAAGAAAGAAAAAAAAGGAAAGTATTTTTTGTTGAAAAGATGGGTTTAAAGTTTATGTGAAATTGTTGTTGTGATTGTCATGGTGAGCTTCATGGTATTTGGAGTAAAAAATAGTGGAGAGTTATGATTTTTGTTATGAGTTTTGCTCACTGTTTGTGTTATAAGTGTGTAAGGGTGTGGTGGTACATTTTTCTCCAAGTATGCAGGTGGGTTTTCTCTCAAGAATGTAGTATGTTGTGTTTTGTTGTATATGGAAAGGGAAAGTGAAGTAGTGTGGGGACTGCATGCGCTGGAGATGTGCTTGAAGGTGTGAGAAAACACAAGAAGGGGGGTTTGAATTGGGTTTTCAAAATGAAAGCTTTTTGTGAAACTCAAACAATATCGCAAATGAACTAACAAGAGAGAAAGACACACGATATATCTTGGTTCACTTGAAAACCATCAAGCTAATCCAGTCCATCCGCCAAGGTGATTTTGCCTTATACACAAGGACTAAATCCATTATAATCAACTGATTACACTCCACTAGCAACCGCTGGTGACTAACAACACAAACAACCGTCTTTTCTTAAGGATTCTGACCCAACTGGTCCCTTAAGGAATTACAATTTGCATTAGCAACCGCTGGTGACTAACAATAAAGACTAACTATCTCCTCTTAAGTATTATGATCTAACTGGTCCCTTAAGGAGTTACTGAAGGAGAGATAATACTTAGAAGGGGGTTAAATAAGTATGAAAGATTAAAACTTAGAATTAAAAACACAAGTATTTTTATCCTGGTTCGTTGAACTCAACTACTCCAGTCCACCCTTCCTAGAGTGATTTGCCTTTCTCAATCAAGGACTTAATCCACTATTTAATCAAACAGATTACAATAGTAACACCTAAGAACAACTATTCTTAGTCTTCTCAAGAGCTACTGATCCCAACTGGATCCTCTTAAGGAAATCTTTTACAATCAATGTAAAAACTAATACAAGAGTAAGGATGCTTCTAAAAAGCTATTATCACAACTGTGATATTTCTCTTAAGTTTAAGAACAATGAAATAAATTCTTAGAATGAATATGAAAGTATGAGAGCTTGAATATTTTGTTTCTTTTCAATGCCAACGTCAACTGAAGAATTTGGTGGAGTCTTGCTTTTATAGGCAGCTGATCCAAGGTGAGCTGCACGTTGAGAAGAGTGTCCAAAAAGGTCTGAACCTTTTTGTCTTCACATCAAGTGACCTTTCCTAAAAGAAGAAAGCATAGAAAAATCCTTTTTTTCTGTGTTCTTGTGTCTAGCATAAATAAGGAAAGAGACGTTTGATTTACTCCAACGGATATAATCTTTGAATATTTCTTCTTCAGTTTTCAGCAAGTTCATCAGAGTCTAATTGGGTCAGAGTCTTCTGATGATGATCAGAGTCTTGCTGAATCAGAGTCTTCTGCAGCAGATGTGCTTTCAGCGTGTTTAAGATCAGAGCATATTTGAGACAGAACTTCAGTACTGGCAACTTTAGTACTTTCAGAGTCTTCTGTAGAAACTATGCTTTGAAAAACTCTTCATACAAAATTCTTCTTTGCTTCAAATGCTTCTGACTTGCTTCAGATTCTTCTGGAGCTTCTGCTTCAGATTCTTCTGGAGGCTGCGCTCAGAATCTTCTGTTGACAGCAATCAGAATCTTCTAATGAGTGCATCTGGCGCTTCAGAGTCTAGCTAATTTCTTGTGTTCAATTCTGATTTGCTTCTGGAGTGTTAATTTCTTTACTTTCTGCAGTAAGAATTTTCAAGCAAATTTTAGAGTATATAATTCTTAAATACAAAATTTCATAATAGTTATCATCAAAACATAGAGATATTATTAAGAACCAATCTGTGTTCTAACAATCTCCCCCTTTTTGATGATGACAAAAACATCCGAAATTTTGTTTAATTGAGAATATTAAAAATTATAACTCCCCCTGAGATGATGAATCTCCCCCTGAGTTTAATACAGATAAGGAATAGAAACTTCCCTTTTGTCTTGAGTAATTTTCAGAGTTAGATCTTGATTGTCCTTTTAACATTTGAAGATCAGAATGTCTTGCAAATTTCAGGTTCAGAATTTGATAGTAGTCAAATGATTTGAGAGACTCAGAGTTTCTTTTATAGAGTGTACTTATCAAATGTTCTGAAATACTTCAGATTAAAAGTTAGATAGAATAGATATGTCTGAAGTTTCATTCTGGTGAAGTTAGATTAAACAGTTCAGATCTATATTTTCTCCCCCTTTTTTGTCATAAGCAAAAAGTAAAAACTTTAAAGAGACAAATAAAAGGAAACAGTAAAGAAGATAATTCAGTGGAGAAAAAAACATTTGATTCATTCAATAAGTTCAGACCAAGAGTACATGCACCAGAAGATATATCAAAAAATACAATAGCAAACATCAGATGCAAAAACATCAGAATGAAAAAAATATAAGAGTGTTTGGACAAAAGCATCTTCAATAGATCTGTAATCTCAGAGGAGGATTGCTCTTGTTTGGACATCCACTTAGCCATTGTTTCATTTTTCTGATCCTGCTTTGACATCCACTCTGTCATGTCCTCAGACTTCTTATCCTGTTTTGCCATCCAAGACTTGATCTCAGATTGACCAGCTTCCAGAGCAGCAATCTTATCCTCAAAATCTGGATGTTCTTTCTTTATCTTAGATGAAGAAGTATGATCAGGTTCTGGAGCTTGAACAGAGTCAATTTCCATGGGATATGTAGAGTCTAGAGCATTTGAGCCAGAGGGAAGGTCTACCAGAGTCATGGCCAACGGATTTTCCTCAGATGCGATTTCAGTAGATTCTTCTGATGATGGAGGAGCATCTGTAAGGAGCAGTGGTTCAGATCTTTTGACTGTCCAGAACAATTTTCTTGCAGCTTCAGCAAATCTGAGCTTCCCATCATCAGAACATATGTTCTTCAGATTTGAGGCTACAGAGTTGAATCTGTTGATGAATCCATTCCAGATGACATCAGATTCTTGGGCATCCATTGTTGCTGAGCATTTCTTCTGTACAGTACCTAAATACAACTGTATTTCTTGCAAAAAAGTTTGAAATAAATGATTAACATTAAGTCTGGGCTTAGGATGTAACAGAGTTTCCAGAGTTATTGGTTTTGGTTGGGGAGTTGGTGGAAAAATAGATTTCTGAATAGAGATCAGAGGAGGAGGATAGTATGGAAAGAAAGGAATTTCAGGGGCTTTTTCTTTAGATCTGTTTAAAGCATTTAACAGATTTGGTTTAGCTCTGGTGTTAAAGGGAATCACATTAAAGGGTTTATTTGAGAAGGGTTGGAAAGCAGATTTGGGAGGTTTATCAGAAGCAGCAGATTTATCAAATGATACAGGTTTAGCTGAAGTGACAACTTTGGCAGATTTATCAGAATATGGTATTGTTGCTAATGATCCTGCATCTGACATGGATTGAATATATGTGACAAGCACAGATGGAAGGGTTATTGAGAGTTTGGGTTTCAGAGGGGTGATAGGATCAGATGGTTCAACTCTGTCATAAAAATCTTTGAGTTTGAAACCATAAGCTAGATTGTGAAAAAGGGATGAAACTTGTGCACGGGAAATAGATGATCTTGGGTTAGAATTGGGAATCAGTATTTCAGATGATGGTGCAGGTGTGGGAATAGGATCTGGAATAGAAGCTTTAGAAGGTATAATGGGTTCTGGTTGGTTTACCTCAGAGTATTTATGAGATGGAGAGATTAGAAAATCTGGGTGAATATCAGATTATGAGGAGTTTGATGAGGTGGTTGGTGTGCAGGACGTAGAAGACACTTGAAACACAGTTTTTAATAGTGTGACATCAAGAACTTCTGTCTCAGGAATGTTGGATTCAGAAGGATTTGTTGATTCTGAAGGAATTTCAGAGGGTTTTGATGAGGGTGGATCAGATGAAATTTTTATTGGTTCAGATGATTTGGATGATGGATTATCTGATGGTGGTTGTTTCTGAGGTTCAGATGATTTTTGTGGTTTTTCTGATTGTGGATCAGATGATTTTTGAGGAGCAGAGTCCTTTTCTTGTAAAGGTTCAAAGTGTTTTTCTATTTGTTTTTCTTGTGGGTGCTTTTGTGGTTCAGATGGCTTTTGTTTACATGGTTCAGAGGGTTTTTGTTGAGCAGATGGTTTTGTTGTTTGTTGTTGTTCTGTGGGTTGTTTTTCTGATGGTTGTTTCTGTGGAACAGATTGTTTGATTGAAATTTTTGGTTGACTTGATTTTTGTACAGAGACTTTTGGAGTTTGAATTGTTTGTGTTGTGAGTGGTGTTGGAACAGATGATTGTTTTTGTGGTGATGTGGAAATAGGAGCAGTAACAGAAGTAATTTGTGTAGAGGGTGGTTTTGGAATAGACTTAATATTTGAATCATTTAAAACAACAGTATTTGCAGAAGATACAGAAGATTTAGTACCTTTAATTTTGATTCTCTTGGCTGGTACAGAAGAAGTGTCTCCAGATTCTTTCTTCTTTAAGAGCTTCTGTGGCTTCTCAACAATCTTGATCTTCTTCTGAGCAGGTGCAGCTTCTGCTTCTGGTTGAGTCCTTTTTCTTTGTAGTTGTTCTTCTTCTTCTCCTACATCAGGTAGTGGTTGTCTTGCTAGCTGTATTATGTTTGCAGGAACAGACTTTCCTTCTTTCTTACACTCATCAATGTACATCACAACAATGTGCCTTGGTTCTTCAGCAAAGAACAGTGGATAATCATCTATAGGAATCCTCTTCTTACTTAGTTCAAAAACATTCAGCTTCTTGGGAGCTGTTGTGAGTTCATCCACTATTTTAAGTCTCTGAAGACTTTTGGCATTCAGAGGATTTCCCATTATGAATTCCAATTCCTCTGTAACTCCAGCAGCGTACAGAGCAGAAACCAATCCATTCTCAGTTAGAAGATCTGAGATTAACCTTCCAAAAGGAATCCAGGTTCTGATCTTCTGTCCTTTTTCTTTCACATACTCTCTAGAGGCATTTATATGATTCCACAGATGCATAAAGAGAATATATGGAAGATCTACCTTGGTGCTCTGACTGAGGCAATACATGAAATAGAGTTGTTCATTATTGACATAGTCTGGAGAGTTTGTTGACTTCCTATGGTGAATGCATCACATGAAGATCTTGGCCCAGATCTTGTAGTCAGGCTTCAGATCCTTGAACTTGTTAGAAGCTTGACCAACAGTCATCACTTCTTCATACACTTCATCCATATCCACATGCCCAGCTGGCAAGTGTGAAACTCCATCTGTTTCTTCATAACCAATAAGCTTTCTGATCAGATCTTCTGTGATTATAATTTCTTTGCCCAGTACAGAAGATAGGATAAACTTAGGGTAAACGGAAGCATGGATCCAGAATTCTTTCACAAGGAGGGGGTAAACTGGTCCAAAGAGTCTATCAAAGTATTTCACCCATCCTTGAGCACCAATGATGGAACGAAACTCAAAGCCATTTTCTGCAAGTGAATCAAATTCTACCATTGATTCACACAAAACTTCCATCTTTTCAACAGGGGTTAACAGAGTTCTTTTTGGTGGAGAATAAGGAGCAACACCCATGTTAGCAGATGTAACTGCAGCCATTGAAGATTGAAATTGTGCAGCTGTTGTTGATGAAGTTGTGATTGAAGATTGTTTTGTCACACGCTTAGGGTTATTATGCAGAGAGAAGAGAAGATGAAAATGCATAAAATTTCTGAGATGTGAAAAGTGTGAAAGTGAAGAGAAGAGATGTATTTATACTAAATCAAGTAGGCATACAAATAGTCAGAATTTTGCACGTTTTGAACAAAGCATTAAATGAAAAGAATAAAAATCATTTCAAGCATTTATTGCTTCTGACAAATTGGGGGGAAAATGAAGATTTTCACTATTCAAACTTCACCTCAAATGTCTCTTCAGTAATGTACATGCCACCTTTGCAGAATTGGAGTGACATGTGTTTGCTTGCATGTGTTCTGAATTCTTTTGAGGAATGAAACGTTAACCAACGTTCAGATCCTCTAAGAATTGTTAGTTCAGAGTTTCACAAAACCAAATTAATAAAATAAATAAGCAATCAGAAGAAATACTTCAGAGCATTAGGCATTTTTGCATCTGGAAAAATTTGCTTCTGACAAATATCATTCTGGACAAAAATCCATACCAATATTTTTCAGAATAAATTTGAATCTATCTTCAACAAGGGGTTTTGTAAAAATATCTGCCCATTGATGATCTGTATCAACAAAGGCTAAATTTATGATTCCCTTCTGAACATAGTCTCTAATGAAATGATGCTTAATTTCTATATGTTTTGCCTTAGAGTGTAAAATGGGGTTTTTAGACAAACATATAGCAGAAGTATTATCACAAAAGATAGAAATGTTACTTTCAAATATTTGATAATCTTTTAGCTGACTTTTCATCCAGAGCATCTGTGTGCTACATCCAGCAGCAGCAATATATTCTGCCTTTGTGGTTGAAAGTGCAATTGTGGGTTGCTTCTTGCTGTACCAAGAGATGAGATTTCTTCCTAGAAATTGACAACTTCCAGAAGTACTTTTTCTTTCCACTCTGTCTCCAGTGTAGTCAGCATCACAGAATCCAACTAATTTGAACTTATCAGATTTTCTGTAACACAAACCCACATTAGAAGTACCTTTCAGATACCTTAGAATCCTCTTGACAACTGTCAAGTGTGATTCTCTAGGATCTGATTGGAATCTAGCACACAAGCATACATTGAACAATATATCAGGTCTAGAAGCAGTTAGATAAAGAAGAGAACCAATCATACCTCTGTAGAGCTTCTGGTCTACTTTCTTACTTACCTATTCCTTGCCAAGTGAGCTAGTTGGATGCATTGGAGTCTTTGCCAGCTTACTATCAGTCATGTTAAATTTCTTCAGAAGTTCTTTAACATATTTGGTCTGATGTATGTAAGTGCACTCTGGAGTTTGATTGACTTGGATTCCTAGAAAGAATCTGAGTTCTCCCATCATGCTCATTTCAAATTCTGTCTGCATACATTTAGCAAACTCCTTTCCCAGCATAGTATTGGTAGATCCAAATATTATATCATCCACATAAATTTGACAAATTAGAAGATCTTTCTTAATTGATTTACAAAATAGTGTTGTGTCCACTTTGCCTCTGATGAAATTTTTCTCCAGAAGAAAATTGCTCAATCTCTCATACCAAGCTCTAGGAGCTTGTTTTAAACCATATAGATATTTCTTTAGTTTGAAAACATGATCTGGAAATTTTTCATTTTCAAAACCAGGAGGTTGGTGGACATAAACTTCTTCTTCTATAATACCATTAAGAAAGGCACTTTTAACATCCATCTGATATAGAGTGATGTTATTTTGTGCAGCAAATGAAATAAGAAGGCGTATAGATTTTAACCTTGCCACTGGAGCATAAGTTTCAATATAATCAATACCTTCTTGTTGACTGTATCCTTGAGCAACAAGCCTTGCCTTATTTCTTTCAACTTCTCCTTTCTCATTCAGCTTATTTCTGAAGACCCATTTTGTTCCAATTATATTGAATCCTTGTGGTCTTTGAACTAGATCCCATACATCATTTCTGGTGAATTGATTTAGCTCTTCTTGCATGGCAATAATCCAATCATTGTCTTGCAGAGCTTCATCTACAGAAGATGGTTCAATTTCTGACACCAGTCCAAATAATGATGCTTCAGATGATCTAAGAAAGGATCTTGTTCTGATAGGATCATCCTTCTTTCCAATAATGACATTCTCTGGATGAGAAGCTTTAATTCTGGATGATGATCCTCTAACAGTTGATTCTTCAGAAATGTTTAGATTGTTCATCTGAGAAGTTAAAGGAATAGCATCTGGCACTGCTTCTGGTTCCTTTACTTGTGCTTTGTCTTCTTCTGGGATTTCAGAGTCAGTGAAGACTACTTCTCTATCTGCAGTATTTTCAACCTGCTTTGGCTTTTCAGAGCCAAGCTTATCATCAAATCTAACATGAATAGATTCTTCCACAATCTGTGTCTCAGTGTTGTATACTCTGTAGCCTTTAGAGCGTTCAGAATATCCAAGCATGAAACACTTCTGTGCTTTGGAATCAAACTTGTTCAGATTTTTCTTAGAATTCAACATATAGCAAACACATCCAAAAGTATGAAAATATGAAATGTTGGGCTTTCTGTTCTTCCACAGTTCATATGGAGTCTTTTTCAGAAGATTTCTTACAGACACTCTGTTCTGAATGTAACAGGCTGTGTTGATTGCTTCTGCCTGTTGCACCCCAAAATTTGCCCTCACAATACAAGACTTTGTGTTCCAAGAAGGTTCACAAGGTTCACAAAATTCATAATTGGTCAGAAGAGTTGACAATTCCCTCAGACAATGCACCTCCTAAGCAGTGCATCCAAAACTAGGGTTTTGACTTTAATCAGGCTAAATGGACTTCCAAGACTTCAAGTGAGCTTCATAACATCTTATATGTGTATAAGAACCCCCATGTCAAGTTTCAAGACTTTTCTCAAAAGTTTGCTCAGTCAGATGATCAGATAAGTCAAAAGCAGTCAATGCAGTTAAAAGGTCAAACTGAGGTCAACTGTGGTCAAACCAAAGTCAAACTTCATGATTTTTTTTTGCCAACATCAAAGAGAGGTTGGGTGAGAAATATTATCATAATAACTGTAAATATCATATGGCATGCATTTTTTTTCTAAAAAGTAAAAATGACACAATTGGCAGGAGGACATGTGTAAGGAGTTATGAGTGTGAGAGGTTGAGAGTTCGAATCTCACCTTTGTCACTTTTTTTTGTTTTTTATTATTTTTACTCTAAATTTTTCTATCTTTCATTAAAAAAATAACAAAAATAGTTTTTTATTATTATTTAATTATTATTTTCGTATTTTAATTAAATCATTTTTTAAAAATATTATTTTTTTCACTTTTTTCTAAATTATTCATAAAAATATCCAAAAAATCATAAAATAAAAAATATTGAAAAAAATTTTGTTCTTTTTATAATATTTTTTATTTTAGGGATCAATAGGATTATTAGTTTTTATTTTAAGTTTATTTTAATTATTTTAAATTATTTAAATTTTATTTTTTCTTAACTAATTATTTAGTTTGGGCTTTAAAATGGGCTTTAGGGACATTATTGACAATTTGGTGTTAACCCTAATTTGTTCCCTATATATACATGTGTTGCCTTGTTGGAAAAGGGGAGAGAAGGAAAAAAACCTAAGAGGAGTGAGTGTCGTTGGCCGTTATTTAGTTTTCTTCTTCATCCATTACTATTGTTTCTTTTTCTTCATCGTTTACCGTTATTTCTTTTCCTTCATCTATTACTGTTGTTTCTTTTTCTTCATCTTTTACCGTTATTTCTTTTTCTTCATCCATCACACATATATACTAAGCACAAACCCTAGCCTCATTCACAAAATCAAGCAGCTCATAGGTAAGTTCAAAGTTCAAAAATTCAAGGAAAAAGTGGAATTCGGATTCTCTTATCCAAGGCTCTACAAGAACGATTCTGGATAGTTGGATTGAAGGATGAGAGTCTAAAACAGAAACGGCCATGGTTAGGGTTTGAACCTCCAAATTAGGGTTCATCAATTCACCAAATATAAATGAATTTGGAGAACATAGAGATGTTGTATGGACTGTGTGGATCATAAAACATTAATTAATTTCATGAATCGACACTGTTTTGTTGGAGTTTGGTTTTCGCAGGATCGCAACAAGGAAGAACACGCAGGTGGTAACGCGCGCATGCTATCATACATAAGGTCCTGGGATCAAATCCCATCAGGTTCCTTTTCTTCCTTTTTTTTTTATTTTATTTTATTTTCTTGTTTTCCATTTAATTTAATTAATTTAAATGTTATTATTTTCTATATCATCATATGTATATATAATATATAATCTAATTGCTCTTAAAATAATTTTCTAAAAAAAAAATATAAAACTCTTTTTTTTTTTATTTAAAATTTTATTTGTATAGTTTATATTAATTAAAATAATGTTATGTGATTATTAAAAATAAATTTTTGTATATATATAAACCCTAATTCTTACAAACCCTAAAAATTATTTTCTAAAAAAGATAAAACCTAATTTTAATTTTCTATATAATTCTATGTATATATTTATTATAATTCTTGTAAATTTTTGTAAATAAAATTAAACCTTATAAATACTTAATGTAAAATTTTGGGTGAATGTGATTGTTGATTAGTTAAAATTTATTTTCATCATAATGTGTAAATATTTTTCTTAATAATTGTTAATATATAATTAGAGATAATTAAATTTTTGTAAATGATTAAGAAATTTATAATTATGTTATATTTAGAACTTTATATTATAGTAATTATTTAATCATTTATGTTTCTAAATCAAAATCAAATCTTATGATATTTAGAACTTTATATCATAGTAATTATTTAATCATTTATGTTTCTAAATCAAAATCAAATCTTATGATATTTAGAACTTTATATTATAGTAATTATTTAATCATTTATGTTTCTAAATAAAAATCAAATCTTATGTTTAATCACGTTATTAATTAATCATTATTGCTAATCATATTTTGTTGCTTATTATTATTTTGAAATTTCTATCTTATTATTTTTTCTAACTTTGTCTATTTTTCTCATTATTATTGTTTCAACTAATTATTTTCACTAACTTTATATTTATACTAACCTTATTTAATTTTTCTTATTATTTACTAACCCTAATATTTTATTTGCTTATTTGTTATTTTTTTTATTTATTATAATTTTGTAATTGCCTCTTGGATGTAAATTGTAATTACTTAATTATTATTATCATTATGGTTAGTAATTAGGGAGTGCTAATATGTATGATATTTAAAAAAATAAATTAGATCATTTTAATATAAGATAATTAAATTAAACATTTCACACACGTAAGTCGATTTTAATCGCCGTTTCACTTCCTAAGGATATCCCTCAAGTTGCCTACGAATAATGGTTAAGTGGGGTGTATAAAGCAAGTCCCTCAAAAGAAAATCATCAAAGTCCCTTATGGTTGCCTTTACGAATCGAGTCCCTTTCGAAAAATGATGATAGTCCCTCCAGTTTGCTTATTACACCCCACAATGGCCTTCAAAAATCCAATTGTCCCTCACATGTCCCTTAACATCCAAAGTAAGGACTACCTACTCCATTATAGTAGGGATAGTCTTACTAAGGAAAGGATAAAGAATAAGAAAGACCTTTAAACATTAGGGTAGGTTACTCCTAGGTGCTTGCTCACTTCAAAACTGTTTCACACTTAAACAAATTTTCAACAAGTTTTCAAACAAGTTCTTAACACATCCTTACATGGATTATTTATTAACTATTCTGAAAATTTTCTATTCACACACTACACTTTCAAAACAATTCAAAAGTGAGCTTAAGTACCTAAGAGCCCATGGATAACCATGGATGAAAAGGGTGCTAACACCTTCCCTTTTCATAACCTACCCCCCGGACCCAAAATATTCTCTAAGGTCTTTCCTGTTCTTTTATAACCTTTCCTTATGGATAAAATAAAAGTCGGTGGCGACTCTTGCTATCCGCAACATTGTTTAAAGTCAGTTCTCCCACCGTGTTACAGAACTGGCGACTCTGCTGGGGATCTATTTAAGAGGGGTACCCTTAGGAATTAAGATCACTTTAAATTGTTTGCCTTGTTTGCTTTATTATTATATTGTTGGGGTGCTCTTATGTGTGAAAGATCCTAACCCGGATCTAGTGTACCTTAGGTAAATGGCAATAGACCAAGGAAACTGTACGACGTATATCGATACGGTTGATCTGGTGGCCATAGTTAGTGCGACTTCTTGGTTGGTGCTTATATTCCTTAAGTCAAGTTGAGGATAATATTGAGGCTGCCATATGTTGTCAATGCACTAACTGACTTTTAGAACCCTAGTTAACTCATCTTGGCCTTTAGAAAGTAGTGAGGTAACCGGCTTTGGTGCAGACTGAAGTTGGTTGACACTCGATGCTACGCTCATTGAGATCTTAAACTTGGAGGGTTTTGGTTGGCAAGTAAGTTGCCTTCTGATCAACCACCCTTGTGAAGGATCAATGATATTGAGATCCCTTAGAACCCGGTTACTTTTGTAGGACAGGATGAACCATCTAACTTCAGGGGAGGGTACTTACCTTTAAACCTCATGCAAGCCTTTAAACCTAGGGCAATTGTGTGACTTGTTTGTGTGTGCCACATGTTTGTGATTGAACATAACATCATGACATCATCATGCATCATGAGCATATCATTTTCCCTAACCATTTCAAGGACCAAGGGATTTATTTTTGTTCTTTGTTGCAGGTCATGGCTTCTGCTCGTAGAAACACCATCAGGATCAACTTTGTAGGGATACCTGCTAAGCTCAAGGAGTTGGTTTCCCTAGTACCTGATCATTCCCAGTTCAACAAGAGACATGGTCACCTAATGGATCTAGTCACTTCAGGGTTCAGTGAAGACATGATGAGTGTGCTGTTGCAGTTCTTTGACCCTAAGCACCATTGCTTTACATTTCCTGATTATCAGTTAGTTCCAACCATGGAGGAGTTCTCTAAACTTCTGGGTATCCCTGTTCTTGATCAGAAACCATTCACAGGCTTAGAGAAGGAGCTTAAACCAGAAGTTATTGCTGCAGCTCTACATCTGAAGAAGTCTGACATTGTTCTAGAGACGAGAAGTGGAGTTAAAGGTATTCTTGCCAAGGTATTAGTGGATAAAGCTCGAATGTTCTTGAAGGCTATGAGCTACGATGCTTTTGAGGAGATCTTAGCCTTATTGATTTATGGCTTAGTGTTGTCCCCCAATCCTGATCAGTTCATAGACGTTCATGCCATCAACATATTCCTGAGTCACAATCCAGTGCCTACCTTACTTGGAGACATCCTACATTCTCTTCACACCCGTACTACAAGGGCAAGAGGAACTTTGATGTGCTGCATACCTTTACTTTCTAGGTGGTTTATTTCTCACCTTCCTCGCTCAGTAATGAAGAATGAGCAAGGGTTCAGATGGTCCAAGAGGATCATGTCACTTTCTCACTCAGACATCCATTGGTGCTCCAGATCTACGGAGAATGTCACCATCATTGACCGTTGTGGGGAGTTTCCTAACGTGCCGCTTCTAGGCATAAGAGGAGGCATCACCTACAACCCATCTCTAGCTTTACGACAGTTTGGTTACGCCCGGAGCGATGGTCCACATGACATGTTGATTCAGGGCATTGTGTTTGACTACGACAACGATCTTCAGGGTTACCGTCAGAGATTCATACGAGCTTGGGAAAAGGTAAACAGGATTGACAGCAAGACACTGGAGCCTAAGTACACCATTCCTATGGAGGCTTATCTCAGATGGGTACGATTTCGTGCTCAGACACTCATGATGCCATATCCTGCCATCCTACCAGTTACCATGGAACCTGTTGCTGAAGGAGACACAGCTTATACCATCCTTCACCCAGACATGCCTACTGATGTGGAAGACTTGCAGAGATCATGGATCCAACTGAAAGAGCAAAGGGATACTTTCGAGGCTCATTACAAAGCAAGCCAAGCAAGGATCCTAGAGCTAACAAAGCTACTTCATAAAGCAAGCATGTCTATGGGTGCCAAAGAAAGCGTTAAGGAGTATGCTCAGAAGTGGAGAGACTTAGCTGGAGGAGTTCAACCCCCTTTGACTGATAGGGAATTGGTTGATATGTTCATGTGTACGCTGAATGGTCCGTTTTACAGTCATCTCATTGGAAGCTCATCATCTGGCTTCACTGAGTTGATCATGACAGGAGAGCGAGTAGAGAATGGCATCAAGAGTGGTAAGATCCAAATGGGCACTTCTTCATCAGGTGCCGCAAAGAAGCCTCCCACTGGGAAGAAAGAATCTAATGCTGTGTATGGTCAGCCTGATCGTAACAGAAGGCATCAGTCTGTTAGTGCAGTTCATATTTCAAATCCAACTCCTGCAACAACAGAGCAGCCTCAAGGCAACCAACAGAGGGCTAGAAGACAGTTCACGAAGATCAACATGTCAATGGCTCAGGCATTGCAACACTTGTTGAAAGCTGAACTTATTACCCTGAGGGAGGCCCCTCGGAATCCCAATGTTACCTCTCCCAAGTACAATCCCAATGCACGATGTGCATATCATTCAAACTGTCCAGGACATGATACTAATAACTGCTGGGTCTTGAAGAACAAAATTCAGGATATGATTGATGTTGGAGAAATTGAGTTTGATCCACCAGGTACTCCAAATGTGATTACAGCTCCAATGCCAAATCACGAGAAGACTGTCAACGCCATTGATAAAGATATTGATGAAGATCTGCATGTCTATTCAGTTATGGAGTTGAGCACACCATTGTCTGTTATCAAAAAGAGGTTAGTACAAGCTGGGATCTTTCCAGGTTGTCATGAAGATTGTCTATATTGTACCTATAAGCCGGATAGTTGCTTCATTTTGAGAGATGGGATTCAACGTCTCATGGATAAATATACTATAGTGTTTGAAAGAAGACCAGCATCTGTAGAAAGTATGGTGGATCATCTGACTCAGGGTAAAAAGATTGAAGAGGTTGACATGGTTGACAAAGTACCACTAAGAATCACTTCAAAGGGTCCCATTAAAATCACTCATCAGGGCCCAATCAAGATTACTGCTGAAGGTCCTGTGAAAGTTGTCACTGAAGCCAGAGTAGCTCCTCTGATCATTACCACTCCTGGTCCTATTCCTTATACATCTGACAAAGCTGTGCCTTGGCACTATGGGTCTGATGTTTACATCCATGGTGTCAAACAGGAGCCTTTACCTGATATGCCTGTTGACATTGATAATATTGCCGGATCTAGCAAGATCACTCGTAGTGGAAGAGTCTTCTCTCCTCCAGTTGCTTCTAAGAGTGCGGTTACTCCTGCTGTTACTTCCACCACTGATGCTCGGGGCAAGGGTCCTGTTATTGAGCCTGTATCTACTGATGTGCCAGCTGCTGATGACCTCTCTAAGCAGATGGAAGAAGTATTGAAAATCATTCGCAAGAGTGATTATGATATTGTTGATCAGCTGGGGCATACTCCCTCAAAGATTTCTATGCTCTCCCTGTTATTATGTTCTGAGGCTCATGCCAAGTCATTGATCAAGTTTCTAAAGATGGCTCATGTACCCAGTGCAATTTCTGTGGACCAGTTTGAGAATTGTGTTGCTCACCTGACCTATGACAACGGGTTAGGATTTTTTGATGCTGACTTGACCCCTGCCAAGAGGGATCATAACAGGGCCTTGCATATTTCAATTGAATGCAGGGGCACTACCCTGTCTCATGTGCTGATAGACAATGGTTCCTCTCTGAATGTGTTGCCTAAGGAAGTCCTGAACAAGCTGAGTCCTGAAGATACGGTATTGAAGCCCAGTAATATTGTGGTAAAGGCTTTTGATGGTTCTAGAAGAGTAGTGCATGGGGAAATTGATCTTCCAATCAAGGTTGGTTCTCAGGTGTTCACTGCTACATTCTATGTGATGGATATTCGTCCTTCGTACTCATGTCTGCTTGGTCGTCCCTGGATCCAGGGGGCAGGTGCGGTGACCTCCACATTACATCAAAAGTTGAGATATCCGGTGAATGGAAAAGTTGTTACTGTCTTTGGAGAGGAAGAATACTTTGTCAGCCATGTAAACACTTTCAAGTATCTGGAAGTAGAAGGTGAATACATTGAAACTCCATGTCAGTCATTTGAAGTGGTTCCCTGGGCTGTTAAGGATTGTGTGACTCCTCCTGCTGTGAAGAAGGTTCCTGTGGTCATCAGAAACCCTCCAACAATGGCAATGGCCTCCCTCAATGATGCAAAAGCTATGGTGGAAGAAGAGTCCCAGAAGGCTGTCCGTCGTGCCCGTGCTGTTCGTATCACCAATCAAGGGGTTATCAATGTCGTGGGAGATCAAGATGAAGACTACAACTTGGAGGCATGGATTCTTCCTACTGTGGGTGCTGGACTCAATAATTGGACAGCTGAAGATGTTATCCCTATCTCCTTTAGTCAGGAGTAAATACTATTACTGTGTTATGTTTTTAAATTTATAATTTCTGGAACAATTAAAACTTTCAAGCCATGTGCCTTACCCGGGGCACAATGGTGTGCTTGTTACGGGTTGTCATCTCATTTGCATACTTCATTCGATAAAATCAGTGGACGTTTCGTTTTCGTAAATATTGTGTTCCTTGTCTTTCTTTTTCTTTTATTTTTGCTTTATCAGCTATGTGTTCTTACACACACCCACGTCACTAAAATGCCGATCCTCATCCACTTTGGATCCAATTGATAACAGTTCTACTATTGCCAATTACAATTTCGAGAATCCGATCTATCAAACTGAAGACGGAAGCGAGGACGATTGTGAAATATCTGTAGGGCTTGCTAGGTTGTTACAACAAGAAGAGAAAGCTATACAGCCACATGAAGAGCCAGTCGAAGTTGTGAATCCGGGAACTGAAGAAAACAGAAAAGAGGTCCAGATAGGGGCTGATTTAGACAACACTGCTCAGCATAAGAATGCAGGGGCAACATATCAGCGTGCTATGGTGGCTTTGTTTCATGATATGATTCATCATGAGATAGAGGTATATGTGGATGATATGATAGCCAGGTCTCAGAATGAAGAACAACATCTTGATCATCTGCACAAGTTGTTTGAGAGGTTGAAGAAATACAGGTTGAGATTAAATCCAAACAAGTGTACTTTTGGAGTTGGATCTGGAAAGCTCCTGGGTTTCATTGTCAGTGGAAAAGGTATTGAAGTGGATCCTGCAAAAGTGAAAGCTATACGAGAGATGCCAGCTCCCCGTACTGAGAAGGAGGTTAGAGGTTTCTTGGGACTACATTGCAAGATTTATTTCCCAATTAACTACCATCTGTGAGCCAATCTTCAAGTTGTTGAAGAAAGATCAGGTGATGGAATGGAATGATGAGTGCCAGACTGCCTTTGATGAAATCAAGAGATATTTGCTAGAACCTCCAATTTTAATGCCACCAGTTGATGGAAGACCCTTGATTATGTATTTAACAGTATTAGACAACTCAATGGGGTGTGTATTGGGGCAACATGACGAGTCTGGTCGAAAAGAGCAGGCAATATACTACCTTAGCAAAAAGTTTACCGACTGTGAAACAAAATACTCACTGCTCGAGAAAACTTGCTGCGCTTTGGCACGGGCTGCTCGCCGACTAAGACAGTATATGTTGACACATACTACCTTGTTGATTTCAAAGATGAATGGGGCAGTTGAAGCTGCTAATAAGAACATTAAGAAGATTGTACAGAAGATAACTGTTACTTACAAGGATTGGCACGAGATGTTACCATTTGCTCTGCATGGTTATCGTACTACAATACGTACTTCAACCGGGGCAACCCCATTCTCCTTGGTCTATGGTATGGAAGCAGTTCTGCCTATTGAAGTTCAGATCCCCTCCTTGAGAATTATGAAGGATGCAGGCTTGGATGAAGATGAGTGGATTCAGACTCGACTTGACCAGATAAATTTGATTGATGAGAAAAGGTTAGCAGCAGTTTGTCATGGCCAGATGTACCAGAAACGGATGATCAAAGCTTTTAACAAGAAGGTTAAGCCAAAGGTATATCAGGCTGGTGACTTGGTAATCAAGCGTATCATATTACCACAGGGTGATCCTAGGGGCAAGTGGACTCCAACATATGAGGGACCATTTGTAGTCAAGACAGTGTTCTCAGGAGGTGCCATGATACTGACTACAATAGATGGTGAAGACTTCCCACAACCTGTAAACGCAGACATAGTTAAAAAATACTACGCATAAAAAGAGACCCGCTAGGTTGACAGGCCTAGGCAAAAATAAGGGCATCCCGGCAAACCAAAAGGGTTTGGGCAAAAATTAGGGATATATATATAAAAAGATGTACACCCGGCAAGTCGAAAACCTGAAAAGGCGGCTTGGGCAAAAAAGGGTATCCCGGTGGATTGAAAACCTGAAAGGGCAATCCAGGCAAAAGTTAGGGATTAAAGCGTATGACTATGTCTCGTTTGGATCACTCATGAAACTGCAACCAGTTGTACTACTTACTCAAGCTCAAACAGATAAAGCTCAATCCAATCGTTTCCGTCTCAACAGCAAGAAGATGAGATACTTGAGTGGCAATAGTAGAATTGAAACTCAATAGGATTATTTCCCACATAGCTGATTCTTTTTGTAAAACTTCATGACAAAATTCTCTTACTAGGGTTTATGTCTCCTTGTACAAACTTACCCGTGTATGGGTCACTTTTGATATAAATAAATTCCATCTTTTGAATCCAGATTTACTTTTACCCTATTTACATAAGCGAAACGTCCATTGGTTGTGTTTGAATGTATGTATGCCTTTGAATATGATTGATGTTTACCAGAAATGCATGTATGCTTTTAATATGATTGATGTTTACCAGAAATGCATGAAAATGCAGTAATAGTATTTACTAAGGACGAACGAGGGAAGGATTTCAACGAAGCTTCGCCGGTTCATCTTTACAAGACAGTTACAAACCATCAGTAGGACTAATCCATTTTCACAAAGTCTAGTCTCCCCTGGAATTTATATCCATCTCTTTTATCCTCATACGGATATACGGGAAATTACTTTCCAATAAGGGCATGATGAACGAAGACGGGATGTTATACTTATCCTACTATCAAACGAAAACGAAGGTTATCTTATCCTACTATCAAACGAAAACGAAGGTTATCTATACCCTACTATCCCCAACAACGGGAGGTTATCTATACCTCGTTATCCCCAACAACGGGAGGTTATCTATACCTTGTTATTCCCAGCAGACGGAGGGTTATATATTCTTCAACAACGAATCGGGATTTATTTTCCTTGGCCAGCAGTTGTTATACAAGGATATCCAGACACTTCCAGCAGTGTCATAGCATACATACATCATTTACATCATACCATAACATATATGTCTATAGTACATTACCTAAGTGCATCATGTCATACATGCATACATAAAGCATAAACTAATGTTGTTATACAGAATGCTACCTTGTTTTCAGGTTAATTATCCAACAAACAATCTTATGATCTTTGGGATTGCTTTATTGTAACCTTAGGGTTACTTTATCCTCCTGATGAGCTTCTTATTACTTTGGGACTGCTTTATTGTAACCTCAGGGTTATTTTATCCTCCTGATAGCCTCTCATGACTTCAAGACTGCTTTAGAGCTACTGATTGCTCTATCCTCCTAAAATCATCATATTACTTCAAGACTGCTTTAGAGCTATTCATTGCTCTATCCTCCTGAAGCCATCTAATTATTTCAAGACTGCTTTAGAGTTATCCGTTGCTCTATCCTCCTGAAATTACATTATTATTTCAAGACTGCTTTAGAGCTATTCATTGCTCTATCCTCATGAGGTCATATTACTACTTCAAGACTGCTTTAGAGCTATTCATTGCTCTATCCTCCTGAAGCCATCTAATTATTTCAAGACTGCTTTAGAGTTATCCATTGCTCTATCCTCCTGAAATTACATTATTATTTCAAGACTGCTTTAGAGCTATTCATTGCTCTATCCTCCTGAAATCATTACTTCAAGACTGCTTTAGAGCTATTGATTGCTCTATCCTCCTGAAGACATATCACATTATTATTTCAAGACTGCTTTAGAGCTATTCATTGCTCTATCCTCCTGAAATCATTACTTCAAGACTGCTTTAGAGTATTCATTGCTCTATCCTCCTGAAATTACATTATTATTTCAAGACTGCTTTAGAGCTATTCATTGCTCTATCCTCCTGAAATCATTACTTCAAGACTGCTTTAGAGCTATTGATTGCTCTATCCTCCTGAAGACATATCACGTTATTATTTCAAGACTGCTTTAGAGCTATTCATTGCTCTATCCTCCTGAAATCATTACTTCAAGACTGCTTTAGAGTATTCATTGCTCTATCCTCCTGAAATTACATTATTATTTCAAGACTGCTTTAGAGCTATTCATTGCTCTATCCTCCTGAAATCATTACTTCAAGACTGCTTTAGAGCTATTGATTGCTCTATCCTCCTGAAGACATATCACGTTATTATTTCAAGACTGCTTTAGAGCTATTCATTGCTCTATCCTCCTGAAATCATTACTTCAAGACTACTTTAGAGCTGTTGATTGCTCTATCCTCCTGAAGCCATTCTATTACTTCAAGACTGCTTTAGAGCTATTGATTGCTCTATCCTCCTGAAGCCATTATTACTTCAAGACTGCTTTAGAGCTATTGATTGCTCTATCCTCCTGAGGTCCGATTTATCACTTCAAGACTGCTTTAGGGTTATCATTATTGATCGCTCTATCCTCATGAAGACATGCTGTTACATCAGTATTACTCCAGACTCCTGACAGCTCTCATTATACTACTGAAGAACTTTCCCCTAGTGGCATCTTTAAGCCCACTCAATCATGTTCAACCAACCATCAATATCACTCCATGCACTGGTGAGTGCAAATTTTTGGGCTTTTGTGTTCAATCCCCTTCAACCTTCCAGGTTACGACTGGCAAATATACCAATCTAACCCCTCAGGTTTCAGAAAATTGAACAGGGGCAGCTGTTGCACCCCAAAATTTGCCCTCACAATACAAGACTTTGTGTTCCAAGAAGGTTCACAAGGTTCACAAAATTCATAATTGGTCAGAAGAGTTGACAATTCCCTCAGACAATGCACCTCCTAAGCAGTGCATCCAAAACTAGGGTTTTGACTTTAATCAGGCTAAATGGACTTCCAAGACTTCAAGTGAGCTTCATAACATCTTATATGTGTATAAGAACCCCCATGTCAAGTTTCAAGACTTTTCTCAAAAGTTTGCTCAGTCAGATGATCAGATAAGTCAAAAGCAGTCAATGCAGTTAAAAGGTCAAACTGAGGTCAACTGTGGTCAAACCAAAGTCAAACTTCATGATTTTTTTTGCCAACATCAAAGAGAGGTTGGGTGAGAAATATTATCATAATAACTGTAAATATCATATGGCATGCATTTTTTTTTCTAAAAAGTAAAAATGGCACAATTGGCAGGAGGACATGTGTAAGGAGTTATGAGTGTGAGAGGTTGAGAGTTCGAATCTCACCTTTGTCACTTTTTTTTGTTTTTTATTATTTTTACTCTAAATTTTTCTATCTTTCATTAAAAAAATAACAAAAATAGTTTTTTATTATTATTTAATTATTATTTTCGTATTTTAATTAAATCATTTTTTAAAAATATTATTTTTTTCACTTTTTTCTAAATTATTCATAAAAATATCCAAAAAATCATAAAATAAAAAATATTGAAAAAAATTTTGTTCTTTTTATAATATTTTTTATTTTAGGGATCAATAGGATTATTAGTTTTTATTTTAAGTTTATTTTAATTATTTTAAATTATTTAAATTTTATTTTTTCTTAACTAATTATTTAGTTTGGGCTTTAAAATGGGCTTTAGGGACATTATTGACAATTTGGTGTTAACCCTAATTTGTTCCCTATATATACATGTGTTGCCTTGTTGGAAAAGGGGAGAGAAGGAAAAAAACCTAAGAGGAGTGAGTGCCGTTGGCCGTTATTTAGTTTTCTTCTTCATCCATTACTATTGTTTCTTTTTCTTCATCGTTTACCGTTATTTCTTTTCCTTCATCTATTACTGTTGTTTCTTTTTCTTCATCTTTTACCGTTATTTCTTTTTCTTCATCCATCACACATATATACTAAGCACAAACCCTAGCCTCATTCACAAAATCAAGCAGCTCATAGGTAAGTTCAAAGTTCAAAAATTCAAGGAAAAAGTGGAATTCGGATTCTCTTATCCAAGGCTCTACAAGAACGATTCTGGATAGTTGGATTGAAGGATGAGAGTCTAAAACAGAAACGGCCATGGTTAGGGTTTGAACCTCCAAATTAGGGTTCATCAATTCACCAAATATAAATGAATTTGGAGAACATAGAGATGTTGTATGGACTGTGTGGATCATAAAACATTAATTAATTTCATGAATCGACACTGTTTTGTTGGAGTTTGGTTTTCGCAGGATCGCAACAAGGAAGAACACGCAGGAGATTTCGCAGGTGGTAACGCGCGCATGCTATCATACATAAGGTCCTGGGATCAAATCCCATCAGGTTCCTTTTCTTCCTTTTTTTTTTTATTTTATTTTATTTTCTTGTTTTCCATTTAATTTAATTAATTTAAATGTTATTATTTTCTATATCATCATATGTATATATAATATATAATCTAATTGCTCTTAAAATAATTTTCTAAAAAAAAAATATAAAACTCTTTTTTTTTTTTATTTAAAATTTTATTTGTATAGTTTATATTAATTAAAATAATGTTATGTGATTATTAAAAATAAATTTTTGTATATATATAAACCCTAATTCTTACAAACCCTAAAAATTATTTTCTAAAAAAGATAAAACCTAATTTTAATTTTCTATATAATTCTATGTATATATTTATTATAATTCTTGTAAATTTTTGTAAATAAAATTAAACCTTATAAATACTTAATGTAAAATTTTGGGTGAATGTGATTGTTGATTAGTTAAAATTTATTTTCATCATAATGTGTAAATATTTTTCTTAATAATTGTTAATATATAATTAGAGATAATTAAATTTTTGTAAATGATTAAGAAATTTATAATTATGTTATATTTAGAACTTTATATTATAGTAATTATTTAATCATTTATGTTTCTAAATCAAAATCAAATCTTATGATATTTAGAACTTTATATCATAGTAATTATTTAATCATTTATGTTTCTAAATCAAAATCAAATCTTATGATATTTAGAACTTTATATTATAGTAATTATTTAATCATTTATGTTTCTAAATAAAAATCAAATCTTATGTTTAATCACGTTATTAATTAATCATTATTGCTAATCATATTTTGTTGCTTATTATTATTTTGAAATTTCTATCTTATTATTTTTTCTAACTTTGTCTATTTTTCTCATTATTATTGTTTCAACTAATTATTTTCACTAACTTTATATTTATACTAACCTTATTTAATTTTTCTTATTATTTACTAACCCTAATATTTTATTTGCTTATTTGTTATTTTTTTTATTTATTATAATTTTGTAATTGCCTCTTGGATGTAAATTGTAATTACTTAATTATTATTATCATTATGGTTAGTAATTAGGGAGTGCTAATATGTATGATATTTAAAAAAATAAATTAGATCATTTTAATATAAGATAATTAAATTAAACATTTCACACACGTAAGTCGATTTTAATCGCCGTTTCACTTCCTAAGGATATCCCTCAAGTTGCCTACGAATAATGGTTAAGTGGGGTGTATAAAGCAAGTCCCTCAAAAGAAAATCATCAAAGTCCCTTATGGTTGCCTTTACGAATCGAGTCCCTTTCGAAAAATGATGATAGTCCCTCCAGTTTGCTTATTACACCCCACAATGGCCTTCAAAAATCCAATTGTCCCTCACATGTCCCTTAACATCCAAAGTAAGGACTACCTACTCCATTATAGTAGGGATAGTCTTACTAAGGAAAGGATAAAGAATAAGAAAGACCTTTAAACATTAGGGTAGGTTACTCCTAGGTGCTTGCTCACTTCAAAACTGTTTCACACTTAAACAAATTTTCAACAAGTTTTCAAACAAGTTCTTAACACATCCTTACATGGATTATTTATTAACTATTCTGAAAATTTTCTATTCACACACTACACTTTCAAAACAATTCAAAAGTGAGCTTAAGTACCTAAGAGCCCATGGATAACCATGGATGAAAAGGGTGCTAACACCTTCCCTTTTCATAACCTACCCCCCGGACCCAAAATATTCTCTAAGGTCTTTCCTGTTCTTTTATAACCTTTCCTTATGGATAAAATAAAAGTCGGTGGCGACTCTTGCTATCCGCAACATTGTTTAAAGTCAGTTCTCCCACCGTGTTACACTGCCCAAAAGTGTTTTTCCAGATTTGTCTCATTGATCATGGTTCTGGCCATTTCTTGCAGAGTTCTGTTTTTCCTCTCTACAACCCCATTTTGTTGTGGAGTTCTAGGATAGGAAAAATCATGAGCAATGCCATTTTCATTAAAATATTTTTCAAAATATTTATTTTCAAATTCACCATCATGATCACTTCTGACTTTTATAATTTTGAAATCTTTTTCATTCTGGACTTGCTTGCAGAAGTTAAAGAACACAGAATGTGACTCATCCTTGTGTTTTAAGAACTTTACCCATGTCCATCTACTATAGTCATCAACAATGACTAATCCATACTTCTTGCCCCTGATGGATGCAGTTTTCACTGGTCCAAACAGATCAATATGAAGTAATTCTAGTGGTCTGGAGGTAGAAACAACATTTTTTGTTTTAAAAGATGATTTTGAAAACTTTCCTTTTTGGCATGCTTCACAAAGAGCATCTGAAGTGAACTTCAGATTAGGGAGTCCTCTGACAAGATTAAGTTTATTAATCTGAGATATACGTCTCATATTAATATGGCCCAATCTTCTGTGCCAGACCCATTGCTCTTCATTCACAGACAAGAGGCATTTAACATTTTGAACTTTAAGTTCTGAAAGATTTATTTTATAAATGTTTTTTTTCCTCTTACCCCTAAATAGGATAGAGTCATCCTTTTGACTAATAGCTTTACAACATTTTCGATTAAAGGTAATATCATAACCATTGTCACTTAATTGACTTATGGACAATAAGTTATGCTTTAACCCTTCAACAAGTAAAATATTAGTAATAGAGGGAAGTTTACCATTTCCAATAGTGCCAGATCCAATGATCTTGCCCTTCTGGTTCCCTCCAAACTTCACATCACCTCCAGATCTAAGTTCCAGGCTTTGGAACATAGACTTTTCCCTTGTCATGTGTCGTGAGCATCCAGAGTCCAGGTACCATGACTGGTGTCCTGACCTTGCTGCTAAGAACATCTGCAACAGGGATTATTTTACTTTTAGGTACCCAGATTTTCTTGGGTCCTTTAGGGTTAGTGGTTCTGAAGGTTTGTCTAAACTTTTATTTTTCAACATAATGTTTATTCTGACTTGCCTTGGATTTAAACACATAAGTATTCTTCTCAGAGCTTGTGTGTTTAATGTCATTTAAGTGACCAAACTTAAATTGAGAGTATATAGGTGTCTTCTTGATGAAGAGTTTGTCAATAGATTTTGGATTACTTCCAGAGGAAGATTCATATCCAATACCTCTTCTGTTGTTCCCACTAACACCATAGATCATAGAAGCCATCTTGCTTCTGTCTATGCTCTTAGTAAGGAATCTCTGAAAGCTAGAGTCATATTTTTCTAAAATGTTTTCACATGACTTAGCTTCAGATTCAGATTCTTGTTGAGTTATTTCAAAGTCATTTTTTATTTTCAGATTAATTTCTTTTTGCTCAACAAGTTCTGTCTTCAGAAGATCAATCTCAGATTCAAGACTGCTTTTCAGCTTCTTGTATTTGAGTTTGATATTGTTATAGCTTTTCAGAACTTCTGATAAGACTTTGACAAGTTCTTCTTTAGTAAGTTTAGCCATTACCTCTTCAGCATCATCATCAGAATCAGATTCAGATCTTGAAGTTCCTTCTTCCTGATCTTTTGTGCTGGCCATCTGTGCAACATTAGCACATTCTTCTTCTTATTCAGAAGATGATTCAGATTCATCTGAGTCATCCCATGTTGCCATCAGAACCTTCTTCTTTTTGTTAAACTTCTTCTTGGGTTTTTCTCCTTGAAGTTTGGGGCAATCATTCTTGTAATGCCCAGGTTCTTTGCACTCATAGCATACAACTTCTTTCTTGCCAGATCTTTTGCGCCCAGAAGATTCCTTTCTATGATTAAATTTTCTGAAGTTGTTGAACTTCTTTCCCTTGTGCTTCCAAAGTCTGTTGATCCTTCTGGATAGCATGGATAACTCATCTTCTTCTTCAGAGGAAGATCCTTCAGAGCTTTCTTCAATAACCTGCAAAGCTTTAGCAGATTTATTAGATTTTAAAGCAATAAATTTACCTTTCTCTTTCTTCTGAGGTTCATCTTCCTCAAGCTTAATTTCATGGCTCCTTAGTGAGCTGATGAGTTCTTCTAAAGAGATCTTGCTCAGATCTTTAGCCATCTTCAAGGCAGTCACCATTGGTCTCCATCTGGTAGGTAGACTTCTGATGATTTTCTTTACATGATCTGATGTGGAGTATCCCTTGTCCAGAACCTTTAGACCAGCTGTGAGGATCTGAAATCTGGAGAACATAGCTTCAACAGATTCAGAGTCTTCCATCTTGAAGGCTTCATACTTCTGGATCAGAGCCAGAGCCTTTGTCTCCTTGACTTGAGAGTTTCCCTCATGAGTCATCTTTAAGGATTCAAACATGTCAAATGCAATTTCCCTGTTTGTAATTTTTTCATACTCAGTGTGAGATATTGCATTCAACAATATTGTTCTGGCCTTGTGATGATTTCTAAAATCTTTCTTCTGAGCATCTGTCATAGATTTTCTGTCTATCTTCTTGCCATTCCCATTTGTGGGATGAACATATCCATCTATGACCAGATCCCATAAATCAGCATCATATCAAAGGAAAAAAATTTCAATTCTGTCTTTCCAATAATCAAATTTCTCCCCATCAAACATAGGGGGTTTGGTGCTGATTCTGTCCCTTTCTTCATATTTGTTGTTGATGTTAGATGTTGTATTATCAGCCATAGTAACAACCAAATATATATCAAAGTATTTCTCTCTGGATCTTTACTGTCACTGTTAAGTGGTAGCACACACAGAACCGAAGCTCTGATGCCAACTGAAGGAGAGATAATACTTAGAAGGGGGGTTGAATAAGTATGAAAGATTAAAACTTAGAATTAAAAACACAAGTATTTTTATCCTGGTTCGTTGAACTCAACTACTCCAGTCCACCCTTCCTAGTGATTTGCCTTTCTCAATCAAGGACTTAATCCACTATTTAATCAAACAAATTACAATAGTAACACCTAAGAACAACTGTTCTTAGTCTTCTCAAGAGCTACTGATCCCAACTGGATCCTATTAAGGAAATCTTTTACAATCAATGTAAAACTAATACAAGAGTAAGGATGCTTCTAAAAAGCTATTATCACAACTGTGATATTTCTCTTAAGTTTAAGAACGATGAAATAAATTCTTAGAATGAATATGAAAGTATGAGAGCTTGAATATTTTGTTTCTTTTCAATGCCAACGTCAACTGAAGAATTTGGTGGAGTCTTGCTTTTATAGGCAGCTGATCCAAGGTGAGCTGCACGTTGAGAAGAGTGTCCAAAAAGGTCTGAACCTTTTTGTCTTCATATCAAGTGACCTTTCCTAGAAGAAGAAAGCACAAAAAAATCCTTTTTGTCTGTGTTCTTGTGTCTAGCATAAATAAGGAAAGGGACGTTTGATTTACTCCAACAGATATAATCTTTGAATATTTCTTCTTCAGTTTTCAGCAAGTTCATCAGAGTATAATTGGGTCAGAGTCTTCTGATGATGATTAGAGTCTTGCTGAATCAGAGTCTTCTGCAGCAGGTGTGCTTTCAGCGTGTTTAAGATCAGAGCATATTTGAGACAGAACTTCAGTACTGACAGCTTTAGTACTTTCAGAGTCTTTTGTAGAAACTATGCTTTGAAAAACTCTTCATACAAAATTCTTCTTTGCTTCAGATGCTTCTGACTTGCTTCAGATTCTTCTAGAGCTTCTGCTTCAGATTCTTCTGGAGGCTGCGCTCAGAATCTTCTGTTGACAGCAATCAAAATCTTCTAATGAGTGCATCTGGCGCTTCAGAGTCTAGCTAATTTCTTGTGTTCAATTCTGATTTGCTTCTGGAGTGTTAATTTCTTTACTTTCTGCAGTAAGAATTCTCAAGCAAATTTTAGAGTATATAATTCTTAAATACAAAATTTCATAATAGTTATCATCAAAACATAGAGATATTATTAAGAACCAATATGTGTTCTAACAGTTACAAACAACAGTTTGAACAAAAATGTTTATAATGAATTGCTTCTACACAATCAGATATAAACACTATTAGTAGCCCTAATGACTTAAAGAAACTTTCACAATATGAACAATGTTCTTTCTTTGTATTGTGGTGACTCAATACTGTTGCTTCAGTTCTTCATAGATCACTTATTTGCCTTTGATAATCGTTGTATTATCGTTATATCAATCGTTGTATCACACTCTATTTTCTTCAAGTCATTAAGTCCTTGTATAGCCAGAAAAAGATTCGTTGGAGGGAAAATCAGGAATATCCTTTTAGATAGCTGACAACTTGAAATAATGTCGATACGCAGGGATGAAAATCATACACAAAAGTAATCCTTTGTACCACCAAATCAGGGTAGTGGAATGGTAGTGGAGTGGAACGTTGAAACGTATTATGTACTATTTCCCTAATAAATGTTTGAGCTTATCTTTTGTACATCATAGGCTTCTGAATAAAGATGATTGAAGCATGAGTAGAAGAGTTAATCACTGGGTCTTCAGAGTCTTGAGTCTTTAGATTCTTCAGAACTTGTTCACCAGAACCATATCTTCAGAACTTGTTCACCAGAACCATATCTTCAGAACTTTAAGCACTCAGTCTTCAGAACGCTTGGTCATTATTAACTTTTCTTCAGTCTTCAGAACATCGTTCAATAGAACTTTGTCTTCAGAGTCTTCTGCACTTAATCTTCAAAAACTCAAGTATTTTGAGTCTTCAAAACATTTCTCAGCAGAACCTTGTCTTCAGAGTCTTCATCACTTAGTCTTCAAAAGATAATGACTTCGGAGGCTAGAAAGCCTTCAGAAGTAAAATATCAGAGTCATCCTCAGAGGCAGAAACCAAGAGAACATTGTAGCATCAACATATTTTATTCTTAGAATCTTTCTGAGTGTGAGTAGATCAGAAGCAGACTTGCTTCTTATAGCATAGAAGCGACTTTGGTCAGATCAGAGTGACGTTACACATGGTCTCTATCAGAGTCAGAGCTTTCTCTATGATAACTCAATTTAGTATCACGATTTTTGTCTCATTATACGTATTTTTTTTCGTGTTTTATCGAGTCTTTATTGTTACTCTATCGCACTTTTACTTCGTTTTTGTTGTTTTCAAGAATCAGTGAAAATCATGAAAGAATCAGAAAATCGAAGCCTTTGGAGAAGATCTGTGCAGAAAAGTAGCAGATTTTAGTGATTCTGCTGAGATGGCATTCACCATCCCTTAATGGCATTTTCCATCACTTATTTGGTCGCCTTCAGCAGTGAAGGAAGCATGACGCTCGCCATGGCCCTTATGGTGATCGTCGTATAGTCGCAGCAGCAGTTTCTAATTCTGAAGCAGTTTTATAGCAGTTATCAATAGTTTTGCTTCCCTCCAATATTTCATTTCGAATTCGTCTTGGTTGCAATTAATTGTTGGCCTATAAATACAAGGTCTTTAGGTAATTTTTAGGAGAATTCAACTTCGGAACCGTTGGTGTTTTTCAGTTTGAATTCTAGGCATTCTTAGACAGTTTTAGAAGTAGTAATTACTCACATCGAGGAATTACTGCAACTCTGTATTTTGCATTGTGTACAAAATATTTTGAATTTAATCGAAGCTTGCTGCCATTTTCTTTCAATTTTCAGTTTCAACATGTTTTTCTTTTTCTTTTACTTCGAATTGCACTGTTATTACTAATTCCGCCTTAAATTGTTTTAGTATGTTAGTAAAATTAAATACATGTTTTAGTATCTTAAAATTAATGATAATTATGTTTGGCTAAATCCTGTTGAGTCCGTCGTTGAGGACCGCTGTTACCGACGGGACTCGGTAGTGAACTTAGTGCAAAATTGCAGTTTTTAAGTCATTTCGGTTGTAGTTTCTAACTGAGACCCGCAAGAGCGTGAGGAGCGATCCAGATAGTAGAAACTAGGCATCCCGTCGAAAAACAGCGAGAGCGCTTTAGACGTCATTTAGGATATTTCGGACTTCCAAAAAAGTGTTCTTAATTACCGGGCGAGCGAGAGAAATATCTTGGGGTTAAGCAACGCGACTTTTTTCGAAACCGCGAGAGCATGAGGCGGAGCCTTTGAGTCAGTGTACCCTATGAAATAGGCACCTGACCATAATTAATACATGTTTCCTACAAGTCCCTTAGGTGCGCGGAGATCTCCTGTCGGACTCGTTTTATTATTTAGTTCAGGTTCTAGTAATTCAACCCTATTTCTAGTTTCGATCCGTTGTTAACTATTAGCCTTAGCTTTGCACAGTAACCATAGACCGCAATAGTTTGATTATTTGTCCGTGTTGGTTCGAAAACCTTTTTAAGACTACACGATAAACTGTATGCTTGCAGATTAATCCGTCAAGTATCGGACGGTCGCGATCACTCTACAGAGTCAGAAATTGTTTGTTAAATTTTAAGAAAAACAAACGTTAAAGTACCAAAATTGTTCTCACACAAATACTACTTTGTTATTATCAAAACTTAGAGATATCTGGCAGAATCAAATCTTGTTCTAACAATCTCCCCTTTTTTGATAATGACAAAACCATGTATTTTGATGACATAATTTTGTACGAAGATAATCAATAGGAAATGATAGAGATGAGTTTAGAAATAACTCCCCTTTATTAATTTCCCCCTAAATCTAAGACTTACAAAAATCTTATCAGATTTGGGATACTAGAGCCTGATTATAAAGTTCTTATCAGGTCCAGAAATTAGAGCCTGATTATATGCCAGAGCCTGATTGGTCTTATAAAATCTTGTTAGATTCAGAATAACAGCGCCTGATTATATACCAGAGCCTGATTGGTTTAATTCAGAGCCTGATTACCAATATATCAATTTGTTCCTGAAAAACATTCTAAGAAAAAATATGTGCAATTAAAAATGTTAGAATGTCAGAGCTATGATTCAGATACAAGCTATTCTTATAAAAAAATGTTAGAATGTCAAGTGCATTCTCAATGCTGTAAGTGAGTTCATCTTGCTTGTCCATCCTCGTTCTAAACAACTCTTGCTCCTTCTGAATTCCTTCCAAAGTTTTTAGTACTGGATCAGAAGTAGAGTTTTCAGCAACTCTCAAGATATCTTCTTGATTTTTCAGTGCACCTTCCTTCTCAGCTTGATCTTGAGCTTCCTTAGCTAACATTTCGCTTCCCTGTCAAGAGCTTCCTTAGCCAATCTCTCAGCTAGTTCCCTTTCAGAATCTAGCTTTGCTTCAGCTTTCCTCTTAGCTTTCAATCTCTTTTCGGCTTGCTAGACAAAATAATCTTTTGTCTGAACGAAGAGATTTTAAATCTTCTGAAATTCTTCTGACATTCGAATGAATTGATCCTAGGGATTACCCAAAGCAGATGGGTCTTCACTAAAATTTGATTCATCAGAGTGTGTCTTGAATTTCATAACTACATTGTCCTTAAAAGCATAAATAACTTCATCTGGGTTAGGAGGGGGAAGGTCAGAAGGTTGATTCTCAGGTAATGGTTGGTTTCTTCAGCAGAATCACCCATATTGGTGATATCAGGATTTGAGTTTGGTGAAGAAGGTTCAGGACTATTTGATATAGTTTATGGGATTATTTGTGGAGATGTTAATGATGGAGAGATGATGGAAATTGGTTATTCAGATATGGTTGAAGTTATTGGTAAGGAAATGGTGGGAGTTAGTTGAGTTGAAATGGTTTGGAATAATGTTAGTGGAAGTTGTATAGAGGGTGGAATTATTTGAGTTTGTGGTTCAGAAGTAGGTATAGATGAGGTGGTGACAATGGTTGAGACAGTTGGTGGTGATGAAAAAAGTGGTGCTGGAAGAGATGAAGATACATTTCTGTTAGTAATAACATATGTAGTTACAAAATAATCAGAGAATGCCAGTGAAATATTCTTTGTGCTGGCTTCGCCCGAACCTTTCTTCTGCTTCTTTGCAATCTTATCTTGAGGAATCTTATTGTGGGGTCGTTTCTTCTTTATAAATCAGGGGGATTTTCTGGTAGATCTTCAATCCTGAATCCATATAGATCATATCCTTCATCTTCTTGCATCTTTATGTATTTCTCTATAGCCTCTGGATCATCAAGCTGAGTGAACAGAGGAAAATCGTTAATAATCATTCTTCTGGACTTCAAACTTTCTAAATATGTAGCCTTATTTGGTTTAGCTCTGATTTCATTAATAATCTGCATCTTCTTTAGATTTTTACCATTCAGAGGACTTCCAGTTATAATTTCCAGCTCTTCATTGAAATTCAAGTTAGCCAGATGATCAACCATTCCACTTTCAGTAAGAATATCTGAGATTAGTCTTCCAAGACGAATGTAGTTTCTAGGCTTCTTTGAATCATTTATGGTTTCCTTTATGGAATCTCTGAGATATCTGAATAGAATGGAAGGAAGGCAGATCTTTTCACCTTTCATCAGATAATACAACATGTATTTTTGATCAGTATTGATAAAGTCAGATGAACTAGAAGCAGGTCTATGATAGATGCAATGATAGACCTAAAATATACTATTTATTTGACTAGATTCACACGTGTTATTTAGGATTTATTTCTGTTTTATTGTATTATGCCTCTGTTTTGTCTCTTTTTCAGGATTTTATATTTTCAGAGCTATTAAAGAAGAAATGAAGAAAAACAAGCAAAAAGACCAGCTTTTCAAGAAATTGTACACATGTCACTCACCATGGCGGGCGCCATAGGAGAAGCCATGAGTGGGATAAGAGGCCAACTTATGACAAATGCCACGTCTCCCACTTCTTTCCACTCTAGTACACATGGCGGGCGCCACACTTGTATTCTGTTTTCCCTCCCAAAAGAAGTTAGAGGGCAGTCTAGCCTTTTCCTGTACTTTCCTAACATTCTAAATAGAAGAGTTCTGCCTCATTTCTAAGCATCCAAGCTTAGTTATAGAACTCAAGCCATAAATTTCCATCTGTTGTAAAGTGATAGACTTCTCACATCGAGTGGTTATCACATTGTCTAATCGAGTCTGTAATCGGGTTTGGAGCACTTTGGTAGAAGTTAATCCTGCCGCCATTTTATTTCAGTCTTTTACTTCAAGTTGTACCAAGATTTAAAACCTCCCATTTGGAGCAGGTTTCTATTTATTTCCTGCACTTTATTTATCCGCATTTATTTCCTGCACTTTATTTATCCGCACTTTATTTACCGCCCTTATTTATCGCACTTTATTTGCCATGTCTATTTACGTTTCTATGTCCGGCTAAATCTTAGAGGTTAGGATGTGAGGATCATAGTTAAAAGTGGTATTCCACACGGCTGTCGATAGATTCACTTAGGGGTTGTTCTGACTTTTAATACATATTTTCTGCACTTAAAATCTGTTGGGTAAGATCGAAAGCCATCCAACCTTTAGATAAATTTGGTTAGTCTTAACTATTCAAAGGAAGCGAAAGCGCTTAGTTCAGTTAAGCAGGAATCTTTAATGCTTTAGAAAAATGATTTTAAAACTATTTTCGGACGCGTTTATGGATTTAGAGTCCAGTTCGCAAGAACCTCTTTTTGTTAGAAATTCCAGATCAAAATACTTTTCAACTAAGTCAAGAAACTATATTTCTTAAAAATAGGTTTAATCACTCTAACGCAATGCGCGCCTTTTTATAAGTGACAATAAGAGGGATCAATTAGGAGATAAACTCGGTTCTAAATACGGGAAAGTGACAGTTCCCATTAAATTAGTTCTTTTCATGAGTAGAAAACATTACCCTTTAAGAAGTCTATTTATACGCATTTGGAATACTGCCTAGCTATGTGAATTACATCCAAGCCTGCTGTTTCATTATTGAATTTATTTTTGCACTTTACTTTTATTTCGCACAACTCAATCCCAAATTAACTTACCTTAGATAAACACAGTAATAATAGTAATCGATAGATTGACGTTTGGTCTCTGTGGGATCGATAATCTTTTATATTACTCTGACGCTATTCGTGCACTTGCGAATCACAGCATCAAGTTTTTGGCGTCGTTGCCAGGGACCAATTATGTCAAAAATTTCGTACCTTGTCATTACACCATCTAGACTAAGGTTTTACCTACTGGTCAATGCAAAGAACTCGCAGTACCGGTAATCCTATAGATCCTTTAGAGGAACCTGCACGTTACACTCGTGTACGTCGCTTATTTCATAGAATTAAGAAAGCTATGGACGAAGACCGTAACCAAAGACCCCTTAAGGATTTCGCCCAACCATCTAATGACGAACCTAGTTCTAGTATTGTGAAACCCAATATCCTTGCTCACAATTTCGAACTAAAACCCTCCTTATTAAAATTAGTACAACAAAACCAATTCGCGGGTCTCCCTACTGATAACCCGAACCAACATTTAAAAACCTTTATTCAATTAGCTAACAGTTTTAAAACCAATGGTGTTACTCCTAAGGCGATTCGTCTAAGACTATTCCCTTTTCCCTCAGAGACAAAGCCCTTACTTGGTTAGATTCCCTTCCAGCCAATTCTATAACAACCTGGGAAGACCTTAGGAGAGTTTTCCTCGCTAGATATTTTCCCCCGAGCAAGACAGCTATTCTTGGAAACCAAATAACCAGATTCACTCAAAACCAAAGTGAATCACTCTTCGAGGCTTGGGAAAGATATAAAGACCTGTTGAGAATATGTCCACACCATGGCCTGGAATCATGGCTAATCATTCACACCTTCTATAATGGACTTCACTATAACACTAAGATGACCATCGACCCTGCCGCAGGTGGTGCTCTGATGAATAAACCTTACCCTAAAGCTAGCGCTCTCGTCGAAGATATGGCTCAAAACCATTTTCAATGGGGGATAGAGCGGGCAACAGTGGAGAAGAAAGAAGCACAAGGAGGAATACATGAGATAAGTTCTATAGACATGATGCAAGCCAAAATGGACGCTTTGGCCCTTAAGGTCAAACATATGTACTCAAATCCAGTTGTTATAGTAGCAATCTCGACTGAGTGCAAATTATGTGGAGCCAAAGGCCACCGATCGGCAGAATGCAATCTGCTGAATGAAACTCATTCAGCATAGGTCAACTATACCCAAGGGAACCCATTTTCAAACACCTACAACCCTGGATGGAAGAATCATCCAAATGTTTCCTACAAAAACAATAACCCCATCCAAAACCCTGCACCTCCGAGACCATCCGGTTTTCAAGCTCAAAAACAAAACCCGCCTATGCAAGTTGTGCAACCTAAGCCGAACCTTGAGAAAATCATGGAAAATTTCATTACGGCTCAAACCCAGCAAAACAAAGAATTCATGAACCAGAACATTCATGTTAATGACCTAATTACCCAGTTAGGAACTAAGGTAGACCAAATAGTCACCCACAATAAGATGCTTGAAACCCAGATCTCTCAGATAGCTTTAAAACATGCCCCCGAAACTAATCCCGGAGGGCAATTCCCTGGACAACCTCAACAAAACCCCCGAGGGCAAGCCAATGCAATTACTTTACAAAGTGGGACCGCTTATGACGAACCTGCTAACCCGACATTGAGCGAACCCAAGACTTCTGAAGAAAACATAGTACCCACGGACGAAGTAGAGGAACCAGTAGGATCCGAAAAACAGAAAAACCAAGACAAAGAAAAAACTTTAGAAAAAACTAACGAACCACCTCCGCCATACAAACCTCCTATACCCTATCCACAAAGATTAAAACAAACCAAGATCAATAACCAATATCAGAAGTTCATTAAAGTCATAGAGAAACTTCATGCGGAGATCCCTTTCATAGAAGCCATCACCCATATACCATCATATGCGAAATTCCTCAAAGACATCCTTACCAATAAGCGTAGACTTGACGATCCAAAACCCTTGGAATGCAATTCCATTTCCGAAAACAAACTTGCCAAAGAGGAGAAAGATCCTGGAAATTTCTCCGTACCTTGTATTTTGGGGAGTCATGTCATCAATAAAGTTTTTCTAGACTTAGGAGCTAGTGTAAGCCTAATGCCTCTGGCAGTCTTTGAAAGGTTAAAACTAAGAGAATTACAGCCTATGAAGATGTCTCTTCAGTTAGCCGACAGATCCGTCAAATATCCAGTTGGCATATTGGAAGACGTCCCAGTCAGGATCGATCAAATTATTCATCCTGACCGATTTTGTTGTCATGGAGATTAAAGAAGATGATGACATTCCAATCCTCCTAGGTAGGCCATTCTTATCAACCGCAGGAGCCATTATAGATGTCAAGAGAGGGAAGTTGACTTTTGAGGTAGGTGACGAAAAGATAGAATTCGTTCTATCGAAGCTTCTTATGGCACCAATATTAGGAGACGCATGTTATGCCATAGACATCATTGATGAATGCGTCAGGGAGCTAGAATTAACCATCACACTGCCTTCAACTTTCATAAAGGAAGATGATGGATTTATCGAACCCTACATTGATGATAATCTACACGAATGTTTGTCCTTTACACCCGATCTAATGTCACGCCCTAAGAAACCTACTTTAGAACTTAAGGAACTGCCCGAGAATCTAAGGTACGAGTTTCTGGACGTAGAAAGGAACCGTCCGGTTATAGTCAGTGTTGCCTTAAACCAGGTAGAAACGGACCAACTCTTATATGTTTTATGCAAATATCCCTCGGCCTTAGGATATAACATCTCTGATCTAAAAGGTATAAGTCCATCTGTATGCATGAACCGGATCTCACTCGAGGAAGACTCAAAACCCTCTAGAGAATATCAGTGAAGGATAAACCCTATAATGAGCGATGTTGTAAAAAAGGAAGTTCTCAAGTTATTAGAAGCAGGTATAATTTATCAAATCTCAGATAGTAAGTGGTTGAGCCCTGTTCATGTAGTACCAAAAAAGGGAGGCATCACAGTCGTGCAGAATGAGAAAGGAGAACATATAGCAAAACGGATAGAAGGAGGATGGCGTATGTGCATAGATTATAGGAAACTAAACAAAGCTACTAAAAAAATACCATTTTCCCCTGCCACTTATAGATCAGATGCTGGAACGTTTAGCCAGACACTCCTATTTTTTCTATCTCGATGGATATTCAGGATTTTTCCAAATCCCTATCCACCTAGAAGATCAAGAGAAAACTACCTTTACATGCCCTTATGGAATCTTTGCCTACAGACAAATGCCTTTCGGCCTCTGTAATGCACCATCAACCTTCCAGCGTTGCATGATGGAAATATTTGCTAATTACCTAGATGGAATTATGGAAGTATTCATGGATGATTTATCGGTATGCAAATTTGATTTCAAAAACTGTCTCGCTAACCTTGAGAAAATCCTGAAAAGATGTGTTGATGTTAACTTGGTGTTGAACTGGGAGAAATGTCACTTTATGGTCATCGAAGGTATAGTTTTAGGACATGTAGTCTTTGAAAGAGGTATTGAAGTAGATAAAGCTAAAATAGTAGTGATAGAAAACCTAAAACCCCCTAACACCGTCAGAGAAGTATGAAGTTTTCTTGGACATGCTGGTTTCTACCGGCGTTTTATCAAAGACTTATTTAAGATAACCAAACCTTTAACCGGCCTCCTAATGAAGAATATCAAGTTTAACTTTGACGAAAAATGCCTCGAAGCATTCAAATTTTTAAAACAAGCGTTGATCTCGGCACCCATTATCCAACCTCCAGATTGGGCCGAACCTTTTGAAATCATGTGCGACGCTAGCGATTGCGCTGTAGGAGCTGTTCTAGGGCAAAGAAAGGATAAAAAATAGCATGTTATTTACTATGCCAGTAGGATGCTAGATGTTGCGTAGCTTAACTACGTCGCCACTGAGAAAGAACTTGTCGTAGTTTTTGCTATGGACAAATTTTGAGGCTATCTGGTAGGAGCCAAATTTATAGTGTATATAGATCATGCTGCCATTCGTTATTTATTAAACAAGAAGGATGCCAAAACTAGGTTACTTCGATGGATCCTTTTATTACAGGAGTTTGATCTAGATATTCGAGACAAGAAAGGCACGGAAAATGTAGTTGTCGATCACCTTTCTAGGCTTGAATACCTAAAACCTGATCCACTCCCAATAAATGATGATTTTACATATGACAGGTTAATAGCTAGGATAGAAGCCATATAAGAGAATAACCTAAATCCTCAAAAGACCCCCGAGAGATCTCTGGCAGTAAACAACGTACCTTGGTACGCAAATTTTGTAAATTATCTAGCTGCCGACATCATACCCCCTGACTTTAACTACCAGCAGAAAAAGAAGTTCTTTAGCGACGTAAGACACTTTTATTGGGACGCGCCTCTCCTTTTCAAAAGAGGAGCTAATGGTATTTTTTGCCGTTGTGTCCTAGAATAAGAGGTAAGAAAGATCATAGAACATTGTCACTCTGCACCCTATGGAGGACACACTAGCACCTCCAAAACACACGATAAGATTCTTAGAGCAGGCCTGTTTTGACCCACAATATAGCGTGATGTGCATGCCTATATAGTTAAATGTGACCGGTGCCAGCGCACTGGGAACATCTCCCGACGTGACGAAATACCCTTAAGAAATATTCAAGAGGTAGAACTCTTTGATGTTTGGGGCATTGATTTCATGGGACCATTTCCGTCTTCCTTAGGAAACAAATATATCTTAGTAGTAGTTGACTACGTGTCTAAATGGATTGAATCCATAGCTTCACCCACTAACGACACACGTGTAGTGATAAAGCTTTTTAAGAATTACATATTCCCTAGATTACGAACACCCGATCTTGTCATCAGCGATGGTGGATCGCATTTCTAATCAAGAATTTTCAACAAGCTTTTAAGCAAATATGGAGTTAAGCATAGGATAGAGACACCTTACTATCCACAGACTAGTGGCCAGGTAGAGGTATCCAATAGAGAGATCAAACATATTTTAGAGAAAACGGTTTCTATATCGCGAAAAGATTGGTCTCAGAAGCTGCAAGATGCACTATGGGCCTATAGAACCGCCTTCAAAACCCCTATTGGAACAACTCCTTACCAATTTCTCTATGGAAAGTCCTGTCATCTACCCTTTGAGTTAGAAGACAAGGCTTATTGGGCCATAAAGACCCTAAACTTTGATTATTTGACTGTTGGAGAAAACCGCGTCCTTGATATTCATAAACTAGAAGAAATCCGCCAATCCGCCTACGAAAGCGCCATCATATATAAGGAAAGAACCAAGGCCTGGAACGAAAAAAAGATCGTAAAGAAATATTTCCATATAGGAGACCCTGTTCTCATATTCAATTCCAGTTTACGACTCTTTCCTGGCAAGCTTCGTTCAAGGTGGACAGGTCCTCTTACAATTACTAAAGTCTTAAAATCAGGAGCAGTCGAGATCCAGAGCCAGTCATGTAGCCCATTCGTTGTAAATGGGAAGAGATTAAAATACTACGAAGGAGGTGACATTCCTGATGATTACTCCAGCCACAACTTGATTGATCCACCACTACCTACTTCAACCACATAGGTTCTACTCGTCAAGCTAACGACGTTAAACAAGCGCTGCCTGGGAGGCAACCCACGGTTTTCTTTACCTTTCTTTACTTTTATTTTAATTTATTTTATTTTCCTTTAAGTAATTATTATTCTGTTATGTGTCAACTAACTGTTTATGATGCTTGTACTTTCAGGTCTCGTTTTCTAAATTTTACTTGCAGGATGCAGCCTCTTAATGACATGCACGTCGCCTTTAGGGACGACAACCAGAGACAAAGATACTTAGTTCTTCAACAGCGTCCTATGGCACCTACTCGGTACCCGGACCAGGCCTGCATGGAAGCCTTGGGCATAAAGCCCAGCATACGATTTCTCTGTCATCAGCTCCAGTGGGATGCATATGTTGATGAGTTACACCAGACCTACAGACACCTTACTCTGGAGTTCCTTAGCTCTTTCCGCCATGAGCTATATGTTGGTCAGGACGGAATGACCATATTCAGACTTTTCGGGATGGAGTATGCCTTTACCATGAAGAAGTTCGGCGATCTGCTTGGATTCTAGACCACCCCGATGCTATACCTGATCTACCGATGGGTTATTTTATGAGTCGAGACATCGACCAATTCTGAAGTGACATTACAGGCGGAGGAAGCCTCGATCCATCCACTCAGTTATCTCCAGTCATCCACAACCTAACTTTGAGATACTTTCAGATGGTTTTGGCCCACACTTTCCTCGGAAAGGCTGACTCTGATATTCATGTTAGTGAGGAAGAGATCTTCTTCCTATTTTGTGCAAACCGGTCATGCCCAGTGGTATGTGGGAACTTCTTACTGAATCATCTCGAGAGCATAGCTAGACCGTCTGAAGGGATTATTCACGTAGGAGGCACCGTCACTCAGATAGCCATACCATTAGGACTTACCAGCCAGCTGCTGCACCTAACTCCATACTGCGGATACACCTTACTGGATGTTGATTTCTATTTGGATAGAAGGTTGATGAGGAGATAATCCTTTCAACCTAATTATTTCAGACTCCTGATTGACTACCAGACTATCCACTATTTTACATTGCCTGATCCTACTATGACCAGTGTTCATGACCCTTCCAACTAGAGTTATGCCTTGGAAGGTTATGGAGAGACAATTGATGAGCCGCGCTTACCACCTTTTGCAGAGTACCATCCTTCACCACCCTCTTTGAGGACGACAATATTATCTCATAATCATTCACTACGAAGGACTGACTTATACACTAGATAGTGGAGTTGCGCATGGAGATAGCTAAGCTCCAACAGATAGTTGCTGACCTTACTTTGCATGTATAGGTATCTGACATGACTCATGCAACAGAAGCTAGCACTTTATACCAGGAGATCTCAGACTTGCACCGAGAGCTACATAGACTCTGACATCCAGACCAGGCAGAAGAGCGCCCTACTCAATGATGACACTGTCTTTCGTTATTTTTATAGTTTGAGTTATTTCCATTTTCTTTTACAGACTTCTCTTTATTTCTGTATGCTCATGTTTCTTTCTTCCATAACATTGAGTATGCACTTTATATTTATATCTACGATGATTATTGTGTTCTTATTTTATTTTATTTTTAATTTATGTTATTTTACTCAGTTTTTGTTTTCTAAATTTTTATGTCAAAATAAGAAGAATATATATATATATATATATATATATATATATATATATATATATATATATATATATATATATATATATATATATATATATATATATATATATATATATATATATATATATATATATATATATATATATATATATATATATATATATATATATATATATATATTAGGAGAAATGTTAGTAGGACAGATGATGCCTGCTACCTACACACCCCAAAAAAAGGAGGAGCATAAAAGCCCAAAGGAGAAGAGAAGAATATGGCCCACATACCTTTAGTGAGGATGGCGCCCTCCATATAGCCTATGGCGCCCGCCATGGGATCTGGGCTATATGCGGGGCAGAACCTCCATAACCACCATTTTTACATCTTTAAACCTTCAAACCTCCATTTTTACCCATACGAAAATCTCCCTCAAGCACCAAAAAGTTCCAAACTTTATCATCCATTAACCATTCTAAGTTCCATTTTCACTTCCCTCCACCAAAACTCCATTTTTACCAAATTCCCAAAAAGTACCCATTTTCACTCATCTTCCATCCCAAAGGAACATCTATGGAACACAACGATTACGTTCTTCGTCAAGGAACGCCCGAAGAAAGACAACGGAAGATTCTCGACAAATTGCAGAACCTGTAAAATTACTTCGACACGGTGCGTAGACGAAAACTGTCTGTATGCTCTAGGCATTTACCATAGTGTTTTTCATCTGTTAGACATTTTAGGTCTGCACGAAATTTTTTCTAGACAAGATCCTACCTTTGAAAGGCTGACCCGGGAATGCTTGAGTTCCCTGATTTATATTGTCAGGCCTAACACTGCTAGTACTGTCGGCACGGTACATTTTAGAATGTTTAATGTTGAGTACGAATTCAGTATCGACGAACTAGCAGAGAGGCTGGGACTGCCTTTCGGTGAGGATGTTATTTTTGAAGCACCCTTGGATTGTAATTGGTCAGTGGAGGCATTTTGCTTTTGGCACAGGTTGTCAAACTTTACGATTACATATTTTGAAGGAATACTTTCCTCCCAGATCCATAACCCGACCATCCGTGTTTTTCGTTACATGTTGGCATGTACTATTTTTGGCCGGGAGAATCCAAGCAAGGTGAATGCAAAAGAACTTCTATTTTTGCAAGGGTGCCTCATAAATAAGAAATTCAATGTGGTTCCTTTTAGGGTTGCCCATATGATTGCTGCAATCAAGAGCACAAGACCCATTGCCTTCGGAGGGCTTATCACGTCTATTACAAAGGCTTTTAATTTGGATGCCGAGATAGCCACTTTAGCGTCTCTCCCTTCTCGCACAATTAATTTAAAATTCTTAAAAGACATAAAATTGTGCAAGGTAAGGAAGGAAGGGGGATTTGAGCTTATGATCCATGGAAAGGCTATCCCATATATCGTTTTTCCTTGCACTAGACGTACAGATGTGCGTATCACAAGGAACTGGACCTGCGATTTGGATTCTCCACCTATTACAGGTCCAATACCTCCAAATCATCTTGTTGGTGACGGCGATGCCACCAACGACGAGTATGACCGGAGAGAGCAGTCTCCCGATCACCCTATGCCACCTCACCATGTTTCACCCGCACACACTGCACCGTCTTCCTCTTACCATTCTGCAGGTACCGCTCTCGGTTTTTATATTTCTGAGCAGATGTGACGAGGCCAGTTAGCAAGAGAGGAAAGACGCGATAACTTGCTCAGTACCATACAACAGCAGTTAACCGAAAACATGAAATTTATGCAAGAGTCTCAGCAACAGATGAGCCAATCCATGCAAAGCATAATGCAACCACAGGTTGCTTTGACCACTATATTCGACGAGTTCAATGCTTCTCAGAGCGATCATCGTCGCTGTAAATCTCGTCGTCCTAGGTACTCACTATACGCTGGCGACAGTACCAACATCATGCCTTAGGACCTTCAAGTAACTCGTCCCTATCTTACTTCGAAACATTGGGGACAATGTTTGATTTAAGTGTGGGAGGAGACTTTATTTATTTTCTCGCATTTTTCATTTCTCGCATTTTTCATTTTCTTTCTTTTTATCTCTTTTTAGTTTAATTCTAGTTTTTTCCCCCTTCATTTTCTTTTTTTTTTGTTTTTTAGAATACACATGTGTTTAACGAGTAATTTGCAGTATATCCTTATTCCCTCATTTGTTAAGCCTCACCAAAAATTTTATTGACAAAAAGTGTACTATTCTGAAAATTTTTAGGCTTTGAGGCAAGTTTGAGTTAGGATGCGGATGATTTGGAAAAACCCTCTTTGAAACATCGATATCATTGTAACACCTTAGGCTTCGCGAATGTAGAAATCGACCCCGATACCCTATGTACCATGGCCTTAATTATAATGTTCACAGTAAGTCCTTAGTAGTTTATCCTAGCAGTCAGCTCCGGCCAAAGTGTGATCTAAGTGAAAGACCGATGAATATAAGTGAATGATCTGCATGTTCAAGAATAACAATTGCAACTCAAGTATAGGTAACCCTCACAAGGTCATTTAACCCAAAAAGTTGGAAAGTTTTCGAAAATAAAAAATAAAAGCAAAACAAAATAAAATATCTTCCCATTGATAGTTGGTTCAGAGGTGTCTGGTGCTGAACTCGGTAGGGCGGGTTACGATCCGATCCCCCACAACTACAATAGGGTCAATAAAAGGGGTTACACCGATTTTTGTACCATAGCCCCATGCTTGAGATCAGAATCACTAACTGGTCACTTCACTATGAGCACATATGGATAACGAGCTTAATGTGATTACGCCTGAATGAAAAGGACCCAAAAAGAGATTTAAAAGTAGTCCTAGGTACAATAGGGTGGTACAGATTAATTTTTGTAAGAACGAAGCCTATGTCCGTATTTACGGAGAAGTGTCATTCCGATACCCGTGGTTCACTGAGTTAATACCTATCGCTTTATCCCAGCTTGAACATAGAAGCCCTTTTTTGCCCAGATCATTTATGGATATCGCCCTTTTTTGTCATGATGTTTTGCTTGAGAACAAGCAAAGGCTTTAGTGTGGGAGAATTTGATAGACCTAAAATATATTGTTTATTTGACTTGATTCGCACGTGTTATTTAGGATTTTATTTTTGTTTTCTTGTATTATACCTCCGTTTTGTCTCTTTTTTAGGATTTTATATTTTTAGAGCTATTCAAGAATAAATGAAGAAAAACAAGCAAAAAGACTAGCTTTTCAGGAAATTGTACACATGGCACTCACCATGGCGGGCGCCATAGGAGAAGCCATGAGTGGGATAAGAGACTAACTTCTGACAACTGCCACGTCTCCCACTTCTTTCCACTCTAGTATACATGGCGGGCGCCACACTTGTATTCTGTTTTCCCTCCCAAAAGAAGTTGGAGGGCAGTCTAGTCTTTTCCTGTACTTTCCTAGCATTCTAAATAGAAGAGTTCTGCCTCATTTCTAAGCATCCAAGCTTAGTTATAGAACTCAAGCCATAAATTTCCATCTGTTGTAAAGTGATAGACTTCTCACATCGAGTGGTTATCACATTGTCTAATCGAGTCTGTAATCGGGTTTGGAGCACTTTGGTAGAAGTTAATCCTGCCGCCATTTTATTTCAGTCTTTTACTTCAAGTTGTACCAAGATTTAAAACCTCCCATTTGGAGCAGGTTTCTATTTATTTTCCGCTTTTATTTATCTGCATTTATTTCCTGCACTTTATTTATCGCACTTTATTTATCCGCATTTATTTCCTGCACTTTATTTATCCGCACTTTATTTACCGCCCTTATTTATCGCACTTTATTTGCCATGTCTATTTACGTTTCTATGTCCGGCTAAATCTTAGAGGTTAGGATGTGAGGGTCATAGTTAAAAGTGGTATTCCACACGGCTGTCGATAGATTCACTTAGGGGTTGTTCTGACTTTTAATACATGTTTTCTGCACTTAAAATCTATTGGTAAGATCGAAAGTCGTCTAACCTTTAGATAAATTTGGTTAGTCTTAACATTTCAAAGGAAGCGAAAGTGTAACGCCCCAATTTTTAGTAATTATTTATTAATTAAATTAATTGATTAATTATGTGATTTTAGGCCTAATTGAATTAACTAATTTATGTGACTTATTTGATATAATTGAATTAGTTGATTTATTGAATTTATATAAATTATTTGATTTATTTGAGTTGTTTGGATTAATTGAATTATTGGACATATTCGAAATAATTGATTTAATTTTATTATTTAACTTATATGATATATTCTAATTTGTAGAATAATATAGAATTATTAGATTAATTGATTGGGCCTATTTGGGTGTGTGAATAGATATGAGTTATTAAGCCCATTGGAATTACTAGGTTAATTAAAATTGTGAGAATTATATAAAATAAGAGAATGGGATAAAAGAAAATAGAAAGAAAGAAAAGATAGAAAGGAGAAAAGAGGCAAAGAGAGGAGTGGAGAAGAAGAGGAAGAAACTCAAGAGAAAGAGCAAAAGTTCAACAAATTCAAGGTAAGGGTGAGTTTTTACATATTTATTGAGATTGTTTGATAATAATAAGTGGGTAGAAATATATTTAGCTTAAAATCCCCAAATTTTCATGAAATTGAAAATGTTAGGTTTTGATGATAATCCTTGAAAATGTGTTAATTTTAGTGTGTTTGGAATTGATATTTGATATAGTATAGAGACCCATTTAACATTTAGAGTACCCATTAAAATTGAAATATATATATTGCTGAACTGTAGCGCAGGGATGATGAACATACAGTACGATTTCTTTTCTTTCCCTGTAGCACATTTTTATTATATGTCCAATTGATTTTTAACATGTAATGGTGATGTCTAGAAAAAAATTATAGAATAGACTTTATGATCTTTTCCACCTCTAGTTACTGTAGCGTAATAAGAGGATAAGACATGAGTTCTTTCTCATCAATATGCTGTAGTAATGAAGAGTAGATAAATTGTAACTTATACTTATCTTGTGAAACTTTTACTATATTTCACAGTAGTATTTAAAAATAAACCTGATGATTGTTTTGGATACTAAAATATACAATTAGCAGAGACATTCTACTATTCCTTAAAAGAACCAAACAAAGTGCCCTTTCTATTTTCCTCACATTGTAGCATTGAAATATATACTAGGAAGACTAGAAAAATTCCTCACATTGTAGCATTGAAATATATACTAGGAAGACTAGAAAAAATGAACATGTGACAGTTTAATATCACCTACTGCAGCGAGTTAGTAATTAGGCATGATAAAGTAGTTTTTCCTTTTCATTGATGTTAACCTGTAGCGTAAACAAGAACAAGGCAATGTAATTTTTTTACTTCTTAGGCATTGTAGCATAAAAAAAATTTGGAGAATAAAAAATAACTATTATTTGTAACTGTAGTGAACTAAGGCAATAATTACTAAATAATTATTAATATTGAATAGTATTAAACATTTATTAAATATTAATGAATTATTTATTGAATAAGATAATTAATTAGTGAATATTGAATTATTTATTAAATATTAACTATTTATCAAAGTATTGGTTGTTTATTAAAATATTGAATAATTATTGAATATTTATTGAGTAGTGAATATTGATGATGAATCAAATATTTTATAATTAATTGGTGATGTGTGTCTTGCGAATTGAGGTTGGATTATAGTGATACTTGTGTATGTGCAAATGTGTGATAATTCAAGTGTAATGAATTATTGAAGATATGCGTGGATATTAAGATTGTGTAAGATCTTAATTGCATATGGTTGTTGAATTTGCATACGCATTATTTATGTCAAGAGGCAATGTTTGTTAGTTCCGTGGGAGCTAGTGACTTGTCCCAAACCTAGAGCGGGGTTTGAAAGCTTAGGGAATGGGCTTTTTGTGTGTTATTGGTCTAGGGAACGGACCCGGTTTAAGTGTAAAAACCAAAAAATAATAACGAGTGTTGGTATCACATGGCATGAGTTGCATTGAGTCTTGCATTGAGTTTTGCATTGAGTCTCATTATGTATATTTATGTGCTATGAGATTACGTGTGATATGTGGAACTGATAAATTGGTGAATTATGGAGTTGTGTGTATATACTTATGAATAGTATGGTTACTTGAATAATATTGTGTTGATAAAAATTTTGAAGTGTGAGAATAATAGTGATTATGTTTGTATGCCTTAAATTATATATCATCTTATAATTTCAATAATTATGTGAATTCTCACCCTTTTGTTGGAATGATGTTTTATACGACATCGCTCAGGTACTGAGGAGTAGAGTTGCTTCTAGCACGAGGTAGCCGTTGGAGTAGCTTGAGTTGTGTCTTTATTTATTTTGGGTCGAGTCATGCTCTGATTATGTAACACCGGGGAATATTTTGATTTCATATTTGGAGAGATATTTTATGTACTCTACTTTATTCTGTTGTTGTTATTTTGAATTATATGAAGCATTGGCTTTTAAGCCTAAGTATTAAAAATGAGATGAGCATGAGACTTTTATTATGTCTATCATGATTAAAGCAAATCCGCTGCTACATGTTAATGTGAAGGTGTATGAAAAGCAGGAAGTTATTTTTATATTATTGAGCATGACAGGTGTTGTGTGATGTTTTGAAAAGTTATGTGACACCCTTTTGTGAAATGCATGATAATTACTCTGATCTATTTATATTTATTCTGCGGGGTTAGAAGGGTGTTACAGAAAGCGCTTAGTTCAGTTAAGAAGAAATCTTTAATGCTTTAGAAAAACAATTTAAAACTATTTTTAGACGCATTTATGGATTTAAAATTCGGTTCGCAAGAACCTCTTTTTGTTAGAAATTCCAAGTCAAAATACTTTTCAACTAAGTCAAGAAACTATATTTCTTAAAAATAGGTTTAATCACTCTAACACAATGTGCGCCTTTTTATAAGTGATAATAAGAGGGATTGATTAAGGGATAAACTCGGTTCTGAATATGCGAAAGCGACAGTTCCCGTTAAATTAGTTCTTTTCATGAGTAGAAAACATTACCCCTTAAGAAGTCTATTGTACGCATTCTGAATACTGCCTAGCTATGTGAATTACATCCAAGCCTGCTGTTTCATTATTAAATTTATTTTCGCACTTTACTTTTATTTCGCTCAACCCAATCCCAAATTAACTTACCTTAGATAAACACTGTAACAACAGTAATCGATAGATTAACATTTGGTCTATGTGAGATCGATAATCTTTTATATTACTCTGACGCTATTTGTGCACTTGCGAATCACAACATCAGCAACCCAGAATGATTTTGAGCCAGACTCTAAGTTCCTTAGATAAACCCTGACTCTTGAAGGGAGGTTTACCATCAGTTGATTGAGTGAAAATTGTTGGGTTTATCACTTCAGATAAAATTTTTGATTTAGAAATCATCTTGTAGATACGTTTTTCACCAGAGTTCTCCATTCCAAGTAAGGTTGCTATGGATTTCTCAGTGATGACGAACTTGTTTCCCTAAACATGTGATATGATGAAGTGTTCATCAGCATTAGCGAATCTCCAGAATTCCTTGATAAGATAAGGAAAAATGGGACCGTAGAGACGATCGAAGTAGGTTCTCCAACCTTGAGCATTTAGTTCCATAAACAAGTCTATTCCATTTTCAAGCAAGTTATGAAAATTAACTAACCATTCACACATAATTTCCAGTTCTGAAAAAGGAGTAGAAAGATGAATATGTGGTGGACGATCCATAATGTGAACTTCAACAAGTTTCTGAAATGTAGATAGTGATTGATGTTGCGATGTTGAAGTAGTTTAAGCAGTTATTGATGAAACCATTGAAGAGGATTCGGAAAGTTATGGTTGTTGAGAGAATTCGTAGACATTATGTTAATGAGAATCCATTGGAGAAGATGATGGAGTTTTTCGGAGCACAAAGGGTTTCTAAGAAAAAAGTGTGGGAAGTGAAAGAGTAGAATAGTGTGTGATAGTGAGAATGTGAGTATTTATAAAAAAAATTGTGATGATGAAAAAGTTAAAGTAATAGGAAATAATTACTTGAAAGCTAGTCTCACGAAATCACATTGCTCGAGGTGTCTCTTCAATAGTAAGATATGATTTGATTTTGGACAAGTGTCACAAGAAAATCATAGCCTTATGTTCAAAAGAACACTTTAATGTTACCTAAGTCAAGAATACAAAGAGGTATCTAACTAGACAAGTTTCTGACTAAGATAACTTCTAACTTGTAGAAGTATCGTCAATAAGAAGAACATTAAATAAAAGAGAAACAATCTGCTTAATCGTCAGAATCTTATCTCAGAAGTTCTGGTGACTTGACACATCAAAATTTCATCTACTCATTTTGGACAAGGTTTTATAAATAAACTTTCCAGAATGAGTACGAATCTATCCTCAGCAAGGGGTTTTGTGAAAATATCATCCCACTAGTGATTTGTATCCACAAATTTTAATTGAAAAAAAATCCTTCTGAACATAGTCACGTAAAAAGTGATGTTTTATTTCAATATGTTTAGCCCTAGAATGCAAGATAGGATTTTTGGATAAGAAAATAGCAGAAGTATTATCACAGAAGATATAGATGTTATTCTCATGTATCTGAAAATCTTCTAGTTGATTCTTCATTCAGAGTATCTGAGTGCTGCATAGTAACGCTGAGATATATTCTGCTTCTACAGTTGAAAGTATAATTGTTGATTGTCTTTTACTAGCCCAGGAGACGAGGTTGTTACCCAGAAACTGACAGTTTCCAGAAGTACTTTTTCTTTCTAATCTGTCTCCAACATAATCTGCATCATAAGAACAAAAAGCTTGTACTCTGATGTTTTCTTATACATCAAGCCAAGGTTAGTTTTTCCTTTTAGATACCTTAGGATTTTCTTAACAGTTGTTAAGTGAGTTTCCCTTGGATCTAATTCGAAATGAGCATAAAGACATACACTGAACATAATATCTGGACGAGAAGCAGTTAGATACAAAAGAAATCCTATCATACCACGATAGAGCTTCTGAAAAACCTTTTTACTTCATTCTTCTTTCTCCAGAATATATGTAGGATGCATAGGAGTCTTTGTAGGTTTAATATCTAACATATTAAACTTCTTTAGAAGTTCTCTTGCATACTAGTTCTGATGAATGTATGTTCCTTCTGAACATTGAACAATCTGAATTCCTAGAAAGAATCTGAGTTCTCCCATTAGACTCATTTCGAATTCTGTCTGCACTAACTTAGAAAATTCGTTGCACAACGAAGTATTAGCATAACCAAATATAATATCGTCAACGTAAAATTGCACAACCAGGATGTCATTTTTAAAGGTTTTTCATAAGAGTGTTGTATCCACTTTTCCTCTAGTAAAGTCATTTTCCAAAAGAAAGTTACTTAGCCTTTCATACCATGCTCTGGGAGCCTTTTTCAAACCATATAACAATTTTTTAAGTTTGAAAACAAAATTTGGGTTTTTAGAACTTTCAAACCAAGAGGTTGGTGCACATACACTTCTTCTGAAATATACCCGTTTAAAAATGCACTTTTTTACATCCATCTGATATAAAGTGATGTCATGATTAACATCAAAAGAAACTAATAAGCGAATAGATTCTAACCTAAAAACTGGTTCAAATGTTTCAGTATATTCTATCCGTTCTTGTTGACTATAACCTTGTGCTACCAGTTGTGCTTTGTTTCTTACGATCTCACCTTTCTCATCAAGCTTTTTTCTGAATACCCATTTCATTCCAATGACGTGGACACCTTTATGTTTCTGAACAAGATCCCAAACATCGTTTCTGGTGAATTGATTCAGTTCTTCTTGCATGGCCAGAATCCACTCAATTTCTTGAAGAGCTTCATCAATTAATGTTGGCTCTATCAGTGACACTAAACCCAGAAGAGTTTCTACAGAAGGTTTGAAGTTCTCCTTGGATTCTGGTAAGGATATCTTCAAATCTGCAAACTTTTCAACTAATTTTGACTTTTCAGGGTCAGGATTTTCATCGAATTTTACATAAATTGATTCCTGAACAATCCATGTTTCTATGTTATAGATTCTGTAGCCTTTAGAGAGTTCAGAGTATCCTAACAATAAACACTTTTGAGATATGGAGTCAGACTTGCCAAAAGTCTCTTTAGTGTTCAACATAAAACAAATACAACCAAAAGGATGAAAATATGAAAAGTTGGGTTTTCTATTCTTCCACAGTTCATAAGGAGTCTTACCCATAATAGGTATGATAGAAATCCTGTTCTGAATATAACATATTGTGTTTACTGCCTCGGCCTAGAAGTGCTTAGCCATGTAAGTTTCTTGGATCATGGTACGAGCCATTTCTTGCAAAATCCTATTCTTCCTTTATACTAATCCATTCAGTTGTTGAGTTCTGGGACAGGGAAATCATGGGAAATGTCATGGGAATCAAAAAGATTCTCAAAGTATTTTATCTCAAATTCTCCACCATGGTCACTTCTGACTCTTGACAATTTTTCAATCCTTTTCTATTTGCACTTGTGAGCAAAAGATAGAGAACACAGAATGTGACTCATCCTTGTGTTTCAAGAATTTTACCCATGTCCAACGACTATAGTCATCAACAATAACTAATCCATACTTCTTTCCACTGATTGAGCCAATTTTCATTGGTCCAAACAAATCAATGTGTAGAAGTTCTAACGGTCTAGAAGTAGAAACACATTTTTCGCTTTGAAGGAAGTATTGGAGAACTTTCCTTTCTGATATGCTTCAAAAAGAGCATCTGAAGAATACTTCAAATTTGGTTAGCCTCTGACAAGTTCAAGCTTGTTTAGCTGAAAAATCTTCCTCATGCTAACATGGCCCAAACGTCTATGCCATATCCATTGCTCCTTATTAACAGACATTAAGCATTTGACATTATGTTCCTTAAGATCAGAAAGTCTAATCTTGTAAATGTTGTTTTTCCTCTTTCCATTAAAAAGGATTGAGCCATCCTTATGACTAAAAGCCTTACAGGACTTTTAATTAAAAATGATATCATAACCATTATCATTAAGTTGACTAATTGCCAATAAGTTATGCATCAAACCATCGACTAAAAGAACATTAGTAATAAAAGGAAGTTTACCATTACCAACAGTTCCAAAGCCAATGATTATACCCTTCTGGTTTTCTCCGAAACCGACGAAGCCTCCATGCTTAAGTTCCAGACTTTGGAACATATGCCTGTTGGTGCGGTTAAGCAGCAAGAAAAAAATTATTAAGTACCCAGTTTTGTCGTCTCCACAAGGATCGGTGCGATACGAACGCCATTCAACGGCCTCTACATTTTTAAGCCTTTTGTTCAAAAGTTTTGATTTTAAAGGTTCAAGGAACCATAAATAAAAACAGAAAATATAAAGTAAAGACTGAAATATAAACGGAGCCTTGTTGGGATTGGATCTCATCAATTGATAACACATGCATTCTTCTGATCAAGTTAAACACAACGCAATCATTTGTCTAATATCCTCACGTATCACCCACGACAGAGGTCATCTCTAACGCAACGTCAAGAGAACAACCGTGTTGTCTCATTGGTGATGTATCACCCAAAAAAAACACAACACGGAGCATTAAGAGCTGATACTCACACAAATGCTAAGCCTAAACATATGCCTAGCATTTAGGACCTAATAGGTAATCATCCTAGATCCAGATCTGAAGAGTATATGTCTATCACGGTTCAAATCAAAGATAAACAAGTAAGCAAAGACGAAACCCATATTGGATAAACGATTGTTTCACATAAAACACAATGGCCAGAATACGTACATACGCTTAACCCTGTTTATCTAATCTGCCAAATGGTTGTGAACATCCTTCTTCATCACTATTATCACGCACCCGCACAATATCATATTGATCCTACTCATGCTACCCATGCTACTTAATTAACACAACACCAAAGAGGATACAATGAATATAAACTTACAAAACCATGTTAAAAGTTTGTTCATTGATAGAAGAAAATCTTAGATCAAAGATGTGAAAAGGTTTTGTCAAGACCCACAAAAGAAATCAAAGACAATCAACCAATAGAGAATCAAAACTAGTTCACAAACATATATTAGATGAAATACATAAGGTATCAAAAGATTATATCCAACCCCCAACAAGAGATCAAAGATCTTACCTCCTCCCTCTTAGGGTTTTGTATTTCTCTCTCTAAAACAAACTTGAAAATGAAGAGAGATAAGTTCTGATGTAGAAAATATTACATAATGACCTAAAGAGCAATAAAAATACTTATATAGTACATTTAGGATCTGTCATGTTCGCCTATAGAACATATCCTTCACCTAGAGAACAACAAATTAGGCACCTAAGGTGCTTCTGAACAGTTAAATCGCCCCTAAGATATTTCCAAATGTTCGCTGGGCGAGAAATTCTTCGCCTAGCAAAGCCTTCACTATGAACTTCACCTAGCGAGTTTATGGCCCTTTCACCTCTGCCTCAAGTCTGGGAGTGTTCGCTGGCTACTCGCTGCCTCTTCGCCTAGTGAGTTCTTCGCCTAGCGAGCTTTGTGAAGTTTTCTGGCAAGCTTCGCTAGGAGCTTCGCACAACGAGTTTTATGATGTTTTTCTGATGTCTTGGTTTCCTTGCCCAATTTCTTGTGTCTTAATATTCACTTGTTTTCTGCCTAATTCCTGCATAATAACACACAAATCAAAGCAACTAAGACATATATCAATAATGAAGCAAATCATCTAAAACTAGAGTGATTCTAATCACTTTCACCTACAAAAAGAATGAAAGATGCCAACATTTGATAGAGAAAATAAGCAAAGTTTGGCATCTAACAACTCTCCCCAACTAGATTTTTACTTGTCCTAAAGCAAAGTATGCCTCTCATTATAAACAAGAGGATTTGCTCAAGACTAAGATTCACCCAAGAATGGATAAAATGGCTCACACACAGAATGCAAACAAGCAATGGTTTCAAATGTTGGGAATCAAACAATGCACAAGAACTAAATTCATAAAGCAAATATTAAGCCATGTATCAATCAACAACTATGTTTTTCATGAATGAATCACTTTATCTCTCTTCTTCGAAAAAGGATTGAAGAAATTACGCGTTTGCAACCGCGGGGACAATTTCACTCACCTAACAAACAATGCCAATATCAATTCAATTCATACAATATCTAACAATCAAAAGTGAAAATATGGAAGCAAAAAGATCACTAAGGTCTTTAAGGTTGTAGCTTGGTCGGGTTTACAAACAAGGGTCATTTATAAGGCCATTGAAACGAAATTGTTGATGCAAAAGAAACATTCATCGTACACGTTATATACACATCCCAACTTCATTCCATTTGTTTCTCAATTGCAAACCTTCACAAACCTTATTTCAAAACTTATTCTTTCACTATTTTTTTCTTTTCCAAGCAAGCATTCTTTTTCTCTTTTTTTTTTACATTCATATTCTCATAACAATTTTTTTTCAATGTTTGCTTAAATTTTTCAAAAGTTGTAGCAACCTACCATCTTTCTTTTTCATTCTCCCCAGCATAACTTTTACTCAACCCTCAAGTGAATGCTTTTTGCTTTTTATGGAAAAGAGGACAATTAAAACAACATTCAAGGGTTCAAGAAAAATTTTAGAACCTCACAAAATTAAGAATGAGATTCACATTGTTTAGGCTCAAAGGGGTTAACAAATTCTCTCTGCTCACTGATAAGTTGCATTTGGAACTGGTTGTGCTCAATAAAAATAAGTGCCTTAATCATTTCTAATGCTTCCACAAACTCACAATGATAACAAGATAAAGCATGAATCACACGAATCATCAAAGTTTATCAGAAATCTAGCATTTAGTAAACAATGGAAGCTTTCTCACAAATTGTGGTTTTTGGTCCTAAGTGAAACAATCATTCAAACAAGTTGCTAAAAGAACAAATTTCATTTGCATAAAGACTTAAGTTCTTAAGCATTTTAAAATTATAAACAAAGGAAACCATGTACCTTGACAACATTCACTAGTTTCATACTATCATTGACATCCAAACTCGGTCGAAGCTTCATTGAATGCTTTTATACAAATAACAACCACTCTAGAAGGAGTTTTCATCATTCTTGGTCACACTAAATAAAACATAAAAGGAAACAAATTTACAAAGCTTAAAAATATAGAACCTTTGCAGTGCACTTCAATATCTTAACACCAATCCCCGACAACGGCGCCATTTTGTTGGTACGGTAAAGCAGCAAACAAAACATTATTAAGTACCCAGTTTTGTCGTCTCCACAGGGATCAGTGTGATACGAACGTCGTTCAACGGATTCTACATTTCTAAGCCTTTTGTTCAAATGTTTTGGTTTAAAAGGTCCAAGGAACCATAAATAAAAACATAAAATATAAAGTAAAGACTGAAATATAAACGGAGCTTTGTTGGGATTGGATCTTATCAATTGATAACACATGCATTCTTCTGATCAAGTTAAATAACACGCAATCATTCGTCTAATATCCTCATGTATCACCCACGACAGAGGTCATCTCTAATGCAACGTCGAGAGAACGACAATGTTGTCTCATTGGTGATGTCTCACCCAACAAAAACACAACACAGAGCATTAAGAGCCGGTACTCACGCAAATGCTAAGCCTAAACCTATGTCTAGCATTTAGGACCTAACAGGTAATCATCCTAGATCAAGATCTAAAGAGTATATGTTTATCATGATTCAAATCAAAGATAAACAAGTAAGCAAAGACGACACCCATATCAGATAAACGATTGTTTCACATAAAACACAATGATCAGAATACATACATACGTTTAACCCTTTTTACATGTATTCATTTAATCTTCCACATGGTTGTGAACATCGTTCTTCATCACTATTATCACGTGCCCGTATAATATCGTATTGATCCTATTCATGCTACCCATGCTACTTAATCAACACAATACCAAAGAGGATACAATGAATATCAACTTACAGAACCATGTCAAAAGTTTGTTCATTGATAGAAGAAAATCTTAGATCAAAGATGTGAAAAGGTATTGTCAAGACCCACAAAAGAAATCAAAGACAATCAATCAATAGAGAATCAAAACTAGTTCACAAACATATATTAGGTGAAATACATAAGGTATCAAAAGATTACATCCAAACCCCAACAAGAGATCAAAGATCTTACCTCCTCCCTCTTAGGGGTTTGTATTTCTCTCTCTAAAATAAACTTGAAAATGAAGAGAGATAAGTTCTGATGTAGAAAATAGTACATAATGACCTAAAAAGCAATAAAAATACTTATATAGTACATTCAGGATCTGTCATGTTCGCTGTGAACTTTGCCTAGCAAGTTTATGGCCCTTTCGTCTCTGTCTTAAGTCTGGGAGTGTTCGCTGGCTACTCGCTACCTCTTCGCCTAGCGAATTCTTCGCTGCCTCCTTCGCCTAGCGAGCTTTGTGAAGTTTTGTGGCAAGCTTCGCTATGAGCTTCACACGACGAGTTTTATGATGTTTTTCTGCTGTTTTGGTTTCCTTGCCCAATTTCTTGTGTCTTAATATTCACTTGTTTTGTGCCTAATTCCTGCACAATAACACACAAATCAAAGCAACTAAGGCATATATCAAAAATGAAGCAAATCATATAAAACTAGAGTGATTCTAATCACTTTTACCTACAAAAAGAATGAAAGATGTCAATATTTGATAGAGAAAATAAGAAAAGTTTAGCATCTAACAATGCCTTCTTCCCGTCATGTGTCACGAGCAACCATTGTCCAAGTACCACGATTGGTGTTTCAATTGAGCTGCTAAGGATATCTGCAACATAGATTATCTTATCCTTAGGTACCCACTTTCTGGGTCCTTTTTTGTTAGTTTTCCCAGAGTATTTAATAACCTTGGGCTTATGTGCAACAGGATAATCAAGTGGAATTTGTGCATGTTACTTAGGTTTAGAAATAGATTTCTATGTTGGTGAAGGTGCTTTCACAAGCTCAGAACAATCAAGCTTAGTATCAGAAGGCACAAAATAATCATAGAGAGGTTTTGGTTTTACAGGTTGACTTTCTTCATTTTCAAATGTTTATATACACCCGAAACCTTTTTTACAATTTTTGCTAACTCCATAGATTATGGAAGCAATCTTACTTCTATCTATGCTTTTAGCCATAAAGTGATGGAATGCTCTATCATACTTGTTGACACAATTAGTGTCAGAGATGTTTGAGACTAATTATTCTTCTAAATAAGAAACTTTGCTTTTCAAAGTACAATTACTATTTAAAAAAAACATTTTCATTGAAAGAAGAACTATTCTGTTCAAGCTTATCTCTGGCTTCAGAAGTAATTACATGGGATTCTTTAAGATCCTTGTATTTACTTTGAAGAGTTTGATATCTTTCGAGCATTTCTGAAAGACACGACTATAATTCACAACGAGAGAGTTTAGATAATACCCTCTGAGTCTGAGTCTCAGTCTGATTCTGATTCTGATAGCATTTTTTCTTCTAGTTCTCTAGAGACTTTAGCGTTAATTGTTGTTGCCACTAGTGCAACATTTTCCTGTTCTTCATCAGATTCTTCTTCTTCAAAATCAGAGTCGTCCCAAGTTGCTATGAGTCCCTTCTTGACTTTGATGAAGTTCTTCTTAGGCTTCTTGTCTTTCTTAATCTTTGGACAATCGTTCCTGTAATGACCTGACTCATTACACTCATAGCAGATGACTTCTTTTCTAGAACTCTGCTTCTCTCTGTCCAGAAGATGATTCAGCACGACTTTTGTTCCTTCTTGATCCTATGAACTTCCCTTGCCTATGTTTCTAAAATTTTTTGATCCTTCTGGATTAAGGCAAGCGCCTTTGTCTCTTTAACTTGAGCATTTCCTTCATGAGTTATTCTTAGAGAATCAAAAATAGACTTGGCAGTATCTCTGTTTGTTATCTTCTCATATTCAGTATAAGAGATAGCATTTAGCAGTATAGTTCTTGCCTTGTGATGATTCTTTTAATCTTTCTTTTGTTGTCATAGCACTTCTTGATACTTTTAATCCTTCAGCATCAACTAGGTGAGTATATCCATCAATAATAAGATCCCAAATATCTACATCATAACCAAGAAAAAAACTTTCAATTCTATCTTTCCAGTAGTCAAACTTTTCACCATCAAATACTGGTGGTTTGGCACTGTAGTGATCTTTCTCATCTGGAATAGGATTAACATTAGTTGTAGCCATGATATCTCACACAAATACTGGATCGGTACTGAACATGGTGAAATATTGATAAAACTTTTATCACAATAAGTACCGAAGCTCTAATGCCAATTGAAGGTGTGAGAAAACACAAGAAAGGGAGGTTTTAATTGGGTTTTCAAAAATGAAAGCTTTTTGTGAAACTCAAACAAATATCACAAATAAGCTAACGAGAGAGAAAGACACACGACATATCCTGGTTCACTTGAAAACTATCAAGCTAATCCAGTTCACCCGCCAAGGTGATTTCGCCTTATACACAAGGACTTAATCCATTATAATCAACTGATTACACTGCACTAGCAACCGCTAGTGACTAACAACACAGACAACCATCTCTTCTTAAGGATTCTGACCCAACTGGTCCCTTAAGGAATTACAATCTGCACTAGCAACCGCTGCTGACTAACAACAAAGACTAACTGTCTCCTCTTAAGGATTCTGACCTAACTGGTCACTTAAGGAGTTACAAACAATAGTTTGAACAAAAATGTTTACAATGAATTGCATCTACACAAGAAGATATAAACACTATTAGTAGCTCTAATGACTTAAAGAAACTTTCACAGTATGAACAATGTTATTTCTTTGTATTGTGGTGACTCAATACTGTTGCTTCAGTTCTTCATAGATCACTCATTCTTCTTTGATAATCGTTGCACTATCATTATATCAATCGTTGTATCACGCTCTATTTTCTTCAAGTCATTAAGTCCTTATATAGCCAGAAAAAGATCCATTGGAGGGAACGTTAAGAATATCCTTTTAGATAGATGACGACTTGAAATAACGTCGTTACGCAGGGATGAAAATTGTACATAAAATTTGTCCTTTAAACCATCAAATCAGGATAGTGGAATGGTAGTGGAGTGGAACGTTGAAACGTACTATGTACTATTTTCCCTCATAAACGTTTGAGCTTATCTTCTATACATCAGAGGCTTCTGAATACAGATGATTGAAGCATGAGTAGAAGAATTGATCACTGGGTCTTCAGAACTTGTTCACCAGAACCTTGTCTTCAGAACTTTAAGCACTCATTCTTCAGAACCCTTAGTCATTAATAACTTAAGTCTTCAGAGTCTCTAGAACATCGTTCAGAAGAACTTTGTATTCAGAGTCTTCAGCACTTAATCTTTAGAAGTTCAAGTTTTCAGAGTCTTCAGAACCTTGTTCAGCAGAACATTGTCTTCAGAGTCTTCAGCACTTAGACTTCAGAAGATAATGACTTCAGAAGCTGCTTAGAGGCAGAAACCAAGAGAATATTACAACAGCAATATGTTGTCTTCACAGAATCTTTCGGAATGTGAGTAGATTAGAAGCAGACTTGCTTCTTATAACGTAGAAGCAACTTTGGTCAAATCAGAGTGACGTTACACATTGTCTCTATCAGAGTCAGAGCTTTCTCTATCAGAGGCAGAACTTGTTTGTTAAATCTTTAGATAAACAAACGTTAGAGTAACGAAACTATTCTCACACAAATAATACTTTGTTATTATCAAAACTTAGAGATATTTGGCAGAACCAAATCTTGTTCTAACAGTGCTAATATTCACAAATTTTGTTTTAAAAATCAAAGGAGAGAAAATACTAAATGTAAGAGGGAAATAAAGACATGTGCATGAAGAAGAATATCATGAATAGGGAAAAGTATGTGTAGCAACAGGTATACGTTTTATTTTTAACATGGGAAAGGAAAAAGTCATGGCCTATGGTGATGTGGAAATGGGAGGGTGGAGTGCTTAGTGATACAAATAAATAAAACAAACGAAATTAACTTATAAAACTTGAATACTAAGTGTCTCTAAAAATAGTTAAAGATCAAAATTTAAATATAAAAAAGAAAATAATAAATATAAAAAAACTGATTAATTTAAATAGTAATTAATTAGAAGTAGAAATTAAAAAAATTGGTAAAACGAATAATTTGGCCGGTATCAAAGTGCTTCGAAAAATAAAATGAATACACCAAAATGATCAGCGTGAAATAAATGATTAGGAAAAATAGAGCATTTGGTCAAATTTTGAAATAAATTTTACTTGCTTAAAAAGCTCAAACTGTCCAAAATACGACCAAAAAATGGTCAAAAAATTTAAATAAGCACGCCAGATTAAATTACATGAAACATAGATTAATACTATTGACATTTGCAGGCTCGATTCTAAAATTTTCCGTCCACTGAATTTACGCACAATTTGACTTTTGGTTTGACTGATTTGACTGTAAATTCAACAAGTTTATTCTGGCTGATGAGTTGGGTATTATGTAAGATGATTGACCTAGAATGATATGCAAAAGATAAATGAATCTAAGGGTAAATTTTGGGGTATGACAGTTGCCCCTATTTAAATATCTTTATCGGATGACTTAAGCAATGATCATCCTCATGAAATCATGGTGAAAGGTATTTAAATACAGAAAACAAAAAAAAATCCCTTAGATGCAATGATTTTCTATGCTATGGACAAAAGAAAAACTATGCAATGCTAACATGCAATGAACTCTGGTATGATAAAAATGATGGAATGATAAATGCAAAATGGAAACAAAAACAAAAGCAAATTAGGATAGAGTCAAAACAATGGATAACAACTCACTGGGGATGATAATAACACAGGGGAATAGGAACAAACTGGGGAAAGCTAAAGTGATTGAGCAACAGGTCTGAGCATGACCATGTGACACCTTAGAAGGAAATGCTCCTCACTGGAGGTTGAACCGGAAAACGGTCTCCATTAGGAAAGAAAATAAAACAATACATCTAAAGTGATGGAACAACAGGTTCAAGCCATGACCGGTTGACAAAAAAGATCCTCACTAGAGGTAGAACCAAGAGATGGTATCCACTGGGGAAAGAAAATAAAGCAAGACATCTAAAGTGATGGGTTAACAGGTTTAAGCCATGATCGGTTGACACTCTAGAAGAAAAGATCCTCATTGGAGGTAGAACCGGAAAGACGGTCTCCATTGAGGAATATCCAGAGTAGTTGATCAATATGTTAAAACAATGACTCGCTGACACTCTGAAAAGAATAGACAAGATACAACCCTCAAAGCCTTAGGATTGGACCAAAATAAAACATCCTCATTGGAATTAGAACCAAAGATGGGATCCAATGGAGGTATCAAGAATGATTGGTCATCAGGTTCAAGCATGGTCGGATGACAATCTAGAAAGAAAATGATCCTCACTAGAGGTTGAACCAGAATGACGGTATCCACTGGGAAAAAATAAAACAAGACATCTAAAGTGATGGATCAACAGGTTCAAGCCATGACCGGTTGACACTTTAGAAGAAAAGATCCTCACTGGAGGTTTAACCAGAAAGACGGTCTCCACTGAGGAAAGAAAATAAACAGAATAGTGACATCGTCAAAAGGTTGACGAGAACGAACCAATTCACTAAAGAGTGACATCATCAAAGGGTTGATGGGAAGAAAACTGAATATTTATTAGTCACATCATCAAAGGGTTGATGGAAAAGAAACTGACATCGTCAAAGGGTTAACGAGAAAGTATGTATTTAAGAGTCAACATCAAAGGGTTGATTTTAAGGTAACCATTATCATCGTCAAAGGGTTGACGGAAGAATAATTTCACTAAAAAGTGACATCATGGGAAGAAAACTGACATCGTTGAAGGGTTGACAGAAACGAACCAATTCACTAACGAGTGACATCATCAAAGGGTTGATGGAAAAAAAAAATGAACCTATTATACACATCGTCAAAGGTTTGACGAAAAGAACACCTGCCCGAAGGAACACATCGTCAAAGGGTTGACGAAAAGAAAACATATCCTAAGGAACACATTGTCAAAGGTTTGACGGAAAGAAAACCTGATCTCATAATACATCGTCAAAGGGTTGACAAAAAAAACATGATCTCGAAATACATCGTCAAAGGGTTGACGGAAAATGACTGATCTAGGGTAACACCAATTGTAACTACAAAAAGTTGACTAACACCAAGGACGAATAAGCTTCTCGGAAGAGGCTGCCACTTATCGCCATAGAAAAACAAGCTGAAGGAAACATGAAAAACATATAAGCTCTCGGGAGAAACTGCCACTTTTCATCGTAAAGGCAACAATGACAATACAAGCTTCTCAAGGAGATTGCCACTTGTTGTCTGAGTATAAATTCCAAGGGGATTTTGCTACAATAACACTGTTAGGGAATTGATTTCGTCTTCAATGAGGATCTGTAAAATATTCTTCCTGTGAGACATAGTGCAAAATAAATGCACACTCAAACTAGGTTTGGTGACCTAATCAGTTCAAAAGCATAACTCCAAAGACCAAATTTCAATCTAGGAACAAGCTAGACAAAAAAGGTCAAACAAGACTCCACCCATTGAGGAATGAACTCGAATAGGGATTTATCTTATCTAAACATGGAAAAGATGATTGAAGCAACCATCATCCATGAGGATCAAACTCTGTGGGAAATTTAGAAAGGGTTTGAACTTTATGCCTAAAGTTGATAACTCTATTGGAGAGAAGACAAACCCAATCACTTGGGGAATAAACACCAAAGTGAACAAAACAGGTAAACACCCAAAATGTATAAAAATACTCGTATGCTATGCATATATATGAATTCATGTATGTCATGTTTATGCTTATGCTGACAAAATAGAAAAGGGGAAGAAAAACGAGAGATGAAATGAATATCTCGACAAGGATACCCAGCCAAATTCACCAGATAAGAACATCACTAGGGATAAACATGTAGAATTAGTAGCCTTACTCAAAGGTTTCAACCTTTTCTGGGGTAAAAGAGTATTCAACTTGGGGTATAACATCATGACTTCACCAGGGGATTTCCATCATGAGCCTGATTTCCTTGTTGGAAGAGAAAAATCCATGGAAAATTTCCAAGATCAACTGAAGTAACAACTTACTGGGGAGCTGGCAAAAGATATTACGAGAATAATGCAGTTCTGCACTTTAATTGCCTAATGATCATCACGAACGGGCAACGACTCTTGCAACAAATAATCTTCAAATATCCTCTTCTCCATATTACATTGTCTATGGGAAGAAATTATCAAGATGGTTTTACAGAAGAATTGGCATACAAGATGCTTCAGTGTCTTCAAACTCTTGGAGAGATTTAACAAATCTCGACGTAATTGCCCCAGCTTAAATGTTTACAAAACAAAGTCCTCAAACTTGTCCTTTTGACTGTGGGAATAATAGTTGAGAAACAGACTTTCCCTTGCTAGTTGGTTGATCTGTGAAGGAGTTATCCCAGACTAACTAACCTTCTAGAGATTTGTCAGATCTTGACCTGATTGCTTCTGCTTAACTGATCCACGAGATATTTGTCGAATCTCGACCTGATTGTGCCGATTGGCTGAATCTTGTAGCGGCTTGCCTTTCTACTTAACGGAGTCTTCAGGAGTTTTGCATCTTAACTTGATCATTCCTTTCATTGCAGAAACCTGGGGTCAAGTGCTTACTCGCAAGTAAAACCGATCGTTTTGAAAATGATAATTTTAATGCAATGCATATGCCAGTTTTGAAATCCAAGTCTGCTCATTGGAATATATTGCGACATATAGTGAATAAATCGCTGATCAGAATGTCACATTGATAATCAAATCCTTTTAGGAGTCATTTTTAACGTGATTTTACCGAAGTATGCTTTTGAAACAACCCTGCTTCAATTAGGTCTTTCGAGGGTTGTAACGTGGCCTAGTTCACAGTTTAAGAAAGAAAGGATATAAGGCTGAAAGGATGAAGATGACGTCCACCCATTTTTCTTGATATTCTCCATTCCTACGTTCAGCTAACTTGACACACGCATCTAGAGTTTGACGGTGTAAGGATGAAGATGACGACTCAATATTTTTGAAATGACAGTCACCTTTTTGTCTTTGGCTACGAATGTCATTGACTTTTTTATTTTTGACACGGTAGTCACTGAATCTTATTTTGTTTGAGGATTTGAGGACCTCTTTTGATTTTCTTATTTTTTATCCCTAACTTTTGCATGGACTACTTTTGAAGCTCTCAATCCATCGGGATTGCCTTGATTTTGCCTAAGTCTCCTCTTTGGGTGTTCGACTTAGCAGGCTTTCAACTCTTTTTTAAATTTTTTTTGGAAAGACTTGTGACTAACAAGTCATTGGTCATTGAGGAACAACTTCCATAACTGCATAATCGTATTAACTGAATACTACTCTGCCCCAGGTTAAGCTTAAGGGTTTAGAAATCTGAAGGAAACTCCTACTTCTAGGCTCGAAGTGGTTAACTAGGGACTAACTCCTTATATCTCCAGTGTTTGGAAGATTTGAATCAATGCATGTACATCATCAGCAAGGTTTTATTCAAAAGCATACTATCAGAGGTTTTGCGTTATTCAATTTCATCATCCTCCCTCGAATTTTTCTTAAACAAGCTTTGATATTAAAAAGTATGAGTGAACATGAATGGATTTACTCGAAACATGCATATTGTTGCACCCCAAAATTTGCTCAACCTTTTCTTACCTGGTTTATGTTTCATTTGCATTAACATTTGCATAGTTATATCATTTGCATATCATGATATCATTCATATAGAAGGGGATCAAGTGTGATTCTTATCAAGAGAATCCTAGCAAGAGGTTTTATTCAAGATTGAGAAGTTATCAAAGTCATCAGGAGGTGATTTGAGTGCCTAAGGGTCTAAATGTTTGCATGTGGATTTTCTCCTAACTTGATTATCAATTGAAGACCATCAGAGGGATTTGAGGTCTTTAATGTGAGAAGAGGATGTGTATGGAGCTCATAGAATTCCTAGAGGTCCATGGGAAAGCTCAATCAAGTCGTTGTGTCAAATGCAAGAGCCACAGTTGAGGTGCAAGCAATTAGGGTTTCATCTGGGCCAATCCTAGATTAACTGTGCAATCGAAGAGTATCAAAGCCTACTTTTAGGTCATGGAGTTCATGGATTGATATGTTAATACATTTTTGGTGTTGTGCCAAGATCAAGTCAAGAAGAATCAAGAGTGTGAGAAGTTGCTAAATTAGGGTTTCAATGTAAAATCCCCTGTTTAGTGCCTAACTTCAAGGCCACATAAGTCATAATACAAGTTTCAAATGGATCTTTGGCCAACATGAAACTTGTAGAGCATCTCAATACCTTTAGTTTGAGTACTATAAGTTCTAAATGGGATTTATAGAACTCAAGTTATGGTCCAAACAAGTTACAAGTCCTCAGATGCCTCTGAAATTTGTCTGTGAAAATCATTTGACTTCAAAGTTATTTTTGACCTAGAAGGAGGTTTCACCTGAACTTTTGTCCAACATGAAAGTTGTCCTTCATGATCTTAGCTTTCTAAATTGTACTATAAGTCTTCCATCTGATTTGTAGAACTCAAGTTATGAGGTTTACAAGTCAGGGGTATTTTGGGAAAGTGAGATTATAGGCCATTTTCAATCATAGGTCAAAATCTCCAACTTGCACTCTTCAAATGGAGATTTGTTCAACATGGAACTTGCTCAAAACATGATTTTAAGTGCAACCAAGTGGTCATGTGGAATTGGTTTGGCTCATAGCAAAAAGTCACTTAAAATGGCCTAAAAAGTGAAATTTTCAAATGGATTAAGGAGGGAAAATTGACTTTTTGAGTTAGATGACCAAAACATGTCATGTGAATACATATTTTGAGTGGAAAACATGTTTTAAGAACATTGGCATTTCCAGAATTTTGATTTGAGGTCATTTGCACAGACATTTCCCAAGGTTACTTCACCATGAAGTTACATAATAAAAAACAACCATTGAGATGAAACCAAGGGTGGAATCCCAACCATTCACACTCCACATGCTGCTAGTAGTTGAATTAAACCATTTTGGAGCCAAAACAATGCCATTTTCGTGTACATTCATGTGCAAAAAGTGTTGAAATTTTGAAAATTCATTTTGGGCTTAGAGGCAAGGATTGGGTTTTCTCTTGATCAATATCCATTGTATATAACATTTCCAACCTTCACAAATCATCAGTTTTCGAAATTGGAGCAAAATTGATCAAGAACAAGTTTGAAAAAGTGAAGAAAATTCAAAAAGTGAATTCTCAGATTTAGATCGTTTCAAGCCAAATTAAAGATTGCAAAAGCTTCTATGATGAACATGGAGTGATTCTGGAGATTTTTGCGAAGCTTCATCAAGGTTTGAAGGCTCAGTGAAAGTTCTCCACTAGGTACTTGAATTTCAACATATCTCTCTTAATACTTGATGATTCTTTACCATTTTTGTTTCTTTGTAATCATTGAGGCATGTAGATCATTTCTGGATAATAATTATTGATGTTCATGACGTTCGAAATTTGGAGCTCCAAACTTGAGAGATTTTGTATGAACTGTTTTTGCATGATTTTGCTTAGTTTTTGCTTGATCTATAACCTCCATGACATAAGAATGAGTTTAGAATTAATTTGGAGAGGTTTTGATGAACTTGAGTTTTTGGTGTCAAACTTTGTTTGCTTCGATTCTCTTTGATCTTGCATTATTAATGATTTTTGTTGATGGATTTGGGATCCTCGCGAGAAGTAGTTGAATTTCGACGTAAATTTCATGCAAAACAGTTGAGTTTTGTGGAAGTTGTTGTTGTTGTTGGAGGTTCGGCGAACCATGGTGGAGGAGGGGCCGGCCGGAGCTGTTTCGGCGAGTGCAAGGTTGAAGACGAATTGTACACCGTCCGATCGTTAGGCATCGTGATCATGCGCGCGGGTTCGATCCCTGCGGTGGATATTTTGTTAAGTTTTTGCATTGTTTTATTTTCATTTTAATTGATGTTTGCTGAATATTTTCGTGGGCTTAATGAATTGTTGTTCGCACCCCTCTCCTGGAGGCCCATTCGTGTTACACTATGTTTGTTTGCTGTTTGCACCAACTGTTTTTCATTTTAATTTCTTTTGTTTTTAATTTCTGTTTTGGTGTTGTTTCATTTTAAATCATTTAAAATAGTTCCAATAGTCATAAAAATACATAAAAATAATTTTCAAAAACCTTACGATGTCTAGTTTTTTCTGGATATTTAATTTAATTTTTTTCGTTTCAGTTTCTATTTTAAAAAAAATTAAATATTGGAGCTGTTTTATTTGATTTAAAGTGTAGTTTTGTTCTTTCTTGATTTTATTTCCATGTTTAAACTTCTTATTTTTGCATGAATTTTTTTTAGCATTGAGTTAACATGTTAATTGACCTTTGGATATTTTTTTTCATATTTTTTAAGTGTTGTTTCCCTGTGATTTGAATTGTCTTTTGTTCCCTCTCCATTGCTGCCTTTCTTTGGGACACTCTTGGTGTTTGCCCTCTGTTGGGGCACTTCCCTTTTTATTTTCAATCTCCCCTTTTGACCCCTTGTCCGTGATACCTTGGGGGTCCTTTGAGATTTTATTTGGCATTTTTAGGTGCATTTTCATATTTTTCATGTATTTTGCAAGTTGATTGTGTTTGTGGTGTTCCATCTTTGGTGCCTTTGCTTGTTTGGTCTTGTTGGTGACTTTGGAGCTGGATTTGCTTGATTTCTTTTTTGGAGGAGCTTCTGGACTTGGTGTAGTTTCTGTAGCTTGGCTTGTGGAGCTTGGAGTTGAAGCTTTCTTCTCTTTTAGGAGCTTTTTTTTTATAAGCTTGTTAAGATTAGGGTTTTAGGAAGAGCCATTAGAACTAGTTCTTTTTCTTTCATCAAACATAGAATGCGTTGTTTGCTTCTATCCTATCCTATGATGCAAAGTCCTCTTAAGGAAGCTCCATCTCTCCTTTGGAGGGATGAGTGGCATGCCTTAATGAGTAGAACTTTTGAGGATGCACTTTTTTTCATGTTTGTTCCTGATGAATTCCTTTGGTTTTCATCAGGTTTTCTAGCATTGTAACTTGATCTCAATGGTGATTTCTCTTCTTGTGGAGCTTGCTAGAGCTTGAAGATGAAGAATTGAAGAAGCTTGAAGATAGGAGAAGCTTGAAGATGAAGCCATTTTGCTGTCAAATTTGCTGTCAAGAGGATTTGTTGTTTAGAGCTGCTGTTGAGTATTGAAGTTGCTGAAGATTGTTGCTGCTGCTTGGGCTGCTTCCTCTGTTTTTCTTTTGTTGTATTGTCTGTTTTCTTGTGTTGCCTACCTTTAGGTTTGAGGTGGAGCTTGTCTCCCCTTGCCTGTTGTTTTCTAAGGTTTGAGTTTGAGTCGGACTCCCTTGCCTCGCTTGTACTATTGCATAGCATGCATTTTACTGTTTACTGTTTACTGCTTGCTTTCTTTTGCTGTTTTCCCCTAGGATCTCTGATTTCCTCTGTGCAAGAGGGAATTATGATAGACATTAGGTTTCTAACCCATGCATGATAACTGTAGGTAGATTCCCTTTCAACCATAGTTTTAGGGCGTCTTTCTCTTCTCATCTCAAAACAATTCAAAAATACAGTAATTAGGTTAATCGAAGTCGTACGTTACGAGCCTTAAGCTATCTGGGAAAAGGTTGGTGGAGGGTCCCTCTCCAGTAATCTGGATGTTTAGTGTGGTACCCTTTGGGTGACATACGAAGCGTTCACTCCTAGGTCATAGTCTCTAGTGCGACTGAGATTGCGAACATCCTAAAAAAACAGTTCTTGCGTAAAAGACTGAAAACAAACAATCAAACTTTGTTTTCGTCCTCTTGGACCCTTAATCAGGAAAACCCTTTCTTAAGGAGATAAAAAACTGTCAGACAAACTTGTGTCTTCCGTAGCCCGGACTACGTTTGCTCTGATCTTTCATGCCGTATGAAAGTATGTAGGCACGAGATGAAACATCTCGGCGAGCAACCTTCCCCCCTTTTAACCCGTAGTTAGGCGAACTACGTTGACTCTGATTTCTTGTTCCAGACGGGAATACGTAGGCATAAAGTGCGATACTTTGCCGAGTCATTTTCTTTTCTTTTTAGACCAGACCTTTAGAGTAGATAGATAAACACACCCTTAGATAGAAAACAAGCGTGGATCCCGTCGAGTACGACGAACGTGAGGGGTGCTAATACCTTCCCCTTGCGTAACTGACTCCCGAATCCAGGATTTGGTTGCAATGACCATTCCTTTCCCTCTTTGCGTTAGGTTTACTCTGAGCGTTTCCTTTCCCTCTGTTGGGATAAATAATGCATGGTGGCAACTCTTATGTCATAGCCGACGCTGATTTTTGCAGTAGCGACAGCTGGCGACTCTGCTGGGGACTCCAACGGTTCCCTATGCGAGTCAATCCTAGCGCTTGTTTTCCCGTCTGGGGTTTTGTATGTATTTATCCTTCTGTCTTTACTTTCAGTACTGTATATTATTGTTGTTGTGCTGTGGGTAGAGGGTTAGTTTGAGAGATAAGCCGGACCTGGCCATGAGTGCACATAGACTTAGAAGTAGAGAGTAGTGGTTAGCCTGCTTGCTTTGCTCGCACCAGCTAGCTACTAAATTTACACTCAGACGAGATTCTCTTTGATGGCATCTCGCCTGGCCCTTTGGGCTCGACAGGTTGTTGGATTTGAGGGTTGTCGACTCTGGGAACCTATCATTTGGGATTCGGCTAAGTGAGGCATCTTCAAGGGATGATGATGCCACACCTTCTGGGTATCGTATCATCGCTCTTGAAAGTCTGTGACGTTGATGACCGCATAGGATGTCGTACCTCGTCTGCGAGTTAAGTACATACCTATGAGGGGTAGGTGGGTCTTTGAATACCTGGTTTGTCTCTGTCAGTGAGATTTGGTTATGAGGGTTCTTGTGTGACTGGTGTGGTTTAAGGAGAAGATCTGATGGTTCTAAAATGGCAGTACAACACATCACAGTTCTTCGTCATTGCACTTGATCCCCTGTTGCATATGCATATGCATTTTCATGTTTGCATTTCATTAACGTGTATTTATGTTGCAGGTGTGTTTTTCCCCTCAGGTTCTAGTGTTCTTCTTGCCAGACATGGAGTCCATGAAGAGAACAGTTGCTTACAAGTTTCCTTCTCCAGATATCAGTTTCTTATTGCGGTTGGTTGCTCTAGCAGATCAGAGAGTGAGGGCTGAGTTTAGAGAGTCTTATGGGAAACTGCTCAGTTTGTTGTGCAGACCTTCTGTGTTTGAGATGACTGGATTGTATACTTTGATGCAGTTTTACGAGCCTCAGTTGAGATGCTTCTTGTTCCCTGATTTTATCTTGGCTCCTACTTTGGAGGAGTATTCTGATATGCTAGGAGTTCCTGTGTTAGATCAGATGCCTTTTATTCACGAGGATACTGAGCCTGAGTTGGCTAAGGTTGCTGAGATTGTCAGTTTAGATGTTTCTGAGTTCCCCGGAGGTTTGGTCAAGCTGAATGGATTTTATGGTTTTCATTTTTCTTGCTTGGTTGAGAAGGCTACGCAGTGTGCGAAGGATGGATGTTGGATTGTCTTCAATGCTATACTGGCTGTTTGCATTTATGGGATTGTATTGTTCCCTAACTTGCCTGATTTTGTTGATTCAGATGCTTTCTTTATTCTTGCCTTGAAGAATCCGGTGCCTACTCTCTTGGGTGACGTTTATCATTCTATTCACTATAAGAATGAGAAGCATCGGGGAAAGAATGTTTCTTGCTGTGTACCTCTTCTATACAAGTGGTTTCAGGGACATCTTCCTAAGAAGGGACCTTTTGTTGATACTGCTGGTACTCTAGATTGGTCTTCCAGATTGATGGGATTGTATGCTGACAACATTGTTTGGTTTGATCGGAACCTGCTCGGAGTGAATATTATATATAGTTGCAGTGGCTTTCCGAATGTTCCTTTGACTGGACGGAAAGGTTGTATTAACTATAACCCTTCTTTGCTTGTGAGACAGTTTGGCTATGCTTTGAGGGATTCTCCGGTTGAAAACGAGATACAGGAATCTCTGTATCTCACGGGTTTATTAGACGGAGATATTTTGGTCAGATTGAGGCATGCTTGGGGTAATATTCACAGAAGAGGAAAGACATTGCTTGGCAAGAGTGACAGTTGAGCTTATAACCCTTATCGGCTCTGGATCCATGAGAGAGTTAGAACTTCTTTGATGCCATATCCTGCTGTAGAGCCTTTGTATCTTCCGGTGGTTGAGGAACCTACTTCAGTAGAGATTGAGAAGTATAACAAGCTGCTGGCTGAAAAGGAAGAGTTGCAAAGAGCGAATGAAGAGTTAGAGAAGGAGATTTTCCAGCTTCGGCATGAGAAGAGTGAGGCAACTTTCACTTTGAAGAAGCAGACTGAGATGATTAATAGGTTGGGTTCAGATTTGACTGAAGAAACCAGTAGGAGAGAGAAGGTGGGAGTAGCCTTGAATGGTGTTAGTAGTGTGCTTGCTACTAAGAAAGAGCTTCTGAATAAGGCTTATTCTCGACTTTCTAAATGGGAATTTTTGTGGAATGCCATGCTTACTAGCCAGAAGGAGCGTGAAGATGAGTTGAAGCTTCAGATTTCCCAGTTAGAGGAGCAGCTCAGCGCTAAGGATGCGAAGATTGCTGAAGAGGCATCTCTTAGACGTGACGCTGAGTTTAGAGTGAGCAACATGGTCAAAGAAACGAGGGGTTGTGAACTGAAGGCTGGCTTCAAGAGATGCAGGCTTGATGAGTGTTTTGGCAAAGGAGCCTGTGTAGAGGACGCCAAAAAGTTGAGATCCATTGTTAGGCGACACGCATTACTGATACAGGAACTGCTCTCCAGACCAGGTCATCCGGAGACATTAAGGCTATTGGGAGATGTCCGGGCGCGCCATCCGTCCTGATTTATCTTTGCTTTTCTCTTGTATTCTGTTATTTGTGCTTGTATTTTGACCATCGCCAGGTTTGTTGGTCGAGGTCTTTTCAGTTGTATTTTTGTACTCTGCCTCTTGGCATTTGTTTATGTATGAGGTTTCTGATTTTGTGCTTACTTGGGACTCCATTGTCGTTATGGCTTCTTCTCCGGAACTAGAATCGGGGGGGGGGGGGGGAATTAACCTGTTGCATATTTACATGTGTGTATTTGCATCTTCATATTGCATGGCAGGTACCTTTTTTTGAGCTCGAACCTTATCTCCTGCATCTTACAGGTTGTTTCAAGATTGACGAACAGAGAACTCACCGGTACGCTACAAGAAGCAACAGTAAGAAGATCATGGATCAGGTACAGTCTGAGATGCAGGAGATCCGAGATAGGTTGGCCCAATTCATGCAGACTATGGAGGTTGTGGCTAAAGGCCAGGAACATCTTCAAACTCTGGTGCAACCGCTGCTGACGCGAGCGGCTGGTAATACTGAATAGAACTCTGTTCGTGTTAAGACCCCTCGCAGGGAGGAAGTGATACCAAATGCTGGTGAGATTGGTACTGGCAACGGCAACGGCAACGCTGGTAACAGAAATGCTGATAATGGCAATGGGAACGTGGAAACCAACAGGAATGTTGGTATCAATACTGGTTTCAGTAACAACAATCAGGGTTTTGGCTTTGGCAATCGGGATGGTAATGATGGCTTTAATAATCAGTGCTTCGGCAACGGGGGGTTTGGTGATAACAATCAGGGTTATGGTAATAATGGCTACGACAATGCTGGGTTTGGCAATGTGAATACCAACGGTGTTGGGATGGGTCCTTTCAATACTGGCTTTGGGACAGCGGCTGCTAATCAAGAGCTTGGAAATCTGAGGTATGACCCCCGGTTTTTCCAAAATTGTCATGGTCATGGTCGTAATGCTGCTTATGACGAGTATGGTAATGAGGGTCCGTACTGGAATAGAGATCGTCAGGAAGATGCCTTTTCTGGGCAAGGCATGGGTTTTGAGGGTCCCACTGATAATGATTGGAGGATTAAAATGCTGGAAGAACAGATAAGAGGTATAGCCAATCAAAATTCTGCAGGTTTGGACATGGCTACCATGGGGCTGGTTCCTGGGCTGAGAGTGCCATTGAAGTTCAAAGCTCCCACTTTCGATAAATATAAAGGGGATACATGCCCACGGGTTCATGTACATTCATATTACCGGAGGATGTCTGCTTACTCTGATGATGAGAAGATGCTTATGCATTTTTCCAAGATAGTTTGTCAGGACCATCGCTGGAATGGTACATAGGACTAGAGCCTGCACAGATCGGAAGTTGGAAAGAATTGGCTGATGCTTTCGTCCGACACTACCAATACAACAGTGACCTTGCGCCCAATAGGGTCCAGCTTCAAAGTCTTTCACAGAAGAACGGGGAGAGTTTCAAGGAATATGCCCAGCGTTGGCGTGATCTGGCGGCAAGGGTCCAACCACCTATGGTTGAAAGGGAATTGATTGATATTTTTGTTGGAACAGTCTATGGGATGTATTATGATAAATTGCTTAGTTGCTCAATGGGTAGTTTCTCTGACATGATACTCATGGGAGAACAGATTGAGAATGGCATCAAAATTGGTAAAATTCAAGCCGGTGAATTGACCTCAGCAGGAGGTGCAAAAAAGGTCTTTGGTGGTAAAAGACAAGGAGACGCCATTGCAGTGTATGGTGGTCGAGGACGAGGTAGAGGTAGGAATCAGTATCTTCAACAACAGGTTGCTAGTGTGACGATCCTTATACCACAACAACGACAACAACCACAACAACAGCAGCAACAACAACAAAGGTATAATCCTGCTCAGAGAAGGATCCATAATGGGAAGCCAAAGAGGGTATTTGATACACCTCCGTCAACGTATACAGAACTGCTTCAGACGCTGTTAAGTTTGAATCTGGTTGAGAAGAGAATGTTGGACCTGCCCACAGGAGCGCTTCCTTACGAGTATGATACTAGTAAGTAGTGTGAATTTCATTCTGGGGCTCCCGGACATGATATCGAGAGTTGTCATAGTTTTAAACATAAAGTCCAAGATTTTATTGATAGTAAAGTCATTAGCTTCAGTCATGATGGTCCTAATATTGTACAGAAACCAATGCTGAACCATGGAGCGAATGCTATTCTGACAGAAGAAGATTTGGATTTGGTTATGAATGTAAATGATCTGAAGACACCTTTAAGCTATGTTAAAAGTAGATTGTTAAAAGGAGGGGTCTTCCCCGGATATGATGAGTACTGCTTGGATTGTTGGACCCGACCAGAGGGCTGTATTGATTTGAAGAGAGGTATTCAGGCCATGATTGATGAAGGAACTTTACAATTTGACCGTACTGCTGTTGAGAAACCTGGTGAGGTAAGATTTGAAAAGCAGGATGAGGTCGCAACAATTACAATTCCACGAAAGACTATTACGATATCAGCGCCCGCCAAGCGACCAACTATCACAATAACGAAAGTTGGGCCCGTTCCTTATGAAAGTACGAAAGCCATTGTCGCTACTCGAAAAATGCATCACGCAACGACGGGGAGGCGAAAAGAAAAGGACAGAAGAGTCGCCACCGAACTTTATTTATCCCATGAGGGGAAAGGAAAATATCGAGAAAACCTTAAGAAACGAACAGATAAGATTGGTCTCGCAACCAAGAACGGGTTCGGGAGCCGGTTATGCGAAGGGAAGGTATTAGCACCCCTCGCATCCATCGTACTCGATGGGAACCTTTTGTTTGTCAATGTGTGAATTTATTTGCTTAAATATTATGCTATAAAAGAGTGTTCCAAAGGATAAAGAAAAGGGTATTAGAGACGGGGAAAGAGAGATAACAGAGGGGAGTGGAGAAAGAACGGACTCGGTAGGACTTCGCGGTCCTAGGCCTACGTATTCTCAATAGGTATGAGAAAGTCAGAGTCGACGTAGTTCGGGGCTACGGATAGATGGGGGAAAGTGTGCTCGGCAAGGATTGTGACCCTTGTGCCTACGTATCTTTACTTGAACGAAGTAAAGAATCAGAGCAGCCGTAGTTCGGCCTACGGTTTGCGGGTGAATTCTGGTAGACGATGCTATCGTGCGCATTCTAGAAGTTAGGTGTATTGCTGCTCGCTCGTTGGAGACTTAGGCGTTACCTGTTTGCGGTAGAACGGACGTAGCATGCCTTTCTGGGAAAGGGTGGAAAAAGAAAAGGGTGCTCGCTAGGATATCGCAATCCTGTGCCTACGTATTCCCATTATGCATGAGAAATCAGAGCAACATAGTTCGTACCTACGGTGCGGATAACCGGTGTGTTTGGGGATGATGTTATCGTGCGCGTTCTAGCATTTTAGGTGTTTTGCTGCTCGCTCGTTTGGAGACTTATGCATACCTGTTTGCGGTAGAACGGACGTAACATATCCTTTTGAGAGACTGGTTTTCGCCATGCGAGGCAAGGTATCATGTTTGATTGGTTGAGGTTGTTTTTGGGGCGAGATAGGTCCTCGGATAGTAACCCTTACAGGTAGTACCCAATTCTTTATCTCAAAGTTTTTGTTGTAAAAAATGTGTGGCGAACGTAGCGTCTTCGTATTGAAAGACGAGTATTAAGACCACACACACTACAGTGAGTATCCTGACACTCGGAGAGGAAGAAGACTACACTCAATCCTCTCTCTTTAGTTCAACACAAAGAGAACTTCATTCTCTTATTGAAGTGTTTTTGGTTTTGAATGGTAAGTGCTTTTTGCGACAGAGAACCCTACGGTAAACGTCAGCACTCGGGATAGGAGAAGGCCTACGCCTAACCACTCCACGACCATTCAAGTTTTTGTATGAAAAGGAATTTGAAAATGCACTTGGTACGAGACCGAGGTTTTAGGTGGGAAAGGTTTCGGAAAGGAGTTGTGAAAGGAGAGGTGGTGGAAGAAGTCGCGTCTTCGTATTGAAAGACGAGTATCGAGACCACCCTCACTACAGTGGGCATCCCAACACTCGGAGAAGAAGAGGTCTACACCCAATCCCCTCTCTTTAATGCAATACGGAGAGAAATTTATTGAAAGGATTTTGAAAATGCATTCGGTACGAGACCGAGGTTTTAAGAGCAAAATAGGCTGGAAGCGTCTTCGTATTTAAAGACGAGTATCGAGAACACCCTCACTACAGTGGGCATCCCAACACTCGGAGAGGAAGAGGTCTACACCTAACCCTCTCTTTTTAATTCAATACAAAGGTAAATTATTTCTTTATTGAAGAGATTTGATAACCTGCCAAAGAGATGAGATAAATTCGAATATATACAGGATATGGATAATATACAAGATATATAATCAACAGTCCACCAATTAGGATTTTAAGGTTTCGATATTTTATTAAGTATTTTGAGAGAATGTACAAGTATTTGATATATACAAGATAATAATATACAGAATATATAATATGTACAAGAATATAAATGACTGAAAAATAAAGCAGTTGATATTTGGCAGAAAATTAAAGCAATTGTATATTTGACAGAAAGTAAAGGTTAGTGGTTAGTTAGTCGTCAATTGGTTAGTGGACTGAATCGGGACTCGAAAGAATGGGATCTCGTCTTAACCACAAACAAAATGTCGATTAATCGAAGGTAGCCTATCGCGATCCCAAAGTAAGGAAGATAACCCCAATGGTCATCCCCCATAGATTTGAAATCGGGAAGGTTATCGACTTCGAAAATCTGACGCTTGCGGATAAAAAGACTTCATCGATCCACAAGTCAAAAATAAAATCGAATCGGAATAAGAAATAAGAAAGAAAAGAGGTGGTCTCAGATCCTTTGTTTCACGTCAATAATTTGACGGTTAAACGATGGAAATGTCGTCATCGACCTAAAAAATGGAACAAAATGTCCAATAAGAAGTGAGAAATAGAACTCAACTTCTAAAAGAAAATAAATTTTAAAACTACAATATATTTTACAAAGCTCTAACAAAAAAGAAATGAAATTTTAAATATATATAAGAAAACTTTTAAAAGAAATATAATAAAACTCTAAAACTTAAAGAAAGTATAAATAGAAAATTATATATATAAAGTATTCTAAAAATGTTTAAAGATTATTTAAGGAAAAAACTAACGTAATATATACAGTATTTACAAATAGATATTAATATATTTATATTATAATAATAATATATTTACAAAAAAATAATATTTACATAATATAAAATATGTTTACATTATTAAAAACAAAAGCGGGGGTTTGTATGAAACAGAAGTGTAGAATAAAAAAAAAGATGATGGAGACGGTTGGGCCTTAACACAAGTCAAAAATAAATAAAATAAAACAAAACCATTTAATTTGTAAATAAATAAAGAAAATTAAATAATTAAAAAAAAGAATAAAAAGGGAAAAAAAACGAAGACCAGAAGGTCTTCCTTCTCTCACGTCTCTCTCTCACTGAAATCTCTCACGCTACAGTATCTCACTCTCAGTCATCGATTTCACGTCTCTCTCGGTCTCTCAACCAAACTCTTCGTTCATCTCTTTCTCTGGTTTTCACGAGTTTGCTGAGTTTCTGTGTTAATGGTGGATGGGTTTCGATTGCAGTTGTTGGATTTGGAGGTTTGAAACTCAGAGGTTCTGTTTGTGACGGTTTGAAGGTTACCGGCGGTTCTGAGTTGTGAAGTTTGAGGGATGGGTTTTGTTGTGAAGATTGACGGTTGAGAATGTTGTTTGAGAGGTTGATTTGAGCGAAAAATGGGTTGTTTGTTTGTGAGGAAGGAGGAAGAGAGTTATGTTGTTGGTTGAAGGTGATTGACGGAAATCAATGGTGGCTTGAAGATTGTTGAAGCGTTGTTGGATATGGTGATGACGAAGAACAATGAAGAATCTGGGTTTTGGATAATGAAGATGAATGTGTTGTTCTGGGTTGATTATCGAAGTGATGTTGGATGATGAAGATCAGGCGCGGCTGGTGTACGTTCTAGGGTTCTTAGAAGAGAATGAATAGTAAACTTTTATACCACAAAATATTGACACGTGGCCTACTGTTGCTTAACTGCTGATTAAGGATTTTTGCTGATTAATGATTAATATAATTAATGAATCCTGAACAAAACCTATAACTAATTAATTAATGAAAAAAACTAAACTAAACTAATTCTGACTCTAAAATAAATTAATTCTATTAACACTAATTTTAAACCTAATTAATATTTACTTATATAAACCTAAATAATTCTAACTACTATCAAAACGAAAACCTAAAAAAACTAAACTAAATAAACAAATAAAATAAAATCTAAATTATTAAAATTAATTAAATAAAATCTAACTATTAATAATAAAACAAATTAATCCTAATTTAATAATACTAATAATTACCATAAATCCTAATTAATAAATAATCTAAATAAATAATTAAAAATAAAATAAAAATCTAAATAATAAATAACAATTAATCCTAGTCAAATGATCTATTCTAATTAAACTAAATATTCTTAATAAAATAATAAATAAATAAGTAAATAAGCTAAAAAACTCTAAATAACTCTAACTAATCCTAAAAAACTTAATAAAATTCACACAAAACAAAATTCTATATAAAAACAAAATAAAACTCTATTTAACTCCTAATAATAAAAATACACTAAACATTATTCTATCTATTCATTTTTAAACAATATTAAAAAGAAACCTATTTAAACTAATTCTAAACAATATAATTAAATCTATTTAAAAATAAAAACTATTTTTAATAAAATTAAAAAAACCGTTAAAACTCTAGAATAAAAAATCTAAATCTAAAAACTATTTAAATCCTAAAATATCTCTAACATTACTAACTTAATTCTAAAATCCTAAAATATCTCTAACATTACTAACTTAATTCTAAAATCCTAAAATATCTCTAACATTACTAACTTAATTCTAAAATCCTAAAATATCTCTAAAATTAAATCAAATCTAATTAATTCTAAAACTAAAATGATTCTAAAAACAAATTAATTCTATGTTATAAAAATAATCTATTTCTATTCTAAATAAGAAAAAAAACTATTTCTAAAAAAATTCTAGCTAAATTAAAAAATCTATATAAAAACTATTAAAATAAAATCTATTCTAAAGAAATAAATAGATAACTATTCTAATTCTAAAAATATAATAAACCAAAATTCTACATCTAATTAAATTAAATAGGTGATAAAAATAAAAAATGAACAAAACAGTAATATTTGCAAGGAAAAAGAGAAATTAAAAAGGATTGAAATATTTACGAAAATGCCCTTAGGCCACGTGTCGCGCTCCCATTGGGCAAAATAATCATGATTTGAAAAACGCTCAATCGGAGGCGGACACGTGTCTAAATGGCGTGAAAAATGCGAAATAAAATGCGAAAATATTTACAAAAGTTGGCGGGCAAATTTAGGGTATGACAGATGCCCCTATCTAATTGGCTTAGACCGAGTAAGATGAATTGCTGCAGTGTTCATCTTTCAAGGTATAAGTCGATTAGATACAAAGAAGACCCTGAATTTGTCTAAAAAAGGAAAACAAAAGTTTGAGAAATGAAATACAGACAAACCTGTCACCCAAAAGGATGTAGGGAGATAAGCTTCTCCGAAGAGATTGCCACTTATCGCTGACTTTAAATGATATGCCCCTGACTGGGCTAAATTTGTCGTTGAAGATTTTATTAACCACGGGGTTGAAATACATCATGCGATACACCCATGGTCTTGAAAAGCTGCCCCTGGCTGGGCTGAATTTTGCTTTGATATTCTGGAATCTTGTGGGAGTACCCACAGTCTTTGCAGATGATGCCCCTGACCAGGCTGGATGTTGCTTTGAAGCTTTTGAGTTTGCCCAACAAAAGTTGCACAACTTCGTGGGGATCATCGACATTCTTGCGGAAGATGCCCCTGACTGGGCTGATTATGATCTTGAAAATCTTTGAGATTGATCCTGGATCTGACCTCGCATATACGGATGCTTGATGATAATGGTGTTCCATAAACGGAAATGAAAATGCAAATGCTAATATGCGGAGATGCAAGAGCTAGGGAAGAGTATGATATGATTCTGGGATGCATATGATACAAGATGCTTATGAAGCAAGATGCTTATGATGTTGAATGCGATGCGTATGATGCACACGATTGCAGATGGGTGATGGAAATGCATGTGCCGACAGGGTGGACTTGGGTGGTTACCAATGTAGATTGGACTTTGGGTTTGAAGTACCAGATGAGGGCTGGTATTCGGAGGGTATACCACCAGACAAGGACTGGTTGGCGAAAGGTTAAGCTGAAGGAGGGCTGATTTTGTGGTTTTCCAGATGAGAGCTGGACTTTGGGATGAGGTTTACTAGACAAGAACTGGTGAAATGGTAGGCTGGTTAAATGGTAGGCTAAAAGGAAGGGTGACCAGATGGAAGCTGGTTTAAAAGCTGACATATACCGGACGGGAACTGGTATTCAGGAGGGTAGACCAGATGGGACTGGTTTGAAAGCTGACATATACCGGACAGGAACTGGTATTCAGCGGAGGTTGACCAGACGAGGACTGGTTTGAAGGTTTTCCAGACAAGAACTGGACTTTGAAGGTTTCGAATTGGGCTGGTAATAGGTTGTGGGATGAAGGATCCAATGACAGCAAGACCTTTTTGGAAGGTTAAGGTTATTTGGGTGAGGTGACGGTACGATTCCCCGACACTCGTTTTGAACTCAACAGTTGCTGATGAGAATGAAACTTGCTTGAGTAGCTTGCAATGAGGCTACCTCGAGATGGCTTGTCCCAGAGTTTGTACCATGAAAGGATTCATCATTGATTAACCGATTCGTGTGGTATTTGTCTTCAATGTACTCTTGAGGTAGCTTGCCCTTGAAAGAGCGTTTGAAGCGACTTGACTTATCCTGATTGAACATTGGAGGGATCTATCCTCAAGTCAGAGAAACTATGGGTGGCCTGCCCCTAATTGGTATAATTCACTTTTGATCAACCGCTTCTTGAATGATTTGCCCCATGATCGACCATTGCTTGGGGATTTGCCTCAGACTGATCCAGACTGTTGAACGATCCAGTCCCGCTTGATTGTTTCGTGTTGGAATTTCCTCTATGCCAACTATTGACTTGCAATTAAAATTGTTTGTTCACAAATGGTAATTTTAACGCGAAGTTCATGCAAGTTTTTTGAAAGAATTGTCGTTTATTGAGTGTCGTGGTAGTGAGACGAATGGACCGTTAGTCCAAACGTTGTGCTAATTTGATTGGTGTAAAAGATATAGCAAGGATATTGACACCAAAGCTGATGATTAACAAATATGTGGGGAGTCAGGTTACGCAACCTTGCGATAGTATGCTTTCAGAATAAACCTCGACTCAATTAGGTCTTTCGAGGGTTGTAACGTGGTCTGGCTCACGGTTATAGAAACAAAGGATATTAGGCTCAAAGTTAATTTGTACCCACCCCTTCTTCTTGATGATCTCCATATCTACGTTCAGTTAATTCTACATCTGCTTGACGGTGTAAGCTTCATGGTTCAAGGTTTGCTCGAGATGGCAGTCACTTTATTTTGATGGATGTTAGTAGCCTCTCGATCTGGGTGGCCACTGAATCTTATTTTGTTTTTGTTGAGGGTTTGAGGACCTCTTTTTCTTTTGTTTTTGATCCCTAATTTTTGCATGGACTGATTTTTCTTGTCAGATCCATCGGGATTGCCTTAATTTTTGCCTAAGTCCCCTTTTGAGGTGTTGGACTTAGCAGGCTCTTTGATTTTTTTATTTTGTTGGAAGGTTGTGACTGCCAAGTCGTTGGTCATTGATGAACAACCGTCATGTATTTTGCTTTGTTGATTTGAATGCAGGATTGGATTAACTGAACACTACCCTGCCCCAGGTTGAGTGTAAGGGTTTAAATATCCGAAGGAAACTCCTACTTCTAGGCTCGAAGTGGTTGACTAGGGATTAACTCCTTATATCTCCGATGTTTAGGGGAATTGAAATAATGTCTGTACATCATTGACGAGATTTTATCCGAAAGCATACGGTTTGCAATTATGGGTATTTTGTTTTTCGTCATCCTCCCTCCAATATTTGCTAAAACAACAGTGATATAGTGGAGTGGATAAAAGTGTTTGTGTCTGTGACAAGTGGGAAGAATGAGTGAATACGACGTGACTGATTCGGAAAATTCAGAATCGCTTCATTAATATTACTATTCAAAATAACAACGTTTAAACACAAGTAGCAATTAACAGGAAATAAACTATAAGATGCACATGGTAAAAGCGCTCAAGGACTGCCAATGTTGAGGACGTCTGCCTATCTGGACCACTGGCTTCTGGAAATGACCCTTGAAATCTTCGAGTTTAGACAGCTGAGAGGTTGTCATGGACAACTAAACTCCCTCCGGGAAAAGATATGTACCCTTTGTCAATCAGTTGTTGCACCTTGGCTTGGAAGGCTTTGCATTCTTCAGTTGAGTGCCCCATGGATCCACCATGATATCCACACTGAGCATTGGGATTGTACCCCGGAGGGTACGGTTCTGGCACAGGCTTAAGAGTTTTGGGCTCCACCAATGAATTTTGAATCAGATGTGGGAGAAGCTGACTGTGCAACATAGGGACTAGATGAAGAAGAGCAATCCTTCTTTCCAAATTGTTGTTGGGCCTATGCTGATTTTGGCGCTGATTCTGAAGACCTCGGCCATGGGCTCGTTGATTTGCATGAGGAGCGACCCATGGCTTGTGGGATGAAGCTTTAGGCATGGCTGATTTCTCATGAGGATAACATGGCACTGGTAATGATGCCTGTTGAGAAGATGAGGGACCATAGAGTTTTGCCGGTACATCGTGAGGATACCCAGTGTTCGCTATGAGTATGTTGGTTTCATCCTTCTCTTCCTCATGGAAATCGTCGAAAGACTCAAGCTCACTGGCCTGACTGCTTGAGGCGTCTTGGATTTGTCCACTTTTAAGGTAGCTTTCAATGCGCTCTCCTACAATCACAAGGTCAGAGAAGCTTGATGGCGTACAGCCAGCCATTCTTTCAAGATAAGTGCCATGCAAACTGTTGATGAACATTTCAGTCAGCTCCTTGTCCGAGAGTGGTGGTTGCACTCTTGTTGCGAATTCTCTCCACCGCTGTGCATATCCCTTAAAGGATTCATTTTCATTATGAGAAAGGCTTTGCAACTGCATGCGGGTTGTAGGAGTATCTAGATTGAACTGGTAAAACTTTAGAAAAGCGTTGGCTAGGTCCCTCCATGATTGGATATGGCTTCTTTCCAAATTTGTGTACCAACTTAATGATGCCCCACTCAGACTTTCTTGAAAACAGTGGATCATCAACTTATCGTCATGAGTGTAGGGGGTCATTTTTCGACAGTACATCACCAAATGACGCCTCGGGCAACTAAAGCCTGTGTACTTCTCGAAGTTGGGTATCTTGAATCTCGGAGGAATCATCAAGTCTAGCACTAGACACATATCAGCAGCATCGAGGTCGGGCATGTCAGACACTCTCATAGCTTGAATTGTCTCCTCGAGGGCGCGAAGCTTTTCTTCCATGGGATCAGTCTTTGGCATCCTCGGGGGTCGAGTAGGAACGTTTATTTGCGGAGGATGGTTATCAAGCGGAAGATCATACAGTGGATTATTCGTCACAGTAAATCCTTGTGGGGGATCAACATTCTGGCGGTCGTTCTCTGACATAGCTATCTCAGCTGGCATTGTCTGACTGACCCTTCACGGCGTCTATGTTCCTCTTTGCTTCAAACTCCTCACAGCTCTCCCAAGTTCAATGGGAGTGTTGGGAAATCAACTGCGGGTTATGAACAGAGGATGGGTAAGCTCTTGGTATATGGTTAGGGAAGAAAATGTAAAATGATGCAGATATGCTTATGCAAATGCAATGCCATAAGTGCACACGAGAACAGATCCACAACAACGATTAAAGTCACAGATCCTGCAAGACAACAACAAAAGGTATCTCTCCCCTCGGATGGGCAATCTACTGGTTTAATAAGAGGGTATCCCAAAGGCCTTTAAACAAAGTCCCATGCACTAACCCTCAAAAGTTTTCCATCAGAACGACTACTCGTAAGACGGTATTCCCTTCAAAGGATGAACACAGAGTTATGTTTTAGGAACCTTCGGAATAAGGTTCTACAAAGGTCCTCAGAGTCACGGACTCCCATGTCGGAAATAAAAATGCCATTACGACTACACGTAAGACATAATCATCCCAAAGGGGTCTCATCTGAGCGGTGGGATTCGATCTAACTCAACGAGTCCTAAGTCTCGCAAATCAGAAAGAAACCACCTCCTAATCTTAGTGTATACTAGAAAGCTCGGGTAGAAAGCTTTTATCCTCACAAACCAACCAATAAACCCAACAGGTAAAAGGAACACAACATAATAAACAGTTAAAAGCAAACAAATAAAACATGCGACAAACAAATTAGGCTTGGCCTGCTAGGTATTCCCCAGCAGAGTCGCCAGCTGTCGCTACTCGAAAAATGCATCGCGCAACAACGGGGAGGCGAAAAGAAAAGGACAGAAGAGTCGCCACCGAACTTTATTTATCCCATGAGGGGAAAGGAAAATATCGAGAAAACCTTAAGAAACGAACAGATAAGATTGGTCTCGCAACCAAGAACGGGTTCGGGAGCCGGTTATGCGAAGGGAAGGTATTAGCACCCCTCGCATCCATCGTACTCGATGGGAACCTTTTGTTTGTCGATGTGTGAATTTATTTGCTTAAATATTATGCTATAAAAGAGTGTTCCAAAGGATAAAGAAAAGGGTATTAGAGACGGGGAAAGAGAGATAACAGAGGGGAGTGGAGAAAGAACGGACTCGGTAGGACTTCGCGGTCCTAGGCCTACGTATTCTCAATAGGTATGAGAAAGTCAGAGTCGGCGTAGTTCGGGGCTACGGATAGATGGGGGAAAGTGTGCTCGGCAAGGATTGTGACCCTTGTGCCTACGTATCTTTACTTGAACGAAGTAAAGAATCAGAGCAGCCGTAGTTCGGCCTACGGTTTGCGGGTGAATTCTGGTAGACGATGCTATCGTGCGCATTCTAGAAGTTAGGTGTATTGCTGCTCGCTCGTTGGAGACTTAGGCGTTACCTGTTTGCGGTAGAACGGACGTAGCATGCCTTTCTGGGAAAGGGTGGAAAAAGAAAAGGGTGCTCGCTAGGATATCGCAATCCTGTGCCTACGTATTCCCATTATGCATGAGAAATCAGAGCAACATAGTTCGTACCTACGGTGCGGATAACCGGTGTGTTTGGGGATGATGTTATCGTGCGCGTTCTAGCATTTTAGGTGTTTTGCTGCTCGCTCGTTTGGAGACTTATGCATACCTGTTTGCGGTAGAACGGACGTAACATATCCTTTTGAGAGACTGGTTTTCGCCATGCGAGGCAAGGTATCATGTTTGATTGGTTGAGGTTGTTTTTGGGGCGAGATAGGTCCTCGGATAGTAACCCTTACAGGTAGTACCCAATTCTTTATCTCAAAGTTTTTGTTGTAAAAAATGTGTGGCGAACGTAGCGTCTTCGTATTGAAAGACGAGTATCAAGACCACACACACTACAGTGAGTATCCTGACACTCGGAGAGGAAGAAGACTACACTCAATCCTCTCTCTTTAGTTCAACACAAAGAGAACTTCATTCTCTTATTGAAGTGTTTTTGGTTTTGAATGGTAAGTGCTTTTTGCGACAGAGAACCCTACGGTAAACGTCAGCACTCGGGATAGGAGAAGGCCTACGCCTAACCACTCCACGACCATTCAAGTTTTTGTATGAAAAGGAATTTGAAAATGCACTTGGTACGAGACCGAGGTTTTAGGTGGGAAAGGTTTCGGAAAGGAGTTGTGAAAGGAGAGGTGGTGGAAGAAGTCGCGTCTTCGTATTGAAAGACGAGTATCGAGACCACCCTCACTACAGTGGGCATCCCAACACTCGGAGAAGAAGAGGTCTACACCCAATCCCCTCTCTTTAATGCAATACGGAGAGAAATTTATTGAAAGGATTTTGAAAATGCATCCGGTACGAGACCGAGGTTTTAAGAGCAAAATAGGCTGGAAGCGTCTTCGTATTTAAAGACGAGTATCGAGAACACCCTCACTACAGTGGGCATCCCAACACTCGGAGAGGAAGAGGTCTACACCTAACCCTCTCTTTTTAATTCAATACAAAGGTAAATTATTTCTTTATTGAAGAGATTTGATAACCTGCCAAAGAGATGAGATAAATTCGAATATATACAGGATATGGATAATATACAAGATATATAATCAACAGTCCACCAATTAGGATTTTAAGGTTTCGATATTTTATTAAGTATTTTGAGAGAATGTACAAGTATTTGATATATACAAGATAATAATATACAGAATATATAATATGTACAAGAATATAAATGACTGAAAAATAAAGCAGTTGATATTTGGCAGAAAATTAAAGCAATTGTATATTTGACAGAAAGTAAAGGTTAGTGGTTAGTTAGTCGTCAATTGGTTAGTGGACTGAATCGGGACTCGAAAGAATGGGATCTCGTCTTAACCACAAACAAAATGTCGATTAATCGAAGGTAGCCTATCGCGATCCCAAAGTAAGGAAGATAACCCCAATGGTCATCCCCCATAGATTTGAAATCGGGAAGGTTATCGACTTCGAAAATCTGACGCTTGCGGATAAAAAGACTTCATCGATCCACAAGTCAAAAATAAAATCGAATCGGAATAAGAAATAAGAAAGAAAAGAGGTGGTCTCAGATCCTTTGTTTCACGTCAATAATTTGACGGTTAAACGATGGAAATGTCGTCATCGACCTAAAAAATGGAACAAAATGTCCAATAAGAAGTGAGAAATAGAACTCAACTTCTAAAAGAAAATAAATTTTAAAACTACAATATATTTTACAAAGCTCTAACAAAAAAGAAATGAAATTTTAAATATATATAAGAAAACTTTTAAAAGAAATATAATAAAACTCTAAAACTTAAAGAAAGTATAAATAGAAAATTATATATATAAAGTATTCTAAAAATGTTTAAAGATTATTTAAGGAAAAAACTAACGTAATATATACAGTATTTACAAATAGATATTAATATATTTATATTATAATAATAATATATTTACAAAAAAATAATATTTACATAATATAAAATATGTTTACATTATTAAAAACAAAAGCGGGGGTTTGTATGAAACAGAAGTGTAGAATAAAAAAAAAGATGATGGAGACGGTTGGGCCTTAACACAAGTCAAAAATAAATAAAATAAAACAAAACCATTTAATTTGTAAATAAATAAAGAAAATTAAATAATTAAAAAAAAGAATAAAAAGGGAAAAAAAACGAAGACCAGAAGGTCTTCCTTCTCTCACGTCTCTCTCTCACTGAAATCTCTCACGCTACAGTATCTCACTCTCAGTCATCGATTTCACGTCTCTCTCGGTCTCTCAACCAAACTCTTCGTTCATCTCTTTCTCTGGTTTTCACGAGTTTGCTGAGTTTCTGTGTTAATGGTGGATGGGTTTCGATTGCAGTTGTTGGATTTGGAGGTTTGAAACTCAGAGGTTCTGTTTGTGACGGTTTGAAGGTTACCGGCGGTTCTGAGTTGTGAAGTTTGAGGGATGGGTTTTGTTGTGAAGATTGACGGTTGAGAATGTTGTTTGAGAGGTTGATTTGAGCGAAAAATGGGTTGTTTGTTTGTGAGGAAGGAGGAAGAGAGTTATGTTGTTGGTTGAAGGTGATTGACGGAAATCAATGGTGGCCTGAAGATTGTTGAAGCGTTGTTGGATATGGTGATGACGAAGAACAATGAAGAATCTGGGTTTTGGATAATGAAGATGAATGTGTTGTTCTGGGTTGATTATCGAAGTGATGTTGGATGATGAAGATCAGGCGCGGCTGGTGTACGTTCTAGGGTTCTTAGAAGAGAATGAATAGTAAACTTTTATACCACAAAATATCGACACGTGGCCTACTGTTGCTTAACTGCTGATTAAGGATTTTTGCTGATTAATGATTAATATAATTAATGAATCCTGAACAAAACCTATAACTAATTAATTAATGAAAAAAACTAAACTAAACTAATTCTGACTCTAAAATAAATTAATTCTATTAACACTAATTTTAAACCTAATTAATATTTACTTATATAAACCTAAATAATTCTAACTACTATCAAAACGAAAACCTAAAAAAACTAAACTAAATAAACAAATAAAATAAAATCTAAATTATTAAAATTAATTAAATAAAATCTAACTATTAATAATAAAACAAATTAATCCTAATTTAATAATACTAATAATTACCATAAATCCTAATTAATAAATAATCTAAATAAATAATTAAAAATAAAATAAAAATCTAAATAATAAATAACAATTAATCCTAGTCAAATGATCTATTCTAATTAAACTAAATATTCTTAATAAAATAATAAATAAATAAGTAAATAAGCTAAAAAACTCTAAATAACTCTAACTAATCCTAAAAAACTTAATAAAATTCACACAAAACAAAATTCTATATAAAAACAAAATAAAACTCTATTTAACTCCTAATAATAAAAATACACTAAACATTATTCTATCTATTCATTTTTAAACAATATTAAAAAGAAACCTATTTAAACTAATTCTAAACAATATAATTAAATCTATTTAAAAATAAAAACTATTTTTAATAAAATTAAAAAAACCGTTAAAACTCTAGAATAAAAAATCTAAATCTAAAAACTATTTAAATCCTAAAATATCTCTAACATTACTAACTTAATTCTAAAATCCTAAAATATCTCTAACATTACTAACTTAATTCTAAAATCCTAAAATATCTCTAACATTACTAACTTAATTCTAAAATCCTAAAATATCTCTAAAATTAAATCAAATCTAATTAATTCTAAAACTAAAATGATTCTAAAAACAAATTAATTCTATGTTATAAAAATAATCTATTTCTATTCTAAATAAGAAAAAAAACTATTTCTAAAAAAATTCTAGCTAAATTAAAAAATCTATATAAAAACTATTACAATAAAATCTATTCTAAAGAAATAAATAGATAACTATTCTAATTCTAAAAATATAATAAACCAAAATTCTACATCTAATTAAATTAAATAGGTGATAAAAATAAAAAATGAACAAAACAGTAATATTTGCAAGGAAAAAGAGAAATTAAAAAGGATTGAAATATTTACGAAAATGCCCTTAGGCCACGTGTCGCGCTCCCATTGGGCAAAATAATCATGATTTGAAAAACGCTCAATCGGAGGCGGACACGTGTCTAAATGGCGTGAAAAATGCGAAATAAAATGCGAAAATATTTACAAAAGTTGGCGGGCAAATTTAGGGTATGACAGTCATTCCGTGGAATTATGGGTTGGAAGTTTTTTGCAACAGAGAAAAGATTAATATGGATAGCCAGCCGGCAGGGGCAGTGGGTAATCTTGTTGGAGCAGGAGGCATGACCCGCACTGGTAGAATCTTCACTTCACCTGAAATCGAGGCTGAGAGGATTGCTAAAGGCAAAGCCAAAGTGAATGAAGGAGGACATTCCCAGGCGAAAGAGAAAGAAACATCGATCAAGGATGTAGAAGAGTTTATGAGGTTGATTCGCAAAAGCGACTATAAGATTGTGGAGCACTTGCAGCAGACGCCCTCCAAAATTTCAATACTATCTTTGTTGCTTTGTTCCGAGGCCCATCGGAATGCTTTGTTGAAAATCTTGGACACGTCTTTTGTACTTCAGGAAGTAACTGTTAATCAGCTCAAGAGGGTACTGGCGCATGTGAATGCCGGACACAGCCTGGGATTTACTGACTTTGATTTGACGCCTAGAGGTCGGGACCATAATATGGCTTTGCACATTTTAGTGGAATGCCGGGGCACTGTTATGTCGCACGTTCTTGTAGACACCGAATCATCTTTGAATGTGTTGTCGAAGAAGGTTATGATGAAGCTAGATATCCGAGGAATCGTATGCACGCCAAGTGACTTGGTCGTGAGAGCTTTTGATGGGACCAGAAGGTCGGTGTTTGGGTCCATAACGTTGCCACTCCAAGTCGGGCCAGAAGTGTTTGACACTGTGTTCTACATCATGGACATACATCCAGCTTACAGCTGTTTAATTGGGCGACCATGGATACATTCTGCAGGGGCTGTGACGTCCACACTGCATCAGAAGCTTAAATACATGGTCGGTGATAGTGTTTTTACTATTTGCGGAGAGGAGGACATTCTGGTTAGTCATCTTTCGTCATTCAAGTACGTCGAATTGGATGGGGAGATCCATGAGACGCCATGCCAAGCCTTTGAAGGGTTATAGATCAAGGACAAGTCTCATGTTCCTAGCAAAGGGCCAAAGGTGACCATGTCTTCGTACAAAGACGCTCAGGCAGTGGTTCAGGCTGGAGCAACCAAAGGATGGGGCCAAGTCTTGGAAATTCCTGTCAAGATGGACAAGTTCGGGTTGGGGTATCGCCCAGCATCGTCATCTTACGCATCAGGCGTGTCAAAGTTCAAAGGACCAGTGGTGATCACTCTAGGTGGAGTTTGTTATGAAACGATCAATGCTGTTTCTGATGCTGAAGACGGAGATAGTGACTACGATATGGACTCGTGGATCAAGCCCAGCGTGCCAGGACATAGCCTATGCAACTGGTCTATCCAGGAACTTGTCCAAGTGACTACAAAACAGTAATGATTTGTTTTCTCGATTATTGTATAATCCTGTGTCCTACCCGGGGCATGGTGATTCTGTTTTTAGGGCTACTTGCTTATGTGTGTACTTTGTTTAATCATTAATAAAGACGTTTTTCTCATGCAAATTTTGTGATCCTTGTTTTTCCTGTTTTTGTTTAACAATAAAATGGCAACGTGGTTATGTGCTTTGTTTGCATTATTTGAAACATTTAACCATTCTCATTGCAGGATTCATATTTTAGACGACACCGATCACGAACTTCCTATGACTCGCTTCGACTTCGAGCACCCGATATTTCAAGCAGAAGAAGAGATTGTTGAGGATAATGACTTATCAGAAGAGCTGACTCGACTTTTGAAACAAGAAGAGAGAATCATTCTGCCTCATCAGGAAGAGATTGAAATTGTCAACGTGGGGTCCGAAGAGGTTGTCAGGAATATCCGGATAGGGGCTGCACTGCAAAGTGATATCAAGCAAAGTTTGATCAAGATGCTTCGAGAGTATAGTGATATCTTTGCTTGGCCTTACGAAGACATGCCTGGTTTGGATACTGATATGGTGGTTCACCGTTTGCCATTGCGTGAGGAATGTCCGTCGGTTAAGCAAAAACTCAGAAGGACTAGACCAGATATGGCCGTAAAAATTAAAGAGGAGGTTCAGAAACAGTGGGACGCCGGTTTTCTGGATGTTACAACCTATCCCTCATGGGTCGCTAATATAGTGCCTGTACCAAAGAAAGATGGTAAGGTGCGGATGTGCGTGGACTATTGAGATTTGAATAGGGCGAGCCCAAAAGACGACTTTCCGCTTCCTCATATTGATGTGCTGGTCGACAACACCGCTCAATTCTCCGTGTTTTCCTTCATGGACGGCTTTTCGGGCTATAATCAGATAAAGATGGCGCCGGAGGATATGGAGAAAACAACTTTTATTACCTCGTGGGGAACATTCTGCTACAAGGTGATGCCCTTTGGTTTGAAGAATGCCGGTGCAACATATCAGCGAGCTATGACAACACTCTTTTATTACATGATGCATAAAGAGATAGAAGTCTATGTTGATGATATGATCGCCAAATCCCAGACGGAGGAAGAGCATCTGGTCAATCTTCTGAAATTGTTCAAGAGGCTTAGGAAATTCAGGATGAGGCTGAATCCTAACAAGTGCACCTTCAGGGTGAGATCTGGTAAGCTATTGGGGTTTATTGTGAGCGAAAAAGGAATTGAGGTTGATCCTGCTAAAATAAAAGCAATACAAGAAATGCCAACGCCGAAAACAGAAAAAGAGGTTTGTGGATTTTTAGGGAGATTGAACTACATTGCTCGGTTCATATCTCATCTAACGGCCACGTGCGAGCCATTATTCAAGCTATTGAAAAAAGATCAGGTTGTGATCTGGAATGAAGATTGTCAAAAGGCGTTTGAAAAAATAAAAGAATATTTGCAGGAACCTCCAATATTGATACCTCCAGTAGCCGAGAGACCATTGATTATGTATTTGACGGTTCTTGAGAAAAGTATGGGTTGTGTTCTCGTTCAACATGACGAGACTGGACGTATAGAGCATGCGATTTACTACTTGAGTAAAAAGTTCACAGATTGTGAGTCTCGTTACTCAATCTCGAAAAGACGTGTTGTGCGCTAGCCTGGGCTGCCAAACGTTTGAGGCAATACATGCTAAATCATACAACCATGCTAATTTCAAAGATGGATCCGATCAAATACGTGTTTGAAAAGCAAGCACTTTCCGGAAGGATTGCCCGATGGCAGATGGTATTGACATAATATGATATTCAGTATGTTTCTCAAAAGGCTATTAAAGGTAGTGTTCTGTCAGAGTACCTAGCTTAGCAGTCAATTGATGATTACCAGCCGATGAGGTTTGATTTTCCTGACGAGGATATCATGTACCTAAAAATGAAGGACTGTGAGGAGTCGTTGCCTGATGAAGGTCCAGAGCTGGGGTCCAAATGGCAATTAATATTTGACGGTGCCGTTAATTTATACGGAAGTGGAATAGGGGCAATCATTACTACTCCCCATGGGTCGCACATCCCATTCACTGCTAGATTGACCTTTCCGGTTACCAACAATGAGGCCGAATATGAAGCGTGCATTATGGGGCTCGAAGAAGCTATTGATCTGAGAATTAAAAATCTTAATGTATATGGAGACTCTGCTCTAGTTGTGAATCAGATCAAGGGACAGTGGGAGACTCATCAGCCCAATCTGATACCCTATATGAATTATGCAAGGAGGTTGTTACCTTTCTTTGACAAGGTGGAATTGCACCATATACCACGAGCAGAAAATTAGATGGCATACGCTCTCGCGACGTTTTCTTAAATGTATAAAGTTAACTTCTGGAATGAGGCTCCCAGGATAGTTATATCTCGCCTTGATAGGTCCGCTTTCATATTCGCCATTAAGGAAGCTTCTGATGGCAAACCGTGGTATTATGATATCCAGAACTTCCTGAAGAACCAAGAGTATCCGGCTGGGGCATCCAGTCGTGATCAGAAGACTCTTAGGAGATTGGCTGGCAATTTCTATTTGAATCCGGATGGGGTTTTGTAAAAAAGAAACCATGACTTGGTGTTGTTACGATATGTGGACGAGAAAGAGGCTAAGTTGCTCATGGAAGAGATCCAAGAGGGAACATTTGGCACGCATGCTAGCGGATATGCAATGACGAGAAAGTTATTACGAGCAGGGTACTACTGGCTGACAATGGAAACAAATTGTTTCAAGTTTGCAAAGAAGTGTCATAAATGCCAGATTTATGCGGACAAGATTCATGTGCCTCCGAGCCCTCTGAATGTTATGTCATCACCTTGGCCTTTTTCCATGTGGGGAATTGATGTGATTGGGAAAATTGAGCCCAAGGCATCCAACGGACATCGTTTTATCTTGGTAGCTATTGATTACTTCACCAAATGGGTCAAAGCGGCATCGTATGCTAGTGTTACCAAGCAGGTGGTAGCCAGATTTATCAAGAAGGATATTATCTGCAGATATGGAATCCCGAAGCGGATTATCACTGACAACGGTTCGAATTTGAATAATAAGATGATGAAGGAATTGTGCCAGAATTTCAAGATTGAACATCACAACTCTTCTCCTTATCGGCCCAAGATGAATGGTGTTGTTGAAGCGGCCAATAAAAACATAAAGAAGATCGTTCAGAAGATGGTTGTGACCTATAAGGACTGGCATGAGATGTTGCCTTTTTCTTTGCACGGTTATCGTACGACAGTACGCACATCAACCGGGACAACTCCTTTTTCACTGGTATATGATATGGAGGTTGTCCTACCATTGGAGGTTGAGATTCCTTCTCTGAGGGTTTTGCGTGATGTCCAACTTGATGAGGCGGAATGGGTGAAAGATAGACTGAATCAGCTCAGTTTAATGGATGAGAAGAGACTGGCTTCTCTAGCATATGGTCGGCTGTGTCAGAGTCGGATGAAGAAAGCTTATGATAATAAGGTGTGTCCTCGAAGCTTTCAGACGGGCGATCTTGTGCTGAAAAAGATTCTCCCACCACAATCAGATCACAGGGGCAAATGAACTCCCAACTATGAAGGTCCATATGTCGTTAGAAAGGTTTTCTCTGGAGGAGCCTTATTGTTATCCACCATGGATGGCGAGGATTTTACATCCCCTGTGAACTCGGATGCAGTTAAAAAATACTTTGCTTAAAGAGACTCGCTGGACAGAAAAAAGAGAGTCCAGGCAAAAATGGGGCATCCCCGCGAACCATAAAAAAGGAATAAAAGGTTCGGGAAAAAGTTAGGGATAAAATTGAAAAAGATGTACACCCGCGAAGTTGAAAACCTGAAAAGGGCAACTTCGGAAAAAAAGGGTATCCCGGTGAATTGAAAACCTGCACAGGGCGGTTCACGCAAAAGTTAGGGATTTGAAAAAGCAAATGACTGCGGTCCGAGTTTGATACTGCGTTGCTTAGTGGTTTGGGAGTACCTGAGGGTCATATATCCGAAACAATCTCTTCTGAAGATCGAGTATCGGGAAAGCGTCAGAGTCAGGCGAGTCATAGGAGGATCAGCTCATGGTGTTCGTCTGTACCATATTGCCAACATGTATACAAATTTTCTTTGTGCTTCTGTAATATTTGTATTTTGCTTGTGCGTAACTTCCTCTTTTCAGGAGTTGCATCCAGTGTAAAAAAAATTTCCTATTTACAGGCCCATTGTCAATAAAGCATGTTATTCAGTACTTGATGCTTGTTCTTTACTGTTTTGTTTGTGAAAAACGTCGATGTTTTTGATGAACTTGCATGTACATAAACTTGCTGGCCCTTGCCAATAATTGCTAAAACTTCGAATTGACTGAACGAATGTCACAGATACTAACCGGGATAGATCTTGTTGTGTAGATTTGTTCTGTCTCGTTTGTGTTTTGCAGGGTTCTCACCTTTGAAGCAAAAAGTCAGGGAATTTGTGTTTCCCCAGCCAGAGTCCCGTAACGTAGTGATTGTATCACTCCTCAGCAGAAGTCACATCTTATCCCAGAGAGATTTGAGATGGTGCTTATCCCTACTGAAGGTGGGGTTTGTCTTCCCCAGAAGAGTATTCCCCAGGAAAGCTGCCAAGAGAGTATCCCCCAATGGATCTTGATGTCCCCAACAGAAGAAAGATTATCCCCGCGCGGGACTGTTTTTCCTTCTCCCCAGCAGATTGTCATTCTTTCGTCAGGATGAACATCATCGGCTTAGTTCGTAATTTCATGCTTGTGAGCCATTCCCCAGCAGGATGGTTATCCCCAGCGGAGTTGGTTTCACCTGTCCAACATTTATTTTGTTGGAATATATCTGTGATACCCGGTTATCCCCAGCGGATTTGGTTTTGTCTTCAGCATTTATTTTGCTGAAGCGCCTCTTGGCATCTTTGCGTTTTGCATATATCATCATATTTGCATCTACCCCAGACGTGTAGCATTTCCATGCCGTATGGAGCATTACGCCATTGTCAAACATACGCATTCTGAAACATAAGCCAGGTTGTTTACCTCTTTGTTTTCAGGTGTTGTTCCCTGTAGAGGAGTGGGATTCTTGCTCAAAAGGATTTCTAGATATTCAAATTCTCAGCGTGAGATAGGTGATGATAACGTTCGTCCCCTAACATAGTTGCTTGGTTAAATTTCTCTTCGTCCCCAGCGGGATTCTTCTCAGGTTACTGTTACGTCAGCATTAAAAGATTTCATGGCTTAAACTTTTGGAGTTATCACTAGTGATTTCCCCGATGAAATTGTTCCCCACATAGTTGTTTGGTTATGTTTCTCATATTCCCCAGCAAGTATTCTTCGAACGGATCCGTGTTGACGGAATTGTCACCTGTGTTGACAGAGATTGTTATCCGTGTTGACGGAATTGTTACCTGTGATTGCCAGAGTTTGTTACCTGTGATTGACAGAGATTGTACCTGTGTTGATAGTGATTCTTACCCGTGCTGACGGTGATTGTTATCCGTGTTGACGGAGTTGTTACCTGTGTTGACAATGATTGTTATCCGTGTTGACAGAATAGTACCCGTGCTGACGGTGATTGTTATCCGTGTTGACGGAGTTGTTACCTGTGTTGACAGTGATTGTTATCCGTGTTGACGAAATTGTTACCCGTGTCGACGGTGATTGCTATCCATTTTGACGGAATTGTACCTGTGTTGACAGTGATTGTTGCCCGTGTTGACGGAGTCGTTACCCGTGATTGACGGAGTTGTCTCTAGTAAAGTCGCTAATGATTATTATTTGTGTTGACGAAGTCATTACCTGTGATTGACAGAGATCGTTATTCCAGTTATGGACGGAGTAGTACCCATGGTGATGGAGTCTCTCCTCGTGTTGACGAAATATAGTCCAGTTGTGGACGGAGTTGTTTCTTGCGAAGTTAATTCGATGCCTGTGGCGTCACACAGGGGGTCGATGTTGAAATTCAAACTTTTATCAGATGATTGATCAGTTGTTGCCGTAACAACTGGGCTCAGTGTAATGGATGTTGTTCCCACAAGCAGTTTTCGCAGCTTATTTCTGTGGTTGGCAAATTTCTGGATTTCTTGGTATTCAACCGTCTTTTACCTTGATTGGTTGAAAGTCGTTCGCTCTTCATCCAGTCGGGTCCAAGCCATTTGAATAGGGGCAGCTGTTGCACCCCAAAAATTGTTCAACCTTTTCTTACCTGGTTTATGTTTCATTTGCATTAACATTTGTATAGTTATATCATTTGCATATCATGATATCATTCATATAGAAGGGGATCAAGTGTGATTCTTATCAAGAGAAGCCTAGCAAGAGGTTTTATTCAAGATTGAGAAGTTATCAAAGTCATCAGGAGGTGATTTGAGTGCCTAAGGGTCTAAATGTTTGCATGTGGATTTTCTCCTAACTTGAGGATCAATTTAAGACCATCAGAGGGATGTGACGTCTTGAATGTGAGAAGAGGATGTGTATGGAGATCATAGAATTCCTAGAGGGCCATGGGAAAGCTCAATCAAGTCGTTGTGTCAAATGCAAGAGCCACAGTTGAGGTGCAAGCAATTAGGGTTTCATCTGGGCCAATCCTAGATTAATTGTGCAATTGAAGAGTATCAAAGCCTACTTTTAGGTCATGGAGTTCATGGATTTATATGTTGAGACATTTGTGGTGTTGTTCCAAGATCAAGTCAAGAAGAATCAAGAGTGTGAGAAGTTGCTAAATTAGGGTTTCAGTGTAAAATCCCCTGTTTAATGCCTAACTTCAAGGCCACATAAGTCACAATACAAGTTTCAAATGGATCTTTAGCCAACATGAAACTTGTATATCATCTCAATAACTTTAATTTGAGTACTAGAAGTCCTCAAGTGGATTTATAGAACTCAAGTTATGGTCCAGACAAGTTACAAGTCCTCAGATGCCTCTGAAATTTGTCTGTGAAAATCATCTGACTTTAAAGTTATTTTTGACCTAGAAGGAGGTTTCATCCGAACTTTTGGCCAACACGAAAGTTTTCCCTCATGATCTTAGCTTTCTAAATTGTACTAGAAGTCTTCCATATGATTTGTAGAACTCAAGTTATGAGGTTTACAAGTCAGGGGTATTTTGGGAAAGTGAGATTATAGGTCATTTTCAATTATAGGTCAAAATCTCCAACTTGCACTCTTCAAATGGAGATTTGTTCAACATGGAACTTGTTCAAAACATGATTTTAAGTGCAACCAAGTGGTCATGTGTAATTGGTTTGGCTCATAGCAAAAAGTCACTTAAAATAGCCTAAAAAGGGAAATTTTCAAATGGATTAAGGAGGGAAAATTGACTTTTTGAGTTAGATGACCAAAACATGTCATGTGAATACATATTTTGAGTGGAAAACATGTTTTAAGAATATTGGCATTTCCAGAACTTTGATTCGAGGTCATTTGCACAGGCATTTCCCAAGGTTACTTCACCATGAAGTTACATAATCAAAAACAACCATTGAGATGAAACCAAGGGTGGAATCCCAGCCATTCACACTCCACATGCTGCTAGTAGTTGAATTAAACCAATTTGGAGCCAAAACAATGCCATTTTCGTGTACATTCATGTGCAAAAAGTGTTGAAATTTTGAAAATTCATTTTGGGCTTAGAGGCAAGGATTGGGCTTTCTCTTGATCAATATCCATTGTATATAACATTTCCAACCTTCACAAATCATCAGTTTTTGAAATTGGAGGAAAATTGATCAAGAACAAATTTGAAAAAATGAAGAAAATTCAAAAAGTGAATTCTCAGATTTATATCGTTTCAAGCTAAATTAAAGATTGCAAAAGCTTCTATGATGATCATGGAGTGATTCTGGAGATTTTTGCGAAGCTTCATCAAGGTTTGAAGGCTCAGTGGAAGTTCTCCACTAGGTACTTGAATTTCAACATATCTCTCTTAATACTTGTTGATTCTTTACCATTTTTGTTTCTTTGTAATCATTGAGGCATGTAGATCATTTCTGGATAATAATTATTGATGTTCATGACGTTTGAAATTTGGAGCTCCAAACTTGAGAGATTTTGTATGAACTGTTTTTGCATGATTTTGCTTAGTTTTTGCTTTATCTATAACCTCCATGACATAAGAATGAGTTTAGAATTAATTTGGAGAGGTTTTGATGAACTTGAGTTTTTGGTGTCAAACTTTGTTTGCTTCGATTCTCTTTGATCTTGCATTATTAATTATTTTTGTTGATGGATTTGGAATCCTCGCGAGAAGTAGTTGAATTTCGACGTAAATTTCATGCGAAACGGTTGAGTTTTGTGGATGTTGTTGTTGTTGTTGGAGGTCCGACGAACCATGGTGGAGGAGGGGCCGGCCAGAGCTGTTCCGGCGAGTGCAAGGTTGAAGACGAATTGTACAGCGTCTGATCGTTAGGCATCGTGATCATGCGTGCGGGTTCGATCCCTGCGGTGGACATTTTGTTGAGTTTTTGCATTGTTTCATTTTCATTTTAATTGATGTTTGCTGAATATTTTCGTGGGCTTAATGAATTGATGTTCGCACCCCTCTCCTGGAGGCCCATTCGTGTTACATTGTGTTTGTTTGCTATTTGCACCAACTATTTTTCATTTTAATTTCTTTTGTTTTTAATTTCTGTTTTAGTGCTATTCCATTTTAAATCATTTAAAATAGTTCCGATAGTCATAAAAATATATAAAAATAATTTTCAAAAACCTTAAGATGTCTAGTTTTTTCTGGATATTTTATTTTATTTTTTTCGTTTCAGTTTCTATTTTAAAACAAATTAAATATTGGAGTTGTTTTATTTGATTTAAAGTGAAGTTTTGTTCTTTCTTGATTTTATTTCCATGTTTAAACTTCTTATTTTTGCATGACATTTTGGGCATTGATTTAACATGTTAGTTGACCTTTGGATATTTTTTTTCATAATTTTTAAGTGTTGTTTCCCTGTGATTTGAATTGCCTTTTGTTCCCTCTCCATTGCTGCCTTTGTTTGGGACACTCTTGGTGTTTGCCCTCTGTTGGGGCACTTCCCTTTTCATTTTCAATCTCCCCTTTTGACCCCTGGTCCCTGATACCTTGGGGGTACTTTGAGATTTTATTTGGCATTTTTAGGTGCATTTTCATATTTTTCATGTATTTTGCAAGTTGATTGTGTTTGTGGTGTTCCATCTTTGGTGCCTTTGCTTGTTTGGTCTTGTTGGTGACTTTGGAGCTGGATTTGCTTGATTTCTTTTTTGGAGGAGCTTCTGGACTTGGTGTAGTTTCTGTATCTTGGCTTGTGGAGCTTGGAGTTGAAGCTTTCTTCTCTTTTAGGAGCTTTTTTTAGAAGCTTGTTAAGATTAGGGTTTTAGGAAGAGCCATTAGAACTATTTCTTTTTCTTGCATCAAACATAGAATGCATTGTTTGCTTCTATCCTATCCTATGATGCAAAGTTCTCTTAAGGAAGCTCCATCTCTCCTTTGGAGGGATGAGTGGCATACCTTAATGAGGAGTGGCATACCTTAATGAGTAGAACTTTTGAGGATGCACTTTTTTTCATGTTGGTTCCTGATGAATTCCTTTGGTTTTCATCAGGTTTTCTAGCATTGTAACTTGATCTCAATGGTGATTTCTCTTCTTGTGGAGCTTGCTAGAGCTTGAAGATGAAGAATTGAAGAAGCTTGAAGATAGGAGAAGCTTGAAGATGAAGCCATTTTGCTGTCAACTTTGTTGTCAAGAGGATTTGCTGTTTAGAGCTGCTGTTGAGTATTGAAGTTGCTGAAGATTGTTGCTGCTTCTTGGGCTGCTTCCTCTATTTTTCTTTTGTTGTATTGTCTGTTTGCTTGTGTTTCCTACCTTTAGGTTTAAGGTGGAGCTTGTCTCCCCTTTCCTGTTGTTTTCTTAGGTTTGAGGTTGAGTCTGACTCCCTTGCCTCGCTTGTACTGTTGAATAGCATGCATTTTACTGTTTACTGTTTACTGCTTGCTTTCTTTTGCTGTTTTCCCCTAGGATCTCTGATTTCCTCTATGCAAGAGGGAATTATGATAGACATTAGGTTTCTAACCCATGCATGATAACTGTATGTAGATTCCGTTTCAACCATAGTTTTAGGGCGTCTTTCTCTTCTCATCTCAAAACAATTCAAAAATACAGTAATAAGGTTAATCGAAGTCGTACGTTACGAGCCTTAAGCTATCTGGGAAAAGGTTGGTGGAGGGTCCCTCTCCAGTAATCTGGATGTTTAGTGTGGTACCCTTTGGGTGACATACGAAGCGTTCACTCCTGGGTCATAGTCTCTAGTGCGACTGAGATTGCGAACATCCTAAAAAAACAGTTCTTGCGTAAAAGACTGAAAACAAACAATCAAACTCTGTTTTTGTCCTCTTGGACCCTTAATCAGGAAAACCCTTTCTTCAGGAGATAAAAAACTGTCAGACAAACTTGTGTCTTCCGTAGCCTGAACTACGTTTGCTCTGATCTTCATGCCGTATGAAAGTACGTAGGCACGAGATGCGACATCTCGGCGAGCAACCTTCTCCCCTTTTAACCCGTAGTTAGGCGAACTACGTTGACTCTGATTTCTCGTTCCAGACGGGAATACATAAGCATAAAGTGCGATACTTTGCCGAGTCATTTTCTTTTCTTTTTAGACCAGACCTTTAGAGTAGATAGATAAACACACCCTTAGATAGAAAACAAGCGTGGATGCCGTCGAGTGCGACGGACGTGAGGGGTGCTAATACCTTCCCCTTGCGTAACCGACTCCCGAATCCAGGATTTGGTTGCGATGACCATTCCTTTCCCTCTTTGCGTTAGGTTTACTCTAAGCATTTCCTTTCCCTCTGTTGGGATAAATAATGCACGGTGGCGACTCTTCTGTCATAGCCGGCGCCGATTTTCGCAGTAGCCACACATATGTATTTTATTAATAAAACCAAGTTTAAACAACAATGTATCAAAGCAAGTAGCACTTAACAAAAAAGAAACTATAAAATAAAATTTAAAGATATGATCCAAAAGATTGATATCATCAAGACTGGGTTTTTCTTTTATTGATTTGCCACTGAGCTTGCCATCTTCAAAGTTGATTGTCGAGATCAATATGATAATCATCTTCACATCATTTCTCAGCAATTTCTTCCATAGTCAGGACTGATCGACCCGCCTGATTAGGTGAAGGTTTGTTGATTTGAATGCCTTGAGGTGTGAATGAAAACATCTCATAGTCAAGCAAAGTCTGAACCTTGCCCTTGAGCACCTTGTAGTCTTCAGTTGAATGCCCCAGCATGATAGTCACATCGGGTGTTAGCGTCAAAGCCTTGTGGGTATGGAGGGGTCATCAGATCTATCTCCTTTGGCACTATCAATCCACCTTTGATTAAATATGGCAAGACCTAACCATACAACATTGGCAATAGAGTGAAATGACTCTCTGTCTTCCTTGGCCTTTGTCGGGCGTGCTGATGCGGCTGACGGCGGTATGACCGTTGATACTGAGGAGATCTTCGATTTAGAAAAGAATATTGTCCCTGTGGAGAGAATGGTATCTGACGCGGAGACCCAAAATATTGTTGACTTTGAACATTTGAGATGCATGAGTGCTAAGGCTGAGGTATCAGAGATTCCCAGATGGAATTACTTTCTTTCTCTCTTTCTTCTTGAGAACTGACAACTGATTCACTCTCACTAGATGGGATGTTCCAGGCTCCTTGGATGTTTCCGCTCTTGATGCCACTCTTGATGTGTTCTCCAGCTATTACCAAGTCATATAAGTTTGATCAAACTGCTAAATAGATTTTCCAGGTACGGGCCTTTCAAAGTATCCATGAATAGGTTAACCAATTCTTGATCCAAAAGTGGTGGTTAAACACGAGAAGCTACTTCTCTCCACCTCTGAGCATACCCTCTAAAGGATTCATTATCCTCTTGAGATAAGCCTAGAAACTACGGGCGACAGGGACTTCACGAAGGAATTAGCTAGGTCTGACCATGATTGGATGTGGCTACTCTCTAGCTGCATGTACCAATTCAGTGATGTCCTACTTAGATTGTCCTGGAAATAGTGGATCATAAGCTTGTCGTTGCGGATATATGAGGTCATTTTTCTGCAACACATCACCAAACGTTGCTTTGGACATTTATCCCCTTTGTACTCCTCAAACTTTGGTGTCTTGAACTTTGGAGGTATTACAAGATCGGGTACCAAACACATGTTCAAAGCATTCAGATTAAGAACATCACGACCCTCTAGGGCATCAAGTTTCTCTTTCAACGTACGATATCTTTCCATAATCTCAACGGCTCGTGGGTCATTGGTTTTCATCTTTAGGGTTTCCCCTTGGGAATCTGGCACAAGAAATGCAAAGCTCTGATAGTATGTAGCATCAAGAGAAGAGGAGTGTTCATCTCGGACAATGGTACATTCTTGTATAACCTGGTTTCCAACAAGAATCTGCACAGGATAATCTTGAGCAACATTGTTCACTTGAGATGGAATGACGTTCCCAGTGACTGAATTCTTTTAAATATTATCATCTCTCCTTGCCAAGGTTGTCATAGCTTCCATAAGCTGGTCCAATTGATCTTTCATCAATTCAACCTCTGCTCTTGCCACAAACTGGTTCTGCTCTCCCGAGTTCATGATCCTTCAAAAGCTATTTCAAGTCTAATGCAGGCACCGAAAAGTCAATTAGGTTATGGAAAAAGGATGGATGAGACTCAAGGCTAAGAAATGCAAATGTGACGACATGCGTATGCAATGCAAATTCAAGCCAAATGGTTTCAAGGAGATCAAAAGCAAGTTGCAAACATTTTGGAAAAACTAAAAAGTTTCATTTCATAATCCATGATCTCTATTGATTTTTCCAAAGGAATGAACAACTGAATTCCTTGAAACCAAAGGGTTACTCATGAATGCATGAATGTATACACAAACACATGTATACACATATTCACACATATATATATATATATATATATATATATATATATATATATATATATATATATATATATATATATATATATATATATATATATATATATATATATATATATATATATATATATATATATATATATATATATATATATATATATATATATATATATATATATATATATATATATATATATATATATATATATATATATATATATATATATATATATATATATATATATATATATATATATATATATATATATATATATATATATATATATATATATATATATATATATATATATATATATATATATATATATATATATATATATATATATATATATATATATATATATATATATATATATATATATATATATATATATATATATATGCAAACACACAAGGGCCTAGGTTTGAAGATCACGAGCATGAAGCCATGGTCTACCCATCCCAAAAGGTGCGTACTAAGGGTTCTTGTATCTGTAGAATAGGGTTCTAAGAGGTTCCCAAAGTCATCGACCCATCTTTCAGATATTATTGGCACACCAACTACATGGAAATCAATAATATTCTCAAGATATTCTCGTCTGAGTGTAGCATCGTGTATCAACTACTTCGTGGGTAACTAAAGGTCCTCAGTGTCACGGGCTCCTAGATCGAAAGTAGTAATGCATTCACGACTACTCGTTCAACACTACTACTCCCAAGAGGGCCTCAACTGAGTGGGGGATCTCAAGTCAACTTTTTCGAGACTACTCCCTCAAAGTCTCCTTGACTATACCCACCATTCTATCATAAGTGCACTCAAGTCTGGGTTAGGACTTATCTCACCACTCAAGGTAACAATCCTGCATATAGAAAAATCCCAGGCACAACAGATATATATATATATATATATATATATATATATACACAAGTATACAAGCAAGCAAACATATAAAATAACACAAACGCAAACAAGGTGGGATTAACACTCTTAGGCAGGAGTCCCTAGTGAAGTCGCCATTTCTATTGTGGTGAGAATCAGATATCAAGCTATTGAATTAACTTGAATCTAAAATCTTTGAGTTCACCACCGAGCTTTGTTTATCCAAAGGAAAGGGTAAAGATCGAAGAAAACCCTAACTGCGCTATGTAACAACAAAGCTAAGAGAAGTTAAGGTTCGGGGTTGGTTATACCTAAGGAAGGTGTTAGCATCCTATGTATCTGTAATACTCTACAGGAACCTCTTGTTAGTATTTGTGTTATGTTACTATTTGCTTGATAAGGAAAAGGTTCTAAGGGAAATATCTAGGGGTTTATTTCTAAGCATGCTCGCCAAGACATCGCATTACGTGCCTACGTATCCTAACTAGGATAGAATCAGAGCATTCGTAGTTCACCTAACTATGGGTTAGTCTCGATTGCACCAGGGAAAGAGAAAATGGAATTAGTTGTTAGTGAGCTCGCCAAGGATAGGATCCTCGTGCATACGTACCCTCATTAGGGAATGAGGAATTAGAGTGTCCGTAGTTCACCTCACTATGGGTGAGGAACTCATGACTGTAGTCAAGGTTCCAAGGGGGGATAAGTGTCAATGACAAGACACTCACATAGAGTACAACGAATCTAATCCTAAGACTAGGATGAAAGAGGTAGTAAGTGTTCATAATCATGGCACTCACATAGAGTACATCGACCCTAATCCTAAGGCTAGGATAAAAGGGAAAGATGTACTAATGGCAAGACACTTACATAGAGTGCGACGAGTATAATCCTAAGCCTAGGATAAAAGGAAGATAAGCGTCCATGGCAGGATACTTACATAGAGCACGACGACTCTAATCCTAAGGCTAGGATAAAGGAACGGAATAAGTAAGTTAGGCTAAGCTACCATAAACATGACATGGCAGTCAAATGAGAATCCTTTCCTTTGGAATAGGAAGCAACAACAAGGAGCAAGGGTGAAGCTTGCGGCTTGAAGATAAGCTTCAGCCACTAGCACCCTTTCAAATGTGACTTCATCAACCATGTCTTGTTAAACATGATTTTGCCAACTGCTTGACGTCAAATGTGGTTTCAACCCTTGCTCGAACCTTCACATCTGCTATGACACTGTATTTCGCTTCCTTCCTCGTCTTTGATTCTACACGACTTCCTCGTACCCAGCTCAATTTTAATTTGAGTGAGTTGAGGGAAGGTGAAGAAAAGGTGCTCGACGATATAACGTAGGGATGAGTACGTTATGGTTGTTGTTGGATATGGAAGAAAAGTGAAGGACAGCGAGGGTAATGGTTATATTGCGCGGATTCGGCCGTGTTTGATGTGACAATTATATTATGGATTCAATCGCGTTTGGTGTGACTGTTATATTATGGATTCGACCGAGTTTGGTGTGACGACAGATCTGAGTTGCTGCGTATGAGGGTGGTAACATTAAGATGAAAGTTGTGTTGTTCGAGGTCGATAGTGGCATGAAGGATGGTGGATGATGTTGAATGCTATAGAAAGGAAACTTGTTAGTTTAGGAGAATGTTAGTTTTTTTTATGAAGGAAGTTGTTATGCTGGTAGAAGTTTGAAGTTGCATGAGGTTGAATGGTAATGTAGAAGAAGATAACATGAGTTATAGTGAAAAAGGTTAGTGGAAATGGAGTTTATGGTGTATTTTTTTTCTTTCAAGTGTGATGGAGTGGTATGTTCATGGTGGTCATGTGAGTTTCATCGTGTAGCAAATGACGGAGGAAGAAAAAAGATGAATTGGATAAGGTAGTATGAAATGGTTTTTATGAAGAAAGAAAAAAAAAGGAAAGTATTTTGTGTTGAAAAGGTGGGTTTAAATTTTATGTGAAATTGTTGTTGTGATTGTCATGGTGAACTTCACGATATTTGGAGTAAAAAATGGTGGAAAGTTATGAGTTTTTGTTATGAGTTTTGCTCACTATTTGTGTTATAAGTGTAATGGCGTGGTGGTACGTTTTTCTCCAAGTATGCAGGTGGGTTCTCTCTCAATAAAGTAGTATATTGTGTTTTGTTGTATATGGAGAGGAAAAGTGAAGTGGTGTGTGTCGCATCGCTGCGAAGAGGGGCCATCGGAAGACAGAAGAGTCGCCACCGTTTGTTATTTATCCCAAAGAGAGGGAAAGGAAACGATCAGAGAAAACCTACGGAAAAGGGAGAAGACAGGTCATTGCAACCAAATCTTGGGTTTGGGAACCGGTTACGCAAGGGGAAGGTATGAGCACCTCTCACGTCCGTCGTACTCGACGGGATCCACGCTTGTTGTCTATCTAAAAGGGTGTTAAACTATCTAAGCTAGCCACAAAAGAAAAGAAAAGAGACTTGATAGAGCATCGCCACTCTATGCCTACATATTCCCTCGTGCAATGGGAAAGTCAGAGTCAATGTAGTTCGGGAAACTACGGGTGATGGGGGGAAGGTTGCTCGCCAAGACATCATCGTCTTGTGCCTACGTATCCTTGTCTAATATGAGAAATCAGAGCAAACGTAGTTCGGGCTGACACGACCGCAGGTTGGTTCAAAATGTTTTACCCGAGTAGGGCTAAACCTCCGTTCTAGCAGTTAGGGACGATGCTTGTTTGCGGTAGAACCAAAGCTTAACAACACTCTCCTTATGAAAAAGTTTTTCCAAATTAATCCCGAAGGATAAAAAAGTTTGAAGTTTTTGTTTTTTATTTTTTATGACAAGAAATGAATTGTGTTATGGTTTGAAATTCATATCGTACTAAAGACTATGACTCGAGAGTGAATGTGTTGCATATCGCCCAAAGGGCATACACTAAACACTCTAGACAGTTGAGAGGAGGCCCCTAACCATCATTTCTCAAATACTTAAGGCTCGTAGCGTATGACACAAATTATTCTTTATTAAGTATTTTTAATTTTTTAGGAGATGAGAAGGGAAAGACACTGACTAAGGGGAAACTGAACCCTAATGTTGTCATGCACAATGCTCCTAAAGTTGGGATGAAAGGGAAAGAACTACCCTAATGTTGTCATGCATAGGGTTGAACATCTAATGTCTCTCCTACTCCCATCCTGAACGGAGGGACTAGGAATCCTAAGGGGGATCATGGCACAAGGCTAAGTAAACACTAAATAATTCACTCACAAATGAAATAAGAAAGAAAGGAAGTTGATTGGAATAAATGATAAGCCACAAAGCACATTAGTTTGTAAATTCAAAATAAAATGATAAAATAAAATAAAAATGAAGAAAAATAACTTAACACAATAAAACATTAGAAAATAATTTTTTGAGATTTTTATGATATCTAAAACTATTTTTAAATAAATAAAATAAAACAAGGAAAAATAAAGAAAATAAAATAAACAACATGCTAAAATAAAGAAATGCCTCACCCAAGGCTTGAACTCAAGACCTTGGGGTCATAGGATTAAAACAAGGCCAACTCAACCATTAAACGCATGTGAATGAATATGGAAAAAGAAAGAAAAAATAATAAAACATGGAAAATAGTGAAAAATCACAAAAAAAAAAGTGCAAAAAGTGCCCTCGCTGAGGGTCGAGCTCGCGTTCATGGGCAAGGCAAGGTTCTTAAGGCATGGAAAATAACCACTGGGGTGGCGATACATCCGTTGTATCAAGCCACCCCAACTCAATGTATACCAAAAACGCACGCATTTTTCTGGGCAAGCCAAGAACAAGTGAAAAGAGCCAAAACGATTTCAATCCAATTCCTCTAATTCTTATCCAATTTTGGTGAAATTTTAGTCAAAGTTGATTGATTTTCCATGAGGATCATGATGGTGCAATCCATATTTTCAAAAGATACATACACAGAAATTCGAATGATAATGCAATAAAGAAGCTTGAAGTGCATTTGGAGTTTTAAAGATCAAGTCAGGTGCAAATACACACAAGTGAGAGTCTGCTCACACTTAAAATGTATTGCTCATGATGAATTTCAAAAGGGTGAACTTAATCTCTCACTAGATCACAAAATGGTCCTAAAGTTGTAAGCTCAAATGAAAACTTGGCATTTGGACAATGTCAAAACAAAAGATCCAAGGATAAAACAAATGTTCACTAAACCAAAGTGCAACTGAATAAGATTCAACATAACACAAACTGTAGTAAAAGATAGAACTTGATGGTATCAAACTTCAAGGAAAGAAACTGCCAGCACCAATGTATCAGAATCTACACTAGCAGTTTTTTGGACAGCCACAAGAATCTAAACATCACTGACCAAACTAAAACAAACTTGCCAAAAACTTGTCCTACATGGATCAAAAGGAATTCTGAAGAGAAGTCTAGGTTGACAAGCCCCTCATTCAGTTTTAGACAGCAGACACAAAAGGAAAACAACCTCACTATGTCATCAATGTTTGCAACTCAAACTTGGCATAAGTTCAAATAGCCACACATGGTTATAAAACCTCAAGGGTATGAATCCAATCAGCAATCAATATGAACTAGTTGTTTTTACCAATTCACACATCAGGTTTCTAAGCAAACAAAGCCAAATGAAAACATAAATCCCAACTGTCTCAAGCAGCTATGAACCTAGCTCAGCAGTTCTAAGATACATATGGGATGAAGGATGTGGTCAAAACAGGATATTTGGTTCTTAGCAGAATGCTGGCACAAACCTTCAAATCAAATGGCCAATGAACTAACCAGCAAATCATGGCAGACCTCAAATACATAATACATTATGCTCAAAGCAGTTGGCAATCACCAAAATAAAAGACAGATTTACAGCTAGTGGTAGCAATATAAAAACTGAACAGATCCTAATATTGTGTTCTACCTCAAAGCATCAGCCAAAATATGGGTTTAAACATGGTTCTGATGGGAATCAAGGTGATCAAATTCTTCCATAAACCTGGACAGTGAACTGAACCTCCAAGAACCAAATCAAAGAAATCTTAAACTTCAATCTGTCATGAACTGAAGCAAATACCCTCCCTCACCCGTGCATACCTCAACCAATCCTATTATCCAATCTAAAAGGACAAATGCTAACTCCAGAAAAAAAAATCAGTTATGAAAACAGATTTTTAAACAATAATGATCAAGAGTTCCATGTAACCTTATCAATCCTCATATGTTTCACTTAGCAACCATAAGCACTTGCAAAAGTAGCAACATGTCCACACTGTCCTAATGACAGTCACCAACAAGTCCTAACATGAGAACCAAACTCTAGCAGCCACAAACAAGAGTTGACAAACTCAGTTCTAGAAATAACCAATGAGCACAAGCTGACATTGCTAAATCTCCACTCCAAACTAAAAACCTACAGCTTAAAGCCTAAAGTCCTTCCTAAAGGCTGAACAGAACTGACATTGCAATGCCTAGAATGCTGATACAAAGAATCCACAATTCTATGTATCTCAACATGGATTGATGAATCCAACTTCTAACAGCAGCCCCTAAGCCAAAAAAACCTAATGCAGACTAATACTAAGCTGAACTGATCCAGAAATGAACAAGGTCAAGCCTATGATTATGCAGTACCTCATTCTGATATTAAAATGCCAAGTCAGGTTAGTACACAAATAAGCAAAGAGTTGATAACTCAAAATGAATTATCATGAGTTGACCAACTCCAACTCGAGACATCCTTTCAGCAGTGGAATTTCAAACATGGTGACATTCCCATTTGTCCAAACACTTGTTTCATTCACACATGATATGACATTTTCTTTTAAACAGGTTTTATTATGAGAAATACATTTGACAACAATTAATACCAACTCAATCATAACAATTTCACAAAATACCACCTGTTTCAACAACACACATCCACACTTTTACCAAAGTCAGCACACACATGATTGCCTTGAGTTGTTGTCTAACAATAGAACCAACAATTTTATAACCAAAAATCTCTAGCACTTAACAGGAACAAACATGACACTGTTTTACCAAAAGCTATCTTGACATATCAATATCAACTCCATACTTTAAGTGAAAGTTAACAAATCCCATGGCAGTTTTTGACAGCATAATATAATTTAAACAAAACAATGTCTAAGTCATCCAACAAACATACCAATATACACATGATGCACAATAATGAGGAGGCTTAGGACTACATACCTCTTGTAGATCTCTAAAAGCAAGCTAGCAGCAGGAGAATACCTTGAAGAGCTCCAGCCAATATCAAGCAGAACTTAGCAGCTTTCTTACACTTGAAGAAAAATGGAAAGAACTTTGTGACGGGTCCAAAAACAAGTGATGCAGATATTTTTGAATGTTTTGGACATTTGATACACCTCAAACTAAAGGTGTTGGAAGTGTTGAGATGGGTGAAGTAGGCCTGAGCAAGGATTTATCTGATTTTGTGTGAAAAGTCAAAGTTTCCTTGGTTGAGGGTTGACTTTTGAGAAAATGGGGTTTTTGGCTGGTTTAAGAGCTTGGAAACCTTCTAAACATGATTTTGAGGTTGTGTGGATGATTTTTGAGGTGGTTTTATGGTTATAAAGGAGACTGGTATGAAACTTGCACAAGACAGTTTTTGTGGTTTTTGATGAAAGGTTCACAAAATGAGAGAGTTGAAAGAAAGCTCAACTTCTAGTTTTTCTATGCTGAATGGTGGCTAGGGTTTCTCTTAGCTGCTCTGTAGCTTAAATATGAAGTGAAAAAGGGTTTTGGAGAGTTTTACCATGGTGAAAATTGGCTGGACAGATTTGCATTTTTTTTATGTTTTCTTGCATCAATGATGGATTATGCAATGGTACATGAGCATGCCTATATCCTCTAGCCTCATCCCAGTGGGAAGGAAAATTAGAGAGGCTGCAAGAATCACAACAAGGGAAGTTGCTTGTCCTTTCCTTGTTTTGGCAAGAAATTCAAAAATGAACAAAAGAGGTACATTGGGTGTTTGGTTTGTTTGGGAAATGTTTGGTGTGCTCCAAGACCAGCATCATGCGCATGGGATAGGGAGTAATGAGGCTGCATAACTGAAATGCAAAGTTATGCCAAAATGTCTTGTAACACGTATCTTAAAAATATGTTCAACCCATCAACTTTGAGCAATGATAACTTTGTGTACAAAACTCCATTTGCTTTGATCTTGTGCTCAAATGAAAGAGGGCATGGAGTAGAACAAATTTCATGTTGAAATCATCTTGATTTGAGGACTGGAAGACCATGAAAAATGATGTTGAAAGTCATGCCATGCAAGTTGTCCATAAATAACTTAGAAAAAATTTCCAAGTTATGGATTTGACTTATTTTTCTTCAACTTTGCACATCCATAACTTGAACTTCACAAATCATATGGAGGACTTCTGGGACTTTTTGGAAAGTTTGGAAAAAACTCTACAACTTTTATTTGGGACAAATTTTCATTTGACATCAAGAAACTGCTGAAAATTGACTTGCAAAAGGGGTGCAAAAATCTGTCCAGTCTTGGCAATGTTGAAATCATTGAAATCCTCAACTTTGATTGATCATAACTTGAGCTCCAAGTATCATATGATTATGAATTGGTACTCAAAAGAAAGCTTAAATACAAGGAACAACTTTGATGTTTGATCCAATTCCATTTGAAACCTTGATCATGAAGAAAAATGGTCTTGAAGATGGCTGCTTCAACCATGAAACTTTCCAAAAATAGAAGGTTTCTAAAACCCTAATTCCCCAAAATGGCAACTTTCAACAATTCTTGATTTTTCATGATTCTCCTGACTTTCCTTGATCAAATTCCATCCATTGGTCATGTTGAACTTAAGGAACATGATTTTAACCTCAAAAAGTCAGGAGTTGATTTTTCACTGCACAGTTGACTTTTCCCCCAAATCTCCTGATTTTCAATTGACTGATTAATTGAAGCCCTTCTGATTAAAATTGATGATCAATATCCCATCCCCAAACACCTTAGGACATATGAAAGACCATGGAAACAAGTCTTTCTCCCAAAAACAAATTTATCCTGATTAAAAATGAAACCCTAATTTCACCTTTTTTGCCTAGGCATTGTTTAGATGAACTGAGTGACCATTCCAACTCCACCATGACCTCTGAGGTACTTAAAAAACTTCTACCTAATGCTTCTACAATTATGAAACCTCATGGACCCCCTGACACCCTCTGATGGTCCTTTGACAATGAGACATGGCACATCTCTCCTCTTTAGAAGCTTTGATAACTTTATGATGATAACACCCACTTGATGAGTTGTACCAGTGCCTTTGCTTGAGCTTGAAGCCAATAAAGACTCTCCTCTTGGATGATACACAAACACACACTTGATCCCCTGTGAGGACTATGTTATGCAAATGCAAGATGCTAAAATGCAATGAAACATAAGCCAAAGATTAAGAAAAGAGGTTGGTCAAATTTTGGGGTACAACAGTGTGTGGACCGCATGCGTTGGAGATGTGCTGATATTCACAATTTTTGTTTTAAAAATCAAATGAGAGAAAGTACTAAATGTAAGAGGGAAATAGAGACGTGTGCATGAAGAAGTATATCATGAAGAGGGAAAATTATGTGTAGCAGCAGGTATACGTTTTATTTTTAACATGGGAAAGGAAAAAGTCATGGTCTATCGTGATGTGAAAATGGGACGGTGCAATGCTTAGTGATACAAATAAATAAAACAAACGAAATTAACCTATAAAACTTGAATACTAAGTATCTCTAAAAATAGCTTAAGATCCACATTTAAATATAAAAAATAAAATAGAAATTAAATATTTAATATAAAAAATTGATTAATTTAAATAGTAATTAATTAGAAGTAGAATTTAAAGAAAAAGGGTAAAACGAAAAATTGGGCCGGTATCGAAGTGCTCAGAAAAATAAAATGAATACACCGAAATGATCAGTACGGAATAAACGATTCGGGAAATTACAGCGTTTGGTCAAATTTTGAAATGAATTTTACCCACTTAAAAAGCTCAAATTGTCCAAAATGCGACCGAAATATGGTCGAAAAATTTAAACGAGTACGCCAGATTAAACTACATGAAACATAGATTAATACCATCGACATTTGCAAGCTCGATTCCAAAAAATTTCGTCCACTAATTTTACGCACAATTTGACTTTTGGTTTGACCGATTTGGCTGTAAATTTAACAAGTTTATTCCGGCTGATGAATTAGGTATCATGCAAGATGATTGACCTAAAATGATATGCAAAAGATCAATGATTCTAAGGGTAAAATTTGAGGTATGACACATCCTTATAATAGCCTCCTCATATACTTAATTGCTCTCTGTACCAGTTAATCCCAACTTTGTGACGACTTTCCATACTTTCTCGACCACATCTAATTCTATGTTGGCCCAAATACGCTTATTCCCTTGGACCATATCTGAATTCATAGTAGATTCAAAACAAAGAAAGAAACCCCCATAATATTGTTCTTCCATCCCCTTTTCAGGAGATGAGAGTTTGGTGAATTTTGATACCTTTGCTTTTGATGGTCAGAGAACTGTGAAGTAAGAGGACTTGATGGCCTAGATCCTCAACATCATCAGATTGCTTTGACTTTTCTTGATTTAACCTTATCTCGATTGGCCCCTCACTTCATGATCCATCCACTAAAGTTATGATTATTGTTTATGTCGCTTTCCTCTTCTTTATACCCCGTGACTTTTTTTAGGTCCACCTATGTATGTTTGGTCCTAACTACCTTCCGGTCATCATCCATCTCCATTAATCCTTTCGTTCACACTATTCGCGGGACTTACTTGCCCCTTTAACTTTTGATTTTTAACTTTTCCTCTGAGCCCCTAATCCATATATGTTACATTTGCCTCCTTTTCCATATTTTCAATTGATTGAAAAGATCCTTAAACCACGTGCTACATATGCTCCTTTTGGCCATGATTAATTTTGAGTGTGAAATTTTCTTCAAATACAGCAATTGCCTTTTCTATCATTTCCTCATCACCCATACCATCAACATTTCTACCTCTATGGAAGTCACAATTAATTTCTTCTATGTCAGAATCCTCATCTTCCTTCTCACAATTTTCAGATCTAGGATCGTGGGTATTCTACGTGACAATCCTAAATGGATATTGAGAGTCTTCCACCATTCTAATGTGATTCCCGTGGAGTCTTCCACCATCTCCATTGATTTTTACGTTAAAAGCTTCATTTAGAACCATGATTTATTTTGTTCTGATCATGAATCTTGCCACATCCATCCTTGTTTACTTGCTTGTATTATCATCAGAGCATACACAAACAAAATGAGGATGTGATAAATTCGGAAAAAAAACTTGGTGACCAAGCATGATAGCATCTTATATTTTATACTAAAGTGTTTATCAACTCTCAATATATGAATCACATAATTCAGTGTGTTTATAAGTGTTTCTCAATCCCCTTAGATATATCCCAAGGTCTTCCAATTCTTAGCATTCAATACTAAAAAACCCTTCATTTGTCTAATCTAAGTTTCTCTCACTTAACTAAAAATGACTTTTATAAGTGTCAAGATATGCACGTTGTATTTCACAAAAACATAGGCGCACACTATGTTCCACTAGGGTGCACCGCGTTTATGCCAAACACAGTGCATTCTTGAAAAATCCAAAATTTGGGTTTAAGCCAATCTCTATAATTCTTAACATTGACTTTAACATCGATGATAATGTTAATTTAACCATCAATCACCTTGCTTCTCTCTCTGAAGCCTAAATAGTTATTTAAGGAACTTGATTAAGTACTCCAAACAATTATTGAACCTCGATCTAGGCACTTGCATCCACTTGTACCCAACCATATTTTCCTGCGTAGGTAGTCTAGCAAACTCATAAGTGTGGTGCTTCACCAATAAATATTTTTTTATCATTCATTGTCTTCAACCATTTTTTACTCTCTTTTCTTTAGGATATTTGTCTGAAGGTCTTTGTTTTTTAGTCTTACAATCCTTCAACTACAATCAAAGTATAAAAATAAAGTCATAAGAGTTGGATCTTTGAAATGATACAATTTCCCTCTTTATCCTATCATGAGTCAAATGATAATCTAAAACCACTATAAATTTTCCATCATTAAAACTAGAATCGATAGCCTCATCGACATTTGTTCATAAATTGAGACAAAATTTATAACTAATACACTTTCTCTTTGACAGCATAATAATGCAATAGGATCCTTGAAATGATACTATTAATGCCCCATCATCTCACAATTCAAGAATAACCATATACAATGAAGACGACATTCATTTACACCTAAAATTAACAAATCATATCTCAACTGATAGAATTTGACGTTATCACCGAATTCAAACTCTAATACTTACAATAGTGTGTGAGGTTTTAGTAGTTACTCCTTTGTCCACAAACCAACAAAAATAAAAGTAAAAATAAAAAATAAACTTGTTATATTAGACAACATAGTTTAATGTCTAGATCTTCATCATTAAATTGAATATTTAGTAAAAGATAGATGAGATGAGCCTAGATATATTTTGAGAAAAAGAAAGATATATTCTCTTAAATGAGTTTTTTTTTCTTTGGATGGTCCAAATTGACATGGTGAACCACCTCTATCCAATGCAATATCCCAACAAACAAACTAGTTTTCCAAATGAAAAAACAATTCCTTTACCTAATATTAAATGCCAATTCCTTTCTACCCCGGTTAACTACACCTCATGAAATATTGTCAATAACGTATAAAATTGTGCCTAACTTTTATAGTCTTTAATAAATAGTGACATCTTTAATCAAAAGTAATATCTCCCCTCACCCAGATAAGTATTGTTCAAAACAAACTTATATAACTTGTAGAAACAAAATCCCTTATCATATCTTTCTTGCCTCCTTCTCCAACATATATATCATATTCACCACAACTCTTCTTCTTCCATAATTCTTGTAAGCAACTTTTTTCCTTCTTTGTTATATTCTTTGTGCCTCTTTTTGAAGTATATGAGAGACATGTTTTGGTTTATTTTCAATTTCAGGGCAACCCTTTTTCCTTTGTGAGGCTACAATTAGATGGAACAAGCTAAAGAAGTAGAAAATGGAGATTACGATGATGGAAGTCATAGGTTAACAACAAAGTCATACATGATGATCTTTGTTTTCTCTTTGTGTATAAGCATATTCGGAGGCTCTTTGTTGGTATGGTGGCTTCACAAATATCATTCAACAAATAGGCAACTTTGGATGGTACCGTTTAGTCTCATTTTCTTTCTAACTCCACTCATTATTTGGTTGTCTCTTTTCATTTCTCACTTGTGTATTTCAAAGAGTGGTGAAAAGTTAGAAGATGCTTCTATGAGTCAACTTACTCTAGTTCATCCAGAGAGATGATCTTTGGTATATAAGCTACTTTTTGTATGTTAATAGAAATAGCTCAAACCGAAGAACTTGAAAATTGCTTATAGTTTATGTAAGCTTCAATATAATTATTTTCCCCTTTTGTGATAATCATAGTGGATCTTCGTGTTATCAAACATATGCACTATGTTTATTCACTTTATTCTCTTTCTTTGTTTTTACTAGCAAAATAAATTAATCACAAAACTACTACTTAGCATAATAAGACATGTAAAGAATTAGCAAAGATATTCGTTTTCTTTGTCTGTAATTGAAAGTAATAATGTCATTTATATGACATAATGAGTTGATATATGTGGACCTTATTTTCGAGTAATAATGTAATATATTATGTAATTAAGAAATTGTAATAGGAAAAATCTATGAGAATCTACGTCATGTGTGTGATGTGGAAGTAGCACGAGAAAGAAATTAAAGTATGGTTAGGTTAGGTGGTCAGAGATGTTGCCTTCCCTAGATTATACTATTTTGAATTGACTAGACTATATAATATATGTATTGAGTCTATTTCAAAGCTAAACAAATTTAATTTATTTGGTATTGAGTCTATTTCAAAGGTAAACAAGTTTAATTTATTTGGTATGAAACTGGGGTAGTAAACCTAGATTTCGAGAACTAGAAGTTTCCGTAGAAAGAGAGAGAATATTAGTATAAAAACTTGTTTATTTTATTCATTCCTTCAACATTCTATTTATAAGCAATACATAAGAAACTGATAGTGAGAGAATGCATTCAAAAGGAAGAATCTAGAGAATAATCTTTGCAAGATTTTGTGAAGCCAATGATATGCTGTCAGCTCATTTCCTCATAACCGAATTTGTTGCATCTCGAGTGACATAATCTTCTAGATATCTTGGTCTAGTGATCTTTCTTTTGGACTTTTCTCTGATATCATTGTGGGCTTCTTCGGTCATGCCTTCTTTGGCCCATATGCTATCATTCCCCAACTCATCAGGAAGCACCTTGTCCTCAAGGTGGTAAGTCGCCTTAAGAGTCTCCTAATCCTCCCAAAATGTATCATCAGCATGAAGACCCTGCCATTGTACCAGCACCTCAAGACGTGGTTCCGTTGTCGGAGTCCAACGAGTGTTGAGTATCAGCATGGGAATGATGACAGGCTGATTCTGTACTGTGTTAGGGGGTAGAGTTGCCACAGGAATTGGTGTAGCAGCAACTTGGTGAAATGGTTTGAGCATCGAACAATGGAAAATTGGATGTATTTTGGACTCAGATGGAAATTGTAGTTTGTAGGCGACGGCGCCAATTCTCTCCAGAATTTGAAATGGACCATAAAAGCGTTTGTGTAACTTGGAATAGGTTGTGTTAGTGACCGAGGTTTGCCGATGTGGACGGAGTTTAACCAATACCCAATGCCCTACGTCATACTGCACATCACGTCTGTGTGTATCAGCAATTTGTTTCATAACCCGCTGCGCCTTGGTCAATTTATGGCATAATTCAGTCAGCATAGACTCGCGAGAGGCTAGCAATTCGTCCACAACTTCAATTGATGAAGTTCCTGCCAAATATTGTGCCACAGTGGGAGGAGGTTTCCCAAATGTAATCTCAAATGGAGATTTTCCAGTACCAGAATGCTGGGATGTATTGTAAGACCACTCTGCCCACATTAAATACTTTCCCCACGTTGCCGGTTTGGTATGGACAAAAGTGTGCAAGTATTGTTCGATGAATTTGTTCAAAACCTCAGTTTACCCATACGTTTGTGGGTGGTATGATGAACTCATTCGTAGCTTGGTACCACTTAATTTAAAAAGCTCGCGCCAAAAGCAGTTCACGAAAAAAGGATCACAATCGAAAACCAAACTTCGCGGCATACCATGAATTTTCCCCACAATTTCAAGAAACAACAGTGCTACTTTGTAAGCCGTGTAATGGGGGTGCAACATGCCCAAATGCACACCCTTGGAAAATTGGTCAACCACTGCGAGAGTTGTCATGTGTCCTTGATACGCAGGCAAGCCAACAATGAAATCTAAGGACAAATCCTCCCAAGGAGCATGTGGAAGAGGTAAAGGACACAATAAACCTGTTGTCTTCTTTGTTTCATATTTGGAATGTTGACAATCCAAACAAGCAAGAATATAGCGTTGTACATCCTCCCTGATTCCTGTCAAGATAAAATTGGGGCTGTTGCGTGCCAATGTTTTGGTAGTGCCTATATGACCGCCTGTAGGGGTTTTATGGAACTCCTCAAGTAAAAGTTGGATGAAAGGAGTGGTTCGGGGTAACCATATTCGCTCCTTATAATAAATCAGATCATGAGCAACCTTGAAATCTGGACAGCTAGTGGGGTTGGTGTGAATTTGTTGCAGTTTGGTGTTGAACTCGGGTTGTTGTAAAAGTTCCTTCTTCATGGATTTTAAAAAGGAGAAACTGGGTACAAGCAAGAAGAGGAATTCTGCAGAAGTTACCTCTGGTATGCGAGAAAGAGCATCAACCACCATGTTAGTTTTGCCAGAATGGTATTGAATCGTGTAATCATACCCAATCAAACGCGACAAGTACATTTGTTGCTCTGGGGTTTGAATAATCTGAGACATGAGTTCTTTCAAACTTCGATGGTCAATGAGAATGACAAAGGAATGGCCCAATAGATATTGACGCCATTTCTTAACAGCAGTAGTAATGGCAAAGAGTTCACGCACATATGTTGAAGCTCGCATCATTTTAGGACAAAAAGGTTTGCTAAAGAAGGCAATTGGGTGGTTCTGTTGGGACAACACAGCCCCCATACCAATTCCAGAAGCGTCTATCTCAACATTTAATGGCAAGGTAAAATTTGGAAGAACCAATACTGGTGCATGACTAACAGCATGTTTGAGACCATCAAATGCCAATTGCGCTTCAGGTGACCATCCAAATTGATCCTTTTTTAGCAATTGAGTTAAAGGAGCAGCAATGGTTGCATAACTTTGATGAAACAACGATAAAAACCTGTTAACTGCAGAAAACCACAGAGAGCTTTGATAGTAGTAGGTTTGGTCCACAGTTGAATTGCTACAACCTTTTCCTGGACTTGTTCGACCCCCTGCTGTGACACAATATGCCCCAAATATTCAATCTGACGTTGAGAAAATAAGCATTTGGATTGCTTGAGAAAAAATTGTCCATCTTCTAGGACCTGAAAAGTTTGCTCTACATGCATCAAATGATCCTCGAAACTGGTACTGTAGATTAATATGTCATCAAAGAACACAATGATAAAACGGCGCAGAAACGGTTTAAAAATGGTGTTCATAGTAGCTTGAAAAGAGGAAGGAGCGTTAAAGAGGCCAAAAGGCATCACTTTAAACTCATAGTGTCCTTGGTGTGTCTGAAATGTAGTTTTTTTGATGTCATCTTCTTGCATTCGAATCTGATGATATCCCTGCAGCAAATCAATCATCTTACCCTTTCAATTCTAATTCATGGTAAGGTCATTGTAATCCGTCAAAATAGGTTCCAACGATTTCATCAATTGTACTCCTATCATAATATCCGCACCGCTGATAGGGAGCACATGTAAATCGATGATGAAAGTGTGTGATTGGATATGTATCCGGACTTGGGAGCAAATCTGATGGCATTCTATCTCATTACCATTACCAACCATAACCCTAAGGGATGAAGTGGCTTGGGCCTTAAGCCCAAGTGACTTGACTAGCCGCTCTTGGATAAAGTTATGGGTGTTACCGCCATCAATCAGGATCACCACATTCTGGGTGGAGACCCGGCCCACCATGCGAAGTGTTTCTGGGGCAAGGTTACCCGAAAGGGCATGGAAGTTGATTTGTGCTTGGTCTAGAATTGGGTCAAGATCGTGGGTAAGGGGAATTTTAGGTTCACTTTTGTTGGATTCAAGGTGTTCATCTTCCTCCATTATTAACACAAAGAACTTTTATGCACACTTATGGCCCGGACTAAACTTCTCATCGCAATTAAAGCACAATCCCTTCTCACGCCGTAGTGACATCTCGGATGGAGTGAGGTGTTTGAAATAAGGTTGAGATATTTTGGGGGTGTTCGTGAGGGGTGTTTTGAAAGATTGGTGAGTGGTAGGAGGAGTCGGAAGAATACCTCTGGATCAAGAGCAACGACGACTTTCGTTGATTTTCTCTTCCTACAAACGAGCCAGAGCAGCCGCCTGAATCAAAGATATCGGTTGTAACGCCGGAAATTCTCGGCGAACTTCCGGTACAAGTCCGGAAACGAAACAACTCAAGAGAAAACAAGGAGCTAACCCCACAATGTGATTAGCTAGGGTTTCGAATTCCGTCAAGTAATCATGCACCGAACCTTTCTACGTGAGTTTGAACAGCGCCCCCTTTGGATCATCATACTCAGATGGTGCAAAAAGAGCTTCCAGTGCGTGTAAAAAAGATGCCCACGATGAGATCAGAGCATTTTTTGACATCCACTGAAACCACCCCAAGGCTGGGCCTTCCATGTAGAAGGATGCGATCGTCAAACGTTCAGATTCCGGTGTATCATGATACTCAAAAAATTGGTTGATTTTGAACATCCAACCCACTGCATCAGTACCGTTGAAGCGAGGTACATTGAGTTTCATATGGTGAGGTTTGTTGGAGTTGTGGGATGAAGAGCCTAGTGTAGCTGAATGCAACGGCGGCTCGAGGGAAGAAAGTTTGGAGGCCATGCATGTTTGGGAATTTGTGAGATTGGTTTGATTTGTTGTTAATCGTGTTATGGCATCGTCAATAACTTTCGAACGAGTGTCGTCAGCCATGAAGGAAGACAATGAGAGCACCAAAATTTTTAGGGATGAGGTAGTAAACCTAGATTTCGAGGACTAGGAGCCTCCTTAGAACAAGAGAGACAGAGAGAGAGAGAGAGAGAGAGAGAGAGAGAGAGAGAGAGAGAGAGAGAGAGAGAGAGAGAGAGAGAGAGAGAGAGAGAGAGAGAGAGAGAGAGAGAGAGAGAGAGAGAGAGAGAGAGAGAATATTAGTATGAAAACATGCTTATTTTATTCATTCCTTCAACATTCTATTTATAAGCAATACATAAGAAACTGATAGTGAGAGAATGCATTCAAAAGGAAGAATCTAGAGAATAATCTTTGCAAGATTTTGTGAAGCCAATGATAAGCTGCCAACTCATTTCTGCATAACCGAATTTGTTGCATCTTGAGTGACATAATCTTCTAGATATCTTGGTCTAGTGATATTTCTTTTGGGATTTCCTCTGATATCATTGTGGGCTTCTTCGGTCATGCCTTCTTTGGCTCATATGCTATCAGAAACTAAACAAAATAATAGAATAAAAATATGAAATGTATGATTCACATTTTAATGGTTGATTTTGAATATAATGAGTTCTATTTATATGATATGTGTAATGAATTAAAAATTAATATGGAAAGCGAAATTTGATTTTAAAAATAAAAATAGTTTTTATATGTTAAAAAGTTTTACCTATAAAATTGATTGTTATTTCAAATTTACTAGTAGTTATTTTGGTTCTTAAATTTATTATGCGTTATATATATATATATATATATATATATATATATATATATATATATATATATATATATATATATATATATATATATATATATATATATATATATATATATATATATATATATATATATATATATATATATATATATATATATATATATATATATATATATATATATATATATATATATATATATATATATATATATATATATATATATATATATATATATATATATATATATATATATATATATATATATATATATATATATATATATATATACTCCACTGAGGTTAGGCTTAATAGGACCACGCTGAAGGGCAGAAGACCCGTCGGGCACAACCTCCCCCCCTCCCCCCCGGTCGGGCATAGGCCAAGAGCTGTCGGGCCGAACCATCGCAGTCAACCAGCAAGCATCTTTCTTCCCCGTCGTCGAACAGAGTACAGCCTACTCGGGGAGCTCCTCGGACCTCCCCCCACGTTTTCTACGTGTCCCTCACGCAGGGACACGTCATAAAGTAACTACCCACGTCCTGGAGATTCGGTCTTCCTCCTCCCGGATAGTTTGGAACAGTTACCCTAGGGTGAAGACCACGTGCTGGTCTTCACGACGCCACGTGATCCCTAGCAGTTACTAACATTGGACCTGGCAGCCCAGCCCAGTGCTAGGTAACCGTTGGCCCTGCGCTGGGGGCTCACTATAAATACCCTCTCTTACTCTCTCTCTGTACTTGTTCCCACTCTGCTCGTCACTTACTTTTGCATCATAGTGTGTTTCAGGTACACCCCCTCCTCTTCCATATCTTTGGTGAACAACTAGCAGATCAACAACGCGTGGCAGGTCACGGATTCCTTTCTGATCAGGTCATATTAGTGGCGTCGTCTATAGGAAGATATCTCCCCCGTTTCTCCGAGCGGAGAACCAAAGCTTCCTCCGTTCAAATTTCAAGATCATGACTAGCCCACGTCACAATGACGTTGTCCACAACTGCGCCATCGCCCCGGTCACCAACGGCAATAATCAGCCGAGGACATCTCAACCCTACGAGATCAAGGTCAGGGACGGCCAAAATTCCTCCCCTTCATCCAAGGACGCGACACACCATGTCGTTCCTCGGGCGAGGAGCCCGGCGGTATTCCAGCCCGTTCCCACACCGGCTGGGGCGGACCCGACGATGGTTGCCCTCTTCGCATCCATCAACTAGACAAACATGATGCTAGTCCAACAGAATGAGCGCATCGGCACGCTAGAACACGACACATCGTCCCGCTCCCTTCTGCGGGGAAATCGGCGCGGGAACTCTCGGAGCCCCTCTCCCCAACCAAGGGGGCACCGACCACAGTTGGAGAGGCCCCAACCTGTGGCCTCCAAGAAACGAGCAAGGTCACCACCCGGAACGAGAGGCGTTCCCCGGAGCCAAGGGCGAACAGGCCTGAAGCCCCGGCCAGAAGACCAATGGGGTGTAACCCGCCTCCTCGGCACGAACCGTCGCCTCCGCAATCCATGGTTCGCAGCGACGAGGACGACTATAAGACCCCTCTGTCATGGGAAATCATGGCGACCCCTATCCCCTACGGGATGGAGAAGCCACCCATGCTCTCGACGTACAATGGCACCTCGGACCTAGACGACCATCTGGAGGATATCGAGGCGATGCTCGACTAAAGGAATGTCCGGGGAGCCATCAAGTGCAGGCTCTTCCTGACAACACTGAGGAAAAGCACCATGACATGGTACAAAAGCCTGAAGCCTGAGTCCGTCACATCTTGGAGGATCCCAAAGGATCTATTTTCACGGCATCAAGGCGGCATCCGAAGACGGAGGTCGCGCTGGGCGCAATCATCCAGGCCCCGGATGAGCCTCTCAGGAACTACATTGAGAGGTTCACGAGGGAGGCGGTCTAGGTAACGACTTCAGACAATATGAAGTGCTACCTGAGGGAGAAAGGCCTACGCCGAGGCTCCAAGTTCTATGAGGTTGTGGCCATCTGCGTCGTTGTCCCGTTTCGTTGCCAAGTCCGCACAGCATGCCCTCCCGTTCTTCAAGCTACTAAGAAAGGAAGTCACGTTCGAATGGACGGAGGCATGCGAACAAGCCCTCCTCCACCTCAAACGTGTCCTGCCAGAACCGCCCGTCCTGACGAGGCCCGATGTTGGGGAAGTCCTCTACTTGTACTTGGCCGTGTCAAACGAGGTCGTAAGCGCCGTGCTGATCTGGGAAACCCCTGACGGGCAGAAACCGATCTACTTCACGAGCAAGGCCCTCCACGGCCCAGAAGTAAGATATCAGCGAATCGAGAAAGTCGCCCAGGCCCTAATCAATGCGGCCAGGAGGCTCCGACACTACTTCCTGGCCCACACCATCGTGGTCAGAACCAAACAGCCCATCAAGCAGCTGCTCGGACGGCCCGACATGGCTGGGCGCATGCTGAAGTGGTCGCTGGAATTCTCAGAGTTTGAATCATCTACGAAGGAAGAAAAACCCTTAAGGCCCAAGTCCTGGCCAACTTCTTCTCCGAGATGACCCTCGCGGCAGTGTCCACCCTAGGAACTCACAAGTGGACCATCTTCGTCGATGGCGCTTCAAGCCCCTCGGAAAGCGGCGCGGGCATCATCCCTAAAAATGAGGAGGGCACTGTCGTGGAAGTCTCCCTAACGCTGGCCTTTCCAACAACGAACAACTAGGCCGAATACGAAACCTTTCTGGCCGGACTCCGCCTGGCAGAGGATCTCGAAGCCAAGGAAATAAAGATCTTCACAGACTCCTAGCTAGTCGCATCCCAAGTCCGGGGCGAATACCAAGCAAAGAATGATGACCTGGCCGAATATTTGGCCCTTATCAAGGAACGGATGAAGAGTTTCGACTCCGTGGAAGTATAGCACGTGCCTCGCGAATAGAACACACGGGCGGACGTCCTCTCAAAGTTGGAGAGCACCAAGAAAAAAGGCGGAAACAAATCCGTCCTCCAGGAGATCCTCGCTCAACCAAGCACGGAGAGGGCGAAAATGCTGCTCGACGTCAACGCCATCGGGGACGCCGACTAATGGACGACTCTAATATACGCCTACCTCAACACGGGGCGCCTCCCCGACGATGCTAAGGAGGCCAGTACGGTCAAGCGACAATCCTGCTCGTATGTTCTGCTCGAGAACAAACTATACAAAAGGGGCTTCTCGATCCCTCTCCTCAAATGCATCGACAAAACCCAAGCCTCGACCATCCTGCAAGAAATCCACGAAGGCATCAATGGGCAACACCTCGGAGGGTGGTCCCTGGCGAGGAAAGCCTTACGGGATGGGTACTACTGACTGACAATGCAGGAAGACGCGAAGGAACACGTCACAAAGTGCGACAGGTGCCAGCGGCACGGGGACATGCACCTCGCCCCCCGAGCGAGCTCAAGCCCCTTTCCTCCCCTTGGTCGTTCTCCTGGTGGGGGATGGATATCCTCGGCCCATTCACCTTGAGCTCCTATCAGAATAAATATCTGATAGTAGGCATCGATTACTTCACCAAATGGATCGAGGCCGAAGCCCTCGCCAAGATCACAGCGCACAACATACTTCGCTTCTACAAGAGGAACATCCTCGCCAGGTTCGGAGTCCCGCTCTTCATAGTCACCGACAACGGGACATAGCTCACCGACAGGAATTTCCGAGACTTCGTCACCAAACTCGGGACCAAGCACCATTTTAGTTCGGTCGAACACCCACAAATGAGCGGCCAAGCAGAAGCCGCGAATAGGGTAATTCTCTGAGGTCTAACACGAAGACTCGGCGACGCCAAGAAAGGATGGATCGAGGAGCTCCACAGCGTGCTCTGGGCCTACTGAACAATGCCTCACTCGACCACAAGAGAGACCCCGTTTTGAATCACGTACGGAACCGAGGCGGTCATCCCGGTGGAAATAAGAGAACTGTCCAGAAGGACTAAATCTCCCCTCGAGGAGGAAACCAACGATGAGGCTCTCCGGGATGAGCTCGACCTAGTCGAAGAGATCCGATCAGCAGTAGCTCTCTGCAAAGCCACACTAAAATAAAAAATCGCCCTTCGCTATGACAGCAAAGTCCTAAAGCGTGAATTCCAGGTCGGCGACCTGGTTTTGCAAAGAAACCAAAAGGACTCACACGAGGGTAAACTCGCCTCGAATTGGGAAGGCCCCTATCGTGTCCAGGACAAGACGGAGCACGGGGCCTACTACCTCGAGAACTTATACGGGGACGAAATAGCTCGACCATGGGACGCTGAAAAGCTAAAGAAATACTACAGTTAAACACTGCCCGCGAGGACACTCCTCGCGACCACAGGAGCGCGACGTGGTACGACCGCGTCTCCTCGGAATCAAAGAGATAGTAAGCATCTGCCCTTTGTGTGTGCAGGCATAATGCTCTGCTCGACGGAGACTCCTCGATCGAGAGTCTCTGTCGCAGTACCAAGATCGTCAGAACACCCAGCTCGCGATGAGACGTTCACGCCGCGGGGGTGGGTCCCCAACTGTGGTCCACCTCCGTAACCGACCAGGTAACCACACCGGTCAACCGGCCAGTTCCCTACACTATCGGGCACAACAATTGTCGAGCTGATATTCCCAACATACAAAACAAGCATAATAAATATACATTACAAGCATACAATCATGCATACATGAATAACCAAGCATACACACAAACTTAGAAGGAAAAGCAAAAATTCCATAAAATGGGCACAAGCCTAGCAGTCAAAACGTTACAATAAAAGGCTCTTGGCCCGAACAAAAGTAAAAACTTAGAAAAACATGGCACGTAGGCCGAGAACTACTTGGCACCCAGGCCAAATGAAAAATAAGGGGCACGCAGGCCGCCATCCCTACTCTAAGTGATCCTCCTCCTCATGGGCAGCATGGTCTTCATCCTCGTCATCCGAGCCTCCGGGCGCAATGATCCGGCCTTCCTGGACCTGATGGAAGGGACCAACCCCATCGGTCACCAGGTCAGAGTTGACGAGCCTGAGTTGGTCGACAGCATGTTTAAAACCCACCTCGACGACTCCTAGGTAGTCCTCCTCTAGCTGACGAACCCTGTCCACGAGCTCTCACTGAGACACCATCAACCGCTCCTCTTCAGACTCCTTCTCGACCAGAGAGACCAGATCCTCGAGCTCAGTAACACGACCTCTGACCCCCTTCAGCTCATCATCTCTTTCCTTCAAGGATTTCTCCAGCTCCCCAATACGCTCTCGGTGGAGCTTATCCTGCTTCTGGTATTCCTTCTAGTCGGCCGCCAGCTTAGACTGGACCTCCTCGGACGCCGCGAGGTCGCTCTTGACAGCAGCCAAATCCTCCAAGGAGCAACCCTCCTCATTCAGCACGAGGGTTGTCTCAAAGATCCTCACCATCGCGGCCAGGTCCGCGGACAGCATCTTCCTCCGGGTCTCTTTGCCCGCGAGCAGTATGCTCTTAGCCTCCTCTAGGGCCACCCTGGGATCGTTCCTCCCCGAAAAGAAATTTGGCCGAAGGTAGCAGGGGGCAGAATAAACCCACGCTCCGGGGACCCGTCCGTGAGATCAATCGAAGGCACCTTGACCTCCCGTTGTCTCTTTGGGGCCGGAGGCTGCGTCGGGGAGCCAATTCCCTATGGAGACGAGGCCGTTCTCGAAGGGCCAATAACTAATTCCCTCCGAACAGCTGTGGTCCGACCTTGAGGACGACGGCTACCCCTGTTCATCAGCCTTGTCACACGTTCCTCCACGGAGCCCATGGTGCTTGCGAGAAGAGCACAAGAAAAATAGTTAGAATCAAAATCGAAAACAAGTAACAAGATCAATTGAGGAATTGCCCAAGCTACCTAGGAGCCGATGGGCCTCAGCCTCGCTCCGACACTCGAGCAGAGCCTTTGTGTTGATACACCGGATCTCTGTCCATATCTACCCGTCTGCTTTGCAGATATACTCCCCGTCAAGAGACACGCACTTCCGAGGTGGAAGACGCCCGACAAAATCCGTTAGCTTTTGGATGGCCAAACTGTCTTCCTCGCACAGGTGGCTAGGCTGGTAGATGAAGTTGTCAATGCCCGTATGGAAGTGCAGGTCCGCCCAATCCAGTGGGAAGTTAGAATTGTAACTATCCTCGTACCGCCCGTCCACTACGATCACCTCTCTCCGGACTGAGTCAGTGTATGGCTGGAAGATTCTGATCGGTTGCTTGAAGGAGACCTAGTTATGCCGACCAAACACCGTCTGGCGCTGCAGATGGAAAACGCAGAAGAACAGCGGGATGGTGACCCCGAGCTCAAGGTATATGCAGACGATCTCAAATGCCCGGATGAAGGCCAAAGAATTAGGATGAAGTTGGGGCGGCGCCAGCATTAAATGGTCGAACACGCCCTATTGGAATCCGGTGACAGGCATGTGCGTCCTCACCTCCTTGAAGGCGAACTCGTACATCGGAAACCAACCAATGTCGTACCGCGAGCATATACGGTCTAACTCCCTTGTGTAGCGGTAAAAATTGTGAGTGTAAGTTATTGACTAACTTAACTCAAAGAAAACAAGAGTCGCCACCGCACTTTTATTTTATCCAAATACAGGAAAGGAAAAAGAGCGAACAAAACCAAAGAGTTCTAAAATAAGAACACGAGGCAGAGATCGGGGTAAGGGGGTTGGTTACGCAATGGGAAGGTGTTAGCACCCAAAACGTCTATAGTACTCTATAGGAGCCCTTTGAAATATTTACGCTTTTTGGTTTGAAAATGGTTTGTTTGAAAAGAGATTGGGGAGATGAGAAGAGAATTATTTTTTATATTTTTGTGTTTGGAGAGACTTATCGTCTCATGCCTACGTACCCATAAAGTGCAATATGGAATCAAAACCCCGTAGTTCGTGGTACAAATGACAAAATTTTTGTTGGTTTTGATTGATTTTAGATGTAAAGACAAGTCGTCATTTCAAGGAGAAAACTGCGACTATCCACCCACGAGTATTAAAACAACATTTGCGTCACATAAAGATGGAGGATTTGCTTGGATTATCAACAAGACTATCACTCAACATCAACGTGGAAAATGTCAAAGTCTTAATAATATGGGGAATAGGAGATTTACATCTCAACTATAGAAATGAATCATGTCTAAACTTTATGAAAAGTTTTAAAGTGAAAAAGTGCATAAAGGCACAAAAAGAGTTGATGAGTTTTTGTATTTTTTATGTCTTTTGAAATTAGTCAAAACATGATTAACATTGATTGACTTTTATTAAGAAAAACAAAGTTTAAAAATCACTTGACGAAAGTCAAGGTTTTATTGCGAAAGCGGTTTTGAAGTTTGAAACCAAGAAGGTTTTGAAAGAGGGAGAAAGTTTTGAAAATTTAAGAAGGGGAGGAGATGAAGTGACTATCCTAAAAAACAAAATAAGAGCTAGAGATAAGAAAGATCTAACCGACTTGTAGCACACTCCATAGCAAGCAAAAAAGAATTCCATCCGATTTAAAGCATAAGCTAATGAGCGAGCCAAATAAAGGCTAAGATCCACAATACTCCAAGCATAGGAATGAGAGCCCTAATTCTAAGTCCAAAGATCCATGAAGTCCAAGGTCTAAGAGTAGTCCAAGAGCATAACCACAAAGTTAATAGCACCAAATTTTTTAGATGTTTTATCCTTTATTAATGTTTTGAACAAAGTATGGTCCAAGTGGACAAAAAAGAAATGACATAAACATAAACAAAGATATGATATGAAATGATAAAATGGAAGCATAAAAGTAAGAAATAAGGAGTAAGAAGAGAATATAAACAAAATTAAACAAGGATATTGTTAGTGAATTAGTGGTTAGTGGTTAGAACATATGATCAATGATGATTAATCCTTGCACTTAGACCAAGATTAATGAAAATTCATTAGAGGATTGATAGAATCAAAGCCTCCTAACAATGATTTTCATAGGTATTGGAGTTAAGACAAGCAACTAAACATACTTGGACTTTTAAACGTAAGTTTGAGCCACGAATGATCATTTTCCGATTAAGGGACACTTTAGCGCTATGTTAAGCAATCGTAATCGGGTTTATGTAGAAACCACGACTATCTGAGGCCGGTCAATAAAATGTTAGTGTTAATACATGTTAGAGAAATGATATGTAAATCACTCTCCTAAAACATGCCACACAAAAAGAAAAGAGGTAGTGATCTCATCACAATCAAGATTTTTAATTAATTAATCAAAGGTAATCTATCACTATTCCAAAGTAAGGAGAATTATCTCAATGATTATTCGTCCATAGATTTGAAATAATGAAGATTAAACAACCTTGATAATCAACAATCTATGATCCATGGATTTCATCGATCAAAAATAAAAAGAAGAAGAAAAAGAATTAAAATGAAAAGAAATTTCAATTTGAATCTTAAATCGATTAAATTATCATCAATATCAATCACCTCTCTTGGTGGATAAAATCGACACCCAAAGTCCATTGATATTGATGAAATTTTATCAAAATTTAGGATCCAAAACAAACCAACAATTAATCCAAATTAAAATATTTTTAAATAATTTTTTTTTAAGAACTTTTTCTAAGAATATTATTAATAAAACTAGTAAGAAAAGGAAAAGTGGAAAACTCCACGTCCAAATTCAAAAAAAAGAAATTAAAAAAAGGAAAGAAAATTGAAATAAAAACAAATGGAAAGGAAAAAAGAGAAAGAAAAAAAAACAAATCAGACTTCTTCTTCGTTCTCAACCGCGACACTGTTCACGGACATGGATGCTTCGGCGCTCTCTCAAATCGGAGCGGCGGGACACGAAAAGTACACGGTTGCAATCGAAATGCAAAATGGACTCCAAATATGTTCTCGATTTCAAGCGAAACTTAAACATAGAGGCACATTCAGAAGATGAAGTTTCGACAAAAACCGGTAACTACCTTCAATTGGGGTGAATGACGATTGGATTTCTCTTCTTCTCTTTCTTCTTTGAATCTGGAGATGCGAAATTGAATTTCACTTTTTGATGATGAAGGTTAAAGAAAAATTGAAGGGGAATATTGATGAATTTTCAAAGATTATGAATCTTGAAGGTGATTGAAGAAAGTTTGGATTGAAGTTTGGTTTTATTTTTGCAGAGGTTTTCTGGCTTTTCAAGCTTGAAGAAATGAATGAGGTATGTGTGGTATTTATAGATGAGAATGAGTGAAAATGATTTGCCGTTTGGGTCTTTTTTCTGCGTTTTGGTTATTTGATGTGGGTTGTGCGTGAACTGTGATTGTGAATTTTTTTCAAGTCGTTTTTGAACTAGTACCTTCACACGTGATATGTCGTTTTGATATTTTCTCTTTCAGCTCACTTAAGTGACGTGGACTATTTTATCTTTGTTGCAGCTGGCTCACTTGAATTTATAACACGGCTGGGATTTAGCTTTGGCTTTCATGGCTCAACCTCAATTTCAAACCACTTTTGCTCTGCTTCCTCTTCTGCAATACAGAAAACCTGAATCTTACAACTCTCAAAGCTCTCTTTGGTGTGTTATCCGCTTCTTCAAGAAATAATACCTACTATTCTGATTAGCACTCTTTGCCGAATATCAGAAAATGGCTTCCAGAACCATTCATCCGAATCTTGCAATTTGGAAACAGGTGAATACAGTGAAGCACTCTGGTTTAACACCTTTGAATCAGCAATTGGACAACTAGGTTGAATATTTATATCAACTGGAAAGTTTTGATGTACTTGAATATGGCCATTTTCTGAAGGAAACTGAGTGAAAACATTTGAACTCAATTCCAACTTTGGGTCAGAATATCTCTTCAATCCCAAACCATCAACAGTTTGTATTTTCACATTCTGTGGGATATCAAAAGTTTTAGATGTATCACCCTGTTCATTGCACTCTAGAGGGGATCCACTGATAGGAATTTCCTTTATTGAGATTTCATTTACTTTCACAGATGTTTCTGACATAAATTTTACACGGGTATCCCCATTTACATTGCCATCTTCCCTAAAATTACCTATAGATGCAACTTCTCTACCAGCAATACCTTCCACTTTCGAATAGCTGTACTCTTGCGCAACTTTCTCAGGTGAGCGTAATGATTTCAAGCGTCGACCCCACACAACGGATTCCATAAGAAGATCCCACATCAATCGGTTAAGACTGAGAAGATTGACGGCAGCCCGATCTGGATCAACTTTCTTAGCGGCCACCATCTTGATGTAAACCTCAAACTCTTCTCGTTCATTCTTTAACATCTTCTCAACCTCGGAGAACTCTCTTTTTGATCCTCGGTTAGGATTTGATCCATCAAAGTTTACAGTCTTCAAACAGTTTGCAATTTCTGTGAACAATCTTATGCCTTTCACGTGCACTTTATCTGTCTCTTCCATAAGCCACTCATGTTTTATAGCACCACCAAGTTCTAGCTTTTGAGGAGGCATAGACACGGTGTAAGTAGCAACTGAGGAATGCATCAATAAGAAGTGGAGAAAATCCCTATCAAGAGAAAGGCTACAGCTCAATTTGCTGCTAGATGAATAATGAGAAAGGCTAAGGTCCAAAAATTTTCCAAATGACAAACTGCGGGCAGTGGTGGATATTAACACTCTCTTTGTAGAGCAAGACTTGCATTTTCTACAGCGGCTCCACATCCAAATTTTCCTCTCTTCCTCCCCAGGTAAAAGATCTCCTGTTGCCAATTGTTTCACTTGTATAGTGAGCTGATAATAAAGGTGCGCTTCTGGCAATTCTTGACAGGTGTCACAGTGTCTTGTCTGATTGAGTAGGTTATCCTGCAAAAACTTTCCAAGTGGGATGTCAAAATTCTTGTAGAACATAATATGGGAAAAATGCCTTTGCTGGCATACAGTTCCTTTTGAGGCATTACGGCTAGACATCAAGACCAAAATACTCTGAGAATCCAACACTGCATTGATATCATCTTTACTTTGGAGTCCTTTTCTATCACTATCAACTTTACTTATATCACCATTGGAATCTAAGTGCATAGGTGAGGACGGGGATTGTCCATCGCATATGGGAATATCAGTAGTAACTACTCCATTTTCATCTGAATGCTCAAGAGTCGGCGGAACACTTGAATTAATAGACAATGAATCGCTGGATTGGATCAATGTTGGTTGTATATTAACAACAATCTGAACAAGTGACTGTACTATCTGAGAAGCAGACACAGGAAGGGACAGTATTTCAATGACAGCAGTCTCAAGAACCAGCTGAGTATATGTGCCAGGATCCTGAATTTGGTAGAATGCCTTTTGGCTCTCGGAAGCATTTGGTAATCCAGACTGAGATACTGCCGGTGGTGAAAGAAGCTGGGTGCACTGGTGTATAACAGTTGTTTCTGCCTGCTGCCATGTTTGGATTGCAAGGCTCCTTTTATCTGGTCGACCACTCAATGCTTCACGCATAACAGACGGGAAGTATCGTAGTGTTTTTTCTGACCATGTATGTACACCGACTGCCATTATTTGATCCAACATGTTTTGAAGATAAAGCAGGTGATTAGCATCCGCAATCCCGCGTCTTAATATCTGCTACACGTTCACTCAGTCCTGAAAGACAAAGTACTACACACTTCTTTGGGAACTTAGTTGCAGTTGAAGCTATATGATTGACAACCTCAATAACCTGGAAGAGCCTCAGCTATTGGCATCCTGTCGCGAGCTTGATAAACCCACAACTTCGTTACTTCTTTTACAGTCATGTCCTCCTCCTCATCTGGTGATTATCCCTCTCCGAGAACACGGACGGCCTGCCCTGTCTGTATCTTGCCACTATAAACTCTACCAAAAGCATCAAACACACTACAATCAGATTTTGGATACAACTTTGTTATATTAACCATTAGTAGGCCAGAAGAATCCCATTGTGTCATGACTCTCTAAAAATTCCAGCAGAAGGAAACTCTTTCAAAAATGTTTCTACAGCTCCTAATACATACAGAGCTCCAGCAACTGCATTTCCAACATAAACCAATACTAACTCCAACTTCTGGACCAAGGGCGCGACCTATGAGGTAGTACGGTCCGAAGAATCCCACAAGCCTGAGTGAATGCTTGATATCCCTTCAATATTTCCAATACAATAGCCTCTCCCTGTGACCTTGATAGAATAAGGGATAATGCATCAAGTATTGTCAGCCAGAGCGAGTCAACCATTGAGAGGCAGAGAACTGTAGTTTTACCAGTCCATTTAACAGGTGGATCATTATCAAATCTAGGTGATTCAAGCTCTCCAACATCTATAGCCTCATCTGTTAAAGTTGCAACAGTGAAAACAACTCCTAGGAGTCCTTCAACTTCTACTAGTTTATCATTGGTATGTAAATTTGTGTCTGACTTATTGACTTGCTGAATGTGATTACTGCCATCTTCCAAAGTAATAGAATGGACTCCATTAGCCATACTACTAGGAATAAGTTCTGAATAAACAGAAGTCTCTACTACATTCTTCTCTGATTCAAAATTTTCTAAATCATCAGTATTTATTACAGTTTCTTCAACACTAAAGTTGCTTGATCTGTCAGCCAAAGACCCTTCAGGTTCAACTATCATAGAACATGACTTATCATTGATTGAGGAAGTCGTACTCAGTTTATCTATAAGTTCCTCTTCTTTTCATTCAAAAATTTCCTTACGACATGCTGCCGTATATTCCTTCATGACAGTACTTATCCTATCATCAGCAGACATCATAATAACAAGAAGATCAATTCCAACCCAACATGTTCAAGGAGTTTATAACCATCCATTTTCCTTGCCACAATGTTATCAAATTTATTAAAGCTTCATGTGCTTTCAATAAATGACTCTTCAATCCTGGCTGCTAATATTGATGGATTGGTAGGATCAATAATTGCTGCATTGGGTCTCATTCCCGCTCGCTCAGAAAGAGTTTCAATAGAATCCAAAGCAATTGCCGATGGTTGCTTTTTCTGAATTGAACTGCGCTTTAGCTTCTTGCGAAAATCAGCAGATAGTGCGACAGTTGCAGAGAAAACAAGAGTTTGCCTTTTCTTTCTTTGGACACTAGAAACGGTAATACAACTTTGTGCATCTTCTTGGCTGCTTGGGAATAATCTCTGATCATTTCGTACAGACCTGCACATCTAGAAAGTGCCTTCAAATAGTTTCCATCAAGAGCTATAACCAGACTGCGATCTGCAATAGCATCGGTTATTTGACCTAACACTTTATATGCCGCGACGCGATTACAATAACAGACAGCTGCAAATGGACGAGACTCCAAATTAAAAGATAAAACAAATGTATAGTGTTCAACAGCTTCTGCGTGTCGTCCAGCCTGATATGCTTCATTACCTGCGGTCTTATGATGCAAAAGCTCGCGTACAGTGGCAGCTAGTGGTATAAGTGACCCCCAAAACCTTGCTTCACAGAGGAGTTGTTGCAAGTAATCAGAAAAAACTCATGATCAGGAACTCCAGTAACAGACCCATACAACTTGCCTTCGCCATGGGTTAGTCGGAAGAAAATCGCAGCCTTAACACCACCTGTATTACTAACAGATAGCAACTCAGACCTTTGACCTTCAGTTTGAATTGATGCCATTGTCCAGGAAGCTCACTCTTGATTGAGCTTTCGATACTCTCAGATGTATCCAACTAATAAGAATTTCTACAGAATCACATTCTAAAAATACCGATGATTGTGAGACTGGAGAATTTATCCACATTGGCTTCTCAGAGAATCATTCACCTTAATAACAACTTGAGATAGATGGACATGCATGAGAATTAACGAGCTTAGAATCATCTCTTGTTGAGTTTGATACTTCCAATCTTCCCAATCTTTCACCGTTGAAGCAGACGCATATTCATACCCTCTTCCGGCAATATCATCTTTGGCAGCAGCTGCTAAGTGTTTCAAATGCATGGATGCACTTTCTGCATCAGCAACAGGCTTTTGTTGACCATATTGCAAATAAACTCTCCCACAGGGAGGATCAATACGGTGACCAGGCATTGTTAGTCTTGGCAAGACAGGTATGGCACATTGACCTTCAGTTTGCAACGCATCACGAACTGCTGCAAGTAAACTATCACGAGATGTGCTTGCGTAAACATGGATGGGGCATCCATCACTGAATTCAATTGCAAACATCTGGGATTCTTCAGCAAACCGAACAAGAGCACACACCGAAGATAAAGGACGAACACTAACAGCTTCATAGTTCTCAGGACGCCTTTCCACAAGTGAAACCTTTGTAAGTATGAGCTGACGAGATACCGCATCACCGTGATCACCTAGTCCACCTTTTGGGCCAACTCCTAATCTCAACCCCGGAACATTTAGAGTTCCATGGGCAGCAGAACGTAACCGTGAGACCAATCATAGAATGTTGATGTATGAAAGGAGGTCTATTTATCAACACTTTATCCCCATCAACAAGAGGCCGATAAATTACGTCTCCTATCTGCAAATCTTGTTCAGAATTATCCAAACCAGATCGGATTCTCTCTGTCGTAGAAGCGGCATCGGGCTTTTGATGCATTGAAGAATTTGTTGGGACGGCATCATTGTAGTAGGGCTTTACTCTAGGAGTTTCATCCTTTTGAACTTTTTTCTCTGAGAGTAATCAAGATCAGGTAGGCCATCATGATTAACAGCAAATGGCTCATTCAAATTGTTCTTGGAATGAAATCCTGCATGACTTGGAGACTTCCTAGCAGTGGCAGAAATTGCAGGATTTGTTGTAATAAATTCTAGGCGAGAAACTGCATTCCATTCCATGTGTCTTACAAGTTCAATCTGTTGAGCAGTGTAGAAAACTCCTCTTTTCACTCCTTTTTCTCCTTCACATGACAAATGGAAGGCCATAAGAACTACCTCACTATGAACCAAATGAGTTCATTGATACTTGGACAATGTACATAAACAGAATTTGCCTTCTCAACGACAACGGCAACATATCCCCTAAAAAAACTTGGTCCTCAACTGACTGCCAACAGAACCAACCCTACTAAACAATGTGTGAGCAAGCAAGGTGAGAGTCCTATCATTTTAATTAAAAGCACCATTTTCAACAATAAGGATCTTCTCCACAAGGTAGATTTCAAGTGAGTCACTCAATGCATGGTTTGTGAGAAGGCTGTGCAGAAGATCAAAGCACAATTGTGTATAGAAAAGCACACTGAAGAACACATTCTGATCCAACCTGCAACTGAATCATCGGCCATCAATTTTGATTTTTGACATAATTCTCTGAATATCTGGATCCAACTTCTCATAGAACATTGCTTGATAAATCAATGAATTTCAACACAAGACAATTTGATCTTGAAAAATCACATTTCCTGAGAAAATAGCCCACCACCACGGGTAACTTATGGTTGAAGCAAACTCTTGAAAGTTTGACCAAGATGAGGTCAAACGTCCATCTGATTTAAACTTGAATGAATTTCTTTGCCATTAATCTCCTTGCAAAACCCTAAACACACAGAGAAGAAGAAGAAACAAACAAATTGGAAAATATTTTTGATATTTTGGTTAGATGTTAGTAAACAGAAACAACAAGGGACCTAAGAAAAATCAAAAAGTATGGTCTTGTTTGTGTATGCAAAAATGAAAATGCAATGTGGGATCTTAGGGGTAAAAATTAGGGTATTACAGCTGCCCCTATTTAAGATTCTTCTATCCGGAGATATGAAGATTGACATCTTTGTCTCGACTAGATAGAAGAGACTTAAATATAACAATAAACCCAATTTTTGGCCCTAAGAGACCACAAAATGATATGATTATGCTAATGGTATGCAAACACAAGACCTTTGTGGGGAAAGAAATGCCACAGGAGACAAACAAAAGCTCGGGAGAAAAAGAGAGACTCCACATGAGAAAAACGAAAGAGCAAGATCCTATTCCGATAAAGGAAAGGAAACGACTCAACGGGAAAAGAGATACCAATTGCCAGTTACTGGGCGAATATAGTCGATCCAAAGAGAACAGGTAAAATGCTTCTACTGGTTACTGAGTAATAAACCAAAGGGGGTGAGAATATTACCGACTACCAATCAATAGATAGCACAATAAAGGCAATATACTCAAAAGGTGAAGAAACATTACCGGATACCCAGTACTAGGTAGAAAAATTTGGGTAATGAACCCACAAGGAAAGATTACCGACTACCGATTACTGGGTAGAAAAATAGGACGGTAACTGACCAAAAAGGATGAGCAAAATACTCAAAAGGGTGAAGAAACACTACCAGATACCCATTACTAGGTAGAAAAATTTGGGTAATGAACTCACAAGGAAAGATTACCGACTACCGATTACTGGGTAGAAAAATAGGACGGTAACTGACCAAAGGGAGGAGACAAATGCTACCTACTACCTATCACTAGGCAGAAAATAAAGGCAACAAGCTCGGGAGGAAGGATTATCTTTTACCGGTCAAATGGGTAAAGCATAACCAACCAAAAGGGGTGAGAAATATTACCAGTCAATAGAGGTAACATACTCGAAAGGTGATGAAACATTACCGGATACCCAGTACTAGGTAGAAAAATTTAGGTAATGAACTCACAAGAAATACCTGCTACCAGTCAATGGGCAGCTCAAATCACACAACAAACTTCTCAAATAAAGAGACAACCATTTGTTGGGGTGAGGTTTATCTTGCTGGAGACATACAAGTTGCTCAAATAAAGAGACTGTCACATGAAGTCGCACAAGCAATCACCAAGAGAGTGTTATCAAAACACCGTTGGGGAAATCAAATCTTCATCTTCTGATGGGAATCAATAACAGATTCCTTCCGAGGAAAGTAAATCCTCAAAAATACCTTCTCATCATCCAGGTTTCACAGCCCAGGGAAATCCAAAATAACCGCTGCAAGAGACCAAAGTTCAACCCAGGAACAAACTGGAGAGAAACAGTCAAACAAGACTCGACCCAATGAGGAAATAACTCAACTGGGGAACAATTCCATCCAGATAAAAGCTGGGGCGGAAAGCTAAACAAACATCTTCCACGAGGCATAAACTCAGTGGGGAATTAGAAAGGATAGGTATTTTCTGCTTAAGGGTGGACACTCTAATGGAGAGAGGACACACGCACTCCGCGGGGATAACAACCCTGGCGAAAGGGAAACACCAAAAAAATGCAAGATGCACAATTCAACAAAAACATGCTATGCTCAACCAAAATGAATGCGCATGCAATGCATATGAGTATGAATATGCTGACAAAACAGACAAAAAAGGCAAACAGAGGGTGAACAAAACAACACAACACCACTGAAATACTCGGCTTATCTCAGCAGATTAGAGATATCATTGGAGATCGCACTGGGGATCAGTAACAGAAACCCTGCAAGAGATACACAAGAGCCATCAAAGGAAAATAAATCCTACTACAAGGCTCAAACCTTGTTGAAGAAACGGAGATACCGCTTGGGGAGGAGACCCCAAAGATCAATCTTCAACCATCAATAATTCAACAATATGAACTCCGCTTCGAGGAAAAAAACTGTTGGAGAAAACAAAGCAACACAAATTTTCCAACTCTGCCTGGGGAATAAGAAGTTAACATCATAGCAAAAAGTCAAACTGCGGGGGATTTTAAATCAACACCCAATCACAAGGTGAGAGAAAACCCGACAGGCGACTGCTATGTCAACCCTTCTTAGAAGTAAACAACATTGTTCTTTACTTGGGGAATAATCCAAAGTAAATATGCATAACCTCTGCTAGGAATCATCAAAGACAAATCTCCGCATGGATATTAACATCAAGGAGAGGTGGTCCTCAAACTACTCAACTGTCTGATCATAACCTGGCTGGATGAAGGAAACATACTCATCTGGAGAAGATTTGAATCACGACTTCGCTGTGGAAAACTGATCAATACTTGTCTGGTCATCCATAGGAATAAAACTCTGCTAAGGGAATATCAGCAAACTCTACTGAAGAGACCTCGATATAGCTCAAATGAGGAAACATCAACACAACTCTACTGGGGAGCTGCCAATAAATTCTATCAGAGGAACAAGAAATAACTCTGCTGAGGAGAACATCAACAAACTCTACTGAGGAGAATAAGAACCTGATGAAGGTCATATCCTATCTTTCACAACCAGTAGTGATAAATGCGTATCCTCTGCACATGATCAACAAGGATAATACTCTGGGTACTAACAACCTTGAGAAAAAAACTTGGAATTGCAGGGATAATTAAGAAGTTAACATCATAGCAAAAAGTCAACCTGCAGGGGATTTTAAAGCTCAACACAGGGTGAGAGAAAACCCAACAATTGACTGCTATATCAATACTTCTTAGAAAGGAAATATGGTTCAAATTGGCCATAAGAGCAAAGAATCATAACGGAGGAGGTAGAAACCTGCCAGAGATTCCTCATCAAATTTTACCATAGAACATGATGGGATCCAACAATCACATTCACACTTGAATATGCTTGATCATAAACAGGTTAGGGAAGGAGAACCATGCTCAAATTGAAGGAATCTGAATCAAGACTTTGCAGGGGAAATCCAAGTTTAAAATGCTTGAACTCGTGCCCAACTGAGAAATGCATCAATAAGACCAAACTTTGCTTGAGAGATTGTCAAGAGACTATATCGAGGAGAACATCAACAAGGACAAACCCTAATTAGGAGAATGTCGAGTTCATAAGGACTTGAGATAATCTGTCCCAGATCTTCAAACTCTGAGAGATTCGTCGAATCTCGACGTAACTTCCCCAGATTAACTGTAGTCGGCATATTCTTTTACTGATGGAGTATGCAAGCTTTGCCCCTGCGAAAGCATCAACTGGGAAAACAAACTTGCTCAAGCTCAACGAAATCTTCAATAAACATGCCCCTGGATATGATCATTCCTTGAAACGATTTGCCAATTACTCATCAGATTTTCAGGCTTCAAAAGATTATGTTCATCACTAATACGCATATGTAAGCTTCCATGATGTCAAATAATGTATGTAAGCAGAAAAATGCTTAATTCTGAGAATGATAATTCTAATGCAATTACATATGTTTATCTTGAAGTTTTTTTTTTACTGAAAACATGTCGCAAAAAACTTGTGAACGAATCACTAGTTAAGATGTGACATTGATTTTTGAATGCACATGCAATACCAACAAAGGTCTTTTAGCATAACTCATGGGAGTCAGGAACGCTATCTCGTTAAAGTATGCTTTCAAAATAAACCCTGCTTCAATTAGGTCTTTCGAGGGTTATAGTGTGGTCTAGTTCACGGTTTTCAGAAAAAAAAAGGATATTTAGGCTCAAAGTTTATCTGCACCCACCCATTCTCCGTGATGTTCTTCAATCCTATATTTAGCTAATTTGACACAACTGTTCATCCCTCAAAGGATTTTGTGATGGTTGAGGAACTGATGAAAAATGATGGTTTAAGAGCCAATGAGGCTTTTCAAGGAATAACCGTCACCCCTTTTTGTCTTTTTGTAGTAACATAGATTTGTTCAGGATTTTTCATTGTAATCCTTTCTTTTCGCTTTTCACGTTTTTTTTTTCTAATTTTTGCCTGGACCAATTCTTTTGAATTTTTGATGTCCAGCGGGATGCCCTAATTTTTGCCTAAGTCACTTGTTTTCAAGTTGTACGACTTAGCGGGCTTTTTATTTTTCTTTTGAACAAATCACGTGACATTGACTTATCTGACTTGTTAAAAGGGTTGTGATTGTCTCTTTCTTTTGGATAACCATCATGGTTGGTCCTTAAATACACACTCCTTTTGGAAATTTGAACATTTGGTCAATTTAACTGAAGACTACCCTGCCCCAGGTTAAAATGTGAGGTTTTTTCCATTTAGAAAGGAAACTCCTACTTCGAGGCTCAAAAGGGTTAACAAGGGATTATCTTCCTTATATCTCCGGTGTTTGGGAATTTGAAACAATGCCTTACATCATCAGCAGGGTCTTATTCAAAAGCATATAACCAGAAATTTTGCGTTTTCACCTCATCATCCTCCCTCCAAGAGTTCAAACAAGAAGTCGGTATTGCAAATGCAGGAAAAAATTTATGAGCGAATGCGAATGGATTTCTTCAAGACAAACATACTCATTGTATTATGATTAATATTCAAAATCGAACAAGTTTCTACAAGCAAACAAAGCATTAACAAACATGAGAGATTACAAATAAAATTGCAGTAAATGAACTAATGATCTGAGGAGACCATCTCAATCTGAGCTTGAAAGAATATCCTCAACTTTCTTTGGAGAAACAGAAGCAAATGCACGACCGCTACAGGTCACTCCACTAACACTGGCAATATGAATTTCCTCGAGTTTTAGATTTATCAACATAAAGGTGTTCCATTCAAAAATGGGCTTCCTCCTTCGAAATTCAACACCCCATCGTCAATCATCTCTTGAACCATTTCTTGGAAAACCTTGCACTCCTCAATCGGATGCCACATTATCCCATCATGAAACTCACAACTGATATTTGGATTGTACCAATGAGGATGAGACTTCATGACTCTGGTTTTTCTGGGTGTCACTACCGAGTTTCGGGAAAAATAAGACCACAGTTGACTGTAAGTCATTGGGATTGAATCAAATTGGCGAGTCTCTCCTTTTGGTTCATTCAAGACTGAATTTTGCAGAATCTGAGAAAAATTCTGAATTGCATCAACCTCAACATTTTCTCCCACTTGAGAATCACTAACAAAATTTTCTCCACTAGTTTGGCCATTCGAACCATCTTGGATTTTGAAAAAAATTTTCTCAAAAAGTGGCGGACGAACTTGAGTTTCTTTGAAATGATGCGTCTCAACTACAGTGGCGTTACCATGTTTAGGTAGCAGATTGACTTGGACGTTTGTGCCTTTGAGAAACAAAATTCCTTTTTGCACTAGTCTTTGCACTTCATGTTTCAAAGGAAAACAATCTTCAAGACCATGCCCTGGTGCATCCTGATGGAAAGCACAACGAGCCTCTGGTTTATACCACCATGGAATATCTTTTGGAACAGCAGGAGGAGACTTGGTCTTCACAAGATTCTTCTGTATCAAGACAGGAAATAATTCTGCATACGACATCGGAATCGGATCAAATTGCATTTGCTTTTGAACACAACTTTGCTGATCAATCTTTTGTTGTGTCTGTTGTTGCTTACTTTTTTTACGAGATCTTCTACGCTTTTCTTGCGAAATAGCGTTAGCAGCTTGTTCTTTCTTCTCGGAAAAACCATTTCCGAACTTCTTAGAATTGCTAGAAGAACCATTTCCTTTGGTCAACCATCCTTTCTGGACACCTTCTTCGAGACACATCCTGGTAACATGACTGGAAGCGCTAATGGGAGCCACAGAAATGAGTGTTGAAATGATTTCAGAAATCACAGTCTTTTGTAGTGGAGTCTGAGAAATATGAGGAGAATGTTGATTCTGAGCAACAACCAGAGTTTCAACCAAAGTAGAGATCCTTTCCATACCATCCTTCAAAGTAGCCAATTCCTCGCGAAGCTCGCGATTCTTTTGTTGCAACTGATCCATCTTTAGCTCGAGTATTGTAGTGATGCGACAACTTGTCTGAACAAAGACCAAGAACGGGAAGTAAATAAGATACCCGGGAAATGCAAGATACAATGCAGAATGATGCTTGATGTGCAAATGCAAAGGCAAGTTTTCAAGGAACTATAAAGCAGTTTGCAAACATTACATTAAGATAACACACTGGATATACCAAAAATCTCATTTCATTAATATTGAAAGAATTACAACTTTGAAGTACAGTTTCATTAATCTTACAACACAAGAGAGAATGAAATCTAGTTCTAAGGAATCGTGTCTGAAAACGACCCAACTCTGAGCTGATACTTCTTGTGAAGCCTCTTGATTTATCTTACATAGCTGATCTTCATGGTGTCTTTCTCTTTCACGAGTCGATTCACAATACCCTTCCAAGAACCGGAGGTAGGAAGATGAGCAGATGATGATATGCTATAGGAAAATAAATCCTCTGGATCCTTTGATCTCTTCATTACACGTCGCTCAAGAAACTCAATGAAGACTTACACACCCATAAGATAGGCATACTCCTCTAAAGTTGGCAATAGTTGACAATCTGGGAAAATAAATCAACGATGCAACGGATCGTAGAACTGGACCAAGGTATTAAGAATCCCCTCTTCAACATTAGTCCTCAGAATAATCAACAGTTCCCTAAACAGCATTTGAAATCTACAGGACTAGATACCAAAGATCCAAGCTTTCTCAACTCTTGTAAGTCAAAATTCGTGAAAATGTACTTCTTAGTGTTACTTCTTTCAATATCCATGATTCTAAAAAAAATTGTGATATTTGCAAAAAGAAATCTCTGAGTTCCTTAAAAACCAACTGAAAAACAATGCTCATGAATGCATGAGTGCAAGATGCAACACCCACAAACAAGACATACAAAGCACACAGGTTCAAAGGTTCGGCACGAGCATGGAGCCAAAGGTAAGAACCAACCAAACCACAATGGTATGTACTATGGTTATATCATCACCTGTAGAACAAGGTTCTAAAAAGTTCCCTGAATCATAATTCCATCTTGTGGATATTATCGGCTTAAACGACTACTCGTCGGCCAACAATATTCTCAAGAGAAACTCATCTGAGTGTGGTATCGCGTAACGACTAATTCAAGTCTACACCTGAACAGCCACCGCACCACGTCCTAATAAGGCCAAGATGGGTTAAAGGGTTCTAAGGTCCTCAGCTTCTCAGGCTCCCAGTCGGAAAAAGTAATATCAATTACGACTACTCGTAAGACATCAGTAATTCCAAAGGGGCCTCCACCGAGCGGGGGATCTCAAGTCAGCTTAGTAAGGACTACTCCACGTAAGCCAACAAGACTATACCACCCTCCTATCATAAGTGCACTCAAGTCCGGGTATAGGACTTATCTCACCACACAAATTACCAGGCACCAAAACAGAACAATCAATAACAAACAAGTCAAACAAAAAGCGATAAATAAATCAAAGTAGGCGAAACCCACTAGGAACCGTTGGAGTCCCCAGCAGAGTCGCCACTTTTCTGTAGCGGTAAAAATTGTGAGTGTAAGTTATTGACTAACTTAACTCAAAGAAAACAAGAGTCGCCACCGCACTTTTATTTTATCCAAATAAAGGAAAGGAAAAAGAGCGAACAAAACCAAAGAGTTCTAAAATAAGAACACGAGGCAGAGATCGGGGTAAGGGGGTTGGTTACGCAATGGGAAGGTGTTAGCACCCAAAACGTCTATAGTACTCTATAGGAGCCCTTTGAAATATTTACGCTTTTTGGTTTGAAAATGGTTTGTTTGAAAAGAGATTGGGGAGATGAGAAGAGAATTATTTTTTATATTTTTGTGTTTGGAGAGACTTATCGTCTCATGCCTACGTACCCATAAAGTGCAATATGGAATCAAAACCCCGTAGTTCGTGGTACAAATGACAAAATTTTTGTTGGTTTTGATTGATTTTAGATGTAAAGACAAGTCGTCATTTCAAGGAGAAAACTGCGACTATCCACCCACGAGTATTAAAACAACATTTGCGTCACATAAAGATGGAGGATTTGCTTGGATTATCATCAAGACTATCACTCAACATCAACGTGGAAAATGTCAAAGTCTTAATAATATGGGGAATAGGAGATTTACATCTCAACTATAGAAATGAATCATGTCTAAACTTTATGAAAAGTTTTAAAGTGAAAAAGTGCATAAAGGCACAAAAAGAGTTGATGAGTTTTTGTATTTTTTATGTCTTTTGAAATTAGTCAAAACATGATTAACATTGATTGACTTTTATTAAGAAAAACAAAGTTTAAAAATCACTTGACGAAAGTCAAGGTTTTATTGCGAAAGCGGTTTTGAAGTTTGAAACCAAGAAGGTTTTGAAAGAGGGAGAAAGTTTTGAAAATTTAAGAAGGGGAGGAGATGAAGTGACTATCCTAAAAAACAAAATAAGAGCTAGAGATAAGAAAGATCTAACCGACTTGTAGCACACTCCATAGCAAGCAAAAAAGAATTCCATCCGATTTAAAGCATAAGCTAATGAGCGAGCCAAATAAAGGCTAAGATCCACAATACTCCAAGCATAGGAATGAGAGCCCTAATTCTAAGTCCAAAGATCCATGAAGTCCAAGGTCTAAGAGTAGTCCAAGAGCATAACCACAAAGTTAATAGCACCAAATTTTTTAGATGTTTTATCCTTTATTAATGTTTTGAACAAAGTATGGTCCAAGTGGACAAAAAAGAAATGACATAAACATAAACAAAGATATGATATGAAATGATAAAATGGAAGCATAAAAGTAAGAAATAAGGAGTAAGAAGAGAATATAAACAAAATTAAACAAGGATATTGTTAGTGAATTAGTGGTTAGTGGTTAGAACATATGATCAATGATGATTAATCCTTGCACTTAGACCAAGATTAATGAAAATTCATTAGAGGATTGATAGAATCAAAGCCTCCTAACAATGATTTTCATAGGTATTGGAGTTAAGACAAGCAACTAAACATACTTGGACTTTTAAACGTAAGTTTGAGCCACGAATGATCATTTTCCGATTAAGGGACACTTTAGCGCTATGTTAAGCAATCGTAATCGGGTTTATGTAGAAACCACGACTATCTGAGGCCGGTCAATAAAATGTTAGTGTTAATACATGTTAGAGAAATGATATGTAAATCACTCTCCTAAAACATGCCACACAAAAAGAAAAGAGGTAGTGATCTCATCACAATCAAGATTTTTAATTAATTAATCAAAGGTAATCTATCACTATTCCAAAGTAAGGAGAATTATCTCAATGATTATTCGTCCATAGATTTGAAATAATGAAGATTAAACAACCTTGATAATCAACAATCTATGATCCATGGATTTCATCGATCAAAAATAAAAAGAAGAAGAAAAAGAATTAAAATGAAAAGAAATTTCAATTTGAATCTTAAATCGATTAAATTATCATCAATATCAATCACCTCTCTTGGTGGATAAAATCGACACCCAAAGTCCATTGATATTGATGAAATTTTATCAAAATTTAGGATCCAAAACAAACCAACAATTAATCCAAATTAAAATATTTTTAAATAATTTTTTTTTAAGAACTTTTTCTAAGAATATTATTAATAAAACTAGTAAGAAAAGGAAAAGTGGAAAACTCCACGTCCAAATTCAAAAAAAAGAAATTAAAAAAAGGAAAGAAAATTGAAATAAAAACAAATGGAAAGGAAAAAAGAGAAAGAAAAAAAAACAAATCAGACTTCTTCTTCGTTCTCAACCGCGACACTGTTCACGGACATGGATGCTTCGGCGCTCTCTCAAATCGGAGCGGCGGGACACGAAAAGTACACGGTTGCAATCGAAATGCAAAATGGACTCCAAATATGTTCTCGATTTCAAGCGAAACTTAAACATAGAGGCACATTCAGAAGATGAAGTTTCGACAAAAACCGGTAACTACCTTCAATTGGGGTGAATGACGATTGGATTTCTCTTCTTCTCTTTCTTCTTTGAATCTGGAGATGCGAAATTGAATTTCACTTTTTGATGATGAAGGTTAAAGAAAAATTGAAGGGGAATATTGATGAATTTTCAAAGATTATGAATCTTGAAGGTGATTGAAGAAAGTTTGGATTGAAGTTTGGTTTTATTTTTGCAGAGGTTTTCTGGCTTTTCAAGCTTGAAGAAATGAATGAGGTATGTGTGGTATTTATAGATGAGAATGAGTGAAAATGATTTGCCGTTTGGGTCTTTTTTTCTGCGTTTTGGTTATTTGATGTGGGTTGTGCGTGAACTGTGATTGTGAATTTTTTTCAAGTCGTTTTTGAACTAGTACCTTCACACGTGATATGTCGTTTTGATATTTTCTCTTTCAGCTCACTTAAGTGACGTGGACTATTTTATCTTTGTTGCAGCTGGCTCACTTGAATTTATAACACGGCTGGGATTTAGCTTTGGCTTTCATGGCTCAACCTCAATTTCAAACCACTTTTGCTCTGCTTCCTCTTCTGCAATACAGAAAACCTGAATCTTACAACTCTCAAAGCTCTCTTTGGTGTGTTATCCGCTTCTTCAAGAAATAATACCTACTATTCTGATTAGCACTCTTTGCCGAATATCAGAAAATGGCTTCCAGAACCATTCATCCGAATCTTGCAATTTGGAAACAGGTGAATACAGTGAAGCACTCTGGTTTAACACCTTTGAATCAGCAATTGGACAACTAGGTTGAATATTTATATCAACTGGAAAGTTTTGATGTACTTGAATATGGCCATTTTCTGAAGGAAACTGAGTGAAAACATTTGAACTCAATTCCAACTTTGGGTCAGAATATCTCTTCAATCCCAAACCATCAACAGTTTGTATTTTCACATTCTGTGGGATATCAAAAGTTTTAGATGTATCACCTTGTTCATTGCACTCTAGAGGGGATCCACTGATAGGAATTTCCTTTATTGAGATTTCATTTACTTTCACAGATGTTTCTGACATAAATTTTACACGGGTATCCCCATTTACATTGCCATCTTCCCTAAAATTACCTATAGATGCAACTTCTCTACCAGCAATACCTTCCACTTTCGAATAGCTGTACTCTTGCGCAACTTTCTCAGGTGAGCGTAATGATTTCAAGCGTCGACCCCACACAACGGATTCCATAAGAAGATCCCACATCAATCGGTTAAGACTGAGAAGATTGACGGCAGCCCGATCTGGATCAACTTTCTTAGCGGCCACCATCTTGATGTAAACCTCAAACTCTTCTCGTTCATTCTTTAACATCTTCTCAACCTCGGAGAACTCTCTTTTTGATCCTCGGTTAGGATTTGATCCATCAAAGTTTACAGTCTTCAAACAGTTTGCAATTTCTGTGAACAATCTTATGCCTTTCACGTGCACTTTATCTGTCTCTTCCATAAGCCACTCATGTTTTATAGCACCACCAAGTTCTAGCTTTTGAGGAGGCATAGACACGGTGTAAGTAGCAACTGAGGAATGCATCAATAAGAAGTGGAGAAAATCCCTATCAAGAGAAAGGCTACAGCTCAATTTGCTGCTAGATGAATAATGAGAAAGGCTAAGGTCCAAAAATTTTCCAAATGACAAACTGCGGGCAGTGGTGGATATCAACACTCTCTTTGTAGAGCAAGACTTGCATTTTCTACAGCGGCTCCACATCCAAATTTTCCTCTCTTCCTCCCCAGGTAAAAGATCTCCTGTTGCCAATTGTTTCACTTGTATAGTGAGCTGATAATAAAGGTGCGCTTCTGGCAATTCTTGACAGGTGTCACAGTGTCTTGTCTGATTGAGTAGGTTATCCTGCAAAAACTTTCCAAGTGGGATGTCAAAATTCTTGTAGAACATAATATGGGAAAAATGCCTTTGCTGGCATACAGTTCCTTTTGAGGCATTACGGCTAGACATCAAGACCAAAATACTCTGAGAATCCAACACTGCATTGATATCATCTTTACTTTGGAGTCCTTTTCTATCACTATCAACTTTACTTATATCACCATTGGAATCTAAGTGCATAGGTGAGGACGGGGATTGTCCATCGCATATGGGAATATCAGTAGTAACTACTCCATTTTCATCTGAATGCTCAAGAGTCGGCGGAACACTTGAATTAATAGACAATGAATCGCTGGATTGGATCAATGTTGGTTGTATATTAACAACAATCTGAACAAGTGACTGTACTATCTGAGAAGCAGACACAGGAAGGGACAGTATTTCAATGACAGCAGTCTCAAGAACCAGCTGAGTATATGTGCCAGGATCCTGAATTTGGTAGAATGCCTTTTGGCTCTCGGAAGCATTTGGTAATCCAGACTGAGATACTGCCGGTGGTGAAAGAAGCTGGGTGCACTGGTGTATAACAGTTGTTTCTGCCTGCTGCCATGTTTGGATTGCAAGGCTCCTTTTATCTGGTCGACCACTCAATGCTTCACGCATAACAGACGGGAAGTATCGTAGTGTTTTTTCTGACCATGTATGTACACCGACTGCCATTATTTGATCCAACATGTTTTGAAGATAAAGCAGGTGATTAGCATCCGCAATCCCGCGTCTTAATATCTGCTACACGTTCACTCAGTCCTGAAAGACAAAGTACTACACACTTCTTTGGGAACTTAGTTGCAGTTGAAGCTATATGATTGACAACCTCAATAACCTGGAAGAGCCTCAGCTATTGGCATCCTGTCGCGAGCTTGATAAACCCACAACTTCGTTACTTCTTTTACAGTCATGTCCTCCTCCTCATCTGGTGATTATCCCTCTCCGAGAACACGGACGGCCTGCCCTGTCTGTATCTTGCCACTATAAACTCTACCAAAAGCATCAAACACACTACAATCAGATTTTGGATACAACTTTGTTATATTAACCATTAGTAGGCCAGAAGAATCCCATTGTGTCATGACTCTCTAAAAATTCCAGCAGAAGGAAACTCTTTCAAAAATGTTTCTACGGCTCCTAATACATACAGAGCTCCAGCAACTGCATTTCCAACATAAACCAATACTAACTCCAACTTCTGGACCAAGGGCGCGACCTATGAGGTAGTACGGTCCGAAGAATCCCACAAGCCTGAGTGAATGCTTGATATCCCTTCAATATTTCCAATACAATAGCCTCTCCCTGTGACCTTGATAGAATAAGGGATAATGCATCAAGTATTGTCAGCCAGAGCGAGTCAACCATTGAGAGGCAGAGAACTGTAGTTTTACCAGTCCATTTAACAGGTGGATCATTATCAAATCTAGGTGATTCAAGCTCTCCAACATCTATAGCCTCATCTGTTAAAGTTGCAACAGTGAAAACAACTCCTAGGAGTCCTTCAACTTCTACTAGTTTATCATTGGTATGTAAATTTGTGTCTGACTTATTGACTTGCTGAATGTGATTACTGCCATCTTCCAAAGTAATAGAATGGACTCCATTAGCCATACTACTAGGAATAAGTTCTGAATAAACAGAAGTCTCTACTACATTCTTCTCTGATTCAAAATTTTCTAAATCATCAGTATTTATTACAGTTTCTTCAACACTAGAGTTGCTTGATCTGTCAGCCAAAGACCCTTCAGGTTCAACTATCATAGAACATGACTTATCATTGATTGAGGAAGTCGTACTCAGTTTATCTATAAGTTCCTCTTCTTTTCATTCAAAAATTTCCTTACGACATGCTGCCGTATATTCCTTCATGACAGTACTTATCCTATCATCAGCAGACATCATAATAACAAGAAGATCAATTCCAACCCAACATGTTCAAGGAGTTTATAACCATCCATTTTCCTTGCCACAATGTTATCAAATTTATTAAAGCTTCATGTGCTTTCAATAAATGACTCTTCAATCCTGGCTGCTAATATTGATGGATTGGTAGGATCAATAATTGCTGCATTGGGTCTCATTCCCGCTCGCTCAGAAAGAGTTTCAATAGAATCCAAAGCAATTGCCGATGGTTGCTTTTTCTGAATTGAACTGCGCTTTAGCTTCTTGCGAAAATCAGCAGATAGTGCGACAGTTGCAGAGAAAACAAGAGTTTGCCTTTTCTTTCTTTGGACACTAGAAACGGTAATACAACTTTGTGCATCTTCTTGGCTGCTTGGGAATAATCTCTGATCATTTCGTACAGACCTGCACATCTAGAAAGTGCCTTCAAATAGTTTCCATCAAGAGCTATAACCAGACTGCGATCTGCAATAGCATCGGTTATTTGACCTAACACTTTATATGCCGCGACGCGATTACAATAACAGACAACTGCAAATGGACGAGACTCCAAATTAAAAGATAAAACAAATGTATAGTGCTCAACAGCTTCTGCGTGTCGTCCAGCCTGATATGCTTCATTACCTGCGGTCTTATGATGCAAAAGCTCGCGTACAGTGGCAGCTAGTGGTATAAGTGACCCCCAAAACCTTGCTTCACAGAGGAGTTGTTGCAAGTAATCAGAAAAAACTCATGATCAGGAACTCCAGTAACAGACCCATACAACTTGCCTTCGCCATGGGTTAGTCGGAAGAAAATCGCAGCCTTAACACCACCTGTATTACTAACAGATAGCAACTCAGACCTTTGACCTTCAGTTTGAATTGATGCCATTGTCCAGGAAGCTCACTCTTGATTGAGCTTTCGATACTCTCAGATGTATCCAACTAATAAGAATTTCTACAGAATCACATTCTAAAAATACCGATGATTGTGAGACTGGAGAATTTATCCACATTGGCTTCTCAGAGAATCATTCACCTTAATAACAACTTGAGATAGATGGACATGCATGAGAATTAACGAGCTTAGAATCATCTCTTGTTGAGTTTGATACTTCCAATCTTCCCAATCTTTCACCGTTGAAGCAGACGCATATTCATACCCTCTTCCGGCAATATCATCTTTGGCAGCAGCTGCTAAGTGTTTCAAATGCATGGATGCACTTTCTGCATCAGCAACAGGCTTTTGTTGACCATATTGCAAATAAACTCTCCCACAGGGAGGATCAATACGGTGACCAGGCATTGTTAGTCTTGGCAAGACAGGTATGGCACATTGACCTTCAGTTTGCAACGCATCACGAACTGCTGCAAGTAAACTATCACGAGATGTGCTTGCGTAAACATGGATGGGGCATCCATCACTGAATTCAATTGCAAACATCTGGGATTCTTCAGCAAACCGAACAAGAGCACACACCGAAGATAAAGGACGAACACTAACAGCTTCATAGTTCTCAGGACGCCTTTCCACAAGTGAAACCTTTGTAAGTATGAGCTGACGAGATACCGCATCACCGTGATCACCTAGTCCACCTTTTGGGCCAACTCCTAATCTCAACCCCGGAACATTTAGAGTTCCATGGGCAGCAGAACGTAACCGTGAGACCAATCATAGAATGTTGATGTATGAAAGGAGGTCTATTTATCAACACTTTATCCCCATCAACAAGAGGCCGATAAATTACGTCTCCTATCTGCAAATCTTGTTCAGAATTATCCAAACCAGATCGGATTCTCTCTGTCGTAGAAGCGGCATCGGGCTTTTGATGCATTGAAGAATTTGTTGGGACGGCATCATTGTAGTAGGGCTTTACTCTAGGAGTTTCATCCTTTTGAACTTTTTTCTCTGAGAGTAATCAAGATCAGGTAGGCCATCATGATTAACAGCAAATGGCTCATTCAAATTGTTCTTGGAATGAAATCCTGCATGACTTGGAGACTTCCTAGCAGTGGCAGAAATTGCAGGATTTGTTGTAATAAATTCTAGGCGAGAAACTGCATTCCATTCCATGTGTCTTACAAGTTCAATCTGTTGAGCAGTGTAGAAAACTCCTCTTTTCACTCCTTTTTCTCCTTCACATGACAAATGGAAGGCCATAAGAACTACCTCACTATGAACCAAATGAGTTCATTGATACTTGGACAATGTACATAAACAGAATTTGCCTTCTCAACGACAACGGCAACATATCCCCTAAAAAAACTTGGTCCTCAACTGACTGCCAACAGAACCAACCCTACTAAACAATGTGTGAGCAAGCAAGGTGAGAGTCCTATCATTTTAATTAAAAGCACCATTTTCAACAATAAGGATCTTCTCCACAAGGTAGATTTCAAGTGAGTCACTCAATGCATGGTTTGTGAGAAGGCTGTGCAGAAGATCAAAGCACAATTGTGTATAGAAAAGCACACTGAAGAACACATTCTGATCCAACCTGCAACTGAATCATCGGCCATCAATTTTGATTTTTGACATAATTCTCTGAATATCTGGATCCAACTTCTCATAGAACATTGCTTGATAAATCAATGAATTTCAACACAAGACAATTTGATCTTGAAAAATCACATTTCCTGAGAAAATAGCCCACCACCACGGGTAACTTATGGTTGAAGCAAACTCTTGAAAGTTTGACCAAGATGAGGTCAAACGTCCATCTGATTTAAACTTGAATGAATTTCTTTGCCATTAATCTCCTTGCAAAACCCTAAACACACAGAGAAGAAGAAGAAACAAACAAATTGGAAAATATTTTTGATATTTTGGTTAGATGTTAGTAAACAGAAACAACAAGGGACCTAAGAAAAATCAAAAAGTATGGTCTTGTTTGTGTATGCAAAAATGAAAATGCAATGTGGGATCTTAGGGGTAAAAATTAGGGTATTACAGCTTGGTCGGTAAGCACGAAACTGGCGAGGGCTCCCGACCCTCCTGTCTTCGATCACGGCAAAAACGTCGAAATCGTCGTGGACGAACCTCGACATATAATTTAAAGGCTTCTTCCTGACCCATTCCTCTAATGGTCTATCAGGGGGATCCATGTCGGCCTCATTCTGACGGCCTTCCTCATCCTCGGACAGATACCAGTGCTCCTCCTCAGCGTGGCCAGCCATTTTTACCTGAAAAGTAGAGGAACTTGGTGAATTCGATAGCCAAATCAAATCCACCCTTCCACCGCATTTCAAGTGAAAGGGTGTGGTTGCCTAACTTCCTAGAGGACGACTTAGAGGGCAATCTTAACCCTCGAGGAGACCAGAGAGTACACTCTCTATCCTCGATGTACACATCCACTCGTGCCTGGGGCATTCATCCAATTACCCTTGGGGCATTCATAGTTCTACCAATCCTCTCCGGGTCACTCATCACAAGGGCCAGGGACGGTTATTTTCTACCCTAACTTTGAAGGATCCTCCGGGGTGTTCACCGGAAAAACCCACAGTGACCCCAGAACCCTCAGCGGGGCCGCCAAAAACACCGCCGTAAGCAGTAAAAGCACCAGGAAGGATGCAGAAACTTACTTGTGGTGGCGGAAAAGATGTCGTCGAGCAGAGAAATTACGGAAGTCGAGCAGAAGCGATCAAGGATGTCGAGCAGAGATCTTTGGAGGTTGGGCAGCTGCAAAATAAGCGAATGAGCGAAAACACAATCTAGGTCAGCATATATATGCCCTTAGCACGGGAAATGAAGCGTCGCTAGGCACTCAAGTGCCTAGCCCATAACCGTCACAGGAAGACACGTGGAAACCCTCCACCTTCCCTCCGTCTATTCAATTCTTCCCTCGACTGCAAGCTCCACCTCGTCATAAGTCACCTGGCCGACACGATCGCAGCCTGCCCGACAAATCGACGCGCCCGACGTCATTCTCTGCTCAAGTCATAGCTCTCCTAACCGCAAACAACGACTTGGGGGCTACTGTTCTGGACTGGGCCGACACTTGACCCACAACCAAGTAGGCCCAAACCCCACTGGGGTTAGGGCCAATAAGACCATGCTGACAGGCAGAAGACCCGTCGGGCAAAACCTCCCCCCTGTTGGGCAGGACCATCGCAGCCGACCAGCAAGCCTTTTTCTTCCCCGTCGTCGAACAGAGTACAGCCTGCTCGGGGAGCTCCTCGTACTTCCCTTCACGTTCTCTACGTGTCCCTCACGCAGGGACACGTCATAAAGCAACTACCCACGTGCTGGAGATTTGGTCTTCCTCCTCTCGGATAGTGCGAAATAGTTACCCTAGGGTGAAGACCACGTGTTGGTCTTCACGACGCGTCAGTCCTAACAGTTACTAACATTGGGCCTGGCAGCCCAGCCCAGTGCTAGGTAACCGTTGGTCCTGCGTTGGGGGCTCACTATAAATACCCTCTTCACTAGAGGGTCAGGTAACTTAACTCTCTTACTATCTCTCTGTACTTGCTCCCACTCTACTCGTCACTTACTTTGCCATCAGAGTGTGTTTCAGGTACACCCCCACCTCTTCCATACCTTCGGTGAACAACTAGCAGATCAATGACGCGTGGCAGGTCACTGATTCCTTTCTGATCAGGTCAGAATATATATATATATATATATATATATATATATATATATATATATATATATATATATATATATATATATATATATATATATATATATATATATATATATATATATATATATATATATATATATATATATATATATAATGATTAAATTGTATGGGAATATATATATTAAATTTAAAAAGGAAGAGAGTTTGGTGTTAGCTTCGTTTGATTAATTTAGGTCTTTTAATCGAATGGAGGTGGAGACTTATCTCTGAACTTTAGTATGATATCTTGTCTACTCGTTATAATTTCTCCATTGTCTCCTTCATGTATGTGGATAGGTTTTTGGGGTTGCATTATGTTTTCTCTTGGTAGGAAGAAGTGTCTTTTCTTGGATCTTCGATAGATGATTCTTCTAATTAGTTTGAGGAGAGGCTTGTTAGGACAATAGGATTTGTCTTTATACCTCCTTTTAAGGAGATATTTGGATAAGGAATATTTTTCTTAAGATTAGGTTTTATATGTTCTTCACCATCTCTCAATTCAAGGATGAATTTATGGGTGAGATAGGTAGGTGAATTTATGGGAGGTTTCCTTGGGACCTTAGATGAAGGAGACAATTTTTCGTCCATGAAGAACATTTTGTCTCTGAATTCTTTTCGGTCCTCCAAGATGTTCAGCTTAGTAAAGATAGTGATAGGTGGATTTGGAGGCATAATAGAGATGAAATTTTTCAGTGGCTTCTGCTTATCAAATGCAAGTGTCTCTCTCTTCTCTTTTTGTCGCTGCGTTATGAGGGAGAATACTATTTTCCCTCTTATTTGGGCTAGTTAGGCCCCCTCCAAGGTGGTTTTTTTTGGCAACTTTTGCAGGATATGTTCCCTTCTAGAGAGAACCTGTTTAAGTAAAAGGTCATAGTCGATCCCGATAATTCGTGTATCTTGTGTGGGGATTTACTTGAATTTTCTTTCCTTTTGTTTGTTGCACGTATCTTAGCTTCCTATGTTTGGTATAAATTTTTTGAGTGGTTGAGGTGGAGGTAGCTCTTCCTAAGGATCTTAGTACTCTTTTTCAGCTCTATATATCTTTATGAGTTAAGACAAAGGTTATGAGAGGTTTTGATATAATTTTCATTATGTTGTGGTGTGGACCATTTGGTATGTGCCTAACGATAAGCTTTTCTATGGATTGTCAACAAACATGAAAGAGGTGTAGGATACGAGTATTTTTTGCTTAGAATTGGTTTCTTAGTAAGTCATCGTCAAAATCATCCTTTCTTTATAATTGATTTTAGAGCCCTATCCTATGTATAAACTAATAGTTGTTCAAGAGCTCTATCATGTTCCGACTGTGTGTAGTGGTTTTGGTTTTGCTTGTTGAATACCTCTTTTGTTAATGGTGAAGTTGTTGGTCTGAGATCTAAATCGCTCTTCTGTTGGGTGAAGCTATGGAAAGTGAATGTTTGTGATGGAGTTTTCTGTCTTTTTTGATTGGTCCCTAACTATTGTTTTTCTTTGTATATATAAAATTCAGATGTCATATAAATGTGTCGTGATTTTATCCTAACATGTCACATTAGTTATTTTTGCCGACATGTACTCCGTCAAATTCATGTAACGTTTTGCGTTGATGTACATGGTGGTGAATATTTTTTTTCTATAGACTTTCAAGGATTATATATATATATATATATATATATATATATATATATATATATATATATATATATATATATATATATATATATATATATATATATATATATATATATATATATATATATATATATATATATATATATATATATATATATATATATATATATATATATATATATATATATATATATATATATATATTAGATGTCGCACAAACGTGTCGCTTTACTATCATAACGTGTCACATTAGTTGTTTTTGCCGACATGTATTTATTCGGAAAATCTCAAGTCCTACATTGGTTGGAGATAGAGCATTGAAATGATTTATATAGAGTAACATCCATTACCTTAAAAGCCGGTTTTTAAGCAGATTTTGTAAGGATGAGTTAGGTCAAACTCTAATATGGTATCAGAGCCTATCGATCGGACCATGGGTCACCCACCGTTTATATCCATGCACCAATCCCAAAAAGAATGTTGGGTGTGAGGGGATGTATTGGAAAAATCACAAGTCCCACATTGGTTGGAGATAGAGCATTGAAAGAGTTTATATAGAGTAGCACCCCTCACCTTACAAACCGATTTTTAAGTTGAATTTCTAAGGATGAGTTAGGGCAAACTCTAATAGTACTCCGTAAAATTCCTATAACGACCCATGTACATGGTGGTGCATATTTTTTCCTATATATTTTTAAGGAAATCTGCTTCATGAAATTTTCATAAATCTTTATTTTTTATTTTTTATTTTTTTTGAAAATTTGTGTCCTGTCTTCTTCGTTCTTGTCTAGATTTGGAATAAAAGTAAAAAATTGAAGATTTATGCAAATTAATGAAGCTAATTTCTTTGAAAATCTTTACGAAAAGTCATGCAACACCATGTACATAGGCGTTGAGCATTTTAGGAATCTGACGAAGCACATGTCAGCAAAATCAACTAATGTAACACGTTGGATAGTACCGTGACACGTTTGTGCGACATATATATATATATATATATATATATTCTAAAACATGTTAAGTTGTTAGGGTTCTAAATTTATTGAACAAAGGCGGATCACTTTTAAGAGTTAGGAGTTCAAATTTGATGGTCGTTCATCAAGGGAAACATACCTTTTGATTGTAACATAAAATGACGACTTCCCTTAGATTAAGCTAATTTAGATGATTTTGTTCTAAATTTGTAAGTTTGTGTAATTTGTTGATTATTGACCATAATAATCGTAGACCTTTTTATTATTCAATAAATTTTTTGCATAATGATTTTACTCATTGAAGAATTAGTAGATTGATACCAAATTGGGTTTGAGTGTTGAGATTGTAATTCCTTGTGTCAAAGTAGTGTAGCTCGACATAAATAAGGTTTAGTTAAATTATCCTAATGTGTGTGTGTGTGTGCGTGTGTGTCAAGTTGTATTAGTGTGTCAAAGTGTCGAATCAGAATGCTTCACACAAGATTTCGACTTAGGCCTATTTTAGTAATGTTAGTTATTTTGGGCTTTTATAGTTTTGGGCTTTGCCTTGGGGTGCAGGTTAACCTAAATCTATAAATAGGGAGAAACCCTTATTTTGTAAACACAGCTAAGCATTGTATTCAGTATTCACAGTTTGCAATTGCAAGCGAATAAGAGAATTTTCACAGTTTGTGGGCAGAGAGAAACTCTGCAGAGTTTTTCATCTTCTTCTCCAGCGTTCCTTTCTTTCTTTCTTTCTCAATTATTTATTGTCATTGCGTGATTGATAATAATCTTGAGATCAAGATTGAGTGAAACTCTCCATAGGTTGTGGTTGAATTTCAACATCTGGAATCAGAGCTCTGGTTGTGATTCAAGGAAGCAAAATTGTGATGACGATGAATCATCCAAACGGGCACTTTCCGGCAAATCTTCCAATTCTCAAGAAAGATAATCATGAGAATTGGTGCAAGAAAATTAAGGTGGTTTTTTTATCAAGGTCTTTGGGATCTTGTTAAGGGAAGAGTATCACATCTTGTAGAAAACGCGACGGATCAGGAAAAGGTTGAACACAAAGATTTGAAGAAGAAAGATTATAAAGCTCTCTTTATAATCCATCAATGTGTTGATCCAGATAATTTTGAAAAGGTTCGTAATGTAGAATTAGCAAAGGAAGCGTGGGAAATTCTGGAGAAATCATTTGGAGGTGCAGTGGAGGTGAAAGAGGTGAGGTTACAAACTCACAAGAGAACCTATGAATTGCTTCAGATGGAAGAAAGTGAAAGTATAACAGATTTCTTCACTGGGGTTATAAAACTGGTGAATCAAATAAAGGTATGTGGAGAGGTGTTGACATCAAGATCATTTGTTGTAAAGATCTTAAGGTCATTGGCTCCAAAGTTCGAACACGTGGTAGAATCCATAGAAGAGTCGAAAGACTTGTCAGTATTGACAAAGGAAGAGCTTCAAGGGACGCTTGAGTCTCATGAACAAAGGAGGATTGAAAGAGCTGCAAGAAATTCGAAGAGTAATATGGCTTTGCAGACACTGTCAGAAAAAGAAAAGAAAGACAAAGGAAGCTGGAATGACAACAAAGGTAGATGAGGCTACAACAATTCGAATGGTCAAAATCAGCAAGAAGAAATCTGGTCGAATCAGAGAAAACCCTAGAACCAAGGCATTCAAAGAGGTGGTGTTGTAGGTAGAGGAAGAGGTGGTGGTCGAAAGCCTGACACAAGTCACATTCAATGTTTCAATTGTCAAAAGTATGGCCACTTTTTTAGTGAGTGTCGAGAAAAGAAGAAGAATCAAGAAACTGATGCAAAGCTGGCGAAACATGAAGAAGAAGAGATGTTGTTGATGGTCACAACAAGAGATGAAGAAAGATTCTAGGACCAATGGTACTTGAACTCAGGATGCTCATCACACATGACTGGAAGGAAATATTGGTTTGTCAACATGAATCCCTCAATGAAGAATATGGCGAAATTTGCAAATGACAATACTCTAGCAGTTGAAGGTATTGGTGATGTTTTAATCATGAGGAAAGATGGAAATATGTCAGTAATTTCCATATGTTGTACATACCAGACATGAAGAGTAATTTTCTCAGCATAGGACAGTTGGTCGAAAAGAACTACAAAGTGTCGATCAAAGACAAGATGATGAGAGTTATCGACTCAGGAGGAAGCTTAATCTTGAAGGCATATATGTCTCAGAATAAAACCTTTAAGATTGAACTTAATGTGATAGAGCATAAGTGTCCTGCAACTATAGCCAGCAGAGATAAGTGGATATGGCATTATCGACTTGGCCATCTCAACTTCAAAGACATCAGAGATTTGAAGAAAAGAAATATGGTTTTAGGATTACCAGAAATTGACATTCCAAGTGAAGTATGTGTTCAGGCGAAACAACACAACAATAACTTCAGCAAGAATGCAGGAAGCAAGTCGAAGGCAATTCTCAAAGTCATATACTCTGATGTATGTGGTCCTATCCAGGTGGATTTGATTAGAGGTAATAGATACTTTGTCACGTTTATAGATGATTTCAGTCAAAATTTGTAGAATTACCTGATCAAGAAGAAAAGTGAAGTGATCGGGGTATTTTCCAAATTTAAATATATGGTTGAAAGATAGAGTTGTCGAAAGCTAAAGATTCTGAGGAATGATGGTGGTGGAGAGTATGTGTCAAAATATTTCGATGCATTATGTGAGAAAGAAGGGATTTTGCATGAGGTGGTGCCACCCTACACTCCGCAGCAGAATGGAACTGCGGAAAGGAAGAATAGAACCATCATGAATATGGTGAGAAGCATGTTGAAAGGCAAGCATCTACCCAAAGAATTATGGGGAGAAGTTGTGTCGACAACAACATACATCTTGAATAGATGTTCGACGAAGAAGCTAGAAGGAGTCATGCTAAAAGAATGTTGGTCTGGTGTCAAGCCTAGCCTAAGTCACTTGAAGGTGTTTGGATCTATATCACATAAACATGTGCTAGATCAGTTGAGAAGAAAGCTTGATGACAAGTTGAGTCAGCTGATCCTTATAGGATATCATTTGAATGGAGGATACAAGTTGTTCGACCTAGTGAACAAGCAAGTAGTGATCAGTAGGGACGTGATCATAAATGAGCTTAAGGAATGAGATTAGAATGAGAATGTTAAGAAGAATTCAGTGAGAATCTTATATGAAGAACCGGCTAGTGAATTCAAAAGAGAAGTTCGACAAGAAGAAGTCAGAGGTGAAGCAGGCCCAAGCAGACCTCGACAAATAAGTCATATGCCTGCAAGGTTGCAATAATGTGTGATTACATTAGATGATATGGTCGATGTGTAGCATCAGTTTTTTATGACGCGACCACTACCGCTTTTGGTGTTACTTTCTGATTTCTATATTTATCCTATGAAGCTTAAAAGGAAGAGGAAGATATCTTAAACTAACCCTGCACGCAAGTGTTTTCCCTACAAATACGAAGAGATCTGGAATCGGGGGTTGGTTATACAAAGGGAAGCTATTAACACCCAGAGTATCTATAGTAATCTATAGGAACCTGTATTTACATCTGTTTTTACTATTTGAATTGCTTTCTTGAGTCAATTTGTTTTCAGGTGGGGAAAGTTTCTCCTTTGAGGAAATGTTTTTGTTGTTTTAGGGTTTTCTATTATTTTTGGAAAGGTATCTGGACGTAATGTTTTTTTACTAGTGCGCTCACTAAGATTTTGCAATCTTATGCCTACGTATTCCCGTAAAGAGGTTTGGGGAAATCAGAGCATTCGTAGAAAAATGTTTGGTGTCTTGTTCAAAGCCCAAATTGAAGCTAAAAGAGTATTGTGTCTTGTTCAAAGCCCAAGATTGAAACTAAAAGAGTTTTTGTCTTATTCAAAGCCCAAGATTGAAGCTAAAAGAGGTTTTGTATCTTGTTCAAAGCCTAAGATTGAAGCTAAAAGAGTTTGTGTCTTGTTCAAAGCCCAAGATCAAAGTGTCAAAGAGGTCCCAACTGTTCTAGGCAATGAGTTTCTCCATCTTATGTAGAAAAGTCAAACTTTAGGGTGTGAGAGGTTAACTTTTGGTTTTGTGGTGTTTTGGGTCAAACTAATGGTTGGAACACATTCTAATGATGATTTTGAAATTATGTGTATGATTTTTAAGGTGGTTTAATGGTTAGAAGAGGTGTTGGTATGGAATTTTGAACAAGGCAATTTTTGATGTTTTGTAACCTTTTCTTCACTTACAAGTAAAGCAAGGCAAGATGAGAGAGCTTGGGTTTTCTCTTGGGTTTTAGAGGGCTATGGTGTGGTTTGAATATTGGGATGAAGTATCTATTTATAGGCCAAGAGAGACATTGGGTCAGATTTGGTTTTTTGCCTTGGAGGGAGATTTTTTAGTGAAAATCTCATGAGATCCATGTAGTGGTTTTGGTTCAGCAGGATTTGCTTGCTTGAAAGGGTTTTAGCCTTCAAAATCTAGCTAGTAATGATATGTGAGAAGTGACATTTGAGTGAGCAAAGACCCCCCACCTGCTGCAGCCACCAATGCTCTCTCTCCTTGTGTAACTTTTGCATTTTTTTCTTATTAAACTAATGTGTCTTGTCAAGAAATTGACATTTACTTGGATTCTTTTCTGATCCAGTCCACATTACACCCTAATAAATCTCATCAGAGGTCATTACATGGTTAGAGATGAAGTTCATAGTTGGAAATCAAGTCCATGTTGGGTTTTGGCAAGTTGACAAACTAGTGCACAGACCTAACTTTCTCACTTCATAACTCTCAGCTCACAAGGGCTATGGAAGAGTTCTAGAACTTTTGGAAAGCCCTCATGGAGCTCTACAAATTTCATGTTTTCATGATCTTCATATTCCAAGTAGAACTGGGTCAAAAAACTCCTCAAAGTTGGCTGAAAACATGATTTGAAATGCCAGAAACTTAGAATTTTTCTAAGTGTTTTCTCCCTCTTGTGATGATTTTGGATATAACTCCAAATCTATGCATTTTTTGAACATGGACCACTGTGAGAATTTTGTAGGAATTTTCAAGACCTTTCCAACAAGCTTTGAACCACATCATTTGGATGTGTGGTTAGGGAATTATGGTCTTGCCCCTTTCAAAACCCTAATTCCCGATTTTTCCAATTACTCTCCAATACTTGATCCAATGATCATGAAACTTCATGGATAGGTGTAATATTACATTAGGAACCTTTTTTATTCACACTTTGAGGTTAAATTCCTTATAGTTGGAGACTTGACTTTTCGATCAACCGAACGATCGATCGATAACTACCAAGTCGACTGTTGACGTTCTGGGTCTTCTAAGGCCTTGAAACTTCTTGAGTGGACTTCCCTAAGCCATATGAGCTTAATGGACCATAATTACATCATTGGAGCACCTTTTAAATCAAAATTCAAACCACAGTTGACTTTTCCTGATCAGAAACCCTAATCGGGGATCCTGAACTGCATTGTTCCTGATCTTTAGGCGAAAACCTCAAATTGGACCATGTTTGACCTAATGGAGTATATTTTGATAATGTAGAGGCTTGTTTCATGGAGAATCAATCCAATAAATTGACTGTTTAAACCGTCGAAACCTCGATTTCCGACTGTATGGAACCCTGGTTCACCTGTAACATAACAAAGACAAACTTGAAGTAGGTTAAGATTAAATAATCAAATAAAAATGATCCTAGAATGATGATGAAGATTTAAGGGGTCAAAATTTAGGGTGCAACACAAGGGATTTTTCTCTGGAATAAACACTTTCAGTACAACACCATTACAACAACTCTCAGAATGAACTTTCCTTTCTCTTGGAACTAAGGAAACTTTAGTGATAGAGTAAATTCATATGAATAATGAGAGAAGGAATGTTAGGGGACGACGTCTATTTATAAAAATGGTGTGATATGAAATAAGGAGAAGCCTCCTTTATATTGGAAAGAAATTTTCTCAAAAAGGAAACCATCTCTAGGTCATTTGAATGAGTTAATCAATTAAAGTAATGTATTAATCGATTAACCAATCTAAAATATGAAAGTTTTAAATTCTACATCACTTAATTAATTATTAACCTATTTAGTTGATTAGGAGGCGTTAAAATTTTATTATAATTGATAAGAATGACTTCTTAATCGATTAGGCAATGTATAATACCTTCCTATTTGATTAAACAAACTTCCAATTAATCAAGATGTTACCTGAATTGGTTTTAAGAGAATTTAACAAAAGAGAAGAAGTTTAAGAACACTTTTTGTGTGTATTTCCTTTGTAATTCAAGACTTACTCTTTCTCGTTTTACAATTAAACTAATAAGAACTAAGAAAAATTCTAAGCGTATGACCATACGAGCTTTCACACTTTCACCTCTTCAAGATAGTAACTTCAAGTCTTAAAGTTCATTTGTTTTATTCAACAATGTATGATAGAAATTGATATCTTTAACTAATGAGGCTTAATAAATTTCTTCTATGATTGAATTCCATCATCAATAACCATTGGAAGAGTCGTCATGATCGAAACCTGTTGATAGATGCCATCGATATCCATGATAGATATCATCAACATACTTAACAAATGTTAGCAACAAAACCTAAATGTTACATTCACAACACATAGAACCACTATGTGAATACCAAATCTACATCTACCTCTATAGTATAGAGTTTGATAAGTGGTTATTCAAGGTCTAAACATAAAGAGTGTTTCTAAACATAAAATTACTTTTAGAAATCATGTTATAAACGATCAAGTCATGTTTACTAATAATTGCATATCCTTGATTTAAACCTAAGAGTGATTATCAGTAGCATATTAGAATCACAAACTCGATCAGAACATATCGTACATTAATAAAAAATAAATACCAATACTATTGAATAACTAAAATGGGCATAATACGATGATCATAAGTAATACATATAAGTCTTATATAATACAAATATAACTCCAATAAAAGATAAATTAGTTGATCATAATGATGGTAGAATTATAAAGGAGTAAAAGAATAATGACATCAGAGGATCTCTAAATTTTTATTTTGCTAAATCCACTTTAAGAGACATTCGACTTGACAAACACTTAAGCTCTCTTTCACATGTAATTGCAATTGAATATACTATTATAAACTAAAACTGTCTAAATTGAAACTATGTACAAGATAAAAGATGATTTTAACTATGACACAAATCCTCTATTTATAGAGTTTATAATATTTCTTCATCTGTTGAGTGAAGGATGGCTTACCCAGCGAATTGATATTTTTCAGCTTTTCTTTTCCTCAATGAAACCTCTTGAACCGCTACTAAATTACCTTAAATTCAGTGGGAAAAATATGGATTGCCCAAAAACTTTGCCTTATTTTTCATTGGAAACATTCTTCCTCAGATTAATTAGTCGACAGTTATTTGCCCAAAGAATTTGGATTAAGTTCGTACCTTCAATTCTTTGTTTCTTGCTCCATTTTTATTGGATTTTTATAGTTTCATCTTAGCTTTGAATTCATAAACCTATTAAATTAAAATGGTTATAAATTAGTATCACTTTACAATTACAATTCATTATTCATTATATGCATGAATGAGAGGTTTTCTATGTTACTTCATGTGCAAGTAAATGAATAGTTGCGTGAAATTAAAATTGAAAATCTGGTAAATTACACACTTATTATAGTTATAATCCTCTATAAGAATGAATCAACCAAGGTGAAAGAGTTGAAGGCTGATGTTAATCTAGGAATCAACCAAGGTGAAAGAGTTAAAGGCTGATGTTAGTGAAAAATATTTCAATGTTCAAGATATGAGAGTGAAAGTAGGGGAACCCAAAGGAGAAAAAATGTAGGTCTAAGTCAAATTCAAAGGAATTTGACAATTAAAATTATAAATGTTACATTTTTCACAAAGCCTTTCACATTAAGAAGGTTTTTCCCTATATTGGAAGCAAAGATGATTGTGTTGAAATTGCAATTGCCTCAAATGAGGATGGTTATAAGGGTGTTGGTATGCTATTGGTAATAAGTTTAATGACGGTGAAGATGTATTTAATGGATACAATGAGCTATTATCAAATGTTTCTAATTAAATAACACTTTTAGACTTTTGATCTCAAAGATGGTAGATTTGTTCGACCTAATAATAGTAAGTTTTGCAAGGTTTGTGGTATTGGGGTAATTTGGCTCAAAATGTTTGACAATCATGAGTTTTTTTAATGCAATGTGAGATATTCCCAAACTTAAGAGAAATATACTATTTATGTGAATATTTGATGTTTTAGTAGTCTATTGCATTAAAATTGAACATAACATGTTCAAAATTTCATGTGGTTGATTGACAACTGCTAAAGGATCTATGATATGGGAGTATTTTTATATATTTTGGATGGTTCCACTATTATTGGTAATACATCATTATCTAGTCAAGACTTAAAACCAAACAATGACATTTGAGATTAAGGAATTTTAGTGAAAGAGGTTTGGTTAAATTAGCTAAGTGAACTTTTCTAAGAAATGAAAAATTGAACAAACTAAAATTTTGTGATCATTGAATACTAGGAAATCGACATAGAGTGAACTTTTAGAATGAGTTTCTACTGGACCTTTTGAGTATGTTCACTTGGATCTTTGCAGTTCGGAAAGGCTGGTAATTCAAGGGGTGATTTTTATTTTCTCACTTTTTCTAGAAGAATATGGGTTCACAATTTGAAACATAAAAGTGACCTGTTTGAAAAATTAAAGGAACAACATACTCTTGTAGAAAATCATATGAGAACTAACTCACAGTTTTAGGAGCTAAAAATGGCCTGAAATTTATTTCATATAATTTTAATGAAAGTTATAGGAAACAATGTATAAAGAGGCAATGAACCGTAATTGGCACACCACAATAAAATGACATAGATGAACACATTAATAGGACCATTTTGGAGCGGGTAAGGTGCATGTTATTGTGAGTTGAGTTACCGAAGAGTTTTTGGGGTAGAATTTATTGTTGTTGCAGCTTATTTAATAAATTAATATAGATATGCAAGAATGCGATTCAAGACACCTATGAAGGTATGGAGTGAGAACCCATTGACTATCCTAATTTGATTTTTTAGCATTGGTGTTTGTGTGTATCTAGGAAGAAAAATTTGATGTTATGGTTGTGAAGTGTGTCTTCATTTGTATCCTAAAGGTGTGAAGGGGTACAAATTTGGAAGATGGGACCCAGAGGATAAAAAATTATCATAATCAAATATGTTACTGTTGATGAAACTCGTATGAGAAAGTGCAAAGACCAATAAATGAAAGATTTGAAAACTAAGGTGGAATAGACTAATGGTTATGTGAAGGTTTGTACTAGTGATATTAGAAATGAGGAAGAAGTTTATGCTTTTTCATCTAGTTGTAGAGGGGTGCAACCTATAATAGCCCTAGAGTATTGGTTGGCTCGTGATAGACAAATGAGTGATTGTATAATCTCAAGGGTATGGCTATGTAGATCATATTTGTTATGCTTTAATTGTTGATGAAGGATTGTAAGACGCATTATCAAATAACTTCAAAGCGGTATTTGAAAAGACAAATAGTTAGAAATGGTTGAGGTGGTGAATGATGTGATGCATTCATGGAAGAAGATCTATACTTAGAAACTTGTGAAACTCTAAACCCTTGATGTAGAAGATCTACATCACCTTTAAGTTATCTTGTTTAATGCTTCCTTATTATAAGAGATCCCTGACATGAGGATTCAAATACCCAGCATAGTTTGAGGTTTCTGAGTCAAATCATTTCAAAAATTCCTCGTAGAAAACCATCATCACACTTTGGTGTAAGAAAGTTTTTTGGAAGCTCTAAATACTGTTTGGAAATGCGAAATCCCCTAAAAATTAACATCTTTGGTTGGAGACTTTTCCGAGACAAACTACCCACAAATGAGGCTTTACAAAAAAGAGATGTTTTTAAGTTATTTATTTTCACTCAATCATGTATTTTGTTTTGAATGTCTAGAATCTTTGAATTATCTCTTCTTCTCTTTCCCTAAAGTTAAACATAGTGAAGTTAAAAGAATAACTTGACTTTTGTTAGTTCTATGATTGACAGCAATTTTGGTAAAACTTGGTGTTATCACAAGATGTTCTATAAGATGTCTTGACGTATGATCTTAGCATTCTATAGGTGGTTATTTTTATTGTTGCAGGATTTAGTTCATGATGTCAAGTGTGATATCCTGACATTTGTAAACAGAACATTCAGTGAGAATGTTTTGGTTTGACTGTTGCGTTTTTGTGCAACTCTTTGCGCTGTTGTGATTAGAGTTTTAGTGGTTCAAATATGCGTTGGAAATAGTCCTTATTCAAAAGAGTTTTTGGTGCAAAATTCGTGGAGTAATTTTGAAATCTTTTGTGCTATTTTCTGAAGAAGATCTTGAAGATTTGAAGAGTGATTTGATTTGATCAAATCTGAATTGGTTTTAATTATGAGAAGATTTCGAGTTTGATTTGATCAAATCTGAATTGGTTTTATTTATGAGAAGATTTGGAGTTTGATTTGATTTGATTTGATCAAATCTAAATTGGTTTTAATTATGAGAAGATTTGGAGTTTGATTTGATCAAATTTGAATTGGTTTTAATTATGAAAAGATTTGAAGAATTATCTAATTTGATTTTATCAAATCAGAGTTAGTTTTTTCTAAAGCCCAAGCCCGTTCAAAGTGTTACTATATAAGACCTCACAATCCTATTTTGAAGAACACAGAAGCTAGGGTTAAGAGTGTGCATTGTTTAAGGAATAAGGTTTTTACCTTCTTGTGTTATTGTTATTTGTGAGTCATTCACTCACCACTTTGATGTGTGAATTGGACTGAGTTTTTGAGTTGTAAGTTGTCCACTCTAAGCTTTTAAGAACGAGTGCATTGTTCTTGATTGAAGCTTGTAAGCAAGATCAAGTATTGTCTTTGAATAATGTCTTCTATGTTTTATTAATCTGTTGTTATCACTGTTGTGATTGAAAGGGAGTGAGAGGTGTCTCATATCTAAGAGTGTCTTAGATAGAAATTGCAAGGGTAGAGATTAGGTGCGAAGACTGTAAACTAGAGAGTTTGCTAAGAATCTACAAACTAATTCTATTTAGTAAATTTCCTTCTTGGCTTGATAGCCCCCAGACGTAGGTGTGTTTGCACCGAACTGGGTTAACAATTGTTTGTATGATTTTTACTTTTTGTCTTTGTTCTTATTTGTGATAGGACAAATATTAATGTCATAACATCGCCTTCGACATCTTATATCTGATATCAGAATTTCAACTTTGACTTTCAAATAAAAAAAAACTACTATCTTATATCAAAAGTATTATGATTGGATGAACAAACCATTATTATACTTAACAGATTTGTAAACTTGTTTCTTCTCATATTTTTCTATAATGGATTCTATTCTCATTAGTACTATCATTTTACTTATAAAAAAAATTAAATAGTACACACAAATATTTAGCCGTGGATGGTATTTATCTTCTAGAAGGATTCTTGGTGCTTAATGATTGGCATCAACATGTTTCAAAGCCATCTCATAGACATGTTTATTGGTCAATGGCATAACAACTTGGTAAAGTAGACGCCGCCATCAAGAAATCGGAAAGTAGATTCTTGCAACCTATGCAAAATTTTGCACTCTAATAAGTGCTAAAGTTGTTTTCAAGCAGAAATTGTGGACATTTGCAACATATGCATTTTTTAAAATGACTAGGTCCTCATACATTAATACAAGCCTGCATAAAGTACCATTTGAGTGATCACATGTGATCATAAATAATTATAGTAGCATTATGTTAAATCTGGGTGGAATTGTGTTTGGATTCTTTAAACAATAATGTTTTAAGTTTGCATTTTGTAGATTGATAAAACGTGATTGAAAGGAAAGATACTATATATATATATATATATATATATATATATATATATATATATATATATATATATATATATATATATATATATATATATATATATATATATATATATATATATATATATATATATATATATATATATATATATATATATATATATATATATATATATATATATATATATATATATATATATATATATATATATATATATATATATATATATATATATATATATATATATATATATATATATATATATATATATATATATATATATATATATATATATATATATATATATATATATATATATATATATATATATATATATATATATATATATATATATATATATATATATATATATATATATATATATATATATATATGGTGGAGAGATAGTGACAAACACATAATAGTATCAAACATGATGTAAATATTTTAATGTTTAAATATCACAAATGTTTCAAATAGATTAGGTTTCAAGAATATTTGTCCTATATGGCCTCCATTTTAAAGGTAAATACTTTTTAAGATGTGTCAATATCGGGGAAGAATAGCACATACTCATTCTAGGAATAAAAATGATAATAGATAGAAATGAGCAGCAATGGCAAATAGATAGATATGATAAAATTTTATTTGAATTACAATGCATGGATGAAAACAATTTATGAGTTTATTTACAATTCATTAAAGTTTTAATAAATAAATAAAATCAATCTATATATAATTTTTTTTTATAAATCATCCAACTTATATATTAAACATTTTTTTTGAGAATGAATATCGATTAAATTGTTTAATTTATATAAATAAAAAATTAAATATAATAAATCATTTTTCATTAATATATTATTGCATTTTTAATTATTAGTAACTCCAAAATTATTATATCTAAATTTAAATGATATACTAATAGTTAATTTGAATTATGACATTGTGGTGGTGTCAGCCAACCATTACATGTGGCCTTATATTCACCTTTTAGAGTTTTGCCTAGCTTTTCGTTAAGATATAATCAGTTTGTTTATTAGAAGTTGCAAAAGGTAGGCATTATAGTTGTTGAGAAAAAAAATTGAGTTTGTGGAGAAATAAGTGTAAGTTTTAAGTCTCATATTACTTATAAAGGTGGAAGTTAAGCACTTTATAAGTAAGAGGACTCATACACCTATCACCTTAAATTTTTTGACAAATAAGTAGTGTTAGTCTCACTTGTTTGGGTGAGTCGTTGACCTTTAGGTGAGTGTTTAACCCAATGTGAATGCTTCCCCCTCATGATTACCCATCTCTGGTATCAGATTTGATGGTTCGAGTAAGGGACCGCCTCCTTGTGTCGAAAGTCTTCCTGACATGGTGGTTAGGCTGCATGTTCCGTTGAAGTTCCCATGACGAGATAAGGGTGTACAAGCATGTTGATGAAAAAGCTTCCGCTTGAGGAGAAGCATAGTGGATGGACTCACACTTGAAGGGGAGATTGTTGGAAAATAAGTGTGAGTTGTGTGGAGAAACAAATGTGAGTTATAAGTCCCACATTGCTTAGAAAAGTGGAGGTTAAACACTTTATAAGTAAGAAGACTCATACACCTATCACCTTAAGATTTTGAGTGAATAAGTGGTGTCTCTCTCACTTGTTTAGGTGAGTCTTTGACCTTCAGGTAAGTGTTTAACCCAATGTAAATGTTTTCCCCTCATGATTACCCATCAATTGTTGCATATCTCTACTATCCAGTTATTTTGTTATGTGTCTTATCGCTTTCATCTATGCTTTTTATTTCGATTCCTTGAATCTCTTTCATGATTGCATCTCTCATGTTTAGCATGCATAAAACCTTGGTTAGACTTTATCTTGATCTAAATGATCTTTGATCAATAACATACGATAGTGAAATGAAATCACCTTGTGTTTTGGAAAAAAATTGAGTCAAGGTAAAATCTCAAAAAAAACATTTTAAATTTGAAATTTTGATATTTTACAAGATTGATTTGACAGACAGTTTTACACTGAATTTTTGATCCTAATCAAATTGGACAGTAGCTCAACTCAACAATTTGATCCTGATTATACTTTTCACTTGATCCTGATCATTTTCCTAGGAACAAATTTTGTCTGATTTAATTCGAATCAGAATTTGTACATGATTCGAATCAATTTCAATTTTCACAAATCATGTTTGATTTCGTTTTATTTAATTTGAATCAAACTTGCAACATGATTCGAATCAAATTATTTTACCAAAAATTCCTGTCAGTTCTAGGCCATTTGATTTGAATCATATTTTGTTCTTGATTCAAATCATAAGGCTTGTGATTTGACTCACGTATTCTCAGATCTGAATCAACTAGCACATTTTTTCAAAAATTAAGTATTTCTTTCAATTCACCTCATTTTTGCTCATTTGATTCAAATCATTTTTTTCTTGATACGAATTTAACTACCTTTTTTCAACCATTTTTTGTGCTTCATCTAAAGCATATATAAATCATTTTCTGTCATCATTCAAACATAACATACATCATTCTGTTAAGATTTTTCAATGTGATTTTGTGTGAAAATCAATTTTCTCTGTTTTGAGTGCTCAAAGTGTAACACCCCAAATTCTTGGAATATTTATTTAATTTATTTAAATATGAATATTCACATTTTTGGTGATTTTCGGTGGTTGGTGTGAAATATTGAGAATTATGAATTTTGGGTTATTTATTTAAATAATAGTATATAATATGAATATATTGGTATTATTATTAATTTAAATAAATATAAGTTAACTAAGGGCAAATTGGACAATTGAGGAGGAGTTAGTGAGGGTAATATTGGAAAGCCCAATTTTAAGGCCCAAGGTTAGGTTTAACAAAAAGGAATTATGATGGGATTAGGATTCATTTTGTTAGACCGTGAAAAGAATTGAGGTCAGAGCTCTGAGGAAGAGGTTTGAGGTAAAAGCTTCGAAAGGTTTTCTGAAAGTCAAAGAGAAGGCTTAGAGTCGGCAATTAAGGTATGGGGAGTATTACCTTCATTGTTTTCAATGTATAATTTCAATGTATTTAAGGTCGATTTAAGGGTTTAAAGGGTTTAAGGTTGATTTATGAGATAAAGAGAATTTGGCCTTCGTGGCCTAAATCTATTATTGAGATTTTAACCGTAGGGATTTGAACTGTTGGTCTGATAGGTTCGAGACCGATTTGAGTTTTGAAGGAAATTAGGCCTTCGTGGCCAAAACTCTGATTTGACATTTGTCTAACCCGGTAGGATAATTAGATAGTGAGAAACTCTAATGATTGTGGTGTAGTTGTAAGGAGTTATGAGAATTAGAGCGTGAATATGATACGGGATTGGCCTAATAAGTCGTAGATTTTGTGCCTTCATCGCCGTAAGACCTAAGGGATGATTTAGGGATGTGTTTGGGTTATTAGGGGAGTGAATCATGAGACTTTTGGGTTGATTTTAGGTTCTGGTGCGTAACAGCGTTTTGTTGTAATGGCGTGTTCGCACAGCAAAGAATCCTTCGCACAACGAACGAAGCTCATCCCAGACTCGCACTACGAAGAATTCTTCGCACTGCGAAAAAACTTGCCCCAGACTCGCACAGCGAACTTGCTAGTGAACGTAGCAGAATTTCGCGAATTCTGATTTTGTGCAGCGATGCCTTGATATTTTGATGTTGTGATTTCCTTGACGAATTAATATGAGTATGACTGTGATTTCTATGTGATTTGTACATGATTATATGATGAGTTTTATGATGTAATTATTTATGAACTATGATGATAATTCCATGAGTTTTGATGATTCTATGATGACATGATATATGATAATGATGTAATGATGATGAGCTATGATGGTATTCCCATGAGTTTTGATGATGCTATAATGACATGATATCTGATGATGATTGTGATAATGATGATGAGCTATGATGGTATTCCAATGAGTTTTAATGAATCTATGATGACATGATATATGATGGTGATTGTGATGATGATGATTTTGATGAATGATGATGCACATATGATGTTATTATGAGGATGATTATTGACGTGTGCATCATGCATTCATGTGCATCCGGACTTCGGTTCAGGATCTTGATTTCTTTGGCTTCAGTCTCATTGTGCGGATGTGAGGTATTTTGATGTGCTCCGGTTCTCGAGTAGAATCGATCCTATTGATAGGGATGTTGGAGGGTTGATGGCTCAGTGTCCATCGAGCTGTGATGATTGGTACCACATGCATTGAGTCTTGTTGCATTTGCATTTATGAGATGATCTTGAGTAATTTATGATGTTGTGGCCTTTGATGTCCATTGATGAATATGACGATGTTGAATATGAAAATGATGTCATTTTATATTATTGATTTCCTACATTGATTATTATGAATCATTTTACTCACCCTGCCTGTTTGAATGTTGCCTCCACGTGGGTAACATGCAGATGACCAGGTTTAGCTGTGGATGTCGTCGAGGATCTTTTCGGATTTTTGAGTTGTTGGCCACTTTGGTTAACGTAGAGGATCTTGCTCTGATAGTGTAACATCGGGTTGAGGTCTTTGAGTTAAACCATAATTTATTTGATTTGATTATTTTGATTATGTTCCCGTATAAGGAAAACTTTGGGTTATGCCTTTTTGAGTTCCGCTACAATTTTTGATATCTTTTGGAAAAATCCGTTGTTTACGGAGCTTTGACCTTGATTTGAATTTATTAAGAAATGTACGTCCTTTGAGGTGATTTTTATTGAGTTTAACATTTTACTCTGATAAATTATATTATTTTGCCATAATATTCATGGGGTAGAAAAGAGTGTTACACAAAGTCTTGCTATGAATTTCTCACATCTTCAACTTCAATTGGATTCAGATCTTGATAACTAGAGTTTTGAGATTGATTGAACGAGGTGCGTACTTGAAACTAACTGTTCTTGGAGATCTTATTGAGTTTTCAGGTTGTTAGAAAGAAAAGGGGATTGTTAATGGTGGTGACAAATTTCATTGAAAAGAAATAGGTTCTTCTCTCCATAAGTGCCTTAGTAGTAAATATGTGGAAGGCTACAGATAAGGCGCAATTCTTCTTGGATCTTTAAACACTATCACCGCTCAAGGGATAGGTAGGATCAAGAGGTTGGTATCTACACACGAAGGCTTGGAGCAGAATTGGTGTTATTGGAACGTTTAAGAAACGTATTCGAGTAAAGATTATATAGAATAGTTTGGCAATTTTGTTGTATATAAGTCAAGATCCAAATTAGGAGATTTATTTTCTCAACTGTAAATTGTAGATTGGTGATTGTATGAACTCTTGGAAATATTTGTCAAATAGTAAGGAGCTATGCAGGTTCCAATAAGAAACCATTGAAGAGTGTGAGTAGGCCAAGCGAGGATGAAAAGTTTAGGTTTTTCATCTCTTTGACTTTACTCTTACATTTATATTTGTAGTAATTTCATGCTAGGTTTTTCAATTCCTTTATATTGTTTTATTTTGTTCTTGATAGCGATTATTTGCCAAAAGTTTAGGTTTTGTTGGAATTGACAAACAAGAGGATGATAAACAAGAGACCTCGAACCAGCTACCTTAAGATTAGACTATCGAAAGGGATCATCTGTTAGATCAAATCCTTGGAGACATTAAAAAGGGAGTAATCCTTGGACTATCGCAAATGAACATTGAGATTGGACTCAATGTTCATTTCTCATGTTGAACCTAATTCCATATCTGATGCCTTACTTTACGATGGATGGTTATTTATTATGCAAGAGGAACTAATCCAATTTAAAATAAATGATGTTTGGGACCTTGTTCTGCATCCGGTTGACAAAATCGGCATAGGCACAAGATGGGTATTTAGAAAAAAGATGGATGAAAATGGATTAATTACGAGAAATAAAGGTAGGTTAGTGGCAAAAGGATATATTCAAGATGAAGGGATAGAATACGAGGAGACTTATGCTCTTGTAGCCCGCCTAGAAGTCATTAGACTCCTTTTGGCATTCGCCTGCTTCCTTGACTTTAAGCTTTACCAGATGGATGTTAAGTCTGCTTTTCTAAATGGCCATATAAATAAAGAGGTGTATGTTTCACAACCTCTAGGTTTTGAGGATCACAATAATCCTAATCATTTTTTTAAGTTGAAAAGATCCCTCAATGGTCTCAAATAAGCTCCTAGAGCTTGGTATAAGAGATTGAGTAAATTTTTTATCAAACAAGGATTCAATCATGGGAAAGCCGACACCACTTTTTTATACGACATAAGAAAAAACATATTCTTTTAGTACAAAGTTATGTAGATGATATTATATTTGGGTCTACTAATGAATCTCTTTTTTGAGAATTCACTAGTTTGATGCAAGGGAGTTTGAGATGTCACTTATGGGAGGTTTAACATACTTCATAGGTTTGCAAATCAAGCAAGGTGAAGAAGTGACTTTCATAAGTCCAACAAAGTATTGTCTAGATCTTCTCAAGAAGTTTGAGATGAAATATTCAAACACTATTTCAAATCCAATGGCTTCAAATGTTCTCATAGACAAAGATGAAAGAGGAGTGAATTTCGACATAACCAACTATCCAGGTATAATTAGATCCTTACTTTATTTAACTGCAAGTAGGCCTGATATCATGTTTAGTGTGTGCACGTGTGTTAGATATTAAGCATCACATATGGATCCCCACTTTAAGATCGTTAAACGTATTTTGAGGTATCTTAACAGAACCTCCAATCAAGTTTTTTGGTATACAAAGGGAAGTTCTTGTAGCTTAGTAGGATATTCTGATTCCAATTTCGTGGGGTGCAAGTCGGATAGGAAGAGTACTAATGGTACTTGCCACTTATTTATAAGCTAGTTAGTTTTTTGGCATAATAAAAAACAACCTAGTGTTGCTCTTGCTACCTCCTGGGCTGAATATGTAGCTACCAGTAGTTGTTGTGCGCAACTCTTATGGCTTAAGAAACAACTATTAGACTACATTTTAAAACTTGGTTGTGTTCCAATTAATTGAGATAACACTAGTGTTATATGTCTTACTAAGGATCTATTACTATACTCATAGATTAAACACATTGAGATCCGACACCATTTCCAAAGAGATCATGTGGAGAAATTAGATGTTATTTTTTAGTACGTTGACACCAAAAGTCAGCTTGCTGACATTTTTACATAATCTTTATCTTCGGAATCCTTCCACAAAATCTGTAGAGACTTAAGAGTCTTAGACTCATCTTGCCTTAAGTAGAATGAGGTTTTGGTTTTTAGACTCATCTAGCCATTGGTACGGGCAGGGGCACAATTACGGGCACATGCATCTTGGCTGTTTCTGGATGGTGGAACCGTGCGTGACGGACAAGGACTGTCGAGTAGAAGCGTTGTGACCAAGGGTAAATTGGTCATCCTCCCTTATTGGAGGGGAAGAAAGGTAAATGCTCCCCCAAATTGGTGGACTTAGGCAATTGGGTCGTTCTGGGACCAGAAGTGGATTGGGTCATGCCTAGCCATTGGGCCAGTCCGGAACAGTAACCCCCCAAGTTGTTGCTTCTGAGCATGGGAGTCATGACTTAAGGATAGTCCATTTTTCGGGCATGGTCGTCGCTAACCCTAGAGATAGGGCTGTCACCTTATGCTCGAAGGAATCTATGCCCGAGCATCTATTATGCTACTTGTCAGGAAGCTCACGGTATGGGGAGACCAACGGTTTATGGGATTTGAAGAGGGGAAGCGCCATGTGTGCCTCGAGCCATATGTTGCATTTAATGCGTAATGATGGCTAGGTTAGGGTCATAATGATGCCCTTAGCCGCGCGTGCTCGTGCATGTGCTTGGAATTGCATATAAATAGAGTGAGGGTCCACTCATTTGTACTTTCCGCTTATCTCTCTTCTTTCGTCTTCTGGTCTCGGTTCCCTGCCGTCCTCCACCGTCAAGCTCCGCCTGACCACCGTATAAGCACCGGCCAGAGCCATTTGAAACCAGAAACTTCGTCCCCGACCATGTAAGTATGTCGATTCCTTGGTTGTTGTTTGTTTTGCCGATTTCTATACCTTATATTGCATGTGGTTAGGGTTGCTACGAAGCAGTTTTAAGGCGTTTTTTGGTGGTTGTTGGTGGCAGACGGTAGTTTGGCCATTTTCTCTGTTGTCGGCGTCGTAGTGGCTGTCAGGAATTTAGGACTTAGAAACTTTGTAAGCTTTTAGCTGATCCTGGTAGCAACACGGTGGCGTTCGTCGTCGGAGGGAACCATGGATTCTGGTGTGCTTATGAGCTTTCTGGTGGTTTTCTCTTGAAGGTTCTAGGTTTTGTGCATGGGGGACTTTTCCCTAGACGTGTCAGTGAGATCTCCCGAGCATTTCCTTATTTGTTAGTTGTGCCATTTGAGTAGGTCTTAGGTCAAGGACGTTGTCCTCGGTCCTTCGCGTGCCCTTTTACTTGACTAGCAGTGGAAGGATGGATTTAATTTTGTCATTGAATTCACTTTGATCTTCTATTTCTCAGGTAAAGGGAATGTCGCACAGGGCCGAAGAAGAGCCTCTTAGAGACCTATCCGAGGAGAGCTCCTCGGAGGAAACTGAAACGGATGATGCTTCCACGCCTCTTTATATTGGAGGGTTGTCTGTTGTGAGAACCTCTGTTGAAGAGTGGTCTGTGGCAGAACCGATGAAGCATGCCTCACTCTTTGCCTCTTATATCGGGGACGTTTTCACCATAATGGGGGACGAGGGAGAGTGATGGGTCCACTTCCCTACGGTAGATAATCGTATATGCTCGTTGTACGGGGAAATATTTCCCATGTACGAGTACGTCTTCAAGAAGATAGGGTTGAGGTTTCCCTTCACATATTTCAAGCGAGCAATCTTTGTACACTTGGACCTAGCGCTTTCCCAACTGCATCTGAATTCGATTGCCTTCATGTGGGCATACAAGCTAGTGTGCGAATATCTGAAGATTGCGGCCACTCCTCCGCTTTTCTTCACTATCTTCCACCTCCAACTACAGATGTCAAGGAGGAAATTTGGCTGGGTCTCTCTAAATCAGGGGAGGATACTATTCAAACCCTTCTCTGAGTCTATCTAGACCTTCAAAGAAAGGTTCTACGTGATCGAGCCCGTGTCGAAGAAGGCTACTGACTCGACCTTTGTCCGGGAGGTCTCTACGGATGAGAACAAAGAGGATTTGATAGATGATGACGACAAGATAGTTGCCCGGAGACTGTTCCAGTTTCCGTTCTGCTGAAGTGGGGCCCATATCACCCGCTAAATCGATGAGTATATAGTCACTCCTCACCAGTTAGGGGACGATGATCGGGCCAGTTATGCCAAGCTGGTGGCCTTCATGGATGGTTTTCTCCCCACCCAGTGCGTGACTCGTGCTGGGAAGATAATCTATGAGGAAGATAGGGGGCCCTAGGTGGAGGTCTGATATATCAATACAAAAGAGTTCCTCGAGTGTAGCACTCGCGCAGGGGCTTTTGAGCTCTTGGGTAGCTTTCTACTTCTTCTTATTTCATTTGAGATGTTTTTCCCTTCATGTGCTGATATGTTCGCTGTTTTTGCAGGTAATATGTCTTCTATGCAGGAGTGGATGATGAAGAATGGCCATGGAAAAATGAAGGGTGGTGTGGCCATACGGAAAATCCGTCTCAGTCAGCGAGCGGCTCCTCCCCAGACAGGGTCGAGGACCTCCTCATCCATCCCACCTGCTACCCAAACATCTCTCATGCCCGTGAGTTTGAGGCTCAAGCGTTCATGCTTGAATGACTTCGTGGACCTCAGCAGAGAGAGAGAGAGAGAGAGAGAGAGAGAGAGAGAGAGAGAGAGAGAGAGAGAGAGAGAGAGAGAGAGAGCAAGTTCAAGCTGCCTCCTTTCTTGCATAACAAGAAGTTCTTTGAGGGGTTCTCTCTATATCCCTCGGGCAGAGCCCCTTAAGCTCGAGGAAATGGACCATCTCAGCAAGCGGACCATGCTCGCGCAGGACGCCTCTGCTCTGATGAGGATCCTGGAGATGGCAGTGGTCTACAGCGAGGATGGTTCTCAGCATGAATCTGAGTTGAAGAAGTCTTAGGCTGCGGTGGCGGCCCTAGAGGAAAAGTTTAAGAAACTTCAGAAGGAGCGGGAGAGGGAGCTTAAGGAAGCTGTGTGAAAGGGTCGGGATGAGATGTCCACAGAGAAGGACGTCCTGGCCACCTAGAAAAAGGTTGTTAAGGACCTGGTAGAGTAGCTGAAAGTCGTTGTTTCCCCTACTGAGGATGAGACCGAGGAGGTGAAGAAGTTGTCGACTCGGGCGAAGCTGGTTTCTCGGATTACTCATGCCGATGATGATTACTTGGCTATAGGCGAGAAGTCCTTCTAGAATATCATGGATCAATTGAAGTTAGTGAATCCTAGTGTCAAGTTGTCCACTAAAGGCATCGGGTTTCTCTATACTTTTAAAGATGGCAAGATAGTCGTCCCTGAGTTCCTCCAGATCAGTGAAGAGCACACGCAGGCAGTCCAAGTGGAACTTCAGCAGTTGGAGCAGTGAGCTTTCCTCGGTTTATGCTTTTGGCCTGCGTGCCACTGTTTATCTGTAATTTCATTTTGTGGGGGCTTGGCCCCATTGTATTGTAATATGCATACTCACGGCCCTTGTGGGTGATTTATGTTAATATGTATTGCCTTGTATGTTTATTTATACTTTGTCTAAATTTTTTCTAAGTGTCATACACCGTCCAACGCTAGTCGTATGAGACATCTTAGCAACTGATTGTTATGCTTCGGGTATGCTCGACAAATAATGTTCGACAGTGCAGGGAACTGGTCGAAAGGCCCGGGTAGTTTCCAAGCAAAGGAGCAGAGCTCAGGTCACGTTCGTGGCATGAGTTCGTGGCATGAACTTCCCATCGCGAGTTGGGGGTTCTGCCCGTCATGGTGCTTTGGCAACAACAGGCTTGGTTGAGGAACCGCTGTTGTGCATGAGTCTTGTTTCTCTTCGACTAAACTCAGCTTAGATTCATATTGATGGTGCAACACTTGTACCTGGGCGCGCACCTATGGTCGGTACTTGCGCTTGTCGCATGGGCGAAACATGTCGACAGTAAGGGCCTTAGCTGTAATATTGTTTCATCTTTTCGGCATTTCAGGGTCAAGCTATTTCTTCCCTGTTGAGGTATTCTAGGTAGTAGGCCCCCATTCTCCGTTTTTTCTTTAATGAAGTGGTGAAAGGTCATATCAAGGTCTAACCCGGGCATCTCTACAAGCACTCCACGCGAACAGATATGCGTTCTCCCGGAGGCAGGCTCTTATTTGTTTCCTCGCAAGCTCGGGGAGACAAGTCCCAATCTTCACTCCCCACTAGGGGTCGTCGCCGAGTAAGACAAGTCCCAATCTTCACTCCCCGATGGGGGTCATCGCCGAGTAAGACAAGTTTGAACTCTCCATCTGGAATTGGGCGCATCAGATGACAGTTTCGCCGCTGCTAGAGGCGATGCTCAAAGATGGCGGGATTTTTTTCCCCTTTTCCTTTTGAATCTTCTAGCCGTCTTTGGAGAAACGATTGTCAAGGTCAATGGAGTCGATACGAGGTAGAGGCTTTGTCTCTTCGGCGATGCTGGGCAGAGAAGTCTGGCTGGGAGTCTTTGTCCTAGCGGTGATGGTATTCATCCCCTTGGAGGCTGCTTTAAAACCACTCCTTGCGGCTTCAATTTCTCCGTGTAGAGTCGCCACATGACCCTTTGAAGTATAGTATTTCATCTTCAAGTGCACTGTCGAGGGCACGACCACCAACTCAACCAGAGTTGCCGGTCGAAGATGCACTAGTATAGCGATGGGCAATCATGACCAGGAATTGGACCTTGATTGACCTGGTCATTTCAGCGGACCTAAAAGTTACGATCAGATCTACGTAACCCCAGGGCTTCATCACCGACCCATTGAAACCCTGCAGATCGGATCCTACGTAGGGTGTCAGATGCGATTCGTCCAACTGGAGGGTGGAAAACAGCTGGGAATACATAATATCAACTGAGTTGCCTTGGTCGGTGAGGATTCGTCGGACGTCAAAATTTGCCATCTAGGCTCTTACGAGCAGAGGGATGCTGGCATTAGGGGCTCCACCGAGGAATTTCTCGTGGTAGAAGATATGGGAACAAACTCTCCTCGGGCCCTATCGAGGATGGAGTTTTGGTTCGAGCTATGGCTAATAAGGTGCTCAAATTTTCTTTTGACGGATCCTATCGTGACTTTGTTGAAGCCCCCTCCGAAGATGACCATGGCAGAGGGAAAGTCTCCCACGAGTTGTGCACGGCAAAATATGGAGGGGCGCTAAGCCCCTCGAGGATGTAGAAATCTTCAGGCCACGAGATGCTCATAGTGATCTAAAAGCTGGCTTCCTTGAAGAAAGGTACCTCTTCCTCGACCTTGGATTCCTAGGCGTCTTGCCGAGGAGCGTCCTTCCGTTTGGCAGACTGCTTCAAATGTCCATCCCTGGTGAGTATTTCTATGGCATACTTCAAGTGGATACAACCGTCGGTTATATGGTTATGGATCTTGTGGAACTGCCAATATTTTGACTTGTCCGTGTTTGGTTTGGATGGTATCTGCTTCGAGAACCGGACCCTGCCTGCCAAAATTCTGAGTTGGCACATTCAGAAAGGATCTTTTCCCTCAAAAATGTTAGGGGAGCATACTCGTGGAACTGGCCGGAGGGCCCTTTGTTGTCCCGGGACTCTCAAGGATAATCTTCACGCCTTCTATCTCCTCGACGAGATGTCGAGGGCTCGTCGGACCTAGAGGATCGAGAATTCTCCCGGTGCCTTGAATCTCGAGCAGAACTGGCAGCCTCCTTCTCTTCGTACTGAATGTATGCTTTTTCCTTGAGGAGGAAAGCATTCAGCATTTTTGGGGGCTGGATGCCTACAGCTTTAGCAAATTCAATGTGGGGATGGAGCCCGCGCTCGAGCAAAAACTTTTTAATGTCGTCGACCGTAGAGACTTGGACGGTCTCTTTATTGAACCTTTTGATGTAGGCTCACAGGGGTTCATATCTCACTTGAATGATGGCCTCAAGGGAGGCTTCGGTCTTCAGATGGTGGCAGGAGGCCGTGAAGTGTCTGGAGAACATTCTCCTCAGTTGCCTCCATGAGGTGATGGAATCATCGAGGAGTCTTTTGTACAAGGTCATAGCCCCCTTCCTGAGTGTGGTCGGGAATAACCTGCATTTGATGGTGCCCCAGACGCCGTGGTAATCGAGTAGCACATCGATATTTTTGATGTGCTCGTCGGGGTTCGTTGTACCGTCGTATATGCCCAGAGAAGGGGGTTTCTCCGGTCCCTTCAGCAGGCGCATGACCATAATCTCTTGGGACAACGGGCCATGAGGCTCATTGTCACTGCTGCTACTGGTCCATGATGGGGACTGGGTGTCCCGTCTATATGTAGGATGGAGGTCTTGACGAGGATACGGGGTTCGTGCTTGGCCCTTAGACCTGGGCGGAGGAGAACGTTGGGACTCTGCTTGGTGGTCTCTTTTGGTCCTCTTGGATCGCAAGGAATGTTGGTTCCGAGGAGAGATGTGGTCGCGCTTTCTGATGGTCAGGGTCTCTGGCTCCGGAGGTGTCTGATAGTTTCTTTCGCATCAGGGACGAGGACTCTGTGGTCGTTGACATTATTTCCTCGGTGGAGGGGATCTTGGATGACTAGATTCTTCTAAGGCTCTAATCCTCGCGCTTTGATTGAAGATTAGGAGGTTGGTCTTGTTGAGAACCTCGAGTAGGGCCACCATGGCCGGGTCGGCGTTAGGCGGACCTGGAACTCGCAGGTGCTCCAGGACGAGTGAGACCTCATTGTGATCTGCACGAACAGGGGATGGAGAAGCAGTGGCTCCATCCCTTTGTCAGAGGACGCCACCACCGAGAGAGGTGGTTGCTCTGCCAGTATCATTCTTGCTGACGGGGATGAAAGCAGAGTTGCGAGCATCATGAGTGTTGTCACAGTTGGTCATGATCGGGATTTTGAAGAACTATTTTGTTCTTATGTCTACAAAGGGAGAAAAGACTGGGATAACAAGTTTCCCACAGACAGCACTACTGATCTTGACGGCTGATCAGAACCTGAAGTAGGCCAAAGACAAACGCCTGTGATGCTGGATGTGAGAGAGGAGGAGGGGGTGTACCTGCAAGGAACTTTGATGCTAAAGTAAGAATCGGGAAAGAGAGAGAGAGAGAGAGAGAGAGAGAGAGAGAGAGAGAGAGAGAGAGAGAGAGAGAGAGAGAGAGCAAGTACATGATATGAGTATATTAGGGTGAATATTGGATACCTGACCCTCTCAAATGAGAGGGTTTTTAAAGTACCCCTAGCGCTTGGCCATTGGTCCCTATTTTTGGGGCGAGATAATCATTTTCCGAAGAATAGGTAACTTCCAGAACTAGCCGTTGGAATGGTGAGAGGTGCCCATAACTAGTCGTTGCTACGGGCAGGGACGCAGATACAAGCATAGGCGTCTTGGCTATTTCTGGATGGTGGAACCGTGCGTGACGGGCAATGATTGTCGAGGAGAAGCGCTATGCCCAAGGGTAAATTGATCAACCTCCCCTGTTGGAGGAGCAGATAGGTAAATGCTCCCCCAAATTGGGTGGACTTAGGCAATTGGGTTATTCTGGGAGCAGAAGTGGATTGGGTCATGCCTAGCCATTGGGCCAGTTCAGAAATACATACATATATATATATATATATATATATATATATATATATATATATATATATATATATATATATATATATATATATATATATATATATATATATATATATATATATATATATATATATATATATATATATATATATATATATATATATATATATATATATATATATATATATATATATATATATATATATATATATATATATATATATATATTTATATATATATATATACCTGTGTGTGTGTGTGTGTATTATATATACACACACACAGATATATATATATATATATATATATATATATGTATGTGTGTGTGTGTGTGTGTGTGTGTGTGTGTGTGTGTGTGTAATTTCTACCAACCTACAATGGTATGTCTCTAAACCTTGTATCATTCTATGTGTTTTGTGCTAGAGCTATGCATTGGTTTGCTTATTTCCTGCATATCTTACTAATTCATCTCTAGCTTATATCTTTGATTGTTCTTACTTGCATTTAAGTATTTTAAACGTGTATTGCTAATTATGTGCATTAGAACATTCGATTACTTGTTCATGCATTATTTATAATTGTTAATGCATACCTTGATTTACGAGTTTGATCACTTAATTGTTAGCTATTGAACATCTGTGTTGCATGTTTGTTTGTGTTATGTTGCTTGTCACATGTTTATCTTTATTGAGTGTGTGATCATAATTGTTGTATATACTTCTTAGTTATGTAGCTCATATGTTCTTTGGAATTATATGTTTATGATTGTTTTTCCTTGGTTTTATATGCATTACGAACTTTTTCTTTTGATGCTTCAAAGGGGGAGAAGTTGTAACGAGTCTATAATATTTTTATGTTTTTTCATGTTATGAATTATTTATGTGAAATGTTTAAGAGAGGGGGAGGGGGTTACACATATACTTAAAGGTCGACTCAACTCCATGTGAAAGCTTGTCAATCATCAAAAGGGGGAGATTGTAGTTGCATGTCTCTACTATCCAATATTTGTTGCTCTTCTTGTCGCTTTCATCTGTGTTTTTATTTTGATTCGTTGAGTCTCCTTCATAATTGCATCTCTACTGTTTAACATACATAAAACCTTGGTCATATTTGATTTTGATCTAAATGATCTTTGATCAATAGCATATGTTGTGAAATGAAATCACCTTGTGTTTTTGGACAAAATTTGAGTTAAGGTAAAATTTCAAAAAGCTTTTTAAAATTTGAAAATTTGAGATTTTACAAGATTGATTCGAATCAGACAGTTTTACACTGAGTTTTTTATCCTGATCAAATTGGACAGTAGCTCAACTCAGCAATTTGATCCTGATCATATTTTCCACTTGATCCTGATCATTTTCTTGGGAAGAAATTTTGTCTGATTTAATTTGAATTAGAATTTGTACATGATTCGAATTAATTTCAATTCTCAAAAATCATGTTTGATTATGTTTGATTTGATTCAAATCAAACTTTCAACATGATCTAAATCAAATTTTTTTGCCAAAAGAATCCTGTTAGTTCTGGGTCATATGATTCGAATCACATTTTGTTCTAAATTTGAATCAGATGGCTTGTGATTTAAATCATGTATTCTCTGATCCGAATCAGCTAGCATATTTTTCAAAAATTAGTTATTTCTTTCATTTCACCTCATTTTTGCTCATTTGATTCAAATCATATTTTTCTTGATTCAAATCTAACTACCTTTATTCAACCATTTTGTATGCTTCATCTCAAGCATATAGAAATCATTTTTTGTCATCATTCAAACATAACATACACCATTCTGTTAAGATTTTTCAGTGTGATTTTGTGTGAAAATTAATTTTCTTTGTTTTGAGTGTTCAAAGTCTTGCTACGAATTTCGCATATCTTCCACTTCAATTGAGGTTAGATCTTGATAACTAGAGTTCTGAGATTGATTGACGGGTGTGTGTACTTGAAACTAACTATTCTTGGAGATTTTTTTTTGTATTTTAAGGTTGTTAGCAAGAAAAGGGGATTGTGAATGGTGGTAACAAACTCCATTTAAAAGAAGTAGGTTTTTCTCTCCAGCATTGCCTTAGTAGTAACTGTGTAGAAGGCTACAGATAAGGCGCAATTCTTCTTGGATCTTTAGATAATATCACCACTCAAGAAATCGATAGGATCAAGGGGTTGATAGTTACGCATGAAGGCTTGGAGCAGAATTGGTGTTATCGGAACGTTTAAAAAATGTATTCGAGTAAAGATTATGTAGAAGAGTTTGGCAAGTTTGTTGTATACAAGTTAAGATTCAAATTAGGAGATTTATTTTCTCAACTGTAAATCATGGATTAGTGATTATATGAATTTTTGGAAATATTTATTAAATAACAAGAAACTATTCATGTTCAAATAGGAAACCTTTGAAGAGTACATGTAGGCCAAGCAAGGACGATCGCTGAAGCACTACAAATCTCGGTGTCAACATGAATTACAAACAATAATCAATGCACTTCTTCTCTAAAAAAACACAAAAAAAACTTCAAATCTTTTTATCCTTCGGGATCTTAATTTGGAAAACTTCTTTTCAGAAAAAGAGTGTTGTTAAGCTTTGGTTCTACCGCAAACAGGCATCGTCCCTAACTGCTAGAACGGAGGTTTAACCCTACTCGGGCCTAAAACATTTTGAACCAACCAATGTTCTTGTTAGCCCGAACTACGTTTACTCTGATTTCTCATACCAGATGAGGATACGTAGGCACAAGACGACGATGTCTTGGTGTCATACCCCAAATTTGTCCTACCAGTATATACCTTCACCTGTGCATCAATTCACTAACTATATCTAGAAAAAAGAGGAGGCTATCTTTGCTTGTGGTTCAGGGCTGTGTAAGGTGACTCGAGTAAGTGATGAGTATTATTCAGTGGTTTTATGAATTAAATTGGTTAGTCAGCCAAGAGATTGTTTCATGAGTTTTCAATCAGGGTTTCTGTACCCCAAATCATCTGTATGTGGGTCAGTTGTTAGGACTGTGGTTAATCAAATGTTTTGTTGTCGATAATCAACAGGGTCAAGTTTATTCTTCAATTAAAGTTTAATCGTGGTTCTCTGATTTTAAGGCATGTTCTGGCTCAGGGAGTTTTATATTAGAGACTTTGGTTTGTTGATATTCAAATGGCCAAATCCAGAGTGATTTATTACTTCAAGGCTCTAGTCCGTTCCCAATTTAGGATAATTCAAGATTAATTCATGGTCAATTCTCCTTCTCAAGGTTAACTCAAGTGGCAAATTATTTCAAGTCAATAATTTTGTTTGGTTCTCGCGGGATGTCAAGTTTTCATCATTTTAAGTCAAGAACTTTGAGTTTGGTTATCATGATCTTGTGGCGATTTCCAAGTTTTGTTTATGAGTGAGGTGTAAAACTGGTTTCAAAGTCCATTCACAATCCAAATATTATTTCAAGTTCCAAGCCCATTACAAAATCCCACAATTATGAGCCTATTTGCACAAAAATGAAACTCTTCTCATTATGGCTGCTTGTGCTTTGTTCAATGGCGTTGGAGGAGGAAACACTGCTACTGATGAAACCAACAACAACATTAGCCTCATTAGGTAATAATAATAATAATAACAACTATCATTATCATAATAATAATATTATTAATAATAACAATAATAACAACGTTGCTTTTCACGAGATAACGTTGCTATTCAAAATTTCCCTACTGTGACCGTCACAACCAACTACTCCACTATGTTGCTACCTTCTTCATGTTCTTCCAACCTCAACAATTCCTCTACCTCTGCTACAAACTACACTCATTACCAACAACAACCACTTGTGGAAGAATAAAACACTTTTCCTGCTATCTGTGGATTCTCTGGTTTACCACTTTGTTTTCCATCTCAAAATAACCAAACAAACCGAACCAACAGAAACAATAACGGTGCTGTTGATGTTGTTGGTTCTTCTCCTTCAATGGAAGAAACCTCGGCTACAACAAACTGGGTTGACGGTATTTTGAAGGATCTCATTCATACTTCAAACAGTGTTTCCATTCCTCAGCTTATCAACAATGTTAGAGAGATTATATATCCTTGCAATCCAAACCTTGCTCTTGTTCTTGAACACAGGTTTCGTCTTCTAACGGAACCGAACACTTGTGTTCCAGAGAGAAAAAGAAACAGCTCTGAACAAAGTGTTGTTAACATTAATGGGAGTGTTTTAGCAGGTTCTAATGTTAATGACTCTTCAGTGAAACTCATGAACCATGTTGATGATGTTGTTCCAACAAGTTTACATTTTTCTGACTCTGCAACTCTTCTGAATCAAAATCAAAACCTGTTTCCCAATTGGGGTGCTACTCAAATCATCAACAACAACAACCCTTCAATTTCATTGGTTACTTTACCTTCACAACAACAAACCACGCAACAAGATCAACAGCATCAACTTCACCAGCATCAAGAAGATCTTGCACCTGCACCAACAGCAACCACTACTTCTGCTGAGTTGGCATTAGTAATAAAGAAGAAAGAGGAAGTTAAAGAACAGAAGAAGAAAGATAAAGAGGGTTTACACCTTCTAACACTTCTTCTCCAATGTGCAGAATCTGTATCAGCAGAGAACCTAGACCAAACAAACAAGATGTTACTCGAGATTTCGCAGCTCTCGACTCCTTTCGGGACATCGGCACAACGAGTAGCAGCTTATTTCTCTGAAGCAATTTCTGCAAAACTATTCTTTCCTGTTGCTGAGAAAGTTGGAAACATTGATGTTGAAAAGCTGAATGTGAGTAAATCAGAAGCTGTTGCTGTTCATTGGTTACAACATTCTTTATATGATGTAACTGGATCAGATACAAACATTTTGTGGCTCTTGCAAAGGTTGGCACCTAAAGTGGTAACAGTAGTGGAACGAGACCTGAGCAATGCAGGTTCATTCTTAGGAAGGTTTGTGGAAGCAATACATTACTACTCAGCACTATTTGATTCTCTTGGTTCAAGCTACAGAGTAAGAAAGATCAAGTGCCTCTCCAAGCCAGCACCCAACGCACACCAGAAACGGTGGGTGGGACCTTTTACCCTGCGGTTAAAATAAAGAGATATGTTACAAAAAAGGACATCATACAAGACCCCACAATTTGCAAATCTGGCAGAAACGACAAACCTGTGAAGATGCACAATGACTCTCCCTACAATGTTCTCACATACAACTCAGAGGTCGTACACTTTCGTACTCACAGCACACTACTCCTTCCACTTTTACCCTTTTCCATCTGATATAAAGAAGAGACGAAAATTGTTAAGAGAGAGAGCTAGCCGTTCCAAGAGCCTCTAACCCTAAAACTGTAGCCGTCACCTCCTTCAGAAATCTCCCTCGAACTTCTTCTTCTTCCTCAAAAATCATCTTCAGAAACGAATCCCTTCCAACCTTCTTCGCCCAGCAACGATAGCTCTGAGAAAACCTTCGAATACCTTTCATCAAAAACTTCGTTTACTCTCCGTTTTCCACAACAGAACAACCCAAATTTCCATAGATTTCATTAAATGTAAACACTTATCTCAGAACTTCAACCTTCGACCTTTCTTCTGTCTTCGAACTCACCGAACCCTATTCCTTTACTCCACCTTCGAGTATTCCTCAAACTATTCATCCAATAATAATCCATTTCCTCAAACTTCAAGAACCTAAACCCTGAACAAGAATAAGAAGGAGATGAAATGAGACCCTAAACACAATCTGAACCAAAGAAGAGTGAATACAGAAATCAATCACCTGTTGAGTGAATCAGATGAAAACGAAAGGGAAGGAGACGGGGCGCTCGGAGTTGGAATGGAGTTGAAAGTTTGAGCAAGCTGTCGCTTTGCTTTCCCGTGTTGCTGCGACGTAATGATGAATTTTTTAAGCCATTTGATTTGATGTTCATTTGTTTTTCGTTGGAATGAGTTGTCCTTTTTGCAAAATATTGTTTTACACCCTTTGTCTTTGTTTTTTTTTAAAATATATTTTATATATTATATTTTAGAACTTTGTGTATATATATTATAGTTAGTTTTTTTTTTTCATTAAGATTTACATATAAACTTTTTTATCTTTTAAAATCTTGTAAATATTATTTTCTTTAGAGTTTTTATGTATGTTATATATTATAGAATTTTGTACATGTATATATATATATATATATATATTTTTATCTAGAAGTTCATTTCATATTTAGAATTGGATTTCGTTTCGCATTTGTTATTGGACATGTTTGTCCCATTTTCCGTTTTGGGTCGATGACGAGACCTCCGTAATTCATTACCAGTCAAATTATTGATGAGTAATGTTGGATCTGAGACCACCTCTTTTCTCTCCTCGTTACTTGTCCCGACTCGATTCAAAAAAACTTTGTCAAACAATTTTCAAAATCAAATTATCTTTGTATTGAATTAAAAAGAGGGGATTAAGTGTAGACTTTCTTCCTTTCCGAGTGTTGGGATGCCCACTGTAGTGAGGGTGGTTTCGACACTCGTCTTTCAATACGAAGATGCTTCCACCCCTTTTCCTCCTAAAACCTCGGCTCCGCACCGAGCGCATTTTCAAAAACCTCGGTCTCGTACCGAGTCCATTTTCAAACCATCTTTAAAATAAATTTCTCTTTGTATTGAACTAAAAAGAGAGGATTGGGTGTAGACCTCTTCTTCTTCGAGTGTTGGGATGCCCACTGTAGTGAGGGTGGTCTCGATACTCGTCTTTCAATACGAAGATGCGACTTTATCCACCTCTCCTTTCACAACTCCTTTTCGCAACCTTTCTCACCTAAAACTTCGGTCCCGTACCGAGTGCATTTTCAAATCTTTTCATAACAAAAACTTGAATGGTCGTGGAGTGGTTAGGCGTAGGCCTTCTCCTATCCCGAGTGCTGATGTTTACCGTAGGGTTCTCTGTCGCAAAGCACTTACCATTCAAAACCAAAAACACTTTAATAAGAGAATGAAGTTCTCTTTGCATTGAATTAAAGAGAGAGGATTGGGTGTAGACCTCTTCTTCTCCGAGTGTTGGGATGCCCACTGTAGTGAGGGTGGTTTCGACGCTCGTCTTTCAATACGAAGACGCCTCGTTCGCCACACCTTTTTATAACAAAAACTTTGAGACAATGAATTGGGTACTACCCGTAGGGGTTACTATCCGAGGACATGTCTCGCCCCCCTAAAAACAATTCAACAAATCAAACGTGACTTCTTGCCCCGCGTGGCGAAAACTAATCAATCTTTCAAAAAGGATATGTTACGTCCGTTCTACCGCAAACAGGTAATGCCTAAGTCTCCAACGAGCGAGCAGCAAAACACCTAACTGCTAGAATGCGCACGATAGCATCATCCATAAAAAACATCAACACACCGTAGGCCGAACTACGGCTGCTCTGATTCTTTACTTCTTCAAGTAAAGATACGTAGGCACAAGGGCCACAATCCTTGCCGAGCACATTCCCCCCAATATCTGTAGTTCCCCGAACTACGTCGACTCTGACTTTCTCACATTTATCGAGAATACGTAGGCATAGGACTGCGAAGTCCTACCGAGTCTGTTCTATCTCTCTACCCCTACTTTCTTGTTTCAAACCCTTCTTTTACCCAGTGGAACATTCTTCTTATAGCATAATATTTAAGCAAATAAATTCACACATCGACAAACAAAAGGTTCCCATCGAGTACGATGGATGCGAGGGGTGCTAATACCTTCCCTTCGCATAACCGGCTTCCAAACCCGTTCTTGGTTGCGAGACCATCTTATCCATTTCTTTCTTAAGGTTTTCTCGATATTTTCCTTTCCCCTCATGGGATAAATAAAGTTCGGTGGCGACTCTTCTGTCTATCTTTTTCGCCTCCCCGTCGTTGCACGATGCATTTTTCGAGTAGCGACAGCTGGCGACTCTGCTGGGGATGCCCTAGCGAGCCAAGCCTATTTTGTTTGTCGTGTTTGTGTTTTTACTTGTTTTATTTATTTATGCTTTATTCTCTAACTGTTGGGTTTATTTGGGATGGTTTGTAAGGATAAAGTTTTCTACCCGAGCTTTCGAGTATACACTAAGATTAGGAGGTGGTTTCTTTCTGATTTGCGAGACTTAGGACTCGTTGAGTTGGATCGAATCCCACCGCTCAGATAGACCCCTTTGGGATGATTATGTCTTACGTGTAGTCGTAATGGCGTTTTTATTTCCAACTTGGGAGTCCGTGACTCTGAGGACCTTTTAGAACCTTATTCTGAAGGTTGCTAGAACATGACTCTGTGTTCATCCTTTGAAGGGATTACCGTCTTACGAGTAGTCGTTATGATGGAAAACTTTTGAGGGCTAGTGCATGGGACTTTGTTTAAAAGCCTTTGGGATACCCTCTTATAAACCAGTAGATTGCCCACCCGAGGGGAGAGATACCTTTTGTTATTGTGCAGGATATATGATTTAGATCCTTGATATGGATCTGTTCTCGTATGCGCTCATTGCATTGCATTCGCATAAGCATCTCTGCATCATTTCTTGCATTCCTTACAGCCCGTTCTTACACACCGCTTACCCCTTTCAGAAAGAGTAAAGCAAGCTGACTTCACGGCATCGATATAACACAAGGAATAGCCAGAAGAGAATCATGGATCAGATAGAGCAGGACCAGGCTACTATGAGGAGCGAGATGCTAGGCATGAAAACGCAAATGAATCAGCTCATGGAGGTGATCCAGAATATGGCCAGAAGTCAAGAGGAGATGAGACAAGCAGCGGAGAGGAGCGCTAATCAGACTTTGGCTGGTGCAATTCCCAATGCAAGCGGTGCAATTCCAATTCCTGTTGATACCACCCCAACCCCTGTTGGGGCAATTCCTACTTCTGCGGGTGCCATACCTGCCAACACCGTCCATCCGCCAGTCGGTACTACTCATCCTCATGGTACTACGATCCCAACACAAGTCCAGTACGACGATCATGAAGGTTTCTATGAGAATTCAGGTGAAGCATATGGGCCACAGACCGCCGAGTTAGAGAAGAAGTTTAATGCTTTACAGGAGATGGTGAAGACATTGCAAGGCCCCGATGTTTTGGGACTGGATGCCGCTGAAATATGTCTTGTACCCGGAGTTAAGATACCTCCAAAGTTTGTAATTCCAACCTTTGAGAAGTACAAGGGTAACAGTTGTCCTAAGACCCACATAAGGTCTTACTGTAGGAAGATGGCCGCTTATTCTGATGACGAGAAGCTGCTAATCCATTTCTTTCAAGATAGCTTAACAGAGGCATCCCTAGAATGGTATATGCACCTTGAACGATCTAACGTAAGAAGCTGGAAAGAGTTGGCAGACGCTTTCGTGAAGCATTATCAGTATAATACTGACATGGCTCCGAATCGTATGCAGCTTCAGAATCTGACTCAGAAGCCGAATGAGTGTTTTAAGGACTTCGCGCAGAGATGGAGGGGAGTAGCTGCAAGGGTACAACCTCCGCTGATGGAGAAAGAACTGACAGACCTATTCATGGGCACGCTACAAGGACCGATCTTTGAGCGATTAGCATCCTCAACATCCACAGTGTTTTCTGAACTTGTCATGGCTGGAGAAAGATTAGAAAATTTCATGAAGACGGGAAAAATTCAGAATGCAGGCGAATCTGCAAGCGGGGTCAAGAAGCCTTATCAGGGTTTCGTTAAGAAAAGGGAAGGCGAAGCTAGTGCAGTGTTCACCAACAGAGGAAGAACTCATCAGGGTTATCACCATGTTGCTGCTGTAGCTCCACAACAGCCGTTGTCCATTCCAGCAAATCAACCCGTGTTTCAACCAAACAGGCAACAACAATCCTATCAACCAAGACAAAATCAATACCAGGGTCTACAAAGACAGAGGAGACCAGAAAGAATATTTGAACCAATCCTGTCTACATACGCCAAGTTATTGCCATTCCTATTGAAGGGAGGTCTTGTTCAGCTTAGGGAGATGAGGGATCCTCCGGAGGTTCTTCCTTTTGGATTTGATGTCAATGCCAAATGTGAATTCCATTCTGGCTCCCCAGGCCATGACATTGAAAATTGCAAGACTCTGAAGCACCTTGTACAAGATCTCCTCGATTCGAAGGCGATAAACTTTACCCGAAACACCCCCAAACATCAAAACTAATCCAATGTCAGCTCATCACTCAACAAATATGATTGAAGAATCCTGTGGTCATCTCCAAAATCCAGTGGTCCAAGCTGGCAGACCTCTTCAACATTAGCAGTCCTTAGATGCTTTTCTCATTTGCATTTGTAATTTATTTTCTGTCAATTGCTACTTGTTATTTAAACATTGTTATGTTGAATGGTAACATTAATGAAATGATTATGCATTTTCCGAATTAATTATGTCGCATTCGCTCATTATTCCCACTTATCACAATCACAGACACATATATTTTTATCCACTCCACTTTTTCACTGTTGTTTAGCAATATTGGAGGGGGGATGACGAAAACGAAGTACCCATAATTGCAAATCGTATGCTTTCAGACAAAATCTCGTCAATGATGTACAGGCATTGTTTCAAACCCCCTAAACACCGGAGATATAAGGAGTTAATCCCTAGTCAACCACTTCGAGCCTAGAAGTAGGAGTTTCTTCGAATATTCAAACCCTTACACTCAACCTGGGGCAGGGTAGTTGTTCAGTTAACCCAATCCCGCATTCAAATCAACAAAGAAAAATCCAAAGACATGAAGGTTGTTCATCAATGACCTTTGGCATGGTAGTCACAACAAAATAAAATAAATCAAAAGCCTGCTAAGTCAAGCACCTCAAAAGGGGACTTAGGCAAAATTAAGGCAATCCCGATGGATCTGACAAGCACAATCAGTTCATGCAAAAGTTAGGGATCAATAAACAAAAGCAAAAGAGGTCCCCAAACCCTCAACAAAAACAAAATGAGATTCAGTGGTCACCCAAATCAAGGGGCTACTGACATCCATCAAAATAAGGTGACTGCCATCTCAGGCAAACCCTGAACCATTAAGCTTACACCGTCAAGGTAAACATGCATGGAATTAACTGAACGTAGGTATGGAGATCATCAAGAAGAAGGGGTGGGTACAAATTAAGTTTGAGCCTAATATCCTTTGTTCTATAACCGCGAACCAGACCACGTTACAACCCTCGAGAGACCTAATTGAGGCGGGGTTTATTCTGAAAGCATACTATTGCGAGGTTGCGTAACCTGACTCCTTACAATTTTGCTAATCATCAATATTGGTGACGGTATCCTTGCTATATCTTTCACGCCAATCCAGTTAGCACAACGTTTAGACTAAATGGTCCATTCGTTTCACTCTCACGACACGTAATAAAAGACAATTCTTTCAAAAACGTGCATGAACTTTGCACTAAGATTATCATTCGTGAACAAACAATTTTGTTTACAAGTTAGTAGTTGGCATTAAAGAAATTCCAACACAAAGCAATCAAGCATGACTGGATTATTCAGCGGTCTGGACCAGAACCAAGTATACCATATAACCTATTAGACCTGGGGCATTGACATCCGAGAGCAGAAAATCAGTCAGTCTGAGGCAAATCCCCAGGCGTCGGTCGACCATGGGGCAAATCATTCATGAAGCGGTTGATCAGAAGAGAATCATCTTGAGAATACTGATCAGGGGCAGGCCACCCAGAGTTTCTTTGACTTAAGAATAGGCCCCTCCGATGTTCAATCGAGGTAAGTTAAGTCGCTTCCACGCTATTTCAGGGGAAAGCTACTCCAAGGGTACATTGGAGCCAACTACCACAAGAATCGGCTAATCAATGATGAATCCATTTGTGGTACGAACTCTGGGGCAGACCATCTCGAGCACGTCTCATGGCAAGCCGCTCGAGCAAGTTCATTCTCGTCAACAACTGTTAAGTTCAAAACGATGTCAGGAAGTCAGGCTTGTCCTCCACTTTCCCACATAACCCAGAGTCCAATCCGCATTGGCAACTACCAAAGTCCGCCACGTCGGCACCTGCATTCCCAATTACCCGTCTGCATCGTATGCATCATACGCATCGCATTCGACTTCATAAGCATCTTGCATCATATGCATACCCAGAATCATATCATACTCCCCCAGCTCTTGCATCTCCGCGGGTTAGCATTTGCATTTGCATTTCCACTTGTTATGGAATATCATTATCATCAAGCATTCGCATATGCGAGCTCAGATCCAGGATCAATCACGAAGATTTCCAAGATCATCAGCCCAGACAGGGGCACCTCTTGCAAGACCGTGGATTTCTCTTACTAGAGTCAGAAGATATCAAGACAAGATTGAGCCCAATCAGGGGCATTATTCCACAAGACCGTGGGTGTTCCCCACGAAGTTTTGCAACTTATTGAGCTTCAAGGCAATTAGCAGCCCAGTCAGGGGCATTATCTGCAAATTCCATGGGTCCTCCCATGGAATTCAAGATTATCAAAGCAAAATTCAGCCCAAACCAGGGGCATCTTTTCAAGACCATGGGTGTATTGCATGATGTATCGCAACCTCGTGGTTAATCAGATCTTCAAATCAACAATCAGCCCAGACAGGGAAGTCTTCAGTAAAGCCACGGGCGATCCCCAGTGTTTTGTCTCCAGCAGACTTGACTATTTATCTGCAGCGATAAGTGGCAATCTCTTCAGAGAAGCTTATCCTTCATCAACAATAAGTGGCAATCTCTTGGGAGAAGCTTATCCATCTTCAACGATAAGTGGCAATCTCTTGGGAGAAGCTTATCCATCTTCAGTGATAAGTGGCAATCTCTTCAGAGAAGCTTATCCATCTTCAGCGATAAGTGGCAATCTCTTCAGAGAAGCTTATCCATCTTCAGCGATAAGTGGCAATCTCTTCAGAGAAGCTTATCCATCTTCAAGAGATAAGTGGCAATCTCTTGGGAGAAGCTTATCCATCTTCAGTGATAAGTGGCAATCTCTTCAGAGAAGCTTATCCATCTTCAGAGATAAGTGGCAATCTCTTGGGAGAAGCTTATCCATCTTCATGGATAAGTGGCAATCTCTTCAGAGAAGCTTATCCTCCTACATCCTTTTGGTGTTAGGGTTAATCTTGTTTCGCTCCATCATCCTTTTGGTGATGGGTCTGGCATCCTTTCGGTGTCATGACTAGCGTGTTTTCCATTATCCTTTTGGTAATGGACTCCTTACATCCTTTTGGTGTTAGGGTTGATAACGTCTCCGCTCCATCATCCTTTTGGTGATGGGTCTGGCATCCTTTCGGTGTCATGACTAGCGTGTTTTCCATTATCCTTTTGGTAATGGACTCCTTACATCCTTTTGGTGTTAGGGTTGATAACGTCTCCGCTCCATCATCCTTTTGGTGATGGGTCTGGCATCCTTTCGGTGTCATGACTAGCGTATTTTCCATTATCCTTTTGGTAATGGACTCCTTACATCCTGTTGGTGTTAAGGTTGATTGTGTTTCGCTCCGTCATCCTTTTGGTGGGGAGTCTGTCATAATCATTAATGCCAGATTGTGCGAATGTGTTTGCTCTATCATCCTTTTGGTGATAGTAGTCGTGTGTGTTTCATCCCATCATCTTTTTGGTGATGATGACCTTTTGCCAGTTTATCCACAGTTTACTCAGAGACATACCTCATCCAGTATTTCAATTCCCGAGCACCTCTTTTCTTTTCGGACAAATTTAGGGTCTTCTTTATATATCTAATTGTCTTCTACCTCGAAAGAATGAATGCTGCAACATTTCATTTCCTTAGGTCTAAGCCAATTAGATAGGGGCATCTGTCATACCCCAAATTTGTCCTACCAGTATATACCTTCACCTGTGCATCAATTCACTAACTATATCTAGAAAAAAGAGGAGGCTATCTTTGCTTGTGGTTCAGGGCTGTGTAAGGTGACTCGAGTAAGTGATGAGTATTATTCAGTGGTTTTATGAATTAAATTGGTTAGTCAGCCAAGAGATTGTTTCATGAGTTTTCAATCAGGGTTTCTGTACCCCAAATCATCTGTATGTGGGTCAGTTGTTAGGACTGTGGTTAATCAAATGTTTTGTTGTCGATAATCAACAGGGTCAAGTTTATTCTTCAATTAAAGTTTAATCGTGGTTCTCTGATTTTAAGGCATGTTCTGGCTCAGGGAGTTTTATATTAGAGACTTTGGTTTGTTGATATTCAAATGGCCAAATCCAGAGTGATTTATTACTTCAAGGCTCTAGTCCGTTCCCAATTTAGGATAATTCAAGATTAATTCATGGTCAATTCTCCTTCTCAAGGTTAACTCAAGTGGCAAATTATTTCAAGTCAATAATTTTGTTTGGTTCTCGCGGGATGTCAAGTTTTCATCATTTTAAGTCAAGAACTTTGAGTTTGGTTATCATGATCTTGTGGCGATTTCCAAGTTTTGTTTATGAGTGAGGTGTAAAACTGGTTTCAAAGTCCATTCACAATCCAAATATTATTTCAAGTTCCAAGCCCATTACAAAATCCCACAATTATGAGCCTATTTGCACAAAAATGAAACTCTTCTCATTATGGCTGCTTGTGCTTTGTTCAATGGCGTTGGAGGAGGAAACACTGCTACTGATGAAACCAACAACAACATTAGCCTCATTAGGTAATAATAATAATAATAACAACTATCATTATCATAATAATAATATTATTAATAATAACAATAATAACAACGTTGCTTTTCACGAGATAACGTTGCTATTCAAAATTTCCCTACTGTGACCGTCACAACCAACTACTCCACTATGTTGCTACCTTCTTCATGTTCTTCCAACCTCAACAATTCCTCTACCTCTGCTACAAACTACACTCATTACCAACAACAACCACTTGTGGAAGAATAAAACACTTTTCCTGCTATCTGTGGATTCTCTGGTTTACCACTTTGTTTTCCATCTCAAAATAACCAAACAAACCGAACCAACAGAAACAATAACGGTGCTGTTGATGTTGTTGGTTCTTCTCCTTCAATGGAAGAAACCTCGGCTACAACAAACTGGGTTGACGGTATTTTGAAGGATCTCATTCATACTTCAAACAGTGTTTCCATTCCTCAGCTTATCAACAATGTTAGAGAGATTATATATCCTTGCAATCCAAACCTTGCTCTTGTTCTTGAACACAGGTTTCGTCTTCTAACGGAACCGAACACTTGTGTTCCAGAGAGAAAAAGAAACAGCTCTGAACAAAGTGTTGTTAACATTAATGGGAGTGTTTTAGCAGGTTCTAATGTTAATGACTCTTCAGTGAAACTCATGAACCATGTTGATGATGTTGTTCCAACAAGTTTACATTTTTCTGACTCTGCAACTCTTCTGAATCAAAATCAAAACCTGTTTCCCAATTGGGGTGCTACTCAAATCATCAACAACAACAACCCTTCAATTTCATTGGTTACTTTACCTTCACAACAACAAACCACGCAACAAGATCAACAGCATCAACTTCACCAGCATCAAGAAGATCTTGCACCTGCACCAACAGCAACCACTACTTCTGCTGAGTTGGCATTAGTAATAAAGAAGAAAGAGGAAGTTAAAGAACAGAAGAAGAAAGATAAAGAGGGTTTACACCTTCTAACACTTCTTCTCCAATGTGCAGAATCTGTATCAGCAGAGAACCTAGACCAAACAAACAAGATGTTACTCGAGATTTCGCAGCTCTCGACTCCTTTCGGGACATCGGCACAACGAGTAGCAGCTTATTTCTCTGAAGCAATTTCTGCAAAACTATTCTTTCCTGTTGCTGAGAAAGTTGGAAACATTGATGTTGAAAAGCTGAATGTGAGTAAATCAGAAGCTGTTGCTGTTCATTGGTTACAACATTCTTTATATGATGTAACTGGATCAGATACAAACATTTTGTGGCTCTTGCAAAGGTTGGCACCTAAAGTGGTAACAGTAGTGGAACGAGACCTGAGCAATGCAGGTTCATTCTTAGGAAGGTTTGTGGAAGCAATACATTACTACTCAGCACTATTTGATTCTCTTGGTTCAAGCTACAGAGTAAGAAAGATCAAGTGCCTCTCCAAGCCAGCACCCAACGCACACCAGAAACGGTGGGTGGGACCTTTTACCCTGCGGTTAAAATAAAGAGATATGTTACAAAAAAGGACATCATACAAGACCCCACAATTTGCAAATCTGGCAGAAACGACAAACCTGTGAAGATGCACAATGACTCTCCCTACAATGTTCTCACATACAACTCAGAGGTCGTACACTTTCGTACTCACAGCACACTACTCCTTCCACTTTTACCCTTTTCCATCTGATATAAAGAAGAGACAAAAATTGTTAAGAGAGAGAGCTAGCCGTTCCAAGAGCCTCTAACCCTAAAACTGTAGCCGTCACCTCCTTCAGAAATCTCCCTCGAACTTCTTCTTCTTCCTCAAAAATCATCTTCAGAAACGAATCCCTTCCAACCTTCTTCGCCCAGCAACGATAGCTCTGAGAAAACCTTCGAATACCTTTCATCAAAAACTTCGTTTACTCTCCGTTTTCCACAACAGAACAACCCAAATTTCCATAGATTTCATTAAATGTAAACACTTATCTCAGAACTTCAACCTTCGACCTTTCTTCTGTCTTCGAACTCACCGAACCCTATTCCTTTACTCCACCTTCGAGTATTCCTCAAACTATTCATCCAATAATAATCCATTTCCTCAAACTTCAAGAACCTAAACCCTGAACAAGAATAAGAAGGAGATGAAATGAGACCCTAAACACAATCTGAACCAAAGAAGAGTGAATACAGAAATCAATCACCTGTTGAGTGAATCAGATGAAAACGAAAGGGAAGGAGACGGGGCGCTCGGAGTTGGAATGGAGTTGAAAGTTTGAGCAAGCTGTCGCTTTGCTTTCCCGTGTTGCTGCGACGTAATGATGAATTTTTTAAGCCATTTGATTTGATGTTCATTTGTTTTTCGTTGGAATGAGTTGTCCTTTTTGCAAAATATTGTTTTACACCCTTTGTCTTTGTTTTTTTTAAAATATATTTTATATATTATATTTTAGAACTTTGTGTATATATATTATAGTTAGTTTTTTTTTTTTCATTAAGATTTACATATAAACTTTTTTATCTTTTAAAATCTTGTAAATATTATTTTCTTTAGAGTTTTTATGTATGTTATATATTATAGAATTTTGTACATGTATATATATATATATATATATTTTTATCTAGAAGTTCATTTCATATTTAGAATTGGATTTCGTTTCGCATTTGTTATTGGACATGTTTGTCCCATTTTCCGTTTTGGGTCGATGACGAGACCTCCGTAATTCATTACCAGTCAAATTATTGATGAGTAATGTTGGATCTGAGACCACCTCTTTTCTCTCCTCGTTACTTGTCCCGACTCGATTCAAAAAAACTTTGTCAAACAATTTTCAAAATCAAATTATCTTTGTATTGAATTAAAAAGAGGGGATTAAGTGTAGACTTTCTTCCTTTCCGAGTGTTGGGATGCCCACTGTAGTGAGGGTGGTTTCGACACTCGTCTTTCAATACGAAGATGCTTCCACCCCTTTTCCTCCTAAAACCTCGGCTCCGCACCGAGCGCATTTTCAAAAACCTCGGTCTCGTACCGAGTCCATTTTCAAACCATCTTTAAAATAAATTTCTCTTTGTATTGAACTAAAAAGAGAGGATTGGGTGTAGACCTCTTCTTCTTCGAGTGTTGGGATGCCCACTGTAGTGAGGGTGGTCTCGATACTCGTCTTTCAATACGAAGATGCGACTTTATCCACCTCTCCTTTCACAACTCCTTTTCGCAACCTTTCTCACCTAAAACTTCGGTCCCGTACCGAGTGCATTTTCAAATCTTTTCATAACAAAAACTTGAATGGTCGTGGAGTGGTTAGGCGTAGGCCTTCTCCTATCCCGAGTGCTGATGTTTACCGTAGGGTTCTCTGTCGCAAAGCACTTACCATTCAAAACCAAAAACACTTTAATAAGAGAATGAAGTTCTCTTTGCATTGAATTAAAGAGAGAGGATTGGGTGTAGACCTCTTCTTCTCCGAGTGTTGGGATGCCCACTGTAGTGAGGGTGGTTTCGACGCTCGTCTTTCAATACGAAGACGCCTCGTTCGCCACACCTTTTTATAACAAAAACTTTGAGACAATGAATTGGGTACTACCCGTAGGGGTTACTATCCGAGGACATGTCTCGCCCCCCTAAAAACAATTCAACAAATCAAACGTGACTTCTTGCCCCGCGTGGCGAAAACTAATCAATCTTTCAAAAAGGATATGTTACGTCCGTTCTACCGCAAACAGGTAATGCCTAAGTCTCCAACGAGCGAGCAGCAAAACACCTAACTGCTAGAATGCGCACGATAGCATCATCCATAAAAAACATCAACACACCGTAGGCCGAACTACGGCTGCTCTGATTCTTTACTTCTTCAAGTAAAGATACGTAGGCACAAGGGCCACAATCCTTGCCGAGCACATTCCCCCCAATATCTGTAGTTCCCCGAACTACGTCGACTCTGACTTTCTCACATTTATCGAGAATACGTAGGCATAGGACTGCGAAGTCCTACCGAGTCTGTTCTATCTCTCTACCCCTACTTTCTTGTTTCAAACCCTTCTTTTACCCAGTGGAACATTCTTCTTATAGCATAATATTTAAGCAAATAAATTCACACATCGACAAACAAAAGGTTCCCATCGAGTACGATGGATGCGAGGGGTGCTAATACCTTCCCTTCGCATAACCGGCTTCCGAACCCGTTCTTGGTTGCGAGACCATCTTATCCATTTCTTTCTTAAGGTTTTCTCGATATTTTCCTTTCCCCTCATGGGATAAATAAAGTTCGGTGGCGACTCTTCTGTCTATCTTTTTCGCCTCCCCGTCGTTGCACGATGCATTTTTCGAGTAGCGACACTTGGCGAGCAACCTTCCCCCACTTTCACCCGTAGTTTGCTGAACTACGTTGACTCTGACTTTCCCATTGCACAAGGGAATACGTAGGCATAGAGCGGTGATGCTCTATCGAGTCTCTTTTCTTTTCTTTTGTCCCTGAGTCATAGCTTAGATAGTAAACACCCTTTTAGATAGACAACAAAGTGTGGATCCCGTCGAGTACGACGGACGTGAGGGGTGCTAATACCTTCCCCTTGCGTAACCGACTCCCGAACCCGAGACATGGTTGCGATGACCTGTCTTTTCCCGTTTTCGTTAGGTTTTCTCTAATTGTTTCCTTTCCCTTTTTTAGGATAAATAACAAACGGTGGCGATTCTTCTGTCCTTGCCGACCCCTCTTCGCAGCGATGCGACAGGTACCAAGAAATCAAATAAAAAACAATTTTAGATGAAAACTCAAATAAGGAATTAGAAGACCCTCAAACACTCTTCTAAGACATATGGGAAGGCATAAGTCCATATATTTCAAACTTTTTTACTTGGAGTCCTTCAATGGAAAATGAAATCCTCATGAACACTTAACAACAATCAAAACTCAGCGATTTTTAGTAGAGCAGAAACTCCTCTATAATGTAAGTTCCTTTTAAGCACTGTGAAAGATGTTTATCTTTGAAGCTACCAGATAATTACACGCCACTTGATTGATGACTACATGAATTTTTCTTGAAAGCTAATTCATTAATTCTCAGCAAGCAAACATTAATGAGTGTCAGTGACGAGCCATTTTAATGTTTATGGTTACACAAAACCCTGAAGGGATAGCTATACTACTTCAATGAAGCCATGATAAAGATAGCCAATTGAAACTAAGAAATGATCATTGGTGTATTTCAAAGAGGATTGAAGATTTGACATTTCAATGAGCCCTTAATGCAAAATAAGGATGGCAACATGCATAAAATTATAAAACGGTAGGAGTGCTACATAAAAGGGGATGGAATTATACAACTAAAATGGTGTGATTTTTCTCAACATAATGACTCATTTACCTCTTATAGAAGAAACCATACATCTTTATAACCATAGAGTTGAACACTAGGAGAAGCCATGTAATGAAAGAAATCATGCATGCCTGATTAATATGCACCTAAAGGGAAGAAACATATAGGCCCGTTCATAATAGTAAGTAATTGTTCACGCTGTATTGGACGTATTATGGTGCATAGTTTTTGTCCTTTAACACCTTGTTCTTATCCATTTAAGATTTAAACCAAGCATCATTCATTCTGTAGATTTCGTCCATGCAAGACCTACAACAATGAATGTTTACTCTATATCCTCATTGCATCCTTTGTTATACCCTTCTCTCTTTTCAAAGTTGGATGTTAGAGCGCTGCTCTGAGTTGTCTTGCCATCAGAAGTTAACTCTACAAAAACATAATTTCATAAAAACTAGCAAAAGAAAGCATTTATTCTACTCTTTGCAAACTAGTTAAAAATAACAAAAATGCATTAAATTAAATTAGCAAGAAACTAAATTAAAATGATAAATTTAAGTGCTAAGGTTTATAATAACTCACAAATATGAGTTATCACACCCCTAAACTTGAATCATTACCCACCCTTAGGTGATGCGACAAATAATATCAGAAAATAAATTTTTCACTTCCTTTCATCCCTTAATCTAATAGCTTATTTCTTATTCAACTCAGAATTCATCTAAGGGGATTTCATCCAAAAGTTGACACAAATCACTCTTGTTATTACTTAGCTTTGTGTGTGTGTGTGTGTGTGTGTGTGTGTGTGTGTGTGTGTGCGCGCGCGCACACGTGTGTGTACCCTGATGTTGTCTGTCATGTCTGAACTCTTTAGTTAAGATAGTCAGCCTAAATCCTAGTTTGGTTATCTTATCCTATGGTCCAAGAATTCATTTTTTCAGTTTCAGGAAGAAGAATTAACTATTTTTCTCTTGAATTTTAGATTATTTTGGACTCGAGGTTTCCACAGGCATTATTATTATTATTATTGATAAGTATTTCTAAATGATTCACCTTTTCACCTGGTGGGGTCTCACTTGTAATGAGTCCAACCTGTTACTTAGAGTGAAGACACCTAATATTCCTCTAATTTCGGGCACAAGAACATGTTCTACCAATTTCGAGCACAAGAACTTATTTGAAGTGCTCATTAACTTACTTTGTTATTTTTACACACTTTTGTGTGTTTATTTATACATGCAGTGTACCCTTTGTGCTAGTTAGCGTTTTTCTCCCCTAAACTAAATCCTACCATGACTCTTATTTCATATTCTAAAATAATTCACACTCCTTAGGAGGCTAACTACTTTACCGACTACTTCTCGCGTGGCAAGGGTTATCAGAAAATCACAAAAAGATGCATTGATTTGTTATCAAGACCTTGTTTCCAACATTGTAAGCAATCTAATTAGTATCCTCCTAAGCCTTTAGAAAGTATGTTGTTTTGGACTTGGCCCAGGCCTGCCCATTCGTTGGGCAGGCCTAGCCCAACGCTATTTGGGGAAGGCCAAATTGCCCAGTGTCAGGAACGGGCTCTCCCGTCGACCAGACAGCTCCCTCGTCAAGTAGGACACGTCCCTCTGTCGGGCAAAACAACATGTTCTCCACGTGTCCCCTCCGCGGGAACACGTCATCAGACAACTACCTATTTCCGAAAGAGCTAGTCAGCGCACCTTCCGGAGATCACGGGACAGTTGAACTAGGGCGAAGACCACGTGCTGGTCGCCACTATGCCACATAAGCTCTAGCAGTCACCTTGGTTGGGCCTGGCAATCCATCCCAACACAAGTAACCTTTAGCCCTGCGTTTGGGTCTCTCTATAAATACCCTCTTTCACTAGAGGGTCAGGTATTCACTTTTTAACCTCTCTTCTGTATTTGCTCCCACTCTGGTCCATTACTTACTTTGGCATCGGAGTGTCTTGCAGGTATGCCCCCCTCCTCTCCCATACTTCCGGTGAACAGCTAGCAGATCAACGACGCGCGGAAGGTCATTGCCTCCCTTCTGATCAGGTCAGATCAGTGGCGCCGTCTGTGGGAATCTAAGCTTCCCTGTTCTTCCAAGCAGAGAACCAAAGCTTCATCCTTTCAAATTTCGAGAGCATGACTATCCCACGCCACGACGACACTGTTCTCGGCTCCGTCTTCACCCTGGTCACCAATAATGACAACCAGCCGGGGACGTCTCTACCCCATGAGAGCGACCACAGGGATGGCCAGACTGCCTACCCCTCATCCGAAGACGCAGTACATTACGTCGTTCGTCGGGCGAGAAGCCCGACAGTTTTCCAGCCCATCCCCACGCCGCCCGGAGCTGACCCGACGATGGTTTCCCTCTTCGCAGTAATCAACTAGACGAATCAGATGTTGTTCCAGCAGAATGAGCGCATTGGCGCGCTGGAACAAGACACCTCGTCCCGCTCCCCTTCGCAGGGAGATCAGCGCGGGAACTCTCGGAGCCCCTCTCCCCAACCACGGGGACGCCGACCACAACTGGAGAGACCCAACCTGTGGTCTCCAAGAAGAGAGCAAGGTCTCCAACCCAGAAGGATCAACGCTCTCAAGAGTCGAGAACGGGGAGACCCGAGGCCCCGGTCAGGCAACCGAAGGTACGGAACCAACCTTCTCCTCAACACGGGCCCTCTCCCCCTCAATCTCCGATCCTCAGCGACGAGGACGACTATAGGACCCCATTGTCCCGGGAGATCATGGTGGCTCCCATCCCCCACGGGATAGAGAAACCGCCCGTGCTCTCAACGTGCGACGACACCTCAGATCCGGATGACCATCTGGAAGACATCGAGGCTATGCTCGACTACCAGAACGTCTGGGGAGCCATCAAGTGCAGGATTTTTCCGACGACCCTGAGGAAAGGCGCTATGACGTGGTACAAGAGCCTGGAATCGGAGTCCTTCACATCGTGGAGGGTCTTGAAGGACCTATTTTCGCGGCACTTCACGGCGTCTAGACGCCATTCGAAGACGGAGGCAGCGCTGGGCACAATCATCTAGCCCTTGATGAGCCCCTCAGGAACTACATCGAGAGGTTTACGAGGGAGGCGGTCCAGGTAACAACTTCGGACGAGATGAAAGGTTACCTGATGGAGCAGGGCCTACGCCGAGACTCCAAATTTTACGAGGTTGTGGCCATCCACCGGCCAGACTCCCTCTAAGACTTCCTCGACAGGGCTCACCATTATATCTGTTTCGAGGAGACGCAGGTCGCCAACACCGTCCGCGACACATGGAACAAAGAAGCCCCCGGGGGTCCCGAGAGGAAGGGACCTCGGGCCAACGCCGCGGGGACCGACGATGGGAGGACCGCCTGAAGGATGCAATCAAAATTCTGATCAAAGACGGGCATCTGAAGAGGTACACCCGGGGAGGAGACCCGCCACGACAAGAGGCCCCCGAGGCTAAAAAAGTCGAGGACCTACCTCCTGCCCACGACGACTCCGGCCTACAGGTAGCCCTCACCGTTGGCCGACTAGAGGACTGGTTTACCCTAAGAGAGTTCAAACTTCCCGCCGAACTTCAATTACCCGAGGAGCCGGTACGCCCCACCAGCCGGTGGGAATACTTGGGTAATGGTCATTTTCGGGGGGGACCCCGAGCAAACTCTCGGTGGGATCAGTTAAGCAGAAGTTCGAAGAGCTTATAAGCAACAGCTCCGGCAAGATGAGCACACTTGAAAAGTTCCAAGGTCGATCCAATCCAATCACCTACTATCTTGAGGGGCTCCCCAACTCGAACATTACCCTTTTGATTCGGGCACAGATGGCCAACTTTGACGTCCGACGCATCCTAGTTGACAGGGGAAGCTCGGTGGACATCATGTACACCCACCTCTTCGCGACGCTTCAGCTCAACGAATCCAACTTGTCCCTAACCTAGGCTCCGATCTACAGGGCTTCAACGGGACGACGATGAGGCCATGGGGATACGTGGAGCTCAAGGTCACATTTAAATAAAAGGAAACAACCAGAGAAATCAATGCCCGTTTTCTGGTCGTCGAATTCCCATCTCTGCATAGATGCATCCTGGGCAGGACAACGATGGTCGAACTTACCGCAGTGTCGTTGACCGTCCACCTAAAGATGAAGTACTACACCAGGCTGGGAGCCGTCGTTACCCTTAACGGAGATATCGAAGCTGCTCGCCGGTGCTTTGACGTAGCGATGAAGGGCCTTAGTACAATCGGTCCCACGACCAAAGCAACTAAGCCCCCCCCCCCCCCGGTTCGGGAGGTCAAACCAAAGGATCACGCTGACACCCCTCCAACCACCAACGGGCAGCCTTTCCACCCAACGCGCCCCATCCCAGACGGGGACTTCGAGATCGTGACCCTCGGGGCAGACGTAACGAAGACCGTGAAGATTGGGGCAGGGCTGCCCGACCTGGCGAGGAAGCAGCTGAAAGTTTGCCTCCGTGAGAATGCCGACCTCTTCGCTTGGAACGCCGCAGAGATGCCCGAACTAGACCCTGAGGTCGCCTGCCACCAGCTCTCTGTCAACCCGGCTGCTAGGGTCATAGTGTAACGTAGGCGTAGGCAGTCCCCCAAAAAGTCGGCGACGGTTGAAAAAGCTGTAAAAGACCTCCTAGAGGAAAACTTCATTTCGGAAGCCCGGTATTCAACCTGGTTGTCCAACATTGTACTAGTTAAGAAAAATAATGGAAAGTGGAGGATGTGCGTTGACTACACGGATCTCAACCGGGCATGTCCTAAGGACGCCTACCTCGTCCCCAACATCGAAAAGCTCGTCGACAACTCGGCGGGCTTCAAACTACTGTCCTTCATGGACGCGTACTCGGGATACAACCTTCAACGTGATAGCTACTTGGATATCTATGCCTATAAAAGCAAGACTCTATTCATCTTCTTCAGTTGACGAAATATTGAAAGAATTCAAAGAAAGCTCTCATACAATTTACTCTCATTAGCTGAATTTATTTCATAGTTCTTAAATCTTAAGTGATAAATCACAGTTGTGATATAGCTTAATTAGAAGCAATTTAAACACTTGTATTATTCTTACATTTGATTATAAAAGATCCTTAAGAAGATCCAGTTGGGATCAGTAGTTCTTAAGAAGACTTAGAACAGTTGTTCTTAGTGCTTGTTATTGTAATCAGTTGATTTAATAGTGGATTAAGTCCTTGTTGAGAAAGGCAAATCACTCTTGATAGGGTGGACTGGAGTAGTTGAGTTCAACGAACCAGGATAAAAATCCTTGAGTTTTTATTGCTATAAGTTTTTCTATATACTTATTTAACCCCCCCCCCCCCCCCCCTTCTAAGTATTTTCTCACCTTCAGTTGGCATTAGAGCTCCGGTTCTGTGTGTGCTACCACTTCACAGTGACAGAAAAGATCCAGTGAGAAAACTTTGATATATATATTTGGTTGTTATCATGGCTGAAACTTCAACATCTAACAGTAACAACAGATATGAAGAAAGGGATAGAATCAGCACAAAACCCCCTATGTTTGATGGGGAGAAATTTGATTATTGGAAGGACAGGATAGAAAGTTTCTTCCTTGTTTATGATGTTGATTTATGGGACTTGGTCATAGATGGGTATGTTCATCCCACTGATGGGAATGGCAAGAAAGTAGACAGAAAATCTATGACTGAAGCCCAAAAGAAGGAGTTTAGAAATCACCACAAGGCTAGAACAATCTTGTTAAATGCAATATCTCACACTGAGTATGAGAAGATCACAAATAGAGAAACTGCATTTGACATGTTTGAGTCTTTGAAGATGACTCATGAAGGAAACCTTCAAGTTAAAGAGACCAAGGCTCTGGCGTTAATACAAAAGTATGAAGCGTTCAAGATGGAAGAATCTGAGTCTATAGAAACTATGTTCTCTAGATTCCAGATCCTCGCAGTTGGTCTAAAAGTTCTGGATAAAGGCTACTCAACTACTGATCATGTGAAGAAGATCATCAGAAGCTTGCCTATCAGATGGAGACCTATGGTCACGGCTCTAAAGCTTGCCAAGGATCTGAACAAGATCACTCTGGAGGAGCTAATCAGCTCACTAAGGAGCCATGAAATTGAACTTGAGGAAGATGAGCCTCAAAAGAAAGGTAAGTCAATTGCCTTAGAATCTAACAAATCTGTGAAAGCTTTGAAGGTGTTAGAAGAAAGCTCTGAAGAATCTTCTTCTAAAATAGAAGATGAATTGTCCTTGCTGTCCAAAAGAATCAACAGACTCTGGAAACACAAGCAAAGGAATTTCAAGAACTTCAAAAAGCCAGATCAGCGCAAGGAGTCCTCTGGACCAAAAAGATCTGGAAAGAAGGAAGTTGTTTATTTTGAATGCAAACAACCTGGTCATTACAAAAATGAATGTCCAAAGCTTCAGAAGGAAAAGCCCAGAAGAAAGCCTGAGCACAAGAAGAAGGTTCTAATGGCTACATGGGATGATTCAGATGACTCTGAATCTTCATCAGATTCTGAAGAAGAATGCACCAACATGGCTCTGATGGCAGGCATTAAAGATCAGAATGAAGAATCATCTAGATCTGAGTCTGATTCTGAATCTGACTCAGAAGAGGTACTTTCTGATCTAACTAGGGAAGAGCTTATTAAAGTCTTATCAGAAGTCCTGAAAAATTATAATCAGATTAAGCTCAAATGCAAGGAGCTTAAATGCAATCTTGGTTCTGAGAATAATCTGTTAAGACCAGAAGTTGCTGAGCTAAAAGAAAATAATTTGAAAATGAAAATCAATTTTGAAAAAGCTCAACAGAATTCTGAATCTGAAAGTAAGTCTAAATGCAAAAACATTTTAGAAGAATATGACTTTAGCTTTCAGAAGTTTCTTGCTAAAAGCATAGACAGAAGCAAGATGGCTTCAATGATCTATGGGGTTAGCAGAAACAACAGGAAAGGAATTGGATATGAATCTTCCTCTGGAAAGGATTTAAATCCAATGCCTGTTGATAAACTTGTTATCAAGAAAACTCCCTTATACTCTCATTTCAAGTTTGGTCATCTGAATGACATTAAACACACACGTTCTGATCAGAACGTTCCTGTGTTTAAGCCAAAAGTAAGTCAAAACAAAATTGTTGTAAAAAGACAGAAATTCATACCAACTTTCAAGGCAACTAACCAAAAAGGACCCAAAAAGATCTGGGTACCTAAGGATAAGATTATCCCTGTTGCAGATGTTTTTAGCAGAAAAGTCAAGACGCTAGTCATGGTACCTGGACTCTGGTTGCTCACGTCACATGACGGGAGAAAGATTTATGTTCCAAAGCCTGGAGCTTAAATCTGGAGGAGAAGTGAAGTTTGGAGGGAATCAGAAGGGTAAGATCATTGGCTCTGGTACTATTGGCAATGGTAACCTTCCCTCTATATCTAATGTTCCTCTTGTAGAAGGATTAAAGCATAATCTATTGTCCATAAGTCAATTAAGTGACAATGGTTATGATATAATCTTTAATCAACAATGTTGCAAAGCTGTTAGTCAGAAGGATGGCTCAACCCTATTTAATGGAAAGAGGAAGAACAACATTTACAAAATAAATATTTCAGAACTTAAAGTTTAAAATCTTAAATGCCTCTTGTCTGTTAATGATGAGCAATGGGTTTGGCATAGAAGATTGGGGCATATTAATATGAGACATATATCTCAGATTAATAAACTCAATCTGGTCAGAGGACTTCCTAAGCTGAAGTTCAACTCAGATGCTCTTTGTGAAGCATGTCAAAAAGGAAAATTTTCAAAATCTTCTTTTAAATCTAAGAATGTTGTTTCAACCTCAAGACCATTAGAATTACTTCACATTGATCTGTTTGGACCAGTGAAAACTGCATCCATCAGAGGCAAGAAGTATGGATTAGTAATTGTTGATGACTACAACAGATGGACATGGGTAAAGTTCTTAAAACACAAGGATGAGTCACATTCTGTGTCCTTTGACTTCTGCAAACAAGTTCAGGATGAAAAAGATTTTAAAATTATTAAAGTCAGAAGTGATTATGGTGGTGAATTTGAAAATAAATATTTTGAAATTTTGAAAAATATTTTAATGAAAATGGCATTGCTCATGATTTTTCCTATCCTAGAACTCCACAACATAATGGAGTTGTAGAGAGGAAAAATAGAACTTTGCAAGAAATGGCCAGAACCATGATCAATGAGACTAATCTAGCAAAGCACTTTTGGGCAGAAGCAATAAACACAACTTGTTACATTCAAAACAGAGTGTCTGTAAGACCTCTTCTAGAAAAGACTCCCTATGAATTGTGGAGGAACAAAAAGCCCAACATTTCACATTTTCATCCTTTTGGATGTATTTGTTATATGTTGAACACTAAAGAGAATCTTAACAAGTTTGATTCTAAAGCACAGAAGTGTTTCATGCTTGAGTATTCTAAACGCTCTAAAGGCTACAGAGTATACAATACTGAAACACAGATTGTGAAGGAATCTATACATGTTAGATTTGATGATAAGCTTGGCATTGAAAAGGCAAAGCAGTTTGAAAGTTCTGCAGATAGAGAAGTAATTTTCATAGACTCTGAAGGCTCAGAGGCAGACAAAGCTCAAATGAAGGAACCTGAAGCAACGTCAGATGAAATTCCTTTGGCTTCTCAAATGAACAACTTGAACATTTCTGAAGAATTAACTGTTAGAGGATCATCTTCCAGAATCAAGGCCTCTCACCCAGAGAATGTGATCATTGGAAAGAAGGATGACCCCATTAGAACAAGATCCTTCCTTAGATCATCTGAAGCATCATTATTTGGGTTGGTGTCAGTTATTGAACCAAATTTTGTGGATGAAGCTCTGCAAGACAATGATTAGATTATTGCCATGCAAGAAGAGCTAAATCAGTTCACAAGAAATGATGTTTGGGATTTGGTTCCAAGACCAAAAGGATTCAACATAATTGGAACTAAATGGGTCTTCAGAAATAAGTTCAATGAAAAAGGAGAAGTTGAAAGAAATAAGGCAAGGCTTGTTGCTCAAGGTTATATCCAACAAGAAGGAATTGATTATACAGAGACTTATGCTCCTATAGCCAGGTTAGAGTCTATTCGTTTACTCATTTCTTTTGCTGCACAAAATAACATCACTTTATATCAGATGGACGTTAAGAGTGTCTTTCTAAATGGTATTATAGAAGAAGAAGTTTATGTTCACCAACCTCCTGGTTTTGAAAATGAAAAATATCCAGAACATGTTTTCAAACTAAAGAAATCTCTTTATGGTTTAAAACAAGCTCCCAGAGCTTGGTATGAGAGATTAAGCAATTTTCTTCTGGAGAAAAATTTCATCAGAGGCAAAGTGGACACAACTCTCTTTTGTAAAACATTTAAGAAAGATCTTTTAATTTGCCAAATATATGTGGATGATATTATATTTGGATCTACCAATGTTATGCTGGGAAAGGAGTTTGCTCAATGTATGCAGGCTGAATTTGAGATGAGCATGATGGGAGAATTGAGATTCTTTCTAGGAATTCAAGTCAATCAAACTCCAGATTGCACTTACATTCATCAGACCAAATATGTTAAAGAGCTTCTGAAGAAGTTTAACATGACTGATAGTAAGATGGCAAAGACTCTCATGCATCCAACAAGTACTCTTGGTAAGGAAGAGGTAAGTAAGAAAGTAGATCAGAAACTCTACAGAGGTATGATATGATCTTTTCTTTACTTAACTGCCTCTAGACCTGATATTTTATTCAGTGTATGCTTGTGTGTAAGATTCCAATCAGATCCTAGAGAATCACACTTAACAATTGTTAAGAGGATTCTAAGGTATCTGAAAGGTACTTCTAATGTGGGTTTGTGTTACATAAAATCTGATGATTTCAAATTAGTTGGATTCTGTGATGCTGACTACGCTGGAGACAGAGTGGAAAGAAAAAGTACTTCTGGAAGTGGTCAATTTCTAGGAAGAAATTTAATCTCCTGGTACAGCAAGAAGCAACCTACAATTGCACTTTCAACTACAGAGGCAGAATATATTGCTGCTGCTGGATGTAGCACGCAGATGCTCTGGATGAAAAGTCAACTAGAAGACTATCAGATCTTTGAAAGTAACATTTCTATTTTCTGTGATGATACTTCTGCTATATGTTTGTCTAAAAACCCTATTTTACACTCTAAGGCAAAACATATAGAAATTAAACATCATTTCATCAGAGACTATGTTCAGAAGGGTATTATAAACTTAGCCTTTGTTGATACAGATCATCAGTGGGCTGATATATTCACAAAACCCCTTGCTGAAGATAAGTTTAAGTTTATTCTGAAAAATATTAGTATGGATTTTTGTCCAGAATGATATTTATCAGAAGCAAACTTCTCAGATGCAAATGTTTAAAACTCTGAAGTATTTCATCTGTCAATTATTTGATTTATTGATTTATTATTATTTGTGTGTATCTGAACTAACCAATTTTAGAGGATCTGAACATTAGCTAACGTTTCATTTCTCAAGAGAATTCAGAAGCACATGCAAGCAAACACGTGTCACTCTGAATATGAAAAGATGGCGTGTACATTACTGAAGAGAAATTTGAGGTATTGTTTGAATAGTGAAAATCTTGATTTTCCCCCCAAATTGTCAGAATCAATTAATGCTTTGAAATGATTTTTATTATTTTCATTAAATGCCATTAATTGCTTTGTGAGAACGTGTTGAATGTGTCCTTCTATATGCCCTAATTTCTTTCTCTATAAATACCACATTTCACACCATTTCACACTTTTCACCTCACCAACAATTTATGCATTTCTGTCTTCTCTTTGCTCTTCACAAAAACCCTAAACCTTCGTCCAAATCATCTTCATCTTCTTCAATGGTAACTTCATCCTCTACATCAGCTCAGTTTCAATCATCTATGGCTGCTATTACGTCTTCAAACTTGGGTGTTACTCCCTTTAAGGAACCAAAAAGGACATTGTTAACCCCTATGGACAAACTTGAAGTTCTATGTGAATCAATGGTGGAATTTGATTCTCTGGCTGAAAATGGGTTTGAGTTACGTTCTATAATTGATGCACAAGGCTGGGTTAAGTATTTTGACAGGTTATTTGGACCAGTGTACCCACATCTTGTGAAAGAATTCTGGATTCATGCTTCTGTTTATCCAAAATTCATCCTCTCTTCTGTTCTGGGAAAGGAGATCATCATCACTGAAGATCTCATCAGAAAACTCATAGGGTATGAGGAGACTGATGAAGTGTGTCATCTGCCAGCTGGGCGTGTGGCTATGGAAGATGTTTACGAGGAAGTCATTATATCTGGACAGGCCTCTAACAAATTTAAGGATCTGAAACCTGACTACAAAATCTGGGCAAAGATTTTTCTGGGATGCATCCATCACAGAAAATCAACAAATTCTCCAGATTATGTGAATAATGAACAACTCTACTTTATGCACTGTTTGAGTCAGAGTACAAAGGTAGATCTTCCATACATTCTCTTTATGCATCTGTGGAATCATATCAATGCATCAAGAGAATTTGTAAAGGATAAGGGACAAAAGATCAGGACACAGATTCCCTTTGGAAGGTTGATCTCAGACATTCTGACAGAGAATGGTCTGGTAGCTGCTCTTTATGAAGTTGGAGTTACAGATGAGCTTGAAACAATTATTGGAAAACCATTGAATTCAAAGAATCTTCAAAGGCTAAAGATTGTGGATGAACTCACAGCTGTTCCTAAGAAGCTGAATGTTTCTGAAGTGAGTCAGAAGAGAATTCCAGTTCAAGATTTTCCACTCTTTGGTGCTGAAGAACCTAGGGATATTATTCTTAGGTATATTGATGCGTACAGAGCAGATGGAACACCTTTTCCTGCAGACATTCTGATAAGAGCAAGAGAACCTATGCCAGATATGTATGATGAGAACATGAGGAAAAGAAAACAATTAGAGGCAGAAGAAGCTGCTGCTCAGAAGAAACCAAAAGTTGCTGAAAAGCCACAGAAGCAGATCAAGAGAAAAGCTTCTGGAGAAGTTCCCTCTGTTCCCACCAAGCGCATAAAGACTAAAGGTACTAAATCATCCATATCTTCTTTTTCTAAAATTGTTATAAATGCATCAACATTTAGTTCTATGCCTGAACCCCCTCCCACTCTAAATCAAACAATTCCTGCTCCATCTCAAACATCTAAACCACAAAAAATTCCTACATCACCAAAATCATTTGATCCTGTTTCCACTACACCACCCAAATCATCTGATATTCCACAATCACAATCTCAAACAAAACTAACAGAACAAACAACAACAACACCAGCTGACCCAATTCCAACACAACAACCAGAAATACAACAACCAGTTGCATATGAACCCATACAATCTGACACAATTACACCTGAACCTGTTGCACCTGAACAAATTGCATCTAAACCAGTTGTATCTGAACCACCTCCATCCAAACCTTATGAGATTCAACCAGAACCATCCAATCCTATTGAATCTAACATACCTGAATCTGAGATTCTAAATGTTTCCAACCTCTCAAGACTGTATTTGAAGTATCATCTACATCTTGTACCCCAACATCCAGATATCCTTTCACCTCCCTCTCTCATAGATTTTGAATCTAAACAATCAGATCTACCTGTTTCATCTGAACCTCTCATTCCTAAACCCATTTCAAAACCTAAGAGATCTGAGTTTGTTTCATTTGCTTCTTTTAAACCATTCCCCTCTGATCCACTTCCTTTCAAGCGTAAAAATTTCTATGACAGAATAGAACCATCTGACTCTACCACTCCTTTTAAACCTAAGTTAACCATCATTCTACCATATGCTCTTCAAACCTACTTAAAAGAACTGCCAGCAATGATTTCATCAGAACCTCTATTGTCTGATAAATCTGCTTTCATTCCCTACACAACCACTACATTTGATGTCGTTCCCTCTGCATCACATGTAAAACCTTATCTGGTTCATGCTTTATCCAGATCCTTAACTACCACTTCCCATCTACCCATTACATCTGATACTATCATTTCTGAACCAACACTAACAATTAAACAAAAACCATCAGCTTTTGTTCCTTATTTTGATAATCCAAAAGCTGTCATCCCATCCATTCGCAGAATCAAACCGTTCTTTCGTATTATGCCAGCTCAGAAGAAACCAGCATATCCTAGCCCTCTGATCATTATTCCAGAATTTACCATTCCACCTCCACCTCAACCCAAGCCATTCACCTTGGAAACCCTTCTGAAACCAAAAACTAGACTAAATGTTAATAATTTATTTGCAAGTTTTATGAAAGAAATAAAGATGCATTTAGGATCTGTTCAGAAGAGATGCTTGTCAACAATGGATGCAAATGAATCTGATGCTATCTGGAATAACTTCATCAACATATTCAATACTGTAGCCTCAAATCTGAAGAATGTATGTTCTGATTATGCGAAGCTCAGATTTGCTGAAACTGCCAGAAGCATGATCTGGAATGTGAAAAGATCTGCACCTTTGCTTCTTGAAGATGTTCCTTCATCCTCTGAAGTATCTGTTATAGAAGTTTTTGTTGAATCTGCTTCTGAAGAAAATCCTCTGGCTATGATAATTGTTGAAAATCCCTTTGGATCTGTTGCTCCTGACTCTGCATCTCCTATGGAAATTGACTTTGTACCTGCGTCAGAATCTGCCCCACCTTCTTCATCTGAAATCAAGAAAGAGAATCCAGATTTGGAAGACAAGATTGCAGTTTTGGAAGCTGGACAATCTGAGATTAAGTCATGGATGGCCAAGCAAGACCAGAAGACTGAAGATATGGCACAATGGATGTCCAAGCAGGATCAGAAGAATGAAAACATGGCTAAGTGGATGACAAAGCAAGAAGAGTCTTCATCTGAGATCACTCACCTGTTGAAGATGATTCTGTCCAAGCAAACCTAGTTCTTTTTTTTTTCTTTCTGTATCTGATGTTTGTGCACATGTATTTGAATTTATCTTATGATGTGTCTGTTAGTTATCTGAATGAATGAATGATTCTGTGTTTTCTCACCTTGAATTTATCTTTTCTGTATTTCCTTTATTTGTCTTTAAAAGTTTTACTTTTTGATTATGACAAAAAAGGGGGAGAAAATGGATCTGACTATTCAAATAAACTATACCTAAATGAAACTCAGGCATATCTAATTATAACTAACGTGAACTTTTAGTATTTCAGATCATTTGAAAAATCTAACAAATTCTTTAAAAGTAACTCTGAGATCCCCATATCAAGTTTAACCAATCAGGCTCTGATTCTGAAACGTTCATTCAAGTCAAGCTCCAATCTTTTGGAACAATCAGACTCTGATTCTGAAAAGAATACTCATGCAAAAAGGGAAGTTTCTATTTCTTCTAAGTATTCAATTCAGGGGGAGTTATAATTATGTTGTTTATTGAACAAAATTTCTTATGTTTTTGTCATCATCAAAAAGGGGGAGATTGTTAGAACACAGATTGGTTCTTAATAATACCTCTATGTTTTGATGATAACTCTTATGAAATTTTGTATTAAAGAATTATATACTCTAAAATTTGTTTAAGATTGTTTGCTGCAGATATTAAAGTGAATACTATTCTGGAATCAAATTAGATCTGAACATGAAAATATGCAAGGCTCTGAAGCGTCAGAAGCATTTGTTAGAAGAATTTGAACGCTGCCTACAGAAGATTTTGAGCGCTGCCTACAGAAGCTACAGAAGGATCTGAAGCAGAAGCTACAGAAAGATCTGAAGCAGAAGCCAGAAGCATCTGAAGCATTGAAGAATTCTGTATGAAGAGTTTCAAGCTTAGTTTATTTCAGAAGACTCTGATAGTACTAACGCTGCCAGTACTGAAGATCTGATTCCAAACTCTGCTCTGAACATTTACACGCTGAAAGCACACATGCTGCAAAGACTCTGATTCAACAAACTCTGATCAACATCAGAAGACTCTGACTGCTCAAGACTCTGATGATACTTTGCTGAAACTTGTTGAAGAGGAATTCAAACTTATGTCCGTTGGTATGGCCAAACGACTCTTTTCTCTTTTATGCTAGACACAATAACACAGACAAAAAGGATTTCTCTGTGCATTCTAATTCTAGGAAAGGTCATGTGATGTAAAGACAAAAAGGTTCAGACCTTTTTGTACACAACCTTCAATGTGATAGCTACTTGGATATCTATGCATATAAAAGCAAGACTCCATTCATCTTCTTCAGTTGACGAAATATTGAAAGAATTCAAAGAAAGCTCTCATACAATTTACTCTCATTACCTGAATTTATTTCATAGTTCTTAAATCTTAAGTGATAAATCACAGTTGTGATATAGCTTAATTAGAAGCAATTTAAACACTTGTATTATTCGTACATTTGATTGTAAAAGATCCTTAAGAAGATCCAGTTAGGATCAGTAGTTCTTAAGAAGACTTAGAACAGTTGTTCTTAGTGCTTGCTATTGTAATCAGTTGATTTAATGGTGGATTAAGTCCTTGTTGAGAAAGGCAAATCACTCTTGATAGGGTGGACTGAAGTAGTTGAGTTCAACGAACCAGGATAAAAATCCTTGAGTTTTTATTACTATAAGTTTTTCTATATACTTATTCAACCCCCCCCCCCCTTCTAAGTATTTCTCACCTTCAAACCTATACAGTCAACACATCAAACATAGACTACATGCTTTAAAAATGAGTTACATAGGTCGAGTTGTAACTCGTATCTATCGACCTATAAACCTGCTTTGCACATAGAAATTTGTTTTTAATGCATGAAGCCTTTTTCTAAACCATGATCAAAATGTTTTATACTCCCTAATGCAAAGATGCATATGAAGACTCAGAGGATACCGTCCAATATACATAAATGCTAAAGTATCCTAGTCTTAACATCATATAAAATACATCTAACCGATATTTGCACTCACATACTCCCCATTTTTTATGATGGAAAAACTTGAGACGATGTGTTTCATTTTTTCATGAAGGCTCCCCCTGAATGTATGCATCCAAACTTCATCTTGCAGATGCTTATCCCCCTTTGACAACATCAAAAAGAGACAAAGAACTTTATGAGAAGTATCTTATATTACACATATACTAATATAACACACAGAGGCATTTGCAAAGATAATATGATCAATAAAACATCACTCACATAAAATGATGTAAATATTGAAAATGTCTAAACATAAATAAGATAACTTAAAACAATGATATAACATGGTTGTCACAAATCATGACAATCTACATAAATAATAAACATGAAAGATGAAGGATACAATGCAATAAAAAAAACTCTTGAGTTGCTTCAAAAGCGACACATTTATGCGATATATATTTTTGGTGCTCCTGAATGTTGCACACACATGTGCTCTAGCAAGGCGATTATTTAGATTTATCACCACTCAAACCAAAAACAAAAATGTAATCATAACCATGACACACAACAAGAATTTTGTTGACATTATAACATATTCAAACATATTTTTTGCCGGAATAGATAAATAACAACCTCACATGCTTATACAAAGAACATATTTCAAGTATGGAAGAAGAATAACATGAAGTCACTATGAGCATATAAGTTAAAAGATACAATTTTGAGAATTTTGGAAGTGAACAAACATGACATATTTCACATATCAAGCATCTGGAACATAGATAACATGCAAAAGTAAAAGGCTTACTTTTAAAGGAAGAAAATGGAACAATATTACCTTGGGTATAAAATGATGAAGGATGCACTTGTATGTGATTAAATTCCCAAGGAAAGTTAGAGAAAAAGTATATAAAGTGCATGCAACAAATCATATTTATGCAATATTTGAGATATCAAGTATGCCCAATTCTCTTCGAATATTGAAAAACGGTTCAGTCGTAAAGAGGTTTTGTAAAAATATTCGTAAGTTGATTTTTGCTATCAACATGCTCGGATACGACATCTCCTTTTTCAACATGGTCACATAGGAAGTGGTGGCGTATCTCAAAATTTTTAGTGTGAGAGTGCAAAATCGGGGTTTCAGTTAGATTAATAGCACTAGTGTTGTCGCACATAATAGGAATATGTTGTAGTTTAATGTCAAAATCAAGTAGTTATTGTTTGAGCCACATAATTTGAGCACAAAAACTATTGGTTGCGATGTATTCCACTTTGGTGGTTGACAAAGCAACGGAAACCTGTTTCTTGCTATGCCAATGCACTAAGGAGTTTGAAAACATGTGGCAAGTTACACTAGTACTTTTCCTATCCGATTTACAATCGGAAAAATATAAATCAGTTTATAACCAATCAAATTACAATTGCTTCCCTTGGAATACAAAAATGCATACTCAGATGTACCATGAAGGTATCTAAGGATGCTTTTTAAGACTTTTAAATGTGATTCCTTATGAGCCAATTGATAACAAGCACACATACACACGCTAAATATAATGTCTGGCCTAGATGCAGTAAGATATATAAGAGATCCAATCATGCCTCTATACTTCATGATATCAACTTCCTTACCATTTTCATCTTTTTCAAGTTTCCATTTGTGGGCATTGGAGTGTCAATTAATTTTGCATCTTCCATGCTGAATTTCTTTAGCAAATCATTGGAATATTTTGTTTGACACACAAGCATTCCTTTGTAGATTTTCTTGATTTGAAGACCGAGAAATTAGTTCAACTCCCCCATGAGACTCATCTCAAACTACCCTACATTAGCTTAGAAAACTACTTGACCAATTGCATGTTAGTGGAACCAAAGATGATATTATTATCATAAACTTAAACTATAAGAGTATATTTGCCTTGACATTTAATGAAAAATGTAGTATCTACCTTCTCTCTAAAGTATTCTTAATTGATTAAGAACTTACTAAGACGCTCATACTAAACTCTATGGGCTTTTTTGAGACTATGCAAAGCTCGTTTTAGTTTATAAGCATTATTAAGATACTCATGATTTTCGAAAACTGGGGGTTGTGAAACATGCACTCCTCATTAATATTTCCATTAAGGAAAGCACTTTTCACGTCCACTTGAAATAACTTTAAATCTTTGGAGTAAGCATAAAATATTAACAGTATAGAAATCATGTGAAGATATTAAGATGAGGTCACTAAAAACATATAAACTGAAACACACCATTGTTGCTACGCAAAAAAACAATCGACAAAGACATACAGTCACCATCAAACTTTATTTATCCCAACGGGGAAAGGAAAACATCGAGAAAACCTCAAAAGAGAAGAAAATGACCTCACAACCAAATTTAAAGTTCGAGAGTTGATTACGCAAGAGGAATGTATTAGCACCCCTCACATCCATTGTACTAAACGGGATCCACTCTTGTTGTTTTTGTCACAACCAACAAAAATATCGGAATCACCATCATACTTTATTTGTCCTAAGGATAGAAAAATAATGAGAAAACCTAAATCCAAAGGGTGAGACACTAAGTTCGAGAGTCGGTTAAGTGGGAGGAAGGTGTTAGACACCCCTCACCTCCATTATACTCAATGAGATCCTCCTTAAGTTTTAGGGTATGTTTGCTTACTACTTGAATGTTTGACTATTTATTCTATTTACAAAAATCCTTATTATTATACAAAGGAAAATAGGGGGACCCTAAGTTTTTTTGCTATTATTGTACATACTAGAATTTACAACCATATGCCTACGTACCCTCAAATTTGAAGGATCAGAGTTTCCGTAGTTCACCTCCCTCATTTTGGTTGATTTATTTTATCCCTTGAAAAGATCCTCACACAACGGGGGTGGAGGAAGATTTATTTTCAGAAAAATACCTCAATACACAAGGGTAGAGGACATATAGTTTAAGTGAGTTAGATGTTTTTTATCCCTTTGAATTTGCAAAAATATCCCTTTTATGTTTGATTATAAAAAATGATATAACATTTATTATAAACTCTTATCCCATATTCCTAGTCCTATGTTTATACTCTCAGATCCTAAGAGTTGTATCCCAATGTTTATATCTCATTCTATCCAATGATTTATCCCTTTTAAACTCACATCTATCCCTTAATATCTCAAGTATCCCTAAATATAAATTAATCTTAATTAATTAATTATAAAACTTGTAATATCCCAAAATATAATCATATAATTATTTAATCAAATAATAACATACCAAAATATAAATTAAATTTTTATTCCCAAAAACTTAAATTAGCCCCCATTATCCAAAAATAAAATAAAAATCATCCCATGTGAATTAAACCCCTATTATCTCAAAAGTATAAACAATCCCCATTTTTTAAAATATAGAATAAAAACCTCAATTTCTAATATATCCCATAAAAGTGAATCCCAATTATTTAAAAACATAGAATGAAATCTATTATTTAAATAACTTTTTAAAAAAATCTTTAATTATTTAATGCATCAATTTTATAAAAACAAATAAAATAATCCTTTATAATATCACAAAATGATAAAACCCTTAATTATTAATTAAACAATATTCCAAAAATACCTCTTAATAAAAAAAATTATAAAATGATCCTTCAATTATTATTTACACAAATTATAATATCCCAAGGAAAATATGAAAGAATTTCCAATTATTTTTCCTAATTATTTAACTAAATAATTTTAAATATATAAAAATACCAAAAATTAGACAAATTAATTATTTAAACCCTAATGACATAAACTAACCCTAATTATCTCAAATTATACCTAATTATAATTATTAACTTAATTAACAAAAATAATATAATTAAAAGTCAAGGGGATGTAACTTACTACAGAAAAGTTTTTTGGGTCGGTGACTAGGAGTGTAGGTATCAAGGGAGTTAAGCCCATTAACCCTGGAGGCCCATCGCGGGTCATTTGTCCATTTGAAGAGTCACAATGTTAACTCCCTTTCTAGAGCGTTAGATTAATCCAATGAAAACAAATCAGATATCATGAGGAACGTTAGATCGAAGTACCAAGTCAAAATAGGCTACGTGGACAGTTACGATTAAAAGTTAACAGAGGGAACATGGTGGGAACACACACACACACACACACACACACACATACGTAAATAAGTGTTGATTGAGATAGTCAACACATCTGGGAGCCTCAGGGATGCCACTTGGCGTCCATCCAAACCTATATAGAGGGAGTATAACACACTCACCCTCACCGGCTATCCTTCATTTTACCATTCTCTTTCTCTCTCTTCTCTCTCTCTCTCTCTCTCTCTCTAAATTCTCTCTTCTCCATTTCTTTCCCTGAATCTTACCCAGCCGCCATCCTAAACGACCTCTGGCCACCCTTGGCAGCCCCAAAAACCACCCTAAAACCCAAATTCCGATGAACATTCAACCGGAATCTTCAACCAGAATCTTCAACAGAAAATACTTAAGCTAAGTGATTGTTACCTCTCCTGCAGTGGCCGTTTATGCTGCTCTAATTCCTTCTTCTCCTCTCCGATCTCTAATCTATTTTATTTTCTTTGCTTGAAGGTGGCTTAAGCTCAAGAATTATATAGTTGTAATGATGAACCCTAGTCCTTTATATGATCGAGAGCTTTACTGAAGGTTTAGGGAGGATTTGCATAGCAACAAACGTTTAGGGTTCTCAATTTTTCTTCTTCCTTTCCTCATTCTGAATCACTAGTTTATATAGGGTTAAGAATTAGGTCGCGAATTAATTAGATTGTTGTATTTTAGAAATTTAGGATTTGATTAGATTGATTCAGATTTGATTTTTTTTCAATGTTAGATCTAATTCATTTTGTACTTAGAATTAAGATTTGTGAATTGTAACGCCTTTTGATTCTGAATAAATTATCCTTTTCTTTGGCAAGTTTTGATCTGATTGTGTTAATGGCTTGCATGATTTTAGGGTTTCAGATTGGGGAAGACGAAGACCCACCTGGTCAAATTTTTTGACCGCAGAAAAAAATAAAACAAATATAATTAAATAAAACCTTAATAATAATATTGATAAATAAACCTAGCAATAAAAAAATCTTATTAAGCATAAATGACAACGACCCTCCCCTAATTATTAATGCATAATATCTTATAATTAAATTAATAATAATAATAATAGTAATTATCCAAATAACACTCCCATTGTGGTGTGATGTGAGTAATTTGTTGTGCATTCTTAGCATGAAAAGCTGACTAAATTCTGAATTATGCATCATTTGTAGTTGATCGATACCCATTGTGAAATTTTGAGCTTAATGATGGATAACATTAAAAAATATATCTCATTCTTTCTTGTGTGATTTCACTTATGTCTATTAGTCTCTAGAACTTGATATGACTCTTTTTTTAAACTGTTTGTTTACTTGTGCACACTGATATGATAAAGGCAAGTTGTTTTTATTTTATTTTTATCCACTTAACTAAAAAGTCAACCTTAAAAATATCATCCCTTATTTGGAACCCCTTTGATCCTATTTATCTCATTCTTTGTTTGAAACTCATTACAAGTCTAAAAGTGAAAAACAATATTATTACCCTATTTAAAGGGTTGAAAAAAAATCTTGTTTGGAGTTGTGTGGGGTTAAATTAGTATAAAAGTGATATTTCAGAAGTCGGCAGAAAAGGAAAAAAAATAGAAATAAAAGAAAAGAAAAAAATAGAAAAAGAAAAGTAAGGAAGAAAATTCATATTCTTATCATATTACTTCTAGAAAAAAAAAGAAAAAAAAAGTAAAGAGAAGAGAAAATGTTTGGAAAGAAGTTACTGAAAGATGAATGAATTATTGTTTAGTTCAACTCGCACTGTCTCCTTCACTCTTTTTCCCCTTTAAATTTTAGCCCAGTGCCCCTTAGGATTTACCCTGCCCTTACCTTGACCCTGTACCCGAATAAATCCTTTTTGATCTTTATGTGCATGTATTTCAAGTGTGGATATTAGAGTCTTTTCAAGATTTTAGTAGTGCTAATTTTTATGATGTGTTTTAAGTGTAAACAATAACCTAAACACTTGAGAGTTGAGATGATTTTATCTTCTGAGGATCTTACTGCTTATGATGTACTCTTTGATAAATTGTTTTCTTATTTGCTTTGACAGTCACAAAAAGTTAGTCACTCACATCATATTACTTGAAGTTTAGAATGAGGATTTTACTTACCCCAGTGTGATTCTAAGAGTCTTTGAAACTGCATACTCTGTTTTGTTCTTTTTTTTTTTACTTTGTTTTAAATTTTGACTTTAGAGTTTTGTTCGGAGTGCAAAAGTTTAAGTGTGAGGAGATTTGATCAGTGTATTTTAATACATCACATTTTACTTTGTGCTAAGAGATTTTTTATGACTTGCTTGTTTTATTGTACTGTTTTAAGTGTGTTCCCTAAGTTCAGTTTATTTCTACTTTTATTTTGATTTAGTCATTTATTTTCTGAATAAGCAGTAATTTGATACCTTTTCCCTGTGAATGCCATAACTTGAGCTACAGGATGTTGTTGAATGCGTTGAAAAGATGAAAGAATAATCTACAACTTTGGTGCTAAAGTCAGAAGCTAATTCAGAGTTAAAAGAGTCGAATAATTTATTTTATCTCCAGACTTCATAAAATAACTAATTTTGGGCCGATTTTTATGTTTCTCTGGTCAATTTCGATTTCTTTTACAATTCTGCATATAAACTCGTTAGCTTAATTCGATTGTTGCTTAAAGGATATAGTTGATTAAATTCGATTGTTTGTATGATCCTTAACTATAATCGCGTTAGTGTAGATTTTTTGTTATCATGTTTGATTAAGTTGCGTTTGCTTAATTCATGACTGCTTAAATGTGTTTGCTTAATTTGGAAATTAGGAACATACATCATATAATATCCATTGCGCTTGTATGTGGATATCGTAATAAAATAGGATCGAATCCACTTTGAGAATTGGAATTATAAGAATCGATGCTAAGTCAGAAATTGATACAGTAGATTAACTTATTTATCAATTTTTCTTTTTCTTTAATCACCTTCGATTTAAGTCCTAAACAGTAACCCCTTCTTTTCCAATCAGTTGGTTAAAATATCCGAGAGTCCTTGCGATACGACTCATGTGTCGTTTTTATATACTATGTTTTAATCTCGTTTTTGACATGTGTACGTCAGCGGATCAATATCCAATCTCAATTGCGAAATATTCAATTTGCTTTAAATTTTGAAGAATTCCTATCTCATTATAGTTTTTTCTAAGCTAGTCTCACCAAGTAGATTTAATTCAAGTCTCACAAAATAGATTTAATTCAAGTGCTTAACTTATTGTTATCCGATCACTAAAAAAAGCCAATTGAATTAAAAATTGAAATATCCGATCACTAAAAATTGAAATATATATATATATATATATATATATATATATATATATATATATATATATATATATATATATATATATATATATATATATATATATATATATATATATATATATATATATATATATATATATATATATATATATATATATATATTATTTTATTATTATTATTTATTATCTATAACTATATATAAAGGGGATACAAGTTTTTAGTGTGGCTTATTTTTGTTCCAAAATTACCCTTCATCTTTTTTATCAACAAGAAAATAGTTTAATTTAAAATCTTGAGTGGTTAATAACTTTTGTTGGTTACCAATTGAAAAAGTAACTTCCATCTCTCACAAAAAATATCTCACACCTATAACTTCCATTAACTACTAAGAGCATCTTTAGTGGGAGTAAACTAAATGAGTAAACTAAAATACTTTTTGTGGGTCCAAAGTGATTTGTAGGATTTAAAAAATTTATAGTTGATTTGATTAGTTTTTACTTTAATGGTGATTGTCTATAAGAAACCAAAACTTGACCCTACATTTTATATTTTTTATTCAAGTTACCATTAATTTAATTATTTTAATTAAAATACATATAATTTTTTAAATATAATTTACCTTAAAAACTTAAAAATAATATTAAATATATTTTATTATAAAATTAAAAATGATACAAAATTCACAACAATAATACATAAAAAAATTATATTTTTATAAGAATATAATTATAATAAGGATTCGATTGGTTGGGATCTATTTGATAAATAAATAAGATTGGAAATTGAAAGAAAAAAATTTAGAAGTAAAACTGTGTGTAAAAAAAATTAAAATTTCTATAGAATTTATAGAAGGTAAAAAATGATAATATGACCGTTACTATTTTCAAATATCATATCCTTGTTGGAATATTTGGAATATTTTATTAATATTAAATAATATTATAATAGGTTTCACATAGTTAACGTTAACTATATAGATAATGGGAACTAAATTTTAGTTCATTTGGATGCCATGTCAGCTCTCCTATAATGCAAATTCCTTATTACTAACGTAAGCTATAAAGAATTTTGGTTTAACAATCCTGCGTTAAAGTTGCTCTAAGTGGTGACAAAAGTTAAAAATTCTCTTATATTTTTTTATGTAAATTTCATCTCTTTCTCAATGAAAATACTTATCTTTTTTAAAAAAAATTTCCATTCTATAATATTTTCATTTATTCAATTTTAATTAGTGATCTTTTTATTTTTGAAAAATAGATGAAACTTAATTCCAGTCAAGATCGCGGCATCACCCCCGGTAGAAGAAGTCGTTCTCATTATGACTGAAAATTGATTGTTATATGTAGATTTTTTTTGTAATTGCTTTTATAGTAATAGTTTTTCTATGACTTTTATAATTGAGTCTTTTTTTAGAATTTTACCATTTACGAAACTTTCTTTTTTTTCAAAGCAGAGTTATTAACTATGGAGTAAAAAAAGATCATGTGATACTTGAAAAAAATTCCATACTCTAAAATACAATAAAATTCAAGTATTTAATGCAACCACAATGGGTATGAGTGGTTTTCTACTGCACTATTATTTTCTTACAAAAATTATATCTTACTTTTGTTGCAAAACATTATTCATTAATACTATAGTTTTAACTTTTTGCTTTTGTTGTTATTATGTTTTATTTCTTAATGATATTTATTTGTATTTTTTGAGTATAAACACATCATAAAATATGTAATTTCGATTTTCATAATACAAACAATTATTTCATTAGTATTATTTTTTGAAATGACGTGGTTTTTAATGGTGTTAGTTCTTTTGTTTTAAATTTTTATTTCTATCTTACTTATGATTTGCGATTTGCTATTGTAACTATCTATTTGTGTGGTAATATAATTATGATTTAGAGATAGTTTGTGTTTTTTTCATATTAAAAAATCATTAATTTAGTTAACATTATTTGACATATAGAATAAAGGGAGAGATGAGAAGAGGATATAAAAGTGTTACATATCAATTTCTCATATTAACATTTTTTTTTGTTGAATTTTTTAATGAGCACACACATAAAAATATAAATGAATAAAAAATTCAACAAATTATTATCATCTCATTTTTAGATCTACATTTCATTTTTTAGATCCATAATCTCATTTCTCTTCTCTTTTCTTTTTTAAATATTATGGATGACTTTAAAGGAAGGTTGTAATATAATGGTATAAAATGAAATCTTTTTAAAATCTTTCACAAACTTAATTGGTACACACAATTTTAATATTTTGTACATTGTTAACTTCTACATGTACTATAGAAATAAAAACCATTTCCTCAAAAAATTATGTATCTTGATAAAACAGTTTTAAAATATTGTCACATTTATTAATACTTAATATACTGTTCAAATATACAATGACAGTTGCAAAAATATATAACTTCCATTATTTTATCTTTTATGTCTATATGTGTGACCTTGCTATTGAACAAAACATTAAGTATGAAAAAATAAAATGAAAATATTAATAAAAAAATTTATTGTGAATTATTGAAAATTTGAAACACGACCATTCACTTTCTTGAATTAGTTGAATTTTATTGTTAATTTTTTATTTACGATTTTTATTTTTGATGTTAAAGAGAGATGCACAATAAATGTCATATTACTTACAAATTTAATTTGAAAAATAATTTAAATTTTAATTAATTAAATAAATGACATTTCAAAATTTCTTACAAACATAAGGATGCATATCAGAAAATTTAGTATTCAAATAATTTAAATTTAAATCATACTTAAATAAAAAAATATTCGTTTATATTTTGACGTGTATGCTCATTAAAAAAAAGACAAGCACGAGAAGAGTCGTGTGTGGAGCATACATGTTCGCAGGGGATGTACGTGTTGTTCAGTTTACTCTACAAACTCCTCTCTAAACACTTTCATCAAATTTATAAGAGAGAGGGGGAAGGGGGAGAGAGGAATGCATATTACAAAGTTTACTATACAAATAATTTAAATTAAAATCAAAATTAAATAAAAAATATCCGTTCGTATTTTGACGCGTGTGTCGTGGCCGTTTGGACGCTATCAAGACTATGTGCCACAAGGTAATACCTGAGAGATGTTCCGCCTCAGGTATTACCTTTCGTATTAACGCACATAAATTAACATAGTTAACCAATAAAAAGATGCAATAAAACCTGAGAGATCAAAGACAACAAATGCTCCACACACGATCAAAGAAAGAAATACATTCAAATATTAGTTTTAAAGATGTATTTCTAATCCACCCAGGCCAGACCAAAAATTGAAATCTGCGGGTTAAGATGGTTCTCATTGAGTAAGCACAACACAAGTAGATTCATTCAAAACATGTGACTTATATCCACAATTGGAAGTTTTCCGTGCCCGGATCAACTCTGAAAAGCATTTCATAAGTCACATGTGAAAGCATTTCTTTGATCTGGCATGAGTGAGCTCACTTATACAGAGACACTCTTAGAAGGCGATTAAAGTCACAATGCTCAACATGTGACTAGATTGTGGTTTGAAAGTGTAAATTGTAGTTTTTTTGTTTATAAGCTGATTATCATGTTTTGACTGGACCGTGTAGGCTTCTATAAGCCCTTTATCTTGGCTTGATTTCACCACCTTTTTTTATTGTACCTGTGTTTTTTTTTAATGTGAGTGTGTAACGAGCTTTGTAGCCCACGGTGAGTAATATGAACGATCGAACAAGATGCATAGACAATACAATAGTCTTCCAATTAACCTTTTGGTGACAACTTACACATGGTGAGATGTCCAATCAATTCATTTTATGATGGAATATATATAAACTCGCATAGACTCGGATAATCCTTAATTCTCAAGATAAAGATCTTAGTTCTTAATCCTCATATTTGTGATGATACCTCTCTTGTGCCCGTCTGTCCGCTTATTTTTCTATGTTGTGCGCATTATGAAAATATGCAAGTAACTTCACACATAATATACACACGTTTATTTTTCTATGCTGTGCGCATTAAAAAAAGCGGACAGACGGGTACGGGAGTGCCCGTCTGAACGCTAGTATATATAAAGGGGATACAAGTTTTTGGTGTGGCCTATTTTTGTTCCAAAAGTACCCTTCATTATTTTTATAAATAACTTTAATTGTTCGTAACTTTTGTTGGTTACCAATTAAAAAACTAACTCCCCTCCCTCACAAAAAAACTTCACATTTATAACTTCCATTAATTATTTTGTTTTGAGACTAAGTTTATCTCCATTGTTAAAAATCATCTTCTATTTCTATCTCCATTGTTAATACTAGGTTTATCCATACAACATCAAATCCATATCAGGAACCAACCCAGGGTACTTCCTCAAAACTACAACAAACCTCAAACACTACACATAGTCTTATTTTCTTTCCTATTTTACCCTTTATGTATTCAAATTATTATTTTCAAAGATAAATTATAATAAGTGAAAGACGGTTACATCATTTTTAAATCAAAAAGCCATTTTGTGACCGTTTTCATATTTAAAAAATAAAATATAAGGTAATTGAATAACTTCCCTCATTTGAAATTTTTTGCTTCATTTTTATCCGTCACTTTTCCTTCTCATGTGGCAGCAACTGATGAGGAAAAGACTTTACCAACAAAACTTGCATGTACAATAGAATTTCAAGCAACACATTTGAAAGAAAAAAAAGTAATATCCATCTTATCTAGGAAAATTGAGATCTATCTCAATCTAAAATATATCACTATTTTATACTTAAAATTTGTCATTTAACCAATTATGTTATTATTTATCATTTAAATGTTGGGATAATTCAATCATATAAACGTTTGAAGAAATTATATTACACAAAAATGTTAAATTTTACATCCTAATTTGATACAATTTTACATCCTACTTTGATACAATTTTACATCTCTAAAGGATAATTCTTTTCTCTTTTCATCTCTCAGGCCGAACTTATTTTTTATTTTTTTTAATTTTGATTATAATTAGTGATATTTTGTCGTGGAAGCTTATGATCTCTCCGGCCGAACTCTAGATTACTAATTTGAAACATTAACCATTCACTTTCTTAAATTAGTTGAATTTTATTGTTAATTTTTTATTTACAATTTTTACTTTTTATATTAGAGACATGCAAAATAAATGTCATATTACTTAAAAATTTAATTTGAAAAATAATTTAACTTTTAATTAATTAAAAAAAAATATTTTAAAATTTCTTACAAATATGAGAGTACCTAAGGAATTTAAATTTAAAGCATAATTAAATAAAAAATATTCATTTAAATTTTAACGCGCGTGTTCATTAAAAAAACAGATAAACGGGCACGGATACTCGTTTAGACGCTTTCTTTTTACATCCATAACATATGCACACTAAAAAAAACATGCGCACATTTTAAGACTACTTGAGGATATCTAAAAACATTATTTTTAATCTTAAGTATGATAAAAACTTCATACAAAATATACACACGTTTATTTTTCTATGCTGTCGTGTTAAAAAAAGCGGACAGACGAACACGAGAGTACCTGTCTGAACGCTAATAATAATAATAATAACTTGTATTCTAGTTAAAAAATCTATAAATAAAAAATTTGTATTTGAAAATACACTAAAAAAATTAATTACAAGTTTTGGATAAAATTAATACACAAATTCTAAAAAGATATTTCCACAATTAATTCTTAATTTGTATTTAAAAAATTAGCATTATTTTATGGGAAATGTTAACAAGTACCCGGAAGCTTGTTAAGAGTTAAAAAAAATATATTTTATTTGAAAAAGTTTAAATTATCACAGAATATATATAAATTAATTTAGTTTGATTTGTCAAAATATATGATAGTTGATTTATATTATAAAATTAATTTATAATGTCCGAATTATTTTTTTTAATATACGTATTAAATTAAATAAGTTTTTCTTATGTGGGCCCAAATCCACTCATATTTTTATAATATTATATTCAACACAACACGGAGTAGTAAGCTATTTTAGTTTATTCTTTGTTTTTATGTTGTTGCTTTGTCGTTGGATTCCAGAAACAAGGATCTTGTCACAACGCACAACCTCACTTCACACGTTTGTTTTCAACATTTACTTCTCAACCTAAACCCAGGTTCCCTCTCTTTCAGTTCAAGTTTTTGTCTTTCCCTCTTTTTTTCCCTACTAATAATTGATGGGGTTTTGTTATGTGTCTCTATGTGGACTTTGGCTTCGTTAATCGTTGATTACGGCAATTTTGCTGAAATTAGGGTTTATGATTTTTTTTAATCTAATTTTTTCAATTCATTATTTCAGTGAAGTTAACACCGCGGAAAAGATGCAGCAGACACCACAAATGATTCCTATGATGCCTTCGTTCCCACAGACAAACATAACCACCGAACAGATTCAAAAAGTATGTTTTTTTCTTCTTCTTCTTGGTTTTTGTTGTTCTTCTCTTCTTTGTGATGATTTTGATATTGAAAGGTTATTATAGTTGTTAAACATGATAGAATGATTTTTTTTTTTTGATAATCTGTACTCTTATTTTTGATGATCTAGCATCTTGTCTGCAAAGTGATAAGATTCTTTCTAGTTGTGATTGGACTTGTAGTTGTACTGGAATGTCACAAATAGAGAATATAAAACTTATGGTGAGAGTGATATATGCATCTAACCGACATTGCGACTTTAATCTGTATCGTGTTTGATTTATATTGATTTTTTCGCGGGTTTTTTGATGTCAACTGATGCGCGCTGTTTTTTTCGCGGGTTTTGTTTGATGTCAACTGATGCGCGCTGATTTTTTTGCGGGTTTTTTGATGTCAACTGATGCACGCTGACTTTTTTTGCGGGTTTTTTGATGTCAACTGATGCACGCTGATTTTTTTTTCGCGCGCTTTTTGATGTCGACTGACGCTCGCTGATCTTTTTGCGGGTTTTCTGACGTCAAATGATGCGCGCTGATTTTTATTGGGAACTTCTTTACCATGTACCTATCCAGCTGGCTGCATCATTGTCTGTATTTGATTCTCGATCTTGAGAACCTGTCCATCTTATTAAGCATACATGATTCTCCTTTTGATACGAGTCGTCGTACATAGACGCATTAGAGATAATCACTTGGAAATTTCCTTACTCTTAAATTTTGTGTTGAGTAAGCATGGAATTTTAATGAAAACTGAGCTGTGAGATTCTGTCGCGAAGGAAAAGATGTGTTAAAATCAAAACGAAAATTAAAATTTAATAATTAAATACTAAAACTAAAATGTCTACCGCCACACTTAAATCACATCACACTATTGTGTGATAGATTGTCCTTTTTTCGTGCTGTCAAATTGCGGCCATGGCGGTTTCGTGGCAGAATGTGGTTACGGAAATTCAACATAGCGCCATGGAGAAGTTGTGGCGTTGCGGATTTTGTATTGTGGTGCCATGGCGGCTGCCGCGAGTTTAATGTTAATGGCGGTATGGCAGAAATTGCGGTTTTCTTGTTTCAGTTAATATGTTCTTTTACTTGTGTTCTACTTGTCTATTCTGAATTGAATGTTTTGAAGTACTCGAGACATGCCCCGACTATTTTATTTACCTTATAACGTCTAATTTGAAAAATTTGAGATATGAATTCTTGTTTTCTCGATATATAATTCTGTTTTTCAAGTTTTATGTTTTTTATATATTTTGGTGCCGTTACTCGTTTTTTAGTTTTAAAATAATCTGGACCATTAATTTTAAGTTAACGTAATTTAACTGTTGTGATTAATCGATTCCATTTCTTACAGTATCAAAGTGTTCAGCGACTCTAGTGAGAACACTTTGATATTGTGAGAAATGAGAACACGAGGGAGATAAAACGTTTCCTCCGACATCTCCATTTACCTCAACCAAACACAGATCCTTAGAGACAAACCCTTGGAAATTTCTGTATTATATAATTCTGAGTCGAGTAAGCATGAAAATTTAATGAAAATAGAGCTTTGAAATTCTGTCACAAATACCTAGAAAAAGATGTTTTTAAGATAGATAAAAGATAGAATATTTGATAGATTAGAGTACTCGTTGCAATTGAAGAAAATGTATTGCAGAGGAAAATGCTAGCCATTCGTGTATAGAATTTGAATGTTTATTTTTCTTGATTATATATGCTTATTTAGTGCAATATCTCAACATTTAAATATCTATTTATCACGCTAGTTATTGCTTCATTGTTTAACTCCCTCTCTTTGCATATGGTGTGCAGTATCTTGACGAAAATAAGAAATTGATTTTGGCAATACTAGACAATCAAAATCTTGGGAAACTCGCAGAATGTGCCCAGTAAGTGCCTTGTAAAATCTCTCTGCATGTTTTTGTTAGTGCTGATTTGCTGCAATTGTTTGGACTTAAATTAGTTATAACCTTTCACTAGAGTATTATTTATGATCTTTATTTCTAATTTTCTAATAACCAATGAAGCACATATACGTCAAAATACGCCTATACGCCTAAATACGGTATCGATAGGTATTGATGGAGTATTATGCTGCGGATATGTTACTCCATTTTTATTGGATATTTTTTATCTTTTCGATGACCACTCTCTGTTTCCATTTAATGATCATTCACTTACCTTTAAATGGCCATTTTATTTAATACCCCATTTAATTTTTTTATCAATTGTTTTTGTTTTCTCCATAATTACCTTTCACAATTTTAAGCAATCTAATAATATGATAAAAGTGTGTTCTGTGTTTGGTTATACTTACAGTTATGCAATGAATTTGATGTCTTAGGTATCAAGCTCAACTTCAGAAGAATTTGATGTATTTAGCTGCAATTGCTGATGCGCAGCCACAAACACCAACCTTGCCTCCGCAGGTAAAAGTCGAACATAGTTTGTCTCTTATAAGTTGTAAGAATTTTCGTAACATTGATTTAACTGTCTTGTAATGTATTGAACTCATTCAGATGGCCCCGCACCCTGCTATGCAACAACAAGGGTTCTTTATGCAGCATCCTCAAGCTGCCGCAATGGCTCAACAACAAGGGATGTTCCCGCAAAAGATGCCGATGCAATTCAGTGGTAATCCACATCAAATGCAGGACCAACAGCAACAGCAGCAGCAACTTCATCAACAGGCTATGCAAGGTCAAATGGGACATAGACCCGGTGGGATAAACAACGGTATGCATCCAATGCACAATGTGCACAATGAAGCTGCTCTCGGTGGTGGTAGTGGTCAGAATGATGGACGTGGTGGTGGAAGCAAGCAAGATGCTTCTGAAACTGGGACAGCCGGTGGAGATGGTCAAGGAAGTTCTGCTGCCACTGCAGCCACGCATAACAGCGGAGACGCATCGGAAGAGGCGAAGTGAGTTAATTCTTAATGTAATATTTAATAAAATAAATCCCTTGTGACTGTTGATATTAGGTTTTGTTTAAAAAGATAGCATATGGCTAGTATGATCTTGATGCCTTTTGATTGGTCGACCAAAGGAGCTTAGGTAGATGTTGTGTTTTCTAGGATTTTGGCGCATGCAGCGGGTTTGTGTCGGCGGAAATTGTTGTTGTCGCAATATTATACTGTAGGAAGTATTTGTTACTGGAAGAGGGTGAATGCTCTTCAAGTCTGTGTTTAACTTTTTTTGTAACTTTATTTCATTCTTAATTTTCAGTAACTTTTTATAGTAAGTTGTTATTGAGGAGTGCTTTCACGTGTTATCTAGTTGAACATAGTGTTCATGGATATTTAATAAAAATTGAAAGAGTAAAATGTGGGTTTAACTGTTTTTCACAATTCTAATGCTTTCTTTGACTAGTTTTTAAGTAAATTAATGGCGTTGCTGAGTGACATTCAAAACGTATTTCTGAATGCTTCAATTCTTAAATTTAAAAGATATTCTTACCTTAAATAGATATAGTCATGATTTTTTTTGTATATGTAAATAAATAGAAAGAGTATCAAAACAAACAAACAAGCATACTTCTCCGACAACATAGTTTTCTACACATTGATGAATCAAACTTCCTTATACATGCAAGTGATGCCATAAAATCTCAAAGCAAAGGTCGTGGCTCCGGTGGATCTTCATTTGGATCTAGAAAAAAATATAATTCATTTGGTTACAAGAGTAAAGAATGTTCATACTATGGTAGAATTCTACATACTATTGATACATGTTATAGGAAACATGGTTTTCCTCCCCAATTATGGCAAAACCTCTTCAGCTAAAAATACTTCCCTTGAACATACTGAAGTTAAAGATGAAGTTGATGATTCCAAAAGCACAAAAGAAAATGATTCCTATGGTTTTGCTAAAACCAATATGAGCAGCTGATAAGTTTGTTGCAGAATCCTAGCAAAGTGAATGTTGTTAATCACACTAGCATCCATATCACTTCAGGTATTACTCAAATGACTTACTCTTTAAACCAAACTTCATTAGGATATTGGATAGTGGATTATGGGGCAAGTGATCACATTTGTTATTCTCTTAATTACTTCAGACAATACAACGAAATTGTTCCCATTCATGTTAAAATTCCAAATGGCCACATGTCTTTAGCAAAGTATGTGGGAACTGTGCAATTTTCTCCTGACTTAGTCATATTAGATGTGTTATTTGTAGCAGGTTTCAACCTGAACTTATCATCTGTGCCAAAATTATGCCTTCAAAATAATTGTAATGTTGCATTTGATCATGATAAATGTTTGATACATAATAAGAAGACCCTGAAGATGATTGGATTGGCTGAACACATTGAAGGATTGTATTACCTTACCACACAAGCTAAACCAACCTCAACAGTCACAACAACTTCACATGTTAAATCATCCACCATTATCCTCAAATAAGCTCTTTGGCATTTAAGATTAGGTCATCTCTCCAGCTCTAGGCTTTTAAATTTACATCATATGTTTCCCTTTGTAAATGTTGATCACAGTTGTGTATGTGACATATGTCACTATGCTAAACATAGAAAATTAAAATTTTCATTGAGTTCTAATAAAGCTGAAAAATGTTATGAAATATTTCACTTTGATATTTGGGGTCCTATTTCCACCTTTTCCATTCACGGTCATAGATATTTCTTGACTGCTTTAGATGATCATAATAGATTCACTTGGATCATTTTGTGTAAATAAAAATTCGAAATATCTACCCTTGTGCAAAAATTTCTTACCATAATTGAAACTTAATACCATAATCTTGTCAAATTAGTTAGGAATAATAATGTACCTGAATTCCTTATGCCTCAAAAGGAATTGAACATCAAACTAGTTGTGTTGAGACTATTCAACAAAATGGTCGTGTTGAGAGAAAACAACAATATGTTTTAAATGTTGGTAGAGCTCTTCTATTCTAATAAAAATTGCCTAAGCATTTTTGGTCATATGTTGTGTTACAAGATACTTACATCATCAATAGAATCCATAACAATGTCTTACAAAATCAATCACCATATTTCCATATATTTAATGCTCTTTCTAACCTTAATTACAGGACACGTTTTCAGGACACACCACCGACCAATGAAGGTCCTCTTTCTCTTAGCTAGTAAGGAAAAAATGTTTTTAGAGTGGTGATCTCAACAAAACACAGCCGAAGAATACACTCACATTATGTAATTAAGGTGATATCAAAGATCAAAGAAGAAATTGTAGGACACACCAGAGGTGATGTCAAAGATCAAAGAAGAAATTGAAAAGCTTATGAGAAACAAATTCATACGAACTGCAATGTATGTTGAGTGGTTAGCAAATATAGTCTTTGTCACTAAGAAAAATTGAACTTTTAGAATTTGTATTGATTTTAGAGATTTAAATACTGACACTCCAAAATACAAATATTCAATGCCTATTGCAGAAATGTTGGTTGATTCAACAATAAATTTTGAGTATTTTAAGTCTTTTAGAAGGCTAATCAGGGTATAACCAAATTTTTATTGCAGAAAATAATGCTCCAAAAATGAAATTTTGATATCCTAAGGCCTTAGGAACTTATGAATTGGTAGTGATACCTTTTGGCCTGAAGAATGTTGGTACATCATACCAAAGGGTAATGAATATTATGTTTCACGATTTCATTGAAACCTTTATGCGGGTTTATATTGATGACATCACTGTAAAATCCTCGTCAAAAGATGGCCATTTATACCACCTTCGACATCAAAATAATGAGGAAATATGGATTGAAAATGAATCTATTAAAATGTGCTTTTGGTGTCCATGCAGGAGATTTTCTGAAATTTGTAGTTCATAAAAAGGCATAGAAATTAATCAAAATAAGATAAAGACGATACTCAATACAAGCTCACTGTCGAATAAAAAGCAACTTCAATCTTTGTTGGACAATATTAATTTTCTAAGGAGGTTTATTTCAAATTTAAGTGGTAGAACAAAGATATTTTTGCTGCTACTTCATTTAAAGAAACAAGAAGGGCTTAAATGGAAATCAGAGCAACAACAAACTTTTGATGACATTAAAAATTATTTGATGAACCATCATATCTTGTTACCTCCTATGAGAAATATAGATACTCAGGAGTGACCATTGTTGTCGTGTGTGGAAGGTGGATTATTGGAGCTAATCTTTGTTTTGTTATTTAATATCATACATTTATGGTTTTTAGTTCTCTGAGTGTGTAACACCGGGGACAAGATTTGTTACGTTTTGAGTTTATATTGGTTTTTGTTGTTTTGAAGTTCATTACTTTATTTATGAAGTTGCTATGAAATGTTTTTCTGCTGCATATTTTAAAATGATTTGATGTATTTCAAAGGATTGTTGTTGGTGACACCTTAAATTTCCGTGTAAATATTTTTAAATAAGTTTTGGAGTTTAGGGTGTTATATGCACCACTATTCGAAATCTTTAGTGAAGAAGAAGGAAGCTTCAAAATTGAAAGGGATCAGATTAATGAATTTTTTGGCATGAAAGTCTAAACACGCCTGGTAGTTCCTCTCCGCCAGCGTGGTATTAGCAACCCAAATTTATCTATCTTTAGTAAAACGTGATCTTGGTAAGAACTTGCTAAAACCTAATTATTTGGTCATCAAGTTTGGATGATATCCAATAAGACTCAAGCCAACTTTCCCCATCACAATCCTAGTCGACAAGATAAATGGTTTAAAGAAATCTACTTAGATGTTGAGAGCCTCATATTGGTTTTCAGGTGAAAAATTAGAAATCCTCTTCTGAACCAATCTGGTCCATATCTTCGATCGATGAATGGTGCCATAGAAGAAGTGAATGTGGCACAATCCACATTCATGAAGAAATATTTTATAAAGGCTTTTTCAGTTGATAAGTCAACGTTGTCTAGGGTTAGCAAAGCAAGTCTAGTGCCTTTAACTTGTCTTGCCAAATCGGATGGAACTGTAACATTTAAAGAAGGTTCAGAAGTGGCATTAAATCAAAGTTGTAAAAGCCATACATGACTAGAAATCAAGATATTTTTAGTCATAATTGGATATGTTTTTGAGTTCGAGGTAAGCAAGTCTAATGATTCATAGAAGCAACCCATAACTAATCTGTTAAGATAAACATTTTGCCCCTCATAAAGTTGGGTTGATAGAGAGATGTACATTTTGGCTATTTGGAGAAAACTAGAACAAAAAATGAAATGGGATAACCATAGGGTAAGGAAGGAAATGTGCTCGTAGTAAGAGACTTCTTCGAGTTGGTCATGATGGTCTTTAACGTATGCGGTGAAGCTAGGATGGTCGAAGGTAAAAATAAGTTTGAATTTGTTCTTGAGAGCGGGGTTTAAAGTTTCCTCTATTGATTGGAGACCGGTAATGGCAGCAACGTGAAAAGTGCGAGGGTTATCATCCCCAATGAAGATGGAATGTATTAGTTGAACCATCCCAAAAATAAAAGGCAGATATGAGAATGTTGGCATTGTACTTTGGACCAGTTCGTGAGAGTTGAATTGGGTCGAAGATACTTGGTCTTGCTAGAATTTTCCTTTCTAATTTTCTACTATATTCAACCAATTGAAATAAGCTTCATTGCTAATGTAAGGAGAAAAATGGAATATGCAGAGGGGGTTGGTCCATGAATCCTAATTCTAAGCATTTATCCTCAAACGCACGAGGTTTACAGTAAGTTAAACAAGTGATAAAATTTTCCAGTTTATTAGGATTTATAGATGATCAGGATAAAGGATCCAAAAATGCATGAATATTACCTGAAATAGAGAAATGAAATAATACATGGGAAACCCAAATAAGGAATTTATCTTTCTTTATTGATGGTTCAAGAACGTAAATACGATCGTTATAATAGATAGGACCTTGAATATCAGCAACTGAAGGGATTGAAAGTTGTTTTGTTGTACTAGAAGAGGAAGCCATTTGTTTTCTAGAACTTGAGTAAAAGAGAAGGTGAAAATAGAGGTTGTAGAAAATAAAAGTTTTTAGGGTTCAGAAGAGAGAGAAATGTGGTGAAGCGAAAGAAAAAGTGAAAGAGATGTTATATAGCTATTGGAGTGAAACTTCTAAGTTTTCCCTTTAAAAAATAAAACACCGATGTTTTTGATTTTTTTTTTACATAAATCATTACTAATTAATGATTTTCTTTTAATTAATACGTTTAATTTATGTGGCCCACGATGGCCCTGGAAATCAGAGCCATGATGGCTAGCACTTGGATGATTACATATGTGACAACTAGGTATAGGTAGTCATGATGATGACGACGTATGCAAAATGACTTGAATAATGTTGTGAGTTTACTGAAAAAATGTCATCTTTCTTTTTTAATGGAAATATGATTGAAAATGGAATTTTTGGGTGGCATCTGTTAGCCTGAGATTTCCGACTTAGCTTTTTCAACATGAATGTGAAAAACGATGTGTATATAAATACTAAGTGTAAGCAGCTAAGGTATATTATCAACACCATGTTGCAAATTCGACAAATGAAAACTTGAAAAGGTTTTCAACAAGTAGATTTTTTTGACAAATATGATTAGGTAATTTGAAGACACTTTCGACAACAGAAATGGTTTAAAGCAATTCAAAAACCAAAGACATGTAAAAACAAATTAGTAGACAAAAGTTCACGTCGCAAGATACGTGTCGAATTCTGTAGAATTAACCGTTGTTGACAGTTATTGATGTACCTAATATAAGTAGAATTAAAACTCGTGATTTGTTTTCTAAAAACACACGTAAACAAATGAAAAGAAAATTTATTCTCACCATGCTACCTTCACCTCTATATGAAACAGCTTTTTTAACAAATTTATTTTGCATTATTTTTCACACCACCAATGAAGCTTTTGAGAGAATTAAATGATTTCATTAGTGATGCTCCTATGGTAAGTAAACACTATAAACTAAAACTTACATACAATACGGTAAATAAACAATCTAATTTCTTGCTTCATCTTTTAAAGATAAACCAAAGAAGATAAGGATTAAAGGATTAGTTGGTATAGTGAGATAGAGATGGACTGTATTGCCTCATAACTAGAGGAAGAAGTTGTAGCTGTCAGTAGAGGGAGAAAACGCCAACCTAATCCAAGTATTTTATACCCTACGTGATTAAAATATTTAAGTTTTTGAAAATGATTTAAATTGACTGTTTTCAGTTTATAATTATTATTGAAAAACAATGAATAAGTATTAATTAAATCTAATCATGTATGGAGCGTCATCAAAATCCAAAATCTGTTGATTTTAAAACAAAATCATATAGAAAACCAATATACTAATAATCTTATATCTTATTTTGGACTCAATATAATGGTCTTATCTCAAGAAAAACTATTAATTAGACTAATAAAATAATATATTTGTCTTATGAGGTAAACAAATCTGTTTATATGGGTGAAGCTTGATATTTATGAGGTAACTTGTGAGAAGCATGAACAAATAACAATTATATGCATGATATTTATGAGGTAACTTGTGAGAAGCATGAACAATTAAACAAAATACCCTCAACTAGAAAAGGTCCATAGAATTTATGAGGTAACTTGTGAGAAGCATGATATTTCATAGAAATCTGTTTATATGGGTGAAGCTTGAGATATTCATAATCTTCTATAGCAAAAACATGGCCAGTCTTATGTTTGTTGGCATGATGCACCATTCTATTCTGGGATCACAAAAGGTGAAATATGAGGAGCTTAATACTTGTCTCTCTTGGCAATAGCGATCTATAAACATTCATATTTAAACTTGTGCCATGGATATTGGGTAAATAAATAGATGGAGGTTGTCCATAGACAATTTCAAAGGGAGTAGCATGAATGGAAGAGTGATAGTTTGTGTTGTACCACCATTCAGATAGAGGCTACCATTTATACCAATTATTAGAAGTAACTCATATTTATTAGTTGTACTATTTTCTTAGCCCCTAAGTTTGTTAGAGGGTATTTTAGTATTTTTATCTTATTCTAGTAATCCTAGTGTTAGCTTATAAATAGGGTAGCAATCATTGCAATTTGAGTAGTAGTATGTAGCCGTCATTCTCTTAATAGAATATTTCTCTATTCATCATTTATTTTACCTTTGCACCAACAATTGGTATCTAGAGCTCCGGTTCAGATTCATTGGGAAACACGGGAAACACGAGTGAACGTGAGGTCTTGTGTGTTTGATTTTGATTCTTAGATTCGTGTTGAATCTTGAACAAAATCTGATCAGAATTTTAATTCTGTGGGTTGGGAAACACTGTGTGAGAAATCTGAGTGTACTGTGCAAGGTAGAAGATGAACGAAAACGGCAACATGAACACCAAACTTCCAGTATTTGACGGTAAAAACTGGAATCGTTGGATGATCCAAATGCGTGTACTGTTTGGTGCTCAAGATGTTCTAGATCTTGTCACTGATGGTTATGTTCCGGTAGCAGCAAATGCGACAGATGAATAGAAAAACGCGCAGAAGGAAGTAAGGAAGAAGGATCAGAAAGCATTGTTCTTCATTCATCAATGTGTGGATGTAAATGTGTTTGAGAAGATTGCAGATTCAACGACAGCAAAGACTGCGTGGGACACACTGGTGAGATGTTATGGTGGTGACGCATCAGTGAAGAACGTGAAGCTTCAGTCCTTGAGAAAGCAATATGAGAATCTCAACATGAAGAATAATGAGAAAGTCTCTGAATACATCTCCAGAATGATTCTGATCACTAATGAGATGAAGGCGTGTGGAGAAACTCTTTCTGAAGAAGAAATCATGGAGAAAGTATTGAGATCCCTTACCCATCAATTTGATTACATTGTGGTAGCAATAAAACATTCCAAAGATCTGAGCACCATGAGAATTGAAGAGCTGCAGAGCAGTCTAGAAGCGCAAGAGTTGCGTTTGACTGAGAGAACTTCTAAAAAGGAAGTAGAGCAGCAGACTCTGAAAGCAACTTCTGATAGGAGGTATCAGAAGCAGTCAGAAGCCAGGAGAAGATCTGATGGTGGTCAGAAGTCAGAAAGCTCAACCTCTGATAGGCAAAAGAATGCTCAGAAGGGAAAAGAGAAGTATGACAAGAAGAAGATCCAATGTTACTGTTGTAAGAAGTTTAGTCACTTTGCTAGAGATTGTTGGTCAAACAAGGAGAAAAAATCAGAAGAAGCAAATATAGCCAGAAGTTCTGATGACAAATCTGTGCTATTGATGGCCTCTGAATCTAATAATATGGATCTGATAGACTGGTGGTATATGGACACTGGCTGTTCAAATCAACTTACTGGAAACAAGAAATGGCTGGTTGACTTTGACTCTGAAAAGAGAACAAAGATCAGATGTGCTGATGACAAATATCTTAATGCAGAAGGTATGGGAAATGTCAGAGTGATTGTGAACAATGGGAAAACAACATTGATTCAGAACGTGTGGTATGTACCTGGCATCAGAAGCAATCTGATGAGTGTGAGACAATTAATTGAGAAAGGTTTTTCAATTACCATGAAGGACAATCTTCTGAAGCTGTATGAATGCAATCAGAAGTTGATTATAGAGTCAGAACAGGGAAGGAATAGAACATTCAAGGTAAATGTCAAAACTGCAGACTCAGAATGTCTTAGTGCAACAAGTGCTGAGAAGGAGAGTGAGTTGTGGCACAGAAGATTTGGTCATTTGAATTTCAGAAGCTTAAAACATCTGAATTCAAAGAAGTTGGTACATGGAATTCCTGCAATTAAGAAGTCTGAAAAGTAATGCAAAGTTTGCATGGAAGGAAAACAACCACGACTGCCATTTGCGTCAGAAGCTGCTCCAAGAGCAAAACATGCCTTGGGAGTTGTACATTCTGATGTGTGTGGTCCATTTCCAGTAGCATCAATTGGAGGGAATAAATACTTTGTGTTTTTTGTTGATGAATTCACAAGAATGACATGGGTATCCCTTATTAAGTTTAAACACGAGGTGTTTGATGAATTCAAGAAGTTCAGAATGAAGGCTGAGAATCAGAGTGGTCAGAAGTTGAAGATTCTTAGAACTGATGGTGGAGGTGAGTATAACTCCAAAGAGTTTCAGAAGTTCTGTGAGGAGAATGGAATTGAGCATGAGGATTGAGCATGAGGTTACTGCTCCTTATACCCCTCAACACAATGGTCTTGCTGAAAGAAGAAACCGCACTTTGCTTGATATGGTGAGAAGCATGCTAAAGGAGAAAAAGCTTCCTCAGAAGCTCTAGGGAGAAGCTGTTGCCACTGCAACGTATGTACTCAACAGATGTCCTACGAAGAAGTTGAAGGAAATAGTTCCAATACAGAAGTGGACTGGAGATAAGCAAAGTGTTAGTCATCTGAAGGTGTTTGGCTCTGTTTGCTATAAACATGTTCCAGAAGCCAGAAGACAGAAGCTGGATGATAGAAGCAAAGTGATGATTCTGATAGGGTACCACAGTACAGGTGCATACAAGCTCTATTGTCCAGAAACCAATACAATTGAATTCAACAGAGATGTGATTGTGAAGGAATCAGAAGTATGGAATTGGGATAAGTCTCAATCTGATTCTGATGATAGAACTTCTGAAGAAAAGTCAGAGTTAAGAATTTCTGAAGTTGGAGTAAACTCTGACTCTGATAGTGAGTCAGACTCTGGAGAAGACTCAGAAGATGAAGGTGACTCTGATGATTCAGACTCTGATGATCCAGACTCTGATGGTAATCCAGATTCTGGTGGCAATTCAGACTCTGAAGATGGCCAAGGCTCTGGAGGAAGTCAAGCCTCTGAAGCTAGAAATTCTGAAGTTCAAGACTCTGGAAATATGCCATACCCTGAAGATGGTCAAAGATCTGGAGGAGGTCAATCATCTGAAACTCAAGACTCTGAACAAGTTCAGAGACCACAAAGAATCAGAAACATTCCCAGAAGATATGCAAAATTTGACATGCTGCAAGACACTGAAGTAGACTCTGAAGGAGAAGTTATTCAGTGTGCCATGATAGTAGACTCTGAACCCATAAGTACAGAAGAGGCTCTTAAGCAAAAGCTCTGGCTGAAGGCCATGAAAGAAGAACTTGATGCTATAGAGATAAACAAGACTTGGAAGCTGACAGAACTTCCAAAAGACAAGAAAGCCATCAGTGTCAGATGGATTTTCAAGCAGAAGTTAAAGCCAGATGGTTAAATTGGCAAACATAAAGCAAGGTTGGTAGCTAAAAGATTTCTACAGAAACCTGGGCTGGATTATTCTGAAGTGTTTGCACCTGTAGCAAGACATGAAACAATCAGAATGGTGATTGCAATAGCTGCTAACAGGAATTGGCCTCTGATGCATTTAGATGTAAAATCTGCATTTCTGAACGGTCCATTAGAAGAAGAAGTTTATGTGTCACAATCTCCTAGATTTGTGAAAAAAAATCAGGAAGGGATGATGTACAGATTATACAAAGTTCTATATGGACTAAAACAAGCGCCCAGAGCTTGGAATCAGAAGATTGATTCATTTTTCAAGAAGCAAGGCTTTCAGAAATGTGAGATGGAGTACGGTGTTTATGTTCAACATACTTCTGAAGGCAATATGACTCTGGTATGTTTATATGTTGATGACATACTGCTTGCTGGAAGTTTTGAACAGGATATAGCCAAGTTCAAGAAAGTTCTGATGAATGAATTTGAAATGAATGATCTAGGCAAAATGATATACTTTCTAGGGATGGAGTTCAGATATTCTGAGAAAGGTATCATTTTGCATCAGCTCAAGTATGAATTAGAACTTCTGAAGATATTTGAACTGAAGAATTGTAAGATTGCTATCACACCTTCAGATACAAATCAGAAACTGGATTCTGACTCTGATGGAAAGGATGTGGACGCTACAACCTTCAAACAGTTGGTTGGTTCTCTGAGGTATCTGTGCAATACCAGACCTGATATTTTCTATTATGTTGGGATGGTTAGTAGGTTCATGAGTAAACCTAAGTGGTCCCATTACCAAACTGCTGTTAGGATTCTGAGGTATATCAAGGAACTCTGAAGTATGGAGTGTTGTTTCCTTCTGGAAGAAAGGATGAGTCAGAACTTCTGAGTTATTCAGATTCTGATTGGTATGGAGACAGAGTTGACAGAAGAAGTACCTCTGGGTACTTGTTCAAATTTCTGGGAGGTCCCATTTCTTGGTGTTCCAAGAAGCAACCTGTTGTGGCGTTATTAACCTGTGAAACTGAATACATTGCAGGTGTTGTTACTGCATGCCAAGCTGTGTGGATTCTGAATCTGTTGCAGGATCTGAAGATTAAAATAAACAAACCTCTGAAGCTGATGATTGACAACAAGTTTGCAATTAATCTTTCTAGAAACCCAGTGTTGCATGGGAGAAGCAAGCATATTGAGACCAAGTATCATTTTCTTAGACATCAAGTTCAGAGTGGAGTGTTAGAAGTTGTACACTGCAACACTCAGAAACAGTTGGCAAATGTTCTGATGAAAGCTATCAAGACTGATCAATTTCTCAGACTAAGGGATGGAATTGGTGTTACAAGTTTTGATGGAATATGAATTAAGGGATGATATTAGAAGTAATTCATATTTATTAGTTGTACTATTTTCTTAGCCCCTAAGTTTGTTAGAGGGTATTTTAGTATTTTTATCTTATTCTAGTAACCCTAGTGTTAGCTTATAAATAGGGTAGCAATCATTGCAATTTGAGTAGTAGCGTGTAGCCGTCATTCTCTTAATAGAATATTTCTCTATTCATCATTTATTCTACCTTTGCACCAACACCAATGAGTTGGTTTATCATAAGTTATACATCTCAGATAGGTTTCACAAACATTTATTTACCACCTCAGTTTGACCATCAGATTGAGTATGATAAGTAGAGGATTTATGCAGAGCTACTCCTTGGAGCTTGAAGAATTCATGCCAGAATTTGCTACGGAAAGTAGAATCCTTATCACTTGTGATTAATTCAGGTAAGCCATGAAGTTTGAAAAAACTGTCCATGAAAACTTGAGCTACATCAAGTGCAGTATATGGATGAGATAAAACCATGAATTATGCATAGTTACTTTGCTTGTCTACCACTACAAAAATGACCTATTTTCCTACAGAGTTTGGTAGCCTTTCCTTAAAATCCATGCTAATATCAGTCCATATCTGATTTGGATTTGGTAAAGGTTGTAGTAAGCCAGGATAGGCAGTTAGGTCAGGTTTGTTCTTTTGGAAAACTCTACAATTGAGAATATCTTTGGCCATGCCTTTCCAATAAAAAAGGACTTGACTATACTAGTTGTAACATATCTTCCAGAATGTCCACCTACAGCTGAGTTACAGATTCAATTTAAAATAGCTTCTTTAATGACATAATTTTGTGCAACCACCAGTTTATCATTTATTCTTGATTTATGAATCCAAGTATATTTAGTGTGAGATTTTGGATTTTGTTGAAATTCTTCTATGATGGAGTTGAGTTATGAATCTCGCTTCCAATCAAATTTAGAGTCCCATAGATCATTGCTTTCACTATTAAGAATTAATTGTGAGATATTGGATCGAACTCTAGTAGTGTCGAGAGAGGTTTAACATGTCGTCAAAGTCTGCTCACATATTGTAGTCTAGATGTGTTCTAGTATGTAGTTATCGAATTTGGCCTGTTTGTTATGTCCAATTGTTTAAGTTAGCTTGTAATGGTTAATTGTTAAAAATCCCATTAGTTTAGTATGTTAGGTTTTATTATAATTAGCATACTAGTCTCTAGTCTTAAGTGTGGCAAATCCTAATTAGGGTGAGAGGGTTATTTGTTATTCTTGATTACTTGTAAAAAGATTTAAAGAGAAAGTAAAGAATAACAGTTATAACCAATCCTTGTTGTTTTTCTTCTTGTTTTTCTATTAACCCTAACCCTTGTGTGTTTCTTGATCATACAAAAACTATTTACACTTTGTTTCAAGACATTGTTTTTCACAACAAATTGGTGCGGTGAGCATGGAGAAGATGCCTTCAACAAAGTATGAGATTGAAAAGTTCACCAGAGTGAACTATTTTGTTCTGTGGTGCTTAAAGATGAAAGTCCTACTGGTTCAACAGGGTTGTTTAGAAGCGTTGAAGGGAGAGACAACCATGAACGCTGCGTTAATGGAAACTGAAAAGAAGGTCCTGATAGAGGAAGCCCACAATGCAATATTGTTGAGCCTTGGGAATAAGGTTCTCCGACAGGTATCAAAGGAGACTACGACATCAGGGTTATCGTTGAAACTTCAAAGTTTGTGCATGACCAAATCTCTGGTGAATCGACTCTACTTGAAGCAAGCTTTGTATTCGTTCAAGATGAGTGAAGAAAAAGTATTGGCTGAGCAGTTGGATATGTTTAACAGGCTGATTCTTGATATTGAAAATATTGATGTGAAGATCGATGATGAAGATCAAGCACTATTGTTGTTGTGCGCTTTGCCTTGGACACATGGTCACTTCAAAGAAACTCTCATGTATAGAAGGGAGTCCCTGAGCTTTGAAGAAGTTCAATTAGCCTTGTAGTCTAAGGACTTAAACAAATGAATGGAGCATAAACCTTTGACGGTTGGTGAACGTTTGACCGTTAGGGGAAAATTCTTGCGCAAGGATGGTAAGTTCGACAAAACGAAAGGTAAAAGTCAACAGAAGTCTTATAGTGGCGAGGCATCTGGTATTTGATGTTATAATTGTAAGAAGGAAGGTCACACAAGAAAATTGTGCCCTGAGCGCCTGAAAGATCATGAAGGCAAGGATACTGGCAACACAACCATTGTTCAAGATGAATTCGACTCATCTAATGTTCTTTTGGTTTCAAGCACCGTCTGTTGGTGCGGTAAAGCGGTAAGCAACAAACATTTTTGGAAGTATTTATCCGAGAAATTATTGTGTCCACAGAGATTAGTGTTACTGAACTGTCGTTCGACAATTTAAATGAAATCCTAATAAGAGTTAGAGAGTTATTTTTTATTCGTAATTACTTGTAATCTGATTTAAAGAGAAAGTAAAAAATAACATTTATAACCAATTACTTTTGTTCTTCTTCTTGTTTTACCGTTAACCCTAACACTTGTGTGTTTCTTGATCATAAAGAAATTGTTTATACTTTATTTCAAGACATCGTTTTTAACAACAAATTGGTGCGGCGAGCATGGAAAAGATGCCTTCAACAAAGTATGAGATTGAAAAGCTCACCGGAGTGAACGATTTTGTTATGTGGCCCTTGAAGATGAAAGTCCTACTGGTTCACTAGGGTTGTTTAGAAGCGTTGAAGGGAGAGGCAGCCATGAACGTTGCATTAACGAAAACTAAAAAGACGGGCATGATAGAGGAAGCCCACAACGCAACATTGTGGAGCCTTAGTGGTAAGCTTTTATGACAGGTACCAAAGGAGACTACAACATCGGGGTTATGGTCGAAACTTGAAAGTTTGTATATGACCAAGTCTCTGGTGAATCAAATCTACCTGAAGTAAGCTTTGTATTCATTCAAGATGAGTGAAGACAAAGTATTGAATGAGCACTTGGATATACGCAACAGACTGATTCTTGATATTGAAAATATTAATGTGAAGATCGATGATGAAGATCAAGCACTGTTGTTGTTGTTGTTGTGCGCTTTTCCCAGAACACATGCTCACTTAAAAGAAACTCTCCTGTATAGAAGGGAGTCCCTGAGCTTTGAAGAAGTTCAATCAGCCTTGTATTCTAAGAACTTATATGAACGAAAGGAGCATAAACCTTTGACGGTTGGTGAAGGTTTGACCGTTAGGGGAAAATTCTTGCGAGAGGATGGTAAGTTCGAAAATAAGAAAGGTAAAAGTCAGGAGAAGTCTTATAGCGGTGAGGCATATGGTATTTGATGCTATAACTATAAGAAGGAGGGTCACACCAGAAAAGTGTGCCCTGAGTGCTGTCGCTACTGCGAAAATCGGTGCCGGCTGAACAGAAGAGTCGCCACCGTGCGTTATTTATCCCAACAGAGGGAAAGGAAACGCTCGAAGTAAACCTACCGCAAAGACGGGAAAGGAATGGTCATCGCAACCAAATCCTGGATTCGGGAGTCGGTTACGCAAGGGGAAGGTATTAGCACCCCTCACGTCCGTCGTATTCGAAGGGATCCACGCTTGCTTGGTTTGTCTAAAGGATGCAAAACAATCTATCTACGGCTGCTAAATCTAAACAGGAAGGAAACTGACTCGATAGAGCGTCGCACTCTATGCCTACGTATTCTTAAGAGAGAAAGTCAGAGTCATCGTAGTTCGGGAAATTACAGGGAATTGGCTCACCAAGACTTCGCGTCTTGTGCCTACGTACTTCCACACAGCGTGAAAGATCAGAGCTTACGTAGTTCAGGCTAACTACGGCTAGACAGGGTATTCTCACACAGGAGTGAGAGATTAAGCTGGTTTTAAAGGTACGGGAACCTACGGGAACTAAAACTACGGTCTGGTCTCAAATGCGCAAGGGCAAGAGAAAAGGATAACATCATTCGTCAGCGGGAAAGTATCGATCGCACAGCAGCGAGAGAACATAAAGGTTAGTTGTTAGTGTGCTCGCTAGGATATCGCATCCTATGCCTACATATTCTCATTAGATATGAGAAATCAGAGCAGTTGTAGTTCAGCCTACCACAGCCAAAACCTGAAAAAAGGGGAAAAGGAAAAAAGGGAAAACGGGAGAACGGGAGCTTGCTAGGATACAACATCTTATGCCTACGTACTCTCGTCCGGTACGAGAGATCAGAGCTAACGTAGTTCGACTAGAAAACGAATCTCAATTGCACGGGAGCAAGAGAAAGAAATAGGGATTCGCTCGCACGGGGCGAGAACAAAGAGGAAGCAGGCCTACGCCTAAACGGGAAGGAACTCGGGACACGCACGCAAGAACCTAAGAAGAAACTCCTCAGCTGACACTTCCTTTGTATCTGATGATGCAGCCCACAACGCTCGCTGGTTGCCTGAAGATTTGAATACGACAATGATAATGAACGAAGCAGCTTCGGGGCTCCTGACATACGCGCAAGCTCCATTCCAATCTTCTCCTCTTTGGATCTTGATGATGACGCTCGAACCAGGAACAATATGACGCTTAGACCGTCATGGTTCGACTTATATGAGAAATCAAACTCTAAGAGGTAGCATATCAATATCCGTGTCAAAGATAAGATGGAGAAATGATATCGAAAATCATTCTCCCATTGAATCGTGTCACACGGCCAGCCAAGAATAAAATCAAAGATAAAATCGGATAGAGAATAAGATAGGAGAGAAAAAAGGAGACAAATCCACTAACAAATGGAAATAAAAGTCTACTCCTAAAATACGACAATTAAAGTCCTAAGGGAACTATATCCTAAAAAGAATTAAATCTATAAATCTCCTTAACCAAGAATTAACACTTAAACTATATTCTAAAAAGTATTAAATCCTAACAAATTTCCTAAAAGAAATTAATATCTAAAACTAAATTTATTCTCGAAATATAATATTCTAAAATATAAAACTATCCCTAAAAAATTTACAATTAAAAACAATACAAAGTATTAAAAATAAAATGCAGGGAGGGGGTTTTAGTTGTTACAGGGGTACAACCAGCAAAAATGTAGGCCCAACCCACTAAGCAGCAACCAAAAAAAAACAAGGGAGGGTAAACAAAAACGCAGGTGTGCTAGCATAGTAAAACGGAGGTGCAGTCCAAAATAAGGTCAGTTGGGCTTGGGTTCAGCCCAAAACGGAACAGGAAAAAAAAATACAAAAACAAAAGGAAAATAGGGGACGGGGGTGCATGCTTGGAACGGGGGTGCAATCCAATAATCCATTGGGCCTAGGCCCAATGCACACAACCAGTCTGTGACCCTTCCTTTCCTCATTCTCTCACACCAATCTGAAACCCTAGAACTCTTCTCCCCCTTCTGCGCCGCCACTCCGTCGCACCCTCCTTCCCCCATCTCTTCGCATCGGTCTCCCTTCAGAACAAACTTCAAAAAAATGAAACCAAATACTTCCCTTCTTCACCATCTCAAACTTCCCTCAGGCTTTTCTCTGTTCTATCCACCTTCTGTCATCATCAATGAGCCACGAAAGAAAACAAAGGAGGATACAGGTAGCTTCGTGCTTGCATGTGTTGACGGAGGATTCAGACGAGTTGCTTTACAAATGTTAATGGGAATCCCGGACGAAAAGATCCATGGTGAAGCTTTGTTATTGTGAAGGTAACCTGTTGAAGACTCGATGAAGATCTTGGAACTTGTCCGTTTGCATGTTGATTGTTGTTGAAGATCGGAAACCTATTGATGAACGTTTGAAAATCTGGGCGAAAAAGAAATATGAAGATGACGAAGAACAAAATGGAGGTTTGTTCATGGCGGTGATACGAAGAACGTTCGTCGCTTGATGAAGATCTGAAGAAGGTTTATGATTTTGGATGTTTTAAGTTTGGTAGATGTAACAGTTTAGGTTGGAGACCGGAGAAGATTGAGTATGGATCTGAGTTTGTGTTGAAAGGAATCTTGAAGATTATGGAGGATCTAGAGAGGGGATTTGATCGCTTTTGATGATTCTGGAAATCTGATGGAAGAACATGAAGATTATTGATGAGTCTGGAGATGCTGACGAACATGAAGATCTTTGCGTTTTTCTGGAAAATCTGGATCTACGATGTTCTTGATGATGGAAGAATGATGAAGAACACATGAAGATCATTTGAAAAAAAAACTGGAAAACTGATGAAGATGATGAAGATGGACGCGTTTCTGGAAATAGCATGAAGATTGATGAGTTTTCCGGTGGATTTGGCTGTTCTCCGGTGATCGTTGCGAGCTCTGGTGACCGTTAGAGTGGTCAGAGGCAGTTAGCAGATGGTCGGCGCGGCGATTGCATGGCCGGCGGCCAAGAATCCGGCGAGGGGACGCGTGGCGTTGCTGCATGCAGAGGGAAGGTGGGAAACAAACATGTGGTGGTGATTGGGGAGTCTGAGAGAGTGCCAAGTAGCGCTGCATGCAGTGGCTGTGTTGGCTATTTCTGAGGGAGAAACGTGGAAGTGAAGTGGAGAATCCTGGGAGTGTAACGTGGCGACTTCTTATATTGCCACCTGGCGCGAGTTGGACCTGGGCCCAGAAAATGGACATCTGCCCCACGAATTAAGTCTTTGACTAATTAATGATTAAACTAATTAAACCCCATTTAAACAAATCAATTAATACTAAACTAATCCTAAAACTGCCATTAAAACCTAAATTGCAATTAAAAATACTCTGACCCTAATTAAAGCTACTAAAGAAGGGATTAAGATCTAATTAATCTAATTTAATCCTAAAAGGATTAAATCTTTAAAAAAAACTCTAATATATTCACAAACAAATAAAATTCTAGAAAACTCTAAAGAAATAGAAAAAAACCATTTACACCTATTAAAATCTATTTGATATCTATTAACAAATATCTATTTAAAAAACTATTAAAAAGAATTACCTATTTAAAATTCTAGAAAAAGCTATTAAAATCTAAAAGGATATATTAAAAAATCCTATTTAATATCCAGAAAAAATCTATTAAAATCTATATAAACCGACTAAAATTCATATCTATAATATTCTACAACCCAATAAACCTATTTAAAAATCTATAAAAGGCTATTAAATCCTAAAAATGCAAATAAAGGCAAACAACCAACATAAAAGAGAGCACGAGACCATATCGAAGCGAACAGTAAACCCATACACCAAGAACCTCTAAAATCACTGCGTGAGCTGAAAACACCCAGGAAGCGCGTGACTCCTCAAAATAACCTCCGATTATCCGAACCGGTCTGAAATACCCGAAATGTGAAAACATGGCTGTAATCCCGATAAAATCAATATGAATGAGAAAATGCACTGTATGTGGTATGCGAATGCGAATGCAAAATGCGTCGAACCATAAACCAAATATGGGACCCGGTTGGTCAAATTTTAGGGTGAAACAGCTGCCCCTATTCAAACGGCTTGGACCTGAATGGTTGAAGAGCGAATGGATTTCAAACATTCAAAGGTAGAAGACGGTTGAATACAAAAGAACCCTGAAAGATCATGAAGGAAAAGATAATTGCAACACAACCATTGTCCAAGATGATTTCAACTCATCTGATGTTCTTATGATTTCAAGCAATGACTGTTGGTGCAGTAAAGCGGCAAGCAACAAAAGTTTTTGGAAGTATTTATCCGAGAAGTTATCGTGTCCATAGAGATTAGTGTTACTGAACTTTCGTTCGAAAATTTAAATGTTATTGAGTTTCGTTTTGAAATGGGTTTAAATTAAATGCGGGAAATAAAACTTATGAACAGAAAAAGAACTCATTCTTTAGAGAGTAGAGAACTCTCGAGTTTGTATTTCATCTACCCTATTAAATACTTAAACTTACTACCTAGTTGTACGCAACCTAAATCACTCGTCAACATTATCACATATATCTCACATAGAGGTTATCTCTAACACTGAGTGAGATAGCAACTGTATTACTCGCATCGGCGATCTCTCAACGCAACACAAACAACACAGAAGCATTAAGTTTTAATACCCAAGTGAATATGAAACCTAAATCTATCTCTAGAATCTAGAACCTAATAGATGTTCATCCTAAATTCGGATTCAACCCCTCCATGTCTGCAACAACTCAAACCCAAATAAAGAAAGCAATCATCAATATTAATTTGTAAAATGAGTTTTATACAACACTATGGGCAATAATTATACATATAATCAAGGTAAACTTACATATAAACTCACAACCAATGAAAACTAAAAAAGGGAACAGAGAAGAGGAATCAAAATCTCTTGCGGTGTCAATCAGGATCCAGGAATCATCCACCCCCAACTATCGAGTTGCAACCTCTGTTGATGCTTTTTTAAGCTCTAAACTATCAAAAAAGAAGGTTTGATGAATTAGGAACAAATCCCCCAAAACATAACCTTAAAAAAATGATTTTACCCCTTTAAATGTGTTTCTGCCTAGAATAATTCTCCCGATGAGCAAAGACGGCATTTTCTACTGCTTCTGGAACTTCTGGCCCGTTCCTGGCTCGCCCGGCGAGCTCGGGGTGAGAGCTGATAGTAACAAAAAAATTCAGCATCTTGTTTTCTTCATAACTTTCGAACCATAACTTTGTTTAAGGCCCGGTCGGAAGCGTAAGAAAGCTTATTCAATGCTTTATCTAATAATTACTAAATATCAATTCTTGAATACCTACAAAAATGAGATAAAAACAATTAAACTCATTGATATTTACACGAAAATACTAGTATACACTAAATATACACTTTTATAAACAAAGTGGGGTTTTATTCAAAGAATTCAATACAAATGAATCGATAAGTGCCGCAAAACTACTACTCAAAACACGAAATTTTGGCACTTATCAAACTCTCCCCCAACTTAAAACATTGTTTGTCCTCAAACAAAGTCAAACAACTTAAAGAAACAAAAGACGATAATCCAAGAATCACGAATCAACAGGTTTTTTAAAACGGAAAACAAATGTATGGTTCAAATAAAAAACGTAGAAGCAAAGTAAACACCTACCACCATCCTACAATGACAACATGAAAATGAAACAAAATTCTAAGTAAAAAAATCATGTCAAACAATCTAAAACAACACAAACTAAATCATGAATCACACCTAGAAAACAAAAGACTAAATTATGCATTCATCCAAAAATTCACATTGAACATACAAATGCAAGAATCACAAGGGCTTTTCAAGGTTGTAATGTGGCTTGGTTCATGTAGCGGGGAAATTTGTGAATGTAAGTTATTGAATAACTTAACTAAAAAATGCAAGAGTCGCCACCGCACTTTTATTTTATCCAAAAGGAAATAAAAAAGAGCGAACAAAACCTAAAGAGTTCTAAAACAAGAACAAATAAATAGAGACTGGGTAAGGAGGTTGGTTACGCGAAGGGAAGGTGTTAGCACCCAAAACGTCTTTGTACTATATAGGAGCCCTTTGAAATATCTACGCTTTTTAGTTTGAAAAGGTTTGTTTAGAACGAGATTGGAGAGATGAGAAGAGAATTATTTTTTTAGATTTTTATATTTGAAGAGACTTATCGCCTCATGCCTACGTACCCACAAAGTGCAATATAGGATCAAAACCCCGTAGTTCATGGTACAAATAACAAAAATTTATTTGTTTTGATTGATTTTTAAATATAAAGATAAGTTGTCATTTTAACGAGAAAACTACGACTAGTCGCCCATAAGTATAAAACAACATTTGCATCACCTAAAGATGGAGGATTTTGCTTGGATTAAAATCAACAAGTCTATCACTCAACATCTAAATGGAAAATGTCAACATCTTAAATACTATGGGGAATAGGAAAATTACATCTCAACTATGAGTGACTCATGTCTAAATTTTATGAAAGGTTTTTAAATGAAAAAGTGCGCAAAACCACAAAAAGATTGAATGAGGTGAAATGTTTTTTATACTTTTTTTTTTGAAATTGGTCAAAGTATGATTAACATTTATTAAAGAAAACAAAGTTTGAAAATCACTTGACAACTGTCAAGGTTTTATTGTGAAAGCGGTTTTAAGTTTGAAAACAAGAAGGTTTTTGAAAAAGGGAGGAAATTTTGAAAATTTAAGAAGGGAAGGAGATGAAGTGACTACCCTAGAAAGCAAAATAAAAGCTAGAGATAAGAAGGATCTAACCAAATTGTAACACACTTCATTACAAGCCAAATAAGAATTCCACTGTCTTGAGCATAAGCAAATGAGTGAGCCAAATAAAGGCAAAGATCCATAATACTCCAAGCATAGGAAAATAGAACTAATTCTAAGTCCAAGGGTCCAAGAATAGTCCAAGAGATCCAAGTTCTAAGTCCATCCATGAGCATAACCACAAAATTAAGAGCACCAAGTTTTTTAGAGGTTTAATCTTTTATTAGTGTTTTGAACAAGATATGGTCCAAATGGACAAAAGAAAAAGAGAACAGAAGCACAAGCAATAATATGATATGAGATGATAATAACAGAGCATAAAAATAAAAGAGAGATAGGGAGCGAGAAGTAAACATAAACAAAATTAGTACAATAATATTGTTAGCGAGTTAGTGATTAGTTGTTAGAACAAATGATCAACGATGGTTAACTCATGCACTTAGGCCAAAGTTAATGAAGACTCATTAGAGCATTGATAAAATCAAAGTCTCATAACAACAAGTTTCAAAGGTAATGGACCTAAGACAAATAATCAACCATACTTGGACTTCCAAACATAAGTTTGAGCCACGAATGATCACTTTTTGATTACGGGACAATTTAGCGCTATGTTAAGCAATCTTAATCGAGTTTATGTAGAAACCACGACTATCTGAGGCCGGTCAATAAAAATGTTAGTGCTAATGCATGTTAGAGAAGTGATATGTAGATCACTCTCCAAAAGCAATACCGCACGAAAAGAAAAGTGGTAATGATCTCATCTTTATCAAGAACTAAAAAGTGTATTTAAAGAGGAAAATGACCTTTAAAAGTGTATTATAAAGCAAAATCCAAAGGGAAGTGGAAGAAGAAGAAGAAGAAAGAACCAAAACAGTCCCAAAACTAAGCCAAAAAGGCAAAATCAACATTGTGTAATCGATTACCACCAGGAAGGTAATTGATTACACTTGTTAAGACAGCAAAAAAACAAGTTGAAAATGAGCAAAAACTTGATCAATCATTTCTTCAAACACCTCATGATCAAGGATGCAATTAAGAACGAAAATTCAAGTAAAATAACAACAAATAACATCAATAGAACACAATTTGCAAGATCCAAAGATCAAGCAACAAGAATCAACAATAGATCATATTGTGAAGGATCTATCAAGAACAACAATGGTAGATCAAGAGATTACCACTTCAAATCTGAAAATTCTTCAAATCAACTTTAAAAACCACACTCCAAAGCCTTGATCTATTGAAATTGATGATGGAAAAGTGAATGGATGAAGGTTTAGCTCAAAGATTAGTAAGTTCTAATGATGAACTTACTAACTTTCAAAGGAAGAAAAAGCTTTGGTAAATTTGGTAGTTGGAGAAAAAAGAGAGAGTCAAGAAACAATTTGACAAGGTGAATTTGGCTATCAAAAGCTTGTGAAATGAAAGAAATGAGGAATCTATTTATAGGATTTAGGTTTGGAAATTTTGGTGGATTGGAGTTTGGTTTGGAATCAAAATTAGGCTTGGAATTTGAGTTTGGAGGCAAAATCAAGATCAAATGGTGATTAGTGAAGGTGTATGATGGGAATTAATTATGATGAGGTGGGGGAAATAAAATGAAGTGATCTAGAATATTATCATGATGAAACAATTGAATTCGGTGCCAAAAATGCTGCAGAATTTGAATTTGGCAAATTTTCACAAAAACCGCACAAAAATTGTGAAAAATTGCTTTTTAATGTGCTGCCTTGGCTCTGGATCAATTCTTTTTACTTGTCAAAGAATGCATAGAAATAAACACGTGAACCTTGGAGTCTCTTGAGTAATTATCAATTAAATCTTGAAAACCCTTGATCAGATGATTTTGAATTGTTTGCAGATCAACTTTGACTTTGTTCAGATGAAACTCATTCGAGCTGAGGGACTGGTATTTGATATCTTTAATCCATATTCTTCCTGAAAAAGTTAGTAAGGAAAAAAAACATTTTTTTTATTTTGAGTAATGGTTAGTTAACATAAAAAAATATCAAACAAACACGAAAACAAGGGTGTCTGGTGATCTCTCAAGAATAAACACTCAGAGGAATGCGAGAGAACCAAAGTTTGCGATCATGTTTGTGGAATGAGATGCAAATGATATGTGGGATCTTAGGGGTAAACGTTAGGGTATTAAAGCTAAAAAACAAGGGGTAATTCCTAAAGCTAATTGAAACAAAAATTTGCATAAACCTAAGGGAGTGATCAACTCACAAAAGTTCAAACACAAAATTTCAATCAAACATCTTCTTTCATCCCAAGTGTTACACCAAGCACACCTTACTTATTAGCATAATTATTTGATACTCTTTTTGTTTTTGTTTTTCAAAAGTTTTCTCTTTTTTTTCTTTTTCTCTTTTTTCTTTCTTTTTCTTTTATTTTTCACAAGCGCATAGTAACCAACAACATAAGTGAGCAAACATTGCTCTCTCCAACTTGAATTCAACAAACATCGATGTGTGAATACTCCCTACTTTCTAAGGCAAGGTAAAAATTCAAACAAAAACACATGGTTGAGGGTTCAAGAAAATAAATAATCAACATCCATTAAAAAAGGTGAATTAATACTCATAGACAAGCATCAGGTTCAAAAATAACATGGACATTGACAAAAAAAGCTTAAAAGGGGTTAATAAAACTTCACAGACTCACAAGGTGAATTGATTATTTGATTAGGTAGTTATACTTAATAATAAAACAAAATGCCTTGATCATTTTCATGCTTTCATACAATCAACACAAATAAAAGATCAAACATAATGAAATCTAGTTAAAACAAGAATTATAGCCTCCAACATATATGAACAATGGAAAACTTCCTCACATTTGGGAATAAAAAGGGAACTAAAGTGATTCGATAAAAAAAAAACAAGTAATGTAAAAGAATGAATGGCATAGAATTTGTACGAATGAAAAGTTTCATAAACATCTTATACTATAGAAAGTGATAAACGAGTACCTAGCATGTACCAACTTCAAAATAATATCATTACCATACATTCGCAAGTTGAAATGGTCAATTTGGAAAATCACCTCAAACTTCCTCAAGATACTCAAAACGAGCTCTTGGACAAACACAAAATAAAAAGTTAACACAAATTACTATAAAGATACTAACAGATCGGGTGAAATTGAATTAAACAAGTTGAAAAGTTAAGATTTGAGAATTTTAAGAACTGGTCCAATTTTCAACTTGTTTAACCAAATCACCATACTACCTATACTAATACAATAAAAATAATAAAGAAACTAAAAACAATACAACATACTTGTTTTACGTCGTAAGCTCGACGCCTATTATTTACAAACCAGCATGTTGCTTCGGAAAAATAAAATGCTTTCACTCCCGCCTTTGCTCTCGTCTATTCGAGCTCTAACCTGAACTATACATCTAATCACACTTTTGGCAAACAAGAAGAGAAACAAATATATACACTATACTCACAAGTATGCAAAACATATAAAATTCACAAATATGGTAAACATATACAAGTATTAATATAAACAAGTGAAAATAGACAATATATACGATATCTACAAAACCCAAAAACAAAGAAACTATCGTAATGCGATCCAATAAAAACACCAACCAGACACGGCGCCATTTTGTTGGTGCGGTAAAGAGGCAAGCAACAAAAGTTTTTGGAAGTATTTATCCGGAAAATTATCGTATCCACTGATATTAGTGTTACTGAACTGTCATTCGATAATTTAAATGTTACTGAGTTGGGGTTTAAAATGAGTTTAAATTAAATGCAGGAAATAAAACTTATGAACAGAAAAAGAATTCATTCTTTGGAGAGTAGAGAACTCTCGGGTTTGCATTTTATCTACCCTGTCAAATACTTAAACTTACTACCCAGTTGTACGCAATCTAAATCATTCATCAACATTATCACGTATCTCTCATACAAAGGTCATCTCTAACACAGATTCAGACAACGACCGTATTACTCGCGTCAGTGATCTCTCAGCGTCACACAAACAACACAGAAGTATTAAGTTCTGATACCCAAGTGAATATTAAGCCTAAATCTATCTCTAGAATCTAGAACCTAATAGATGTTCATCCTAAATTCGAATTCAACTCGTCCATGTCTGCAACAACTCAAACCCAAATAAAGAAATAAATCATCAACATTAGTTTGTAAAATGAGTTTTATACAACACCATGAGCAATAAATATACATATAATCAAGGTAAACTTACATACAAACTCACAACAAATGGAAACTATAACGGGAAGAGAGAAGAGGAATCAAAATCTCTCACGATGTCAATCATGATCCAAGATCATCCACCCCCAATCTTCGAATTACAACCTCCATTGATGCTTTTCTAAGCTCTAAACTATCAAAAATGAAGGTTTGATGAATTGGGAACAAATACCTTAAAACATAACCTAAAAAAAAAGTGATTTTACCCCTTTAAGTGTGTTTCTTCTCAGACTAATTCACCTCGAGAAGTAAAGGTTTGCCTGGCAAGGAAAGGCATCATTTTCTATTGCTTCTGGAACTTCTGCCCCAACATCTTGTTTTCTTCATAAGTTTTGAACCGTAACTTCGTTTGACGTCCAATCAAAACCGTCGAAAAGATTATTCAATGCTCTATCTAACAATGACTAAATATCAATGCTTGAATACCTAAAAAAATGAGATAAAAATAATTAAACTCGATGATATTTACACGAAAATACTAGTATACACTAAATATACACTTTTACAAACAAAGTGAGGTTTTATATAAATAATTCAATACAAATGAATCGATAAGTGCCAAAAACTACTATTCAAAACACATCATCTTGGAACTTATCAGTGACTCAAGAAAGGAGTGGATTATAGATTCAGGTTACACTTGGCACATGACTCTAAATAGAGAATTATTCGAGGAGTTATATGATCAAGATGGTGGATCAGTGCTACTGGGAAACAAAAAAGCTTGCAAAATTGTAAGTATTGGATCTGTGAAATTTAAGCTCCATGATGAGTCAATAAGGTTATTGACTGAAGTCGAGTATGTACCTAACTTGAAGAGAAATTTGATTTATCTTGGTGAATTCGACAAGAAGGGATATGTTTTTCAAGGAGAGAAAAGTATCCTAAAAGTATCTAAAATTGATGAAAGTTAGCCTGTAAAACCAAAACCTCTCTATGACCATTTTATGATTTTTGGCATTAAGCTTGATTGTTCTGAGCTTGTGCAAGCGCCTTCATAGACACATAAATCTAATCTTAAGCCAAAGTATTATGCATAAATTCCATTTGATTATCCTGTTGCACAGAAACCCAAAGTTGTGAAAAACTCTGGGAAAACTAGCAAAAGAGGACCCAAAAAGTGGGTACTTATGGATGAGATTATCTATGTTGTAGATATTCTTAGCAGCTCAGTTGGAACACCAATCATGGTACCTGGACAGTGGTTGCTCTCCACACATAACGGGAAGAAGGCATATGTTCCAAAGTTTGGAACTTAAGCCTGGAGGCTTCGTTGGTTTCAGAGGAAACCAAAAGGGTAAGATCATTGGCTCTGGAACTATTGGTAATGGTGAACTTCCTTCTACTGGTGATGTTCTTTTGGTCAATGGTTTGATGCATAACTTATTGTCAATTATCCAACTTAGTGACAATGGTTATGATATCATTTTCAATCAAAAGTCCTATAAGGCTATTAGTCAGAAGGATGGCTCAATCCGTTTTAATGGAAAGAGGAAAAACAACATTTACAAAATCAGGCTTTCTGATCTTAAGGACTAGAATGTTAAATGCTTAATGTCTGTAAATGAGGAGCAATGGGTATGGCATAGACGTTTGGGCCATGTTAGCATGAGAAAGATCTCTCAGCTAAATAAGCTTGGATTAGTCAGAGGCTTACAAAATCTGAAGTATTCTTCATATGCTCTTTGTGAAACATGTCAGAAAGACAAGTTTTCCAAAACCTCTTTTAAAGCGAAAAATGTTGTTTCTACCTCTAGATCATTAGAACTTCTGCATATTGATCTTTTTGGTCTAGTGAAGATTGCCTTAATCAATGGTAAGAAATATGGATTAGTCATTATAGATGACTATAGTCATTGGACATGGGTAAAATTCTTGAAACACAAAGATGAGTCACATTTTGTATTCTCTACCTTTTGCTCACAAATGCAAATAGAAAAGGATTGTAAAATAGTTAGAGTCAGAAGCGATCATGGTGAAGAATTCGAGAATAGATACTTTGAGAATCTTTTTGATTCCCATGGCATTTCCCATGATTTCTCTTGTCCTAGAACTCCACAATAGAATGGATTAGTGGAAAGGAAGAATTCGACATTGCAAGAAAGGCTTGTACCATGATCCAAGAAACTAACATGGCTAAGCACTTCTGGGCAGAGGCAGTAAACACAACATGTTATATTCATAACAGGATTTCTATCAGACCTATTCTCGGTAAGACTCCTTATGAATTGTGGAAGAATAGAAAATCTAACATCTCTTATTGTTAAGATACTTTGAACGCTTTAAAGGCTACAAATTCTATAACACAGAAACACAGATTGTTGAGGAATCAATTCATGTTAGATTCAATGATAAGCTTGACCATGAAAAGTCAAAGCTAGTTGAAAAACTTGCAATTTGAAGATTACTTTATCAGAATCCAAAGAGGAAGATTCTAAAGAAGAAGACAAAGCTGCAGAAACTATAGACTCAGATACAACATCACCAGAAACAATGACTAGTCCATCTCATCAGAAGAAGAACAAACTAAGGACTTCTCATTATAAAGAATTGATTCCGGGAGATAAAGATGATCTAGTCAGAACTTGTTCATCATTTAAACCTTCTGAAGAAACTCTTCTGAGTTTGGTGTCACTTATATAGCCAACATCAGTTGATGAATCTCTTCTGGAGAATGAGTGGATTTTGGCCATGCAAGAAGAACTGAATCAATTCACCAGAAACGATGTTTATAATCTTCTTCATAAACCAAAAGGTGTCCACGTCATTGGAACAAAATAGGTACTTAGAAACAAGCTTAATAAGAAAGGTGAGATTGTAAGAAACAAAGCTCGACTAGTTGAACAAGGCTATAGTCAACAAGAATGGATAGACTATATTGAAACTTTTGCACTAGTTGCCAAGTTAGAATCTATTCGCTTATTAGTTTCTTTTTCTAATAAGCATAACATCATTCTTTATCAGATAGATGTTAAGAGTGTATTCTTAAATGGATATATTTATGAAGAAATGTATGTACATCAACCCCCTGGATTTGAAAATTGTGAGAAGTCATATTATGTATTTAAACTGAAGAAATCATTATACGGTCCAAAATAAGCTCCCAGAGCTTGGTATGACAGACTCAGTAATTTCCTTTTGGAAAATGATTTTACCAGAGGGAAAGTAGACACTACACTCTTTTGCAAATTTATGTAGATGATATTATTTTTGGTTTTGCTAATCCTTCTTTGTGGAAGGAATTTTATAAGTTAATGCAGGAAGAATTTGAAATGAGTCTGATGAGAGAGCTCGGATTCTTTCTAGAAATTCAAATTGATCAATGTCTAGAAGGAACGTATATTCATCAGAGCAAATATGCACGAAAACTTCTGAAGAAGTTTGAGATGTCAGATAGTAAACCTGCAAAAACTCCTATGCATCCTACATGCATTCTGAAGAAAGAAGAAGTAAGTAAAAACGTTTGTCAGAAGCTCTATCATGGTATGTAGACTCTCTTCTGTATTTGACTGCTTCTCGTCCAAATATTCTGTTTAGTGTATGTCTGTGTGCTCGTTTCCAATCAGATCTAAGTAAAACTCACTTAACAGATGTTAAGAGAATCCTAAGGTATATAAAGGGAACAACTAACCTTGGATTGATGTATAAGAAAACATCAGAATACAAGCTATCTGGTTATTATGATGTAGATTATGGTGGAGACAGATTAAAAAGGAAAAGTACTTCTGAAAACTGTCAGTTTCTGGGTAACAACCTCGTTTCTTGGGCAAGCAAAAGGTAATAAACCATTGCACTATCTACTACAGAAGCAGAATACATCTCAGTGTCACTTTGCAGTACCTAGATGCTCTGGATGAAGAATCAACTAGAAGATTATCATATTCACGAGGGTAATGATCAGTAAAATAGCAAGTGTACTATTTTGCCAATGTAGTAATAAAAGGGAATTTCCTCGAATATCGATCTCGAGGACTGTGTAGGAAATAAAGCTCTATAAAAATTCAGTTGAACAAAAGCACTTGGGATTTTTAAAGTGTTTGGTTTGATTATAAAATTATTTGCAAGTAAAAGAGGGAAATTGACTAAGTGGTTTAAACAAATATGAGTAACATGCTAGGGGAAATGTGTGATCTGACTCAGTAACAACTCTGAATTAACACTGCAATAACTTATTGTAACTAACTAATTATCGATTCTTTATAATGTTTACTCCTAAGTCCTTAATGAGAAAACCTATAATCATCTACCTTAATTCATATGTCCATAGAAATTATAAATGAGGTTAAGCAATCAATTATCCAGAATATTCTGGTTCCTATAGGGTATCCCTAGTCCTAGGTGATATCTACTACAAAATGATCAAAAGCAAAGCCTTAATAACGGTGGTCCAGCCTAATCGTTAATCGAAAATAAAACCATGTTGGTCCGACAGGGCAAGCATTAAGAATAGCTAGAGATCAAATCAGTTATGAAAACAAAGGAAATGTTATTACAATACTAATATCAGAGTCATTATAGATCCAAATCAGGGACACCCCTAGCATTGGTGGGTTTAGCTACTCATAGTATACGAAGAAAATACAAAGTAAAAACTAGATATTACAAGATAATAGGGTTGTTTGAGATTCAATTGCTTCCATTCATGAAAACCTTTAGTTTCCCAATTACCTTGATCTCTCCAATCTTAATCATGTAATTCTTCTCTGGCCAAAAAGTCACTTTTTCCTTTTCAAAATCTGTCTTAAATACTCACAGGTCCAACACAGTAATAGGAAAATACTCAAAATACCCTTAGGGATCATAAAAGTCACAAAAATAAGAAAATTGGAAGATGAAGCGCTTCAGCCAACACGGGTTGTGTCAGCTGACACGGGCGACCGTGTTGGCCCCCTAGATTCTGATGAAAATATTGTCTGCTCCAGACTTGCTGACACGGGCACCCGTGTCATCCCACTGCTTTTCTACAAAGAATTTTCTGTTGGCATCCTCCTGACACGGGTTGTGTCAGGCCACTGTTTCCCTTTAAAAACTCTTCTGAATTCCTGTTGTTTTTCCCGGTTTTTGCTCTGGTTCTTCTTGATTGCTTACCTGAACCTAAAAACAATTGAAATACAAAACCAACGTATAAAATGCGATAAAAGGAAATACAATGCAACTAAACGTATAAGACAATTAAATAAAACTCATGGTAAAATAATGTATAAAAATCACTGATCAAACTCCCCCAAACTTAAACTGTTGCTTGACCTCAAGCAACAAGCTTGGATAAACATTTTTTAGATCAAACGGTACACATCAAATAAAAGATTTGTGAAGGTAAGATGTGTCGATACTCATATGTGAGTCTTTGTTCCGATCGGTTAAAACTAGTTCTCTTGGTAATCGTCTGTTAACAAAGGTATTACACAAACACATACCGTGGTAAAACAACAGACCTAAATCCCCCTTTTTGGTCACATCTCCGACTATGCTTTGGGATTAGGTATTTTCTTCGAATTTCTACCCCTTTCATTTAGATAATCAGATTAAGGCACTTTTGATCGCTTTCCCTCACATGTATAAGATTTGATCGAGACTTTTTCAAGGCACCTTTATTATTTTTTCTCTCACACATTGGTGTTCATTAGTCCACTTTTGGATGACTATCGAGATTCAACCGCCGTTAGGCTAAGTAACCGGGTGAGGGTTACCCAACTTAGAAGGATCAGTTGTCTTTATTTTCATTATTCAGCATTTTTTTTGGTGTCATACGTCATTCTCTCAAACAACTTTATACTTGCACTTCTTTTTAATCGTGGCATACCATCACTATGAACTAATCGGGGAGTACTTCTCAAATCCATGTACTATGGCACAAATCTACATGTTGGATTCGTTATCTTACTTCGGGGAATCTAGGGTGTTCAGGTTATACCTCAATTTCCAAACTTTCCCAAATTCCCTAGTTCCAACTTTTCTTCCCTCAAACTTTATATACTTTCTTGATTACTTGACACATCACAGTATTCACAAGAAAAAAATTTACGGTCCTCATTTGGGGAGAGTTCAAAGCGATTTTTCAACAAAAGGACCCAAACACAATTACAAAGTACTTAAAATGAAAACTCAAAACAGTAAAGACTCCCCCAAACGTGAACTAAACATTGTGCTCAATGTTTTATAACAGAAGTGGGAGAGATGTACTCACAGAGATCCTTACTGAGGAGTTAGAGGGTAATGCAACACTTTATCTTGTAAGGACTCGTTTATTACCTGCAAACGAAACAAAACAACAATAAAAAGAAAATGCTTAATCATTAAAAATGTGGGTTGCCTCCCACGCAACACTTCGTTTAACGTCACGTGGCTCGACGAATCACTCTCCATTGTTATGAGGGGTATCTCAGCTTCCACACTTTGTTGTTTGACCTTTCCGCAACAAAGGACCGGTCAGGTTCAGAGATAAACGCAACTTTGTGTATCAAATCACATCCAACTTTTCTATTCTTGACTCCTCGAATGAATTTTGGAGTCTCGCCATGTGCCTTAGACGACTAAGATATTGAAACCTGATAAATTACACCAGAGACTTTTTCTAAAAGTGGTTTTGAACTTTTTCCTTTTTTCACTATTTTGGTCATTCCAACTCAAGGTTGAATATCTTCCTTTTTACCTCACTTCTTGATGTCCAACACTTTTAAAGTTATTTCTTCATCAAAAGATTTCAAGGTTAGAGTACCTGTTTCAATATCAACATTGCACCTACTAATGAGCAAGAATGGTCGGCCAACTATGATGGGAGTATCTTCATCTTCTGGAATATCCGTAATATCAAAATCAACTGGGAAGGTGAAGTTATCAACCGTCACCATTACATCCTCTGCTAGCCCGTATGACCTCTAAGTCATGTGGTCGGCAAACTTCAAGTTTGTTCCCGTATCGCTCAATTTTCCAATACCCAACTTTTTGAAAATAAATAAAGGCATAAGACTCACACTAGCACCTAAATCAATGAGGACATTCTTGAAAGTTCTATCTTTTATAGTGCAAGGAATTGCTACGGGTCCAGGATCTTTCCGTTTGATGGAGATTTTCCTTCCTTGTGATATTTCACTACACCGCTCAGTTGAGTTTTTCTGCTCCTCACCCATCGGTCTCTATTTCCCCATTCCCTCTTTCATGAAGTTCTTGTGCAAAGGCATTTGTTTGAGTGCTTCAAAGAACAGCATATTGATTTCTAACTTTTTGAACATTATGCTGAACTTTTCAAAGTCTTTCTCTTTTTTATCCTTCTTTATAACTCTCTGAGGGTAAGGTAGCTTGATTTTTGGTTTAACTTCCTCTTTCTTTTTCTCTTCAGTTAGCTTCACAGGTGGTAAGAGTCTTTCCGGTTCTTTCCAATTTTCTCTCACTTCAAGCTCAACTTCTATACATTGATAATCATTTGTTTCTTTTTCTTCCTCTTCTTCCATGACTCTCTGACTTCTTGTGGTGACAGCATTAACAATTTCATAAATTTTTGGATTCTGTATTGTCACGCTGGGGAGGGTTCCTTGAGTATGCGTGGAGAGTTGTTGGGCTATTTGTCCCATCTGAACTTCAATATGTTTTATAGCAGCTGTGGTGTTCCTCTTATTATTCCGTGTCTCTTCTTGGAATTGAATATTATGAGCTGCCATCTTTTCAATAGATATTTCCCATTTTTCTTTCTGAGGAGCCTGTTGTTGCTGTTGATATTATGGTTGATTCTGATCTTTCCAGGAGAAGGCAGGATGATTCTTCCACCCTGGATTATAAGTCTGAGAATAAGGATTATTCTGCTTCAGAAACTTTATCTCTTCAAATTGATGAGCAGTCGCAACACAATGCACAGTAAAATGGGGTCCACTACAAATCTCACAACTTACTGCTTGAATAGGTTGAACTTGAGCCACAGGTTGAGTACTTACATTCATTGCTTTAAGCCTTCTTTCTACTTCAACTTTGATTTGATCTTCCATTTTCACAACTTGAGCAGCCATCTTCAAATCAATCGTTCCTCCAGATTTACTCACACTATGGTCGTACAGTTCCAAATACTCATTTGCCGCAATGGCTTCAATGATCTTCTTAATACCAGTGGTTGTTGTAAAGTTTGATGAGCCACCAGCTGTTGTATCAATTAGTTGCTTAGTCTTCATCTTGAGAACATTCACAAACATTTGTATTTGTTTAGTTTGATCCAAGTTATGAGTAGGACATGCAACTAATAACTGTTTGAACCTTTTATACGCATCGCCCAATGATTCTTCCTCCTTTTGTTTAAAATTCATGATATCATATCTTTTACGAATATACACAGAGGCTGAAAAATACTCATTAAGAAAGACCTTCTCCATCTCTTCCCAAGTAGCAATACTTCCTGCGGGTAATGAGTAAAACCATTTTTCAACATCTTCAGAGAGAGTGAACGGAAACATTCACAATTTCGTTGCTTCATCAGTCTGCCCCTCTATCTTGAGAGTAGTGCTCATAGTTAGAAATCTTTGTACATGTTTGTTAGAATCTTCATTAACCTTTTCGATGAAAGGTTTCCTCTCAAGTTGGTCGGTAGTGCTTGGATGCAACTGGAAATTTGTCACATTCACTGGTTGGTTTACGATTGAAAATCTACCAGCTGGTGCATTAGCCCCACCGTAATCACCAAGTAGTCTCTTTGCTGGTGGAACTCCAGCCATAGTCTCAGTATCTGAGTCTGAATTTTCCAGTCTTGCTTGTCTATGCCTTGCGTGTAGAGTTCTTTCGATCTCTGCGTCAAAAGAAAAATTAGCTGAGGATTCTCCTCGCACAAAAATGTTAGACGCAGATTAGTAATAACAGAATGCAAATAATAATAAAAACTGAAAATAAATTTTTGGTCGCAGAGCGACAAAATTTCAATTGAATTACAATTAACTTATATTTCGGCAGTCCCCGACAATGGCGCCAAAAACTTGATCAGTAAAATAGCAAGTGTACTATTTTGTTAATGTAGTAATACAAGGGAATTTCCCCAAATATCGATCTCGAGGACTGTGTAGAAAATAAAGTTCTATAGTAATTCAGTTGAATAAAAGCACTTGGGGTTTTGAAAGTGTTTTGTTTGATTCTAGAAATATTTGCAAGTAAAATAGGGAAATTGACTAAGTGGTTTAAACAAATATGATTAAAATGCTAGGGGAAGTGTGTGATCCGACTCAGTAATAAATCTGAATTAACACTGCAATAACTTATTGTAACTAACTAATTACCGATTCTTTAGAATGTTTACTCCTAAGTCCTTAGTGAGAAAACCTTTAATCATCTACCCTAATTCCTATGTCCAAAGAAAATTATACATGAGATTAAGCAATCAATTATCAAGAATATTCCGGTTCCTATAGGGTATCCCTAGTCCTAGGTGATATCTACTATAGAATGATCAAAATCAAAGCCTTAACAACGGCGGTCCATCCTAATCGTTAATTGAAAATTAAACCATGTTGGTCCGACAACCCAGACATTAAGAATAGATAGAGATCAAATCAGTTATGAAAACAAAGAAAATGTCATTGCAATACTAATATCAGAGTTATTACAGATTCAAATCAGGGACACCCCCTAGCATTTGAGGGTTTAGCTACTAATACTATTCGAAGCAAATACAAAGTAAAAATTAGACATTATAAGATAATAGGGTTCTTTGATCTTCAATTGCTTCCGCTCATGAAAATCTTCAATTTCCCAATCACCTTGATCTCTCCAATCTTGATCGTGTAATTCTTCTCTGGCCAAAAAGTCCTCTTTTCCTTCTCAAAATCTGTCTTAAATACTCCCAGGTCCAACACAGTAATAGGAAAATATTCAAAATACCCTTAGTGATCACAAAAGTCACAAAAATAAGAAAATTGGAAGATGAAGCGCTTCAGCCAACACGGGTCGTGTCAGCAGACACAGGCGGCCGTGTTGGCCCCTTGGATATCTGATGAAAATATTGTATGCTCCAGACTTGCTGACATGGGTCGTGTCAGGTGACACGGGTACCCGTGTCACCCCATTGTATTTCTACAAAATTTCATCTCTTGGCATCCTCCTGACACGGGCCGTGTCAGGCCACTTTTTCCCTTCAAAAACTCTTCTGAATTCCTGTTGTTTTTCCCGGTTTTTGCTCTAGTTCTTCTTGATTGCTTACATGAACCTAAAAATAATGGAAATACAAACTAATGCATAAAATGCGATAAAATGAAATACAATGCAACTAAACGTATAAGACAATTAACTAAAATTCATGGTAAAATAACGTATAAAAATCACTAATCAGGTAACATTCCTATCTTCTATGATAACACAACTGCTATTTTCCTAAGTAAGAATTCTATTTTACATTCTCGAGCTAAACACATTGAAATTAAATATCATTTCATCAGATACTATGTTCAAAAAGGGATTTTTACTCTAGAATTTATAGATACAGACCATCAGTGGGCTATTATTTTTATAAAACTCTTATGTGAAGATAGATTTCATTTCATTCTGAAAAACTTAAATATGGAGTTTTGTCTAGAATATGTTTAATCTCCTTCTATAAAAAGAGATCTGACGTTAATCAAATATTTTTGATTTATTTATTTGTCTTTCCGAATAAAGACACTTCTACATGTTAGAAGATGTCTTGATCAGAAACTTGTCTAGTCATATACCTCTTGGTATTATTGACTTTAGGAACATCAAACGTGTTCACTTAAACAGACGGCTATGATTTCTAATGACACTTGTCCAATATCAAATCATACCTAACTGTTAAAGTGACACCTTGAGCATTGTGATTTTGTGAGACTAGGTTTTAAAATAATTACTCACTATTACTCCCTATTTTTTTGTAATCATCAACGGCTCTCTTTAAATACTCACTATCACACACTACGCTACTCTTTCACTTCCCACATTTTTTTTCTTAGAAACCCTAAGAACTCTTTGTGTTTCGTGACTTCATCATCTTCATCAATGGATCCTCAACAACAAAGTGTGTACAATTTCTCTCAACAGTCACAACATGCAGAATCATCTCAAATGGTTTCTACTACTGCTTAAACTGCTTAAATGTCTCTACATCAATCGTTATCTACCTTCCAGAAACCAGTTGAAGTTCATATTGTGGATCTTCCATCTCACATTCATCTCTTGACTCCTTTTGAAGAATTGGAAGTTCTTTGTGAATGGTTGGTAGATTTTGATAACCTGTTTGATAATGGAATAGATTTATTTCGGGAACTGAATGCTCAAGGTTGGAGAAATTACTTTGATCGTCTCTACGGTCTCATCTTCCCTAACCTAATCAAGGAATTCTGGAGATTTGCTGATGCTGATGATCACTTCATTATGTCATATGTTTTGGGAAACAAATTTGTCATCATGGAGAAATCTATCGCTAGCTTACTTGGAATGGAGAACGCTGGTGGAAAGCGTATCTATAAAATGAATTCAAAGTCAAAGATTCTTTCCGAAGTGATAAACCCAACCATCTTCACTCAATCATATGATGGAAAGCCACCCTTTAAGAGTCAAGATCTATCTAAAGAGCTTCGCGTCTGGCTTAGGATTATTCTGGGTTATATCTATCATAGACCTTCATTTAGTTGATCTGACTTCATCATCATTGATCAGAAATACATGTTGTATTATCTGCTGAAAGGTGAAAAGATCTTCCTTCCATACATTCTCTTCAAATATCTCAGAGATTCTGTAAGAGAAGCCAAAAATGATGGAAAGAAGCTCAAAAACTACATTCCTCTTGGTAGACTTATCTCAAATATTCTTATTGAAAGTGGTATGGTTGATCATCTGGTAAATTTGAATTTCAAAGAAGAATTAGAAATTATAAATAGAACACCTCTGAATAGCAGATATCTGAAGTGGATGTAAATTATAAATGAGATAAGAGTTGAACTAAGTATGGATACAAATTGGGACAGTTTGAAGTCAAGGAGAATGATAATCAATGTATTTTCTCTGTTCACCAAGATTGACTCTATAGAAGCTAGAGTGGAGTAGATTAAGATGTGTGAAGCTGAAGGATATGATTTGTCTAGATTCTCACTTGAAGATCTACCAGATACAGTCCTTGATCTGATGAGGAAGAAGAGACCCCATAACAAGACCCATCAGAAGAAGATTATTAAGAAGCAAAAGAAAGGTTTGCATCTGGGTGAAGCCAACATGAAGAATACTTCATTGGTATCCTATCCGGAACCGACAAGCAAGTCTTCTGACTCTTCTATGACTGCATCTATTCTTACTAATAGAAATGTGTCTTCATCTATTCCAACATCACCTCAAATATTTTCAACCATAGTTACAACCTCATCCATCCCTCTTTCTGAACCACCATCATCTCAGATATTTCCATCTTTTGCACCATCTACACAACTTTTTCAAACCACTTCTACTAAATTAAATCCCACCATATCTTTACCATTAACTTTTAACATCATCACTCAACCTATTTATGGATAAATTCCTACAAAACATATTCCAACAACCAACCCTAAATCACCCACATCCTCAACCTCTCCACACATAATGCAATAATCATCTCTAATAATCATGACCCTTCATCACCAGAAACAAACTTTGATTCAGACTCTGACCAAACACTTTCTAATCTAGTTGCTTCTGATGAAGAAACCCAAACACTTCCTGAACATTAACCTTCTAATATTCCCCCTTCTAACCTTGATGAAGTCATTTCTATTTTTAAAGAAAATGCAATTAGGAGAGTCAAGAAACTTTCTAATGAATCCAGTTCTAGCGTCGACCCTTCTGCTCTGGGTGCTACCTGGAATCGATTTAATCAATGGATTTCTTTGGAGTTTCTAAAGATCAAAAATCTCTCTGCTCAAACAAAAGAACACTTTATCCAAAAACCATGAGAAAGATTGGAAGCTCAGAGAGAAGTTGAAGAAAAGTTAGTTGTAGAAAGAGAATTAGTTGAAAGACAAGCTAAAGAAGCTCTTGAGAGAGAAGCTAAAATAAAGAATTCTGAAGATGCTTTGAACGCTGTTGAAAGCTCTGATAACCCTATTTTTAGTCCAGTGTTGAAGACTCTGGAAAGCATTCAAAAGGAACAAGAGTTATTCAAAACTAGAATGGATAAGCAAGATGAAGTTACATCCAACATTCAGAATGTGCTTGCTCAAATTCTTTTAGAGGCTCCCTCCTCCTCAACCTTAGACACTTTCTAGGCTACCATTTAGTTATCATATTATTTTTTTTGTTTACCTTTTTTATTATGACAAAAAGGTGGAGTAGTAATGAAGAAATTATTTTGATAAAAATGTTTTGTTCTCTGAATCATAATTTTGACATTCTAGCATAATAAATGCATACAATCCTTCTTAGAATGCTTTTTAGGATCGATATTGAAACTTTGGCAATCATGACTATTTGATGCATTCGATAAGAACCAGCATTGAATCTGCTTTGATAATTGATAAGAATCATCTCAGATAAAATATTCAGAAAAACTTAGACAGACATTACTCTGGCTCTGATAAGACCAATCAGGCTCTGTTATCCCAAATCTGATAAGATTTTTATAAGTCTTAGATTCAGGGGGAGCTTGTTAAAGGGAAGTTATTTTTAAAAGTATCTCTGTCATCACCTATTAATTATTTTTGTACGAAATTGTTTCATTAAAATACATTGTTTTTTCATTATCAAAAAGGGGGAGATGTTTAGAATAAGATTTGGTTATGCTGTTTATCTCTGAGTTTTGATTATGAGAAGTTAGTACTTGTATGAAAACAATTTTGGTACTCTAAAGGTTTATTATTCTGAAGTTTTAACAAGCAGTTTTTAACTTTGATGGAGACTATATGAAACGTTGTTCTGGTATGACAAAAGTCGCTCCTGTGCCAAAGAAGCAATTATGCTTCTGTACCTACTCACATTCAGAAAGATTCTATGAAGATAATATGTTGTTGTTGCAATGCTCTCTTGAATTCTGCCTTTGAGCATGACTCTGATGATTTACTTCTGAAGGATTTCTAGCTTCTGAAGTTGTTCTCTTCTGAAGACTAAGTGCTAAAGAATCTGAAGGCAAGGTTCTGCAGAACAAAGTTCTGAAGACTCTGAAAACTTAAGTTTTTGAAGACTAAGGGTTCTGAAGACTAAGTGCTAAATATTCTGAAGACAAGGTTCTGGTGAACAAGTTTTGAAGACTCTGAAGACTTAAGACTCTGAAGACCCAATGATCAACTCTTCTACTCATGCTTCAAACATCTCTTCCAAAAGCCTTTGATGTACAGAAGATATGATCAAAAGTTTACGAGGGAAATAGTACCTAGTACATATAAAAACATTCCATTTCACTACCCTGATTTTGTCGTAAAAATGACAACTTTTGTGTATGACTTTCATCCCTACATAACGACATTCTTTCAAGTCGCTAGCTCACTCAAGGATATTCTTGATTTGCCCTCCAACAGATCTTTTACTGGCTATATAAGGACCTGATAACTTGAAGAAAATAGTGAAGAAGAACTACAACATAACAATGCAAGAACACAACAACAAAAAATTCATATTGTGTGTATATTTTCTTTAAGTCTTTTTAAAATATTCATTGTATTTATATCTACTTGAGTAGAAGCATTTCATTATAAACATTTATCTTTCACAAACTGTTGTTTGTAATTCCTTAAGGGACCAGTTAGGTCAGAATCCTTAAGAAGACTTATATAGTTAGTCTTTGTTATTGTTATTCACCAGCGGTTGCTAGTGCAGATTGTAATCATTTGATTATATTGGATTAAGTCCTTGGATATAAGGCAAAATCAACTTGGCGGGTGGACTAGATTAGCTTGATAATTTTCAAGTGAACCATAATATATTGTGTGTCTTTCTCTCTTGTTTAGTTTCTTTGTGATTTCTGTTTAAGTTTCATAAAAAGCCTTCATTTTTAAAAACCCAATTTAAACCCCCCTTTTCTTGTGTTTTTCTCACACCTTCATTCTTTACTTCTGATATAGCAGTTTAAGTAAAAGGTTTTCCAAAAACTTTTATGATACTTAAATTTTCATAAAGTTGAAACTCATCTAGTGGATTGAAATATTTGCTCGATAAGAACCTTTGGGTAATAATGTTTTCTCTTTTTGTATTTGTTGTTACTATTCCCTGTCTTATGAAACATCATTATGTCCTTTTTCTGAAAAGATTCTTATTCTTGTAGCATTCTTGTTCAGTTCTTTTTTCTTTTTCTTCTTCTTCTTCTTCTTCTTTTCTTCTTGTTTGTGTGCTGATCAAACCAAACCTGAGATGAGTTCTCCAGTTAATTCTCCTTTTAATCAGCTGGTTGTCATCAACGAAAAGTTTGTGGATTTTGATGAGTTTCTTAAGATTGATTTCAGCTTCTGGAAGGCTATGTATAAACAAGGTTGGAATGACTACTTTGAGATGCTCGGTGGTTTCACTTATCCAAGTTTTGTCAAAGAGTTTTGGATTAATGCCTCCATTTTTGAGCTAAATTCAGAGTATGTTATTTTGTCTAGAGTAACTGGTGTTTCTATTATAGTAACCTCTAAAGCGATTGCAAATGTGATCAATTGTGAGGAGATTGGACAAATCTCAGGAACTCTTTCTTGGGAACACTATCTTCCTACTTGGCATATCTTTGTAGATCCATCTAATACATTAGAAGTCTCAAATCTTCTTCTTAATGTTGTTGTTTGGAATCAGATTCTGAATTTAAACTTACTTTATAAGGATAAAGATTTAGACCAAGAAAAATACATGCTTCTACTTCTCAACTCATATTTGAACATTAATCTTCCTCAAGTTATGTTTGACCATATGAAGAGGTCTCTTTCTTCTGTTCAAAAGGGAAAAACTTTCTCCATTCCTTTTGGATGAGTTATTTTTGAGATACTTGTTCAGCAGGGGGTTAATATAAGTTATGAGGCTAGTTCTTCCAATATTTGGATAGACAAGTTTGAAGTTATCTATGAAAGATTCTGATGTTAGATTTCTGCATAGTTATGCTTTGTATTAAGTTGCTTATTAATGAATTCAGAGTTTGTTCATACTTGTGTTCAATTTAAACTGTTGAATATTAATTATGGGTTGTTCATTAGAATTCTTTAAGTAATAGGAGAAAGAACTCAATGTATGCAACTTGTTTCATTAATAAAAAGGAAGCTATTACAAGATAATTGGATTTCCTAGTATGTTGGATTGGCCATAAGGAATTCCCTAGGATCATTTGACATGTCTAGATTATCTAAGAAATCTTGTCATTTTTCTTTAGCAAACTCCAAAGCCTCCTTCTTCAGTTGGCTTCTGCGTCTAGATCCAGAAGATATTCTTCTTCTGTGTGTCTTCATAAAGGATGCTGAAGAGTTAAGCACTTCTAAAGCTGTCTGCTTGCTTGCAGATCCTTCAGTTACTGCTTTGCCTTGGTTTGCTTGAGTTGTTGCATTCAGTAGTCATGCCTTTTTGAAATCTCTCTTTGGAACCCAAATGTTTTAGGGATTAAGTGATGATGGAAGAAAGCTTACATGAGTCCTTTTTATAAACGTGTTACATACATTGTCTTGAGTTTAATATTATTTAAGTATTGATTAAATCTTATAAGTACTCTAATAATGACTCTTGGAAATGTTATCTAGTAGTCTAACCTAGTTAAGATTCTCTGAACAACTATGAGTTAATGTTTGATTAGTTTTAACTGTTGTTTCTGTGTCAATTTCACTTTGTTAATGTACTTTGATAAAATCTAAAGAAAAATTACTGGAATGTACTTGCATGCTGAAGAAATCTTGGTCAAAATAAGCTATTTCATTAATATTAAGCATTTGGATTACAAACATTTTTAAATAAAAAAGGGGGACAAGATGGCTCTAGTAAAGATTCCTAGGTAGAGCATCTCGTGCCCAACGACATCCACTGTTGTCATAATCCACTTCTTCATCTTCAGAATTAATCTCTTCATCCTCTTCTATGATTGAGAGTGGGTGGTAAAACAACTTGTTGATCCTTCTTTTCTTCTTTGACCTCTTCATGCTTTTTCTCTTTGACTTCAAAGAAGCTACTGAAGAACCTCCTTCTGAAGGTTGTTCAGGTACTGCTGAAGTTACCTCTTCAAAATTAAGTGTTGTTGATGGAAAAGGCTCGGTCATAGAAGATTCAGAAGTAGCTCTCCTCTGAGGGGATTTAACTTCTAAAATCGTAGAGCTCTCTGTAATATTTGTTATAACATATGTGTTATGACTCTCAGTTGATGACTCCATATCTCTTGGAAGATGTTGATGAAAATGACTTATGAGCTGACTTAGATTATCAGACCCATAAGAAGCTTACAAGCCTCGTATTATGGTGTTGCCAAAGAAAGTTAAAAAGGAAACATATTTTAACTCTCTTGTACACAGTGTTAAGTAAGAGCTTACAAACCTCTGACTTAGCGTATTTAGACTCAGAATGAGCTTACAAACCTCGTATTCTGATGTTTCCAAAGGAAGTTAAAATGTTGTTATTTTGGTTTTCTTAAATATGGAACTAAGGGGGAGCTTACAAACCTCAACCTTGGAATTATTTGACTCGGGGGGAGCTTGCAAACCTCAGACCCTAATGTTACTAAGAAGACTGATTTATTTTTTCTTGGAAAATAGTTCTTGGTGTTAGAGTCAATAGAACTCAGCCGTGGACTATTAGACTCGGGGGAGCTTACAAATCTCATACCCTGTTATGTAGAGAAAATTAAATGTCCAACATTGTCCTTTAGATACTTGTCTTTGTCATCATAAAAAATAAGGAGATTGTTAGAACAAGATTTGTTCATGACATATTCTCTTTTAATTTTGATGATAACAAAGTATTGAAAGAACAATGGTTTATTTGTTGTGTGTTTTATTCATGCAGGTTCTATATAATTTTACATAAATAATCAGAATCTATGTTACATGAATTTACTTGAGAGTTGCTTCATTGCTAGCTTCTGGTAGTAGAGTCTAAAGAATAATTGCTCGTGTAGCTTAGTGAAGACTCTCAGTTGAAGGCCTCAGCATTCAAAAGAGTTACTAGACTTGGTAATTGCATATTAGCATCTGGTACCATTCAGAGTTGGTGATAAAGTTATGGATTGTCTGTACTGTAGAAAGAAAGTTGTATCATCTTATCAACTTGTCAACTAGAGTCTACAAAACTGCAAGGCTCAAGAAAGTTTGGCATGCTCTACGAATATCTGCTCTCAACGGCTCTATCAGTACAAAACCTCTTGAAGACTCGAAGGTTAAATGTTTTGCACACTGGATTCAAAATCTGTTATGCATCCATCTTCAACGTCTCTTGTACTATGGAGTAAAGGCAAAAACTCTTGATCAATTTATCTCTTCAATGACTAGTTTCTGCAAAGGCTATAAATATGGATGAAGATTTAAGTTTGAATCTTAAAAAGGACTCTTCAGATGAAGGAGTAGTAAGATCAAGCAATTATCAACTCTATTGTAATATGCAGATTTTCTGTTGTGGATTGTAATTGTAAAAGCCTTAAGATTTCTTACCGTTGAATATCTTATAAATCTCAAGAGCTTTAGATCTTTGTTATGGTGATTTCCCGTACCTATGATGCTTGTATCATGTACATCTTGTTCTCTATTCTATTGAGCCTTCAGTAGTTTAGATTAAAGTTTCTTGCTATGTGCTTGAGCAGAAGTTGTGTCTCACTAGGATTCAAGCAACAAGTCTTGAGTCAAGATGCTTAAGCCACATAAGTCTCATTGCTTAAGTTTTTAAGCTGTGAAAGTCTTATTCATCTAGTTTGGTTGAGAAAGGGAGTATCCCTGAGGGTGTGAGCAAGAATTCTCGAGTGCAACTTGAGCAAGGAAGTCTCAGTTTGGATGGAAAGAAGCGTAGGTGGCTCGGTCAAAGGATGTCAGCAAGAAGTCTTAGACATGTGATCTAAGCAAGGGTCTCAACTTGAAGACCTTTGGAGCAGGTAGCTCGATCAGAAGGTGTGAGCAAGAGAAGTCTTAGACATGTGCTCTAAGCAAGGGAAGTCTCAGACAGTTTGGTCTGAGCAGGGGAAAAGACTTATGCAGAAACATAAGCGATTGTAATCATAAAATGGTTATAATAAAAATCTCTTGTGAGGCAAGGGGACTGGAGTACTCTCAGTTAAGGGAGGAACCAGGATAAATCTTTTGTGTCTTCTCCGGTTATTTATTTACTTCTGCTATATCTGCTGCCATTTTATTAAAACAGAATCTGAACACCAGTTCTAATTTTGAAAATCTAATCAGAAGTTAAATTAAAAAAAACACGAAACACAATTCAACCCCCCCTTTCTTGTGTACTTTTCACACCTTCACTTTCTTTCATTTTTGTTTTTTGGGTTGTCTCTACTTGGATCTCTGTTTTTAAAATGGTTAGTTTATGTTTAACAGATTAAAATGAAACCCTAACACTCTCTCACGCCTTTTCATTATGCCATGAATGATCTATACTACTTCTTCATAAAATTCCAACATATTTTCTTCATCTCTTATGGAACAAGGAAAGATGTTACACAAAATTCATTTCTCTTCTTTCATCTTCACATATCAGGTACGTTAATGAGACTTTTCCATATTTTATTTGTTGTTGATTTTCTTTTTGTTGTTATATGTTGTATGTTATTTAAGATTTGTTATTATTTATATAAGTTGTATGTTGTTTATGATTTAGTTTTTGTTGATATATGTTGTATGTTGTTTAAGCTATGTTGTTGTTGATAAAAGTTGTATGTCGTTGATGATTTAGTTTTAGTTGATATATGTTGTATGTTATTTAAGGTATGTTGTTGTTGATAAAAGTTGTATATTGTTGTTGATTTAGTTTTTATTGTTATATATTGTATATTGTTTAAGGTGTATTGTTGTTGGTAAAAGTTGAATGTTGTTGATGATTTAGTTTTTGTTTATATATGTCGTTGTTGATAAAAGTTGTATATTGTTATTGATAAAATTTGATGTTGTTGATAATGATTTATATGTTGTATATTGTTGATTTTTAATGATATACCTTGTATATTGCAGCTTTCACTACGTTAAATCAACACTTCTATTAAATAAATTTATTATTCCATATTAGGGCTGGAAATGAGTCGAGTCGAGTCGAACTCACCTCAGCTCGGCTCGACTCCTTAAGAATTGTTCGAGTTCGAGTTCGAGACTAAGTTCGACACGAACTTTTTTTTAAGCTCAAACTCGACTCGTTATAAGTTCACGAACAGTTCGGTTCAACTCGTTAGGTTCATCTCATTAGGTTCAGCTCACATGATTCACGGACTTAAACTATTTTTTTTAAATATATATATATTTTAGTATATTTGACATTTTAAATAAATATATTTTTTAAAATAAAATATTAAAATAAAATAAAAGTTATCATATTGAAATTTAACTTTATCTTCGAAATCTACTAATTCAAAACCTACACAACTTTCAAGAGATACATTTGAGAGTCTAATTCAAAAACTACTAAATTGAAGATTAAATTTGTCTAAAATTTGGAGTAAATATTTAAACCTAATCTTAAAGACAGTATAATTCATCTCATATGTAATCGAGTTGACTCATGAACCTAACGAGTCGAACTATGAATAGTTCAAGTTCAGCTCATTTAGTTAACGAACTTAATTTTCCGCTCATACTCAACTCATTTGGTTCATGAATCTAGTTCAACGATTTAATTGTCGAATCGAATTCTGAACTATTTTCGAATTGGTTCGGTTCATTGTCAGCCCTATTCCATATGCAAGGACGAACCCACTTTAGTCAATATGGGGGAAAGTGCCTCCACTATCTTTTGCATAACTTTGCTAGGTGATGTAGTCTACACATTGACTCTAAAAGAAACATGTACATTGTACACCCAATAAAATACAACTTAAACAATAGTTTACCAGAATAAAAAGCTTGAAACTTATTTCCACCACTAATAATAATAAATCATTTTTCCATTTATTTTTCCACTATAGATAAAGTTAATAATATATATTATGTATATATTTTATATATACCTATTACTAATTCTCTTTTGTGTATATATGTGTTTGTGATTCCCTATATGACAAAATATAAATAAAAATATGCATTTATGTGATATTGATTTTGTCTTAAAACATTTTTTTTGTCAAAGAATAAATAATATTTAAGGACATATTTAATTTTTAAAATCAAATGATACTTATAATTAAAAATAAAAGGAGTAAAATCAAACACAACATTTAATTTTAGACATAAAAAAAATGGTATTTTGAATGACGTTAAAAATAAAAAAAAATATTCACATGTATATTTTTTAATGAAATATTATATTTTAACAATACATATTTATATTTATATTACTCCCACATATTAAAGTGTTTGGGCCCATCCCTAATCATATGTGGTTTGAGTGTTTTATCAATCTGTCGCTAACTAAGTAACCTTTCTAATTGAATAAGAAATTTTTAATATAAAAAATTAAGTTAGTTTTAAAAACAAATTATATTGATCAAGGTTGTTCCGGACTGACCCGATGGCTAGGCATGACCCAATCCATTTCTGCTCCCAGAACGTCCCAATTGCCTCAGTTCAACCTCTTTGGTGGAAACTTTACCTTTTTGCCCCTCCAACAGGGGAGGCTGGCCTATTTACTCTTGGTCACAATACTCCTCCCCGTCAATCTCTGCCTGTCACGCACGGTTCCACCATTTAGAAATAGCCAAGACGCTTATGCCCGTAACTACGCCCTGCCCGTGCCAACGACTAGTTATGGGCATGTCTGCCCGTCCCAACGATTATTTCTGGCAGTTATCTATTCTTTGAGAAATGGTTATCTCGCCCCGAAAATAGGGACCAATGGCCAAGCGCTGGGGGAATTATAAAAACCTCTCACTTGAGAGGGTCGTGTATCCAATTTTCTTACCTAAAAACACATATCATGTACTTGCTCGCTCTCTTGCTCGTTTTCTTACTTTAACATCAGATGGCCTTGCAGGTACACCCCCTCCTCTTCTTTCACACCCAGCATCACAAACGTTCGTCTTTGGCCCATCTCAGATTCTGATCATTCGGTAAGATCAGTGACACCGTCTGTGAGAATCTTTCATCCCCGTCTTTTCTCCTCTCATAGACACGAAGTCCAAAACACTTTTTCAACTTTCTAATCATGGCTTCCCGTGATAACAATCTTGATGCTCATAACTCCACTTTCCTCCCCGTCAGCAAGACTGATGCTGAAGGGGCCTCCATCTCGCACGCCGCCGATGCTCTCCAATGAAGAGATGGAGTCACAACTTTTGCATCCCCTGTTCGTGCAGATCATGGCGAAGTCCTGCTCGACCAACAACACCTGCTGGTCCAAGTTATTCCCAACGCTAGTTCGGCCATGGCGGTCCTCCTCGAGGTTCTCAACAAGACCAACCTCTTCATCCTCAATCAGATTGCAAGAATTGAAGCATTGGAAGAATCTTGTCGTCCAAGATCCCCTTCACCAAGGAAAGAAAAGGCGCAACAGAGTCTCCCTCCCCGCCGCGAGAGGAATCGTCGAACACCTCCCGAGCCATCCGCAAACGCGACCAGTATTCTACCAAGAGCCATCAATCCCCACAACCCAACAAGAGTCGAAGAGAACTCCTGGTGGGTTCTACACGCTCACCGCCCCGATTCAGAGGCCAGGCACAAACCTCATCTTCGCCACGTGACCACCGTCCTACCTACGAATGTAATGCACGTTCTCCATCCTGGATCAACAGCAGCAGCGATGATGAGCCTCGTGGCACGTTATCTCAAGAAATCATAGCCATGCGCCTCCCAAAAGGGCTAGAGAAACCCCCTTCTATGGGAACTTACGACAGAACAACTGACCCTGAAGAACACATAAAAAACATCGATGTGCTGCTCGACTATCATGGCATTTAGGGCGCCATCAAATTCCAGTTATTCCCGACCACACTCAGGAAGGGGACAATGACCTGGTACAAAGGGCTCCCAGACGACTCCATCACCTTATAGAGGCAACTAGCAAGACTCTTTTCCAGACATTTTACGGCATCTAAAGACCAAAGCCTCCCTCGAGGCCATTATTCAGGGTAGAGACGAGCCTTTGCGAGCCTACATTGAGAGGTTCAATAAGGAGATCGTCCAAGTCTCCATCATTGATGACATGAAGAGGTTCCTACTGGAACGCGGGCTCCGTCCCCACACAGACTTCACCAAAGACATAGGTCTCCGACCCCCTGCCACACTGGATATTTTCCTCCTCATAGCTCAGTCATACATTCTGTACAAGGAGAAGGAAGCTTCCAGCTCTGCTCGAGAGTCCAAGCACCGGGAAAATGTCTGGTCAAATAGGACGGACGAGCCTTCGACATCCCATCAAGGAGATAAAAGACGGGAGGACCTTCCCCGAGAGACCCGGGACAATAAAGGGCCCTCCGGCAGGTTCCACAATTACACACCCCTGACAGTCTCAAGGGAAAAAATCCTCACTGAGTGCGCCAACTCAGAATTTCTCCAAGCCGAGGTCCGATTCCCAAAATAGATACCGGCCTAACCCAACACAGACAAGTCAAAATACTATCGGTTCCACAAGAGTCACGACCATACCACAAACGATTGCATCCACCTAAAGGATGCCATCAAAATACTCATCAGGGACGAGCACCTGAAACAGTTTGCCAAGCGAAAAGAAGCCCCTCGACCAAACACCCAAGAAGCCCAAAAGGTCGAGGAATAGGTGCCAACCCGTTTTTGTAAATTAACCCTAAAACTTCTAAAATAAGGATTAATATTTTAATGTCGCAATTAGTCTTAAAACCTTTTCTAAAAAAATTGCCTAACATTTCGCTTTTCAGTTTCGAATTGACCTTGCCCGTTCATTCTCATTTAACTGTTAATCCCGTTCCATTCATTATTTCCCAGTTGTACAGTTTGTAACAGTTTTTTTCGTTTCATTTTATGGTTGTAATTTATGTGAGTCTATCGTCGCATCATATTTCGTCATTTATTTTTGCATTTTTTCATGGATGTAATTTATGCGAGGCCATGATCGCGGTTATTTTTATTTTTTGCATTTTGGGGATTTGTAATTTACGCGAGTGATCATCGCGATGCTTTCTTTACCGCTTTCATTATTTTCCGTACTTTATTTATGTCGTATAATAATTTGCCATTTTGCACGTTCTTACCGTTAATTTCCTCCTTCCGAAGGATTAGGTCTAGCCGTTTGACCGCCGAGTCAATAACCCTAATTTTTGACCGTTTCAAAAACCCTAATAGCCTAGGTGTCCCGCCGTGGACGAAAATGCCCTTTACCCTAGCATTAGGTCAAAGAGTCGCCGTACTCTGTTTAGGGTTTCCCGCCGTGGAATCCCTAATTTAACCCTAATTTAATTAACAAATTCAACATAGAAATAGGAGTTTCAAAACTCCACGTAAGCGTGTCCTTAAGATACGTTTACTCCCCTTGAAACCTTAACCACAGTCAAGAAGTTTCTAACCTCCCTCTCGAGGGGAACTACGATTACTCTGATTCCATTCCCTATCCAGGATACGTAGGCACAAGATGCGATGTCTTGCCGAGTAAACTTAGGAATAAACCTTAGGTCTTTTAGGTCACTCTATCCCTTAGCTCAATATATATTAAAACAAATAATAAATAAAGATAAAAGGCATACAATAAACGAAAGGTTCTTGTAGAGTACTACAGAAGTTTAGGGTGTTAGTACCTTCCCTAAGTTTAACCAACCCCTTACCTAGGTCTCTCCCCGCAAAAATAGGTTTTCCCTCTTTTGACCTTTTCCTTCGGATAAATCAAAGAGCGGTTGTGAATTAAGAATTGTGATTCAAACTAATTAATAGTTTGATATCCTATTTCCACCGCAATAGAAAATGGCGACTTCACTGGGGAGACCGCCATAACTTTTAAGGGTTATCCCTATTTTGTTTATTGTATGATATTTTTCATTATTTATTCTCTTGTATATATTATTATTGTGCCTTGCTTGGGGGGTACCCTGTTATTGTGAGATAAGTCCTAACCCGGACTTGAGTGACCTTATTATAGGAAGGTGAGATATTCGACGAGGCTTGCCGAGAGTGAGTCCCGACCAAGTTGACTCGAGAATCACCGCTCAGTTGAGACCCTTTCGAAAATGGTTCGGTTGATCGAGTGCAGTCGTGAAAACTTTTACTATTTTCGATTGGAGTCTATGATATTGAGGACCGTAATACCTTAACACCATTTTGGCCTTATATAGGACGTAGTGCGGGAACTATGTGGGAGTAGTCCTACAATAGTTGCTACGCGATGCTACACTCAAAAGAGGTTCTCTTGAGAATATTATCGACCCCCGAGTTAGTTGGAAAGTTGATAATATCCGAAGGATGGACTAATGACTTTGGGCACTTCTTAGAACCTTGTTCTGCAGGTACAACTAACCTTAGTACATACCTTATTGGGATGGGTAGACCCTAACTCCTTGCATATACCTTTAACCTAGGACTTTGTATATATGCATTGCATCCATAAGACATCACATTGCATCACATGTCATGGAATTCAAATTTTATTTATGAATATTGCAGGATACCATGGAAAACAAAAAAAAAACTTTGAGATATTCTTTTAAAGGACTTAAGTTAGATGACCTAAGGAAGCTAGGCGTTTTGGTTCAAGATCAATAAAGGATCCAGAAACAAGTATGGAAGGCCGTTATTTTTGTTGAAACCTCAAGTAGACGAAGGTTTCCTTTCAACTTTGTTACAGTCCTAGGATCCAGAGTATCTTTGCCTTGCATTCTCCGAGTATCAGCTCTTGCCTACCCTAGAAGAGTACTCTTAATTGGTGGGGTTACCTATTCTGAAGGAGTCTTTGTTCCCTTTCTTTGAGAAAGACCCTAAAGGGAAAGACCGTTGCTAAAGCCATATGCTCGAAGTTCTCCGACATCAAGGACACTAATCACCAACAATTGTGAAGACTTTTCCAATGTACCCTTGTTTGGTTTTGATGAAGGATTTATTTTCCTCTAACTATCGATTTACCTTTTGAAGATAGGCTCATCCTTAAAAAGGCCTAGCCAGAAGAGCAGAGCAAGGGGCAGAACAGGAAGCTTCCTTAGGGTCATTATTAGCTTTTATTTAGCTATTATGCCAAGACTTTTCTAAGAATATTATTTGTAATCCATTTTCAAATTAATAAAGAAAGTTATGGTATTCTGCAATATTCGTAAATATTTGAATCCCATGAAATCATTTTGCATTTTAGCATCATATTTTGCATTGCATGTGTCTCTCGGTTTCGCATACTCGGTTCTCTCACCTTCCAGTTTCGTCACCTTGGGTCCTCCGCATCAGTACAATACTAGAGCCCAAGCTCGAAGAAGGATGGAAGAACAAGCTCAAGAGATCGACCGTGTCAGCCATGAACTCGAAGAGCTTCGAGGAAGTATGGGGCAGATTATGGAGATGCTGCAAGCCCTTAAGGTGAAGATGGATAATCAACCTACTATTGTTTTTGAGATTACCAGCACCGTTGTGGGTTCTTACCCAGCTGTTACTGTTGAGAACATACCTCCTCATGGTCCTCAACCCAGTTTGGTGCATCCTACCATTGCTCAACCAGTTCGACGAGTTACTCCTCCGAAGTGTAAAACTCCGAGCGTTGACCACCATAAAGGACCTACACATCCGAGGAATCACTCGATGGCTACTCATCAACCTTGACAACCTCAGCAGAATTATGTTCAACGTTATCCAGTTCAGTATGCTCCACAATCCTATGTAGCTACTGTTGTACCTCCTTTTAGTCAGCAATTTCCTACATATCAGCCTGTGCAACCGGCTCCGGTCTATCAGCATCAGGTTTATCAACAACCTCCTGTTTATCAGCCTGCACAAGCTCCTGTCAACTGTCAACTATCAACGAGTGCCCAACGCTCCCGTGTGCCAACCATCAGAGGAGACGATACCTCGTCAAAATAGGAGACCATACAAGCCTTGTCCTCCGATCCCAATGACGTTGACTGAGTTGTATCCTTTCTTAGTGCAACAAGGTTTGGTTGTTACCCGAACTTTGGGTCCACCTCCTAATCCGGTACCTGTCAATTACAATGCCGCCGCTCATTGTTTATTTCATGAGGGTTCGCCTGGTCACGATTTGGAAGGATGTTACGCGCTTAAGAATATTGTCAGAGATTTGCTAGAAAAGAAGGTCCTGTCTTTTGACGATCCTCAGCCAAAAGTCAAGACTCCTCTCAGGGCGTCCCAGGGGCCAGAATCAAGCTCTGCAAAGCCTGTTTTCAACAGAACTCAGCCAGTGACGCATACGGTGAATCAGCCGAAGCCGATAGTTCTTCAGATGCCTAGTCCTTTTCATTTCAGCAATCCCCAAGATGATGCGACCCCGATCAAAAGAGAATCTGGGAGAGTTATTCTGAGTGAAGATTTGAAGACCGATAATGAAGTAATGACAAACGTAGCTGGGGCAAGCAAGACGACTCCTTCCAGTGAGGCTCCGCCAGAGGAAACCACTACCATGCCGGTCTCATACGCGAAGACTTCATAAACACATCTTGAAGGACTTTGAAACATTACATTTTGATTATTTATATGTATTTTCCTTTGATTAAGCATAATTAGCATGTACGAACTTGTTTATTTTGGAATAATTAATGCATAATGTTTGTCTTGAATAAATCCATTCGTTTCACTAATTAAAATATTTTTTTTCATAAACCTATAATGCCAACTTTACCCGATCTCTTGCTTCGATAGAGAATTAGGAGGAGGATGATGAACCAAAAACATCAAATCTCTTGTCGTATGCTTTCAATTGAAACCTGCTGATGATGTAAGGCATTGTTTCAAATCCCAAACAATGGAGATATAAGGATGATAACCCCTCTTTAACCCCTTTGAGCCTTGAAGTAGGAGTTTCTTCTCTTCCAAAAAATACCCTCATCTTAACCTGGGGCAGGGTATTTTTTCAGTTAAATTGATCGAGTGCTCAGACTCTCAAAAAGGAGGAGCGAACCTCAAGAACCTATCCCTAACATCTTAGGAAGTTTAGAAGTCAATGACTATCCTTATACTGCCTACAGAGTGGGGAAGTCACAAACCTTCAAAAGAGTCACACGACCTAGTCAACAAAAAAAAATATAGCCCGCTAAGTCAAAACCTATGAAGGAGACTTAGGCAAAACTGGGGCATCCCGCTGGACTCCAAAGTCAAATCCAAAAGACGTCGTCCAGGCAAAAGTTAGGGAATGAAAAAAATATAATAAAAACAAGGGCAATAAGGAACCCCAATAAAAAACAAAAGTCGTGTTGATCAAACACCAAAATAGGTGAGTGACTGTCATTGTCCAAAGCCTTGATGAGTTCTCGACCATATCAAATTCGATTGAGATATGAGTGCTCGTATCCCGTTAACTGAATTAGGATTGGAGAACATCACGAAGAAAGGGGTGGGTACAAATAACTTTGAGCCTTTATCCTTTGTTTCCTAAACCATGCACCAAGCCACGATACAACCATTAAAAGACCTAATTGAAGTAGGAATTCTCTTGAAAGCATACTCGACGAGATAGCGTTTCCTGACTCCTATGAGCTATGCTCAAAAATTCGTGTTGACATTATAAATTAAACTTATATCTTAACTAGTGATTTCGGTCACGAGTTACAGCGCTATCTTTTTTCAAAAACAAAAATTTCAAGACAAATATATTGTTGCATTAATAGTTTCAGGATAGCATTTCACGCGTGTCGGTTTTGCCTGATATCTTAGAAACTTACATATAGATGTCACAGATCCTGCTAAACAGGGGCAAATGGTTTCCATTTTTCTCATCAATGCGAGCCTGACATTCTTAAGAGCTATTTTTGAAGACTCATTCATGTCACTGTCGATCTGAGCCAGTTATGTCGAGATCTGACGAATCTCTCCAAGAGTTTGAAAATAGTGGGGCAATCGGACTCCATGTTTCTATGTAAAATCCTCTTGATATTACTTTTCCTCACGAGGCAGGTACTCTAGGGCATATTATTTTTCAAAATGACGACTATCCAGAAGTCCATTAAGATCAAAACTAGCTTGTTTCACAACATTTTCATGCACCCGATGGATCTTGCTCCCGATGGTCTTCATTCCCCAGTAAATCTCATAAACCATTGCCTCAGAGAAGTCCCCAGAGAGACTTTAAGCCGACACAGTCCCCATCGAGACTATAAGCTGACAACATTTTGGACCGAGCCAGTAATCTCCAAGACAGCATAGATTTTACCAGCATCTTCCCAGTGATAGTCCCCAGCAAAACTTTAAGCTGACAACACTTTTGGGATCCTTCCGATAAAGCCCCAGTGATCTCAAGGCTACAGAGATATCCTCGGTATCCTCCAAGTGATATATGTTCTTGAAGACCCGTTCTCAGTGGAAGCATCTGTTTCTCAGTAAAATCGCATTCCTCGGGAATATTCCCCAGGAGGTTTCCATATTCTCCCCAAGAATGTCTGGTGATTTCTCCCCAGTAAGTCTGATGAACTCTCCAGGGAAGTTTGATATACTTTATCCCCAGTCGGACGTACCTTTTTCCCCAGAAAGCCGAAGTATTATTTCCAGGAAGTTGCTACGCTATCTCCATGAAGTTGCCTAATTCTACATCTTCCCCACGAAGCGGATATTTATTTTATCCCCGAAAATCTCTGATCCCAAGAGTTCTTTGGCTGATTACAGTTCATGATAGCAATCCCTCCCGTGAAGTCATGACATCATATCCTCGTGCAGAGGTCATGGATCCCCAGTTGAAGTCGTGACATCGTACTCTCCAGTGAAGACGTATCCCCATGTGGAAGTCATGATCTTTTCTCCCCAGGGAAATTTTAACTTTGAAGCTAGATTCGGTCTTACCATCAACTATTCCTATCCTCTAATAGATGTACTGTTGCAGAGGTCACCGGGTATTCCTGTCGAGACGTTTATTTCATCTCATGTCTCCTCTCTCATCTGTTTTGTCTGCATAAGCATAAGCATGAGCATTACATACTCATTTTCATTTCATTGTCATACACATGAACATACACATTTGTATACACTTTGGCATACGCATTAGCATTTGCATGCTTGCTATTTATTGACATCCTTGTCGTTACCGCCGAGTAACTGGGTTTATCCGCTCTCTCCAAGTAGATCGTCAGCCCTAAGCATAAAATACCTACTTGTTTCCAGTTTCCCCATAGAGTTCAACCCTTGTGGACGATGGTTATTTCCATTACCTTTCCGCGTTAGGATAAGGTAGTCCCCATCCGAGTCCGTTTCCTCAATGGAGTTTTGTTTGTCAGTTCTTTCTAGCCCAATTCTAGATCGAATTTCAGTCATGTCGGTCGTCGAACCTACCTGGACATACATTTATTTTGCGCTATCTTTCAAGAAAAGCATTTACGATCCTTCGCAGATATGCGACAATTCACGCCTGAGAAGCTTATCACTACATTGCACAATAGACAAGCAACAATTCCCAGCCGAGGAGCTTATCACCTACCTTACACTTTACAATACACTCTATAACTGATCTTATCATACAAGGAGCCCATTATTACATTACAGTGATCTAGATGTTTGACATCATCACAACATTCTTGACAATTTACATTACAGTGATCTAGATGTTTGCCATCATCACGACCTTCTTTACAATTTATGTTACCTGCTATCACTCAGTGATCTAGATGTTTGCCATCATCACAACATTCTTGACAATTTACATTACACTGATCTAGATGTTTGCCATCATCACGACCTTCTTTACAATTTATGTTACCTGCTATCACTCAGTGATCTAGATGTTTGTCATCATCACAACTTTCTTTACAATTTACATTACCTGTTACCACCTCTACAAGCAGTTCTCACCCGAGAAGCTTATTATTGCCACTCTTGCAAATAAGCGGCATTTCTCGCCCGAGAAGCTTATCCTATCTTCGTTATAACTTGCAGTAAATGGCCATCTCCAACGAGCAGTTTGGTTTCCATTTCCCGTATCATTTTGAAGAAAGGGGAGGTTTGAGTGGAATCATATTCAGGAGAGTGTGAATCTTGAAGTATGAGGAAGTTCAGTTTACCCTTTAGTAAAAGAAGGAGCAGAATCATATTCAGGAGAGTGTGAATCTTGAACTATGAGGAAGTTCAGTTTACCCTTTAGTAAAAGAAGGAGCAGAATCATATTCAGGAGAGTGTGAATCTTGAAGTATGAGGAAGTTCAGTTTACCCTTTAGTAAAAGAAGAATCTGAATCATATGTCCAAGGCGTCGACCTTAGATATAAGGAGGTTTATTAATTAGATAAGCAACAAACTCTTTATTTGAGAGCTTATCCAGTTTGGCATATAAGTCCCTTCCAACGATAAGTGGCTATTCTCTCTCGAGAGGCTTATCAGGGCATTTCCCATTAAAGTCCATTTATTTTGACATGCAGCCGGTTTTACCCTGTATATTTTCTACGGATTCCAAAATTCCGTTTGATCCTGTCACGAAGGAGAGTTTCCAGAAGCTCGGATGTTATTCTTTGCTCAATGCTCCAGCATCTTGTTAATCGATCCTACAGTCGTGCAGATCCAGTTTTATTTTTTACTCTAGAATATCAGCCGGTCACGCCTGAACCTGTTGAATAATTACTCCTAGATTTTCCCTAGTGGAGGCCGTCTAATCGGTGCCATCTCCATTGAGGATCTCGCTCATACCTTTCCTTTCTAAAGGTAAAAATTGGTCATGCTAGCACCAATTGACCATCATCGTTAGAATTCCCCCAGGGTCGTGCTGTCACCCAGTGCATCGTATTCCCCAGTGTGGTTTGTCGCGTCTTTCCCCGGTGTCGTCGTGTTGTCTGCATCTCTGCATTTACCATTCCATCATACGCATCATACTAAATTCATGGCATTGTCAGCATTATAGTTTATTTCCGTTTTGTCCATAGCATTGCATATCACTACATCTAAGGGCAAAATTTTCGGTTATCTATATTTAAATCCCTCCCCCATGATTTCTCGAGCCTTCGTCTCTCAAATCATCCGGTGAAGCTATTTAAATAGGGGCAACTGTAATACCCCAAATTTTGCCCTAAGATTAGTCGTTTCATCTTGCATCCCATTTCATTTTGCATTGCGCTTAAACTAACCACTAACGGGTTGTGCAGTTGTTTGATTGTTGCAAGAAAATATCATGTGGCGCGCTCTTTTAGTTTACAGGGTTTCTAGTGCCACTTTATTTTGAATGAATAAAATAGCACAATTGGCAAGAGACCCTGTGTAAGGAGTTGTGAGTGTGAGAGGTTAAGAGTTCGAATCCCACCTTCTTCACTTTTTGTTTTGTTTCTTTTATTTTTATTCTAACTTTTCTATTTTCATAAAAAAAAATAAAAAAATAGTTTTTTTTATTATTTAATTATTATTTTCGTATTTTATTTAAATTATTTTTTAAAAAATATTATTTTTTTTACTTTTTTCCATATTATTCATAAAAACATCCAAAAATCATAAAATTAAAAATATTAGAAAAGATTTTATTCCTTTAAGTTTGTTTTAGTTTGTTTTTTTAGCTTTGACTAATTATTTAAGTTGAGCTTTAAAGTGGGCATTAGGTTAGAGTTAACCCTAATTTGTTACCTATATAAACATAAGTGAGGGGGAATCCTAAGTCGATCATACCGCGGCTTTGAATATCCAGGATTTAATTCGACAATGGTAATAACTCCGAGGTAAACTTTCTTTCGCATTTCGGATGGTTGTGTAAACATTTCTTTGCTGGTTTTGATTCAGCTACGGGGTACGGTAAGTTCTGTCTTGACTTTGGTTCGATTACGATGCAGCTGTACTTATTTCAATTATTACTATGTTGTTTGCCTTTTACATATTAAGCTCCCTGGTTTAATTTATTTTGATATAGTATGGTTGTTATTATTACACCATTCAAAAGTTTGCTACTATGTTATTATTAACATTGTGGTAACACCGGCGGTACCGCATCAAGGACCAGGAACTGAGCCCACGTAATGATGAAGGTGACTACATCAGGTGCCAATCTCCTCCTTTCATTAATCTTTGTTTTTTCTTTCAATAATAAATAACTTAATTAAATAAAAAAACTAATTTAAAACTTTTAAAACATTTTTTAAACTTGATAAAAATCATTTTAGAACATTTTTTATAACTTCAAATTAAATCCATTTTTAAAACTTAATTTTTTTTGAAAGAAAACCTTTCTAAAACTTATCTAAGATATTTTTAATAATTCAATGTTAAGATTTAATGTAAAACAAAAAAACTTAAGGAAAATCATTTTTTAGAGGCTTAATTCATCATCACTTTTTACCTAAAACTAAAACCAACTTGTAAATTAAACAAAAATAAATTAAAATTTTGTCTAAAAAACATTTTCTAAAACTTCAACTTAAACTTATTTTAAAACTTAAACTTAACCCTTATTTTTACAAATTTAAAATTGAGATTTAAAATTTTTTAACGTTAACACCCTTTTTTTTACTTAGTAATTTAAAACCTCTTAAAAACTCAATTTCCAAACTTAAAATTTAAGTTTAATTGGGAATTAAATTTATGTAATTAAAAAATTAATTTTTTTATTATAATTTAAAATTTAATGCTAACAAAGTGTAAATTAACTTAACATAATAAATAACGTAACTTAAAAATTAAGCTCCTTTTGTAAATTAAACCTGTTTTTGTAAATTAATCCTAAAACTTCTAAAATAAGGATTAATATTTTAATGTCGCAATTAGTCTTAAAACCTTTTCTAAAAAAATTGCCTAACATTTCACTTTTCAGTTTCGAATTGACCTTGCCCGTTCATTCTCATTTAACTGTTAATCCCGTTCCATTCATTATTTCCCAGTTGTACAGTTTGTAACAGTTTTTTTCGTTTCATTTTATGGTTGTAATTTATGCGAGTCTATCGTCGCATCATATTTCGTCATTTATTTTTGCATTTTTTCATGGATGTAATTTATGCGAGGCCATGATCGCGGTTATTTTTATTTTTTGCATTTTGGGGATTTGTAATTTACGCGAGTGATCATCGCGATGCTTTCTTTACCGCTTTCATTATTTTCCGTACTTTATTTATGTCGTATAATAATTTGCCATTTTGCACGTTCTTACCGTTAATTTCCTCCTTCCGAAGGATTAGGTCTAGCCGTTTGACCGCCGAGTCAATAACCCTAATTTTTGACCGTTTCAAAAACCCTAATAGCCTAGGTGTCCCGCCGTGGACGAAAATGCCCTTTACCCTAGCATTAGGTCAAAGAGTCGCCGTACTCTGTTTAGGGTTTCCCGCCGTGGAATCCCTAATTTAACCCTAATTTAATTAACAAATTCAACATAGAAATAGGAGTTTCAAAACTCCACGTAAGCGTGTCCTTAAGATACGTTTACTCCCCTTGAAACCTTGACCACACTCAAGAAGTTTCTAACCTCCCTCTCGAGGGGAACTACGATTACTCTGATTCCATTCCCTATCCAGGATACGTAGGCACAAGATGCGATGTCTTGCCGAGTAAACTTAGGAATAACCCTTAGGTCTTTTAGGTCACTCTATCCCTTAGCTCAATATATATTAAAACAAATAATAAATAAAGATAAAAGGCATACAATAAACAAAAGGTTCTTGTAGAGTACTACAGAAGTTTAGGGTGCTAGTACTTTCCCTAAGCTTAACCAACCCCTTACCTAGGTCTCTCCCTGCAAAAATAGGTTTTCCCTCTTTTGACCTTTTCCTTCGGATAAATCAAAGGGCAGTTGTGAATTAAGAATTGTGATTCAAACTAATTAATAGTTTGATATCCTATTTCCACCGCAACAATTAGGATGATAATTCTCTTGTGATAATAGGTTCTAGAAATAATATGGTCTCTTATTGGCGATCGTTCGGGGTTTATATGACTGACCTGGAAAAATTTCCCCCAAGCCCTTGCTAGTGCATAGTAAGGTGAGGGCATGCTATGTCACTCTTGGATGTTTGTCGTTCTTTCAATCACCTTCAAATGGGTGAAAGAAAAATGTTTCATTTTCTTGGGAATTCGTGCATTTAGTTTTCTATGCTTCAAACGTCTTTTTGAAAGTGCCATAATTGCAACTCTTGGAAGATGAAATACTCAAGTATTATGTGTGAGTGATTTGACAAGTTTGGTGGAGTCTTTTGCATTCTAGATAATAATTTTTTGAAATGTCAGTGCTACTGTCTTTGAATCACTTTTCTGTCTTTAGTAACCATTTTCTTCTTTGTCGTTCTTACTTCCCTATACTTGAAAAGTCAGTGCATTATGGGCAAGAAATCACAGAAGAGTATTCACATGTCCCAGAAGAATGTTTCATCTTCTTGGATGAATTTTGTCTATTCTTCCATTGTTTCTGTTGTCATGAAAAATGGGCGGTCTGATGATGCCTTTACCAAAGTTGGTCCATCTTACTACTAGGAAATCTTTAGTACCATCGAGAATAAAAGAATGTGAAATAAGTATGGCGATGGCTCCATTCCATTTTTTTAATGTACTTTCTCTATCATGGGTTTTCATCTCCTCTTCATTGCCTTTGAGATAGAAGTTCTGAAGCATTTGGCAATGGCTCATTCGCAATTGCATCCTGCCAACTAGGCATACATGAAGGTTTACTAGTATTAGTGTGAATATCTAAACAAAAATCCTTTTGTGACACTTTTCATTCCTCTATTTAAATGTTACCATGGCTCTGCGACTCAGGCCTACGGTATAGGACTAGTCTATTTGGAGTCGATTGTGCTTAACTTTGAGCCTCTTCCAATGCTACAGTGGTTTGAAGATATGTTCTTTCTGGTCACTCCTATCAGCCATGAAGCGCATGTTACGGTTTGTGCCATTGGAGACAGAGTGAGGGGGGATATGTTGAGTTATTCCCTATGTACTAACTGGTAGTCCCTTTATGATGGGGAACTTTCTTTTACGTATATAAGGAAGATGATCTTTTTGATGAGGCTCGATACTAGAAGAAAAAGGTTATGAATTTTATCATCCTTATGCGATACTTAAGAGGAGGTATCCTTGTTGAAGAGGTTAAAAATATACGCTTGCATCGTCTTATTGATGTCTGACTGCTGATAGGGGCCCATTTCCGAGAAGAAAGAAGAACCATCTTTAGTGAGTTCTATAATTTTCAGTCTCTTTTACTTTTAATATGCCTATTTATGGCGTATTTGCTTTACCCATGATTATATGCAGATCATATGAGTGATGAAGTACAACTCCGACTTATAAGGCGAAGAAAATAGCCGATCAAAAGTGACGTTTTTTAGAGACCCTTCCAACTTTACCGAGTGTTTTGGGTCTGAATGCTTGTTTGTTGATGATGGGGTCTGGCTCCCGTTCCACCAGGGGTCACCGATATTCTTCCTCAGAAAAGGACCACTCTTACTTGGCTAATATGTTAGGCCTCTTATAGGAGAAGAACGAGCTACTTTGGCTCGGTATACCCGATGTGCTTCTGCTGCTTTATCCCTCGGTGGATCTGGCCATTGGTAGGCTTTTTGGTCCAACCGAAAATGTGTTATAAATCAATGACTCGAGGAAAGTGTCTGCAATGTAAAGCTCTAGTGGGATAAATACCTTCAAGAAGTAGATAAAGCTTCTACCTCTCTTACCGGGGTGAGGGATGACTTGCTCCCTCTTAATCTTGGCAACTCTCTTTTTGACCAGGTGATTGATCCGGTGAATACCATGGTGAAGAAGAACCAAGCTTTAACATCTATTTGAGGTAGCCTAGAATCTACTCAAAGGGAGTTAGAGTCTTTTCACCCTCAGAATGCTTTGATGACTCAACAATTGGCCTATTGCATGAGCGCTGCCCTTGAGGCAGTTTCAGAGTCGTTTGAGAATGCTTTGCAGCAAGTAGAGCATTTTCAATATCCTTTGACTATCTCCAGGAAACAAATTTGGTCAGATTGAGTAGTTAAAGATGGAAAGATTTTTTCTCTGCGGAAGTATCCATGACGACTTTTTTTCTTCAGTGTGTACTGCATGTAAAGTATCTTGTAATGAAAGCATATATGTGTATATATTGTTATTTTTGTAATAAAATGATTTTTTACCTATTGAATGTGCATATGTAAGATCCTGAGTGCATGACTATAGATCTTTTACAAACTTATGAGGTATTCCCTTGAAGTTAATTGGATGTCTCTAAGGTCGTGCCCGACTAAAGGTCAGTTCCCCTCCTCCGCCAGATGAAAACCTGGCCAGGATAGACATGTGACCAACCCACCGCGGCCTATGTAGTGGCTTGCTTCCAAAGATCATGGACATTTATTGCATATGAGAACTCTATTTGTGTATTTAGACGTATATAGTGTCTTCTGCAACACCACTAACTTCAGGTGGGGAACCGATTGCTCTAACTAGACGTATAAAGCATCTCTGATATCACCTTTGTCTTTTGATGTACCGGGCCTCGAGCTTGTATGTCATAGCTCAAACTCATCATTAATATGCACAAATATAATGTAACAAACATTTCTGAAATTGGCATCTTTCATTTATAACTGCAAAATGCCCATGTACTTGAGGATAATGTTTATACAATCACAATATTTAATAGAATTGAGGCAGACAAAACATATTCAGGTGAGATAGTCGCCGCTTATTCCTTTTACTAGCCACTATTGGTCTAGCCACTTTTGGAAGGAAAAATGTCCATCCTATTGAGTTATCTTATAACGGAAGCTACATTGATCTCCATGACCAGGCCTTCTCCTTGATCTTTTTGGAGGGTTTGGTAGATTTTTTTTGCCCCCTTTAAGTAGGCGGCGATAGTGGTCGGTTCTCCCTAAAGATTGTGAATTATGAGTTGACCACCCAGAGGTCCTTCCCATTTCCTACGAATACCTTCATCTCTAATATCCCCATGGACATGTAGTGGTTCCGTTGAACACCTGGAGGTCGGAACCTTTGTATAGACACAAGTTGCACCTGTCGAGGCCCATCTTCTCAAATAACTCTGAGTATATATTGTTGCATGAGCTGCCACCATTTATGAGGATTTCTTATACATCAAACGGCCCTACTATGGCGGTGATTAACAGGGGAAAAGTTTCATTGGGGACACCTCCGACTTTCTCAGAGTCACGAAATTCCAATATGGGCCGATCAAGAATCTTTGTCAACGAACCTGCATCCTTTATGTAGAAAATCATCATCTCGGTGATATTTTTCTTCAATGTCCCTTTGGAAATGATATTTTCCCATGGCATTCCTCCAGTGATGCAGGCATTTTAAGGGAACTTTCCTTTAGTCTTCTCCTTGCTTTCACTGGCGATCCCGACATTTATGGTCTTTGAGGGGGATATACCTTTAAGTGATTCCTCCCCATCTCTTTTTCCCCCTTGGCATACTCGGAAAATCGATCTTTCTTATATCATCCCTTCATTGGGATCCTTCAGATGGACACAATCGTTCGTTTTGTGGTCTTAACTCATACGGAAGCAGAAATACTTTGACTCATCAGTATGAGATGTTTCCCTGACGAGAAAAGGAAGTCAAATTCATGCCTTCCAAAATTTGGTGTTGATGTTATAGTGGTAGATCATTTCCCAAAAAATCGTCAGGGAGGTGTACTTGTCATATCATCCCTACATACCCCAGTCAGATTCATCTCGGCATCACCGGGAGTCCTTCCTGGCCGAACGACTAGAGTGAGTTTCGGTTGATGCGAGATTTTTGAAACCCGTACTCGTCTTCTCCTCTAGGAGCATGAACGACTCATATATGGTAAGCATCTCTTGGAAGGTGTTCACTTTCTTTCTTCCTATCTTCAACCTAAAGTGATGATTCGGTCCCTCAAGATGTCATTCTCAAAGATCCAGCACTGAAGTCCCTCTTCGGCCTCATCGACCTCGACAACAATTTATGTAAACTAGACTATGTAAGACCACAAGCTTTCCTTCTTTCCTTGGATGGTCCCATTCAAAGTGAATTCAGTCACATGTCGTCTACTCTAAACTATGAAGCGTGCAGAGAACCGCTCATAGAAATCTGTCCATAATGTAATTCTACAGTTTGGCAGGTTATTAAATCATAGCTTGGCGAGTACGATAAGAGTAAATGTAAATATCTTGCACTTAGATGCGTTATCCACACTGAAGTAAATCATTTGGTCATTGACAAGTTGCATGTGCTCGTTGGGGTCTCCTTTCCCATTATATTCGCCCAGCTTGAACGGCTTCTCCATGGACTTTTATATCTTGCTTTACAAAATTCCCACAACCAGGGGATGCTTTGGCTGCACCTTTCCCAACTGGCCTCTTGGCTGCACATTGTAGAGGATTTTTTCAAGGCAATATAGCCATTCTTTAAGTGCGTTTAAGTTTTGTTGTCGAGCGATGTTATACACATTGTACAAAAATTTGTTACAAAACTTACACTTCGAGATTTTCTTGCAGCATCAAGAGGCCAGGCAGGTCTTCCAATAGCAAAATTAGAGGCGAAACAGGAGGATTGATTGAAGTAACTTGAATATATCCAGTTATCTGTGGAACATGGACCATATATAGATGCAATGAAATCGCCACTCCAGGATTCACGGTGCCCAGAGAAGGAGGGATAAGTGGTTGATTGATCACTTCTTGAGCAGTAGAGGCAACCTCACTTAAAGTCGTAGAAATTGAAGATCTGGAAATTCAAGGAATTAGAATTGAGATGATGTTCAATTGAATCTAAACACGATTGAACTTCGAATTTGATTTAGAAAATTATTGATTCGTTGACCTGAGGAGTTTATGAACCGATGAATTGGAAAACGAACGTGAAATCAAGGAAATTGTAGGAATCAGAAGTTGATTCTCATAGACGGTGTCACTATTCCGTCCAGGAAACATAAATGAGATGAGAAGTGAAGGTTATGATGGACTAAAGCTTCTGATGAAGTGGAATGGGGGGACAATTCCACTATTTCCTTTAGGAACTAGAAATGAGATGAGAAGTGGTGGTTATGATGGATCAAAGCTTCTGATACGGTGGAATGAGGGGTCTGCAAGGAAATCACTGCAAGATTAATATCTTCACACTCAATTTATTTTATTTTATTTATTTTATTTTATTTTGTTTCATTTTTATTTGTTTTAATTACTTCACACTCATTTTATAAAATAAAAATATTTAGAGAGCAATATTGACGTTGTTTAAAATTAGCAAATCATATTTTCATGATATATATATATATATATATATATATATATATATATATATATATATATATATATATATATATATATATATATATATATATATATATATATATATATATATATATATATATATATATATATATATATATATATATATATATATATATATATATATATATATATATATATCATAACGAACTCGCTATTTGTTAGGAGTTTATTGCGGAGAGTCATTGGATACACTTACGGTTGAGATCTTTTGTGATTATCAGGATAATAATTCTCATGTGCTGAAAGATTTCAAAAAGAGTGTGATCTCTTCTTGACGGCGATCGAGATTGATATAATCGACTTAGATCAAAAAATATGAAAACATTAATTTCTTGAAATAAAAATCAAAATTCTAATTTGTTGTGAAATGATGTCCTCAATAACAGAACAAAGTCATGCGATAAAGATTGAATTTCTTGAACAAATACAAGAAACCCTATTAGGTTTCACAAAGGAAAAGAGAAGAAGGAAGAAGAATAGAGAATTGGTTAAATCTGTTTTACTATTCACTTTCTCAATAAGGGCTCAAGGATTACAAGTGAATACCAACAATTAATCTCTCCCAGACTAGCATGTTATTTATAAGAAAACTAACATATTAACCTAATGGGCTTTTACACACAGGTTCATTACAAAAGCTAACTTATGGAACAAGCTAACTTAAACAATTGGGCTTACAAATAAGACTTAATTCGACATACTAACTTAAATTACAAGTTAATATATTTTGACAGCATGCTTGAACAGACTTCGACTACAACATGCATAACTCCTATCGAAATATCAAGTTATCCTTGTCGACACTAAACTTCGATCCAAAATATCACAAATCTCCACCTTGGAATAAACTTTACACAAACAAGGGAACAAACTAGCTTTCATCATCTCTGGTCCTTTCAATGCTTCTAACGAACCCTCTTGAACAATAAGGGTTTGCATCTTCAAGCGCCACAAACCGAAATCATTCACACCAGTGAATTTCTCAATCTCATACTTTGTTGACGACATCTTCTCCTTCACGCTCACCACACCAGTTTGTTGTGAAACGATGTCGTCAATAACAAAACATAGTTATGAGATAAAGATTGAGTTTTTTGAAGAAACACAAGAAACCCTATTAGATTTCACAAAGGAAAAGAGAAGAAGGAAGAAGAATAGAGAATTGGTTAAATCTATTTTACTATTCACTTTCTCAATAAGGGTTCAAGAATTACAAGTGAATACCAACAATTAACCTCTCCCACCCTAATTAGAATATTCACCACGCTTACAAAGATGAGAGACTAGCATACTATTTATAAAAAAATTAACATACTAACCTAATGGACATTTACACACAGGCTCATTACACAAGCTAACTTAGATAACATGTTAACTTAAACAATCGGGCTTACAAACAAAACTCAATTCGACATACTAACTTAAATTACAAGTTAATATATTTTGACAACATGTTTGAGCATACTTTGACTATAGCATGCACAACTCCTGTCGAAATATCAAATTACTCTTACCGTCACTAGAGTTCAATCTAAAATACCACATAATTCTCTAACTTACATAAATATAATTAAAATGTGAAATTTATTGAGAAGCATAGTTGAAATTAAGAAAGAGAGAAATAATCTCAGAAATAACTGAATTGTTTAGTAGTGCTTCAATAATAAAATGTATATTTCAAAGAATATATGATAAATTTTATACAGAGCTCATAGCTAACAAACAAAAACTTGATTAACTTGTAACGAAATTAACAACTAATATCTATTTAGAACCAATTATAACAATTAACACAACTAACTCTAACATCTTCTATCAAGTTGAAATATAAATTATCATTTCCAACTTAAAAAAAACACTACAATTCAATGTAAAAGAAAATACAAAGGAACTCATCAAAAGAAAATTATAACAAAAAATAAACAAATTTGTAATTATATCGACCAAATGATTGTGATGTGTGAGAAACTTTTTATCTAAATCAATATTATTCCTCAATCGAACATAGAAAAAACTTAGTTTACTGAGACCAAAAAAAAAAACCTCAACCAATCACTTATTTGTTATCTATTAACGATAAGATAAGTCATGCTTACTTACTCAAGATCACAAATTTAATAATTAGAGATATACAAATAAAATAAAATAAATTTAAAAGAACTTTTTTACTATTTAAATAACTAAATGACAATAACATATATAAATAACTAAATCATTTTAATTTGTGACTTTATTGACTACATTGACCTATATTCTTTCTGCTTCATCATTGGAACATGTCCTTCGGCTATGTGTTCTAGATGTTATCTAGAAAATGTAACTTTTCTTTATTATATTTGTAATTGTGAAGCTTCTATGTTAAATTATTGTGTGGTTATTATTGTTAATATATTTAAGTTATTTCTATTATTAAAAGGTATGATTTAGTTTTCTCTTTAAATATAATCTCCGCATTATAAAAACTTGTAAAGTGGATGCATCTATTTTTACTTTTTTTTTATAAATAATGTGTAATGCTTTATATAGCAAGTCTCTTGCTCTTAATAACAATAAGGAATTCTCTCATAAAACCAGTATGATAGCTATTATCATTTTAATAATTGGTATTAAAGTTTTATTATTGGAGCCTGATATATAGTAATTGAGTGTGAGAAACAGTTGGGGTGAGAAAAATAAATGTGTATTAAGAAAGAAATTATAATTTTCTTTTAAGTAAAGGGAGTTTAGAAGAACGACGGAAAGGGGTAGTAGTAGTTTCGTATATTATGATATTTTCAAGTTTGATGGTCATTATGACCATTGAGCGTTGATAGAAAATTTTCTCCGTTGGAAAGAATATTGGGGTCTCATTGAGAACGAGATATTGGTTGTCGCAGCATGAGTCGAGCCAATAGATGAGAAATACAAATTTATTGAAGAGTTTAAATTGAAGATCTTGAAGGCAAAAAATTACCCTTTTCAAGCAATTTTTCATGACGTGCTTGAAATAATCCGTAATAAAGACGCATCTAAAAGTATATGGGATTCGATGACGCCAAAATTCTAGAGTCCAAACTAAGCCAAAACGGCGCAATTGCAAGCTTTACAAAGAGATTTTGAGATTCTTCAAATGAAAGAAGAAGAAAATGTTAATGCGTATTTCTCTCACACTCTAACCATTGCTAACAAAATGAAAGGTCGTGGTTAAAGTATGAATCAAACAATCATTATTGAGAAGATTTTGAGATCAATGGTCTCAAATTTTGATTATGTGGTATTCTCAATTGAAGAATCCAACATTTTGAATACAAGATGAGTTGCAAAGTAGTCTTCTTGTTCATGAACAAAAGATGAAAAACCATGGAGAAGAAGCGGAAGTTTTTAAGATATCACATGAAGATAGAACCGGAAGAGGAAAAGGTAGACGCATATTTAGAGGAGGTCGGGGAAGAGGAAGGGGTGACAACCCTACAATAATGTTGTTGTAAAGTGTTTTCGGTTTCATCGGTTAGGACACTATCAATATGAGTGTCCTGAATAGAAGCAAGAGCCAACTACGTTGAATTTTAAGAGAAAGGCGAAGAAGAGATATTATTGGTGTTCTATGTTGAAATCTGTGAGATATTAGATTCAACTTTAGTATGATCGAATGGTAGCTTCTTGGTTCGACAATTTAAAAGAATCTTAACATGTCGTCGAAGTTTGTTCACATGTTGTAGTTGAAGTAAGCTAGGAGTGTTAGCATGTCGAATTGGGGCTTGGTTGTAAGCCCAATTGTTTAAGTTAGCTTGTTCCCTAAGTTAGCTTATGTAATGGCATGTGTGTAAAAACCCATTAGGTTAGTATGTTTGTTTTTTTTATAAATAGCATGTCAGTCTCTCATCTTTGGGGTGTGGTGCAAATCCTAATTAGAGTGAGAGAGGTTATTTGTTATTCTGTAACACTTGTAATCTTGTTTGGAATAGAAAGTAAATAATAGCAGTTTATAAGTCTATAAATAGACTAGTTCTCTCAGGTTGTTGAGAGAGATTAATTGTTGGTATTCACTTGTAATCTTTCAACCCTTATTGAGAAAGTGAATAGAAAAACATATTTAACCAATTATATATTCTACTTCTTCCTTCTTCTCTCTCTTTTGTAAAACCTAATAGGGTTTCTTGTGCTTATTCAAGAAGCTCAATCTTTTTCTTATATTTTGGTTTGTTCTTGACGACATCAATTCACAAGAAACTGGTGGGGTGAGTGTGGAGGAGAGGATGTCGTCAATAAAGTATGAGATTGAGAAATTCAGCGGTGTGAATGATTTCGATTTGTGGCGCTTAAAGATGCAAGTCCTTCTTGTTCAACAGGGCTTACTAGAAAGCGTTGAAAGGATCAGAGAAGATGGATGTTGCCCTATCGGAGAAAGAAAAGACATTGTCAATTAGCAAGTTCTTCTATTGTATCCAGTTGATAAAGCTTCATGAAGAAAGCTAGTTTGTTCCCTTGATATTCCAGTGCTTGTTCCAAGGAGGAGTTTTATGAGATATTGGATATAACTCTAGTATAATCGAAGGGTAGTTTCTTGGTTCGACAATTCGAGAGAATCTTAGCATGTCGTTAAAGTCTGTTCACATGCTATAGTCAAAGTATGCTATGAGTGTTAACACATCGAATTTGGCCTTGGTTGTAAGCCCAATTGTTTAAGGTAGTTTGTTTCCTAATTTAACTTATGTAATGAGTCTCTATGTAAAAGACCATTAGGTTAGTATGTTAATTTTCTTATAAATAGCATGCTAGTCTCTCATCTTTGGGGTGTGGTGCAAATCCTAATTAGGGTATGAAAGGTTCTTTTCTATTCTATAACACTTGTAATCTTGTTTGGAAGAGAAAGTAAAGAATAGCAGTTTATAAATCTATAAATAAACTAGTTCTCTCACGTTGTTGAGAGAGGTTAATTGTTGGTTTCACTTTTAATCTTTGAATCCTTATTGAGAAAGTGAATAGGAAAAACATATTTAACCAATTCTCTATTATTATTCTTCTTTCTTTTTTCCCTTTTGTAAAACCTAATAGAGTTTCTTGTGTCTATTCAAGAAACTCAATCTTTTTATCATATTTTGATTTGTTCTTAACAACATCAATTCACAACAAAATCAAACATAGAGAGAAGGAAAAGTGTGATTTCTTGAATTTGGATGCAACAATCATATGAGTGAAAACATGGAGTGGTTCTCAGATTTAGATGAAGGCTTCAGACTTACTATAAAACTTAGAAATGACAGTAGAATGGTTGTTATTGGAAAAGGCAATGTTCCTATGAAAGTGAACTGATTTACTCTGGTAATTTTGAATGTTTACTATATACCTAAGTTAAATAAAAAATTTATTGAGCATAGGATAACTACAAGATAAAGGCTTATCTATTTTGATTCAACATGGAAAATGTATGAAATATCATCAAACAAAAGGATTAATTATGGAAACAATCATGAGTGGAAATAAAATGTTATATTTAGTGGCTTCCATGATGCCAAATAAGTCTACATGATTTCAAAATGTGTTAGAAAATGAATCTTATCTTTGACGTTGTTGGTTTGGTCACTTAAGCTATCAAGGATTGTGGGCGCTTTTTTATAAGAAAATAGTAAATGGGTTACCTTCAATCCAAATTCTGAAGAAGCTATGTATAAAGTGTTTAATCAGCAAATAACATAAAGACTCAATGTCTTAATAGAGCTTATGGAGAGCATCAAATAAACTTCAACTTATGGACACACACACACATATGTGTGTGTGGACCCATTAAACCAAAATCGAACAACAACAAAAGGTACTTTCCGTGTTTTATAGTTAATTTTACTCGTAAGAGATGAATTTATTTCTTACATGAAAAATCAGAGGATTTTTTTGAAATGTTTAAAACTTTTAAAGCTTGTGTTGAAAAGGAGTCAGTTGCATATATCACCTCTATGAAGACAGTGAGACATGGTGAATTTACAACAAATGAGTTTGAATAATTTTGCAAAGCTCATGGTATAAGAAGACAACTGACTGCAGTCTATACTCCTTAACAAAATGTAGTTGTCGAGAGAAAAAATAGGATGATAATGAACATGGCACACTCTATATTGGTTGAGGAGTAAGTTCTTAATTTTTTTCCCAAAGTTGTAAAATGGAGTGTGAATATTCTCAGTAGTTGTCCTACATTGGTTGTGCAAAACAAAACTCTAGAAGAGGAATGGAGTGGTGTGAAGCCAATAACAAAATTACTTTTGAGTTTTTGGGTGTGTGGCTCATGCACATATTCCAAACCAGAAAATAAGCAAGTTAGATGATAAAATCAAGAAATGAGCTTTGCTTGGAGTAAGTGATGAATCAAAGGCCTACAAGCTATATGATCCCGTTTCCAAGAAAATAATTATTAGCAAGGATGTGATTTTTGAAGAAGATGTATGTTAGAACTAGGACAACAACAAAGATGAATGCAGACTAGATGTTTTAGAATGGAAAATGATTATGAGAATGATATTGAAGAATGAGTGAAGGGGAATGAAAAGGGAGACAACAATGGAAATGAATAGGGAGGCAATAATGATGATAATAAATTTTATTGAATCTAATTCATCTTTTAGTGAATCACATGAGGGTGAATCACCAAATATGGTTGAAGGGGGCGTAAGAAGAACACCTTCTTATTTGGAAAATTATGATATTGGCGAAGGCTTATCTGATGAAGATAAATTGAATGCAATGAGGATGCTCACTAAATATGATGTACTCTCATTTGAGAAATCTAGCAAGAGAAATAAGTGGAGGGATGCAACGAAGGGGGAAATTGGGAGCTTACTATTCTACCAAATGGAATCAAACCAATTAGAGTTAAGTGGGTTTATAAAACTAAGCTCAACAAGAATGGAGAAATAAATAAGTACAAGGATACTAGTGGCAAAAGGGCTTACAATAATACCTAGTTGACTACACCAATGTATTTGCTATAGTGGTCAGACTAGATAACATTCGATTTATACCTTACTTGGCTACTCAACATAGTTGGGATGCTTTTCAGTTGAATGTCAATAGTGCATTTCTTCACGGTGAACTTAATGAAGAGGTGTTTATGAAGCAACCATTAAGATATGAGAAGAAATGTGAAGAGGGGAAAGTTTACAAGCAGAAAAAGGCTTTGTATAACCTTAAGCAGACACCAAGAGCATGGTATAGCAATATAGAAGCATACTTCGTTTGCGAATACTGAGAAATTTTTTTATGAACATAAATTGTTTACAAAAACAAAGGAATGAAGTAAGCTTTTAATAGTAAGTCTTCATGTTGATGATTTAATATATATAGGGAATGATAAGAATATATGTGATGAATTTAAAAATTCTATGATGGTAAAATTTGACATATCTAATTTAGGAAGGATGTAGTACTTTTGGGAGTTGAGGTAATATAAAATCCAAATGATACTTTTGCGTGTCAAAGAAGGTATGCTCATGAAGTCTTAGTGAGGTTTGGAATTGATAATAGTAACATTGCATAGTCTTATTATGTCAGGAACAAAGTTATCAAAGAATAATGAAGGAACCAAAGTTGATGCAACTTTATACATGAAGATGTTGGCAGCTTGATGTATTTGACTGCAACAAACCTGATTTAATGTATAAAGTAAGTCTCATTAGTAGATTCATGTCTTGTCCAACTAAATTTCACTGGCTTGCAGCAAAAATGATACTAAGGTATCTCAAAGATACTACTGAATTGAGTATTTTTTTTTTTTACAAAAAAGAGGCAACGAGAGTCTAATAGGTTGGAAAAATCGTAACTAAACATGGTTATCGCTTGAAACCATTCTCGAGTATAGACTCTCATTGGTTGTCTATATCACAACAGACACTTTTCGCATTTACTTCAGTAAACCTTAAACAGGGCACACAGAAAACCGTTTTATAAAGAGAAACTTCTTTAATTACTCTTGCATTATTATCAATATAGATATAAGTTATAATGACACGCCAACTTGCACGATATTTGACGATACTTTTTGCACCTCATCTAATATATGACAATATGGCTTCTCCGCTTTCATCTCGAATTCAAATATTCCCATACTCAATTTAGATAATTTTTATGTGAATTACTGTTTTGACTTGTTACACTCTTGAAGATAGGACTAGAGGCTTTTTTTTTATTAAAAAAATAAATTAAATGGACTTTTTCTTATAAGAAAAAAATCTACTTGTTAAAACATGCAAAAAGTAGTAATTATCTTAATTGATAAGATATGTACAACAACACTCATCCAATTACTTTCTTAGTATTATATAAACGATTAGTATTATACAAACGATAAGATGAGTCATGTTTTCGTACTCATAATCACAAAATAAGTTTAAAAGATAAATCATTTTTATTATTGAAATCACAAAATAAGTTTAAAAGATAAATTATTTTTATTATTGAAATAAAAAAATGACTTTTATACTTTATATATATATATATATATATATATATATATATATATATATATATATATATATATATATATATATATATATATATATATATATATATATATATATATATATATATATATATATATATATATATATATATATATATATATATATATATATATATATATATATATATATATATATATATATATATATATATATATATATATATATATATATATATATATATATATATATATATATATATATATATATATATATATATATATATATATATATATATATATATATATATATAATTTTAATTTGTGGATGTGAATTTGTGACTACATTGACCACACTAAAATTATCCAAATGCATATATAAATTATGAGTTAACTTCTAGAACAAGGCACGGAGATTTTGGATCTAGGTGTTAGGTGTATATTAATATATTCATCCTCACTTTCTTTCAATTATTGTGCATTTTAAATTTGGTGAAAAAATATCTTATTCAATACCTTACGTATTGACTGAAAATATATAATAATATATTAAAATTATATTCTTCAAATCAAATTGTAATTAATAATGATATTGACACTGATATTTTAGGCTATTGACTTGAAAGTATTTAAATTATTATAGCTAAATGATTTGGACCATAAATTGACATTAATCGATTAAAGAAAAAGAGAAAATTGATGTGATTTTTACTATTTACAAATGAAAATATTATAAATGTATTTTTTTTATCACACCTATACAATTTTTTTTCTTATTTTTGCTATCTAAATAATACTCCCTCAGTCGTTTTGGAAAAAAAAATTGTGCCAAAATATAAGTCGTTTTGTAATTTCTCGGTAGAATTAATTTTTTTCTTCCTAAAATACCCCTAATTCATCTCTTTTTCTATAATTTTCATAATTCACCAGCGGTAGAGTCCTTCGGATGTTGAATGGTCTCGTTCCGTTCCTGTGTATAAAGGAAGTAACCCGTGGGTATCTTCTATTGATTAACGAACTGGGAATCAGAGCTCTTCCGGATCTTCGGTAACTGGAGCATCCATGAAAGCGAGAACTTTGCCTTTTTTACCCCTCTCTTTTTCCTTATCGCCTTAGTCGGCATTTCATAAACTGTTAATAGACCCATAATCTTCAGGAAGGACGAAAGCCTTTCTCTTTGGGGACCGGTGTGTGCTATAGTAATGTATGGCGCTCACTCTGAAAATGAAAGGGCTGATTCACTGACTGGTCTTCCAGAGCGTCTCTTTCCTTGTGATAATTCTTTCTTGTATTCCAATGCAGAGTAACATTATGAATATTGTTTTTTAATGCATTAGTCCAATTTTTTTTATAGAAAAAGTCTTCCTCTCATAAAACTCTATATTAATTTTTGATTTTTTCAAAATTCCTCTCTCTTAGGAATATATTAACTCTCAATTAAAACTTAGAAAAAGACACGTATAAATTTAATTAATTTAATATTTTATTTATGAAATATATTGGAATAAATACAATCTAGATATTCCATCGACAAATCATAATGATTAATCTTGTATATTTTGAAACAAGAGATTTTGAGTGTTTTTAAAAAGGATAATATTGGAATACCCTATAATATATTTACAAAACTAGCAAAAGTTAATAACTTCTTTGGTATCTGTAAAAAGTCTAAAACAACTTATAAAAAAAATAGAGAGAGTATTTAAGTACATTTATTATATTTTCATTAGTAAAAATTACACTTAATAATTTTCATACAAGTGTTCTTCTAAAATAAAATAAGTTTAACATCATTTACCATTTCCTCTACTTTATTCGAACAAATTTCATAATCAACATGAACATCCACCAAAATTAAATTTTAATCCTCAATTGAATTTTCTAATTTTAAAAATCAAATATGATCTATTTTTATAATTAATCTTGACAAATCTAAACTAACATTAATGTAATATTAAATTAAAAATATAATAATTAAATTAAAAAAATTATTAATAAATGATTCTTTTAAATTTCAAATTTAATTTTATAGATGCAGATTATGATATTCGTTTGAAAAAAGTGGAGGGATTGGTACATGAAAGGTTAAGAAATTTTTGGCTTTATTATTGTAATTATTTTTGTACATATAAATAATTTCAATTCATTCAATAAGATAAAAATATATTCAAAATTATTATTATTATTATTTTATTTTTTTATTGAAAATTTAATATCTGAATTTAATACCGACTTATTCAAAAGAGACTATCGTTCATTTGCACGTAAAATCAAGGTAATAAAATAATTTGTCTTGCATAATTCATCAACTTATGTATGTGGATCCTATGTATGTACACATATGTTATGAATATTTTAGAAAATTAAAGCCTATTTAATTTACCTTAAAGTATTACTAAATGACTATTCAATTTACATAAAACCTTATTGATTTACATAAAGCATATTTAATTTATATTTAAAAATTATTAAAGGTTAAGAATATTTCCTATCTAATATACTCATAGTCAAAACGAGAAGTTGACTAATGTTAAGAATATCCTTGATGTCATTGAACAATTACAAGAGAGACTTTTTTTTTATAAAAAATATTAACTATTTAATAGCGTGACGAAACATGTAGAACGTAAACTTGACCATCATAAACTTTTTCACGCACAAAATGAATATTCATCTCAATGTATTTTGAGTGTTGGTGTTGAATGAGATTACCTGATAAGTAGACAACACTAAAAATATCACAATATATTACAGTGGCTTTCAGGACAATACTCTGGAGTTCTAAGAAAAAAATTTGAATCCAACAAGATTTAGAAAAAAACCATAGAAATGCCACAACACCCTGATTCTACATTAGAACGAGAAAGATCCACTTGTCATTTAATAGGCCATGAAATTAAATTATTTCCAAGATAAAAACAATAATCAAACATGGACATGCGTGTGTCCAAACATCCTCCCTAAATTAGCATCACCATATGTTATGAGTTTGAAGGATGGATATAAATGTTACGCGTGAGTGATTGTCCCTTTAATGGATCGATTCGCTTCAAGGCAATCATGTGTTTATTTGATTGTGCATAAAAAGACATACCTGCTGAAATGACATAAGAGATTTCAGGTCTTGTGAAAATACGATATTGCAGTTTTCCAACAATACTTCTATATTTATTAGGATCATAATTTGGGTTGCTTAAGGTTCCGCTAAGTTTTGTTTTTGTATCCATTAGAGTAGAAATCTATTTACACGATAACATGTCAACTTTTTCAGCGATTTCTTTGACATGTTTATGTTGAGAAAGAAATATACCACCTAAGTGGCTTGTAACTATGATACATATGAAGTAACTGAAAAGATCTAAAATCTTTCATAGCAAATTCATAACTCAATTTAGACATGATAGATTGGCGAAGAGGGCCGAATAATGCAGTGTGAATGATGTTGTCTATGTAAATAAGAATATAGATTGTTTCATACCCATAATGGTATATGAATAAGGAGTGGTCAGATACACTATGAGAGAAATCCAAAGTAGCAACAAATCTAGTGAAGTGTTGGTACCAAACATGAGACACTTTTTTGAGGCCATAGAGAGACTTCTTCAACAAACACACATAATCAGGATTTTGAGTATCATGAAAGCCGGGAGGGTTTTCATGTATACGAGTTCATATAAATTCTCATGTGAGAGAATTTTTGACATCTAACCAATGAAGACATCATGTTTTTGAAAGTGCAATACTTAGAACTATCTTTATAGTTATGGGTTTAACTTTTGAGCTGGAAATTTCACCATAATCAACCTTAATTTGTTTATTGGAACCATTACATACTAACTAAGTCTTATACCTCTCAAAGAAACTCTCAACTTTCTTCTTCTTCTTCAAAATTCACAAACTTCAATAATGTTAACATTAGAAGGATGTGGAATTAAATCCCACGTTGTATTTTAAATAAGAGCATTATATTCATATTTCATGGACATTTTTGAAAATTATGATCTTGTAATTCATTAATAGAATTTTTAGGAAAAGGAGAAAATTGATTTGAACTAAAAGTCTGGATATGGAGAAATTGACGAGACATAAAGATGTCATGTTGTGCTCGGGTGGTCATTTGAGGAGAGAATGAAGGATTAGTTAAAGGAGGATTAGGTGTAGGTATTTTATAGGGAGAAGTTATGTTAGACGTACTAGTGATTTATGGAGAAGAAGCTTGTATTTATGGATTTTTAGGTAATGTTGGTTAGAGTGTAGTAATGGTTATCTGAGAGGGTATGGTGAGTGATGTTGTCGTGGTGGTGGAAGGTTGGTTGTGTGAGGTAGATTCGTTTGCAGGAAGGTGTGATGTAGTTTGAAAAAGATGATAAGGAAATGGTGTATCACTTGTATCCCAAAAAAAGTATACCATGAGGACTCAGAAGCATTTGAATTTGAAAAGGAAAAAGCGTTTTCATAAAATACGGCGTGTCTATAAATGATGATTTTACAATATGACAACTCAAAACATTTATAACATCTATGATTTGATGGATATCCTAAAATTACAATTGGTGTTGGTCTTGCTTAGAAGTTTAATTCTTATAGTGGAAAGGATGAAGAGAAAACAAATACAATCAAACACTTTAAGATGAGAGTAGGAAGGTGATTTTTGATAAAGTGTTTGAAAAACTAGTTTCTTATTGGGTAGAATGCATAAGAGATAAGTAGTCATTTGAACTGCATGATGCTAAAAGGAATGTGGCATTGACACATGAGCAAGAAGAATGCGATAATATTATTAATAAGACAAATTTTTTGCTCATCTTTTCCATTATAAGGTGATGTGTGAGGACATGAAAATCTGAATGTCATTCCGCTTTGCTCACAAAAGTTATGAAAAAAAGAGTTTCCATACTCCTTTATTTTATCAAATTGAAAACATTTAATAACTTTTTTCAAATTGTTTTTTAATGTGATTACAAAATTGGAGAAATATATTTGAGTGAGCTTGTGATTTATTTGCTAGAGGAAACGTCCACAAAACTTCTTTAAATCAACAAGAAATAAAATATAATAGCAACGAACACTAAAACTAAGAGTTGGTGTTGTCCATATCACAATACAATATCAAAAGGTAATAAAGTAGAAGTCAAAGACTCATAAAAGAGTAACTTTATTTGTTTTCCCAGTTAGCAAGACTTATAAAAGAAATTGTTTCAACAGTTATTACTAAAGATAGAATTGTTTTGATAAAGATAATTCAAAATATATACTCCTAAAAGATTACACCATATTTCATTGGATAAATCAACCAAGGTTGATGGTGTTGATCTTGAATGATATGTTCTTGTAGTGACAGGATAAATATCACTCAAGCTACTACATCTTATTAAAGGCACCAGTGTCTGAAAATCCTTCACCGAAAAACGAAAAAGGGTTAAATTCAACAAAAACTTCATTATTAATGATAAATTTTCTCACAAAAACAATATTTTTTTTTATCAATTTGAATCCATGAAAGACATTGATTAAGGTTAAGGGATATTGAGGATTTTCTAATAATGCATTACCACAACCAATTACTAGAATATTATGACCATTAACAATAGTAATATTATTGATTACATTAAAATAAGACGTAAGATTAATGTGAGATATTGAATCAAACTCTAGTATGATCGAAGGGTAGCTTCTGGTTCGACAGGGATTAAGCATGAGATTGAAGTCTATTCACATGCTGCTGTCGGAGTAATGCGTATTGTAGTCAAAGTTTGTCCTAACATGCATTAGTAAATATTGCTAGATTTATTAGCATATTAAATTGGGCCTTGCTTGTAACCCCAATTATTTAAGTTAGCATGTATCCTAAGTTAGCTTGTAATGAGTAATTGTTAAAAAGCTCATTAGGTTAGTGTGCTAATTTTCCTATAAATAGCATGCTAGTCTCTCATCTTGACATAAGGAAAAATAGGAAGATAAAATCTTAATTTAAGTGAGAGAGGTTATTTTTTTATTCTTGTATACTCGTAATCTTGTTCTAAGAGAAAGAAAAGAATAGCAGTTTATAACCAATCCTTGTTGTTTCTTATTATTTTACCTTGTTTTCTGTATTAACCCTAATCCTTGTGTGTTTCTTGATCATAAAGAAACCATTTATATTTTGTTTCAAGGTATCTCATTCACAACAAATTGATGTGGTGAGCATAGAGAAGATGCCTTCAACAAAGTATGAGATTGAAAAGTTTACCGAAGTGAACGACTTTGGTCTGCGGCGCTTGAAGATAAAAGCCCTACTGGTTCAGCAGGGTTGCTTGGAAGCATTGAAGGGAGAGACAACCATGGTCAGACATGATTTAGAAAGCCCACGTTGCAATATTGTTGAGCCTAGGTGATAAGGTTCTTCGACAGGTATCAAAGAAGACTACAACATCGGGATTATGGGTGAATCTTGAAAGTTTGTATATGACCAAATCTATGGTGAATCGACTCTACCTGAAGCAAGCTTTATATTCATTCAAGATGAGCAAAGACAACGTGTTGGGTGAGCAGATGGATATGTTCAACAAGATGATTCTAGATCTTGAAAATATTAATGTGAATATTGATGATGAAGATCAAGCATTGTTGTTGTTGTGTGCTTTGCTCAGAACACATGCTCACTTCAAAGAAACACTCATGTATGGAAGAGAGTCCCTGAGCTTTGAAGAAGTTTAATCAGCCTTGTATTCTAAGGACTTGAACAAACGAAAGGAGCATAAACCTTCGACGGTGGGAGAAGGTTTGGCCGTTAAGGGAAAATTCTTGCAAAAGGATGGTAAGTTCGACAAGAAGAAAGGCAAAAGTCAGCAGAAGTCTTATAATGGTGAAACATATGGTATTCGATGTTATCACTGTAAGGAGGAGAGTTACACAAGAAAGGTGTGCCCTGAACACCTAAAAGATCATGGAGGCAAGGATAATGGCAACACATCCATTGTTCAAGATGACTTCGACCCATCTGATGTTCTTGTGGTTTCAAGTGGCGATTCAAGAAAAGAATGGATTATGGATTCAGGTTGCACTTGGTACATGACTCCAAACAGAGAATTGTTCGAGGAGCTATGTGATCAAGATGGTGGATCGGTGTTGTTGGGAAACAACAAATCTTGCAAAGTTACAGGTAATGGATCTGTGAGATTCAAGCTCCATGATGAGTCAATAAGGTTATTGACTGAAGTCAGGTATGTACCTGACTTGAAGAGAAATTTAATTTATCTTGGTGAATTTGATAGAAAGGGATACATTTTTCAAGGAGATAAAAGTATCCTAAGAGTCATGAAGGGGTCGAAGGAAGTCTTGAGAGGCATGAAGAAACAAGGCTTGTAAACCCTTGAGACTGAGGTTGTAAATGGTTCGACAAATGTTGCATCCATGAAACCTGTGTCGAATATAAAAGTATGGCACATGAGATTGGGCCATGTCAGCGAAAGAGGCCTGGTCGAATTGAGGAAGCAAAACCTGCTAGGAGGTGACAAAGTCGAAAAGTTGGAGTTTTGTAAATCTTGTGTATTTGGTAAATTTTGTAAGGCGAAGTTTAACAAAGGCAAGCAACGAACACATGGATCCATGGATTACATTCATGCTGATCTTTGGGGGCCTGCAAGGAATCCTTCACACTCAGGTGCAAGGTATTTTCTATCCATCGTTGATGACTATTCCAGAAACCTATGAATGTTCATTTGAAAGACGAAGGATGAAACTTTTGAGAATTTCAAAAGTTGGAAGGTTCTAGTCGAAACTCAAACTGGCAGAAAGGTTAAGAGGTTAAAAAGAGACAATGGACTTGAGTCCTGCAATGAAGCGTTCGACAATTACTGTGTTGAGTCTGAGATTTCAAGGCATAAGACTATAGCAGGTACTCCTTAACAAAATGGCTTAGCTGAGAGATTTAATCGAACAATCCTTAAAAGGGTTAGATGCATGTTAGTTAGTGCTGGATTGAAGAAGGTGTTTTAGGCAGAGGCTGTTTTGACAACAACCTATTTGATAAATAGATGTCCCTCGACTGCCTTGGGAATGAAGACACCTGAAGAAGTTTGGTTGGGACATCCACCTAGTCTCGACAAACTGAGAGTATTTGGATGTGTGGCCAATGCTCATATTAGGCAAGACAAGGTTGAACCTAGAGCTCTGAAATGCATGTTCATGGGATATCCCGAAGGAGTCAAAACTTATAGGCTATGGTGCCTAGAGCCAGGTCACAGAAGGTGTATCACCATTCGAAATGTAGTTTTTAATGAAGCAGAGATGAATTTCAAGAAAATTGATGATGCTGACAAAGAGATGGAACATGGAGAGATTCATGTTGAGGTGGAGCATGTTGATGCTGAATTATGTATCCCAGATGAAGTTGAAGAAGATGCAGAAGATGTTGTCGAAGATGAGGAGACTGATAATGACTACCTGCTAGCAAGAGATAGGTCGAGGAGAGTCACCAAGCCACCTCAGAGACTTGGGTATGCAGATTTTATAACTTATGCCTTAATCTCTACAAGTGAGGTTCTAGACGATGAACCTAGAGACTATAAGGAAGTTATGAGGATTCGAAAGAAGACTAAATGGATGAAGGCCATGGATGATGAGATGAAATCTCTTCATGATAACAACACCTGGGAACTGATCAAGAAACCTGCTGGAGCCAGGTTAGTTAGCTGTAAATGGATTTTCAAAGTTAAGGAAGGAATCGAAGAGTGGCGTCAAAGAGATACAAGGCAATATTGGTTGCTAGGGGGTTCACTTAGAAAGAAGGTGTCGACTTCAATGATGTGTTCTCTCCTGTTGTGAAGTACAGATCCATTCAAGTGTTGCTTTCCACGGTGGCCCAATTCGACCTTAAACTGGAACATATGGATGTGAAGACTGTGTTCTTGTATAGTGATCTAGATGAAACAATCCTTATGAGGAAACCTAAAGGGTATGTCGAAAAAGGGAAGGAAGATTATGGTGCAAGCTGAATAGATCTTTACATAGACTAAAACAATTTCCTCGATAATGGAATAGGAGATTCGACAAGTTCATGGCACGCATAAGTTTCATTAGAAGTCAGTTTGACCACTGTGTTTACTTCATATTTCGACCTGGTAATCCATTTGTTATTTTGTTGCTTTATATGGATTATATTCTAATAGCAAGCAACAATGTCGGAGATGTAATGAGGGTAAAGGCTAAACTCAATAAGGAGTTCGACATGAAGGATCTGGGAGATGCGTCCAGGATTCTTGGGATTGACATCTGAAGAGATAGAAAGCAGTCGGAATTATGTTTATCTCAAAAGGCATACCTACGGAAGATTCTCGAAAAGTATGGTATGTCGAATTCAAAGCCTGTTGTGACTCTGACAAACCCTCAATTCAAGCTGAGTGTAGATCAGTGTCCCAACACTGATGTCGAAAAAAATATATGAATAGCATTCCATATGCTAATATAGTAGGTTCTTTGATGTATGTTATGGTATGTACTAGACCTGACATAACATATGCAGTAAGTCTTGTAAGAAGGTTCGTGGCAAATCCTAGAAAGGCTCACTGGCATGCATTGAAGTGGATTCTAAGGTACATAAATGGGTCTCTAAATATAGTCCTAATTTATGGTGGAGCCTTGGGTGAAGGTAGTAAATCAACAATTGAAGGATATGTCGACTCTGATTATGCAGGTTGTATGGATTCCAAAAAATCTATTTCTGGATATGTGTTCACTATGTTTGGGACAACAATTAGTTGGAAAGCTACACTTCAGAAGGTCGTTGCCTTATCAACCACTGAAGCGAAATATATCACCCTAACTGAAGTCGTGAAGGAAGCAATGTGGCTTGAAGGTTTTACAAAAGAGTTGAAACTTCAAGGCCGAGTTATCACTGTTAAATGTGATAGTCAGAGTGCAATACACATGTCAAAGAATTCATCCTATCATGAGCCAATCAAGCACATTGATGTGAGGCTGCATTTAGTTAAAGGGGTAATCGAGCGTGGAGAAGTCCAAGTGTTAAAGCGTTCGATAAATCATAATGTTGCTTATATGATCACCAAGATGTTGCATAGTTGCAAGTTTCTCCACTGTATGCAATTGATAAAGTTGGATGAAGAAAGCTAGTTCCTTGATATTATAGAGTTAAATCCAAGGTGGATATTTGTGAGATATTGGATCGAACTCTAGTATGGTCGAAGGGTAGCTTCTGATTCGATAAAGATTAAGCATGAGGTCGACGTCTATTCACATGTTGCTGTCGGAGTAATGCGTGTTGTTGTCGAAGTTTGTTCTAAGATGCATTAATAAATATTGCTAGGTTTGTTAGAATATTGAATTAGGCCTTACTTGTAAGCTCAATTGTTTAAGTTAGCTTGTACCCTAAGTTAGCTTGTAATGGGTAATTGTTAAAAAGCCCATTAGGTTAGTGTGCTAATTTTCTTATAAATAGCATGCTAGTCTCTCATCTTAGCATAAGGAAAAATAGGAAGATAAAATCCTAATTCAAGTGAGAGAGGTTATTTTTTTTATTCTTGTATACTTGTAATCTTGTTCTAAGAGAAAGGAAAGAATACCAGTTTATAACCAATCCTTGTTATTTCTTATTGTTTTACCTTGTTTTCTGTGTTAACCTTAACCTTTGTGTGTTTCTTGATCATAAAGAAACCGCTTATATTTTGTTTCAAGGTATCTGATTCACAATAATTACCTTCATTTGTTATCATGTGAGATGTATCCCCGATGTTAATTAACAATTGTCAGTCAAGAGGAGCAATAGATAGAGTGTGCATATTGGCTTGAATATTTGTTGGTGCATATGATGACTCAGTTGTAACAACATGCGCTTAATGTGGTTTTACCCCAAGAATAATATGTTGATGATTTGAAGCTATTGGATTTTTCCAATTGCTAGTTGTAAGATAAGGGCAAGGAGGAGTGGTCCACGACTGTCACTGTGAATTCAAAGGTGGATAGGCACATTGATGTTTGTAATGCATGTTGCTGATACCATGGTCCATGTTAATGATGATGGTTATGATATCGTCTGCGGCCGCGATCACCACAGTTATGGCCTGAATCTCTACGACCACTATAACCTTCATTGTTGTTGTTATTATTGTGGTTGGGACGATGATAAGGTGAAAATTTGGAGTTGTCTTCTTAAGAGGCTAGAAAAAATGGAGTTGTCAGTGGTAGTAACTATTTTTTTTGCACATGTCGTTTATTCTAAGACAACCATAGATCGGGCCTTGCAAAAAAGAGGAAGAGTATTGAAATGGTGAAATTGGAAGCTGATAGTAGCATAAGCATTAGAAAGGCTAGAGATAAGTTGAAGCACCATATGTTTATTTGAAACAGATGCACAAACATGAGACAAGTTGAAACGCCATATGTTCGTTTAAAATAGATGCATCAATATTTGAGAGTTGGTTAGAAAGAGAATTGATATGTTTGAAGTATGATGTTGCATCAAAAAATTGTTACATTCTAAGTATGGAATTTTTTTTCTTTGGGTATAAAGCTTTTGAATTTTTGTTATCAAAAAAATATATTAAAAAGAAAATCCCAAGCAAGTTGAATGGTGGATCAGCGTTTAATAATGATATGAAAAATATTAGTGGATAGTGTCATAAATCCGTTGTCAAAAAATAACATTTAGGGTTGGATCAATTTCTTTGAGAGAGGATGAAGAAGATGTGGCATCAGTTGGTGATGGTGAGATAATGTGGTTGAGAACTTCCTATGCCCTGACATGGATTTTGAGCAATTAAGACCATGCTTTTGTACTTTATTTTCTCAATGTCAATAGTGGATTTGATGAAGTTTATGATTTTGAAAATAGTGAGTGCATGATAAATGTCATAGATGGTGGTTTTGGAAGTGAATTTGAATGTTGATTTTAAAGACTGAGGATGAGTAATTTTGACAATGGTGATTTGAAGGATAGGACCGACGAAAAATTTAAAAGAAAAAGAAAGAAAAAGGTGTTTCTCGGGATCTCAACTTAATCTAATACTCACTTTGTCCCACGATGAGTGATCTAGTTGACCATTTCATACATATTAAGAAAAAAGAATAAATGAAAGAGAGTGAATGATATTTTTACTAACTTATCAAGTATTGAGAATAATTAAAGTAATATTAATTAGATGATAGAATTGAAAAAGTGCATTGAAAATTGGAATGAGACATTTATTTTAGGACACTTTTTTTTTTAATTTCAAATGGATCACTTATTGTGAAAAGGGGTGAGTACCATGATAAAATAATTGATTTGCCACATTATATATATATATATATATATATATATATATATATATATATATATATATATATATATATATATATATATATATATATATATATATATATATATATATATATATATATATATATATATATATATATATATATATATATATATATATATATATATATATATATATATATATATATATATATATATATATATATATATATATATATATATATAATATTAATCAATATTGATTCTACAAAATTAAAACCTACTTAATTTATACTAAATTATTACTAAAAACTATTTAATATGTATTAAAGTAAAGTACTATTAAAGGTTGAGAATATTTCATATTTTGTACAAGTTAACATATGAAATTTTAGTTATAAATGAGTGCTTGCTTATGAGCAGGAGAATTAGCCTCTGTTCTTTATTTTGTTTAGTAAATATGATACTCGTATTTGTTTCATATTTATATGAGTATTTGTTAAGTATATATCTGAGATTTTGAGATATCTGAAAATATTTATAGATACATATGAATTTTTTTTAATTGTAATTTATTAATTTTTTTTATATATGATATAAATAGAAAGTTATGTGTATAACTTTTTAAAGAAGACGCAAGAAGAAAGAAAAACGTAAGAAACTAAGGTTTTAAATGAAAATGAGATGATGTCAAAAATAAATAAAATGAAAACAAGATTACCAAGTTAAATTAAGGGGTTGTTAATGAAAAGAATTTATCAATTATAATAATTTTAAAAGATATTTAAGTTAATTTTTTTAATTATTAATGAATACAAATACTCGCATAAACAAGTACCATCAAATCTGTACTTATGCTCGCAAACAAACGAGTAATTAAATATCTATTTATTTTACTCGTGGGTATCTATTAATCTATACAACTCACATTTGTGACATATTTTATCTGCGAATACCCACGAATATGAGTTTTATTGTCATCCCTAATTTTAATACTTAATGTCGGAATATTTTTACATTATTAATATATTATAATTATTAATAAATATGATTTTAAAATAATTTTAATTTTAATTATTTGATAATTATATGTAATTAATAGTGTAAAAACACTTATATCAATAATATATAAATTAAATTATTAGTTTCCATAATATATAAATTAATTTTACTTTTGAACAAGCAAAAGTTTTATTAAAACTCATGCATAAGATATGCCAAAACAAACATTACAACAATGTCTAATCAAGACTACAATGAAACCACCACAACAGATAACATGCTATAACACTTGAACATAAACAACACTCAATTCTATCATAATCACCCTGCTCCAATGCTTCAAAAAGAGTTGCATTGAGAAATACCAAAATCTCCATCCATCAGGACTAGCACCAATGGGCCATGATAGACCAATCACCTCTATCCACCGATACCTTACCACAGACAGGAGAGAACACGACTCTCTCCGCAATCCTATACTAATTAATGTTAACACTTTAGATCTCAAGGGTATCCAAAATCCTCAAATGAAACAATCATGCACAACAGAACACAAGCAAATACCCCACAAAACTCTTACACATGCCCAAACGGCCTATTTCAGGTGCTGAAGACCCAGAACAAGTGCATAGTAAAACACAACACTCCTACAACCAGCCACCGTATCAAAACAGACATATGTATGATAGTCTGCTAATACGATGAGGCCGAAAACCTCACCACCGATATGATTTCAAGTGCTGAAGACCCAGAACAAGTACATAACAAAACACAACACTCCTACAACCGCCACCATATCAAAACAGACATATATATGATAGTCTACTAATACGATGAGGCCGAAAACCTCACCACTGATATGATCTATCAAGCTGCAGACCACCAACCAAACTCACAAGCACCAGTGATATAATTCAATTAGTCAAATACTTATGACAATTTTCTACTACAAACACATCAACCAAAAAGAGCGCATAGACCTTACTCAATTCACCACCAAGATGCCGAGTTGCTCAACTTATGTGCTGAAGGCATTATTGAAGAAACATAACACTTGTCACACACACAACTAAATGGAATATTGCAACCTTAAGGAAAGACTCCAAATGAACTCCCAGCGAACCCCACCACTAAATGGAATACTACAACTACAAATTAAACTCACTTGAAATAAATAATTTATGGGTAATGCTAACTTGTGCCCTAGGGGCACAAGTTAAAAAACACATTTATAGTAAATTTGTATTAGAAACATCAATAAAATATTAAATTTTATATTTTTATTAAAAGGAGTGCACAATTTCCAAATTTAATTTCTATTTTTAATTCTTGACACAAATTAGCATTACTCATAATTTATTTTTGTATAATATAAATCTAATATATATTTTTTATTTTCAATCTATTTGATACGTATGGTATTTAATAAGATATTGTTGTCACCAAATTAAAAGTATGCAATAAAGAATAGGTATAGATCAAGTCATAACTACTATTAACTACTATTAACTATCGAAAATTTGCAAATCGTAATTTTGAATAGTCAAATGAATAGATAGAAGTAATGACAAAATTCCGTTACTAAAATCCAAAATCACAAAAACTCTTACATGAAGAAGCAACTTTTGACACTTTATAGTCGTCACAAACCTTAAAGTTATAGCCAAATCAAACAAAAATACTAGAATTTCGTTTTGTTGAGAATTTCTTAAAACATGAAAACAGAGCATAATAAAAGACTTTCACTTTCATCTTCGTTTTCAGTTATCAAAACGATCACAAAAATAGCTAAACCGGCAGCGTATTTTATCCTTCTCGTGCTAACTTACACCTTAGGTTACCTATCTCATTCTTCTTCTTCTCCTTTATTACCACCACCAAAACTCCTGCCGGCGACGGTATCACCACCATCATCACCGACGCTGTCATCACCACCACCATCACCGAAGCTTCATGTTTCATCTCCCGTTTACCGCTTACCTGTGATCAACACAACCGAGCTCGAACCATTCCGAGTGAAAACATCTTGCGCCGAACCAATTCCACCGGAGAATATTCGCAACATACTTATCGACGGTATCTTCGACGGAGTCTCTCCGTTTGTCGACTTTCCTCCGCCACACGCGGAGGAGATGCTGCGTCGGAGTAAAAAAGTCACAGGTTGGGGTTCACACGGCGCCGTTTTCGGGAACTTAATTCGTAAAGTCCAGCCTCGGATAATCGTTGAGGTTGGAACGTTTCTCGGTGCTTCAGCGATTCACATGGCTGAGTTGACTCAGCGACTCGGGCTCGAAACTCAGATTCTCTGCATCGATGACTTTCGTGGTTGGGCCGGGTTTAGAAACCAGGTAAAAAACATAGCCATGTTAAACGGTGACGTTTTGCTTTATTATCAGTTTCTTCAAAATGTTGTTACTTTTAATCAAACCGGGTCTATTTTACCCGTACCGTTTTCGAGCGGGTCTGCGTTATCAAAGCTTTGTGAATTGGGTATTTGGGCCGATTTGGTAGAGATTGATGCGGGTCATGACTTTATATCTGCATGGTCGGATATTAACCGGGGTTATCGGATCGTCCGACCCGGTGGGATTATTTTTGGGCATGATTATTTCACTGCTGCAGATAATAGAGGAGTTAGAAGAGCTGTTGATTTATTTGCCAAAATTCACAATCTTAAGGTGAATGTTGATGGCCAACATTGGGTTATATACCCCAATTATATAAAATAACATTGGTGTATAAAATAATTAAAATATATTTGAATTATATAGCTCAGATATATTATTCTTCAATAAATTTGAAAAATATTTTTTTAATTATATAAAAATTAGAGAGTATTATATATAATATGTGATTTTTAGGTGTATAAATTTATTATTAAGAAGAATGGTGAGTATAAATAAAATGTGTGATTTCTTTTTTACTTTTTAAAAATGTTATTATTCCTCGAACTTATTGACCAGTTGAAAGTATCAATTTCTTTTCAATTTATGGCAAGGCATTACTGCACTTCAACACAATTTTTTAAGTGCTATTATAATTAAGTAGAATTACAGTAATTTATACTTTCCTAATTTTATTGGTTTGTTAATCCTATGAATTTTTTAGTTTGATTCTAAGTTTCTAACAGAACATATAAGTGTTTGCTGTAAAAGGACAAAGAATATGTAAATTGTATGTGTAGTTACGGAATATAGAAACAAGGAATTGTACTTGTATCAGAAAAAGAAAGAAAAAAAATGGACAAAAATAGGAATGATACCACACTCATGTCACCATATGAAAATTCAATTATTTTTAACAAAAATCAAAACGGATGGTTAGTTTAAAAAATGACCAAAGAGATTATATACTCTCAATATGGAAATATTCTTAAGTTTTACGACATAATCCAAGCTTCTTCATTCATGTTTGAAGCCACACCATTTAAATGCTTATAAACCTCCATTTCAGTCTTAGTTTGTGTTCGTTTAAGAACTTATAAGAAACGACGAGGTGGTGGAGTCGTGCATTTGGTCTTGGAGCAATACTTTCGATACGACAAAGTTGAGTGGATTTGTAAGATTAACAATTCTAACGTCAAAGTCAGTGAGATAAATTAGAAGTGAAGTATGAGTGAGAATGATTTGAATACCTGAAATGATGTGCTTTATCATTATATATCAAGAGCGGTTGAAACTGTTCTCGCATGAAGCGACGTGTTGTGCGGACAACCGTCATATTAAATTGTATGAAGATTGATGCATTGGAGGACAAAATCTTTTGCTCCTGGTCAGATTGTGCTTTTGTATTTGAAATTCGCTTACGGTTCAAACCAGTTGTCTCCCAAGTTTTTGTTCTTACTTTGTAGAATAGGGGCTCCGTCATGTTCCCCTTTAGGTTGGCTGTTAGCCGAAGTAATTGAAGAGTCTTTATGGGACGTCTCTAGTATTTGAAATCGATGCATTAAATGTCTTTATCTCAATAGACAGTGTTTCACTGAGAAGTATTAACACGTGTCTCTATGTCTGACAATAATGATACCCCCTTTGTCTTAGGATACAAAGACTATGTACCACTCTCGATGAGATCTTAATAATTGATGGTGTGGTTTACGCTTCTTAGTGGAATTGTCCACACGATTCATATATATATATATATATATATATATATATATATATATATATATATATATATATATATATATATATATATATATATATATATATATATATATATATATATATATATATATATATATATATATATATATATATATATATATATATATATATATATATATATATATATATATATATATATATATATATATATATATATATATAAAATGAATTCTTGAACTACTAGCTTCTCCTTATTTTGTTATTTGTGAATTTTTTTAACTCTTCTCTTCTTTTGCTAGCAACTTCTTCTTTTGTGGCAATTCTTTCTGCATTGTTTTGCATATCTAGCCTATTCGTGTAGCTCCTTTTGGAATCATCTTTAACGCATGAGCCATTATCTTTGTTTCTTCAATGTAATACTTATGCCTTATTCTTTCTTTCTTTGTTAGTGTTTTTTAGAGAAGGGGGTTACAAAATTTCTGATCTTTCTGTTTTGCACTTTGATTAACCTCTTTGATAGGGATGTTATATTTAACATTAAATATGACTTAGGATGCTACTCATATGTATTTCTTTTTGTGTTGGCATAACCTTTTATCATGGAGGAGTCTCTAACCCGAATACGAAAAAAAGTCTAAGGATAACTCGACGACTTAGGTTGATTAAGAGACGTTGGATATTGCCTTCGTCTTTGTAGGTGAGGGCGACATAGACCATGTCTTTGTTGAGCTAGGGTCCTCGTCATATTGGAGGTGCTTTCCCCTAAGGAAGATAAGAGAATATGCAACAAATACGATGAGTGTGTTGTTCCTCTTCATGAATGCCTGGTTTTTTTAATAGATTTTTGCCTTCTTTTCAACGACTTTGAGGTTGACGTTCTTAATCATTTTCTAATTTCTCCTTCAAAATTACATTAGATGATCTAAGCTTTGTTAAAAAAATAAAGAATAAAGAGAAAAAAAAAGGAACACAATAACAACACAAGAGATTAACATGGAAATTTCAAACCAGGAGAAAAAACCATGACCGCTGTCAAATGACAGCCAGAGAATAACAGTATGTGAAAATTATTACAATACATAGACTATGCTTAACCACCCCAATGATATAAGAGAAAATATAAAAAGTCAAATATAGTATAAGAGAAAGTATAAAAATTCAAATATAAGCTTAAAGTGCTTTTGATTGGTGTATCTTGGAATAACAGTATGGTCTGGGCACATAGGCAGATATATATGGCAGTATGGTCTAGGCACATAGGCAGCAATGAAAACTCTATAGAGCCTCCTCCAAATACCTGAGGTGGCAGTGACTCATCATCCTCAACAACTTGAGATGACCCTAACTCAGCAGCCTCATTAGCCGAAGGTGGTAATGGCTCATCAGCATGAGGTCCCTCCGGTGCCTGGGGTGGCACCAGTGCCTTAGGTACCACCGGTGACTCAGGTACCTCTGGCGCATGAATAGGTAAAACTTGTCACCTGCGGGAGGATGGAGGCAGTAAAGCGTTAATAGGTGAAACCCGTCTCCTACGGGAAGAAGAAGATGGAGAAGCATGAGCCCTAGAAGTCGATGTCTCTGCATGAATCAGGCTAAAGTAAACAGGAGCCTCTAAATCTTGACTATTCTCCCTTAGGATTGATGCAGGCTATGCAATACTCTCGTGCTCAATATGTCGTCTTTATCAACCATAATGCTCGTAAGCAAACCAGACAATTAGTACAAGCAACTATACAAGCAAGAAAATCAACAAAAAAGAATGATAATTTACGAAGATGCATCTTTGGTTACTGGAAATCCAAACATTGAAAGTTTCGGAGATGCATCTCCAGAATTTTCTGCAACTTTTCATGTTTATTAATGGTGGTAATGCAGACCGTTAAACCCCAAAAATAATGGTTTGATCATTACTTTTAACCATCAAACATGTTTTACAGTATGTATAAATTATCATTCATGTAATTTCTACTCATTTCTTACTTATATCATCAACTTTTACTCATTTATATAGAAACTCAAAAAAAATTCAAAACATCAAAAACTTACAAATTGGGAGTTTACTTCAGTGTTATATGATGTCTCTGATGTACTTGATATTGATGGAAGAACCTTTGAACTTGGTTGATGGAATAACCTTTCAGAAATTTTGAGAAAGTTTTATGTTTTTTTAGAAATGAGGAAGGAAAAGGTTCTGCCGCGATAGAGAGCCAATACCGTTCGGAGATGCATCTCCAAAATAATTACGAAGATGCAGATCCGAAGTTTTTAACGTTAAGTTAAATTTCTATTTACTCAGAATGCATTCGGAGATCCGTCTCCGAAAATTGATGACATATTTGTATTTTCACATGGTGCCCTAGTAATACATAGGCCACATTAAGAAATTCCCTATTAGCTAATACTTTGGACGAGATCAGATCAAATATTTAAGGAGAAAAAACCCAGAATAGCATTTCTACTTAAAGAGACTCTCGCCTCATGTTTGAGTGTGTGCACTAGGATTAGAATCTTTGTGCTAGGGGTTTTGTTGATTCTTTTATTTGTGTTTCTTGTACACCTCATTATTATTTCATTCATATCATAAGGTATATTTGTTGGTTTGTTTAGTTAATTTGTGTTAAATATTCATCATTGTGTTTATTAATGTTGATCACTTGGGATTATTGATTGAGAGAAAGTGAGAAGGGGGGGGGGGGGTTCTCATATTTAAGGGGAGACCTAAATTGAAAGATACAGAGGGTAGAATTAAGAAGAGTTGCATTGAGTAAATGGCTTATTCATCTAAGACACTTTTTAGTAGTTCTATTAAAGAGTGAATTTCCTTTCTTGGGTAGAGTTCCCTTTAAACGTATGTGTTGTTTGCACCAAATTGGGTTGCCAATTCTCTTGTGTTCTTTATTGTTTTCACTTTAATCATGTGTTACTGTCATATTATGCTTATCCTTGTATAACAAATTGGACAAGTTGTCCCAAACATCTAGTCCAACATATGTCCCATAAGGAATACATTTTCAAATGGCATCAGAGCCAACACCCTGTTCTATTTGGGTGAGCTCCAGGAAAGATATTTTTTGTTCATATGAACAACACAAAGGATGGAGGTTCTATCAATATACCACCTATTTTAGATGGCACCAATTATGATTATTATAAAGCTAAGATGTCTGCCTTTTTCAAATCCTTAACAAAACTTGGAAGGTTGTGATTAAAGATTGAAAACATCCTATGGTTACTTCTCAAGATGGTAGAACAAGTTTGAAGCCTGAAGCTAATTGGTCCAAAGATAAAGATGTTGAAGCTCTTGCTAATGACAAATCCTTGAATACCATATTCAATGGTGTTGAAAAAACATATTCAGACTAATCAACACATGTACTGAAGTTAAAGAGGCTTGGGAAATTCTCAAGATTGCTCATGAAGGAACATCCAAAGTGCGTATGTCAAGGCTGCAACTTCTCACAACCAAGTTTGAAAATTTGAGAATGATGGAAGATGATCCCATACCTGATTTCAACAATTGTACTCGTGATATAGCCAACAAATCACATTCCTCGAGAGAAAAGATGTCAGAAAGAGAAGCTAGTGAGAAAAAGGTAATCAGATACCTGATTTCAACAATTGTACTCGTGCCTACAATTGTACTCGTGATATAGCCAACAAATCACATACCTGATTTCAACAATTGTACTCGTGCCTACGTATCCTCATAGTGCAATGAGGGAATCAGAGCTCTGTAATTCGGAGAACTAGGAGCCAAAAGAAAAAGGCTGCTCGTCAAGTTCTTGCAATCCCGTGCCTACGTATCCTCACAGTGCAATGTGGAAATCATAGCTTTGTAGTTCATGGAGCCAAGGATAGAACAAAGGATTTTGTTTTTAAACCACAGAGGAAATAAAGATGATAGAGGTGGTGTTTGAACCAAAGAATGGATAAAGGTGTTTATATCAACAAGATAATAGAAGTGGTGTTTAAATCGAGAAAGAAGTAGGAATTACAATGGTGTTTAAACTAAATAGAGATCAAAGTCATAAAAGTGGTATTTAAACCGAACAGGAGATAAAAGTGGTGTTTAAAATAAAGAGAAAACAAGAGTAGTGGTGTTTAAAACAAGGTAGCAATGTTTAAACCAGAAAAGAAATAAAGTGGTGTTTAAACCAAAGAGAATGTAAAAGTGGTGTTTAAATGAAGAAGAAGATAAAAGCGGTGTTTAAACCAAAGAAGAAAAGAAAGCGATGTTTAAACCAAGGAAGTAATAGAAGGCAATGTTTAAACAAAAGGTGGTATAGAAGTGGTGTTTAAACTAAGAAGTGGTAAAAGTAATAGAAATGGTGTTTAAACCAGACAAGAGATAGAGGTGGTGTTTAAACCAAAGGAGTGATGTTTAAACAAAATAAGTGATGTTTAAACCAAAGGAGTAATGAAAGTGGTGTTTAAACCGAAAAAGGAGATAAAGGTGGTCTTTAAATCGAAGATGGTATAGAAGAGGTGTTTAAACCAATAAGGGTAATATAAATTATAGGAGTGGTGTTTAAACCAAACAAGAAGGGAAGTGACAAAACTGGTGTTTAAACCAAATAAGTAATAAATATGGTGTTTAAACCAAACAAGAGAGAAAAGTGGTGTTTAAACCAAAGAGTGGTGTTTAAATCGGAGAAGCAATGTTTAAACCGGTAAAGTAATGAAAGTGGTGTTTAAACCAAGAAAGAAAAGTGGTTGAAGTGAAAAATTGGTGTTTAAACCGAACAGAAAATAGAAGTGGTAGTTAAACTAAAAGGGAAATAAAAGTAGTGTTTAAACAAAAGAGTAAAAATAGTCGAAGTGAAAATGTAGTGTTTAAATCGAACAGAAAATAGAAGTGGTGTTAAAACCAAAGAGGAAATAAAAGTGGTGTTTAAACCATAGAGTAAAAGTGGTGTCTAAACCAAAGAAGTATAAGAGTGGTGGTGTTTAAAACAAAGAAGTTGTGTTTAAACTGGAGAAAAATAAAGTGGTGTTTGAATCGGAAGAGCGGTGTTTAATACAAAAGAAGCGGCATTTAAACCGAAAGAGTGGTGTTTAAACCAAAGAAGCAGTATATAAATCGGAAAAGCGATGTTTAAACCGGGGAAGCAGTGTTTAATCCGAAGGGAAGATAAAAGTGATTTTTAAACCAAATAGGAATAAATGTGGTGTTTAAATGAAAGGAACAATGCTTAAACTGGGAGAGTGGTGTTTAAACCAGAGAAGTGATGTTTAAATCAAGAGAGTAGTGTTTAAACCAGAGAAGTGGTGTTTAAACAAAGAGAGTGATATTTAAACTAGAGAAGTGATGTTTAAACCAAGAGAGTGGTGTTTAAACCAAAAGACAAAGTAGAAGTGGTGTTTAAACCAAAGAGGAAAAGTGTCACACCCTAAATTTTGCCCCATCTATTTCATCAGCATCATGGCTCCATGACTATTTCATTTGGTTGTTAGTTAGCATAACATTCATTTCATACATGCATTATCATTCCATTATTCCAATTGTTGTTCCTTATTTTGAATTCAAAAGTAACATGTGACATTTGGTTCAAACTTGAGTTTGGTTTGTAATCTAACTAATGGTTGGAGTGAGACAAATTTTTAAATTAAGTACTTGTGATTTTTCATTTCACAAGAGAGCTACCATTACATGTTTACATATGGTTGTCATTCAATCATTTTCCATTAGAAGTCATTGTGAATTTGGAAGCTTGAATTGAGATTAAATTTGAAATTGAATTCTACCTCTTTTGAAATGCAAAGTGAGCTACAACATTTGTCATTATGCATTGTCATGTATTGATCATCATGCACTATGTCATTCATGCATGGATGTTTAGAAATTTAGGTATATTTGCATTAAGGATTTAGCATTATTTATTTAGAACTTTGGCTTTGCATTCTCTTTTCAAAATAAATTAAATGCTATGTATTATATTTATTCTTGACTAGATTTTTATCAAGATTTTTTTATAGAAGTAGTAGGTTAATTATATAACAAATCAACAATTCAAAAAAGGGAAAAAGAGGAAGAAATTCACTTTTTTTATTTACACTTTGTTTTACATTAATGTTCAAAGAATTTTACATTTAGGAATTAAACAAAAATTACAAAAAAGGGACATAGGAGTCATGCGCATGGTCCCTTCCAAGCTTGCAAGTTTTGTTTGTTGTCCACAATGTCTTATCCTCATATGTGTAGCTCTCTCTTCTGCACAACAACAACAACAACTCTATCTTTTGGGACAAGTTTTTTCTTGTATAGGCATAAGCAACATCATTGTAACATAGTTATAGATGCAAATAAGGGCCAAACAGATAAAGTGAAGGCAATTTTCTTCATGTTTAACAACCTGACACAAACTTACACCAAAGTGAACAATCCATCTGCAACAAATTAAAATGACTTTGATTCTTTCCCTTTCCATCACCATACATCAAATTAAACCTAGTCATTCCTACATATAAATTCAACAACAAATAGAAGGAAAAATGAGAGGGTTTTCAGCCACCAAACCCTAGTCACACTTCACTCACACAACAAAAAGATCATTGAAAAATATAGCAGTAACATTCAAACACGCCCTGAAAAGCTTAACATACATACCACTAAATACCATAAATCATATCCAAAAAATTCACAAAAATAAAACCTTTGTCTAAAATCACAACAACAACACTCACAAAAGAAGGAATACAAAAACAAAAAGAAGAAAGGAGTGAAAGATACCTGAAACGCGTTTTAAGATTATTTTTATTCTGGGTAGAACTCCACTCTCTTATATTGATAACTGACTATTGATGTTACTCTTCTTGCTTTCTTTTATGTTTGTACCTCTGTAATGTCAAAAATAAATGAAAAGTATGGGGTATGGGATATGAGGTATAAAGGCTTTAATATGGTGTTGATGATTTCACATTTGTTGCTTTCGTTTTTTATGCTTGCTCGTATTTGATTGCTTTGTTGCTGCCAATTTAAGTTTCGTTTATGTCATTCCCGTTTGTTTTCATAAGGGTTTTAGGTTGTGGGATTTTCTAATTCGGTCTATATGGGAACCAAGGGGGATTGGTTGTGAGTATTTATTTCAGTTTTGTTGATCATTTGATGTTTTGTTCCATCACCATTCGTGAGTGCCGTTGCAACATGTTTGGTTGAGCATTTCAAAGGAGATAAAGCAGAGTCGTGAGAGATGGAGAGCGAATATGAGATAGAGGGCTTTGTTTTTTTTTCCGCAGAGAAAGGTTGAGAAAATAAAGTGAGAATAGCGAGTGAGGGAGAGTTAGCATCGATTTTCAGAGAGTAAATTGAGAAATCGTGTTTTCTGAAGGAAAGGAATGAAACGGTTGTCCAGCTTTTAGGTTTTTTGTTTTTGTTTCATTCAGGCAAAACTGAATCGGGTTGTGGAGGGATCTGTCCCACTCCCTCCAGCCCACGACCCACCCGCTCATTCCCTTGCCCAAGCGCCATATATGGGTCTGCACCCCCTGTTCCCATTTTTTCTAACTCCTCAGGACCATTTGTTTTCTTTATTTTCCTTTAAGTTTTTTTTATCTATTTTTGTTATTAGTATGTTTTTTTAAAAGAATTTTTTGTTTAAAAAAATGATAAAAACATTTTAGGCTAGTTAGATTTACTTAGATAAATACTAGTTTTTCTTTTAAGTAGATATCAAAACATAATATATATATATATATATATATATATATATATATATATATATATATATATATATATATATATATATATATATATATATATATATATATATATATATATATATATATATATATATATATATATATATATATATATATATATATATATATATATATATATATATATATATATATATATATATATATATATATATATATATATATATATATATATATATATATATATATATATATATATATATATATATATATATATATATATATATATATATATATATATATATATATATATATATATATATATATATATATATATATATATATATATATATATATATATATATATATATATATATATATATATATATATATATATATATATATATATATATATATATATATATATATATATATATATATATATATATATATATATATATATATATATATATATATATATATATATATATATATATATATATATATATATATATATATATATATATATATATATTGGTAGTTTCTTTAGGTATTTAGATTTTCTTTTAATAAAAGTATTTAAAAAAAGGAGATTTTTTTAATATAAAAAACCTAAAACATATATTAATATTAGTTAAAAAATTCTTTTAATTTTTTTTAATGTTTTTAAATTTATGGTGTGTTTCTATTATCTTTATATCTTATTTATTGATATTTTTTGCTTTTATTTATTATTTTGTTTAACTTGTTTAATATTATTATTTTTATTAGCTTTATTGCATTTTAATTATATTCTCCAATTATCAAATGTACCTCCTACCCTTTATTTGTAAGTGTGTTATCTGTTTGTTTGTTTGTGTTGTTCTTATTTAGGTAGAATAGTTAACTAATTAGTTTAAAACACAAAAATATAAAATCAATCTTTCAAAAAAATTCAAAGAAACTTGGTCAACACCAAACTTCATTTTAACAAAACATTGGTCAACACCAATTTGTCACTATACAACCCCATTCTATTAACAAACATTTTTCAAAACCATCAACCATTTCCACTTCACACTCAAATACTTTTTAAAACTTCCAATCATTTCAAACACTTTTCATAATCATTGAATAAAAGCTTGACCCAACGTCAAGCTGATTTTCCCAATCAAAACTGCAAAATATCTAAAAATACTAAAACACTTTTCAATAATAAAGATGAAAAAAGAGCGCGGTGTAGTCAACGGTCTCCCGATGGTAAGGACACGAGATGTAGTTCTCACTCGTTTGAACTCTCTCATCAATGCTAAAACACATCAAACACATCCAAACCTTTTTGCCTTTTGGCATAATCTAAATCTTTTTCAAAAACGAAATATATTTTGTCTTAAGATGATGCAGAGCAATGCTTCATCCACAACCGTTGAGTTGAGATAAGTGGCGTGAATGTGATTTTTAAATCTAGTTAATATGGTATAAATGTTCGTTCCTCACTTGTTTTAGGTAAAATAATGTTTTTTGTCGATTAATACAAGATATCTTTCGCTAAAATCTACCAACAAACAATTTTTTTTTACCCAGAACTATGTGTGCCTTGATTTCTCTTGAGACACGTAGGAGCAGGATTGCAAAATCCTGTTAGGCCCCCTAACATTAACACACACAACTAACCAAACAGTTCCTGTTGAGTACAACAGACGTGAGAAGTGTTATACCTTCCCCTTAGTAACCAACTCCTGAACCCTGATATTGGTTGCAATGATCGTATCCTTGTCTTTCTTTCAGGGGATTTATTCGAAAATTTCCCTTTCCCTCCATGGGAATAAATAAAGATTGAAGGTGACTCTCTTAAAGTCTATCCCGCGAGCGTGCGATTGCGTTTTGCGAGATCGTGCATTCATTTTTCGAGGTACAACAAAAAGAGGGAAAAGAAAAAGGAGACTTGATAGGACATTGCCGCCCTATGCCTACATATTCCCTCGTGCAATGGGAAAATCATAATCAACGTAGTTTGGAAAACTATGGGTGATGAGGGAAGGTTGTTCGCCAAGACATCGTCGTCTTGTGCCTATGTATCCTCACCTGGTATGAGAAATGATAGCAAATGTAGTTCAGGTAACTAAACCACTGGTTGGTTAAGTGTTTTTTATGAGCGACGTTAAACTCCCAATCCAGCAGTTAGGGACGATGCCTGTTTGCGATAGAACGGAAAAGTAACATACTATTTTCTGAAAATGATTTTGAAACAAATCCCGAGAGATAAAAAAGTTTGAATTTGGTTTAAGAGTTTTAGAGAAGTGAATTGAGTTTTCTTGAGATTCACATTGCACTAAAGACTATGACATAGGAGCGAATGCATCGCATATCGCCCAAAGGGCATACACTAAGCACTCTAGACAAGTGAAGAGAAACCCATCACTCATCATTTCCCATATACTTAAGGCTCATGGCACACAATGTTCATCATTATTTATTAAGTGTTTTAAGATTGTTTGAGATGAGAAGAGAAGACACAAAAGAAACACTAATGGGAAACTGAAAATTCTAATGTTATCATATGAAATGGTCCTAAGGTTAGGGTGAAAAGGAAAGTCTACCTAATGTTATCATACAAATGGTGGACCTAGAGTTGAGGTCAAGAAGGGACTATCCTAATTATTATCATGCAAGGGATTGAAAGCCTAATGTCTCTCCTACTCCCACCTTAATCGGAAATTAAGTGGGACTAGGAATCCTAAGGGATCATGTGAAAAAGAACAAGTAAACACTATTCGATTCAATCACAAATGAGAACAAGATCAAGACTTAAACATGTAAAAGTGAAACCAAAAAGCATACATGTCAAACCACACTCAAAGGATAGAGGTTAGAACAAAGTGGCAAGACAAAGTTCCCAAACACACACAAGTGACTTAATGTCCAACAATAGGCATCATCAATCATCAAACAAGGTGGGATGAAGTCAAAATGAGATGAGAAAGAAAGTAGGGCACCAACAATATCATATCATGTTCAACTCAATTCAAAGATCAAAGAAAGAAACAACAAGAGTGTCAAACACATATCCCATCAAAACATAATTAAAGGTCACACAATATAAGCATGCAAAAACATAGCTCAAAGAGGTAAACATGTAAAATCAAAGCATGAATCCAAATGGGGCAGCAACATGAACATGTATGTCAATCCATCATCAACACATGAATCATCAAAAGAATTCACAAACATCAAGCTCAAAGCAAGCGCTAAGACTAGGAAAACATCAATTATGATCATTCTCATGCATTCAAAAGTGACACAAGGCACAAATGGTAGTGTAATACACACCACAACATCAAGATCAAAATCAAACACAAATGATGCACATCACATTTGTAACACCCTTTTCTACCCCATAATAAAATGGCAAATCAATCATATTTATCAGAGTAAAATATTGAACGCAATGAAATCATCTTAAAAGGGCGCACATTTCTCAATAATTCAAATATAGTCAATGCTCCGTAAACAACCGGTTTTTCCAAAATTTACTCAAAATATTACTCAAAAGGCAGCGGAACTCAGAAAGATAATAATCCAAAGTTTTCCTTGCGCCGCAAGGCAATCAACATAACAAAACTCAATAAAATATAGTTTAACTCAAAGACCCCAACCCGATGTTACACTATCAGAGAAAGACCCTATAAGTCAACCACAATGGCCAACGACCCAAAACTTCAAAAGTCCTCGACGGCATCCACGACTAAACCTGGCCATCTGTACATTACCCACGTGGAGGCAACATTCAAACAGGCAGGGTGAGTAAAATGATTCATAATAATCAATATATAAAATGGCGTCATTTTCATATTCAACATCATCGTAATCATTAAGAAACATCAAAGGCCACAACATTATTAATTACATCAAAATGTCACATAAATGTAAATTCAACAAGACTCATGCATGTGGTACCAATCAACAAAATTCGACGGACACTGGGCCATCAACCCTCCATAGATCCACAACAGTAGGATCAATTCTACATGAGAACCGGAGCACAACAAAATACCTCACATCCGCACAATGGGACTGAAGCCACAAGAATCAAGGTCCTGAACCGAAGTCCAGATGCATATGAATGCATGATGCACACGTTAATATCATCCTCATAATAAACTCATTAGGTGCATCATCATTCATCAAAATCATCATAATAATTATGTCATCATATAATCATCAAAGCTCATGGAATCAACATCATAACTCATCATCATTACTCATAGGAATCATCATAAAATCATGTAATAATCATATGGGAATCATAGTCATACTCATGCTAATTCATCAAAGAAATCACAACATCAAAACATCAAGACATCACTGCACAAGATCAGAATTCGCAAAACTCTGCTATGTTCGCTGGCAATTTCGCTGTGCGAATCTGGGGCGAATGTCCGTCGTGCGAAGCATTCTTTGTTCTGCGAACTTGTGATTACAGCAAATCGCTGTTACGCACCAGCACCAAAACCATACCAAAACCTCTACGATTTCCTTCCCCAATGCCCCAAAAACATCCCTAAATTATTTCTAAGGTATTACGGCGATAAAGGAACAAAATCTACGACTTATTAGGCCAATCTCGTATCATATTTACTCCTCCAATTCCCATAATTTCCTTACAACCACCTCACAGTCATTAGAGTTCTCACAATCTAATTACCCTATACGACTAAAACCCCAACAATAGATTTTGGCCACCAAGGCCTAATTTTCCTTATCTCAAATCAGCCTCAAACCTATCAGGCCATCAGTTCAAATCTCTCAAACTCATTGAACTCACCATCAGAAATACAACAACAATTCAATAAAAAAAATCCTTAAACCCTTAAATGAGCTTTAAACACATTGAATCACATACTGAAAACAATGAAGGCAATACTCCACATACCTCAATTGCCGACTTTAATCCTTTCTCTTTGATTCTTGGAAACCTTGTGAAGCTTTTGCCTCAATCCGCTTCCTCAAAGCTTTGGCCTCAATCCACTTCCCTTTTCAAGGTCTAACAAGAATGAATCATAATTCCCTCAAGATTCCTTTTTGTTAAACTTAACTTTGGGCCTTAAAATTGGGCTTTCCAACTTCACCCTCACTAACTCTTCCTCAAATGTCCACTTTGCCCTTAATTCACTTATTTTTATTTAAATTACTAACAATACCAATATATTCATATTATATACTATTATTTAAACAAATAACTCAAAATCCATAATTTCCAATACTCACACCAATCACCGAAAATGTGAATATTAATATTTAAATAAATTAAATAAATATTCCAAGAATTTTGGGGTGTTACAACTCTCCTTCACTTAAAAGAATTTTCGCCCTCGAAAATTACCTCGAGGAAACAAATTCGGATACGACTCCTTCATCTGATCCTCACGCTCCCAAGTCATACTTCCTCCAGCTGGTCCTCCCCAAACGACCTTTACCAAGGAAATCTTTTTACCTTGCAGTTGCTTCACTTCTCGTTCAACAATTCGTACTGGCAATGCCTCAACATTCAAGTTATCCTTCACTTGTACATCATCCATCTAAATCACATGTGACAGATCTAGAATGTACTTCCTCAACTGAGACACATGAAACACATCATGCAAATTCACAAGCGACGGCGGTAAAGCAATCCGATATGCTACTTCTCCCACCCTCTGCGAAATCTGATAGTGAACAACAAAACGTGGTGTGAGCTTTTTGGACTTCAAAGCTCGGCCAACACCATTTACCGGTGTAACTCTCAAAAACACGTGATCTCCTTCATGGAACTCAAATGCTTTCCTTCTCTTATCATGGTAACTCTTCTGATGACTCTGCGACACTCTCATCTTTTCTTGGATCATCTTGATCTTTTCAGCCGTCTCTTGTACAATCTTAGATCCGAGTACAACACTTTCGCCTGATTCATACCAACATAAAGGAGTCCTACACCTCCTACCATACAATGCCTCATATGGTGCCATTCCAATACTAGAATGATAACTGTTGTTGCAGGTAAACTCAATTAACGACAAATGACTATCCCATGATCCACCTTGATCTAACACACAAGCTCTCAGCAAATCCTCTAAATACTGGACAGTTCTCTCTGTCTGTCCATCCGTCTGCGGATGATAAGCAGAACTCAACCTCAGCTTAGTATCAAAAGCTGTCTGCAAACTCTCCCAGAACCTTGATAAAAATCTCGGATCTCTATCAGACACAATACTTGAAGGAATACCATGCAGTTCCACAATCTCATTAATATACAATTCGGCCAGCTTCTGCAATGAATAATTGATCCTCATCAATATAAAATGAGCCGATTTGGTCAGCGTATCGATAATCACCCAAATTGAATCACATCCCTTCAAAGTCTTCGGTAGACCTGTCACAAAATCCATAGAAATGGTATCTCATTTCCACTCTAGAATGTTTAACGGTTGCATCATACCCAACAGTCTTTGATGTTCAATCTTCGACTTTTGGCAAGTCAAATAAGCATACACAAACTCTGCAACTTCCTTCTTCATCCCTGGCCACCAAAATAATTTCTTCAAGTCTTGATACATCTTTGTGGCACCCGGATGAATACTTAACCCACTTCTGTGACCTTCCTCAAGAATACTCTTCTTAATTTCTGGCACATCTAGAACACACACTCTATCTCTGAACCTCATCACACCATTCTCATCAACCTGAAAATCACCCTCGTTACCTTGGTTGATTAACGTGAGACGATCCACCAAACTCAAATCAGATTTTTGACCTTCTCTAATTTCTTGGAGAATACCACTAGTCAACTTTAGCATAGCTAAATTCAAACTGTTAGGAGTCTCTTCACACACTAGACTCATACCTTTGAATTGTTCAATCAGTTCTAACTCTCGAACCATCAACATCGACATATGCAAGGACTTCCTACTTAATGCATCAGCTACAACATTAGCCTTACCAGGGTGGTAACTCAATTCAAAATCATAATCCTTCAGAAGTTCAAGCCATCTCCTCTGCCTCATATTCAACTTTTTCTGATCAAACAAATACTTCAGGCTCTTGTGATCACTGAACACTTTGAACCTGGACCCAAAAAGATAATGTCTCCAAAATTTCAACACAATCACCACAGCGGCCAACTCTAAGTCATGCATAGGATAATTCCTTTCATGAACCTTCAGTTGTCTCGAAGCATAAGCAATGACCTGATCATTCTGCATCAGTATGCCACCAAGACCCATATTCGATGCATCACAATACATTACAAAAGACTCACTCAAATTTGGCAAGATCAACACTGAAGCACTTGTCAACTTTTTCTTGAGTTCTACAAAACTCTTCTCACATGCAACATCCCACACATAAGCTTGACCCTTTCGAGTCAACTGAGTCAATGGCAACGCCAACTTCGAAAATCCTTCTATAAACCTACGATAATAACCATCCAACCCAAGGAAACTTCGAATCTTAGTAGCTGACTTCGGAGTGTCCTACTGTAATACAACATCAACTTTTGACGGATCAACAACAATTCCTCCACTAGAAATCACATGGCCAAGGCAATTCACTTCCTTCAACCAAAACTCACACTTGGACAACTTGGCATAAAGCTTCTTGTCCCTCAAAACCTGTAATACAACTCTTAGATGTTGCGCATGTTCTTCCTCGGACTTCGAATATATCAAGATATCGTCAATGAATACTACCACAAATTAATCCAAAGAAGGATGAAAAATCCTATTCATATACTCCAGGAATACACCAGGTGCATTAGATACACCAAACGGCATCACCATATATTCATAATGACCATGCCTTGTCCTGAATGTTGTCTTCAGAATATCATCAAGCTTAACGCGAATCTAATGATAACCAGACCTCAAATCAATTTTGTTGAATACATAAGCACCCACCAATTGATCCATCATATCATCAATCCTCGGAAATGGATACTTATTCTTGATCTCACTTTATTCAACTGTCAATAATCCACACACAATCTCATGCTACCGTCTTTTTTTCTCACCAACAACACAGGAGCACCCCACGGAGAAACACTCGGTCGAATAAACTTCTTCTCAAGTAGCTCCTCCAACTGTTTATTTAATTCTCCTAACTCAGATACAGACATCCGATAAGGAGCCATCGGTACAGGACTAGTGCCCGGTATCACATCAACAGTAAACTCTACCTCATGTTCAGGAGGTAAGTCACTCACGTCGTTTGGAAACACCTCTGGAAATTCCCGAACAACTGGTAGCTCCATGCTCACCACTTCATAATCAACTTGAAGTGATGCAAACATTGCAAACATATGAGGCTCATCTTCTAAGAGTTTTTCTACTTGCTTAGCAGATACAAACATCAGCTCTCCACAATCACCAAACTTTGGGAACCTCATAGTCTTGCTGTTGCAATCAATATGAACATAGTTGAACTCCAACCAGTTCATTCCAATAAGAACATCAATTCAATGCAAAGATAGACAGACCAAGTCCATCACAAAATTCTTATCATAAATAGTCAAAGGCTAGCTCAAACAGACTAATGTAGTAGTCACATAACCATTAGCAGGGGCATCGATAACCATACTCCCAACCATAGAAGATAATTTTAAATTCAATCTTGCAGCAAATTCAAGCGAAATAAACGAATGGGCAAGGTTTCAAATAGTAAAAAGATTCATAATAATCAATATAGGAATCAATATATAAAATGGCGTCATTTTCATATTCAACATCATCGTAATCATCAAGGAACATCAAAGTCCACAACATTATAAATTACATCAAAATGTCACATAAATGCAAATGCAACAAAACTCATGCAATGTGGTTCTAATCAATAAAATTCGACGGACACTGGGCCATCAACCCTCCATATATCCACAATAGTAGGATCGATTCTACACGAGAACCGAAGCACAAGAAAATCCCTCACATCCGCACATGGGACTGAAGCCACAAGAATCAAGGTCCTGAACCGAAGTCCAGATGCATATGAATGCATGATCCACACATCAATATCATCCTCATAATAAACTCATTAGGTGCATCATCCCTCATCAAAATCATCATAATAATCATGTAATCATATAATCATCAAAACTCATGGAATCAACATCATAATTCATCATCATTACTCATAGGAATCATCATACAATCATGTAATAATCACAGGGGAATCATAGTCATACTCATGCTAATTCATCAAAGAAATTACAGCATCAAAACATCAAGACATCACTGCACAAGATCAGAATTCGTGAAACTCTGCAACGTTCGCTAGCAAGTTCACTGTGCGAATCTGGGGCAAATGTTCTCTGTGCGAAGCATTCTTCATTGTGAGAACTTGCGATTACGAAAATCGCTATTACGCACCAGCACCAAAACCTCTACGATTTCCTTCCTCAATTCCCCAAAACTACCCCTAAATTATTCCTAAGGTATTACGGCGATAAAGGCACAAAACCTACGACCTATTAGGCCAATCCCATTTCATATTTATGCCTCCAATTCCCATAATTTCCTTACAACCACCCCACAATCAGTAGAATTCTCACAATCTAATTACCCTATACAGCTAAAACCTCAACAACAGATTTTGGCCATGAAGGCCTAATTTCCCTTATCTCAAATCAGCCTCAAACCTACCAGACCATCAGTTCAAATATCTTAAACTCATGGAACTCACCATCAGAAAGGCAACAACAATTCAATAATAAAATCCATAAACCCTTAAATCAACTTTAAACACATTGAATCACATATTGAAAGCAATGAAGGCAATACTCCCCATACCTTAATTGCCGACTCTAAGCCTTTCTCTTTGATTCTTGGAAACCTTGCGAAGCTTTTGCCTCAATCCTCTTCCTCAGAGCTCTAGCCTATATTTCTTCCCTTTTCACGGTCTAACAAGAACGAATCCTAATTCCCTCAAAATTCATTTTTGCTAAACCTAACTTTGGGCCTTAAAATTGGAGAGGGGGTGCAATAGCAAAAATCTAGAATAACATGAACATGGTATAATGCGCGTTTGGGGCACTCAAACATGGGTGTGGATATCAAATGTGCTAGGCCCATATCTTATAAAGCAATAAAAAGGCAACAAAAACATACACGCAAGCAAGCTCATTAAACATGTCATCACCAATTCAGCATACACATGAGCAAAGTCAAGGTCAGACTAGGACACCTCAACAAACAACCTCAGACATCGGAGCTAGGGCTCCGGTCATCTTCGCCGATGATCTCCACCAGAGAAAACTAAAAACTGAAATAGAACTCAACCAAACTTACATCACTCTTAAGGAAATTTCACGCTGAACCCAAATATGACATCCATTTTCATTTCTAAGAACTCTAACATCATGAAAACACGATATGAACAAATACATGGTTTCTGCAACTCATTCGAAATAACACAAGATTAATGCAAACATGACCTACAACGTGTAGGGCTTCAGATGCAACTAGTAATGAGCCTAGAAAGCTTCTAGAATGAGAGAAACAAATTGGAGAAAAATACCTAGTGGGGGGTGTCCACTACACCTTGTTCTTGCTCAAACCACCTTAGAAATCCCTTGTCCAAACTCTTTAGAACCTCGAGGATGATGAATAAGGCAAGGAAAGATGGAAACTTGGAAAGAAATGTGAGGTTCGAAACTGGAAAATTTTGAAAGAGAAAGAGTTTCCTTGGTTCTGATTTTCACACAATGAGGCTGGTTGCCCTGAAAAAAGTTTACAGTGGTTAAAAAGAGATAGTTAATTTCTTTGGTAAAATTGAAAAAGAAGGGTGGACGATGATTTGTACGGGTGGAGGTATGGCATGAATTTCTTTGGTGGCTTGTGGGTTGTCATTATGTGCAGCAAAGGAGCCAAGAGGGTCCGATTGCATAGAGTGGAGTATAAGCTTGTTGGGTAAGTTTTTGGAACCTAACTTGAAATGGCAAAACATGGTAAAGGTATGCATGGTTAGTAAAAGGCATGTTGGTTAGCTTTAGGTAAGATTTTGGCACAAAGAATGTAATATAATTCATGTGGCAAGGTATCAACGTCATGCTGCAAAAGAATGTCCACAATGCACCATCAAATGATGCACTAAATTCTAACTCGTGCCCACCACTTCTAATGTTCATAACTTGATTAATTCCACCTTAAATCAAACAATCTTGTGGTCAAGAGAAAATAGGAAATACAAGGAACAAATTCCATGTTGGAATCATCTTGGAAAAAGGCTTGGAAACATGTGGAAAATGGTTTGGAAGTTTGCTCTACAACTCTCATGTTGTAGGGAAATTCAATTGAAGCTTGTATCACCATTAAAGGTGGGCTTGAAAGTTGGTACTTCAAACTGATTTTCTATACTTAGAAAAATTCTAAGTGTTGAAATGTCAAAATCTCCATTTTCTCAACTTCAACTCATCATACCTCCAAAACCATGAATCTTTTGGACATGCCACCTTCCACAAATTTTTAGTTCATGGTGTTCTCTTTAATATTATATCAAGTTTTCCTTTATTGGATCAAAAATGAGAAAGTTATGGGGGTTGCAAGATGGCTAGAATTAAGGTTTTCTACACTTAGAAAATTTTCCATCAAAACCCTAATTTAGTCAAACTCTTCATTTTATGTTTCTCCTTGATTATTCTTGTTCCAAACACATGAAATCACTTGAAAACACTTATCATGCCCTTGATTGACCTTGAGATCCAAGATTTGACCTAATTGAACCACAATGGAGTTTTATTGACCAAATGAAACCCTAGGACCATTTCCTCTGACTAAGGCCCTTGTGATGACTTGTGATGACACATAACTCATGTAGAGGACCCTCAAGGTGTGTGTAGATTTTTAGAATCATGAATTGCTTAAAGAACCTGCCACAAATCTCCTTTGAACCCAAAACCCTAACTAGTTATTCATGAGATAGGAGGAGGAGAATCAATGCTTGTGTTCTTGATTCAAGTAGCTGAGTGGCATGTCTTGATGATGATGGAGAATTTGTGGCTTGAGATTTCCACAAAGTTGAGCATAAACCCTTGATTTAGCTTTGAAGATGAAGCTCTTCTCTTGATTGTTGGATAAGATACCTTGATCCCCTGTCTAAGATCAATGCTATGTGCAAATGCCAATGCAAAATGATATGAAACATAAGCCAAGACATAAGAAAAGGGATGGGAAAATTTTGGGGTGCTACATCTGCCCCTATTCAAACAACTTGGACCTGAAGAGGTGAAGAGTGAGAACTTTCAAACATTAAAGGTTAAAGGTAATTGAATACCAAAAAGAACCCATAAATTTGCAATCTGTGAGAATGTGCATAGTGCAAAGATTGCCAGCCGAAGGTGGACTTAAAAGGTAGCGAGTACCAACCAAAAGTTGGGATAACCGAAGGACACGAGATACCAACCAAAAGTTAGAATACAGGCTACTAACCAAAAGTTAGGATACCTAGACACTGATTGAAGGCGAATATGCAAACAATGAAGACTACCAATTAAAAGTTGGGGTCGACTTCGCAGGGGAGCAGTAGAGGACTACCAACCAAAATTTGGGATAACATCCAACAAACAACAGACTACTAACCAACAGTTGGGATAACATCCAAGAACGATGGACTATAAACCAAGAGTTGAGATAATGTCCAAGAAACGACACCAAACCAAAGTTGGAGTAAAGTCTACTAACCAAAAGTTAGGATCGTCAAAAAGGGAGACTACAAACCAAAAGTTGGAATCGTCAACAAAGAAACAAATGGTTACCAACCAAAAGTTGGAATCATCGGGACGCCGACCGAAGGTGAACTTACTAAAATGAATACTACCAACCAAAAGTTGGGATATTGACTCCGAAGGGGAACGAATAGAGGACTACCAATCAAAAGTTGGGATAACATCCAAAAAACAGGTAATCTGGGGATTACCAACCAAAAGTTGGAATACAACACCCGTGATAGGCAAGAAGCATAATCAAAAGTTGAATATGGCATAATGCTCCATACAAAATGGAAATGCTATGCATTTGGGAGGATGTTATGCAAAATAAAAATGCAAAGGAACACCTCCCGGGAAGGTGCTAAGAAGAATCAACAAACAAAACCTGTTGAGAGATATGCCCTGAACGGCCTTCCTGAACATAACCTTTGTGGAAAATTCCACTCTGTTGGGATTTGAGAGTAACACCACTTGGGAGACCGTCCCAAAAAAATTGACTCTGAAAAATGCCAATGACCATTGGACTTTGTTGAGGATATCAGCCATCATTGATTTACTCGTCGAGGGAATCAACATCAATCTCTGCTTGAGGAGAGAAGTTAATGACGTAGATCTTGTCAGTGAATAGCCTTCACCCTTACCCTGTTATTAGGGAGTAAGCCCAATCTTACCCTGCTGGGGATAAGTTCACTTCATTGTTGGTGAGATACTTCTGACTTGACAACATTGCCCTATGGGGATATAGAATCTCTACTGCGGGATAGGTGCCTGACTGCATATCAACATCCTGTCTAATGTAATCAGCTTCTAAATACTCGTTGGGGAGCATAAATTCAATTAGCTAGGGAATACGAAACCCTGAACTCCTGTTGAGGAGGAATAATTCACCATGTGCTACTGATATTGTTAGAATTTCACCATCGAGGAGAGGATCATGTCATCTTGCAAACAATCAAAAATAAAATAGAATGTCCTGTATGCAAAATGGTTGTTTCGGTTACCATCCATGACATCCTTCAAGTAAATTTATTGTTTTTAATATGATTCGTAAAGCCCTAATGTTTTCACATGCAAAGTTTATCAAAAATATCAGACGCCCCTTTTTTTGCGAACAAAACAGTAAAAGTAAAAACAGGAAATGGAAAGCTTTTCATGTGAATAATACTTTATTGATTGAAAGGGCCAGTAAATAGGCAAATTACAATTGGATGCAATTCCCTAAAAGAGGTAATTGCGCAAAAAGTACAACAAGAAATATACAAATGTCGGCAATCTAGAAACAGACAACCACTATGACCTGTATGTCTTTAACATTTCACAAATGCTCTACCTTCTAAAGAGACTGACTGGACTGATTTTTACCATTCGAGACTTCCATGTTTCAAGACGAGTTCACAGATTGAATGCAGACTGCAATCATTTACTTTTAAATCCCTAACTTTTTCCTGGATCGCCCTTGCAGGTTTTCAATCCACTAGGATACCCATTTTTTTTGCTAAAGTCGCCTTTTCAGGTTTTCAACTTTGCGGGTTTATTCTTTTTTCTTTTTATCCTCAATTTTTTCCCGAACCTTTTACTTTTGTGGTTCGTCGGGATGCCCTACTTTTTGTTTGGACTTTCTTTGTTTGTCCAGCGGGTCTCTTTCAAGCAAAGTATTTTTTAACTACGTCTGCGTTCACAGAGGATGTAAAATCTTCACCATCCATGGTTGATAGTAATAAGGCTCCACCCGAGAAGACCTTACTTAATATGTATGAACCTTCATAGTTAGGAGTCCATTTGCCCATGTGATCTATTTGCGGAGGAAGGATCCTTTTCAAAACCAAATCACCTATCTGGAAATACCGAGGGCGTACCTTCTGATCAGAAACCTTCTTCATTTTGCTCTAATATAACCGACCATGGGCGATGACTGCCAATCTCTTCTCATCAATTAAACTTAGTTGATTCAACCTGGCCTTTACCCATTCCGCTTCATCAAGCTTCACATCAGACAATATCCTCAAAGAAGGGATCTCAACTTCTAATGGTAAGACTGCTTTTGTACCATATACTAGCGAGAAAGGAGTTGCCCCAGTTGATAGACGCAGCGAAGCACGATAACCATGTAAAGCAAAGGGCAACATCTCATGCCAATCTTTATAAGTCACTGCCATATTCTGTACGATCTTCTTGATGTTTTTATTTGCTACCTCCACAATGCCATTCATCTTCAGACGGTACGGAGAAGAATTATGGTGTTCAATTTTAAAACTTTGGAACAACTCCTTCTTCATCTTATTATTCAAATTCGAACCATTATTAGTAATGATTCATTTTGGTATTTCATAATGGCAGATGATGTCCTTCTTTATGAAATGAGCAACCACTTGCCTGGTGACATTGGCAAAGCAAGTTGCCTATACCCACTTGGTGAAATAATCAATGGCTACCAAGATAAAGCTATGTCCATTGGAAGTAGTCGATTTAATTTTCCCAATCATATCAATGCTCCACATTGCAAAGGGCCAAGGAGATGTCAATACATTTAGAGGGCTCGGTGGCACACGCATTTTATCAGCATAAATATGACATTTATGGCATTTTATCATCATAAATATGACATTTATGGCATTTTCTGACATATTTAAAACAGTCAGACACCAAAGTCATCCAATAATACCCTGCTCTCAATAGTTTTCTAGACATTGCATGTCCACCGACATAAGTACCAAAGGAACCTTTGTGAACCTCCTCCATTAACAGGTCTGCTTCATGCTTATCAATGCAACGAAGCAAGACCATGTCGAAATTTCTTTTATACAACACATCATCCTTGTTCAAGTTGAAGTTTCTTGAAAGCCTCCTCAGAGTCTTCTTGTCTTTGCTTGATGCCCAAAGTGGATACTCTTGAGTCTTGAGAAAACGTCTGATGTCAAAATACCAGGGTTTTCCATCTGACGCTTTTTCAACTGCAAATACGAAAGCTAGTCTGTCAAGATGCATGATAGTGATTGTTGGAGCTTCATTCCAAAAATTCACTTTATACATCGATGATAACGTTGCCAAGGCATCTGCCATCTGATTTTTAGCCCTCGGTACATGATGAAACTCAACCCTGTCGAAGAAAGGCAATAGTCTTCCTGCATAGTTCTTCTAAGGCACCAAGTTTGCCTAAAGAGTTTCCCACTCTCCCTTGATTTGATTGACGACTAATGCTGAATCACCATACACATCTAGATTCTTGATCCTTAGATCGATGGGTTCTTCTAAACCCATGATGCACACTTCATATTCAGCTTTATTATTTATGCAAGCGAATGTTAATTGGATGGTGAAAGGTATATGGGAACCGTGAGGAGTCGTAATAATTGCCCCAATTCCGTTGTCGTATGAGTTAACAGCACCATCGAAAACCAATTTCCACTGAGATCCAATCTCAGGACCCGCGTCAGGTAAAGGCTCGTTGATGTCCTTCATCTTCAAAAACATTATATCTTCATCAGGAAATTCAAACCTTATTGGTTGATAATCCTCAATCGGCTGTTCAACAAGATATTCCGTTAAAACACTCCCTTTAATATCCTTTTGTGAAACATACTGAATTTCGTACTCTGTCAGAACCATCTACCATCTAGCGATTCTTTCAGAAAGCACTCGCTTCTCATATACATATTTGATAGGATCCATCTTCGAAACTAACATGGTTGTATGGTTTAACATGTACTGCCTTAAGCATGTAGCTGCCCAAGCAAGTGCACAACATGTCTTCTCTAGCATCGAGTACCTCAAATCGCAATCGGTAAATTTCTTACTCAGGTAGTAAATAGCATGCTCTTTCCTACCTGACTCGTCATGATGACCGAGAACACAACCCATCGAATTCTCAAGAACTGTTAAATACATAATCAGAGGTCTTTCTGCAACTGAAGGCATCAATATTAGAGGCTCCTGCAAATACTCTTTTATCTTCTCGAAAGCCTTCTGAAAATTTTCATTCTAAACGACCGCTTGATCTTTTCTTAGTAATTTGAAGATAGGCTCACAAGTGGCTGTAAGGTGGGAAATGAACCTTGCAATTGTTTAATCTCCCCAGGAAACCACGAACCTCTTTCTCCGTCCTTGGCTCAAGCATCTCTTGAATTGCTTTTATCTTTGCAGGATCCACCTCAATTACTCTTTCACTGACAATGAAGCCGAGTAGCTTCCCAGATCTCACCCCAAAGGTGCATTTTTTAGGATTCAATCTCATCTTGAATTTCCTTAGTATTTCGAATAACTTTAGAAGGCTAACCAGATGTCCTTCCTCTGTCTGTGACTTCGCAATCATGTCATCAACATATACTTCTATCTCATGATGAATCATATCATGAAAGAGAGTCATCACTTCCCACTGATAAATGCATTTTTCAATCCAAAAGGCATACCTTTGTAGCAAAAGGTCCTTCACGGTGTGATAAAGGTAGTCTTCTCCGTGTCCTCTGGGGCCATTTTGATTTGGTTATACCCATAGAAGCCATCCATGAAGGAAAACACAAAATATTGAGCAGTGTTATCAACTAACACATGAATGTGGGGGAGCGGGAAATCGCCTTTCGGGCTCGCTCTATTCAAATCTCGATAGTCATTGCACATCCTGACCTTCCCATATTTCTTAGGTACAGGAACAATGTTAGCGACCCACGAAGGGTAATTGGTGACAGCAAGAAACCCAACGTCCAACTACTTTTGAACTTCTTCTTTGATCTTGACTGGCATATCAGACCTCATCCTACTCAGCTTTTGTCTTAATGGCGGACATTTTTCTCGAAGAGGCAGCCGGTGCACTACTATATCGGTATCCAACCTAGGCATGTCTTGGTACAACCAGGTGAAAACATCCATGTATTCACGCAGCATTTCTACCAATCTTCCCTTGACACCATCTTCCATTGCATCCCCAATTCTGGCTTCCTTCTTTTCATCCTCGGTATCCAGGTTGATGACTTCAACGTCCTCCTGATGAGGCAAAATAACCCTTTCCTCTTGCTTCAAAAGTATGGCTAGTTTCTCAGGTAGGTCACAATCTTCATCAGTCTCTTCTTCAGCTTGATAGATGGGATTATCGAAATCATACCGAGCCAAAGCTGAATCAGGATCGATGGCATCTGAGATGTATAACCTGCATAATTGATGTTTTATGCTTATTATGATATGCAAACAAACACAAACACATTGCCATTTTTCTGTTTTAATTAAAAATGTAAAAAAAAAAGGAAAAACATGGATCAAAGTATTTGTATGCAAAAAGGACGTCTTTTCATTCATGATAAAAGTTTGAAAATATTCAAAGGGCCCCTACAAGAAGAGCCATTACGTCTTGGGCAGAACATATGACTAGACATAATCCAAAAACAAATGGAAATTACTGTTTTGATGTGACTTGGATGATTTCCTCCATAGTCCAGTTGCATAGCTTCTGTCCAGGGACACACAGACGAATCCATCCATCCATATCACAGTCACTATCTCCTTTGTCATCCCCAATAACATGTATGTTGTCGAATATAACTCCACCGTTGGTGAATCGAACATGTCCTTTATATCTCGGTGGGTTCAGAGGAGGAACAAAGGGACTATACCCCAAACCGAACTTGTCATGTTTAGCAGGAACGTTAAGCACCTGGCCCACCTTTAGGAAGACCCAGATTCCACTATAGCACGAGCTTCTTTAAACGATGACATCAAGACCTTTGGGCTCTTAGCTTCAACAAGAGTCTTCTCCTGAATTTGCACGGTTCAAAAGCTTGGCAGAGTGTCTCGTGGATTTCACCATCCACTTCCACATACTTAAAAGATGATAACTGACTCACCATAATATCTTCCTCTCCACATATAGTAACCACTTTCCCCTCCATCGTATACTTCAATTTCTGATACAACATTGAAGTAACTGCTCCCGCAACATGTATCTAAGGTCGGCTAAGCAAACAACTGTATGCTGCATGGATATCCATAATGTAAAACGTTGCGTCAAAAATTTCTGGTCCAACCTGTATAGGCATCGTGATCTCCCTAAACACTGATATTTTAGAGCCATCAAAAGCTCTCATAACTAAGTCACTTGGCATACATATCAACCATTGAGTGTTTAGTTTCATCAACTCCTTCTTTGGTAGTACATTGAGGGATGATATTGTATCAACTAGGACATGAGACAATAGGGATCCTCTACACTCCATAGATATGTGTAAGGTATGGTTGTGATTCCTCCGGGAGGGAGTCAAATCCAGGTCTGTAAAACCCAAACCAATACCGACGTTTACATGAGCTATCACCCCTTCTAGCTGGTTCACCAAAATCTCTTGCGGCACAAATGCCGAATTCAGAATTTTCAACAGCGTATTCCGGTGTGCCTCAGAGCACAATAACAACGATAGAATAGAAATCTTGGATGGAATCTGGTGCAAATTATCTGCAATTTTGTAATCTCTTTTGCGGATAAGCCTCATGAACTCTGCAGTATCCTTTGCAAAAGCATCTTTATCAACTTGTTACTGAACAACTTCCTCTACCACGACCTTTCCTTTCCCCTTATCACTTTTATCAATACTGGGTTCAGGTGGAGAAAATATCCTCCCACTCCTAGTAATTCCTCATGCTCCGACTATATTTTCAACTGAAGAACCTCCATATGATGAGCCTGTCAATTTCTGTTTCTGTCCACTGCAAAACACTTCTTCCCCATAATTCCAGGGAATGGACTTGGTGCTCTCGTATGGCACAGGTTCAGGAGTGGTAATGATGACCGAAGCTGGCCTTGCGGGCGCTGAAATGTTAATTTTCTGTTAAGGAATTGAAATCGTAGCGACTTCATCCCCATAATTATTGACTTTCTCATCCACCTCCTCTTCTATAACCCTGTCAAACTGCAAACTGCCTTTGTTAATCAAACTTTGAATACCACTTTTCAAAGAACTGTAACCCTTCGGCTGCACAACACATTCTGAACAACCTGAAAACACATCTCCCTTTAGCAACTTATCCTTCACAAAGCTCAAAGGAGTCTTCAGTTCCTCAACATCCATAATCAAATTCAACTTCTCCCCTTCTATCACAACATTAGCCCTGGAAACGCCATGATTTGGCATTGGGTTTTGATTTACATTCGAGCCTTCATTAGTAAAGTTGATCGCCTTTGAATCAAGTAAATCCTGAACTTTATGCTTAAATGATTTACAGTTGTCAATATGATGGTCGGGAGCTCTTGAGTGGAACTCACACCTAGCATTTGCATCATTACCCCGAAGGAGGCGCACTGGTGAGTGGCGCCAAGGTTCTTTTTTGAATAAGTTGTAATTGCAATAGATGTTGAAGTAGTTGAGAATAAGGCATTGGCGGTGTCTCAAACTTCTTGTTAGCCATTCTTCCCCTGTCCTGGTAATAGCGAGGCGCGTTAACTTATTGTTGTGGTTCAGTCGGGATGGCTACACTGGCAACTTGTTGGTGATAATGAGGTTGCGCCCGACCTTTACCTCTATAAGATGATATTTAAATGGCATCTCTTTCTATTTTCTTTGTATTTCCATTATATGACTTTTTCATCCCTCCTGATGAGGATCCTACTCCACTTTGTATCTTCCTTGTCTTGATACCATTTTTTACTCTCTCCCCTGCCATAATTAGATCCGAGAAACTTCCAGACATACAACCAACTAATTTTTCATAGTATGTCCCTGGAAATGTAGCTATGAACATATCAACCAACTCCCGCTCCATCATCGGAGGCTGAACTCTAGCTTCCAGTTCTTGCCACCTCTGGGCGTACTCCTTGAACCCTTCATTGCTTCTTTGCGAAAGATTTTGTAGTTGCACCCTATTTTGAACCAAGTCACTATTATATTGATAGTGGCGAACAAAAGCTTCCCCCCAACTCCCTCCAACTTCTTATGTGTGTCCTCTCTAACCCCATATACCATTCTAGAGAGGGACCTAATAAACTGTCATGGAAAAAATGTATCAATAACTTTTCATTGTCTGAATACGCGAACATCTTTCTGAAATAAGCCCAAATATATACTCTAGGAAAAGTTGTCCCTTTGTACTTGTCAAAGTCTAGTACCTTGAACTTCAGGGGAATTTTGACCTCTAGTACAAGTCCCAAATCTGACATGTCGAGTCCCAAAGATTTTTGGTTCTCGTAGGCTCTCATTTTCTCTTCAATTAACTTGAATCTCTTGTCAACTTTTGAGGGAAGACCAACATCCATATCCCTCATTAAAAAGACGTCATATTAATCATCTTCTTTCCATTGGGGACCAGCAGTTCCATGTGCAACGCACATACTACCTCCGACACCTCCTATATGAACTCCACCTTGAAGAACTCCGCCCGGAGGATTAACAACTGTGGGAATACCATTGCCTTGAGGAATTATACCATCAACAAGAGGAGGAATAGCAGCATCCCCTCCATGTAGAATGCCATTACCATCAACCCATGCTATTAACGACTGAACCAAAGTTGTTAACTGTTCCTGCCTGTTGGCCATGTTCTGCATCATTTCCATGAACTGTACCATACGGTCTCTGTTAGAAAGTATTATGCGGCAGTGTTTTATCGTATCCACAATGATTGAAGAGAATATAGATGCTTGCTGTTCAACAGTTTAATGACTTAAGAAAATGGGGGTTTTTATGGCTTCACTTTTCGTAACATAAGTTTGCAAGAAAGAAAACAGAATAAAAGTCGGTCTAAGTTTGATAAAAGCATGTCAATATTAGAGTTCGCTAGTCCGTCCTAAATGTATCCAACCAATCAAATATGTGAACTAAGTTCTAACCAACATAACCGCATATCCTCGCAAAAACGTTCATCTCTAAAGCGATTTCGTGAATGTTATTGTTTCGACCATTAAATGATCTCTCTAAATAACAATCGAAACAATAATCATTAAGATCGATACAAAGCGGATATCAACTTTCAAATCTATCTCTAGCATTTGTATAGTTGATAGATGAAGATATTAGTTCAAGACTTGGAAAGTTCATGTCTAAAGCAATCCAAACCATAAATGTAAAAATAGTAGCAAATAACTTCATCTACATTGATCATAACATTGTTCACATACAAGAGATTAAGAAGAATACATAAAATCTGAACTAATTACTCCTAACCTTGACAAGAGAGGGATTTATCCACTCATTTCCACGATAGCTTGAGCAACAAGTTCCGGAAGAATGTTGATCAACATCTGAGTCGAATAATCGAGAATGGATGGGAATCCACCTTCTTTTGGTGAAATATTGCTAAGAGATGATGAGAAATGAAAGAATGGGTTTCTAGGTCCGAAAAATCCTCTCCAATGCAAATACAAAATAATAGATATTTTTACAAAAAGTAGCTCATGCTACTTATAGAAGGGTCAGCTGAGCTGTCATGTTCGCTAGGCGAACAAAGTGGTTTGCCTAGCGAACCCCAAAAGTGCCACCTGAAGTGCCTGTGCCCTGTGAACTCTCCCCAGACAATTTTCCAAAAGTTCTCTAGGCGAGTAATCCTTCTCCTAGTGAAGCCTTCGCAGTGAGCTTCGCCTAATGAGTTTATGGCCCTTTCCTTGCTGTTTTAAGTCTGGGAGTGTTCGCTAGTTACTCGCTGCTTCTTCGCCTAGTGATTGCTTCGTTGCCTCCCTCGTCTAGTGAGTTTATGGCCCTTTCCTTACTGTTTTGGATTCTTGGCCTTCGCTACATAGTTCGCCTAGCGAACTTTATGAAGTCTTGGAGGGAGCTTCGCTGGCCAGTTCGCCTAGCGAACTTGCTGATTTTTGCTTGCTGTCTTGGTTTCCTTGTCATCTTTCTTGTGTCTTAATTCTCACTATTTCATGCCAAATTTCTGCACAATAACACACAAATTAAAGGTACCAAGATACTTTCACACAAATTTGCAAACCAACCAAAGCAAGAGTGATTTCTTGACAAAAAAAGAGTGAAAGTTGCCCATATTTGATAGCTCAAATAAGCACAATTGGGCATCTAACAATTCTCCCCAACTAGAATCTTGCTTGCCCTCAAGCAAAGTATTCCTCTTGATGAACAAGAGGATTTGCTTAAGAAAAAGATTTCTCCGAAATTGGATCAAATGGCTCAAACACAAGAATTTCCGCTAGACACAAGTTCCCAATGGTTAGAATAAAACAACACACAAGAACTAAAGTCTTAAAGCAATGCAAAACATATATCAATCAAGAACAATGTTATCCTGAATGAATCATCCTATCTCTCCTCTTCGAATAAGGATTGAAGAAATTACGCGTTTGCAACCGCGGGGACAATTTCACTCTTTAACAAACAATGCCAAAATCAATTCAATTCATACAACATCTAACAATTATAAATGAAAATATGGAAGCAAGAAGATCACTATGGTCTTTTCCGGTTGTAGCTTGGTCGGGTTTACAAACAAGGGACATATCTAAGGTCATTGAAACAAAATTGCCGATGCAAAAGAGACATTCACTGTACAAATTATTCACACATCCCAACTTCATTCCACTTGTTCTCATTTGAAACCTTCCCAACTCTTATTTCACAACTTATTTTTGTTTTTTTACTATTTTTCTTCCAAGCAAGCATTCTATTTCTCTTTTTTTTTTTTTACATTCATATTCACATAACAAATTTTCTTTTTTTTCAATGCTTACTCGGTTTTTCAAGAGTTGTGGCAACCTACCAAATTTCATTTCCATTCTCCCCAACTTATCTTTTACTCAAACCTCAAGTGAATGCTCTTAATTTTTTTAGGCAAAAAGAACAATTAATATCAAATTTCGGGGTTCAAGAAAAAAGTTTTTGGAATCTCGCACAATTTAAAGCCGAGATTCATACTGTTTAGGCTCAAGGGGTTTACCAATACTCTCTGCTCACGGGTAAGTTGCTTTTGGAACTGTTTGTGCTCGGAGAAAAAAACAAGCGCCTTGATCATTTCTAATTGCTTCCACAAATTCACAATAATAAACGATAAAGCATGAATCAAATGAATCAACACAATTTATTAGAATCCAGCATTTAGTGTACAATGGAGGTTTCCTCACAATTTGTGGTTCTAAGTCCTAGGTGAACCATTCATTCAACAATGTTGCAAAAAGAACAATGTTTATTTATGACAAGATTAAAGTTCTTAATGCATTCTAAAATTCTAACCAAAGGTAACCATATACCTTAGCATTATTCGCTTGTTTATTTTTGTCATTGCCATCCAAACTCGGATGCACCTTCATTGGATACTTCTTTTTGGAGAGCAACCAATCTAGAAGTTTCGACAGCTCAACAACCAGAAAATTATTAAAAATCACTTAAAAGAAATAAAATAATTTAAACATAAAAATTTAACATTACTTCAAACAAAATAAAATGTGCATGGGGAGAAAACACCCTAAAATAGTACTCAACCCAAATATCTGAAATAACAAAACAAAATATCTGAAATACAAAGCAATAAAATCAAAAGATCAAAGACTTAGTCCTCTTCGGACTCAGTCTCTTCCACACTCTCGGAACCAGAAGCATAACCATCATCATCATCCTTATCATCATCAGCATCTACCTCAGCGTCACCATCACTAGAACCAGAAGCAACCGCTCCCTCTCCGAAAATAGGCCTGACCTCATGCCAGCTCACGTGTTGCAAGAACTGCTCACGCGTCATCATAGTGCACTCCACAGAAAGGTCACAACATTGCAGCTGGAGTACCTGCATAGAATCATGAATATTGATCATGGCACGCTGAGTCACCGCCATCCAATCCCAATTGTAGTTACACACAACTTGCTGAAATGGATCAAAAACCTGCGAAAAAGCAACACCAGGACCATCAGTAGCCCTGGTATCTGCAGCAGCTGTACTGACTCTGAAATTCTTAGGCCGACAATAGTTGTCCATGTAACGGTCATCGATCACAGCTGGAATAGTCACTTGCCTCCGAGAGGGTAATCTCACCCTCGCCTGAATACATAAGGCCATAATGAGACATGGGAAAGCAAGGTGGCAATTAACTCGCGCCCCCGCTTTTAGCCCACTCTCCACCACGGACTTCAGCTCATCAGCAATGATTCTAACCACGTCAATCTACACATTAGTTAGAATGGAGTGAACCAAGTGTGCCACTGGGATCGGCACTGTTGAAGTGTGGGATTTCGGCCTGATATTTGTCAAAATAAGCAGTAACACCAACTGGGCTAGAGGTGTCATGTCCTCACGGTGGTACATCCTAGGAACCCCAGATGGGTTCAGCTCTACTGTTTTGCCCTCCATCAGTATGGCCTCAGAAATGGCATATGTATTTCTATGGATTCTCAAATCACAGTGATAGTCATCAATCTCTTCCGCACCCAAGTTGAGAGGACTTCCAAGCACCTTGTTAACTGCATCCCTATCAAAACTGAACGGTCGTCTTGCCACCTGTGTGGTCCAAGAAAAAGGCTCATCATCATTAGGAAGTGCGTTAGCGTAAAACTCACGCACAACCTCAATGTTGTAACTATCAGTCGGAGTCACTATTATATCCCACTTCTTGCTATGCATGAGTCCGGTAAACATTCTGTACTCTCCCTCTGGATGAATAAGAAACTGCTTTTCAGGCAGAATTTTGCATTTTTCTAGAGCCACATAGCGTGCGGCTTGTTTCGGACCCACAAATCGGTCGGTGTCGTACTGTATCGGTTGAGGACGAGATGTGCTACCAACTTTCCTCTTTTTAGAAGCACCAAACCTAGAAGCCATCTGCACCAACACAGAAGAGAAACAAAAGTATCCACAAAACAGATTAGTAATCAGAGTAGAAAAATGAAAATCTATCACATTCGCTGCTAGCTTCGCCTATCGAAGCCCAGCGAATACTCGCTCCAGGTTCGCCTAGCAAAGGTGCTAGCGTAGGTTGCGGGTTTTTGTTTTCTCCCACTATTTTCAACCAAAATCTAGGCAATCCATTTATTTTTTATCACAATTCAAGACCTATAGTATTTGGCATGCTAAGAACAGTTTTACACAGACATGCAACCCTAGATTCTACAGATCTGCAACTCACCCACAACAACCCACATAGTTTATTCTCAAGAAATTTAGAGCACTCAATCAAAGAAAAATAGAACAAATACATACCTGATTGAATAGAGTGATTGGGTTGTTGAGGCAGTGAGAAGAGAACTAGGGTTTGCAAGGATGCACAAATGATGTGAGCGAGAGTGTAGTGTGGCAAGTGTGAACGTGAAACAGAGACCCTAAAAATCCTTCAGACTAACACCAAAACAAAAAAAAAACGATTTTTGGGCCCAAATAGGTGGCCCACTGAATTAAAATAAAATAACCTGTTTCGCTCTGTTCGCCTAGCGAACGTCCTAGCAAACATGTTCGCCACTATCTTCGCCTAGCGAAGGTGCTAGCGAACATGACAGGTTTTTTTTAATCAATCAATGCACAACACAGTTCAGCCAAGTTCCACCATATCAAGCACCAAATTCACACAACAGAAAGCAATAAATACTTACAATGTTGGGGTGCCTCCCAACAAGCGCTTTGTTTAACGTCGTTGGAGCTCGACGGTTAGATGCGATCACAAATCGCCGAAATGCACGGAGGTGGTGTCCCGCTCGAAATCACCACCTAAGTAAATTTTCAACCGTTGGCCATTTACAACCCAATTCTCTTTGGTCTTGATATCTTCAATGATAATAGCCCCATAGCTCAAAATGTTGTGAATCCGAAACAGACCCGACCACTTGGATTTTAATTTTCCGAGAAATAATCTTAACCTCGAATTGAATAGTAACACCATCTGTCCTATCTCAAATGTCTTGGTCATAAGATTTTTGTCATGATACAACTTCACTCGGTCCATGTAAATATTGTTCGACTCATAAGCTTGAAGGAGAATTTCGTCCAACTCATGAAGTTGGCTTTTTCTTTTTTCTCCACTCAAGTTATGATTAAAATTCAGCAACTTCAAAGCCCAAAAAGCTTTGTGTTCCAATTCCACCGGAAGATGACAATTTTTTCCGTAGACCATTTTAAATGGCGTGAGACCAATCGGAGCTTTGAAAGCGGTCCGATAGACCCACAAGGCATCGTCAAACTTGCTTGATCAATCCTTCTGTAAGGTAGACACAGTTTTTTCCAAATTTTTTTTATCTCTCGGTTCGATACCTCCGCTTATCCGTTAGATTGCAGATGGTATGGTGTTGTAACTCTGTGCTGCACACCATATTGCTCTAAAGCTTTGGCTAACTGAGTGTTACAAAAGTGCGAACCACCGTCACTTATTAACACTCTCGGAGTACCAAAACGAGAAAATATGTTTTTTTTCAAAAAATTTTATTACGGTTTTCCCGTCAGCCTTAGCGCTAGCTATGGCTTCCACCCATTTGGAGACGTAGTCTACCACAACAAGAATGTATTCATTTCCAAACGACGGTGGAAATGGACCAACAAAATCAATGCCCCAACAATCGAAAACTTTAACTTCTATCATGTTTTGCAGTGGCATTTCATTTTGTTGCGTTATTCCACCGGTCCTTTGACATTTGTCACAACATTTTGTGTGCGCGTACGCATCTTTGAACAAGGACGGCCAATAAAATCCTGATTGAAGGACTTTAGCGGCCGTTCTTGTATTGTTAAAATGACCTCCATACGGAGAGTTGTGACAATGCCACAGGATATCTTTGGCTTCCTCCTCAGAAACACATCTCCGCAAAATGTTATCGACACCAAGTTTAAAAAGATGTGATTCATCCCAAACAAAGTACTTGGCGTCAGACAATTTTTTTTTCCTTTGGTGACTAGTTAAACCTTCTAGCATCAATCCAGTGGCTTTGTGGTTAGCCATATCGGCGAACCAAGGTCTAAACTTCACCATATACAATTTTTCATCGGGGAACTCCTCCCTCACCTCTTTCTCATGTTTTTTGACTTCATCATTCATAAGTCGGGACAAGTGATCTGCTACCAAATTCTCAGACCCTTTTTTATCACAAATTTCAAGATCAAATTCTTGAAGTAAAAGAATCCAACGAATTAACCGTTGCATAGAATCCGGTTTGGTAAGAAGATACTTGATCGCCGCATGATCGGTGTATACCATAACTTTTGATCCAATCAAATAAGACCTAAATGTTTGTAATGTGTACACTATAGCAAGCAGTTCCTTTTCCTTTATTGCATAATTAATTTGAGCCTCATTCAGAACCTTGTTTGCATAATGTATCGCATGGAAAATTTTTGTTTTTCTTTGGCCTAAAATTGCACCAACCGCATAATCGCTTGCGTCACACATAAGTTCAAAATCATTTTTCCAGTTCGGTGCGACAATTATAGGTGCATTTATTAGGCTTTGTTTCAAAGAATCAAAAGCTGTCATGCAAGAATCATAAAAAAGAAAAGACTTATCTTTGTTGAGCAGGTTGCTCAATGGCTTTGCTATCTTCGCGAAGTCCTTGATGCATCTTCGATAAAATCCCGCATGACCCAGAAAACTTCTAATTCCCTTCATATTCAGAGGTGGCGGTAGCTTTTCAATCACTTCCACTTTAGCTCTATCAACTTCAAGTCCCTTTGAAGAAACCTTGTGCCCGAGCACAATACCTTCCGTGACCATGAAGTTGCATTTCTCCCAATTAAGCACTAGATTAGTATCCACACACCTCTCCAAGACAACATCAAGATTTTTTAGACAAAGATCAAATGACAGCCCAAAAACTGAGAAATCATCCATAAACACCTCGATCTCCTTTTCAATCAAGTCTGAGAATATATCTTGCATACACCTTTGAAAATTCGCTGGTGCATTACACAAACCAAACAGAATCCTCCGATAAGTAAAGATTCCGAAAGGACAAGTGAAAGTTGTTTTTTCATGATCTTCCAGGTTAACAATGATTTGATTATACCCGGAATACCCATCCAAAAAGAAATAGTATTCTTGACCGGAAATCCTCTCGAGCATTTGATCCATGAAAGGAAGAGGAAAGTGATCTTTTCTCGTAGCTTGATTTAGCCTACGGTAGTCAATACACATTCTCCATCCTGTTACGATTTTTGTTGGAATCAACTCATTCTTCTCATTGCGGACAACCGTCATTCCACCCTTCTTCGGCACCACTTGAACTGGACTCACCCACGGACTATCAGAAGCAGGATAAATCATGCCGGCATCCAACATTTTTACAACTTATTTCCTCACCACTTCTTTCATAGTGGGATTCAATCTTCTTTGTGGTTAAGCTACCGGCTTGAAATCATCCTCCATGAATATTCGATGCATACAATAGGAAGGACTTATACCTTTTAAGTCGGAAAGAGTCCAACCCATTGCCTCTTGATTTTTCTTCAACACCACAATTAATTTCCTTTCTTCATCCATGGTTAACTTCAAACTTATGATCACCGGCTTGTTCTTCTCTTCATCAAGGAAAACATACTTTAGATGAGATAGTAACAAATTCAATTCAAGCTTGCCTTCCTCATTGTTCTCTTTTTTTTAAATTTTCTACCTTTTCTTTCAAAGGTGGGATTTCCTCTAACTCTTCAAGTTCCCGCAAACATTTTTCAATTTCTCGCTCTTCTTCTTCATTGACTTTTGAAAGAGCATTAGTAAGAACTTGTGGTAATGGGTTGGGAAATGGCAATAACTCTTTGACTTCTTCAAATTCCACTTTTGTTGCATCACTTCTAAAACAATCGGTTTTGTCTTTAGAAAGCTTCATGGCTTCAAAATGATTGAAGCAAATCTCCTCATCAAGAACTCTCACTTTCATGAGACCATCATCCATATCAATCGCCATGCGCGCGATCTTCATAAAAGGTCGACCAAGAATCAATGGAGAGTCTTCATCTTCTTCCATATCAATTACTACAAAGTCAATTAGGAACAAAAATTTATCAACCTTTACCAACACATCTTCGACTACACCATGAGGGCGAGTGGTAGATTTTTCGGCAAGTTGCAAAGTCATTTGAGTAGATTTCCACTCCATGTATCCTAACCGCTTCACTATAGATAAGGGTATCAAATTTATGCTAGAGCCCAAATCAATAAACCCCTTGCCAAAATAAGTATTTCCAATTGTGATGGACAAAGTGACTTGTCCCGGATCACTTTCTTTCCTCGGGAGAGTGTGTTGAATAATTGCGCTACAACTAACATCCACCATGATCGTTTCTTGATCCGTATACCGCTTCTTCTTCGTGAGAATGTCCTTCATGAATTTAGCATACTTTGGCATTTGCTCCAATGCTTCGGAAAATAGAATATTAATTTGCAATTGTTTGAATATGTCCATAAATCGAGCATAGTGTCTAGCATTGTGTTTCCTTATCGGAGCATGCGGGTAAGGCAAATTTTGAATCAGTATCGTGTTCACTTTCTCACTTTCAACTAAATCTCCCTCAACATTTTCTTCTACTTCTTTCTCAACATTTTCAATTTCTTTTTCAACTACAACTTCTTCCGCCACTACATCCTCACCCACACCCATGTCAATTTCTCTACCATTTTTTGTAAGAATCGCCTTGCAATGCTCCTCCGGATTTGGAGTGGCGGTAGCCGTAAAAGGCCCTTTTTGTTGATCGGCCAATTGTTTTGATAATTGGCCCACTTGTCTCTCCAAATTCTTTATAGCCGCATCGGTGTTCTTTTAATTCGACATTGACATTTGCATGAATTGAGTAAGAGCTTCCTCCATCTTTGACGATGCACTTTGAGTTTGTGGAGGTTGAGTGTAGTTTTGATATTATTGACGGTTTAAAGTTCCGGCTTCTTGCGGCCTCCACGGTTGTTGGTAACCTTGATTAGGTCTTTGATAACCTTGATTTGCTTGTTGATAAGGTGGTCTTTGTTGGTATCCTTGATTTTGATTTTCGGCATAATTGACTTCTTCCAAAACGGGAGGAAAATATCCGGTAGGATGGTCACCTTTACACAATTCGTAACTCGCCACTTAAACTTGAGTAGAGACTTCTTACATCTCTTTGATTTTTTGTGGAAGCTTTGACATTTGTTGAGTTAAAAGCTCCACTTGTTGCGTAAGAAGTTTGTTTTGGGCAAGAATAACGTCATTCGTACCTAACTTGAGCATGCCTAGTTTTCTTTGAGCTACCCCACGGTTATGATTCCCTCGGTGATCATTAAGTGTCATCTTCTCAATAATTGCAATTGCATCATCGACGCTTTTAGACATCAAATAACCTCCCGCCGTAGCATCCAATAAGGTCTTGTGAACCGAAAGGAGACCATTGCGGAAAATATGAACTTGAGTAAGTTCATCAAAACCGTGTCCTTTGCATGTTCTTAACATAGACTTGAATCTCTCCCAAGCTTCGTTGAGGGATTCACTTGCTCCTTATGAAAACACAACTATCGCAGTTTTAGCTTCCATAAAACGGTTATGTGGAAAGAACCGTTCAAGAAACTTCTCTTCCAAAAGATTCCAATCCTTCATGATTGTTGTAGATTTATCAAGATACCATTCCTTTGCTTTCCCAATCAAGGAATGAGGAAATAGTCTCCTGAACAATGACTCTTCATCAGCTTCGGTTGCTCCCGTTGTGCCCGCAATTTCATAGAATTTTGTAAGATGCGTAAACGGATCCTCATGATCTAACCTCGTGAAAGGATTTTGATAGATAAGTGCTAGGATTCCCATCTTCATCTCGGCTTGTCTTCCATTTTGAAGATTACGTGCGAACTGAGCGGTGTGTCTTGGATTGTTTGTACAAGGGACAAAAACTGGAGGTGGAGGTGGAGATACTGCCATAGTTGGTGAATTAGGTGGAGTGGATGAAGAAGATTCTCCGAGCTCTTGTCTTTGAATAGCTTGTTGATGTCTTCGCCTTGTGCAACTATTGGTACGTCGAGCGGTTCTCTAAATCTCAGGATCGAAAAGAAGGTTTTCTGGCCGAACATGTCCGTGCATAAATGAATTCAACACATGAACTAAACAAATTAAAAAGCACAAAAAATTACAAAGATAAGAGATTCACAATACAAAAACCTTAATATCACTAAACTATTGTAATGCTTGCAATATTCTACTAACAATCCCCGACAACGACACCATTTTGTTAGAAAGTATTATGCGGTAGTGTTTTATTGTATCCACAGGGATTGAAGAGAATATAGATGCTTTCCGTTCAACGGTTTAATGACTTAAGAAAAAGAGGGGGGGTTTTTAGAATGGTTTCACTTTTCGTAACATAAGTTTGCAAGAAAGAAAACGGAATAAAAGTCGGTCTAAGTTTGATAAAATCATGTCAAGATTAGGGTTCCCTAGTCCGTCCTAAACGTATCCAACCAATCAAATATGTGAACAAAGTTCTAACCAACATAACCGCGTATCCTTGCAAAAATGTTCATCTCTAAAGCGATTTCGTGAATGTTATTGTTTCGACCATTAAATGATCTCTCTAAATAACAATCGAAACAATAATCATTAAGATCGATACAAAGCGGATATCAACTTTGAAATCTATCTCTAGCATTTGTATAGTTGATAGATGAAGATATTAGGTCAAGACTTGGAAAGTTCATGTCTAAAGCAATCCAAACCATAAATGTACAAATAGTAGCAAATAACTTCATCTACATTGATCATAACATTGTTCACATACAAGAGATTAAGAAGAATATATACAATAAGAACTAACTACTTCTAACCTTGACAAGAGAGGGGTTTAGCCACTCATTTCCGTGATAGCTTGAGCAACAAGTTTCAGAAGAAGGTTGATCAACATCTGAGTCGAATAATCGAGAATGGATGGAAATCCACCTTCTTTTAGTGAAATATTACTAAGAGATGATGAGAAATGAAGAATGGGTTTCTAGGTCTGAAAAATCCTCTCCAATGCAAATACAAAATAATAGATATTTTTACAAAAAGTAGCCCATGCTACTTATAGAAGGGTCTGCTGAGCTGTCATGTTCGCTAGGCGAACAAAGTGGTTCGCCTAGCGAACCCCAAAAGTGCCACCTGAAGTGCTTGTGCCCTATGAACTCTCCCCAGACAAGTTTCCAAAAGTTCGCTAGGCGAGTAATCTTTCGTCTAGCGAAGCCCTCGTTGTGAACTTCGCCTAATGAGTTTATGGCCCTTTCCTTGCTGTTTTAAGTCTGGGAGTGTTCGTTGGTTACTCGCTGCTTCTTCGCCTAACGAGTGCTTCGCTGCCTCCCTTTCCTAGCGAGTTTATGGCCCTTTCCTTAATGTTTTGGATTCTTAGCCTTCGCTACATAGTTCGCCTAGCGAACTTTATGAAGTCTTGGAGGGAGCTTCGCTGGCCAGTTCGCCTAGCGAATTTGCTGATGTTTGCTTGTTGTCTTGGTTTCCTTGCCATCTTTCTTGTGTCTTAATTCTCACTATTTTGTGCCAAATTCCTGCACAATAACACCCAAATTAAAGGTACCAAGATACTTTCACACAAAGTTGTAAACCAACCAAAGCAAGAGTGATTTTGAACATTTTTTTGACAAAAAAGGAGTGAAAGATGCCTATATTTGATAGCTCAAATAAGCACAATTGGGCATCTAACAGTCTCTGACTTCTTGGAGCTCATTCTGAACTTGATCCATAACTCTTCATTGATTCCTCCACATAGAATATCTGTGAAAACCCGAATCCGCAATCCTGTCAACTGATACAGAAAACCAAGCAGAGATAAGGATGAAGTCTCCGGGAACACCAGCTATGCAAATGAAAATGATAATGAAAACATGTATATGTGTTTCAAGGAGATCTCCCCCCTTGATTATAGTTCCACAAATAATAATAGAACATTAGAGATAAATGGAAGGATCAAAAGCCTCACTCAAAAATAAAATGAGAACCAAAAGTCATTGTACATAAACCACCAATAAGAGATACAACTTAATATAAGTCTACGACCCCATCCAACAAGTCTGGTGATGGTTAAGAGTACAAGAAAGGAAAGATTACTGGGATACAACATCACTGAAGGTAGCTCTCTTCAACCACTGTAGTCTTTATACCATATCTGGGCTTCTTCGAGCAGCTTCTTTGTGTCTGGATGCTCTGGTCTCGCAATCAGTTCATGGATAAGGAAATATCTTCTACAAATGACATCCTTCAAACCTTGAACACATTCTCATCGAAGACATCTTCAAGCTTTGGTTTCTTCAACTCAGCTCTCACCTTGAGTTCTTCAAACGCTGACAAGGTTTCTCGCATCCTTTGTTCACTTGTACATCTACGAGATGTCTTTGCCAAAACCTCCCTCTCTTTAGGTCTGAGTTGTGTCTTCAATTTTTCAATCTGCTTGTGAAGCTCATCCTCTCTACCCTTGCTGGCAGTTACTGTAGCATTCCACTGACCATTGAACTTATATATTTCCAGATAGGCTTTATCTAGTTCTTTCTTCTTATGCTTTAGGATACTATCAGTACCCTTCAAATCCTGACCAACTCGTTCTCTCACCCGGATCTCTTCAGCTAACTCCTTATCTACTTTAGCCAAGGATTCTGTCTTCAATTTAGCTAGGTAGACGTCTTCGTTCTTGTCGCGTTTCAACTGGATGATCTCCTTCTTCAGTCCTCCTCCTTATTTACACAACTCTTCTTTCTCTGCCCAAAGCTTGTTGTATTTCACGAGATCCACCATTGTAGGCTCTTCAACTATCAAAGGGTATAAGGGTTCTTCAACAGTGAACGAAAATAATATCTTCTCAACCCTCCTATGAATCCATTTTACATAAGGGTCATAATCTCTGCAGTCACACTTTCCTAAAGGAATCTTCCCCTTCTTGTGAATCTTTCCCCATGCTTCAACAATCCTGGCCAAAATGCCAGGGTTAGCTATACCTGTATAGTACAAATATTCCTGTACTTCTTCATCCTTTGGGGGTCCTTTCAAAGCATACCCAAGTTGCTTGACGGCGAGAGAAGGGTTATAATTAACTCCCTCTTTTCCTCCTATCAGAGGTACATTAGGAAAATTATCACAGTTGAAAACAATCTTCACACCAAGCAGATCTCGATTAAACCAAGTAATGTCTTTGGCAGTTAAACCCATGAGCCTTTGAGACCATTCATGTATATTCCTTAAGTCAAATAAATCTCTGGTACGAGGAAGATGATCTATGAACCACTTGTGGAAGAGCGGAGTACAACAAGAGACAGTCTTCCCTCTTCTCCTTTCATTCTTGTAATGTACTGAATGGTACAGATCTTCTAGGAGAGTGGGTACATGGTTTTTTGATGCGAAGATACTGAAAGGTTCCATGCAAATTAAGTCAGGTATGTTTGGGAACATTACAATACCATAGATGCATAAGGTCAAGATAGCACTAAAGACCATCCAACAAACTTCTTTGGCGTACTTCTGGGCTTTGTCCACCAAGAAAGACAAAGTGAAGACAAATACCCCATTTTTGGTAACCCCCATTGTCAACTAACTCAGACGCGCTCAAATAAAGAGCAACTACCAGATTTTCAAGATCCGACTCCTCCTCTGAATGAAAGAACGATACCTTATTTAGGATTGGAATTCCTAAAATAAAAACAAACTCCTCCAAAGTAGGAACTAAAACAATGTAGTGGAGGATCATAGAATTGTAGCAAAGTGAGGATGGCTCCCTGCTCGTAACTTGTTACTTTACGGACAAGGCTCAGAATTCTCCCATAGTCTCTTCTAAACACTTCAAGAGTTCCCAGATCAGCCATAACAATTAGACCAAATAAAGGTCATAGCTCAAGCAAAGGAAACTTGTACAGAGTGACATTCCTTCTCTCTATTTCCATCTTCAAAGAAAACCAAGACCAGAATCTAAGGAGAGATAAGAGTCCTGAAACACATACACATGCAATGTAAAGATGCAGGATGAATATGCAAATGCAAACAGGGATCAAGGTATCAAAAGCTATTGTTTTGCCGACTGAATTAGACCAGAGTTTTGCTCTAATAAGAAAACCAGAAATCTAGAATACCAAGGTGACAGAATACTACAATATCCGAGGTCAAAAGTCCATTTCGACAAGAAAACCAGAAAACTGGGTTGGTTGGAGGTTAAAGTTTCCTGCAAAACTCATCCCTTTCACAAGTAGGTTCTAGTCTTGAAAGGTACGACATCCTATGCAGGTCGTCAGTATCACGGACTCTCAGGTCGAGAAACGATGATACGTTCACCATTTCAGGTTTGGCATCATGGTCAATCAAGGAGGTGTCAACTGACTTGCCAATGAATGGTCTCCAGAGTCGTTAGTTTTTTAATTTAACACCCCCTCAATTGCCCTAAATGCGTAGGATAAGATTTCTCCAAAGAAAACCTCGGTTGGACGTGAATTTCATGTGAACTCTTGCGTGACTAAGTGCCACACAAGTCCATACTACACTCCACACTAATCCTAGGTATGTACTCAAGCCTGAGTATTGGGCTTATCTCTCATGGAACAACCCACCCAACAACACAACAACATAATATAATAAAGTGAGGAAAATAAAATGCAAATGCAATAATATACAACAATAAACATACAAATACAACATACATATGCACAAATATAACACCCAAAGATATAAAACAAACAAGCGCTAGGATTGACTCGCATAGGGAACCAGGGTCCCCAGCAGAGTCGCCAGCTGTCGCAACTGTGAAAAAGGGCCAGCGGAAACAAACAAAAGAGTTGCCACCGAACATTATTTATCCCAAAGAGATGGCAAGGAAACGATCGAAGAAAACTTAAAAAAAAAGGAGAAGAAAGGTCATCGTAACCAAATCTTGGGTTCGGGAGTCGGTTACGCAAGGGGAAGGTATGAACACTCCTCACGTCCGTTGTACTCAACGAGATCCATGCTTGTTGTCTAATCAAAAGGTGTGTTATCTAAAGGTTACTGCTAAACGGGGGAGATAAAAGAAAAAGGAGACTCGATAGGACATCGTCGCCCTATGCGTACGTGTTCCCTCGTGCAATGAGAAAGTCAGAGTCAACGTAGTTCAGAAAACTACGGTTGATGGGGGAAGGTTGCTCACCAAGATATCATCGTCTTGTACCTACGTATCCTCATCTGGTATGAAAAATCAGAGCAAACGTAGTTCGGGTAACTAAATCACTGGTTAGTTAAGTGTTTTTATGAGCGACGTTAAGCTCCCAGTCTAGTAGTTAGGGACAATGCCTGTTTGCGATAGAACGAAAAAGTAACATACTCTTTTCTGAAAATGATTTTGAAATAAATCCCGAAAGATATAAAAGTTTGAATTTGGTTTAAGAGTTTTAGAGAAGTGAATTGAGTTTTTTTTAGATTCACGTTGCATTAAAGACTATGACATAGGAGTGAATGTGTCGCATATCGCCCAAAGGGCATACACTAAGCACTCTAGACAAGTGAGGAGAAACCCATCACTCATCATTTCCCATATACTTAAGGCTCATGGCGCACAATGTTCATCATTATTTATTAAGTGTTTTAAGATTGTTTGAGATGAGAAGAAAAGACACAAAAGAAACACTAATGGGAAACTGAAAATCCTAATGTTATCATACGAAATGGTCCTAAGGTTAGGATGAAAAGGAAAGTCTACCTAATGTTATCATATAAATGGTGGACCTAGAGTTGAGGTCAAGAAGGGACTATCCTAATTGTTATCATGCAAAGGATTGAAAGCCTAATGTCTCTCCTACTCCCACCTTAATCGGAAATTAAGTGGGACTAGGAATCCTAAGGGATCATGTGAACAAGCACAAGTAAACACTATTCGATTCAATCACAAATGAAAACAAGATCAAGACTTAAACATGTCAAAGTGAAACCAAAAAGCATACATGTCAAACCATACTCAAAGGATAGAGGTTAGAACAAAGTGGCAAGACAAAGTGTCCAAACATACACAAGTGACTAAATGTCCAACAATAGGCATCATCAATCATCAAACAAGGTGGGATGAAGTCAAAATGAGACAAGAAAAAGAGTAGGGAAGTAACAACATCATATCATGTTAAACTCAATTCGAAGATCAAAGAAAGAAACAACAATAGTGTCAAGCACATATCCCATCAAAACATAATCAAAGGCCACACAAGATAAGCATGCAAAAACATATCTCAAAGAGGTAAACATGTAAACTTAAAGCACGAATCCAAATGGGGCAGCAACATGAAAATGCATGTCAATCCATCATCAACACATGAATCATAAAAAGAAGTCACAAACATCAAGCTCAAAGCAAGCACCAAGACTAGGCAAACATCAATTATGATCATCCTCGTGCCTTCAAAAGTGACACAACGCACAAAAGGTCAAGTAATACACACCACAACATCAAGGTCAGAACTAAAAACTAATGATGGACATCACATTCATATCCAAAGCATTTACCAAACCCAAGAAGGATCATGTTCAAACTATGTTCAAGAAACCAACCAAATCAACCATTTAAAGAAAAAAAAGATCAAGCGAAGGTAGGGATGAGAAATGATCATACAATGAACATCAAATCATGGGAATTAAACACTCAAACATGTCATTCAAAGTATACAAGAATCCATAAACATCCATTAGATGAAGTAAGAGAGCATCTCAAAGGATTAAATCAAAGATGCCAAAGGAGCAAGGCTAAAACATCATTAACTTGAAAATTCAACGATGAATTGAAAAATTATCAAATAAAAGTGAAACCAAAGCTTAAACAAAGTTAAAACAACATGTTATCACTTGAACAATTCATCTCAAGACTCACTTAAACACGAGTGGGTAAAATGGATTCAAACTAGGTAAAACCTCATGCATATTCAATCCAAAACCAAGTCAAAGTTAGGCATCAATCAAAAATAGAAAAATGTCCTAATTAATTCCTATTAAAAGTCCAAACTCAAGGAAAAGTATTCAAAAATAAGTGAGGAAGAGATCCCCAAAATAAAAGCATGGGTGCATTCTCAAATCAAATCAAATAGACAAGCAAGTTCACTAATCGAGCAAACATCGAGGGTCAAGCAAAGTCAAATGAAAAAAAAAGTGATCATCAAAGCATCCAACCAACATCTAAACATAGCTTATAATTTGTCTAAGCGTGTGCAAAAGATTGAGTCAAAGAAGCAAGCAAAAGGCATAAAAACCTAAACCTTAATTCAAGGATAGAAAAGTAAAAGCACCTCACAAAAATAATTAAAATAAAATAGTAAAATTAATTAAAAAATAAAATAATAAATATGAAAAATAACTAAAGAGGTCATAGGAACCGAAACATATTTTTAACTATTTTTCAAAAGGGTTTTATAATAAAAATAAATTGCAAATGAAGAATGAAGAAAAAATAAGATAAAATAGAAATGAAATGGGAGAGGGGGTTCAATAGCAAAAAGCCAGAATAACATGAACATGGTATAATGCGCGCTTGGGCCACTAAAACAGGGGTGTGGATATCAAATGTGCTAGGCCCATATCTCATAAAGCAATCAGAAGGCAACAAAAACATACACACAAGCAAGCTCATTAAACATGTCATCGCCAACTCAACATACATGTGAGCAATGTCAAGGTCATACCAGGACACCTCAGCAAAAAACCTCAGACGCCGGAGATAGGGCTCCGATCTTCTTCTTTGGTGATCCCCACCGGAGCAAACTGAAAACTAAAACAGAACTCAACCAAACTTACATCACTCTCAAGGAAATTTCACGCTGAACCCAAATATGTCATCCATTTTCATTTCTAAGAACTCTAACATCATGAAAACATGACATGAAAAAAATACATGGTTTCTGCAACTCATTCCAAGTAACACAAGATTAATGCAAACATGGCCTACAATGTGTAGGGCTTCAGATGCAACCAGTAATGAGCCTAGAAAGCTTCTAGAAAGAGAGAAACAAGTTGGAGAAAAATACCTAGTGGAGGGTGTCCACTGCACCTTGTTCTTGCTCAAACCACCTCAAAAATCCCTTGTCCAAGCTCTTTAGAACCTCGAGGATGATGAATAAGGCAAGGAAAGATGGAAACTTGGAAAGAAATGTGAGGTTCGAAATTGGAAAATTTTGAAAGAGAAAGAGCTTCCTTGGTTCTTATTTTCACATAATGAGGTTGGCTTCCCTTCTCACCAGGGTTTAGAGGCTTAAATATGATTGTTGGCACATGAGAAAAGTGTTTACAGTGGTTAAAAAGAGATAGTTAATTTCTTTGGTGAAAATTGAAAATGAAGGGTGGATGATGAGTGGTACGAGTGGAGGTATGGCATGAGTTTCTTTGGTGGCTTGCGGGTTGTTATTGTGTGCAGCAAAAGAGTCAAGAGGGTCAGAATGGATAGAGTGAAGTATAAGCTTGTTGGGCAAGTTTTTGGAACCTAACTTGAAATGGCAAAACATGATAAAGGTATGCATGATTAGTACAAGGCATGTTGGTTAGCTTTAAGTAAGATTTTGACACAAAGGATGTAATACAATTCATGTGGTAAGGTATAATGTCATGCTGGAAAAGGATGTCCACAATGCACCATCAAATGATGCACTAAAATCCAACTCGCGCCCACCACTTCTAATGTTCATAACTTGATTAATTCCACCTTAAATCAAACAATCTTGTGGTCAAGAGAAAATAGGGAATACAAGGAACAAATTCCATGTTGGAATCATCTTGAAAAAAGGATTGGAAACATGTGCAAAATGGTTTGGAATTTTGGTCCTCAACACTGTCGCAAGTAACTTAGAAAAAATCTAAGTTATTGAGCCTTTGACATAAATAAAACCCTAACTTGGGAGCATCATAACTTAAGCTTTACACATCCAATGGAGATGATCTAGTACTCAAAAGAAAGCTCGGAGGATGCTCTATAACTCTCACCTTGTATAGAAATTCAATTGAAATAAAAAACTTAGTGCAAAAAGCCTTAGAAGTTTGGTCCAAAAATCTGCCTAGACACTTGCCAACCTTGATATCTTTGAAACCCTAACTTAGGAGCATCATAACTTGAACTCTACAAATCCAACGGAGATGATCTAGTACTCAAAAGAAAGCTTGGAGGATGCTCTACAACTCTTATGTTGCAGGGAAGTTCAATTGAAGCTTTTATCACCATGAAAGGTGGGCTTGAAAGTTGGTACTTCAAACTGATTTTCTATACTTAGAAATATTCTAAGTGTTGAAATGTCAAAATCTCCATTTTCTCAACTTCAACTCATCATACATCCCAAACCATGAATCTTTTGGACATGCCACCTTCCGCAAATTTGTAGTTCATAATGTCCTTTTTAATTTGATAGCAAGTTTTCCTTCATTAGATCAAAAATGAGAAAGTTATGGGGGTTGCAAGATGGCTAGAATTAAGGTTTTCTACACAGAAAACTTTCCATCAAAATCCTAATTTAGTCAAACTCTTGATTTTATGTTTCTCCTTGATTATTCTTGTTCCAAACACATGAAATCAATTGAAAATACTTATATACCCTTGATTGACCTTGAGATCCAAGATTTGACCTAATTAAATCATAGTTGACTATTGTTGACCAGATGAAACCCTAGGACCATTTCTATTGATAAGACCCTTGTGATGGCTTGTGATGACACATAACACATGTAGAGGACCCTCATGGTGTGTGTAGAGCGTTAGAATCATGTCTTGCTTAAAGAACCTGCCACAAATCTCCTTTGATCCCAAAAGCCTAACTAGTTATTCATGAGATAGGAGGAGGAGAATCAATGCTTGTGTTCTTGATTCAAGTAGCTAAGTGACATGTCTTGATGATGATGGAGACTTTGTGGCTTGATATTTCCATAAAGTTGAGCATGAACTCTTGATTGAGCTTTGAAGATGAAGCTCTTCTCTTGATTGTTGGATAAGAAACTCTGATCCTCTGTCTAAGATCAATGCTATGTACAAATGCCAATGCAAAATGATATGAAACATAATCCAAGATATAAGAAAAGGAATGGACAAATTTTGGGGTGCTACAGTGTTTAAACTGAAGGAGTGGTGTTTAAACCAAGCAGTGAAAAGAAGAATGACATTTAAACCAAGAGAAATAATGATGGTGTTTAAACCAAGCAATATGGTGCATAAGTGAGTATAATTGGTGTTGATTGTTGCAGTGTTGAGGTGTGGGGAAGAAGACTTGACAATTATTTGATTCGAATCGAACGCAAGTCTATGAGTAGAGGCAAATACTCTGAGGAACTGTGTCATTTGTCCCGTGCCCAAATATATTCATAATGAGGATATGAATTCTACCTCTCATTCATTCTCTACTACTTAAGACTCGTGGCGCACAGTTTGAGTTGTAACTGACAAGTGTTGAAGAATCTTCTTTTTGTTGTGCTCGAACAATGCTTCAATCTTGTCTTGGGTCTTGAGCTTGTGTCTGACTTGAGTTGTCCAGTGCAACGTTAATACAGAGGATCAGTCCTATCAAGTGATCAAGAGATTTTTGATCACTTAACTGGATTAGGAGAATTAGATGAATGAATGTACTATTCGATCAAAGAGAATTTTGATCAAACAGTCAATTAGGAAAATTAAATGAACAAATGTTATTATTTTCTAAAGATTTTATCTGAAATTTAAACCTAAAAGCCAAAAGATAATTCTAAACTAAAGGATTATTATCATTTTTATCATTTTTAAAGTATTGATTATATGGTGGCAAAAAACCAATAAATCTAATTATCTAAGCATTAACCTTTTCAAAGTATATTAGAGATTCTAATAAAATGTGGAAAAATGTGTATTGTAAAAATTAAAATGGATTAAAAAGAGGATTCGAAAATAATAGATGAACAAAATAATTAAAAAAAAGTCTAAGTGCAAACACTTGGGCCAGGAATTTTAAGCCCAATGGAACATGAGAAATTGGGGATGAGATTGTGGAAGGAGGGTGCTGGGCCCATATCATAAGACCCATATATTTTTGTCTTAGCAGGAAAAAGCAGTTTGAATCCGCTTCACTAGATGCTCCATGGATACTCTTCATCAGTTGCTTTTTACTACAGCAACCATTCCTCAACTGTACTCAACTTGCGAATTTCTTCAAACAGCAGGAGAATCATCTAAATCCTCACAAACCATCACACTGCGAAATCGAAGCCAGGTGTGGAAGGAAATTTTGGGAGTAAAGTGAAGAAGATGCGGATTTCTCAACTGAGTTCTTTTGCTAAAAGGGCAGGCAGAAACAGGGCATATGAAAACTCTAATTGAAATGACAAATTCACCTAATAGAGGATGCTATCAACTTAATTTGTTACTATATTACAAGAAGTCTAAAATGGATTTTGCACCAGTGATATTTCGTTAAAAGCAACAGTCTTGATATTATAGTGTATAACAAATTGCTCATGCACAATGTAGCAGCATAATTCAATCGAACATAGAAGGCACAAACAATCAAACATTCATAGAATGAGTTTGAGGCTTACCGATCGAAGATCCTCCGATGGCTTTTCAATGGCGGCGCAAATTCAATCGGGTAAGCAATTCTTTGCGTTCACTTGTTACTTCTTCCGATTCAATCTTTCTTCATCTCTTCTTAATCACCTTTCTTTTATTCAATTTGTTTTCTTCTTGTTGTTGTTGTTGACTCTTTTGTTGCTTGAATCATAAAAAAACTAGGATGTGAAGTGTGATGGAGGTTTATGCTCAAGTTGATTGAAGCTTCAATGTGAAGTTTCAACAACCATGGATTTGAGCTCTAGTGAGGGAAGGTTGAAGAATGGAGAGTGAAAACTTGAGAGAAGGTGAAGAATGAGCAAAATTAAAAAAAAGGAAAAGAATCCCCTTAATGGGTGAGTGATGAATCATTATATAAAACTAGGTGATGGATGATTAGAGGTTGAAAGTTGGTTAGAAGTTAGTTGGGTCTGTTTTGGGCATTTTGGATAATCAAAGTAGTTAGAAGTTAGTTTATGGAAATTTAAGATAGTTTGAGTGGTTAATGCATGGATGTATGTGATTTTACATGTATGTGCATATGTTGAATTTTGTTAGGAATGTTGAGGGAAATTGAATGAGTTTACATGGCATCACTTGAATACATGTTTAGGTATTTGCATGCTATGAATGAATGGCTTATGGATGCATTTAAATTGATATTCATGGATGAAATGATGTATTATATGAATGCTGAATTTTTGCTAATACACATGATTTATGATTTATGGGGTTCTAGTTCTTGTATGGGAATGTTGCATTGTATGAATTTTATACTTATGGTATATGCATAGCATGTTGAACTCTTACAACTTAGCATTGAATTTGGCTTGGTTCTTAACGGTTTTTGCATATGATATGAATGTATGTGCATGTGTTGATTTTTAAAAATGAATCCTATGAATTTAAGATGACTTTCCATGTGTATTTGTTAATGCTTATAATGCTGAATTTTTATGTAAGTGTTGAATTTTAGAAGTGAATATAATTTCTAACTTGTTTTTTCTTGTTTTTTTTACAACATGGTACACGGTAATGGAGTATTTCTTGTTTTTTTTACAACATGGTACACGGTAATGGAGTATGAACAAGCATAGTATAGAATGGAGTATGAATAAAGAGACTATTGAAGAGTTTGGAATTATTTTTATTTCCTTGTGTATGGAAATTATGTAGCATGCTTGTAATGACATAAAGTGAAGTCATGTAAATGTAAAGACACTATTTATTGATTTTGAACTTTATGTATATGGATTGAAAGACCATGAATATAAAACTAATTATGACCCAAATCAATTCCAATAAATGCTTAGGGAATTTACCCATGAAGTAAAAAGTGACATAGTGAATCACTTAGAAGTTGAAAATGTATCAAAAGATCGAAAATTCAATTTAGATTGAATGACTTACAATACAGGTTATGTAAAAATGCAAAATACGTGCTTGATGGACATGTCGTGCACATGGTACGTCCTTTTTGTTCATGATGTAATGACTTGAAGAGGGAGGATGAATATGTTTAAGAATACCTAGGATAGTGGTCAAACGTCTGGTCAACAGTGTCGACCCTGTTGACCAAAAGAAAAAAGTAGAACAAGTTTTGAGGTATGACACCTTGCCTAAGAAATTTGACATGAAGGTAACTACTATTAAAGAAGTTCAAGATTTAAGCACCTTGAAGGTATATGAATTTATTGGCTCCCTTCAAACCTTTGAACTAGCTATAAATAGAAGATTAGAAAAGATGAACAAAAACATAGTCCAACAATGAAGAGGATGGAGATCAAGGTGAAAGCCTATCAAATGTTTTATCACTTATTTGAAGAAAGTTCAACAAATCTTTGAGAAGGTTGGACAGACATTGGAGGACAAATGTCCAAGACATGGGGTTAGACATCAAGAACAAATATTAAGACAAATCTAACCAAGACAAATGTCATAAATATGAAAGGTCTCACTACAAGAAATTATTCATTCTGCGACACATAAATTATAATTCTTATGTAAAAACTGTTGTAATTTCCTATTTGCGACAATGGCCACGACACTTAAGTTTGACCGCCTTAAATTTTTTAACACATCGGAATAATTCTTCATGCAAAATGCCCATATAAAAAATGATTGCTGACATTTGAATTGAATTGTTCTTATTTTAGAATAATAATATAATTTTTAATTCCCTAAAAAAACAGTTTGAGAACACGAAAATCATAGGGAGAAGATTTTTTTGAGAGGTACCTCCTTTCTTCTCAACCTCTCTCCTATGGAATCGAAAAACCTAAAATCAATTCAAACAATTGTTATAGTTCAACTTTCAATCCTTTCCATCAAAAGATTGAAGTTTCTTGGAGGTCGAGTTATACAATTTAGTGTTCAATCCCTATTATCAACTCAAATAGTTATTAGGGTTTCTTCTGATAGAACAACATAAAACATAAAACCAGAATTTTGAAGGTAGTAACAATGGTGAAAAAAAACTTAGAAAGAAGATGAATTGAGAGAAAGAGAGAATATGAAAGAGAGTAATATTGGATGAATCACTAAATTGACATTAACTATGAATTGGGATTACAACAATGTATATATACACATGAGAGAGTAATCAAAAACAAACAAAACCAACTAAAGTGGTCAAAGCTGTTAAATTTCCAAAACAGAATTTGACAACTTTCAACACACCCACCTCACTTTAGTTGCTCTAAATTCATCATGCTCAAGCTCTTCAACAGTCTCTTGAACACCTCATTTGTCACACCCTTTGTCAACAAATCAGCAACTTGGTCCTCACTTCGGCAATAGCTCAATCTAAGCTTTTCATCACCGACCAATTCTCTCAAATAATGAAACCACATCTCAATATGCTTGCTTCTTCCGTGTGCAATCAGATTCTTCGCAAGATTTATCGCGAAAACATTATCCACAAACAGTGTGGTGGCATCATCATCACCACATCCCAATTCCTTCATGAGATTCACTAACCACATAGCTTGGCAAACACTCAATGATGCCGCAATGTACTCGGCCTCACAAGAAGAGAGTGCTACAACCGGTTTCTTCTTTGAACACCATGAGATTGGTGTACTACCGAACATAAATATGTAACCCGCCGTAGATTTCCGATCATCTTTATCTTCACACCAATTAGAATCGGTGTAGCCAGTTAAAGTACATTTGCGACCCATATCCGATGTGGGAAACAAAATACCACAACCAAGAGTACCTTTCACATATCTAAGGATTCTCTTGACCGCCTCCAAATGAGACACCTTAGGTCTTTCCATGAATCTACTCGCAATACCGACACTAAAAACCAAGTCTGGTCGAGTATTGCACAAATACCGTAACGATCCAATCAAACTCCAGTAAAGTGTTGGATCCACATCATCCTCATCATCACTTTTGGACAGCTGAACTCTAGCCTCACAAGGTGTATTAGAAGCATTACAATGCTCAATTTCACACTTTTTCAAGATATCTAGAGCATACCTTCTTTGATGCATAAGCAGCCCCACTTTTGACTTGTGGAACTCTATGCCAAGAAAGTATCTCATGACACCAAGGTCCGTCATCTCAAACTCACTCATGAGCTCCCCTTTGAACCTTGAAATACTCTTGTGAATGCTGCCCGTAATCAAGAGATCATCAACATACAAGCATAGTATAATAACACCATTAATATTATCCAATCTCACATAAACACCATGTTCGGATACACATCGTTTGAAACCAATGTCAACAAGAAAGCCGTCTATACGTTTGTTCCAAGCTCTTGGAGCTTGTTTCAAACCATACAACGCCTTGTGTAGCTTGTAATACCTCCTCTCTTGATTTTTAATCACGAAACTGGGTGGCTGCCCCACATAAACTTCCTCATCAAGAGGACCATTCAAAAACGCAGATTTTACATCCATTTGGTAAATCACCCAATTGTTGCTATGCGCAATCCTAACAACCAAACGAATAGTCTCCAATCTAGCCACCGGTGCAAATACCTCCTCGTAATCTATACCTTCACGTTGCAAGAACCCTTTCGCCACTAATCGAGCTTTGTGCTTGATTACTTCACCTTTAGGATTTGCTTTAACATTATAGACCCATCGCACACCTATCGGTTTCTTTCCGAGTGGTAAATTGACCAACTCCCAAGTACCATTTTTCTCAATAGATTCCAGCTCCTCTTTCATTGCACATATCCATTTAGGATCGCTTAAGGCTTCCTCCTCATTTACCGGTTCAAATTCAGCCATAAGCGCGAAATGAACAAAATCACCATCATTATTCACTTCGTTATCTTGGAACCTCTCGTAGTCTCGGAGTCTATGAGGCAAGGCTCTTTGCCTCACTGGTCTACCATTATTGGCTACAACATTTTCCGCTACTGTAGGTGCAGGTACAACGGCATCGGAACCCTCCGGATCAAACAACTTGAAGAACTGTTGTTGCTGTTCTGCTGTTTCAGCAACTTTTATTTCTTCAAAAAATACATCTCGGGTTATCACGATTTTCCGATTCTTCTCATCAAATAGCTTGTAACCTCCAGTAGAGTGATATCCAACAAATATCAACTTCTCACCTTTATCATCCAACTTCTTTCTAAGTTGATTCGGTACATGACGATATGCAATCGATCCAAAAATGCGCAAATGATTCACACTTGGTTTTGAAACCACTCCAAACCTCTTCTGGTGTGATCTTCTCCAGCTTCTTAGTAGGACACCTATTCAACAAGTAGGTGGATGTAGACACGGCCTCACCCCACAATTCCTTAGACAACTTCTTCTCACAAAGCATACTACACACCATGTTCATTATTGTATGATTTTTCCTCTCGGCAGCTCGTTTTGTTGAGGCGTATATGGAGGCACCACCTCACGCACAATACCCTTAAGATCACAAAACTTCCCAAACTCACTAGAGGTATATTCACCTCCACCATCCGTTTTGAGAATTTTGAGCTTCCGCCCGCTTTGACGCTCCACCATGGATTTGAAACTCTTGAACACTCCAAATACCTTATCCTTCCTCTTGATAAGATATGTCCAAAGCTTTCTACTAAAGTCGTCAATAAATGTAACAAAATATCGATTGCCACCATAAGTATCTACTTGCATCAGCCCACAAACATCAAAATACACCACCTCAAGTAAGCCTCTGGTTCTTCGACCCGCATCCTTGCTAAACACATTCTTGTGTTGCTTACTCTTCACACATTCCTCACACAATTCTGCCGGAACACTAATATGTGGCAGACCCGTTACCATTTCACTTTGTTGCAACATTTTGAGATCCCTAAAATTTAGGTGACCAAGACGGTAATTCCATAACCACTCATCTCTACTTGCCGCGGTAGCTAAACAACGATGCTCCATAACCTTTAACTCAACCTTAAAAGTTCTATTGGCAGCCATCGACGCTTTTAGAATCAACACACCACTTGAATCTAAAACGCGTAACATCTTGTTCTCCAACCGAATTAAGTACCCTTTTCAAGTAATTGGCCAATGCTCAAAAGATTGCACTTAATTCCCAGTATGTACAAGACATCTTTGATCCTTGAATGTTCACCATTCTTCCTTCCGATCAAAACATCTCATACCCCTTCGGCGCTTAAAGTGGTGTCGTCGGCAAACTTGACTTTACTCTTTGCCGCTTGATTGATTTCCACAAACCAATCCTTCCGACCCGTCATATGTGTTGAACAACCGAAATCAAAGTACCATTCATCTTTACTTTGAACTCCATCACACATGGTAAGTAATGCATTTCGATCCGAGCGTATTTTCCCACCACTTTCCAAAATAGTACAGCTGCTGTCCAGCAAACTATCACCACAGTAGCTGCTGCCCAGAGCATCAACAATGCCATAATTCTCCTCCATAATCATCACAAGAAGGGTATCTTCATCATCTACCTCTTTCCTAGCAACCTTAGCCTATTCTGCATCTTTTTCTTTGCGTTTTGAGCGACATTCTTTCGCAAAGTGCCTAAGTTTTTGACAATTATAACACTTCACAGAACTTTTGTCAAACGGTTTGTAGGCGCTTTGATTACCCTCTTTGGAGCTTCCTTCACCCTTCAAATTTTGTGGATCTTTTCCACCAAAATTCTTCTTACTCTTTGAAGACCACTTCCCTTTTGTTCTCTTGTTCTTCTCATGTAAACGCGCTTGCAAAGTGATCTCCGCTTTGGCTTTGTCGGCACCTCTCTCATCCATCATTTGTTCATGCGCCTCTAACAAAATTTGAAACTCATCTTTGCTCAAAGTTGTTAGATCCTTTGACTCTTCAATAGACACAACAATGTTATCGAACCGTGATGTTAACGAACGCAACACTTTTGATACAACATTCTGCTCAAGAATCGTTTCGCCACATGACTTGATTTGGTTGCCTAACCGGGTAATGCGTGTAATGTAATCATTGATCGTTTCTTTGTCCTCCATTTGCGTTAGCTCGAATTGACGTTTGTAAGTTTGTAACCTTACAACCTTCGCTTTGACGGAACCGGCGTATGCTTTCTCCAAGATTTCCCATGCTTGCTTCGCGGATTCACAATCGCCAACCTTCTCGAAATTGTCGTTATCAACACAAGAGTGAATCAAGAATAGGGCTTTGTAATTCTTCTTCTTTTCTTCCTTGTGTGTAGCTCTAATAGCTTCGGTAGCATCTGCCCCTAACGGTGTAACTCCATTGATGACGATCTCAAGAGCCTCTTGATAACCAAACATAACCTTCATTTGTTTCGCCCATTTGTCGTAGTTCTTCTAATCAAGAATTGGGAGATTGGTGGAAATTCGATCATTAGAAATGGTAGCCATTGTTGCAGAGGATTAGGATCTATAACCGGAGCTCTTGATGCCAAATGTTAGAACAACATAAAACATAAAACTAGAATTTAGAAGGTAGTAACAATGGTGAAAAGAAACTTAGAAAGAAGATAAATTGAGAGAAAGAGAGAATAGGGAAGAGAGAAATATTGGATGAATCACTAAATTGGCATTAACTATGAATTGGGATTACAACAATGTATATATACACATGAGAGAGTAATCAAAAACAAACAAAACCAACTAAAGTGGCCAAAGCTGTTAAATTTCCAAAACAGAATTTGACAGCTTTCAACATCTTCTTCTTTGAGTAGATTTCATTTCTTAATGTAAAATACTCTGTGAAGCTTTTGTTATGGAGAAACCCTTTTCTCTCTAAAACTCGTGTATTTTCATAGACAATCACATATGAAGGTGAAGAGGTGGAACACAGGTCCAATAACTAAAAACAAAGAAGAAGGATAGACAATCTGAATTGTGTTGCAAATCCAACATCATACCAAGGTTTATTCATTATTAGCTCAATCCCATTATTTATTGTATGATTTAGTGTTCAATCCCTAACAACAACTCAAACAATTGTTATAGTTTCTTCATCTTTGAGTGGATTTTGGTTCATGTTGACCTTGCTTCCCATTGTGAAACTCTCTAAATATGAAACCCTTTTTGTGGCAAATCCTTTTTCCCGTTGCAACTCTTTCTCCAACCTTCTTAATCTAGGTCTGTACTGAACCCTATTCAAGAGATTGCTCTAAACTTCAGTAAGGATCAACAGAGGTATAATCTCTGACTCATTTTTGAATTTTGGGTACGTTTCAAAATCTGATTTTTGTTTTTAATTTTTTTTAATGTTGTAGGATCCTATTAGAACGATTACTGAATTAGGTCCAATTGGTATGCGAGAACATTTATCTGATAATCTTCTCTAGATTAAGACACTTGATTATGAACAAGTTAGTTTTTGTTTACTTGTTGTGAGCTTTCAATTTTGATGTTGTTGTGTTTACTCGATTATTCATATTTGAATGTTTGATCGGGATTATTGATTACTACTTTTGCGCTTATTATTTTGTTTTTAGAAGTATCAAGTGGAACTGTTGCAAATTTATTAAAATAATGTGATATGGAATAACTTAATTATATTGTGTTATAGTTTTTTCTTTCATGTTCTTATGTTGATACGCCACTTTGTCTTAAGTAATTTCGTGGAGTCTTTGGTCTTTAATAGGCAAGAATAACCCTTGAAAAAGGAAGTTTTTAGAAAGTGCAGAAATGGATGTACAACAACAGTCGGTGTGGTCTAATTTGGTTCATGAAATGACTGCCAAATTCTGTGGATTATGCGCTAAAGAGGTGCATTAATAGCTCAAGTCTATTTTCCAAATTTATTTAGATATAGTTTGTATTACATCTCTCCGTCTAAATAGGTTCTTGACCTTATTGTAGATATTGATAATTTTTTTGTTTAATAAAATTATAATTTTTCATGGTATTTTGTTTTGTTAGAAATGAATATTGTAATAGTATTGATATTCGACTAACATGAAGAGAGAGGAGATAACGTAGCAATATTTATTAAAAAAAATATAATTAATGATGGTTGTTAATCGTCGCTATTTTTAATAATATATATATATATATATATATATATATATATATATATATATATATATATATATATATATATATATATATATATATATATATATATATATATATATATATATATATATATATATATATATATATATATATATATATATATATATATATATATATATATATATATATATATATATATATATATATATATATATTATACAATTATGGAGGTTACTACCGTTATTATTTTTAATGAAATACATTTTACACAATTATGACAGTTACAACCGTCATAACATGCATATTGTGGTGGTTCTAATCGTCGTAACCTGCCAAAATGAACCTTTACAATTTGCCAAATTTCTTGTGGTGTCTAGCTACTTCAAAGCTGAATTTTCTACCTTTCTAAAGAAATAGGAAAAGGGATTGTCAATCACTTGGTCTGATTTTAATGATGAGAGTGAAAGGGAAACAACTAATAATGTAATGGTTTTCACTGGGAAGTATGAGTCTGAAGGAGACTCTAGTGATCAACATATGACTAAAGAGGAGATGACTGTAACATTCGTACTTTTACAGAACAAGTGGAAGGAGGTTTGTTTGACTTGAGAAAATCAGAAGAAGACCATAAGTGCTCTTCTTCAAGAAAAGGAGAAACTTCTCTCAACCATCACCGGTCTGGAAGAGTAAGTAAACTTGCTGAATTCCAAACATGAGAATATGATAAAGCCTCAATACATGTTGAAAAATGGTCCATATATGTTGGATGGTATGACAAGGAATATGAATGTTGTAGAGTTTGACTACAGTCCTATGAACAAGAAAGTAAAAATCCACTTTAATATGTGTGTTGCTCCTAATAAGAAATATGAGTTTCGGATGAAGGACAACATGTCTAAAAATCCTGCTTAACATGTGTACCCTCACAAAAAAGGCAACAAGAAAGCATCTTAGAAGTGTAACCATTGTGGTAGACATGGCAGTATAAGACCTTTTTGCTATAAATTGTATGGATATCCTCAGTCTTATAGTCACCCAAAGTTCAATAGAAGGAAAGAGAAGAAAACTCAAGCTAAGAAAGTATAGAAAACCAAGGAAAATGTCACTTTTCACTGCTCATATTTCTCTTAGAGTTTTATCAAAAGAAGATTGATATTTTGGTAGTGGACGTTCCACACACATGAATGGTGAAAAGAGTTACCTTGAAGATTTGAAGCCCTTCTCTGGCTTTTATGTCACTTCGGTGATGAAGCTAGAGGAAGAATTAAGGGCCTAGGAAAACTGGTTAGTCCAAGTTTTCCTTGTCTTGATAAAGTGTTGTTGGTAGAAGGATTAACTGCTAACTTTATCAGCATAAACCAACTACGTGATAAAGGTCTAAATGTTAGCTACAACAAGTCTGAATGTATTATCCCTAGCAAAGATCAAGATGTGTTAATGAAGGGTCCAAGATCCAAAGACAACTGTTATATGTGGATATCTCAGCCCTCATCCAAGATTAAGAGCACGAAGGAGATCACATATGAAGATGCTATCAAAGAAGCGCAAAAACTAATGATTGAAGAAGACAAAATATGTAAAATGTGTCAAATAGTCAATAAGTCCCACAAGATGCTATAGAATCCTACCTCCACTAAAAATCTCTTGGAATCCACACAAGTGAAAGGCCTGGGTGGAAGAAAGAACATCCTATGTGTGAAGAATAACAGAGGAAAATTCCTTTATGACATTGAGGTTGGTATGTCAGACAAGATGTTGAAATGTTATGTTCAACATTTACAGTCTGAAGTTAAGATAATTCTTGTAGAAAGTTTTACCTACTTTCTTGACCTACAAGTAAAACTTCTTTAGGAGACATTTGTTCCAAGACCTTTGAAAATGACTAGGATAATTGAATAAGATTTATAATTGGTATTTTCTTACAGAAATTAACTCAAGATAAACATGCAAATATTAAAGAAAAGTTTCTCTCTCTCTCTCTCTCTCTCTTGAGTTCATTGTAGCTCGTATAATAAGAGAAATCAATTCAAATTCAAACTCTTAAAGTTACTCTCTTCTTACTCGCAAAAAATATGATTCTCTCTCTCTCTCTCTCTCTCTCTCTCTCTCTCTCTCTCTCTCTCTCTCTCTCTCTCTCTCTCTCTCTCTCTCTCTCTCTCTCTCTCTCTCTCTCTCTCTCTCTCTCTCTCTCTCTCTCTCTCTCTCTCTCTCTCTCTCTCTCTCTCTCTCTCTCTTTTGTTCAAGCTCATTTACTCATATTCAATTCTCCCAACTTCCTCAAGCTAATCTGAAAATGCGTCAAAGAATAAATGAAGCTAATGTATCTGGGTCCAAACTAGTCACCAATGCTCATGTTGTCAAGATGCTAGGTGCTAAAATGGGGGAGAAATATTTTCCATAGAAAGCTAGGGTTTCTGCATTAAGCAACAAGATTGATGAACAACATGTAGTGCACAATGCAGTACCACTACAGATGATTGTTTCTTTTGATATTTCAGAAAAGAAAACTAAAAAAGCTGAGTCTTATAAGAAGAAAGCATCAGTAAGTTTCTCTACTAAGAAACCCTATGTGCATATTGAATCCATGTCTAGGGCTAATGAAGTTTAGTCCAACCATGTTGGGAGTATTATTGCTCTTGTCGAAACAAATGTTAGGGAACCTCGTGTTGAATCACACGTTAATTCACATTTTGAACAAAATGTTGAAACATTTGTCCCAATATTTGATGATCCACATGATGAACCCCCTACTAAAACAGCTGTGAATATTCATGTGAATGAGATTTGGACGATGCTTTAGAATATTTAAGGAATGAGAATCCTCAAAATGAAGGGGATGGCAGTCTTAACAGAAGGAATGAAAAAGACAACGAGGATGGTGATGATCCCATTGCCAACATCATGAAAAAATTATTAAAGAAAGAGCTGCTCAAGAACCAGTTTGACAGATTTAAAAAGCTTAGTGAGGTCTTTAACTGATAAGGCCGAGAAGCAGAAAATTAATTCTCCAAGGCCTGGTGAGAAGATTGTGAAGAAAATAACTCCAAGGAAAAGTCATCTGAAAAGGAATGTATGGAGTCCTTCTAAAACCTCTCTTGTAAAGAACAATACTCCTCAGAGGTCACTTGTGAAGAAGAGGATAAGAGTTGAAGATAAAAATGAAGAGAAGAAGTCTCTCAAAAGAAAACTTACTCAATCTAGTGAGTCAGAGACAAATTTCGAAGCTGATGTCCAAGACATTGTACCCACCATCAGAAGAAAAATTGATGGAAAAATAGTTCTAGTGAATGTTCCAGCCGTACCTTTGGACTATGTGTCATTTCATTCTAAATTAAGTATCAAATATAGAAATATGTGTGCCAAAGGAGAATTGCTCAAGAAATAGAGTTGAGTAAAGAAGCCTTGAACTGCAAAGAGATTGTAGAACTGCTGACAGAAGCAAGATTGATGGGCCCCTGCTATGAAAATCTAGTTAAAGAGTTTATTGTAAATGTCACACATGATTGCAATGATGAAGAAATCCTATAGTTCAAGAAAGTTTATATTAGAGGTAAGTGGATTAAGTTCTCACCATCAATTATCAATAATCATCTACGCAGAAGAAAGTCTCAAGGATCTGATAAGGCTCCCTCAATAGACAAGATTGCTAATGACCTAACTACTGGGAAAGTGAAGAAATAGCCTAACAAAAGGTTGCTCCCTAGTGGAAAATTAAGTGTGAAGCATGCCATTTTTAATAGAATTGGTGCATCAAATGGGCACCCACAAATTACAAATCTAGTATAACTACTACATTATCCAAGCTTATCTTCCCAATTGGGACAAACGCCAAGCTGAATTTTGGTGATTATGTGTTTGATCAAACAATGAAGCATGCTGATTCATTTGCTGTGAAACTCCCAATAGCATTTCCTTGCTTAACCACTGGGATTATCTTGGAGCAACACTCTAAAGTTTTGTATCCTCAAGAAACTCCAAGCAAAAAGGTTGGGCCTTTGACCCTTGATAAGAAGTTGTTTGAGGGGACACATGTCCCTGACATTGAGGCGCCTCAACATCAAACTTAAGCGGCTAGTGGGAGTTCCTCTCCAATATCCAAAGCCGCCAAAAAGAATATGATACTTGAGTTAATGAAAGCGTCAAAATCTCTATAAGACACAATAAGTGCAATTACAGCTAGGAAGAAGAAAATAGATGCATTAATCAACTTGATGAAAAAGGAGGAGGAAGTTACAAAAGAAGATAATGCTGATAGCAAGGGTGAGGGTGAAGAAAAAACTCACAATGAAAAGGAAAAGGAATAAAAATCTACTATTGCTAGAAAAGCTGACATCTCAGAATCCTCAAGTGAAGAAAAACAATCCAGCTCTAAAGAGTGATGTTTTTAAGCTGTAACTGATAGTAATGTCGTCAAGCTAAAGTTATTTTATGTGACCTTTTAATCTTAGGCTTATACTTGTGGTTCTGTAATAACTTTAGATTATGCCAGTACTTATCTTTATTGTCAAGAACTAAGTCAAGGTGTTCTGGCATTTGGTTCAACATATGTACTGATGTTGGTTTCTACTCTTGGTTGATGTTTGTCTACTAGTGATCTGTGTATGTGATAACATATTAACCCATGTGCTAATTAACTGATCACACCTTTGCCAAATTATGGCAAAAGGGGGAGTAATGGTGTGTAGTGTAATGGTGTAACTATTGACTAACTACTAATATGTGAGTTAGTGTATGAGTATTGAGATTCACTGACTGACTATATTTTGCTTAGTACTGACTGGTGTGACTAGTACTAACTGATGTTCTAAATTTGTGTGCGCACATGTTAAAGCATTTGACCTGGCATCTGGCCATCAACCATGTGTGATAATTTCCTTGAATGTTACTAGTAACTTCTGAATCTTGACTACTGACTACTAATTGTGTGTGCATGCATGACTAACTAATTGTGAATGATTGCATAACTGACTGTTATGGAGTATTGACTATGTGTAGCAGCCACTTGACGTTTGGCTTGTGCTACTGTCATACCCTAATTTTTACCCCTAATATGCCACCTCATTTACATCATTTGCATAACATTCATCATTGCATATGTGTGTGTCTTTAGGCATCACTAACCCATTACAAGTGCAAAATGTGTGTTTGCTTGCTTTACAAGTTAGGTGGTCCCCCAAGGGCTCAAGCAGATGAATTATCAAAGGATGTACATCATATTTAACATATCAAGCCTCTCATTTATTCAAAATTGATTAAGGGTCTCTCCTCATCAACAATCAAGTACAAGATTGCATCATTTCAAGCTCATCAAGCCTCAAGATCCTCAGTACATTAAAATTAGGGTTTTGATCTAATTCAGTCCTTGGGTTGACTTTTTCATCTGAGGATGATTCTATACTTCACAACATGATTAAAGTACCTCAAATGCATCATATTAGTCCATTCATATGTTTGGATTGATCCAAGGAGCTTGATTCATAAGCAATGCAAGAATTTAATTTCATTTGATGAAAAGTCAACTGCACCTTTGACTTTTGATCAGGACATGATCTCAAGCATTGGGAAATGATTCAAGACACCCAAACACACCTTTGGAGCCCATCCATAGTGTTCAAAATAGCTCAAGGATTTGATTTCATTGAAGAATGCACTTTGAATTTCATCTGATACAAAAGTCAACCACTGATCAAACTCAAGTTTGACTTTTGACTTTTTTGGTCAAACATGAGTTCCTCAAGTCAAGGATCACGAAAAAATATGGTTTAGATCATAATCAATCAAAAAACTCAAGGAAAACATCAAAGAATCAAGATTTGTGAAAATTAGGGTTTCATAATTTTTTTTAAGTTATGACATTCAATGGTTTTTACTTAACTTGTAAAGGTCATAACTTCCTCCTCAAACAACCATTTTCTTTGCTCCAAAGATCAAATTGAAGAGATTGTTCCATACTACAATTTTGTCCTTGAGAATGATTTCCTAAAAAAATGCATAGATTGAGAGATATGAAGTCATGAAGTTGGAGCTTCAATACTTTTTGAACTTGGACACTTGAAAAATTTTCAGGTTGAATCTGCCTTGTAAAAGTAGCTAATTTTGAGCCCATTTTTCTCCAACATTGATTCAAGACAAACCTTGAACATCAAAATTGAAGTATGTTATCTCAGCTTTCCAAAATGTCCAAGAACATCCATTTATCTTACTTGAGAAAGAAGATATGAATTTTACAAAAGGGATGGATGCCACTGAATTCTCAAGACAGTTTCTTGTGCCACACGATTTTTGAGTGAGTTTTGGGCAGTTTCTAAGCTTGATCTCTACACACATTCAACATCAAAATCATAATACACCATGTGCTCTGCAAGATCACAACAGAATTTCCAAAATTATATCCATTTGTATGTGAAAAAAATTATTCCAAAGCTAGGAACTTAAGTTTTGTCCTCTAGTATTAAAGTGCAATAGCGAGTTGATCAAAAACCACCACAATCTGTCAAAGAATTGATCAAAACACCCAGGGATGAGTTGCAATATGATAAATTCAATCTCAAAAGATCAAGATTCTAGCCATGTGAGAGATAGGCTATGTGTACCTTAACACTTAAGTAATAGGTACATGTCATCATCCATTGGGTAATAACATGTATCCTAATCCAAAGATCTTTACAAAAATTTGAAATGTTTCTCTATAAATAGAGATCATTTTGCATCATTCAACCATGTAGACCCTGAAACGTTCAAGCCCTTGGTGGTTTTCATGAAGGAGTTTTATTCTCAAGGCCGACAGACCAAGAGAATGAGAGAGATAGGATAGTAGAAGCTTACCCAAATATACCTGTTGATCCTCATGTATTTGGATCGCCAGGTTGATATAACTCTTGGCTATTTATAGAGAGCCAGGACAGAAGAGGTAGTAGGACAACCAGAGAGTAAGAAAGGCGATGTGTTCTTCATCTGACACTTCGTTGGAATCTTTGTCATGATGGTCCTCTATAAAGTTTTGGAAGCCAGCACGTTCGAAGTCAAAGGTGGCATCCATCTCTAGGGTAGGATCAAAGGTTTCACCCAAAGGAGAAAGACCTGTGATGGCCGCCACGTTGAAGAGCGTCGGCGTTAACATGCCACAGGGGAAATGGAACATGTTGGTCGACCCTTCCCAAAAAAACATCGACGCCAACAGTAAACAAGGGTTGACCCTATGAACATTCCTGGAGAGCTGAATGGCGTCAAATATGCCAGCTGTCTTCCATTGGGCCTGACGTTTTCCCTGGACCTTGTTCAACCAGTAGATGTAATCTTTGTTACCTGGGGTAGGCATCGAATTGAAAACACAGGCCTTTGGCGCCATAAACTTTAGGTCGAGGGTACCACCTTTTTGGAAAGCAGGGGGAGTGGTGGGAAGAAAGTAAGGGAAAAATGCCTGAAGCTTCTCATGGCTGGGTTTGTTAGCATGGTAGGGCCCATAGAAAGCATGCAACTTTCCAGCAACTACAAAGGGGATGATCATCTGACATTTCCAGGAAGCCACCACCGTGTCATCAGTGGACGTCGGATTGGGAAGGGGCCTAAAGGCATTAGCTTCAGAGAGAACAAACGTAATAAGGTTATTTCCGGTAGTGTGAATGGTGGAAATGGTTGAAGAAGCCATTGAAAAGGAAGGTCAAATAAATTTTTAGGGCAAGAGTTTGCAGGAAAGAAGAAGCATGGGAGAAGTCGGAAAGAGAAAACCAAATATGGAAACAGTTTATTTATAGGCAAGCTGGCATGCAGTTGAAAAAACAAGGGGAGATTCCAATTCCAGAGTAAGTGGGAGTAGTTAAAAACCCATAACGTTAGGATGTGGCTAGGAATGATTATTTTTCTTGGAAATCGTGGTGCAGAAAGGCGTCATTATCAAGTCAGACTAGGGATGACGCGTGGCTGACTCGACAAAAAAATAATGATGGTGTTGTTGGGTCATTACCAAGACGCAGTCGAAACCTCATAGAACCAAAACACCAAGTTCCTCAGTCGACAAAGTGCTAAGTCGAAACTGGGTTTTGAGGGGGCATTTTGTTGGTTGGAAGTTTTAGCTAAGGAAATGAGACACAAAGATTGGCTTGTGGGTCGACAGGCTGGGAAAGGTGGTAAGGGAAACAATGTGAGTCGACGCCAACAGAGAGAGTTTTGTGAGTCGACTCAGGCGTATTCCGTCAAAGATGTCGACTGAGGGGCAAGGAAGTCGACACAAAGTAGAAGAACGTTTGAGCGGGAAGAAAATTTGAAAAGCAGAGAACGTGGGAAATTACAGAAGTGGTGGAAGGACACGTGGCGCCACCAAGATCAACATAGTAGTTATTTTATTTTCCTATTTAAGGCAATACGCATGTACATTTTAGGGGACGCATTTTGTAACATTGTAAGGGAAAAACATTATGAGTACCAAGCGATAATAGAAAATAGTTTCATTCCTGCAAAATGTATGATCGCGTCCACATTTTCTTTTAATAGCAATTTATATCACCAACTTTAAAGATTTCTTGTCTTTTGTTTTTGTCTTTTCTTGTTTATGCATTTGTCTTTATTTAAGTCTACGCAGTCTTTCTCAAATTTGTCTTCAACCTATTCTAAACAACACCATTTCACCACTATCTCATACACTCGACCGGTACATTCTGGGACTTGTTTGGACGGTCCCACAAGTAAACCTGCGTTAGGAGGTCAGAGGTTGTTCGCGCGAAAATTGCATGCGAACACAAACTTAATCGTTTCGAAAGATTTTTCATAATAAAAAATTGGTTGAAAAAGGATTAGAGGAATGTACTTGTCCTTCCTAGTCCCCGAGTAATTGGATGATGGTCGTACTTAGTCTACTATTCGAGTACTCGTCATTCATTTCAAAATACATTAAATAACAAAATCTAGTTCATTCTTTTATGGAGAAAAAAGATTACTTGGGCGTAATTGTCCTCCCTAGTCCTAAATATTTGTGTGATGGTCGCACTTAGCCTCTCGCACAAATACTCATAATCAGTTGAAGAAACGTGACTTAATTCGTCTCACAAATTTCACTAATAACATGGATGAAAAAGATTAGATGGATGTAATTATTCTCCTTAGTCCCGAGTATTTGGATGATGGTTGTACTTAGCCTACTATTCAAGTACTCGTCATCCACTCAAAACATATTGAACCAATCAAACTTATCTTTTCTTGTCCCTGCACCAATGAAAACCTTTTCACAAACAGACAATGTTTTAACCATTCTAGCGCAATACAAACAAACACTTAAGCTGCCCCGCATGAGCAGACAAGCAACGTTTAACCGCTAGAATGTGACTTAAACATTTATTCACTAAAATCAACCAACAAATATGTGGTTTTCTACTAAGAACTGCGTACCTTTGACTTCCCCATCACACATGGGGATATGTAAGAGCGAGATTCAACGTCTCGTCAAACACTATAACAAAAATCCAAAAAAACCTTTTGTCTTGCTAAGAATTAAATAACTTTAAATTCTTCATCACACATGAGGATACATTGAAGCAAGACTCGCAATCTTGTCAAGAACCCTAATAAAAAAAACTTTTTTGTACCCTTTTATTTTTCCTTTTAAACCTTTAATAATCAGAAGAAACCAAAAGCTCACATTCTATTTGCAAATCTAACTAAATGGTTCCTGTTGAGTACAACATATGTAAGGGATGCTAATACATTTCCCTTTCATAACCGTTTCTCGAACCCGAATTTGGTTGCGACGACCATTTTCTTTTTCCTTTTTAGGGTTTTATTGATATTTTCTCTTTAGTTTTAGAAGAAACAAAATTTGGTGGCGATTCAGTTATCAACTTGAGCGTGCAAACGCCCGTGGTCATTTTTCGTGCCGCGACAATTATCATAAAAAATTATGCACTATTTAATTATTACATCTTTACTACAAGGCAAAATACAACTTTTTTCATAATCTTTATCCTTAAACCAAATTTGCATTCTACCTAAACGTGATCACAATCTTTTTACATCTTGATTTCCTACAAAATAATAACAAAAACAAGTTTATGATATTGTCCATTGGTAATACAATGATGGATCTGTGCCTATAAATTGGATAACAAATTCAAAGTTCAAAGACGTGGAAATAGGTGGAAACATTGAGAGCTTGAAGTGAAAAAGGATGAGTTTTAGAGTGAAAGTTCTCTTAGAGATTGGAGTAAAAAAAAGTTTCTCTACAAAGGAAAACAAAACCAATCTTTACTTCCAAGGTTTTCTCTCCTTTGTTGACCTTCTTCTTCCTTAACTCGCCTTTCTTTTTTATACATTGGTGTTCTTGTTGCTATCATATATTTTGCTTTTCTATTGTAATATTGTAGCGCTGTTGTTGTTGTTTGTGTTAAGATGTAGAATAACTTTAAAACACTCCCAAGGCTACCCAAGGCTCAAGGATAGCTTATAATAAAACCTTTGTTTCAACTAAGTACTTATTATCACTAAATGTATTTTGATTGTCTTAAATCGTCTTTTTCTTTTCATTCCTTTACTTTACCTAAAATGTAAATTCTTATTCATACACCTTTCCATTGAAAACAAAAATTATATAATCCCATGTATGTTTGAAATCCTAATTAACCACGCCAATGATAATTGTGAGGAAGAATGGGAGCTTCCCCATGAACTAACCGGGTTACTAGAGTAGGAATCCAAGTTAATTCAACCACATCAAGAGCTCATCAAAATGATTAATTGGAAACTGAGCATGACAAATAATAAATCAAAATTGGTGTTTCAATGAAAGAGAGTGGACAAGAGAAGTTGGTCAAACTCTTGCAAGATATATGGATGCATTTTCTTGGTCATATCAGAATATGTTAGGACTAGATACATACATAGTTGAACATAAGTTATCACTAAAGCTAGAATGCACTCTAGTTAATTAAAAGTTAAGAAGGATTAAGGCTAGCATGTCATTTAAGATAAGAGAAAAAGTCAAGAGACATATTGATGCAAGTTTTTTGATCGTGGAAAAGTACCCACAAAGGGTTGCTAACATTGTTTAATTCCCAAAGAAATATGGAAAATTCTGAATGTGTGTTAACTATCTAGACCTGAACAAAGCCGGTCCAAAAGATGATTTTTCTTTTTCATATATCGATGTGTTGGTAGACAACATTGCTCAGTAATATCTCTTTTCCTTTATGGGTGGTTACTCCATATACAACCAAATCAAGATGTATCCCGAAGACATGAAAAAGGCCATGTTTCATATGAGGAATACTCTACTACAAGGAATGCCTTTTGGGTTGAAGAACTTTGGGGTAACTTATCAAAGGTAAATGGTGGCTTTCTTCCATGACATTATGCATAAGGAGTTAGATCATTAGCAAGAATGAGATTTAATTTGTTTCTACGAGCTTCCAAATACGACCATTAGCGACAATGCCACCAACTTGAACAACAAAATAATGAAGCAGTTATGTGAGATATTCATAATCGAAAACCACAATTCATCATAATATTGTCCAAAGATGTATGGAGTCGTGGAGACAGCAAACAAGAATATCAAAAAGATCATATAAAAGATAGTATAAACCTACAAATATTAGCATAAAGTGCTTCCCTTTTGATTACACGAATACAAAACTTCCATTTGTACCTCAATAATGGAAACGCCTTTTTCATTGGTGTATGATCGGTAAATTAACAAGTGTAATAATTTGTCAATATGGTAATATTGAGAAATTTCGGAATATCGATCTCAAGGACTGCGTTATACTTTAGAGTTTGGTTTTGAATTTTGTTGAACAAAAATGTATTTGGGAGTTTTGAGTTGTGTTGCTTGCAAAAGGTAAATTACTACAAATTTAATAGAGTAGAAAATAATAATAATAATAATAATAATAATAATAATAATAATAATAATAATAATAATAATAATAATAATAATAATAATAATAATAATAATAATAATAATAATAATAATAATAATAATAATAATAATAATAATAATAATAATAATAATAATAATAATAATAATAATAATAATAATAATAATAATAATAATAATAATAATAATAATAATAATAATAATAATAATAATAATAATAATAATAATAATAATAATAATAATAATAATAATAATAATAATAATAATAATAATAATAATAATAATAATAATAATAATAATAATAATAATAATAATAATAATAATAATAATAATAATAATAATAATAATAATAATAATAATAATAATAATAATAATAATAATAATAATAATAATAATAATAATAATAATAATAATAATAATAATAATAATAATAATAATAATAATAATAATAATAATAATAATAATAATAATAATAATAATAATAATAATAATAATAATAATAATAATAATAATAATAATAATAATAATAATAATAATAATAATAATAATAATAATAATAATAATAATAATAATAATAATAATAATAATAATAATAATAATAATAATAATAATAATAATAATAATAATAATAATAATAATAATAATAATAATAATAATAATAATAATAATAATAATAATAATAATAATAATAATAATAATAATAATAATAATAATAATAATAATAATAATAATAATAATAATAATAATAATAATAATAATAATAATAATAATAATAATAATAATAATAATAATAATAATAATAATAATAATAATAATAATAATAATAATAATAATAATAATAATAATAATAATAATAATAATAATAATAATAATAATAATAATAATAATAATAATAATAATAATAATAATAATAATAATAATAATAATAATAATAATAATAATAATAATAATAATAATAATAATAATAATAATAATAATAATAATAATAATAATAATAATAATAATAATAATAATAATAATAATAATAATAATAATAATAATAATAATAATAATAATAATAATAATAATAATAATAATAATAATAATAATAATAATAATAATAATAATAATAATAATAATAATAATAATAATAATAATAATAATAATAATAATAATAATAATAATAATAATAATAATAATAATAATAATAATAATAATAATAATAATAATAATAATAATAATAATAATAATAATAATAATAATAATAATAATAATAATAATAATAATAATAATAATAATAATAATAATAATAATAATAATAATAATAATAATAATAATAATAATAATAATAATAATAATAATAATAATAATAATAATAATAATAATAATAATAATAATAATAATAATAATAATAATAATAATAATAATAATAATAATAATAATAATAATAATAATAATAATAATAATAATAATAATAATAATAATAATAATAATAATAATAATAATAATAATAATAATAATAATAATAATAATAATAATAATAATAATAATAGCATGTTAGAAATGAAAATTTGAACTTGAAATCATTTGATATTCTAAATTGATATTGTAACAATATGCTTTATTCCTATAGATTATTGGTTCTTAAGTATATTTATTCCTAAGTCTTTAGTGAATAAACCTTTGATTACTCAAATCAATTTCTATGGCCATAGTAGATTGTAAGGGAACTAAAGCATGTAATTATCATGAATAAAATAGTTTCTAGACGGTATCCCTAGTCCTAGGTGATATATAAACTAGAATATTCCAATTAGGTGTTATTATTTAAAATCCTTCCTAACAGTTAACCGTTAGTCAATTTTCAAATTGACAGAAAGAGCAAAGCAAAGAAATAAATCATGTAGGAATAAAATATTAGTCATTACAAGTGACAATTCATAAATTCAAACTCAATCAAGAACAATGACCCATCCCTAGCATTAGGGGGCTTAGATACTCATACCTATAATAAAATACATAATAAAAGTGCTAAATATTATACAATGATCCTAAAGAAGGAAGCTTCAATGGAGAAATCCCTTGAATTTGATGTTTCCCATTGTTCCTATCGTGTTTTCCTTGCTCCTAATTTTCTTATGTCATAAAAAATCAAGATAGATTAATAAAATTAGGTTTTCCTTCATTTAAATGTAGATTTTGGGTTTTTTTTGGATAGATTTGTATGTCCATACATGTAAGGGAAAACTACTCCAGTTCATACGCATATGGGCACATGTATGGGAATATGATAAAAATGCAGAATTAGACTTTGGTATCTTCATAAGAGTTATAGCCCTTAATGTAAGCTTTTATTTGCCAACGATTATGTGTCAATTGAATATATAATGCTCTAGATACGATCAAAATACCATACATACATCATAATGTAAAACATGCTGAAAAATTGACTTTGTGAATCCTTATGAAAAAATTTCGCGTTCCTTTGATGTAAGCTTTTCTTTGCCAATGGTTATGTGTCATTTGAATATACAATGCTCTAGATATGATCAAAATACCATACATACATCATAATGTAAAACATGCTGAAACATTGACTTTGTGAATCCTTATGAAAAAATTTCGCGTTCCTTTCAGCAATTTCTTTGACTTCCTATGACCTACAAAACACGTTAATAGTTTCCCAAAAGATCATAGGACGTCTGGAGCATTATTAAACATTGAAATCCTCATACTACATATAAAGTCTATAAAATCATCTAAATTTCGATATGCAAGCACGGGCAAAACCTCAAATCTACTGCTTAAAAAAAGATAAAAACATAGTAAAATTGTGACTATTTACAACCCAAACTTAGCTTGTTGCTTGTCCTCAAGCAACCTTTTGAAAAATAAAAATGGATTAGCATATCAACTCAAATAAAGTCAAGAGTTAAAAGTGTTATACATTCTAGTTCTTTTGTAATCTTCTCTTAATATTACCTTGATCTTCACATGTTTACTGATGTCAACTAATCTTCTACATTCTCACTTGATGATACTGCTTCACTTGTCACCTCTATACACATTCTCACTAAATCTCTCAAGTTTTTATGTGTTTATACGCTCAAAATTCTTAGTATGCAATATTATACCATAAGATAATAAGATGGAATGATACACACACTTTTTGAGGTCTTTAAGGTTGTAATAGAGCTAGGGCTAAGATATGATATATTTGGATAGTAAGTTAAAACGTAGAGTAAGTAGTATTATTCTCATTGATAATGTATAATTAAAAACTATTGTGGGATATTTCTTTCAACTGAGTTCTCTTTGGCTTCACTGAATTTTTCCAACCTTTGACTCCATCATTATTTTTTCTTTCTTTTTAGTTGACTTTTTTTCATGTTTTTGTTAGTAACCTATTTTTTCTTCCAACTTTGTTGAATTTTCAACTCCTTTCTTTTTCTTTTCAAATTCGTATTCATATTCATTTGATTCCCTCAATTTCCAATTGATATCCTAAACTTATAAGTTGTTATGCCAACAGAAACCTCAAACTTAAATTAGACATATCTTTGAGACATGATTCTTCTACTCTAAGAAAGATAGGGAAATGTTTAGACCAAAGGTTACACTTAGAGTTAAAAACAAACTTCTAGGATACGCTTATAGTTGTTCCCAAAAAGAAACCAATGCATTCGTATTTTCTACCATGAACTACGAAGCTCTGATTTTATCATTGCACTATGAGAATGCGTAGGCATGAAAGTTCGAATCCTTGGCGAGCACACTAATTAAAAACTTATTTTTTTCCCTTTCGCAAGTAATCTTTAGATGATAACACCCATCTGCACAAAGAACAATAAAAAAGGTTCTCGTTGAGTACAACGGATGTAAGGGAGGCTAATACCTTCCCCTCGCATAACCGACTCCCTTACCTGTTTCTCTTACCTTTGAGTTTTATCGATATTTTCCCTTTCCTTTTGGAAAAAATAAAGTTTGGTGGTGACTTTTTTGTATCCTCGAGCGTGCGATGCGCTCAGGTATTTTCTGCGACGTGACAAATGCATTGTAAAATTTGTGGCAAAAGGCCTAACGTTACTTGCCATGTTCGGTCTAGGAGTCACAGGGTGAATATGTGTCATTGAAGGGAAAATACCACCCCTTGTTGTGCAATTGACGGTATGGCCATCGTTGACGGTATGGCCGTCAAGATGGCTATGGAGGTGACAGATTCAGTTAAGCTTGCAGCGACCGTGCTTGCCCCCGTGCTATTGGATGATTGTTCTTCATTGTTGTTGTTCTTGAGATTAATTATTATCCTAACATATCTCCTTGTTGGTATTTTAACATATTTATTGGTTATCCTACCACTCCTCAATCTCATGCACACTCACAAATTCGAGATGTTTCATAAATGAAGAACTTATGCAAATTTTAAAAGAAAGTCATAAATTTTCGCACAAAGGGTTCCACCAGGTGTGCCAATTTGTTTACTGTAAAATATGGTAAACAAAACAAGTTTGATCTCACATAAGGGATTAAACTCGAAAAGAACGCATGACATATTGTGCAAAAATCATAAGTTAAAGTGATTTGCATTAAAGTCGAACGTAGTAAATGATTTAAAAGTAAAGAGTTTAATTCATAAAGTGGAACGCAGATACATAAATTCTTACAACTCTTTTCTCACCTAACACGAATACTTTGAGTTTACTGAATTTGTGTAAAATTGCAATCCCTAAAAGTATAAGTGAACACTACTTATATACTAGTTCTAACATAACCGTTTGCAATGGCCGACTAAGAAAATTATGCCATGTCTCTGTCTCCATGCAATCTTCATTCTCGACAGGTTTCCATGTGTTCTCAGATAACTATCTGATCTTACCTACTTACTCCTCGTTTCACCGCATGGAGAATAACAACACTTTGGAAACTCTAAATTTTACTAAGTCCCAAAATTAACAAAATTCTTGGTCTTTACTAATTGATTCGAAATTTGACCAAAGTCATTAATTTCAATCGATGGGATCAACTCGTCAAAAAATGCTCATTCTGATTTCATGGTCAAATGACCATTTGGACTTAAGTAAATCAAGTCATCTAACAATCTTAATTATTATTAAATCCTTACAATCAAGGCTTGCATCGAAAATTCGAGGTAACACTCAGTTACAGAGGCGAGGTAACGAAGGGTGTCATGAAAAGATGTCACTTATCCCCTCGGTTTTAGAATAACCGAGGGGATAGTTGAAATGATCATTGATTCAATTCTCAACAATAACTTTTTTATATTTTCAAAACTAGTGTCGTATACCTCTTAGTTTATGAAAAAAACCTAGGGGGGAAATATATTATTTTTTTTCAAATACTCATTACGTTGTTTACACAGAATATTAATAAATTAATTTTTTTTACAAAATACATTATTACACAAAATATTATATTTTTTACATAGAATTTTACATTTGTTCTTCATCGTCATCGCTGTCAGTGAAGAACAAATGCTGGATATCTTGGAGATGAGCAAATGTCAGGGATCCCCGTTTCATTGATCTTAAGGAAGATAAAAATGTCTGATATAAAACAAAAAAATATTAGATAAATAAAATAAATATTCAGTTATATCATTATTTAAGAACACAAACCTTAAATCCAAATAATTTTATGCTCTTGCAATCCATCCTAGAGAAATTTTCTTAAATAATGTAAACGTTTTTTTAAGTTTCAAAGTTTTCATGTCAAATATTTCATTATCAATTTTTAATACTCAGAATGCTTTTATAATGAGAGCTTTAGGTTTCACGCGGATTACTAATGGTAGTGCCTTAAACTTTGATACTCATTAAATATACGACAAAAATTTGTTTAAAGACGATGAAGAAACTCAATAAACACACTTATATTTTCTCTCGGTTATTATTCAAAATCGAGGTAAATGTGTTTCTTGTTAAATAAAAAATACAATAAAATATGTTCCACCCCAAGGGCCGCATAACTCTCGGTCTGTTTAAAAAATGAGGGAATTTTTTTTATTTAAATTATATTGTTTACATAGAATATTAAAATAAATTGTTTAAACAAATCCATATTTTGAAAATGGATTCTTGTAGAAGAACAAATCTTTTCAAATCTCTGATAAGTTATCTGTTCCAACCAAGATAATTTTTTTCTGCAATTGTAATCCATCCCAGAAAGTTTTCATTATCTTGAGCACATTGTTTCATGGCAAATGCTTTCACACAAAGAGAATAAGATGATTCACTACTAGAAATATAGGAATTACTTGCGGATTTTCCTGTGGAAATTTATCCGTAGATGCACCTGCGGTTTTACTAGCGAATTTATATTGTGAAGCATTATTTCCTGCGAAAATTGAGGTAGCAGCAAAGTTCGCAGAAATTCCTGAGACTTTACCTGCGATTTTGGATTTATAATAATATATCCTACGAATTTTCCTGCAACTTTACCTGTTAAATTAATTACCCACGAAGGTTTTAGTTGAGAACAGAAAATAGCAGGAAGAATCGCAGGTAACACGTTTCCTACGAAAATTTTGTCAAAATCCGCAGAAAAACAGAGTTAATGATTGTGTTTTGAAGTAAATTTCTCAATATTGTCAACCGAGGAAAACAATAAATTTCTCAATGTTTTCTTTGATTGCCAACATAGGAAGGCTATTCCAAAAATATAACAGCAACATCAACACCATTATGTTGAGATGGATTGCAAGAGTAGAAAAAATGTTTTGTTCAAGATAGAAAAATATTGAAGATTTTTTTTGTCTTGCAATCCATCCCAAAGAATGATGTGTACAAGTTTGGAGTGACTATATATAAGTAATGTTTAGGGTAAAATCTGATTAACGAGTGCTTTAACAGTAAAATTTGATAATATAATTCCCCAGTTATTAAATATAACCAAAGGAATAAATCATTAATTAAAAAAAAAAGACACCACTTTTAAAGAAATAAAAATATAAACTACTATTGTTGGGATTCAAAGAATGTCCAGAATTATTTTTACCATCGGTTATATTTAGAAACCGAGGGAATATGTGGTATTTATTAAAAACAATAAAATAAAACATAGAGAACCTTGACATTATACTTAAGTTTTTGTTTGGGTGAGGTGAAAGCTTTGTCATAAAGTGTATTATTTATAATAGTGAAATGTGACATCATCTTTGATAGAGTTTCATACTCTTGGGACATGTTGAATCTCATATTCATACATGGATGATGATTGGTTTAACCTGAAGGTAAAAAAAGTACACAAGAAAGGAAATTGAACTGTGTTTTTAGTTTTCTTAGTTTGCATCTGATCAGAGTTCAGAATCTAAACTGGTATTCAGATTCTAGTTAATTCTTAGCACCAGAATGTTAACAGAAGTAAATAAATAATAGCAGAAGACACAAAGATTCATATTGGTTCCTCCCCTAACTGAGAGTAGTCCATTCCCCTTGCCTCACAAGAGATTTTCACTATAATCAAAATATGATTACAATCGCTTATGCATTCTGCATAAGACTTTTACACATGCTCAGACCTAAGGTCCAAGACTTTTGCTCAAGCTCCTCACTTGAAACTTCCTACTTAGGTTTCATGAACCCAAGACTTTCTTGCTCAGGCTCCTCACCCAACACTTCTGCTATAGATCACATGAAACGAGCCTTCCTGCTTGCACCCCACTGGTCAAGACTTACTGCTCCAAATTCCATGCACTGAGCATTCTTGCTCAAGCCCCTCAGGCCTAAGACTTCAGCTTCATGTCACATGAAATGAGCCTTTCTTTACTTGCACCCCACCTAACTATCCTGCTTAAGCCACGCTGGCTCAAGACTTTTCGCCTCAATCAATCTACTTGATTAAGACTTTCACTACTCAAGCATATAGAAAGAGACATACGTGGCTCAAGCATCTTTGCTCGAGAATTCCTTTCTTGTATCTCAATTATACAAGACTTCTGCTCAATCAATCCATTTTATTAATACTTTCACAGCTTAAGCACATAGCAGGAGACTTACGTGGCTCTAGCATCTTGGCTCGAAACATCCTTGCTTGTATCCTAATGATATAAGACTTTTATCTAAATTGCTGAACAAGCTCGGCAGAATAGAGAACACGGTGTACATGAAACAAGTATCAGAGGTATGGAAAATTACCATAACAAATACCTAAAGCTCTAAAAATTTCTAAGATATACAATGTATAAGAAATCTTAAGGAATTTACAATTACAACCTACATGAGAAAAATATGCATAAACATTGAGTTGATAATTGTTGATCTTGTTACTCCTTATTATGGTTGATCCTTGTTAAAGATTCAATTTGAACCTTCAACCATATTTATAGCCTTTTCAGAAACTAGCCGTTGAAGAGGTGACTTGATCAAAAGTCTTTGCTGATACTCCATAGTACAAGAGCCGTTGAAGATAGATACACCAGAAGATCTTGATCTAATGTGTAATATGTTTAACCTTTGAGTATTCAAGAGTTCTATACTGATAGAGCTGTTGAGAGTAGATATTCGTAAAGCATCTCAGCTTTTCTTAAGCCTTGCAATATGTAGACTTTAGCTGACAAACATATTTGACAATATAACTTGCTTTCTACAGTATGGACATCTTCAGCTTTATCACAACTCTGAATGGTACCAGAGCCCAGTTTACATTAACTAAGTGTAGAGACAATAATGTTGATTCTTCTGATTCTGCCACCAAAAGTTAGCAATTCAGCAACCCTCAAAGTGTGCTTAATATAGAACGGATTCGGACCATAATATTTACAAGTATGAGAACCTACATACATGTAACACACAATTAAACTATTGTTCTTTCAATACTTTGTTATCATCAAAACCCAAAGAAAATATATCATGAACAAATCTTATTCTAACAATCTCCCCCTTTTTGACGATGACAAACACAAGTATTTAAAGCACAATGTTGGGTAGTTATGATTTTCTTTGCAGCATCAGGGTATGAGGTTTGTAAGCTCTCCCAGAGTCTAATAGTCCAAAGCATAGTTTTGTAGACATCATACTAGGAACTACTCTCAAGAAAAAGTAATTTAGTCTTCTTAGTAACATCAGAGTTTGAGGTTTGTAAGCTCCCTTTGAGTTAAACAGTTCTAAGGTTAAGGTTTGTAAGCTCCCCCTTAGTTCCATATTTAAGAAAACCAAAAATAATATTTTAACTTCCTTTGGCAACATCAGAATATGAGGTTTGTAAGCTTTTTTTGAGTCTGATAGGCTAAGGTTGAGGTTTGTGAGTTTTTTCTGAGTCTGATAGGCTAAGGTTGAGGTTTGTAAGCTCTTCCTTAGATTTATGTACAAGAAAGTTAAAATGTGTCGCCCGGGCAAGATAACCATAAAAACAGAAATATAAATGAAAAAAATTATAAATGAATAGGTTCAATTTCTAATTAAATACTTACCATAATTTCTCCCCCTTTTGTCACATAAAAAAGAAATAAAAAAGAAGAGAATTATTGTCATAAATGCATCACAAATCATCATACATGATCAGTTTCCAAGAAATTGAAAGACGATCAAGTAACATATGTCATTAAAGATTGTATAGTTCATGCCTTAAATTTTTAGTGGTTGTTATTGTTCCACGAATCAAGCAGGATTAAATCAGACTTTTGAGTTGCTCAAAAGTCATTATAAAAGCAGTCTAAATCTAGTTAATTTTCATCAACATCCATTAGAATCATGGAAGCATTAGCTGAGAGTCATAAGACATCTGTGGTAATAGAAATTTCCCAGAGCTCTACAAGACAAGATGTCCAAGACATTCAGAAACGAGTTGTTTCTGAAACATCCACCACTGGACCCTTGCCCTCTACATGACTCACTTTTGAAGAAGCATCGCCAACAACTCCAACACAACCTATCAGAGTAAATTAATTAGAAGCTGTCATGAGGCCCAGAAGAAAGATAATAAAGAGATCAAGGAAGAGAAGACAATCCAACAAGTTGTTCTACCGTCCAATCCCAGAGGTAGAAGATGAAGTCATTGATGAAGATGAGCTAGATATAGGCTATGACAACTGTTTTTGTCATAAGGTTCAAGATGACTTAGATAGGGACCTATAATAAGCATTGGCAATTCCTTATGAGTCAATGTTTTGTAATCCTTTGCTTTAATTAATGAAAAATATATCTTTTTGACCAAATTGTTTATTGCATGCAAATATTCTCAATAACTTCCTTTAGATTTACTGAAAAACATTAATGAAGTTAAACTGACACCAGAAACGACAGTTAAACAAGTCAAGTATAAAAATTCATAGTTGTTAAAGAATGTTTAATAGGTTAGACTATTAGATAACATTTTAAAGATATATCGTTTAAGATATTGATAAGACTTAATCAATATAAAAACAACAAACACTTGAAATAATGAATGTAACACATCTATATAAGAACTCTTAGCAAGCTTACTTTCATAATCACTTAATCTTCATAACACCAAGATGTACAAACAAAAGCAAATCTAGGTTCCAAAGAGAGATTTCAAAAAGACAACCATACTAAATGTAGCAACTCAGGCAAGTGAAAGCAAAGCAGTAGCTGAAGGATCTACTAACAAACAGATGACTTCAAAAACTCTCACCCATTCATCATCCTTTGTGAAAACACACAGAAGAAGAAGATCTTCTGGTTCCAGACGCATAAATCAACTGAGAAAGGAGGCTTTCAAATTTTCCAAGGAAGAATGGCAAGATTACTTTGATAATCTAAACATGTCAGATGATCCTAGGGAATACCTTAGCGCCAACTATTAAACTAGAATGTCTAAGTAATTTATAATCCCACCCTTCTTATTAATGAAAAAGTTGCAAGAATAAAGTTCTTACTCCCATTAATTTTGATTCTCTTGAACAAATATAAATAAATATAATCAACAGTTAACTGAACAACAACATGAATAAACTTTGAATTATTAATAAGATAACTTAACACGAAGGTTCTAACAATTACAAGGCATAACTATGTAGAAACATAACATCAGAATCTTTTATAAATAGCTTCAAGCTTGTCTCTCCAAATTTTAGACAGATCATTCTCTAAACGTATGATAACTCCCTGCTGAACAAGTAACTCCGAAGGAACTTATCCAAAAGAAATGAAGAAATTATTTCCCTTGTGAAAGGAAGAAAGTGTCTTCTTCAAATAGTCAAACATAACTTGTGGAAGATCAATCTGCAGGTCTGAAATGAGAAGTAGAAGCAGATCTTTTTCAATAGGGTCCACTAGGTCTAAATCCTTATCCTTAGGAAGTAAGTTTAAATTCAAAATCTGACTCTAAACAACAACATTAGGACAAAGATTTGAGACCACTGATGTATTAGATGGATCCATAAAGATACGTCAAGTAGGAAGATAGTGTTCCCAAACAAGAGTTCCTGGGATTTCTCCAATTTCCTCACAATTGATCATGTTAGCAATCACTTTAGAGTTTACTGTTATAGAAACACCAGTTACTTTAGAAAGAATATCACACTCATAATTCAGCTCAACAATGGAAGCATGAATATAAAACTCTTTGACAAGATCTAGACAAGTGAAACCACATAACATCTCTAAGTATCCATTTCATCCTTGTTCACACACAGTCTTTTAGAAGTTAAATCCTAACTTAAGCAACTCATCAAAATCCATGAACTTTTTATTGATGACTACCAGTTGATTCAAAGAATAATTGACTGGGAAACTCATTTAAAGTTTGGCTTGACCATCACACAACCACTGAGAAAATAAAAAGAAAGAGAATTAAACAAGATTCTTAAAGAATAAGCATCTTGTCAGAAGAAAGACAAAATGATGTTTCACAAGACAGGGGATAGTAACAATAAGTATCCAAAAGAAAACATCATTACCCAAAGGTTCTTATCCAACAGATTTTTTAAATCCACAAGATGAATTTCACCTTTATGAAAATTTAAGCATTATAAAAGTCTTTGAAAAATATTTTAATTAAATTGCTTTATAAGAAGTAAAGAATCCTCTTCTGAATCTCAGAATCTGATAACTTTCAGAAGCTATCATCCATCAGAGTCTAGTAAAACTAGACTGAGAAAGAAAGATATCTCCTGTCAGTCATAAGTCTCTAAGATTCTATTCAGAACCAACACTTCCTCTTGAAACAAGAGTCATGAGTGATAGATGAATATTGAATTATTTTCTTTGACAAGTAACAAAAAGCAGTAATCATCACAAAAAGTGAGGAGACTATTTCCATAAATATAATCATCATCTGGCTTAATGAAATATTTAGAATAGGTAAATACAACAGAGTTTCTTCTTAAAGATGTTCAAAGATCCTTTTTTAGTAAGCATACCTTTTTTTTCTCGGCCAGACTCGTATCAGTATTTAAACTTGACCATAGAGTTTAAACACCGTTTTGAGTGGATTTTGATTCAATGGTTGTTAAATCAATGACTCCACTTATCTCTCCAAACTCAGTACCTCTAGCACTTGAGTCTGGGTTGTGGGATCTTCTTTCATCAAATGTTGTGAGAAACCTTTGATAATTGCCATGGAAGATGCCTCTGCTCCTTTCCATGATATCTACAGCAATTACATTCAGATCATGACACTCATATTTCAATGAGACCATTCTCAAATGTTTAGACATGATTTCTTTGGCCTTATGTGACATTCTGATAGCAATACCATGATTCATTACAAAGTATCAGTCTAGAATAAACCATAATATGAATAAGATCTTGCTCTTAGCAGAATCATCAATTTCATTACTTTGAGATATTTGATAAGCATAGAACCAGATGATGTTAGTTATCAGAGAATCGTATAAAACAAATTAAAGTTTATCATATAATTGCTTGCAGAACACAAATAAAAATTGAAGGTTTCTCATACACTTGTTCTTTAATACAAATTCTATGATGACCCTCAATAAGGAGCAATGGAATCTCTTAAGATATCACCTTAAAGAGCAGACTCCTTATTATCAAATATTGAAGCAAGATAGATTTGACATAATCTATTTCTCTTCAATACTTGATTGTTATTTTAGGACTAAGATGCTTCTTTAGAAGTAGTAATGACTGGCAGAGCCAAATTACTATTTTATCTGAATCTTGCACTAATGTCATCTTCAGAAGAATATGCAGTGAAGATTAACTGGAATTAGGTTCTGGTAGTGTTTCTTCTTACTTTCAGATCTGGGAGATCAATTGAAATACAAGTACTATAGAAGCTTCTAAATTTACTCTTCTATCAACATATATTATAACCAATCCAGCTGATTAAGAAGTACTTCTGACAAGAAATATAAGTTCCTTATCATCAGATACTTAAAGGAATTAATCTTCAAGAAAGGTTATCTGTTAGATAGCTTTTCATCATCTAATTTCATTTCTTTTCTTTGAAGATTTGCAAGATAAACTAACAGACCACAATAAATTCAAGTTGTATAACTTCTTGAATAACTGTGACCTCAGGTTTGAATCTAAATCAATCTTTTTAGAATTTTCTTGAAAGATTAGATGAAGTGTAACTAGACAAGCTTCAAAATTGATTTCCACAAATCTTAGCAAAATAATTTAGAGATAATCCGAGCATCAAAACATATCAATGATGTTAATATACTCAAAAGTGAGATAAAAAACCTACCAGAATGCAACTACCTCTGAAGATATTCAATAAGCTTCTTCTGAGCTGGTGATAGAGACTTTTGATCGCGACTTTCTATGTCTAATACAACTAACTGCAAGTGCACAGTCTATCGCGTAGTAATAAAAGATATCGATCCCACAGGGACTCGTAATCAAACTAGTGTTCTCGGGAGTTACTATGTTTAGCTAGGTAGAATATGTTTTAAGGGAATAAGATTGTCACTAAAAGGGGGAACTAAGATTACTGTTTAGGTTTTAATTAATTGAATCGATACGTAGTAATTGTGTTCTTCAGGGATTTGATAAGTTACTGGTGTATGAAATAGTTTTCACAGTTTATTTAAGCAGAAAATGGATATTTGAAGACTCTTGTCTCACGATGGTTATTGACGCTAATCATAATCCTAAGGGCCAAACGTACACTTTCGTATCCCGTTCGGGGTTAAAACTATTTTTTGGAAATCTCTAAGTTCTAATTCGTTTTAAAGTGCTTTCGCTGTTATTAAAACAAATGCCTAGTGTTTACTATCTGACCTTACCGCAGCTTTCGCTTGTTGGTTCGTATCTTAATTAATTTCCCACTTTCGTGGTAAAACTACTTTTAAATAAGTTCTCGCTTTCACGACGAAGTTTATTCAGTGAATCAATTTTAAACACTTAGACCATAGATTATTTTTGTGAAAAGAAAGTTTTCAAACAAGAGTTATCAAATCCCATTCGAATTATTACTACATATCGATTGCCTAAGTTTAGCTAGACATGGAATTGGGAAGAACAAAACATAAATAATAATAATAAATAATAGATTGCATTATGTTAAAACAGAAGTCGATCAAAATGAAAACCTGTAAATAAGCCAATTGGCCTTTGGGCAGATCCTCCACAGATGTTGGCAGGATTCTGGTCTTTAGTGCCAATTTGATCGTACAGTGCAGTAATAATTACAAAAGAGCGGAAATGGGAATAAGGAAATGTAAAGGAGAAATGGATACAAATAAAAACTGGAAAGTAAATTTGCTCTGGAAATTAAATTCGGCAGCACTTCGTGGTATGAATGCAGCACCCTTTTTGAAGTCCCCTGCTTCCCTTTTTATAGAAGTGGAATCCCAACGGTTATCTCTGAGGATGATGGACCTTGAGGCAGATAATTTAGGGAGTAGTGGACCACTTAATGGGAATTGGAACTGCTCTTTTGACGTGTAATCTGAGTGGGGCGTTTTTGCCTGCATGACGATCGTCACAAGGTGTGACGGTCGTCACCCGTGTGACGGTCGTCATGCATCTGTGACGGTCGTCACATCAGCAAAAACAGTCTGCTGCGCTTTTCATTGTGTTTTCACTCCTTTTTCGTCCATATTTCATCTGGGATTGCTTCTTTTCTTCATGTTGCCTTGTTTAGACGTGATCGTTGAATACCTGCAAAAACATCAGACAAATACACGGAAATAACCCGAAATCGGATCGAAAACGGTTAGACTTTAGTTGAATTATGCATGAAAATATCTATATGATTTCGTGTTATCAAACTCCCCTAAGCTTGAATCTTTGCTTGTCCTCAAGTAAAACGTGGAAAAGTCGGCAAGCACGAGGTTGCTTCTTCGTTCGCAGAGTTTGGAAAAACCGGGATTCTTGGTAGGAACAAGACGAGTATCATGACGACACTGGACTACGAGTCTCCGGAGGTCTCCTTTTTATGAAAATCGGTCTCAGTCATGCTACCGTATCTTGGTGTCAAGGTTCTCGTGGCAAGTTCACCCTGTTTGTTCTAGCGCAATCACATTAAGCCCGTTGTCCGCACACTTTCATGGCAAGTCGACCTGTTAGTGAATATGATCTCGTTTTTGTTTTTGATCTTCTTCATTGATCATAATTTGGTGTCATTGATTTTTTTCAATGAGTTTTTCGTGCCGTTGGGCTAAATGCTCGGGTGAGGAGCACCTAACTTAGAAGGAAACGTATCTTATTTTCTTGGGCTTTTTAGCTCTCTTTTCATGAGTTTTCATCTTTTTGGAGATCATACACTTATTTGCATCGGTCGCTCGCTTAGAAGTGTTTTTAGGATGGTGCTGACTGCTAGTATAAACTACTTGGGGTTGAGTTTGCGTAGACACTTGAGACTTTGGTACACGTAGGTGGTGAAACCGACTCGCATAAACTAGAGATCTAAGGTGTCTGGACGATACTGGTTTTGTTAGAACTGTTGTTTCCTCGGAGTTTCAAAACTCGGTTTGAACTCAGGTGCATTCTCGTGATGCTTTTGCTTTTGAGGAACAAATGAAAGTTTCTGTTTACGTTGAATAATGTGGGGATTGTTTGCGTAACGTGAAAAATATATAGACGAGCTTTATTTGCTAGAAATAGAAAGTGTAAAAATAGAAATTACTAAAATTCAACGTGCAGTGAAATGGAAATACAGGAAATAAGGGAAGTTCAGAGTACAGTGGAAATAAGGCTCCGCTCCCACACTATCTCGATCAGTGTCCTCACTGATTCTTGAAGCATGCGAGAGGGAGATACAACTGAAAATGAAAATACAAAGAACTGAAATATAGTAAACAATGAAGGAAAAAAAATGAAAATCTAGTCCCGGCCTCTGTCACGTCCACGCTGGCGTCCTCTGGCTCTAGCAAGGGCTACTCTATCCTCATAGCTCATGGCTCCGGTGTGGTAGACCGTGTCTCGGAGTCCTTCGACCTGCAGGGTCAGATTCGCTAGACTCTCAGTGATCGTAGCTTGGCCGGTGTGAAGTTGTTGCATTTGAGTCCGGTGCCAAGCTTCGAACTGGTCAGCTTGCTGGTTCTGCTGCTGCAGCATCGTGAGTATCTGTGCCTGCTGGTCTAGGGAGCGACGGAGGTCCTCTTCGGTGTAGTCGGGCACGGGATGGTGACGGCGGCGGCGAGAAGATGTACCTACTGGAGGAGGAGGTTGCGATGCCTCTAGCTGCTCGGATCTGTACAACTCAGCTTGGATTTCATCGTCGGAATCATGAGTGGGATCCTGAGTAGGAACAGCGGCAGCAGGAGGGGCAGTGAGGTCGAACAACCAGTTGGTACGGTCCTCTGGATGGATGCGGGTGCGGGACGGAAGGATGATGCTTCTGACGGTCTTGCCACGCACAACCGGATGGTATTTCCCGTCAGCTCGGGAGCGGATGAGATGAGAGGCCCTGCAGTGGTCGGTGTCAAGGAACACCGAGGGGATGGAATGGAGGTGCTGGAGGCGGTCGCCAAGGTTCATCCCAAGTGCAATAGCCGTGACAATCCCGCCAAAGTAGAATGGCTTCGAGCCACGGTTGCAGTTGACCTGAATGTGGGCCAGCAGGAACGGGGCAGCGTTGACGGGTTCATTGTTGAAGACGCAATGAAGAAAGAAGAGCTCCTTGGAGTTCACTTTGTGGTTGCTGTCTCTGGCGAAGATGGTGTTGCTCAACGCTCTGTGAAAGTACCTGATGGCGGGGTTATGGATGTGAGTGGCGTGCAGGGAGTCCCAACCATCGGCATTTAGGCCGGTCAACTGATACCACAGCGCGAAGGCTTCATGCTGGAACTGGTCGGTGATGCGGCGATGAGCGTTGTCGCCTCAGGGTAGCTGTAGGATGCTGGCGATCTGATTCTGATTCACCTGATAGTTGACGCCAAACATTCGGAAACAAGCGGCACCTGTGTGCTGGTTGAGTTCGCCGCTGCTGGTGATGTACGTGAACGAACTCAAGAACTCAAGAGTGAGTTGTTCGTAGGTCGGCTGGGGGTTGGTGCAGAGGTTCCAGATGCCCGCTCGTTGAAGCATCCAGGTTACACCTTCAAGGAGTCCGAGCTCCGTAAGCGATGGAAGGTGCGGGTAGTGAGTTGGTTGGAGTGTCCTCTGATGAAATGCAATGTACTGTGCTCGTTGTCTGTCGCCTAACTCGCCCTCAGGGAAGGAAATGTTGCTGACATCTGCGTTTCCGACCATTGTTGAAGATGGAGAGGTTTCGGAGGTTTTGGGGTTTTTCGGCAGAGAGGGAAAAATGACAGAACGGTGGTTTGGAGGTTGAATTTGGAGTTGAGGTTTATAGTTCAATGTGGGGAGGACGAAAATCATAGTGGGGTATGAATTTTGGAAGTTTGAAAGTGATAATGGGGGGAGTGGAAGGGAACATGAACCCTGTTATATCAGATAGCAGTTCTGGGCTGCGTGACGGTCGTCACAAAGGTGTGACGGTCGTCACCCGCGTGACGCTCGTCATGGGGCTGTGACGGTCGTCACAGCAGCAAAATCTGCAGAACGCAGAATTTTGCTCTGAGGGCATACTCGTGGTGATTTTAAAGCTTAGTATTGATACGGTGACGTAATATAACAGCCAACAAACAACAAATAATGCGAAAACAAAATAATTGAATAAAAACTAGAATTTAAATAACATAAAATGGAAACAATTGTATGTAGTACATAATGAAAACTAACAATGCGAAAAATTCAAATGATTAAATGAAACTAAACTAGACTAGACAAAACTGAAACTACTGCTACGAGCTAATAACTAATCTTTTTGTGCCTTCAACTCATCGAATTTCTGTGAATAGTAATCGAGTTGGTCGCAGACTAGATCCATGAAGCCTACCAGTTCGCTGTGCATGCCTGCGATATCAGCTTTTACATTAGTCAGAGCTTTATCAACGTCGTCCAATCTGAGTAACACGACATCCATTTTGTCGGTGGTTTCCTCAGGGATAGGCTCAGGATAAGTATTGTAGTGTGGAGGAGTCATAGGGTCTACTTCAGTTTCAGAGGCGGCATCCTCATAGTACATGTAGTCGTGTGCCTCAGAGATGTGGTCACTGTCATACATATAGTTCTGGGGTGTTGACTGTGGTGAAGGAGGTCCCATAGGCTCATCCAATTCGTAGAGCCAGTTATCCTTGTTGTGGATGCTTGTCATCAGATGATCAGGCAGTGTGAATAGCTGTACTGGTTTTTCGTTAATAAGGTACTCATACGGTCCAGGTCCCATAGTCCCTAAGATGCGCCTGTTAAAGCAGAATTGTATGTTCATGGGTCTGATGGTACCAAAACGAGTGCTGGCATTTAAATGGAATCTAAGGCCAAGCTCGTGGGCAATCATTGTTACTAGTCCTCCTATAAGAATAGGTGTCTGAGGTTCCAGCGTGAGGCGTTTGAAGGATCTCATCATGAAAGGCACTGCGTTTATTGTCCGTCCCTGAGAAGCACAGAACATGATGAATAACTCTTCCTTAGACACTGTGGTAATATTTTCTTCTTTTCCAAACAAGGTGTGAGCTAGTATCTTATGGAAGTATCTGAAGGCGGGGTTATGAATGTCATCATTGTACATTTTGTCTGGTTCAGGGTGATAGTCGCCTGTGATTCTATCCCAGAAGTGATCAAGTTGCAAATCAATATCGTCATCTTCTGCACTGATGAACACATGCGGTCCGCTAGGGAATCCTAGGAGGTTAGCTAGTGACATCCGGCTATGGGTTTGGTCCATTCCAAACAATCAGAAGGTAATCAACTCTGTGCTGGATCCAAAACCATAGTTGGGTGTATATCTGAAGGAACTAAGGAATTCATAGGTAAGATCCTTGTAGGTAGCGAAACGTGTTTTCAGAGCAGTGTTCTCCCAACCCAGTTGATTGAACAGGTATTGAATGTTATCCGTGATTCCTAGTTTATCCATAGTAGCCTTATCATAATACAGCGTTAAGGCGAATTCTCTTTCGGTTAGTGCTGCAAATCTTGCCTTTTGAGCGAGTCCTCTGAAGTGAACCTTTGTGAAATCGTACTCGGCCATACTCGCAGGTAATTCGGAGAAAACAGAAGGAATGTTTTGAAGACTTAAAAAATCCTGAAAAGTTTAAAACAAGAAATTGAAGTCAGGATTTTTAGAAACGAAAAGTGGTAGAAACAAAAGACAAAAGGGAAAAAATAAAATAAGAATAAAAGTACGAAAATGAACGAAAGTAGAAAGTAGTAGTAATTTTAGGATTTTTGTTGGATTTTTCAAAGTAGAATTTTAAGGAAAAATGAAATGCAATGACGAGGGAAATTTGGGTTGCCTCCCAGTAAGCGCTGTTTTTAACGTCTAAAGCCTGACGATAGCTTGGTGAGAAGCTATTCGGGTGTCTGAGCTGGAAGCTCAAGCAATATTATATTGCTGACTTGAGGACTGTTGTCGTTCTTATTGTAATGGTTTAGACGTTGCCCGTTTACGATAAACGGTGCATTCGTCTTATCGGTAATTTCAACAGCTCCACTCTGAAGTACTTTAGTCACTTCATAGGGTCCAGACCACCTAGATTTTAGTTTTCCTGGGAAGAGTTTTAATCGTGAATTGAAGAGCAATACGATGTCTCCCACACTGAATTGTTTCCTGATTGAACGTTTATCATGCCACTTTTTAGTTCGTTCTTTGTAGATACGGGCATTTTCGTAAGCGTCTAATTGGAGTTCTTCCAACTCGTGTAAGTTCAAGATTCGCTTTTCTCCTGCCTCGGTGTAGTTGAAGTTGAGTGTCTTAATGGCCCATAAGGCCTTATGCTCTAACTCTACAGGGAGATGGCAGGATTTACCGTAAACTAATTTATAGGGGGTAGTACCTATTGGTGTCTTAAATGCGGTCCTATAGGCCCATAAAGCTTCTTGTAGCTTCGATGACCAATCTTTTCTCGAGGTAGCGACAGTCTTTTCTAAGATCTATTTTATTTCTCTATTCGAGACCTCTACTTGTCCGCTAGTTTGCGGATGATAGGGTGTAGCTATTCGGTGCCTGACTCCATATCTAGAAAGAAGTTTATCGAATATTCGTGATATGAAGTGAGATCCTCCGTCACTAATGACGAGTCTGGGTACACCGAATCTAGGAAAGATTGTGTTCTTGAAGAGTTTGATTACTACTCGTGCGTCGTTTGTTGGAGCAGCTATGGCTTCTATCCATTTAGACACGTAATCGACAGCGACGAGTATGTAGTTATTACCAAAAGAAGGAGGTAAAGGTCCCATGAAATCTATTCCCCAGACGTCGAAGATTTCTACCTCTAAGATTCCTTTCTGAGGCATTTCATCGCGTCGTGAGATGTTGCCAGTTCGTTGGCATCTATCGCACTTTTGCACAGTGATGTGAACGTCTTTCCAGAGATTAGGCCAGAATAGGCCGGCTTGGAGAATCTTAGCGCACGTCTTGGACGTACTAGCATGACCACCATATGGTGATGAGTGGCATTGGGAAATAATATTTTCTATTTCTTCCTCTGGGACACAGCGACGATATATGTTGTCGGCCCCTCTCTTGAAGAGTAGGGGTTCGTCCCAATAATAGTGTTTCAGATCGTGGAAGAATTTCTTCTTTTGCTGATAAGTAAGATCTGGTGGAAGCACGCCCGCAGCGAGGTAATTAACGATGTCAGCATACCAAGGTAATGTGACTTGGGCATAGACGGCTTCTACGACTTTTTCGAATTCTGGATCTTCCGAGATTGCATTGGGTGTGTCACTTTCTAATTTGGCTATCAGACGTTCGTACGGGAAATCGTCATTTATCGGTACTGGTTCGCGTCTGATGCCTTCTATTCGGGATAAGTGATCCGCAACAACGTTCTCGGTTCCTTTCTTATCTTTGATTTCTAAGTCAAACTCTTGTAATAATAGGATCCATCTCAATAATCTTGGTTTGGCATCCTTTTTGCTTATTAGGTACCTTATGGCAGCGTGGTCTGTGTATATTATAATTTTTGCTCCTACTAGGTAAGAACGGAATTTTTCAAGCGCAAATATAACTGTTAGAAGTTCCTTTTCTATGGTAGCGTAGTTCATTTGGGCAGGATCTAAGGTTCTACTGGCGTAGTAGATAGCATGGAGTTTCTTGTCCTTCCTTTGTCCTAGAACTGCGCCTACAGCGTAATCACTCGCGTCGCACATGATTTCAAACGGTAGTCTCCAATCTGGTGGTTGCATGATTGGTGCGGTGATAAGGGCTGATTTCAATGTTTCTAATGCTTTTAAACAGTTGTCGTCGAAGACGAACTCATCATTTTTCATTAACAGGTCGGTCAAAGGTTTTGTGATTTTCGAGAAATCTTTTATAAATCTTTTATAAAGGTTTTGCACCAAATTGGAATAACAATTGATTGTGTTATTTATCTTTCTACAATTTATTTTTAGTTTGATTTATTTATTCTGTCATACAGAAGATGTTGTAACATCTATCTCGATATTATGTTCTAATGTGAGGACATCAGTATTAGCATGTGTTATAGTGCCATAATTTCATATGGCATAAGAGCTGGCACCCTAGTCAGCTTTTGGGTGAGCTTCAGGAAGATTTAATTTATGGTATTGTATGATCATTGGAAGGCTGGATTGGTAGCTTTCTTGAGATCAATGGACAACAACTCTGTGACAAAAGGGTGTGTGTGGATTATTCCTTGTGATGAAGAGTATGGGTTGGCTCTTGTTACTCTAAAAGATTTGAACTCTATCTCCAATAGAGTTGATAAAAATATAGTGAGCTTGTTAAAGACATGTATGGTGGCCAAAGTTGGTTGGGAACTTCTAAAGACCTCTCATAAAGGCACATCTAGCAGTAAGATTCTGAGGTCTCTACTCAAGAGATTTGTCTTGAATGTGACTGCTATTGTAGAAGAAGATCTAGACATCATCAACATAGACGAATCTATTTGAGTCATAATTATTTTCTGTCTTAAAAAGAACAGATTTGAACAGGAGGAAAAGGGAATGTGTTTTGTCTCTAACTTTGTAATATCTTGTGACCTTGTGAAGGGTTATTCAGTACTTTATGTTACTTGGGAGGCAATTCTACCAGGACCTGAGGGAAGTGGACAAAAGGTCAAGATCAAATGTGATGGACATCAGTCATGACATCTGTAAGAACTAGTATGTTCTAAGTAGAGGCACTCAGTGTCATATGTTTGAAAGTTTTTTTCTTCAGAATGCCCTACCCATCATCAAGAATTTTCTTAAGGGGTTTTCTACTTCTTGGACTGATCCTGATGATGAATCTGTCTAGTTTGTTTCTGTCTTCTCTAGAAGATGGGCTTCTGATGTAGTCCCATATATTAGATAATTAATTCATGATGAGTTGGTTGCTTATTCAAGGTTTGTGCATCAAGAGTAAAGAAGATTGTCAACAAGAAGGAATATAGAAGGTATCTATCTCCTATCTTCTATTTATAAGGAAAGAATGGTTGTCTATCACCTGCAGTACTCTGTGTCTCACTCTACCATATTTGGCTCTTTAAATGATGTGCCAAAAGTGATTTTAAAAGCGTGTGAGAATTAGATTTCCTAGATCTCATGTTGGTTCCCATGGTATAAGACTATCAATTAATGAGATAAACACAATTAAGTTGTATGCTTAAGGTCTTAAGGTAAATATCACTAAGGGATAACATTTGATTACTAATGAGATGTGTGAAGTACTGATGAGGAAGTAAAGGCTAGAGACAATTGCTTTATGTGCTTACCACTAGAAACCACATGCTCATCCACTTGTTTGATGATCAAGGAAGATGTAGTTAAAATGCCACACCAGAAGATGCAACATCAGACTTCTGCAGATGTTATAGAACTTCCTCTCATAGTTCTTATGAGGCCAGTTCAAGGTGGAGTCTTAGTGGATAGAGGAACATATGGGAGAAGAAAAGCAGACTGAGCTGGAAAAGACTGATAGTGGTGATTTGCTCAGTCAACATCCTGGTATTTTGGTCATCCCCAATGGTACTTGGTAGAGGGAATATCTTCTGTGTTTACATAAGGTTTGTTAGTGGTTATGTGATGTTATATAGGATGTCTTGACATTGTGCTTATGTGTAGAATATCTTTTGGTTCTTGTTGTGTGTTAAAGTTTATTTTTCTCTGTGAGGTTTTTGCGGTGAGTGTCTCTGATCTACCTTTGCAGTTTCTTCCCTTACTATTGTATTTAAATTGTGGTTCTCAAGTAGTTCATGCAAAGGGATTTTCCTGGGTTTCTGTGATGATATGATAACCTATAATGTTAATTCCAGAACCAAAGTTAATGGTTCAATCATTGTGAAAGGGACTGATCTCCAAGAAAAAATTGAAATATCAACACAACATATTAACTCTCCAGAAAATGACGCATATTATACATGGGAGATAATCATGTGAAGTTTGTGTTCACGAATAGATTCAGAGATGAAATATCTAATCCTGGAGAATTTTGGAGTAAAGTATTGGCCAAGTCTGGTGGTGATAATGGCTTTAACAGTGCTGAAAGGAAGGATCTTCTGTGTAGTGCAGGATGACATATCTGATGTCCTGATATCTGGCTTGATGTTGTGGAGAACCATGATTTCTTTGGGATTTCTATTGTGATGCTATGGTGTGAAGCATGGAAATGATCTATACTCTTCTATGTGATCTTTGGTAGTGATGGGATGCCATGTTCTGGCATCATTCTAGCTATTGGTACTTAAGAGGAAATGTACTTCTACTGACGTGGTTCGTGTGCATGATGTCAAACCAAATGTGCATGACATCTTGACTGCCTGAAGTGTTTTGGAGAACTCTAGTTTCTCTTAAATGTTTTGAGGCTTATTCTTCTTCTGCTGTGCATGTGCGTATGATATGTGAACTGGGACAATCCATGATTACTTGGATATGTCCTTGAGAATAACGATGTTTGTTGTTTGGGAGAATTTATTTTTCTTTGCAGTAGGTTGTGACCTTCAAAGGAAATTTCTATGGTTTCCATGTGATGTCAGACTAGATGTCTTGACATTGTGTTTTAGCTGCACTTTGCTAAATTCTTAAGCTATGTGATTTAGAGGGAGTTTGTTTTTTTTATCACTGTGTGGTGTTCTTGTTTGGATCCTAAGTTAATTGCACTGTGTGTGCTTATGTATGGTTCTAAGGATGTTTATTCTTGAGAAACAATGTTGTCTCTTGGATCAGCAATAATATAATTGTGTTGAGGAAGTTGTTGCTCCAAATTGAGTTGACTGCTAAAGGAATACAATGTCAGACAGGATGTCATGACATTGTTTTGTGACAAGCTGGTTACAATTAGGATAGTCAAGAAATTCATTATGGTCAGTAGGACAAGACCATTGGGACTGGTCATCATATTGTCAAGGGTGTTTCAGGAATTTGTATTGCTGAAGAGTTATAGTCTTTACAGAATGAGAGGCTTATAATCAATGTTTTTCTTCTATCTAGTAGTGCATGCATATTAAGGAAAAAAAATTCAAATACACGGGGAATGTCATTTCAAATGTTGCATTCAAAGCTTGGAAATCGAGAGAAACAAGAGAATGTCTCTCTTCTAGTTAGCGCTGCTCTGTCAACAAGGATAATTTTACTTTCAACAATTCTATCCTTGACTGATCGGTCGATACAAGCAATGCTGTATTTCTTTCTATTAAAAGCCAAAACCTTGTTGCTTCCTCCTCTTATAAAGTTTTGTTTCATCATGAGCTAATCCTCCAAAAATTTGGATGCTAAGAGAGTTCATTTGGTGGAAGCCAAGAAGGATGAGGGTACTGATCCAAAGAAGGTGGAGTCCAAAGTTATGACATCTGTTGGATCATCTACTGGAGCATCTAGGACAGGGAAAAAATCTATGACTAAGATGAAGTCCTTCAAGAAAAGTCATGCTTAGTTACATGGCTCTGACATAGATGCTAATGAAGATTGGGTCAATTTCATTGACTCAGGTGGCTAGAATGGGTAGCTGGTTTCAAAGAAGAATTTTTTTTTTTATTGTTTTTGTTGGTTAGGTTTGTAATAATTTCCTAATAGTACTTGCTTCCATCTATTGCTTTGTGTTTCCAGTCGTTTGCTTCCATTAGGATTATTTGTTTCCGTTTACTCTATTTTTGTTAATTTTTGGCTAAAAAGAGGGAGTAAAGTGTTAAGGTTGATTCTGTGTGTCCTGGTGTCATGTCACATGTCTTGACATGTTGACTAACATTATAATAGGACTATACTACTATTAAGGGAAGCCTGTATGTCTATCTGCTTGTTGTATATAACTATTTAAGGGAAGGTTGTATGTATGTCTTGCTTATGCTGCTGCTACTGATGTGATGTATGTGTGCAATGATGTGTAACCACATCTTCTGACATGTTGTGTTTATGGATAACCTTGGTTACTCTACAGTAATCTGTTATTATAGTTCTCTGAGTTATGTGCAAGGTTTCTGGGGTATGTGCTTCTAATGACTGTTTGTCTTGTGATTTGGGTTTTCCCCTTGAGAGGGTTGTGTGAACTTGGATAGTTCATATTTGGATTTCTGGTGGTTTGAGTTTTCCCCTTAAGGGGGATCACTGGTTATGTATGACAGGGGGAGTAATGAACCTGTTTAGTTTGTAGCTGCATTATATCTCTGATAAATCTTTTGTTGATCATGAAGCTTGCTTAGGATTTATGTTCGTGGTTTTATTCCTTTCTCCAGGTTCATTAAGCAAATGATGTTTTAGCCAAAATTTACCAAATGAGGAGATTGTTAGTTCCATGGTTTTAGGATTGACAACAATTTTGCTAAAATATGGTTCACATAAAGATGTTGAGAGAAATATCCTAACTTGTTGGTTTGTCAACATTGAAGACAAATGTTCTGAGAGATGATGTGACATGGTGTACCAGTACATTAGTACAAGCTGTAGTCTTATTCTTGACAGATTTAATTTGATTTTGTGAGATTTCTTTTGGATATATCTCACTTATTTTTGCAGGTCAATTAGATTTAATCTAGAATATTCGATTTGATCTCCAACTGTTCATAAGTTTCTAAAATCGGATGTGGAGATGATTTAGGAAACATGATGATTTGTTCCAAGATTTAAGGATATTTTTCTGAATAATTAATGCATCCCTCAATGTGTGGATCAAGAAATATCTGGGTGAAGATTTCGAAACCCATGAACTGCTGAGGAGTAATTAAAGAGAAACCTAAGCCTAATGTTTTCACGACTTTCACTTTTGTAAAAATAAGTAGAGGTTTTAAAGTCTTAGGTTTTGGGAGTCTCTTTAGTCTGAGTTTGTAAGTCACCCATGTATCTTTTGATACATTGAGGTAGACAGATTATATGTTGTTAATTGTTCACTCTAAATCTTTTAAGCAAGATCATATTGTCCTTAGAATAGTGTTCTTCTATATTGGGTTATTGTTGAATCGTCACTGGTTTGTGACTGTTAGAAAGTGAGAGGGGAATCTCATATCTAGAGGGTTTCTAGGTAGAAGTTGCACAAGGTAGTGATTAGGCGAGAAGTTGTAAACGGGGAGTTTATCTTTGAACTAATGCTATCATAGTAAATTTCCTTTCTGGCTTGGATGCCCCAAGATGTAGGTGATGTTGCACCGAATTGGATTAACAATTGAATGTGTTATTTATCTTTTTGCAATTTATTTTCAGTTTGATTTATTTGTTCTATTAGATAGAAGATGTTGTAACATCTGTCTTGAAATTATGTTCTGATGTGAGGACATCAATATTAACATGTGTTAGAGTGTCAAAATTTCAATTATAAGTTTATTTGAGAAAGCGTTAAGAAGTAAATGATTTTCAAAGAGTTTTGCGCCGAAGAAAAAAGAGAAAGAAGATGAATGATAATGATTAAAATTAAAAAAGAAAATAGATAAGAGTGAAAGGAAAATACACACACACACAATCTTATCATTTTCGTTAAGGAACCTCCACTTCCACTTCTGTAACAAAACCGCACGCGCGCGCACACAGATATCCTTTCCACTTTCAATTTAGAAATAATATCCGACAGAATCTTGAAGAAAGAAAGATAATAGACATGTAAAGCATACATAAGAGACCTCCTTAAGTATTTAAATGGGACTCCCCAACTTGCAATTTAGGACCGCTGTTGCCTTCTCCAACCATGAGTGATGAATATTAATATCATTTAGAGAACTCATGAAAATATACTTTTAAAACCAGATAACAATTCAAATAGTTGGAGAGTTGCCTTGATCTTTCTTATATTTTTCCAGCCTCCCTTACCTACTATAACATCGTATGAGTATTGGTATGAGACACATTCACTTCACCAATCCCAAACTCATATCCACCAAATAGATTCATTTTAGCACTTTTGTCCATAATTAAATTTAGACCTTAAACCGCTAATATAAATAAGAAAGAGGACAATGGATTCCATTGCCTCAACCCTTTCTCCATCATGATTTTTTTTAGTAGGACTTCAATTTACTAACACTTAAATTGCTCCTATAGTCCTATATTGATCTCTAAATCAACTACTATTTTGGTCAAAGACTCCATTAAACTAATGCTTAACTTTTATCGGTCTTATCATAAATAATGAATAAATAAGGTAACATCATATCACTCTAACTCAAACCTCTTCATAAACAAATGGAACCCACCATACTACTATTTAAAGCACTCACTCAATCACAAAACAATGAGATAAACTCAAAGTTACTAACACATGTTAAAAATACTTCAAATCAAATCAATCATAACTTTTCTTGATATCAAATTTTAGAGCTACATTTCCCATTATGTCCCCCACGTTTTAGACTTCATAAGGTTTTCTGAAAGACGACAAGAGTTATAAATGAACAGTAAACAAACTTGTAAGGAAGAAATATAAGCCACAATCGAAGAAACTCAGTGGACAGCAAAGCATTAGTTCAACAGAAAAATTCAATGTGCCATCTCTATCTCGCCTGTGTTTTGTTGTACCTTTAGCCCTTAATTGTTGTGTTGTTCACGCATGCATGTTAGACGAAAAAATGGACATTAAAACAAACAAATCGTACTGTTCAGAGTACAATGATCAAAACCTGTTTTGATAAAAAAATTGACGATATAATGTTTTTTTTAATATAAAGGAATATTCTTAAAATATTCTTTCATCATTTTATTAATCATAAGAAGTATAAGTTATATGTTAAATTCAAATTGTGTTTGGGTTAAGTTTGTTGTTGAAGATGTTTTAGATATATGTGTGATTGAATGTGGAAATAATTATAATTGTTTTCTTTTACCGTATGACCACTGTCTAGATGATGATTTAAATTCTGATCATCAAATTTAATAATGATGATAATGCTTCAAGTACATGAATGATTATGTTTCAAGATATCATAAAAATATTTAGTATGTTTCAAGTAATGGAAAATATTTTGTAAGTCTTTTTATTGTTTTAGTTATTTTTATAATTGTTAATTTTATTAGAAAGCTAATAGTGTGTTATGTCAATAATGGAAGTTGAGTTTACTTTGGTGTTTTTGTTGATATTGAATCTTCTTGAGTTGATATGTTTGAGTTTGTTGTGTTAATAATGAAAGTTGAGTTTTATTTAGTATTTTTGTTGTTGTTGAATCTTCTTGAGTTGATATTGTTGATTACTGATTGTAGTGAAGAATTTGGAAAGTAGAATTTTTTTTTTCTGACCTTACTCTTGGAATTCTATGAACTAACTTTTGGGTTTCTTGATTTCAATTAAGTTAATTTATTCGATATCTATCTTTTAAACCATCAATTGTTGGCATTTTGATTTGAGTTGTTTGATACTAATTTAATTATTTACATTTTAATTTACAGAAGTAGTTTTATTGTTTATAAGGTGTGAAAGTAGTTTATTTATAGTCCTTATTAGAAGGTGGATATTGTGAATACTATTTATAATGTAAATTTTTAAAACAACTAAGTACTATTGATCGGGTGTGAATTTAACTGCAAGTGCATAGTCTATCGTATAGTTTTAAAAAATATCGATCTTACAGAGACCAATAGTCAAAAATCTATTGTTACTGATTATTACGGTGTTTATTTAAGGCGGGCAATAAGTTGAATGCGATAATAATAAAAATTGCGCTAAGATAAGAACTAAATAAAATTGGACAAACAATGGGGAGATGTGGGGATCTATTAATTAACCGTACTCTTATTGTTTCTAGATAGGAATATTTAATGGGACAATATTTTCTATTTCGAAAAGAATCAATTTAACGGAAATTGTTGCTTTCACGCATACAAAACCATACTTACTCTCTAATTTATACCTTTCATCGTCACTCATGATAGGCGCTCAATGCGTTAAAGTAGTAAGCCTATTTTTAAGAAATTACACTCTTTACTAAATACAAAAGTGATTTTTGATTTGAAAGTTTAATTTAAAAAGGATTTTTAAACCTACGCTTAAGTACCAGATCCTAAACCTATAGACGTGCACGTTCGTGAATAGTTTTAAAACCAACTTGCTAGAAACCTTAAACTTCCCTGGTTAATTAATAAAAGGCTTTTGCGAAATTTATTAACTAAGAACTTAACAATTTAAATCGTTTGTACCAGATGGCTTTCGATCTTACCTGATGTTTTCACTGTCCCACTTTTGTAAGGAATGATTAAAATAAGACTTAGTGAAATTGCTTAAAAACCAAAACATCCCCAAATGTAATTCTACAAGAACGATAAAGGTACGTTTAATTAAAGTCCTCACATCCCAACACCAATAAAATTAGCTTGACATAATGACGTAAATAATTGTGATTAATTTGATAACGGAATAAAACACAGCGAACGTAATTAAAAGGTGTGGTTTAAATGAAAGTAGAAGATGAATGAGAAATTAAATAAAGGCAACAAAAGTAAATAAAGTAATGTAATGAAAACCTGCTCCAAAGAGACTTTATTCTAGTACAGATGCAAACTTGAAATAAAAGCTGATAATCTTCAAAACGATAAAGTAACGGCGAGAAATAAAACTTGTACAGAGGTTGCTCCAAGCTTGATACAGACTCAATCGAGGATGCAATAACCCTTTGATGTGGAGAGTTAAAGCTTACAAATGGACATTATATCGCTTGAGTGTTTCACTAAGCTTGGATGCCCTCACAAATTAACTAAGTGCCTATTTATAGAGAACCAGGAACCCTAAAATGATGATGCATCTGCTGGAATTCGTGGGCGACCTTTTAGGAGAGAAAAACGAGACTTGGAGACCAAGAGAAACCCTTTTTATAACTGTTTGACGTCTTCAACGTGTGGCGACCGCCACATCCTCATGACGAGCACCATTCCTTGAAACTGGACTTGACTTGATCTTTTGACCGTTGGTGCATGGACCACTCATGGTCACCTCATGGTGAATACTATGGGGGTCGCTATCGGCATGAACCAACCTCATTCCTTCTGCTTTTCGTCTATTTTGCTTCGCTCCTTCGGACGAGACTCTTGAATAGCTAAATACTTGAAAACATAGAAAATATCAGCATAACAGTACAAATGCAAATAAAAACAACTCTAAAATATGCACTAATCAAGTCAAATAAACGGTGAAATCTCATGTCATCAAACTCTCCCACACTTGAACCTTTGCTTGTCCTCAAGTAAAATGAAAGTAAATAGTGGCACTCAGATAGTTACTTAGGGCTTTAAAGACTTTGCTTTGAACTAGGCTATGTCAATAGGTACTAATTCACAAAAACAAGAGTATCGTAACAACATATTTCGTATTTTTGCGGTTATAAGTATCTTTCCTATACAAACCAATCTGGATCATATCATTATGCTTAAGCCTAACTTACTCCTCCCATGTTTCATCCTTTTTCATTTTGGCGCAATCATATTAAGCTCGTTATCCATACACACTCATAGTAAGGCGACCAGTTAGTGATTCTAACCCTTTGCATGGGGTTCTGGTACCTATGGTGGCGTAACTCCTTTATTTACCCAATTGTAGTTGTAGGGGATCAGACCATAATCTGCCCTACCAAGTTCAGCACCAGATACCTCTAAACTAATTGACAATGGGTTTTTATTCTATTTTTGCAAGTTCCATATTCGTTGGGTTAAGGGGCTGGGTGAGGGTCACCAAACTTAGAAGGTGCATTTCTTATTTTTAATTAATTAAAGCAAAAAAATTTGGATCATTCACTTATATTCTTCGGCTTCCCTACGCAGAGTATGCTTAAGATGGTGCTGAATGCTAAAATAAACTACTTAAGGACTTATTTAGGGGTGAGATTTTAAGGCTAAGGCATAATAATTATCTAGATCGATTTCTATAATTAAGAGACTTACGGTCTTAAGACATTAATGATGTTTCAGGATATTTCCCAAGTCTTTATAACTTGTCATAAACTCGTCTAATAACCCACAAATTTAAAACAAACACTATTTTTCTTTGCAAAAATTTTCGGTATGGCTCAAGAACGAGGGAAAGTGAATTAAACAGTAGAAAACACACACTAACGACTCAATAACATATGCAATGACTCGACAACAAACTATGACTTAACAACAAATTGAGAAAAATAAAGAAAGCAATAAATCTAACTAGAAAACAAGTAAAAGTTCCTTTATCACACTTAAACCAAACATTGTCCCCAATGTTTTGATACAAGGTGAAAAAGGAAAGGAAAAATCTGGTGAGAGCTAGTGTGTGCCCCTTGGGCTGTCACTCCTCCTTCTGCGTATTGCTTCGGCTTCTGGAAGTGTCTGCTAAGGTCAATCGCTCAACTCATTCTACCAATGTAGTGTTTTATTCTTTCAGGAGGCAGATATGACCTAAGATATCTTCACATGGCCTTGCAGAACATTAATGGTGCCATACATATTTTTCAAAGAAGTAGCCTGTGTAATCTGAGTTGCCATTATCTGTTGAATTGATCTCCGTGTCTTAGCATGTGACTCTCTCATGAATGTCATCATTTCTTGATGTTGGGGATAAAGTGAGGCATAATGCCCATCTTGTGGGACTCCTCTAGCTTTTCCTGATGAGGCACCTGCAACATGGTCAGAAAAATATGGTGCAGTGTGTGTGTCGTGTGCAGGTGATACATTAGGTGAAAAGTGATCATGCATATCATAGTCATAATCATTTTCTTCTGCCATATTGGCAAGGACTACCCTAGGTGGTGAGCCAACATAAGCCGGGGCATCTAGATTATATGTCCAGTTGGCCCTTACTCGCACATCGGTACGTGAGGGCCATGGCAGAACAATACTCGTAACTGCATCATTATGAATCGTAAGGTCGTACCCCCTCTCTTCGATTTCTATAAAACCACATGGTTATGGCACTATCAAGATCGAGAGAGCGGGGTAGCAATGACTCTAAGTTATCTAGCTTGTCATCGAGGCCAATTGCACAGGCCAATGAGGTAATCAAACCTCCAAACAGGATAAGACCTTTAGACGCTCTCATGTTTGCTATCATAAATGGTGCAAAATTTACCGGGCGGCCGTTAAGGGCATTCTGAAGATAAAACATCTCTTTTGCATTAGTCTTGTTGCAGGTTTCCCGGCGGAATGTAGTGTCTACCAACATTTGGCAAAAATAGTGAACGGCCAGGTTGTAGATTGAGGAGGCAAGGTTGCCCTTAAAAGAAGTAGTTGTAAGACCTGTAATATCTCTCCAGAACTCAAAAGCATCCCTTCCCCACTCTGACTCAAATGGAGCCTCACAGGGTATTCCTTTCCCATGGGGAAGATCTAACATATTAGCAATTTCATCAATGGTAAATGTGTATTCAGTGTTAAACATGTGAAACTGAATGGTACCTATAGTGTGAAGGTGAGAAAATACTTAAAAGGGGGGGGGGGGGGGGGTGAATAAGGATTTAGAAAATATTATGGCAATAAAAACACTATGATTTTTATCCTGGTTCGTTGAACTCAACTAATCCAGTCCACCCTATCAAGAGTGATTTGCCTTTCTCCACAAGGACTTAATCCACTATAATCAAATTGATTACAATCATCTACATATATTTGACAAATTAACAGATCTTTCTTAAATGTTTTATAGAAGAGAGTTGTGTCCACTTTGCCTATGATAAAAAAATTTTCCAGAAGAAAATTGCTTAATCTCTCATACCAAGCTCTGGGAGCTTGTTTTAAACCATAAAGAGATTTCTTGAGTTTAAAAACATGTTCTGGAAAAATTTTCACTTTCAAATCCAGGAGGTTGGTGAACATAAACTTCTTCTTCTATAATTCCATTTAAGAAGGCACTCTTAACATCCATCTGATATAGAGTGATGTTATTTTGTGCAGCAAAAGAAATGAGTAAACAAATAAACTCTAACCTGGCCACAGGAGCATAAGTCTCTGTGTAATCAATTCCTTCTTGCTGGCTATAATCTTGAGCAACAAGCCTTGCTTTGTTTCTTTCAACTTCTCCTTTTTCATTCAACTTGTTTCTGAAGACCCACTTTGTTCCAATTATATTGAATCCTTTTGGTCTTGGAACCAAATCCCAAACATCATTTCTTGTGAATTGATTGAGCTCATCTTGCATAACAATTATCCAGTCATTGTCTTGCAGAGCTTCATCCACAGAAGTTGGTTCAATAACTGACACCAAACCAAATAATGACGCTTCAGATGATCTGAGGTAGGATCTTGTTCTTATAGGGTCATCCTTCTTTCCAATGATCACATCCTCTGGGTGAGAGGCCTTGATTCTGGAAGATGATCCTCTAACATTTGATACTTCAGAAATATTCAAGTTGTTCATTTGAGAAGCTAAGGGAGTTGCATCTAGCGTTGCTTCTGGCTCCTTCACTTGAACCTTTTCTGCCTCTGAGCCTTCAGAGTCTATGAGAATTACTTCTCTATCTGCAGAACTTTCAAACTGCTTTGGCTTTTGAATGCCAAGCTTATCATAAAATCTAATATGTATAGATTCCTCCACAATCTGTGTTTCAGTATTGTATACTCTGTAGCCTTTAGAGCATTCAGAATAGCCAAGCATGAAACACTTCTGTGCTTTAGAATTAAACTTGTTTAGATTCTCTTTAGTGTTCAGCATATAACATATACATCCAAAAGGATGAAAATAAGAAATGTTGGGTTTTCTGTTCCTCCACAATTCATAGGGAGTCTTTTCCATAAGAGGTCTTACAGACACTTTGTTCTGAATATAACAAGTTGTGTTTATTGCTTCTGCCCAAAAATGCTTTGCCAGATTAGTCTCGTTGATCATGGTTCTGGCCATTTCTTGCAAAGTTCTATTTTTCCTCTCTACAACTCCATTCTGTTGTGGAGTTCTAGGGCAGGAGAAATCATGAGCAATGCCATTTTCATTAAAATATTTTTCAAAATATTTGTTTTCAAATTCGCCACCATAATCACTTCTGACTTTAATAATTTTAAAATATTTTTCATTCTGGACTTGTTTGCAGAAGTCAAAGAACACAGAATGTGACTCATCCTCGTGTTTTAGGAATTTCACCCATCTTCATCTGCTATAGTCATCAATAATGACTAATACATACTTCTTGCCTTTGATTGATACAGTTTTCACTGGTCCAAACAGATCAATGTGAAGTAATTCTAATGGTCTTGAAGTTGAAACAACATTCTTAGTTTTAAAAGAAGATTTTGAAAATTGTCCTTTTTGACATGCTTCACAAAGAGCATCTGAGTTGAACTTCAACTTAGGAAGTCCTCTGACCAAATTGAGTTTATTAATCTGAGATATACGTCTCATATTAATATGCCCCAATCTTCTGTGCCAGACCCATTGCTCATCATTAACAGACATAAGGCATTTTATATTTTGAACCTTAAGTTCTGAAAGATTGATTTTGTAAATGTTGTTCTTCCTCTTTCCATTAAATAGGATTGAGTCATCCTTCTAACTAATAGCTTTGCAACATTTTTTATTAAAGATTATGTCATAACCATTGTCACTTAATTGACTTATGGACAATAGATTATGCTTTAATCCTTCTACAAGTAAAACATTAGATATAAAGGGAAGGTTACCATTGCCAATAGTACCAGAGCCAATAATCTTGCCATTCTGATTCCCTCCAAACTTGACGTCTCCTCCAGATTTAAGCTCCAGGCTTTGGAACATAAACCTTTCTCCCGTCATGTGACGTGAGCAGCCAGAGTCCAGGTACCATGATTGGCATTTTGAATTTGCTGCTAAATACATCTGCAACAGGGATTATCTTATCCTTAGGTACCCAGATCTTTTTGGGTCCTTTTGAGTTAGTTGCCTTAAAATTTTATCTGAACTTCTGTCTTTTTACAAAAGGTTTGTTCTGACTAACTTTTGGTTTAAACATAGGAACATTCTGATCAGAACGTGTATGTTTAATATTATTCACATGATAAAACTTTAAATGAGAATATAAGGGAGTCTTCTTAATGATAATTTTGTCAACAGGTATTGGATTTAAATCCTTTCCAGAGGAAGATTCATATCCAATTCCTTTCCTGTTGTTTCTGCTAACTCCATAGATCATTGAAGCCATCTTGCTTCTATCTATGCTTTTAGCCAAAAACTTCTGAAAACTAAAGTCATATTCTTCTAAAATATTTTTGCATTTTGACGTAGTTTCAGATTCAGAGTCTTGTTGAGATTTTTCAAAATTGTTTTTCATTTTCAAATTATTTTCTTTGAGCTCAGCAACTTCTGACTTTAACAGACTATTCTCATATTCAAGATTGCATTTAAGCTTCTTGCATTTGAGATTAATCTGTTTATAGTTATTCAGGACTTCTAATAAAACTTTAATAAGTTCTTCCCTAGAGAGATCAGAAAGTACCTCTTCTGAGTTAGATTCAGATCCAGATGATCCTTCATCCTGATCTTCCACGCCTGCCATCAGAGCCATGTTGGCGCATTCTTTTTCAGATTCTGATGAAGATTCAGATTCATCTGAATCATCCCAGTTTGCCATTAGAACCTTCTTCTTTTTGTCAAACCTCCTTTTTGGCTTTTCCTTTAGAAGCTTTGGACATTCATTCTTGTAATGACCAGGTTCTTTGCATTCATAGCAAACAACCTCCTTCTTTCCAGATCTTTTGTGTCCAGAGGACTCCTTGCGTTGATCTGGTTTCTTGAAGTTCTTGAACTTCCTCTGTTTGTGCTTCCAGAGTTTGTTGATCCTTCTGGATAGCAAGGACAGTTCATCTTCTTCTTCAGAAGAAGACTCTTCAGAACTTTCTTCTAACACCTGCAATGCTTTCACAGATTTGTTAAACTTTAAAGCAATTGACTTACCTTTCTTTTGAGGCTCGTCTTCTTCAAGTTCAATTTCATGGCTCCTCAGAGAGCTGATTAATTCCTCCAATGTGATCTTGTTCAGATCCTTAGCTAGCTTCAAAGCAGTGACCATTGGTCTCCATCTGATGGGCAAGCTTCTGACGATCTTCTTCACATGATCAGCAGTTGAATAGCCTTTGTCCAGCACTTTTAATCCAGCTGTGAGGATCTAGAATCTAGAGAACATAGCTTCTATAGATTCAGATTCTTCCATTTTAAAGGCTTCATACTTCTGGATCAGCGCCAGAGCCTTGGTCTCTTTAACTTGTGAGTTCCCTTCATGTGTCATCTTTAAAGACTCAAACAAATCAAATGCAGTTTCTCTGTTGGTAATCTTCTCATACTCAGTATGAGATATAACATTTAATAAGATTGTTCTTGCTTTATGATGATTTCTGAACTCCTTCTTTTGAGCTTTAGTCATAGACTTTCTATCAATTTTCTTGTCATCCCCATCAGTGGGGTGAACATAACCATCAATGACCAAGTCCCAAAGATCAGCATCATAACCAAGGAAGAAACTCTCTATTCTATCATTCCAATAGTCAAACTTCTCCCCATCAAACATAGGGGGTTTTGTGCTGATTCAATCCCTTTCTTCATATTTGTTATTGTTGTTGGATGTTGAAGCTTCAGCCATAATATCAACCAAGAAATATCAACAGTTTTCTCACTGGATCTTTTCTGTCACGGTGAAGTGATAGCACACACAGAACCGGAGCTCTGATGCCAACTGAAGGTGAAAAAATACTTAGAAGGAGGGGGGGTTGAATAAGGATTTAGAAAATATTATGGCAATAAAAACACTATGATTATTATCCTAGTTCGTTGAACTCAACTAATCCAGCCCACCCTATCAAGAGTGATTTGCCTTTCTTCACAAGGACTTAATCCATTATAATAGAACTGATTACAATATCAAACACTAAGAACAATTGTTCTTAGTCTTCTCAAGAACTACTGACCACAACTTGGTCTTCTCAAGGAACTTTTACAATCAAATGTAAACTAAACAAGTGTTTGAATGCTTCTAAGAAAGCTATATCACAACTGTGATTTACACTTAAGTTTAAGAACGTATGAAATAAATTCAGCAAAGAGAATAATTTGTATGAGAGCTTTTCAATGAATTTCTTTCAATAATCATCAACTGAAGAAAGTTGTTGAAGGCTTGCTTTTATAGACTTAGAAATCCAAGACGTTGCAAGCTTGAAGACCGTGTATTGCAAAGTAGCTGTAACCTTTTGTATTCACATCACTTGACCTTTCCTAGAAGTAGAATGTTCAGAGAAATCCTTTTTGCCTGAGTTCTTGTGTCTAGCATAAAAGATGAAAGAGTCGTTTGGCATAACCAACAGATATAACTTTGAATAATCTTCTTCAACAAGTTTCTAATTCACAACAATTAACATCAGAGCCTTGAGTGATCAGAGTCTTGATGTCTTCAGAGTTTGTTGTATCAGAGTGTTGCAGCAAGTGTGCTTCAGCGTGTAATTAATCAGAGCAGAGTTTGGAGATCAGATCCTCAGTACATGCAGTGCATAGTACTATCAGAGTCTTCTGAAAAACAATGCTTGAAACTCTTCATACAAAGTCTTCAGTTTACGCTTCAGATGCTTCTATAGCTTCTGCTTCAGATCCTTCTGTAGGCTGCTCAGAGTCTTCTGTAGGCAGCACTCAGAGTCTTCTAAGAGATGCTTCTGACGCTTCAGAGCCTTGCGTAGTTCAACGTTCAGATCCATTTTGGCTTTCAGAAGAATATTAACCTTAATATCTGCAGCAAAAATACTTGAACAAATTTAGAGTATATAATTTCTTAATACAAAATTTCATAAGTGTTATCATCAAGACATAGAGATATAACTAAGAACCAATCTGTGTTCTAACATAGTGCTACAGTGTCGGGTCTAACTTTGTAAATCAAAGAACTCAGAAATTCATGGGTTAATAACTCATAAGTAGAATCCTTTTGCTCAAATAAACTCCGCAATCCTAAGTTATTCATCATAAAGTAAATATGGCTGTAAATTCCTAAAGTATGAAGACAATAGACATTAAAATACCTTGTAGGATTTATCTCCCGGTTCAGAAGTGATTCAAATTTTCCTCTTTGTCGTTCTCCAGCAGCTCCTTCTCGGAAGATTATTTCCATTTCTTCTGCCATTGTTGTGAATATGAGGGTTTTGGTGAATTTGGGTTTTTCTAAAAATGAAAGGTTTTATGGATTTATGAATTAAATATAGTGAAATTTATGGGTGGAAGATTGAGGGATTGGTGGGAGGTTAATAGGTTTTGAGGGTTATGGGGAGTTATGTGAGTGGGCGGAGTAATGGTGGGTGTTAATGGAGGAAGAAAATGGGTTTTTGTTGAAGAAGGTTGGATAAAAACAAGGGAAAATGGTTATGTCTCGTATTACTTTTTTTTTTTCGTTTTACTGATACCATGGCGACCACCATGAGGTGTGTGGCAACCGCCACGCTTCACACTTTCGAGGTATGGGCCATTTGTGGATTATTGGGCCTGGCTTGGGTAATTTGGAGTGTATACTCCGCTTTTTTCCTGAACAACATTTTTTTAATAGAATATATGGGTTATTCAAATAAATGGTTAGCTGATGAATAAGTATTGACAACCGAGAGTAGGCAAAAATTACTGAATATAAAATAAATCTCAAAAAAGGAAAATTTTTTGAAAATGTAAGAAGAGTTTTCACGGAAAAACAAATCTAGTGAAAATAGTAAGAAAACAATGATGGTGAAATAAATCTAATAGAAGACTAAGTGGAATGATAAATAGGATTTGGAATTTGTCGCTGACAGGGTGCATGAGCTTCTGAGAGCTGACTCGAAGATCTAGAATTTCTTGAGAGATATAGTCCTCTGCCTTAGTATGAATGGTGTTATCTATCTTTGCCTTCTACCTCAAATCACTGATTTATCGTCAGAGTGTAACAATCTCCTGGCGTAATAAAGTAAGCTTGTCACCTTTGCCTCGTTTCCTACTGGGACCAGAAGAAGAAATTGCAGTAGTCCTATATGAAGAAGGTCCAGATAATGGGTGATACTCTGGTGTAAGAGGTGTAGTAGGTCTGAAAGGTGTCTCGTCTTGCGCCTCTAAAGCATTAGTCCAATTCTCTCTGTTTTGGACATTGGTTCTTTCTAGATCAGGCAGGTACAAACGGTGGATGACTTCATAATTAATGAGAAGTTTGTATTCATTAATTCTAAAGTATGTTTTACGTATCAAACCCTTTTCAAGGCAATGGTCCATGTTCAGGTGTGTATAACCACAATAAGGAATTAGGTGGGAAAACTTGTTTTGTAACTGAAGTTCATGGGCTATACTGGTGACTATCCCTCCTACATGAATAGGTCCTACCAAAGATCATGCTATATTTTCTAGGTTTTTAATGATAAGGGCACCAGATGCAAAAAAAAATCATCTTCAGTGATATAGTAAAGAATGAATAATTCCTCCGCACTTACTGGCTCACAGGTTTCGCTCCTACCTAAGAATGTCTAGACCAAGATCCTTTGGAAGTACCTAAGTGTTGGGTTATGGATTCGGTTAGAAAACTGGGTGGACGGGTTGGGATTTGCATTATGGGTGATTTCCTTCCAAAACTTTTCTAAAGTATAGTCTTGAAAAAAATAGAGTGGGATTTCTGGATGGGCATTTGGACTAGTTTGGAATCCTAAAAGGTTTTCGAATCCTCGGTAGGTTAAATCATATTCTTTCCCAAACAACCTAAAGGATATGCGACCACGATGGAGTCCACATCCTTGATAGGGATCATAAATAAGTGAACTGAACAACTCAAGGGTGAGTTTTTTATAGGTCTCATGCTTAAACTCTGAAAATTCTTCCCGATCTATTTGGCTAACCATATAGCCAATACTTCTTTCAATTCCTAAGGTTGTCATGCAGGTTGTGTCATGATATCTAGTGGGTAGAATGGGTCTTTCAGATAGGACTGCGTAACGTCTTCTCTAGTCATCATCTCTGAACCTAATTTCCATGTCATCAACATTCTGCATTCTGAAAATATGGTTGGAATAAGCTATGTAGAATGCTGAGCCCTGAAATATTTGAAATCAAATAATTTAGAATTGTTGGAAAAGATAACTCACCTTTTAAGGAAAAACAATAAAAAAAGACAGAATCATGGGTTGCCTCTCATGCAGCACTTCGTTTAATGTCGATAGCTCGACTTATTAAAACAAAATTACAGAGGGAAGATCCAATCATTGGGTTGTTTTCAAGGTCATTTATCAAGCCATCTCTCATATCCTTCCCCTTTTCTTTTCTTTCCATTATAAAATGGCTCATCTCTTAAGTAAGGCGAGATTAGATCCGGCTCATTCTTTGGTGTTAAGGTTTCTGGTTTGGCATTAATTTCTTCTCTAGTTTTATGATTCCCTGGTTTTTCTCTTTTAGTTGCAGCAATATTCTCTTTTGACATAGGTTCTAACCAATTTAGTAGAAAAGGATTTCTATTCTTTTCTTTATCATGACTTTCCTTAATTAATTTATTGATTTCCTTAGGTTTTCCTACGTGGTCAACCTCATAGGTTGCTGTGCCAATAGGTATTTGTGTAAGCGATGTTATTTTTGTTCTTGATTCCTTATTACTAAGTACTAAGGATTGGATAGAATTGTTTAGTCGCTTAAGAGTTTCATTAGCAAGAAGAGCATGGTCTCTAAATTCCCTATTATAGGCAGTTTGAGTTGCTACAAACCTTCGCACCATGGATTCTAACCTAGGGAAAGCTTGTGAATTAACAAAGTTTTCCACCAATATTTCAAGGTTTGATTTATAGGAATATTGTGGGCCCTTGAAATGTTTAAATTGGTGATTGAAGAAAAATTTTGGGTGATCCATCTGAAATGCCTTAAACTAAACAAAGTGACAACTAGTTTACGATGTTTCGATGTAATTGGTCCTCGACAACGGCGCCAAAAACTTGATCAAGTGTGAATCTAACTGCAAGTGCATAGTCTATCGTGTAGTTTTAAAAGATATCGATCCCATAAAGACCAATAGTCAAAAATATATCGTTACTGATTGCTACCGTTTTTATTTAAGGCGAGCAATAAGGAAATTGAATATGAGAGACGTGGAGATCTATTAATTAACCGTACTCTTATTGTTTTTAGATAGGAATATTCAATAGGGCAATATTTTCTATTTCTAAAATAATCAATTTAATGGGGATTATTGTTTTCACACTTACAAAACCGAACTTACTCTCTAATTTATACCTTCCATCGTCACTCATGGTAGGCGCTTAATGTGTTAAAGTAGTAAGCCCATTTTTAAGAAATCACACTCTTTACTAAATAGAAAAGTGATTTTTGATTGGAAAGTTTAATTTAAAAAGGGTTCTTAAACCTTCGCTTAAGTACCAGATCCTAAACCTATAGACGCGCGCGTTCGTGTATAGTTTTAAAATCAACTTGCTAGAAACCTTAAACTTCGCTGGTTAATTAATAAAAGGGAATTTGGTTTGGTAATAAAAACCTGCTCCGAAGAGACTTTGGTCTGGTACAAATGCAAACTTGAAATAAAAGCTTATAATCTTCAAAACGATAAAGTAATGCCGAGAAATAAAACCTGTATAGGGGTTACTCCATGCTTTATATGGACTCAATCGACGATGCAATAACCCTTCGATGTGGAAAGTTAAAGCTTACAAATGGACAATATATGGCTTGAGTTTTGCACTAAGCTTGAATTCCCTCACAAGTTAACTAAGAAGCATATTTATAGAGAACCAGGAACCCTAAAATCATGATGTAGCTGCTGGAATTCGTGGGCGGCCTTTTAGGAGAGAAAAGCGAGACTTAGAGATAAAGAGAAACCCTTTTTGTAACTGTTTGACGTCTTTAACATGTGGCGACTACCATACCCTCATGGTGAGCGCCATGCCTTAAAATTGGACTTAACTTGGAATTTTGATCGTCGGTGCATGGACCACTCATGACCACCTCATGGTGAACGCCATGGTGGTCGCCATTAGCATGAACCAACCTCATTCCTTTTGCTTTTCGTCTGTTTTGTTTCGTTCCTTCGCACGTGGCTCTTGAATAGACAAATACCTGAAAATATAGAAAATACTAGCATAAAAGTACAAATGCAAATCAAAACAACTCTAAAACATGCACTAATATAGTCAAATAAACAGTGAAATCTCATGTCATCAACTATCTCTTAATTCAACTTAATAATGATTTAGTATGTACCTCTAAAACATTGGTACTTCTAAAATTCTGAAATACCCGTACCAGGTAGGTACCTATATTAAGTACATGTATCATACTTGTGATGCTTCACTTTTTTCATTATTATGTTGTATGTGAAATTTGTAGTTTATTTTATATATTAACATAATATATTTATGTATTTTAGTTTCTTTGTAATATAAACTAAACATAATTTTTTTATTTTTTAAATTTTGATTGTGGTATTTTATCATGAATTGAACAATCTAATTCTCCATTAGTATATTTTATAGAGAAACTCTTATTTTATAGACATACCAATACCTTGTTTTTTTCTTTTAAAATATCATATATGTATCGAGTATTATACATGTATCTATGCATCATAGGTTTGTGCTAGTGTGTCTTCCTGATTATTTTTTGTTGTATTACATGTACTTATATTGTAATTATGGATGATCACAATTCAACATAATGTATTTTGCAAATTTTTTATTGCCCTTGTGTTTGTTTTAAGAATTCAAAAGAACATAGAAATGAAGAAATATTTTTCGCACCTCAAAAATTCACATCGAGAAACGCGACCCTCGCGCAAAAGGCGCGGAATGCGGTTTGACAGAGTCGTCACCGAACTTTATTTATCCCAAAAAGGGAAAGGAAAATATCGAGAAAACCTTTTAAAACGAAAAGGACTGGAACATGGTCGTCGCAACCGATGTTTTGGGTTCGGGAGTCAGTTACGTAAGGGGAAGGTATTAGCACCCCTCACATCCGTTGTACTCAACGGGAACCTCTTAATTCGAATTGTGATGAAATTTAGCTAAACTTAGTTGTTTTCTTCTCAATGATAAATGCTAAATGGAAAGGTAAAAGGATAAAGACGCTAAGAGGAGATGGATGGGCATAGGATAGGGTGCTTGGCAAGGATTAGGGCCCTTGTGCCAACGTATGCTCATTCTGATGAGAATGAGAAATCAGAGCTCTCGTAGTTCGACTACAGGAAAGGTTAGGGGGAAGCAGAAGATGGAGGGAATTGTGATCACTAAGATCATCGCAATCTTGTGCCTATGTATCTTACATTCAGATGAGAATGAAGAATCAGAGCGTTCATAGTTCGTGGATACGACCACGAAGAGAGATATGGTTAAAGTGAGGTATGAATGACGATTACTCAAAGTTTAAGAAAGGCTCATCGGGCCCAAGTAATCGAGAGAGAGTAAATCAAAGACTTGACTCTATCTCTTTTTCATCTTTGAAAAAGAAGTTGTGTCTGAATGGTGTTTGAATAATGAGTGGTCGGGAGATGGTTTGAATGTTATCGAGTTGGAAATATTTTAGAGGTGTCAATTGCTCACACACGAGTAATATAAATCACATCCAAACAACTGAAGGGATATCAAAGGCTTAACCCCCCTCTTTTCACCTTGAAAGAAATTAAATATTGTTTAATTGTATTGATAGTTTATTGAGAAAATCCGCTGGACGTTGAATCAAGGGTTTGACTTATATTTGTGTGCAAAATTGTGGTGGAATGGAAGTTGGTTTGAAAATGGCTCGACGAAGAGTCGAGGGTTTGATTGAAAATGGAACCGGCTTGACGACGAATCAATGGTTAAGTTGTGATAAATGATACTAGTCCCTAAGGGGCTCCTAATAACGAAACCACGATGAAATATGAAAGTGTGTGCAATAGGTTGATGGCGAATGCGGACGAGCACTTGACTTACGAGGGGTGTTTGAAAATGGCTCGATGACGAATCGAGAATTAGTTTGAAAACAGTTTAATCTACGCTAGTCCCTAAAGGTGCTCCTAGAAGATAAACCATAATCAAAGAAATACGAATGCGTACATTGGAATGGGAGAGGGATACATGTAAGTTACACAGGATTGCACGAAATAAAAGGGTTCATTGTCAAATAGCCCAAGAGGAAGCCGTGTGTGTGCAAAGTGTCCTAAACTATGCCTTAAGCAAAAGTCAGACAGAACTCCAAGCTAGGGTTTCTGACAAAGACCAATAATCCAACAATCCACCAATTTAGAATTTTATTGTTTCGATAATTGTTAAGTGTTTTCGAAAAGAATGTGAATAAGAATGAACAAAATGAATATGAATATGAATATGAATATATGAATAATATGGCAAGATATATAATAATATAATCAAGATAATATTCAAAATAATATAGTCAAGATAATATTAACAAGTATATGAACAAGATAATAAAATCAAGATATAATGATTGAATTCAAATCAAGGGTATATTGACTGAAAAGTAAAGAAAGAATATGCTGACGGAAAGTAAAAGTTAGTCATTAGTTGATTTGTGAATTGAATCGGGACAAAATATAGTGCTAAACTGTCGTAGCTCAATCTATGACGAAAATCAAACTATAGGAGGTCACACAAATTGATATCCATGCTAAAACAAGATAGAGAAATGATATTGAAGATCATTCTCCAATGTAATAGTGTCGCGCAGACCGAAAAGAATGATATCGTCTTAATCACAAACTTGTGTTAATTAATCGAAGGTAACCTATCACGATTCCAAAGTATAGAAAATAATATCAATGATCATTTTCTACAGATTTGACATAATGAAGGTTATAAACCTCGAGAAATCAACGTTTGTGAATAAAAAGACTTTTATTGATCAAATCGAAATAACATAAAATCGAAAAGAAATAGAAAAAAGAAATGAAAAGTAAATGGTAAATATAAGATAAACTACACCAAAAAATTTGAACAAATTAAATAATAAGTCAAAAATTTAAATAAAATGAAAAATAAATGAAGTAAAAAAAGAAAAGAAAGGGGGAAGGTGTTGCAAGAAACAATGGGAGTGAGATGGGAAAACAACATGGGCTTATTAAAGCCCACCTCATCAATAGGTTTGCAAAAAAAAAAAAAAGAAATTGGATGTTATGACCCGCGATGGGCTTGGGATAACAATCTTCCACTGATAGAGTTTAATAGCTTCTATTATAGCATTGGAATGAAACCCTTTGAGACACTATATGGTCGGAGGTGCTGGACACCTTTGTGCTGCCATGCATCTGGTGAGAATGTAGTGCTTGGATATGAGATTGTCCAGTAGACTACTAAAAAGGTGAAGTTAATTTGAGAAATATGAAAGCTTCGTAGAGTCGGTAGAATAGTTACCATGATAAGAGAATGAAGTATCTTGAGTTTTAAGAGGGAGACCATGTATTCTTGAGAGTCACCCTGGTGACCGGAGTTGGACATGCTTTAAAATTAAGGAAGTGTACTCCTCAGTTTATCAGTTCGTATCAGATTTTTGAGAGGATTGGGGTGGTTTCTTATAGGTTGGCGTTGCCACATAACCTTTCAAACTTACATGATGTATTCCTTGTCTAACATCTTCGGAAGTATGTTCCAGATCTGTCTCATGTGATTCCGAGTGATGATGTGCAAGTAAGGGATAATCTTATAGTTGAAGCTTTACCTGTAAGGATCGAAGACCGTGAATTGAAAAGGTTGAAAGGTAAGGAGATTTCTATTGTGAAGGTAGTTTAGGGAGGAGCTGCTGGAGGGAACATGACTTGGGAGTTAGAGAGTGAGATGCGAGAGTCATATCTGGAGTTTTTCGCATCAAAACTTTTCGAGGACAAAAATAATCTAACTAGGGGAGATTTATAATTCCCCAGTTTATTTAATTTATTTTTGAAATAAAATTGTGTGATTGTATGTGTTGTTTGGTGATTTAATGTGTTAGGGGGACCCTTTGGTGTAGCATAGTAGCCTTAGAGAGTAGAGCTTAAGGTGTTAGGGGTGTGTGAAAAAAAGTGTAAAGACATGGTGATGATGGGAGAGTATCATTTGTTGTTATTATTTAGGTTTAATACCCTTTTTAGTCCTGTATCTTAACCTCGAGGTTTATTTAGATCCCTTAACTTTAAATAGGTTCATATTGGTCCCTGAACTCTTCAAAACGTTTCATATTAGTCCTGATTGTCTAATTAGCGACGAATTTAGTGACTAATTTTTTAATTTTTCCGTCGCTAATAGGACATAAAAGACTAATATGGAATGTTTTGAAGAGTTAAGTGACCAATATGGACCATTTTTAAGTTAAGGGAGCAAAATGAACCCCGAGATTAAGATACGGGACCAAAAAGTATATTAAGACTATTATTTAAATTAAAACTATTTAAATAAGTAATAATAATAGTAATAATTAAATATTTATTTTTTTAATCATTATAATAATAATAATAATAATAATAATAATAATAATAATAATAATAATAATAATAATAATAATAATAATAATAATAATAATAATAATATGATGATGAAATAAATATTTATTTTTAATTAGTTGCAATGAGGTGGAATTAGACATAATAAAATAAGAAAATAAGAAAAAGAAGGGAAATAGAGAGAGAACAATCAGTATGTGAAAACTGAGAAAAAAGGAAGAGAAAGAGAAAAGAGAGCTAGGGCTTGAGGAAGAAAAAGAGAGATTCTGATTGTTGAAGTGCTCTTGCTGTAAAATTAAAGTAAGAGTGAAATTTCCTTTTGTATAAGGGCTTGACATGATAACATGTGGGTGAGTGTTTTGATTTCCCTTCGATTGAATTTTCTCTCTATACTATGAACTGTGTAATTGTATGATCATGGTGTTTTGATGTATTTTGGATGAATTAGAAGATGGATGAAATGTTATGTTGTTGTGTATTGTTAGGAATCAGAATATGAAACATGAGTATATGTTGTTTTGTGAAAATTTGGGGTTTTCAGAAGGGTTCGACATTGGTTTTCGTACTACTGCATAAAATAAAACTGCTTATGTCACAGTGGTAACCAGTTACCACTTTTGGTGTAACTGGTTTCACCTGAGACAACTTCAATAAAAAGTTTTTTTTAAGGTGTAACCAATTACAGATTTTGATGTAACCAGTTACCTTGTCAAAAAGTAGTGTAATCTATGCATTTTTAAAGGTTGTAACCAGATAGTGGTTTTAGTGTAAACGGTTACACTGAGGATGTTTAGCCACTGTTTTTATCAAGTGGTAACCAGTTACCTGTTTTTGTTTAATCGATTACACCTGTTGTGTCAAACTTTAAAAATTCATAACTTGAGTTTCGGGTGTCCGTTTGGGGGTGTCGTTTGAAGCGTTGGAAAACTGAAGCAGTGAACTTTATCTTAAAAATAGTTTCAGTACCTGAAAAGGATTTTAATTGGTGCGTAATGGTGTTGGATGGTATGATGTGTGTATGTTGTAGTGTTGTATTGTGTGGGAATGGGGTGTTGTTACCTACTATGTTACTATAATGCTATTGTTGAATACTTGTAGTATATGTCGGATGTTTGGTGATCAATTTTGGTGTAGTACCTTGATTAAGGTGAATATAATTGTACATGATGTTTTTGCATGTCATTTGTGAATCATGCATCACGATGTTTGGTTGATGGTCCGCTTTTGGTGAGCCTCAATCCTATGGTAGGGATTGTATGCGAGTAGTTGGTTCCAGGTGAGAATCGGTGAAGCGTTACCTATGGTGATGGTAATGATTTTTGGTGGGCTTTGATCATATGGTGGGGATCGGGAGCGAGTGAACCTAAGAGTTCACATTTGGTACCACGTGCATTGAATCATAGAATTGAGTCTCATTGCATTGCATGCTTATTGTATCATGATATTTGGATTGTCTGGATTATGAGTTATGGAATGTGTAATTATGTATGTGATGATGGTGTGCTTACATATTATTATTGCAATTTCTTTATATGATTGTGATTTCTCACCCCTTTTGTTTGAATGTTGTCTTTACATGGGCATCGTGCAGATAATCCGCAATAGAGGCGTGCATGTGAGTTGAAGAGAGTACTCTTCTTTATACTTTTGTTGAGTCTGCGTCTGCTCTGATATGTAACACTGGGGGAGTTGAACTTTTATGTCTTTATTTTATGTTAATGGATATTTTATATGAATCTCTTATGATTAATAATTTTTTATAACAACATTATGTTAAAGTTTTGTTTTGATGAATTAAATTAATCTGTTGTTTGATGTTTCTGATGCTAAAATAATATTGAAGTTCAGACGTGTTTTATAATTCTCATTATTTTTATGTGCTACATATCCAATTGCATGAGCTAGTTATGTTGAGAGTAGCTTTGTAATTGTTGATTGTTTTAGTTTACTCTGATTTTATTTATAAATTATGCAGAGAAAATTAGGGTGTTACACTTGTTACTGTGTGTTGGAAGGTGGGTTATTGGAGCTACTTTTTGCTTTATTTTAAATCGTTAATAATACATTAGTAATTTTTGCTCTGGTCATGTAACATCAGGGACATGATTTATTTTGTTTTGGATGTTATTATTGTTTTTGTTATTTTGGAGTTTATAAATGACTTATGAAGTTGTATTGACAAATGTTTTTTCGCTGCGTAGTTTCAAATGATTTGACGAGTTTTCGAAGGATTGTCGTTGGTGACACCTTGAATTGTCGTTTAATGCTTTATTTATAAGTTTTAGGATTTAGAGTGTTACAAGTATCACATCCTTATATGATATTGGATGATCTGGAATATCCATCTAAGCCAGCTAATCAAGAGATACTAGAGGAGGAGCAGGTTAGAAGAGATCATGCCATTGATGTGCTTCCTAGATGTCGATGTATCATGGATCTTGTGCAAGCTGATATTGACGTAGGAGTCTTTCCAAAAGTTCTCTTGAGAGGGACATTGTAGATGTCATTCTTATTAAAGCACGAGGGGGAGTTGGGACTGCAGTACAGTAGACAACGAAAGAATAGGGGTTTGGCATAGGCTATAAGATTTGTATCATGTAGTACTCTCTTAGTGTGATTGAATTATGGATTGATTTATTATATGTAGCATTTTCACCTTGTGCATTATGTGTATTCTTTAATTTATAAAAAAAATTATGATAGTATAGTTTTAATACATAGTTTATTACGCCACTCTATTTCATAAAAGTTAAAAGTTAAAATTTATTGTTAGAGAAGAATACAGAAGTGCATCTCCATAAACTAATACAGAAATGCATCTCTGGATAAATTTAAGACAAAATAAGTATCTCAATTAAGAATGCATGGAATGTATATATGGTTAACACAAAAGTGGATCTCCAAATCAATTTAAAACAAAATAAATGTGTCTTACTTAATAATGTATAAAGTGCACATACGATTAATATGAAAGTGCATCTGGACATCAATTTAAAAATGCATGAGATCTCAAAACCATTAAAGAAAAAGGGGAATCTGACTTATTTACACCTGTATTTAATGTGCAATTGATGCATTCTAAATTTTCAAAGCATTTTTGAATTTCTTTATGGTGTTTTCTCCACCGTTAGGAGTAAGAGATACAATCCCCTAATATTAATTACACCTCCAATAAAATCCTTCAATATTTCTGATTTTTTTTCAACGAAAAAGAAATCATGCACCATCTCTGTTTCCCATGTGCGTTGTAGTACACCATGCAGATGGGTTCACTGAACCTCATTCAACTCTTTTTTTGTTACCAGATGTTATAAGAATACAATATGGTACTATTTTTTAGTAAAGAGTTCTTAAAGTCTAGTACATTTTCAATTAATATGATATGACATAGTGTCTTTTGAGAGACTGCTTTTTAAACAGTACTCTCGTGAACAATAGAATTGGTAGCAAAATTAAAAAAAATATACAAATGATGCAGCATTTTTGACAAGAAAGTGTGGTTGAGTCTAACTCTATTCTATAAAATCGGTTGATAGAATGAGAATTACTTCAACTTATAAACACATTTTTAGATCATATATTATTTTATGTGTGACTCTTAACACACCCTCATATGTTCAGGATTAGACAATTGAAACGTGAAAATAAATAGTAGATGACTCGATAGCAAAAATCATATTAAGTGATCCACCAGATCTTAAATCAGACTCTAATATCATGTTAAAAAAATATGGTTGAGTTTAAATCAACCTATAAAACCGTTAGTAAGATCAGAATTATACCTACTTATAAATACGTGTTCAGACTATATATTATTATTGAATGTGAAACTATTAGCAGACTCTTTGAAATAAAACAAAAATAGATGAGGCCTGCTTTCTCAAAATAAGTTTGAAATTATGCATTGGACAAAACCACAAAGATTTTTCTTGTATAGTAGTGAGAAAACATGTTAGAGTTTAAGTAGCGAAACGTGAAACAACATTTTCAATGTGTTTTTTGCTTGTCTATTGTTGTTGGATACATCATGCATGATGTTTTCGTCATACTAGAAATTTCAAAGTGTTTATAACGTTTTCATATGGGATTTGATTCTTTCAAGTGAGATTGCATGATAAATAAGTGGTTATTTTATGTTTTATTTGGGATTGTGAATTTGAAGGGAAGGGTGTTGCAAAAGAAGAAGAAAAATGTTATATTGAAATTTTGTGAGAAATTGAAAGGAGAACCTATTTGAAAAAATGATAATTTTTATTGAGATGATGTTTTATAAAAATAAATTTAATTGTTTGATTTATAAATAACAAACTCTCCCTATTTTTAATATTTAAGGGAGAGTTCTAAATGCATTTATAGATGATCTAGATATTTCATATGAGAAACAATTCTACACATTTTTCTCTATTATTTATATAACTCCACTAATCAAAACAAGTTTATAATCCAACACCCTCTCTTAAACTTTAGTTTAATTAGTGTTGAAGTAATTTAACTTAATTTTAATTTTTATTTTAATCTTTTATCTAATAAATATTACATTTTAGTTTTTTAAAAACTATTTTATTAGTTAAATTGATTATTTCTATTAAATTTTGTGAAAAAACGTTAAGTTGTACATATGTGACATGACAACATGCCAAGTGAGTCAGCAATTTAGTAAAAGGATTAAATTAAAATCTTATAGATAATTGAAGTAACAAATTGAAATTTATTTATATTAACTGAATCTTGAATATAACTTTTAACATTAAACTAAAATTTTGATACATTACTTATTCAAAGTAAAATATTAAATCAAAAGACTAATTAATATAACGATCAATTTTTAAATTTTTTCGTCACTAATTTAATTTTAAAAGAACTTTCAATTTAAAAGACTAATATGATAAGGGACTAAAATAAACCTTAAAATATTAAAATAAATAGATATTAAACCATAAATATATTAGTTAATAAATTTTCCTTTTGACAAATACTAATGTTAATAAATCAAAATATTACAAACAGTATAAATATATTACACCAAATTAATGATGATCCATGCATGTGTTTATACTTCTTTCTAAGCACATGCACAAGAAGCTTTTCATCTTTTCTCCCTAACTTATCTAAGTAGTATACAATTTTTTTTGAAGGTAAGCAAAACTTGCTCACTCTCATATCCAAATCTTTTCTTTTGGATAATCAGGATGCTTAGAGCAGGATCCTTCTAAGCAGCTTCAGTAAATCTCTATCATCTTTACTTAATCTGGTTTGAATAGACACTGAGTAGTCCAAAGCCTCCCCATGATCTTTGTCATCTTTACCAAGTTTGGTCATCACTTCCCCACTACAAGAAATATTGTCTATTCCCAAGTGATATTCACGTCACTAATGTTAAAATCACTTCACTAGCCAATGGTTGCGACGTGGGTAAAACACGCCGGAAATGCAATGGTGGGAACTTTTTCCCACATGAAAAATACGTCACAAAGTTGTGACAGGTTTACCACGTCGCAAATCACAAAATAAAGAAGAAAACTTCCCACGTAAAAACCACGTCACTAATTAGTGACGTGAAAGACAGGTGGGAACTCACCTTTACCAAATTGCTCTGCACGCTTCCCTGATACAAAGTAAATTTAATACCCATGTGATTCCCACGTCACAAAGTTGTGACCTTGTTATCACGTGGGAAACCTCACAGAATTAATATTCTTCCCATGTGATTCCCACGCCACTAATTAGTGACATGGGATTCACTTCACTATTAAATTTAATTATAAAAAAAATAAATAATACTAACCGAAAGTTACTATAAAATTAAAATAAAAATTAAATATTAAATATAAATTTAAAATTAAAATAATTTTTAATTAAAATAATATACATTTAAAATATATAAATATTTAGTCACATGATAAAATCTGTTTTTCACATGATAAATATTTAGTCACATGATAAAATCTGTTTTCTATAATTTATTTTTCTAATAAAATCTGTTTTTCTATATTCACTAAAATATTTTTTATTATACTAAAATAATAAAGTAATATGTACTAATATTTTTTATAATAAAATCTGTTTTCTAACCTAACTCTCAAAATTTCAACCACAACAACACAATACACAATAAATATAAACAAATTTAGTGTGTAGACCTAACCTCCTCAATTCTCTCTTTTTTTTGTTATTTCTTCCACTTAAGATATCAATTTTGTACGATAGCATAAGTGTGATTGGTGTGTTAAGTGTGTGTGACCTAACCTCTTCAATATGATAGCAAAAATGTGATGGATGTGTTAAGTGTGTGGGCTAACACCTAACATATATAATATCCATCTCATATATTCATCTCGACCTATGTTTCATATGATATATTCTAACCCAAAAACCACTCATTCAACCTCCTATCATATATTATCTAAAAACTAGGGGTGTACATATGTTATAGGTATTTAGTATAAATAATTTGCCAATGGTATTAAAAAAATTATAGATTGTAGACTATTGACTCGTATGTGTTCAAAGTTGATATTTCAAATGCTAATACGTGTTTTAGTTCTAATACGTGTTAAAGTAAAATATAAATCACTAAAATAATATATTATACTAATATATATTTAAAGTAATATATATTCACTAAAATAAAATCTATTTTATATTATACTAAAATAATAAATTCACTAAAATAATATTTTTCTATAATTTATTTTTCTAATAAAATCTGTTTTTCTATATTCACTAAAATATTTTTTATTATACTAAAATAATAAAGTAATATGTACTAATATTTTTTATAATAAAATCTGTTTTATATTATACGGAATATTTTTCTGTTTTTCTGTTTTTCTAAAATAAATATTTTTCTATAATTTAATACCATTGGCAAATTATATTCACTAAATACCTATAACTTATATTCACATACACCAAAATCTAAAACTTTAGTTAAAATTTTCTATAAAATCTAAAATCTAAAATTTTCTATAAAATCTAAAATCTAAAATTTTCTAACATATTCTAACAACAACACAACACAGCACAACAACACAGCACAACACTCAAAGTCCAATTTTATTTTCAACAAAAACAGTACATAACATATTCTAACATATTCTATTTTTGCTTTGAACACCCAACACAACCCAACATAATACATAACATATTTTATTTTTCTAAATTTTCAACAACAACAACACAATACAAAATAAATACAAATAAATTAAAATGTATAAATACCTCTCAGCAAATTAAACACTCAAAGCTTTTGATGTTAGATCTGAAAAAAAAAACAGTTAATAATAATAAAAATATAAAATAAATACTAAGATAAAATAGTTAACCAACAAGTGCTTCACCTTAAAAATTTCGTATGACTAATGGAGTAAAAATGGAGCTGGAGTAAAAATGAGGGAGGGAGGTAGCAGAAAAAATGAGGGAGGAAGGGAGGAAGAAGAACAATGAGAGAAGAAACAGAGAAAAGAAGAATACTGATTCAACGCAAGAGAAATGGGTTATATTTATGATTGAGGTTGCGACGTGGATTTAGATTGGGAAGTTTCCGACGTGGCAAATGGTTCGGAATATAGCGACGTGAAATATGCTTCGCAAGTTTCCGACGTGGCATTAAGGTCGGAACTTCCCAATATTAAATTATAACCGTTGTTGTGCCTTTATGCCAGTTTAATTTTGAAACTTGCGACGTGGAAACAGCTTCAGAAGTGAAACACACGTGGGTAGTTTGTGACTTTCTAATCACGTGGCAAATAAAATGACTTTTTTGAATTTTAATTTCTCATATGATTTACACGTCAGAACTGAATGTTTGAAAAATTCAAACTTCCCCCTCCTTAATATTCCAAATTTTCGTTCTAGATTTTTGATGTTGAAACTTTATTAATTAAATATTTTAGTGACATGGTAATCACTTGGCAACACTTTTTTTTCCACATGATTACCACGTCACTAAATCACTATGGAAAATCCAATCTTTCTTGTAGTGCCCTTATGCTTTATAATGAGTTGCAAACTTCTTTTCAATAAATGCTCTGCCTTTGCATGATTCTTTGACCGTGTATATGAAGTTGCGAGATTTAACATGTGTGTTGCTAAGCTAGGATGATCTTTTCCTTTGTACCACTCTATGATCAATAGGTATTCCCCTAATATCTCTCTTCCTTCTTGTCCTCTTGAAGTAAAATAATAGAAACCACCAACCACAATACATGTTTAGTTACATATGTATCAACTTTCAATCAAATAACTTAACATGTTCTTGTTTCTTAGAATTTTAGTCTTAGTGATTCAACAAAGTCATTATGTTTTCTAAATGTAGCGGTAAAATTTGTGAGTATAAATTATTGATTAACTTAACTCATAAAGTAAAAGTCTCCACCGCACTTTTATTATTTCTAAAGGAAAGGGAAAAAACGAACAAAATCCTAACAAGTTTTAAAACAAAACTAATAAAACAAATAGAGAGAGGGTAAGGGGGGTTGGTTACGCAAAGGGAATGTGTTATCACCCAAAATGTCTATAGTACTCTATAGGAACCTCTTTGAAATATCTATCCTTTTTGGTTTGAAAATGGTTTACTTGTAAAAGATTGAGAAGATAAGAAAAGAAGTATTTTTTTTATAATTTTGTGTTTGACAAGACTTCTTGAGCCTCGTGTCAACGTACCCATAAAGTGTAATGGAGGATCAAAACCTCGTAGTTCGTGGTAAAAATAACAAAATAGTTTGTTTGGTTCATTTTAAATGAAAAGAAAAGTTTTCATTTTAAGGAGAATACTACAACTAATCACCCACAAGTAATGACAATTTTGCATCACAAAGAGAAGGGCTCCAACTTGGATAAAAATCAACAAGTGTGTCACTAACTCTCACAAGTGGAAAAGAATTATCATCAATACTATGAGGATAAGAGAATTGCATCTCAACTATGGAAATAACTCATGTCTAAACTTTATGAAAAGTTTTAAAAGAAAAAAGTGCAAAAAGGCACAAATAGATTGAATGAATTTTTGCATTTTTTAAGTCTTTTGAAATGGTTTGAATATGCTTAAGATGTCTTAGCATTTATTAAAGAAAATAATTTGAAAATACCCTTGACATAAGAAGATTATGAAAAAGGTTCTAGTTTAAAAGAAGAAGATTTTGAAAAAAGGAAGAAGATTTTGAAAATTTAAGTATGGGGAGGAGATGAAAGGACTATCCTAAAGCATAAAATAAAAGATAGGGACAAAGAAAGATATAACCAAGAGAAGATAGCAAGCCCTATGATATGAGTCAATCAAGAATTCCCTCCTTTGGATTAAGCCTCAGGCAAGTCAAATAAGCAATAATAATCCAAGCATCAGATGAAATTAATAATAACCAGGATGAGTCTTCAAGAGAATCCTTAAGTCAAAGGTACCAGATGAATTCAAATAGGTCTTAAGATGTACTTTCAAGTCAAGGTCAAGGTCTTATTTCTAAGTCCAAACTCCACATCAATGCATAAGGTGGTAACATCAAGTCCATGAAAGTAATCAAGTTTTTTAGAAGTTTTGATATTTATTAATGTTTTAAAGGAAAATCCAAATGGACAAAATGAAAAGAGCATAAGTATAAACATAAGTCCAAGTGGATAAATAAGAAAAGCAATATGATATGCAATGTTAAAATAAAAGCATAAAGTAAATTGCAATAAGTAAAGATCATAACATAAATGACTTTAAAATAAAGATTAAATCAACAAACTTTTAGTAAGTTAGTGATTAGAAAATAGAGGTCAATTTGTCATTTTTTGGAGAACACTCATCTAAACATCCACAAGCATGAAAACATGGTCTTATACATTACCAAGAAAAGAGCTCCAACTTGGATAAAATCAACAAATATGCCACTAGCTCTCTTAGATAACAAAAGATAAAACCTACTTCACACAATATCATGGAGAATAGGAGGTTGACAATCTCACTTACAAAAATGACTTAGTTTCCGATTCGGGACAAATTTAACACTATGTTAAGCAATTGTAGCACAACCTATAAAGAAGTTCATACTATGGGAGACCGATCAATAATAATATTTGTGCTAATACAAGTTAGAGAAATGGCATGTAAGTCATTCTCATAAAGCTTGTCACACCAAAAAAGAAAAAGAGGAGTGGTCTCATCTTAGTCAAGGACTTCCATCAATGATCAAAGGCAACCTATCACTAATTCAAAGTGAAGCGAGTGATCCAAATGATCACTTCAATATTATGTTTGAAATAATTAAGGTTCAAACATCTTTCATCATCAACAATCAATGACGTTAAAGATTTTTATCAACCAAAAAGAAAAAGAAGAAGGGAAATGAAGAAGAGGCAGCAAGGAAACCAAAAACAACAAGTTGAATCCAAGGATTGATCAAGCTACCATCAAGATCAATTATCCATTTTGGTGGATTAGGATTTTCACCCCCATCAACATCCAAGATCCATTGAGCTTGATGAAACTTGAGCAAATCAACAAAGATCCAAGTTAAACAGAAGTCAACAAACACAAAATGCAATAATATGAATTAATATGCATCAAAATGATTTTTAAAATGAATTTTAAAATAAAAATAAATATGAAAATGCAAAAGATGCATCAAACATGATCACAGATGACCAAGAAAAATCTAGAAAGTCAAAAACAACTCAGGAATGTTATGGAAAAATTTTGAGAACTTTTTAATGCATAAAATTATTTTTAAAAAATTAAAATACATGCAAAAAGAAGAAAGTCATGGAAAAACACCAAATGACAAAATAAAAATATGAAAAAAAATATTATCAGCAAGAGAAAAATAAAGGAAACTTTTAGAAATTATTTTGGTGTTTCTTGGATAAAAAATGAAATTACTAGGAATTTTTAAATGAAAATGCAATTAAAAAATTAAAATCAAAAAATAAAATAAAAACCAAAAAACTACACGTGTTGGATATGGCCTTATTAATTGACGCGGCAGATCCAACGCGCCTTAGGTGAGGATGTGCCATGGAAATTAGATTTAAAAAAACACACCAGAACAAATTCAAATTCAGCCAATGAAAACATTTCAAATTGCCAACGTGTCTACCACCTCAAGTCATCGTTCAACCTCTCCGGTCATCTTCTTCGGTGAGCTCTCGCCAGAGAATTCACAGATGATACAGATAGGTCATGAGACCTATGCCATTGTGACCGTCTCATTAAAGCAAACTCAACCTCACTCTCCATTTTCATTTATTGAAAATGAGTATAGAGAATTTTAAGGAAAATCAGAAGAACACAAAAACACGAAAACAAAAATTAAATGATGTACAAGAAGAATCACCGCCAGCTAGGTTAGGCGAAAAATTTAGCAAGCAAAGGACTACATTGTGTTAAGTTGTTTGAGTAAAAATGAAACTTCAAACTACCTTGTCCAAAAAAGATCTAAGAAGCTCTGAAACTGGATTTAGTTGGAGCAATTTAGGGACTCTTAGAGCTTGAAATTTGTTGCAGAAGCTTCAGAGGAACATGATAAAGCTTATGGAATCAAGAAATGAGAGTGAGAGTGGCTGGAAATTGAAACACGATAGCTCACATTTTTGCAGAAAATTTGAAGGTGGGGCAGGGGTTCAATGGCTCTCAAAAGCTTGGGAACGAAGGTAGGATGAACCTCTATTTATAGTTGAAGGTGATGGAATGCTGAGAGGGGTGAATTGAGTGGAAATTGAGTGTAATCGTGTGCACCCTCATCATGCCAAACGTGTGACTCTCAAGTCATCAAAACTCAACCAAAACTTGTATTTCAAGTGATAAACAACATTTGGATACTTGCTAAATTTGATTAGGCATGAAATTGAACTCTAATTTGGCTTCTAATTGGAATTAGAATGAATAAAAAATTTGATCATGAAGTTTTCTTCAATTTCAAGTTACCATGTTCACCTTGATGGGGCATCCTATTCAAGAGGCTTTTTTCCATTATTCTTCTTGCATTGTGTAGTCCTCATGGCCTAGTTTATAATGAGCCAAGAAAGTATTCATTTGGACATCTGAGTAGAAAGTTATAAGGTGTTGAAGTTGGCATGAAAAAATAGCCATCACACTTAGAAAAATTCTAAGTCTTTGAGGCAGAAAATGACCTATAATGTTCAAACAAATTCCAAGGCCTTCCAAGCATAATTTGATCTTGACCATTGAAGCAAACTTGTAAAGGGCATTGTAAATGATATTATGCAAAAAAGAATTAGCCTCAAAGGATAACAATTGAAGAAGTTGTGATCCTTGAAAGTTGAGAAAAAGTCACTTGAAAATATGTCAAATTTCAGTAAGTCCACAAATGACCTATAATGTCTTCAAACGTTTGATGGTCCTCCAAGCATAATTAGATCTTTTCATGTAAAGATAAGTTGTAGGGGATGTTGAGAAGAGTCATATGCAAAAAGAAGCACTCAAAAATATGAAGAATTGAAGGAGTTGTAGTCCTGGAAACTTTGACTTGAAAATGTTGACTACTATCATTTACAGACAAATGGTCTGAAAGATAGAATTGTTCAGTCCTTGGAAGATTTGTTGAGAGATTGTGCTCTTGAGCAGGGAGGTGATTGGGATAGCCATCTACCACTGATAGAGTTTACTTATAATAATAACTTCCATTGTAGAATTGGAATGGAACCCTTTGAGGCACTATATGGTCGGAGGTGTAGGACACTTTTGTGCTGGCATGCATCTGGTGAGAATGTAGTGCTTGGGTTTGAGATTGTCCAACAAACTAATGAAAAGGAGAAGTTAATTAGAGAAAATATGAAAGCTTCATAGAGTAGGCAAAATAGTTACCATGATAAGAGAAAGAAGGATCTTAAATTTTAAGAGGGAGACCATGTGTTCTTGAGAGTCACCCCGATGACCGGAGTTGGACGTACTTTGAAATCGAGGAAGTTTACTCCTCAATTTATAGGTCTGTATCATATTTCTGAGAGGATTGAGGTGGTTTCTTATAGGGCGGCGTTGCCACCTAATCTTTCAAACTTGCATGATTTATAGGTCCGATGGATGATGTGCAAGTAAGGGATAATCTTATAGTTGAAGCTTTACCTGTAAGGATCGAAGATCATAAATTGAAAAGGTTTAGAGGTAAGAAGATTGCTCTCGTGAAGGTAGTTTAGGGAGGAGCTGCCGGAGGGAACATGACGTGGGAGTTAGAGAGTGAGATGCAAGAGTCGTATCCGGAGTTTTTCACATCATGTAAATTTTCGAGGACGAAAATAATCAAAGTGAGGGAGATTTGTAATGCCCCAGTTTATTTAGTTTATTTTTCAAAATAAAATTATGTGATTGTATGTGTTGTTTGATGATTTGATGTGTTAGGGGGGCCCTTTGATGTAGGCTAGTATCCTTAGAGAGTAGAGCTTAAGGTGTTATGGGTGTGTGAGAAAAAGTGTAGAGACATGGGGATGATGAGAGTGTGTCATTTGCTATTATTATTTAGGTTTAATACCCTTTTTAGTCCTGTATCTTAACCTCGAGGTTCATTTTGGTCCCTTGACTTTAAAAAGGTTCATATTGATCCCTTAACATTAAAAAGGTTCATATTGATCCCTTAACTCTTCAACATGTTCTATATTAGTCATGTTTGTCTAACTAGCGACGAATTTAGCGACTGATTTTTGAAGTTTTTTTGTCGCTAATAGGACGAAAAAGACTAATATGAAACGTTTTGATGAGTTAAGTAACCAATAAGGACCATTTTTAAGTTAAGGGAGTAAAATGAACCCCGAGGTTAAGATACGGAACTAAAAAGAATATTAAGCCTATTATTTAAATTAGAACTATTTAAATAAGTAATAGCAATAGTAATAATTAAATATTTATTTAAGCATTATTATTATAATAATATGATGAAATAAATATTTATTTTTAATTAGTTGCAATGAGGTGGAATTAGAAATAATGAAATAATAAAATAAGAAAAAGAAGGGAAATAGAGAGATAACAAGCAGTACGTGAAAATTGAGGAAAAAGGAAGAGAAAGAGAAAAGAGAGATAGGGATTGAGGAAGAAAAAGAGAGATCCCCATTGTTGAAGTGCTCTTGCTGGAAAATTAAGGTAAGGGTGAGATTTCCTTTTGTATAAGGGCTTTGCATGATAACATGTGGGTGAGTGTTTTGATTTCCCTTTAATTGAATTTTCTCTCTATACTATAAACTGTGTAATTGTATGATCATGCTGTTTTGATGTATGTTGGATGAATTGGAAGATGGATGAAATATTGTGTTGTTGTGTGTTGTTAGGAATCAGAATGTGAAACATAAGTATATGTTGTTTTGTGAAAATTTGGGGTTTCGGGAAGGGTTTGAAATTGGTTTTCATACTACTGCATAACAAAAAACAGCTTTTGTCGCAGTGGTAACCGGTTAACACTTTTGGTGTAACCGGTTACACCTGAGACAACTTCAATAAAAAGTGTTTTTTAAAGGTGTAACCGATTACAGATTTTGGTGTAACCGGTTACCTTGTTAAAACGTAGCGTAATCTGTGCATTTTTAAAGGTTGTAACCAGTTAGTGGTTTTGGTGTAAACTGTTACACTAAGGATGTTTAACCATTGTTTTTATCATGTGGTATCTAGTTACTTGTTTTGGTTTAACCAATTACACCTGCTACGTCAAACTTTAAAAATTCGTAAGTTGAGTTTCGGGTGCCCGTTTGGGGTGTCGTTCGAAGCGTTAGAAAACTAAAGCAGTGAACTTTATCTTAAAAATAGTTTCAGTATCTGGAAATTATTTTCATTGGTTCGTAATGGTGTTGGATGGTATGCGGTGTGTATGTTGTAGTGTTGTATTGTGTGTGAATGGGGTGTTGTTACCTACTATGTTACTATAATGCTTGTAGTATATGTTGGGTGTTTGGTGACCAATTTTGGTGTAGTACCTTGATTAAGGTGAATATTATTGTACATGCTACTGTTGCATGTCATTTGTGAATCATGCATCACGGTGTTTGGACGGTGGTGCGCTTTTGGTGAGCCTCAATCCTTTGGTGGGGATTATGTTTGAGTATATGGTTCCAGGTGGGAATTTGTAAAGAATTACCTATGGTGATGGTAATGATTTTTGGTGGGCTCTAATCCTATGGTGGGGATCGGGAGCGAGTAAACCTAAGAGTTCATATTTGCTACCATATGCATTGAGTCATAGAGTTAAGTCTCATTGCATTGCATACTTTTTGTATTATGATATTTGGATTGTGTGGATTATGAGTTGTGGAATGTGTAATTATGTATGTGATGATGGTGTGCTTACATATTACTTTTGCAATTTCTTTATATGATTGTGATTTCTCACCCATTTTGTTTGAATGTTGCATTTACATTGACATTGTGCAGATAATCTGCAGTAGAGGCGTGTGCATGTGAGTTGAAGTGAGTACTCTTCTTTATGCTTTTGTTGAGTCTGCGTCAGCTCTGATATGTAACACTGAGGGAGTGGAACGTTTATGTCTTTATTTTATGTTGATTGATCTTTTATGTGAATCTCTTATGATTAATAATTTCTTATAACAACATTATTTTAAAGTTATGTTTTGATAAATTAAATTAATCAGTTGTTTGATGTTCCCGCCGCTAAAATAATATTGAAGTTCAGACGTGTTTTATAATTCTCATTATTTTTAAATTCAATATGTGTTACATATTCAATTGCATGAGCTTGTTATGTTGAGAGTAGTTTCATAATTATTGATTGTTTTAATTTACTCTGATTTTTATTCATAAATTACGCAGAGAAAATTAAGGTGTTACACTTGTTACTTTGCGTTGGAAGGTGGCTTATTAGAGCTACTTTTTGCTTTATTTTAAATCGTTAATAACATATTAGTGGTTTTTGCTCTGATCGTGTAACACCGGGGACATGATTTATTATGTTTTCGAAGTTGATGTTGTTTTTGTTATTTTGGAATTTATAAATGACTTATGAAGTTGTCTTGACAAATGTTTTTTTTCGTGTAGTTTCAAATGATTTGACGAGTTTTCGAAGAATTGTGGTTGGTGACACCTTGAATTGTTGTGTAATGCTTTATTTATAAGTTTTAGGATTTAGAGTGTTACAAGTATCACATCGTTATATGATACTGGATGATCCGGAAGATCCACCTAGGCCAGCTAATCAAAAGATACTAGAGGAGGAACATGTTAGAGGATATCATGCTATTGATGTGTTTCCTAGATGTCGATGTATCATGAATCTTGCACAAGCTGGTATTGACGTAGGAGTCTAGGCTCTCCTGAAAGGGACATTGTAAATGTCATTATTATTGAGGCACGAGGGGGAGTTAGGACTGCAGTACAATAGGCAGCGAAAGAATAGGGGGTCTGGCATACGCTATAAGATTTGTATCATGTAGTACTTTCTTAGTGAGATTGTATTATGGTTTGATTTATTATATGTGGGAGAAACAATACCTTAATATTAAGGGTTAAATATGTTTTTGGTCCCTATAAATATCTTACATTTTATTTTTAGTTCATATAAAAAAAAAGAATATATTTTGGTTCCTACACAAATTTTATGCATGTAGTTTTAATCCTTGCTATTTCCTAAAATTTTAAAAGCTATTTAATTACCCCTAAACTTTTAAATTTTTGAATAATTTTTTTCATAGATTGCTATAAAATTTGTTTTTTTTTGCTAAATTATATAATTTTTTAAAATGAGAAGAATTAAATATAAACTTTTTAAAATGAGAAGAATTAAATATAAAATTTTAAAATTTTAAAATATAATGATAAAAATAATGAAAATCTTGTATTATAAATCAAATGTTGAGTTGCTTTTCTTTTCGAGAAACTTTTTATAGCATTCTAAACATATCTATGAAATAATTATTCAAAAATACATATTAGTTTAACAGTAAAGATTAAAATTACGTGCATAATCATTTTGTAAGAATCAAAACACGCTATTTTTTTTATAAAAACCAAAAACAAAATTTAATATTTTATATAAACTAAAAATATATTTAACCTTACTATTTATTACACCTCGAATAAAAATCCTGATTTCTTTTTTCTAATAAAATTTGTAGTCCTCTTATAGCCCTATCCAAAAAACAATGAACACATAAGAGAACAAACTCTTCCTAAACAAATGGGACCCACAAGAATTTGCATAGACTCAGTATATCCACATATGACATAAACTCACTCACAGTTACTAAAGCATCACAAACATATTCGAATCGAATCACTCATAAATTTGGTGATTATTATACGCATGACACGTAAAGATGTTGAAAGACGACAACAATTATAAGTGAATATGAAACAAATTGTGAGGAAGAAATCTAAACCACAATTGAAGAAAGTGAGTAGATAGAATAGCATTATGTCGACAGAAAAAAAAAATCATGCACCATCTCTGTTTCCCATGTGCGTTGTAGTACACCATGCAGATGGGTTCACTGAACCTCATTTAACTCTTTTTTAATTAATATGATATGAACTCTTAACACATCCTCGTACGCTCAAGATTAGATAATTAAAACGTAAAAATAAATAGTAGATGACTCATAGCATAAATCATATTAAGTGATTTATCGGATCTTAAATCAGACTTTAATAACATGTTAAAAAAATATGGTTGAGTTTAACTCAACCTATAAAACCGTTAGTAAGATCAGAATTATACCTACTTATAAATACGTGTTCAGAGTATATATTATTATTGAATGTGAAACTTTTAACAGAGACAGACTGTTTGAAATAAAACAAAAATAGATGAGACCTGCTTTCTCAAAATAAGTTTGAAATAATGCATTGGACAAAACCACAAACATTTTTCTTCTATTTAAAATATTTGCTTGTATAGTAGTGAGAAAACATGTTAGAGTTTAAGTAGCGAAACGTGAAACAACATTTTCAATGTGTTTTTTGCTTGTCTATTGTTGTTGGATACATCATGCATGATGTTTTCGTCATACTAGAAATTTCAAAGTGTTTATAATGGGATTTGATTCTTTCAAGTGAGATTTCATGATAAATAAGGAACTGCGAAAAGAAAAAAGTTATATTGAAATTTCGTAAGGAATTGGAAGAAGAGACTATTTAAAAAAATGATAGCTTTTATTGAAAGGATGTTTTATAAATTTGTTTATTTATTTGGTTTATAAATAACAAGCTCTCCGTTTTATATTTAAGGGTGAGTTCTACATACATCTATAGATAATCTAGATATTTCATGTGAGAAAGAATTGTACACACTTCTCTTTATTATTTACATTTATTATTATGACTCCATTAATTTATTTTTATATTTATGTGAAATTTTCTTTGGAGTATATCACTAAGGGTATGTTTGGTGTAGAGAAGAAAGTGTGAAGAGAGAAGTAAGTGAGAAATAGAGTGGATTTTATATATTGTTTAGTATAGTTGAAATAGATGAGAAAGAAGTGTATTCTATTTTGAGAATGACAAATACCATTAACTAAAAAAAACTAATATTCAATATTATTTAGTTTATATAATTATATAAATTAAAAAGTTAATTAAATTTTAGCTTTATTATTATTAAACTTAATGTAGTTACTTAATCAAATTTTATTTGGTTTATATATATAAAATATGAAATTAAAATTAATCAATTAAATTTAAATTTATTTATATTTTTTAATATTATAATGCAGTTAAATAATATTAATATATTCATACTAGGCGTCCACCCGTGCTTCCCACGGATAAATTCTATTAAATTATTATTTATAGTTACTATGATTTATTGAAACAATTTTGAATATATTATTATAAATTTTTTATATTATTTAAACTTTTGATTAGAATATAATTAAACTATATCCATTATATGTGATCAACTTTTGTTCATATTTGAGAAAAATAAGTAATATATCTATTAATGTTTGAAATTAAAATATTATAACTTTAAACTCTAAAAAGAAATAAGAATAATAAGAGAATAAGAGTTTTCTAACCCATCCTCTTCCACTAATCAAAATTCTCAACAATTATTTAAAAGTATGCATTTTTTTATGCTTTAAAATCTATACCTTAAAAAACATAATAAAAATTAAGAGTAGCATAATTAACTTAGAGCTATGTTTTATATCATAATTAAATTTTTATATCTTAAAGTAAAATATACACACAACTGAAAAATATTTTTTTGTAAAAATTAAAACAATAATATAATTGAAAATATAAAAAAATAAAAATAAAAAATTAAGATAATACACAACATAATAGCGATTCATATGTAATATGTAATATGTCATACACAATTATTTGAATCCTCTTTCTTAAAGCAATTATTATTTGATTGCAACAAATTATGTATTTACAATTGATCATAATTAAAATTTAAATAATATCTTACAAAAGAATATTTTGTGATGTTAACATCAATACCTATAAAAAGAAATAAAAATTAACTATAATATTAAAAATAAAAGAAAATAAAAAATTGTAAAACAAAAAAAAATAATAGTAAAATAAGATATAAAATAAATAAATAAATAAGAAAATAAAAAAAATGTTTATAGCAAGTGAAAATTGCATAAACTCAAATTATGAGTGAGATGACGCGTGAAATTAACATACTTTATGTTTGAGAATAAAATAACTGATAGAAATATTTATAAAATAGTGATAACGGAGAATAATGAGTGAGTGATTTTTTTTAATTAATTAATAATTAATTAATAGATGTGAAATTAATTAATAAGTAAATTATCATTTTATTATACGATGAGATGAGTGGTGAGTTGGTTGTGGAAAGATGGTATTATTTTAATTTAAAGATCAATTAATTAATAAATGAATTAATAATTTGACACATAAAATCAACTATTATTTATTTCCAGTCATAAATAAAACACACCCTAAAAAAATCAAGAATGAGTTTTGAAAATCTCATATTGAACTAACATAGAAGAATTATCACATAAATGAAAATAAACATAATAGAAAAATATTGAAAAAGAAAATTTAAACAACATAACTAAAAAAAACTTTATTCCTTGTGCAATTTTTCCATCATGACATGTTGATTCCTAAAAACCAAAACATATAGGAAAATTAATGGAAATATTATAAAATTATCCTTATGCAATTTTTCCATCATGATGTGGTTTTTTCATATGATATCTAATTCAAATAGGTAATATGTAATACTTTCTATATTTTCATATCAATATCTACACAGTATCAATATTTGGAGAGGATGAGAAAAAGGGAAAATAGAAAAATAGAAATAAAGTTATTGAAAAAGAAAATTTGAACAACATAACAAAAAACAAAACCTCTATTCCTTGTGCAACTTTTCCATCATGACATGTTGATTCCTAAAATACAAAACATATAGAAAAATTAATGGAAATATTATAAAATATACAATTTATCTATTATGATGCGATTTTTTCATGATGAGACCTAATTTAAATAGGTAGTATATAATTTTTTTTATATAAAAATATTTTTATATTAGTATCTACACAATATCAATATTTGGAGAGGATGAGAGAAAGGCAAAAAAAAAAAAAAAAACTCTTCTAAAAGTAATGAGAAAGAAAATTTCTATTACGAAATGTGGAATTTTATTTTATTTTTTGAAATATGAGTGATGTTTTTATATTTTTTTAATTGATAATTAACGTGCAATTTAGGAGAGGATGAGAGATAGGCAAAAGAATCTTTTGCAAATAATGAGAAAGAACATTTCTATCACGAAATGTGGAATTATATTTTTTAAATGTGAGTGATGTTTTTATATTATTTTTTATTGATCATCAATGTGTGATTTATTATTTATATGAGTTTGTGGGATGAAGTAATGGGATGGTAATAGGAAAAAAGTTTTGGTGAAAATTTTTGATGTAAAAGTTATAAGATTATAATTTAGAATGGTGAGTTGGTTATGGAATGAAGTTATTATTTTAATTACTGATAAAAAATTTCTATCATAAAATATGGAATTTTATCTCTTTTTTAAGAATGTGAGTGATGTTGATACACTGTACTGCAGGATTTTAGCACTCTTCGAGTGAGTGTCATCTCCTTAAAAATAAAGAAAGGGAAGCAGAAAGAAATTGAGAGAGAAAGAAGACGTTCTTATCATTTAGCATAACCGAAAATGGTTCAACCCTACAACATATATGCTCCACTTGGCATAACAACTTGCGTAAAAAAAAGAAAAGGAAATAACAGAATGTAAATAAATGCAGTTGACATCACCAAAGAATTCCACTACTTGTACACATAATCCTTCATCCAACCGGGTTTCTTTGATTGCCTCTTTTCCACTATTAGACCCACTTCTACCTCCTCATTGTTGGGCCTTTCCTCAGCACGTATTGGGCTTGCTACTGGTGGGCTCGTATCATTTCTCTCCCCAACAAAACTCACCTTGTCCTCAAGGTGGAAATCCGGATAGCAAGCCTGAAAAGAGGCCACTTCCTCCCACGAAGCTTCGTCAGCGGGAGAGCCAATCCACTGGACTAGCAGCTGTGAACATGGCTTCCTGTGAATCAGAACAGTGCAGTAGGCCAAAATTTCCGCAGGCTGTTCAACTGGTTGATTATCAAAGCTCTCTGGAGGTAAATCCTGATGCGGAGGGTTCTCCTGACCACGAAAAGGTTTAAGAGCAGCAATGTGGAATACCGGATGTATGCGACTTTCCGGAGGTAACTGTAGCTTGTATGCCACCGGACCAATGCGTTCAAGTATCGGATAAGGACCATAATACTTCTTAGAGAGCTTATGTTGACGATGGAGACGGACTGATAATTGGCGGTAAGGTCGAAGGCGAACTAGAACCTTATCACCCACAACGAATGAGAAATCCCGACAATGTGAATTGGCCTTTTGAGTCATTCGATTTTGAGCTTGTAACAGGTTAGCCTTGAGACTACGCAAGAGTTCATCCTGAGTAGTCAATGCTTCATTCAAGACTGAAATAGATGTAGATCCACGCGTGTAAGCCGGAGTGGTGGGAGGCTTGCGACCATAAAGAGCTTCAAACGGAGACATTTGCAAGCCACTGTGAAAACTAGTGTTGTAGTGAAATTCTGCCCATGGAAGAAATAAAACCCAAGAAGAAGGTTTTTCTTGAGTAAAAGCACGGAGGTACTGCTCCAGCCCGCGATTAACCACCTCCGACTGTCTGTCAGTTTGAGGATGGTACGCACTGCTCATAGCCAATTTAGTTCCACTCAATTCAAATAACTTGCGCCAAAAATGACTAAGGAACACCAGGTCACAATCCGATACAATAGAACGAGGAAAGCCATGGTGACAGACAACTAAAGAGATAAATAATTCAGCTACCTTAGAAGCTGTGAAGGACCCGGGAAGAGCGCCAAAATGAGCTGATTTTGACAGGCGATCCACCACAACAAATATAACAGTGGATCCATTAGCCGAAGGTAGACCCGTAATAAAATCCATGGTGAGATCCTCCCAAACTGCCTCCGGAATTGGAAGAGGTTGGAGTAATCCGGCTGGAACTTGAGTGGAGTTTTTTATTTGTTGACAAATTAGACAAGCAGCCACAAAATTTTCCACTGCCTTGCGCATACCTGTCCAGAAAAAATTGACAGCAATACGAGCAAGTGTTTGCTTTACCCCAGCATGACCACCACTTGGTGTATCATGAAATTCACTGATAACCAGGTTACATAATGGAGATTGTGGATTTAAAACATAACGGCCAACATTGAGAAGTAATCCATTAACAATAGTATAAGGAGCTACCAAAGAACCTTGTAAGTTTTGATTGTGAAACTCAAGTAGAAAAGGATCAGAGGCATTTTCTTTTTTTAATTGAGACACAATTCCAAACGTAGGGGACAATACCAAGGTCCACAAAGCACATTGTTGCGCAATAAGATTGTCGGAAGGCCACTCTGCAGGCACGCGGGATAAAGCATCAGCAACTTTGTTGGAAGCTCCTGGTTTATACTCAATGCGAAATTGAAAACCCAATAATTTTCGCACATAGGCCTGCTGATCCGGTGTTTGAATAACCTGTTGTAACAGCTCCTTAATGCTTTTATGGTCTGTTCAAATAATAAAGAAATGTCCCAAGAGATATTGGCGCCACTTGAGAACGGCCTCTGTGATAGCGTGAAGCTCTTTAATATAAACAGAAGCTGCCTGTAATTTCGAACCCAATTTCTTGCTAAAAAATGCAAGAGGATGGCCGTCTTGCATTAGAACTGCACCAATTCCCACATTGGACGCATCTGTTTCAATGATGAACTCCTTGGAAAAATCAGGAAGACTAAGGACTGGGGCAGCCATCATCGCTTGCTTGAGGGCCATGAAAGCAGTGGTAGCCTCTTCAGACCAACAAAAAGAATTGTGGCGCAACAGGTCAGTCAATGGCGCCACAATACTGGCATAATGAGCAATAAAACGCCGGTAGTAACCCGTGAGTCCCAAAAACCCGCGGGGCTGTTTGACAGAAACAGGGACAGGCCACTTTTCCATGGCAGCTAGTTTACTTGGATCAGCATGCACACCTTTGGAAGAGACTATATGACCCATATATTCAATTGATTCTTGAAAAAATAAACACTTAGAAAGTTTGACGTAAAAAGAGTTATGTTGTAAACATGTAAGCACCAATTCCAAGTGTTTGAGATGATCATCAAGATAGGGGCTATAGATTAGGATATCATAAAAAAACAATGACAAAACGTCGTAGAAACTGTGAAAACAGTTGATTCATGGTAGCTTAAAATGTTGACGGAGCATTCGTCAAACCAAACGGCATGACCAAAAATTCAAAGTGGCCATCATGAGTGCGAAATGCTGTTTTGTACGTGTCACGATTATGCACACGAATCTGATGGTACCCTGCTCGCAAATCCAATTTGGAAAACACTATAGCACCCCCAAGTTCATCCAAGAACTCATCAATTGTGGGGATTGGGAACTTATCCTTGATTGTAGCTGCATTCAATGCTCAATAATCCACACAAAACCGCCAAGTTCCATCTTTTTTGCGAACCAATAACACTGGGGAAGAAAAAGGACTGTGACTTGGAGTAATAATGCCCTGATCAAGCATTTCTTTGACCAATTTCTCCATTTAAGCCTTTTGGAATTGTGGATAACGGTAAGGTCTAATGTTAACAGGTTTTGACCGTTCAACCAAGTGAATGCGGTGGTGAATAGAGCGATGTGGAGGCAACCCGGTGGGCTGGGTGAATATAGCAACGAAACGTTTCAGTAGGTCTGTAAATGGGATAGGTAAATCCTCAGGAAACATCGAATCTAACTCAGAACGTGGCACAGGAGATGAGTGTGTAATTGCAAAAAACTCAGCATTGTCAGCCCTTTGAACTAAAGCTTGTAAGCAATGAAGAAAAATCGATTGGGAAGCCAAGCTAGTGTCACCAACCAGAGTAACGGGCTTACCATTCCACATAAATTCCATGGTAAGAGCTGAGTAGTCGTGAGAGACTTTGCCTAAGGATTGTAACCATGGGAATCCCAAAACAACATCAGGACCTTCAAGTGCTAACACAAACATATCCACAGCAAAAGTAATACCCTGGACTAGCAGTGGAGTATTTTTGCAGCAATATTGGCACAACAATGTGCTACAACCTGTAGCAACGCGGAATCGTGGACAAGGTGTCACGGCTAATCCCAAACGTTCCACCAACGTTGGTTTAACGAAGTTGTGCGTGCTCCCACAATTGATTAGAATCGGAAAACTGTGGTGGTTGTACGAACCCAAGAGACAAAGGGATCGACCTTGTATTTGACTGACAAGCACATGTATACTAGAAATGTCACCAGCAATATCCTCTGCAGTGTCTTCCGCATCTGATTGTGGCCCATCATCGTCCCCAAGCAGCAAAAGGACGCGACTCCGACAATGGTGAGAGGGGTTCCACTTCTCATCGCATTTGAAACATAGGCCTTTAGAACGAGGATCACGGAGTTCAGCTGACGGAAGGTTGCGAATGGTTGGCGTGGAATTTAGAGTGGGGAGTAACGGGGGAAGGCTATTCGGTTTCGGGTCGGTTGTAGGTTTAGAGGTAATTGTTTGGGCATGGACTGAATGGGTCGGGTTAGATTGTGGGTTTGAGGTGTGTGGGCCTGAATTGGACTGTGTGTTACGATTCCAATTTTTTGACGTGGGTGGGTTGTCATCAAGTCGAGCTTCGTAAGCTCTAGCCATGGCGAATGTTTCCATTAACGTGGGAGGTCGATGAAATTGCAATTCCCGATGGAGATTCTGTTTAAGGCCAGTAATAAAAAAACTAATGAGTAGGGCTTCCGAAATACCATTGACTTTGTTCATCAAATCTTCAAATTGTGCTTGAAAGTCTGCTACCGATCCTGTTTGTGTTAACTTGGATAAATCCCCTTCAACATCTTCATAAGAGGTAGGACCAAAAAGATAACTCTTATGAACTCAATTAGGTGTTCTAACAACTCTATTAACGACTCTAAATAATAAATATCTCCAACTCAACTCTAAAATATTATTATTAATTACTCAACAACTCTATTTTGACTCATTTGCCTTAACAACATTAAACACATAAAAATATTACTCAAAAGGTAACCTTATAATATCAACTATGCTCCAAGTTCAACTCAAGTGTATCCTATATTCTGATCTCCAAATCTAAATAACTCAAAAGTAAATCTGAAAATTTTATAACAACTCTAACTAGATAAAATAGGACTGTTAAACTCTTTAAAAAGGTAACGAAAGGTCATCACACTCAAAATTGCTCAAAACTCTAGACCTAACTCCAAAATTGTCTAACTCGAAAATATCACAAAAAATTAAAGACATATGATAAAATTATGAAAATCTTCAGTATAAAAAAATATTTAAACCCTATTTAAAACGCATTTAACCATACCTCCAACAAAGTTACAAAACTTCAGTTATATTCGTTTCAATTCATCCATTTCGCCATAATTTCTAGATAAACTCTAAAACAGAATGTCTAACTTCAAAATAGCATGAAAAATTGTATACTCATGATAAAATTATGAAAGTATCTAGTTTCAAATACCATTAAACCTCTTTCTAATGAAATTTACAACATCCCAAAAGGACTTACGAAACTCAAGTTATACTTGAAACATGATGAGCAACACATGGCTGAAGCTGACTACGCCTCTGGTATAAAATCCAACGAATTGCTACTGTTGTATCGCCCCTAGACCCAATTTATATACTTTAAAAGAAGGATTATCGCATTAGCTTTTCAGCACTTCAAACCGAGCCTCAATCCGAGTCTCGAAACTCAAGTTATGCGTGAAATAAGACAGTCAATCCCTTCCTATGTCTACCTGGGATTTTCTATGCTTTCCTCCCTATTGAACAAATTTCAAAACTCACATATTTTTGTTATTTGAGTTATAACCTCCCCTTAAAACACACCTATTAGACTCCAAAGAGATATATACCATGATTTAATTGTTATTAGGAAATTTCGCCTCAAAGGGCACAAACACGAATCATCACGCAATTACCAAGCAAGTTAGAAATCACAAAAATAAATAGTTATTCCTAACCTCATACAAGGTATTCAAGAACATGGCATCGATAGGGTTATCACATTAACCTTGCCTTATTAAAGACATCAACATATATATCGAATCAAAATACAAAAATGCACACATATCACTCAATAAGCACTAAAAAGTCATACAACAACAACACAACAAACATAATTTACACAATCCCAATTAGAGGTTAAGGACTCCTCTATCCTACCCCTCATGCATAAGCCCTTTTTATTAAAATTAATTCTCCCCATTACCTTATATTTCTCTTGTAATTTCTTCTATGCTTCTCCAATGGGCGCTCTTCTATGCCCTAGCCTTCTCCCTCATCTTACCTCTTTTAACCTTTTTTCTACGTAATGTCAAACTCCCCTATTGATTCTATTTTTACTCTAGAAACCTAATCTCTTAATTAGGATGTTCCCACTTTGTCCTTAATTTTCTCTCTAAGCCCCAAATTGCCCCCAATATCTCTACATCTTCTATTTTCTTTTTATTTTATTTCAATAATATAACCAAATCATTATTTTAATTAATAAAATAATTCTATTTATTCTCACTTCCTCTAATTACTCTCCACACCTTACCATAAGTCCATACACCTCATCTCTCTCTCTTTCTCTCTCGCCCATATTTATTAATTACCGACACATAATAATTAAATAGATACACAAAATTATAATTAAATTAAAATAAAATAATTTACTAAAAATGGGGTGTTACATTCGTCATTTTAAGTTTCATAATCACTTTGCTCAATATAAGAAGGCCTTGAGCTTGAAGTCTTTAGAGCAATGGACTTCTTTTCTATTTCTTTGTCTTTACCTTTTTCTTTCTTCACTTTCTTTTCATGCTCTTTTTCATATTTTTCCAAGCCAGAGAGTTATCGCTCATGTTCTTCCAATTTTCCGAACAAATTCGTGAGATCGAGTACTTTAACATCATTCGTCTCTTTGGTAGCGGTGACCTTGGGTTGTCATTCCTTAGTTAAACATCTGAATATTTTGTTAGTAGTAATCTTATTAGAAATAAGCTTACCTAGCGAGTTTAATCGATTGATAAGATGTGTAAACCATTTTTGCATGTCCGCAATGGATTCACCATGGTCTATACGAAATAGCTTATACACTTGATTTAATATGGTGATCCTAGCTTGTTTGGCATTATTAGTACTCTCATGGAAAAGCTCTAATGCGTCTCACATAACCTTGGCGGTCTCAAGATTTCCAATCATTAGCATCTCATTATGCTTCTTGTTTAGGTAATATAACACCTTCATCATTGGTCACGGTTATTTCATTCAGACCATTTTTGACGATGTACCATATACCTTTGCCAACAGAGTTGACATGAATACTCATACAAGCTTTCCAATAGCTATAATTTTTGTCGGTGAAAATTGGTGCTTTATTGTACGCTCCTATAGGTTTGGTAGCCATTCTTCTAAGAAGTAAACCTTAAGCAAAAAAATAATTGGAGCTCGTGATATCATTTGTTAGATGATAGGCTTTGATTTAGAGGGGGTGAATAGATCACAAATTTAAAAATGAACTTTTGGCAAACAAAATGTTTTTCAAAATTTTTATGGCACAAAGGAAATAACCCGAATCGAATAGTCTAACTGAACCTACTATGGAAAATCTTGAATATGCGCAAAGTTACACACTTGGATGATAACAAACACAAATTGTTCAACGATTAATCACAACACAATCAAATTTTAAGCTATATGTAAAGCTTATTTTTCTTTGATAAAAAATAAACAAAAATACAACAATGCAATTTATTAAACACTTTGTGTGCAATCGATATCGTTTGGAAATCGCTTTGTTTTGTTGATCTTAAAACAAATCACAAATAACCAGATTATGATTCTATCAACAAAATCTAACTCAAAAATGTGATAAAAAATAATTCTCAATTGAATTGATCAAACAATCAATGAATTCAATAAATTGCACACACAATTTTATATATATATATATATATATATATATATATATATATATATATATATATATATATATATATATATATATATATATATATATATATATATATATATATATATATATATATATATATATATATATATATATATATATATATATATATATATATATAGAGAGAGAGAGAGAGAGAGAGAGAGAGAGAGAGAGAAGAACTTGTTTAGGTAGTTCTCTAATCAGAAATTTTACCCAATACCCCTGCACGTACACCCATACCCCTACATTTTTTTAAAAATACCCATTTTATCCTTATATATTTTAATATTTTATTATTTTTTTTACTTTTTATATTTTTCAGTCTTCCAAGAAATTCATCCCACGATCTATCGGAACACTTTGAAAATGACTTTTGGTAGGCTTTTTTTCTCAAACCGGAAGACTTGGACAAAGAGTTTCGATTCACAAAAATACTGTACCGAAAGACTTCAGGAAAGACTTCCGGTTTGGTAATTTTCGTGAATGTTCACCGGAAGACTTGTAAAAAGTCTTCCGGTTTATTTTTTAGCTACCGGAACACTTGCTACAAGTCTTCCGGTTTGTTTTTTAGCTACCGGAACACTTTCTACAAGTGTTCCGGTTTGATTTGTCCAATTTGTTTTTTTTTAATTTTTTAATTTTTTTTGAATTTTTTTTATGTAATTATTTCAGAAATTCCTTTACAAATATGCGATAAAGATCAGATATTTATACATACGTCTGATGTTTTTTCAATAACTCAGAGATTTGGTACACGAGAAGAGGTTTCAGACATTCCTTTACAAATATGCGATAAAGATCAGATATGCGTAGATACGTCTGATGTTTTTCAACAACTCAAAGATTTGGTACACGAGAAGAGGTAATAAGATGGATTAAAGAGATCGGAATCCGAAATAAAGTTACGGTTATCATCACTCGTTCAGATATTAAAACAGGCAAGAGAGGAGGAAGTAACAAATTAATATTTGGATGTGATAAAGGAGGAAAACACAGAGATATTGATAGTGAAACCGAGAGTGCGACGAAAAAATGGGGATATCCATTTAGAATCAGATCAATTCCAGCGGCTGATGGATCTAGATGGAAGATTGATGTAAAATGTGGAGTTCATAACCATGGTTTACCTGATAGATTAGAAGGTCACGCATTTGTCGGTAGGTTGACAGCAAATCAGAAGCAACATGTTGTTGATTTGACAAAGAGGAAGGTTCCACCTAGACATATATTGCTTTCATTGCAAGAGCAAGATCTAGATAATGTCACTCGGATCACGCAAATATACAAACAAAAGAGTATGATAGAAAAAAATATAAGAGGTCCTAGAAGTGAGATACAACATTTGTTTAAGTTTATTGAGGAAGCAAGTTATGTTTATTGGAGTAGAAAAAGAGATGACTCTGAAGTAATTAGAGATATCTTTTGGGCTCATCCAGATTCAGTTAAGTTGTTGAATATTTTTCCTATTGTGCTAGTTATGGACAGCACTTACAAGACAAACAAATATAGGCAACCTCTGTTTGAAATAGTTGGCATGACATCAACCGAGTTGACTTTTGCTGTCGCATTTTCCTATATTGAGTCTGAGCAAACTAAGACTTTTTGTTGGGTGCTAGATAAGCTTAAACAATTGTTTGTGAAGAAAGAGTTGTGTCCACACGTGATTTTTACAGATAGAGATCTTGCTTTGATGAAAGCCATTGAAATTGTGTTTCCAAGGTCGATCAATATGCTATGTCGATTTCATATTAACAAGAATGTTGGTGCAAAACGGAAACAATATGTGGCTAGTGACATGCAAAAGAAAATTGAGGAATTATGGACGGATATTGTATGGGCTAGTGATGAGGTTGAGTATGATCAAAGGTTGAACCAACTTGAGTAGGCGTGTGTTAATTGTAATGAATTTATTGATTATGTGAAGGATACATGGTTGACACCACATAGACAAAGATTTGTTGGAGCATGGATTAATCGAGTGCTACATTTGGGTAACACTACGACTAATCGATATGTATTTATTTTTAGTATTTCTAAATTGTATTTTATTTTTTGAATTTTTTTAAAATATTTTAAATATGTATTAATTTTAGGGTTGAGTCTGCTCATTGGAAGTTAAAGCAAATGTTGGGGAACAGTATTTGTGACATGGTCAAATGTTGGGAGGCTATGAATGACAACTTAAAGTTACAATTGAGTAATATTAGAGCTTCTTTTCAAAAGAGTTTTTATGAAGTTGAGCACGCCCACGTAAGTCCATTTTACAATAATTTACGTGGTTCAGTGTCTCGAGAAGCATTGAGACACATTCCTGAAGAGTTAAAACGAGTTGATTATGTTGGAACTAACAAGGAAATATGTTGTTGTACTCTTAGAACAACCTACGGATTACCTTGTGCTTGTGAGTTGACAAGATATAGAATTGATGGTTTACCGATACCAATAGATGTTGTACATGTTCATTGGAGAAAACTAAGTATGGAAGTTAAGTTGGACGAAGATGTAGATGATGGATCATAGGTGGATATGAGTAGTGCAATAGATGAGTTATGGAAAAGGTTTAAGTCACTGGATGTTGTTGGGAAAAGAGCATTAAAAAGTAGGGTTTTTGAACTTGCCTTCCCTACAATGACTTCTATGTGTCCACCACCTGAGAAAATAAAAACTAAAGGGGGAGTCAAGAAGAAAGACAAAAAACCAGTAGGATATGATGTTTATAGAGACCCTTCGTATCACGAGTATGTTGATCAAGCATCTCAATTTTCACAGATGCAATCTCAACCATCACAAACTTCGAAGAAATTGAAATTATCACAATCTTCACAAAAGAAATCTCAACCATCACAGGCTTCGAAAAAGTTGAAATTATCACAATCTTCATAATCATCTAAGCAGTTCATCCTTCAATTTCCTAATCACATCAGGTCATATATTGATGATGTAGTTAATGTTGTATCAGATGGTAATTGTGGATTTTGAGTCATTGCTTCATTGCATGGATATGGTGAAGATGGTTGGCCAATGGTTCGTCGAGACTTGGGGTTGGAAATAATACACAATGAAAGATCAAGTTTGTATGTCAATTTATTTACTGATCAGTTAGCAGTAGTGAGAGAATCTTTGATGATAGAGGAATTTGGTCCTCAGCCACCACATAAATGGTTAACTCTACCAGATATGGGTTACGTGATAGCGAATCATTATAATGTTGTACTTGTCTGTTTAAGAATTGAATGCTGGACTTTCTTCCCTATGACATCTTATTTTTCACCGAATGTAGCAATTTACTGCATTGGTTTTGTAAACAGAAATCATTGGGTTCAGGTACTTAGTTGTTTTTAGATAATGCAATTAAACCTAATTCTTTTTCGTTATTTTTACTTAATATTGCGAGTTATTTTTTTATTTAGGTAAACATGAAAGAAGGATTTCCATTGCCACCAGTGACAGTAGATTGAAATAAGTTTCGTTCTCCAGCAGCAACATCTTGGATGATAGGATTTGCAGGACGTCTACAACATTGGCAACAACTTACGCCTATATTACCAACACATTTTGAATTATAAATTATGTTACTCATTTTTAATTTTAAAACAAGAATCGTGAATTATGTTACTCATTTTTAATTGCAAAACATGAATCGTGAATTATGTTACTCATTTTTAATTACAAAACATGAATCGTGAATTATGTTACTCGTTTTTAATTGCAAAACATGAATCGTGAATTATATTAACACATAAACATAAACTAAATAGGTCAAATTAGTCTAAAAGTTAACACATGAACATAAACCAATTAGGTTAAATCTGTCTAAAGGTTAACATATAATCATAAATATAAATAAAAGTCACTGTGATAGACCAAGATGTAAAGCTTCGAACAAATCAGCAAACTCTGGGTCATCCTCTTCAGCACCAGTCTGCTGAAGATAACGATGTATCAATGAAGACATACGAGCCACTATAGGATCAGATGGTCCTGCTTCATATACAGGAACTGGCATCTCTGTTGTCACATCAACACTGAGCGGTACCAGACGAGGATGCGAAACACGATAATACCACTCAAGATACCCATCATCTGTCTCATATGGGGTGGTGGCCGGTGTTGTCGGACGAATCACATTCTGAACGCTCTGATGGTAACTAATCCAGTCAACATCAATATCACCCACCATTCGAGAATCAAGAGGTGGATATGGAATATATTGCCTGTTTCCAAACTGACGCGAACATCTGTCAGGCATGTATGGAACAATAGTGTCACCCCATCTCAGACACCCCCTATAGAGACATAACTCATCAAACTGACGCCATACTCTATGATTCTCGAATGGGCGCCATATGACATCAGCAGGTGTCAACTCGTCCATAATAGGCCGCAAGTCATCCACCTTCAAGGCACCTTGCCTATAGGACCATCTCATCGCTCGTGGGAGACCCACATTATTAGATGGTATCCAGTTCTCTCCTCTTTTTCCAAGTGTAGGAAAATACTCATGAATCCAACACTTTTACAAAATTTAAAATAATTAATTATAACATAATAAACTAGATAAATAAAATTAATATACTAGATAAAATTAATTAAAACAAAATATACTAAATTAAAATAAATACCTGTAGGAGAGTCAGATAACCACCAAGCTGCTTACAGCTGAACATGGAAGCATCTCCGAGATATCGGTAAAGAGTAACCAACGCAGCTGCTGCCCAAGTGTATCCCGATAAGCCATCCAAGTCTATAAACAGTGAGAGGTATCGTGCCTCGACAAGCGTAAACGTCTTGTCTGCAAAAATAGTGGAACCCACTAACATCAGCAAATAAGCTCTAGTGGCATAATCCCATCGAGATGCAGCTCTGTGCTCTACGAACCGATCATATAACCACTCCAGCTTATAGTAGGAACCCCTACACTCACGGACTTGTTGTTGTGCTATTCTCTGTGACACTCCCAAATAATCAACAGCCCACTCAACAGCAAGCGCTTCACTGATATCTTGAGGGTTCCAGAAGACTCCCTGATGGGCAAGTGAAGCAGGTGATCGGGAAAATAGCAAGTGTACTATTTTTACCAATCGTAGTAATAAGGGAAACGTCCCAAGTATCGATCTCGAGGACTGCGTAGTAATTAACAGAATTTTTAGAATTCAATTGAACAAAAGGTCTAGTGGTTTGTTTGGTAGCAGAGTAATCTCACAGTAAAGACGGACTGAATTAATTAATCTAAGAACAGTGTTAGGGGAGTGGAGACAATACGAGTGCAGACTCTGTATGATTATTCTACTTTACTCGTTATTAACCTTAATCTATCAGTTGGCCACTTTAGTTGCCTTAATTCCTTAATGGCAACCCTTTGATGATTTTCCTGTTCACTAATTCCTCAGTGTCCCTGAAAAACATCAAGCAATAACTCCGACCATAAAATACGGGATACGGGATATCCTCATTCCTAAGCAATATCGACCGTGATACTATTTTGCAAAAGTGTTAGGTTGACTTTCCAGACTAAGCCTAAGCACTATTCGAATTCTACTTTCCAATAGGAATACGAATAAGGTTAATGCAAAATCAAATATATTAAGGTAAAAACATAAGTCTCGTAGAATAATTAAATACATGTCATTACATCGCATTAAGGACCACCCCCTAACAACTTGGGGGTTTAGCTACTCATGTTCTTGGTCAACATAAAAGTAATTAGAATTAAAAAGGAGAAGATCATTACAATTGAAATTGGGGGACTTGGATCATCAATTGCTTCCGCTCTTGATCGATCCTTTGTTCTTCCGAATTCTCCGGCTTCAGTTCTCTCCTCTCAATCCTAATCAAAAACGTGCCTCCTTTCTTTCCAAAATAAGGCTTAATATAACTCAATTCAAATTACATGATAAAATGTCTAAAATGCCCTTCAAAATGGCTTCAATAGTGAAAAATAATAAAAACAGCATTTTCCTCATCAGTGGCCCTGACACGGGCCGTGTTGTGTGACACGGGTGGCCGTGTCAGGCTGCTGTAACTCGAAACTGAGAAAAAAACATCAGGGGCTGCAACACGGGCCGTGTTGTGTGACACGGGCACCCGTGTTGCTCTTCTGTTTCCAACTCTTCTTTTCTCCTTTTCACCCGTGTCCTCCTGGCCGTATCCCTCATGACACGGGTCGTGTTGTGCAACACGGGCACCCGTGTCATGCCTCTGACTTGTGCTTTTTCGGCTTTTCTTTGTCTTCGAAACAGTGCGGATGTCCGGCCACCGATTCCTGCCAAAAATACACTAAAAGAAACCAAATCAAACGCATCGGCGGCAAAAGCAATAAAGTTATTAAACTAAGACTCATGCGAAAACACTGCAAATAACTATGACAAAACAAACCAAAGACTAGAAAAAGAGATAAAACAATGCGAAACCAACGACAAACATAGTTTGGAAAACACAACTAAAATCCCCCGATCAAACTCCCCCGAACTTGAACTTTTGCTTGACCTCGAGCAAAAAGCTCATCAAATCGAACCTTATAAATCTTTTCACATAAACGCCCATAGAACTGTGAGTTACGGTAATGATACTCATACGTGAAATTCTCATTCCAAGTCCCATTAGGAGTAGTCTCAGCTTACTCTGTCAAAATAGGTAACACATAAACACTAAACCGTGGCAAAACCACTGCCCTCAATCTCCCAATTGGTAACCTCTCCGACTATGCTTTGTACTTAAGTCTTCTTTTTCGATTTTCCTCCCTTTCATTCGAACAGTACTATAAGGGCAGTTATGATTTTTCCTCGCATGTACAAGATGATCAGGTATTATATTTTCTTCTTCTTCTTTTTTTTTGGCACAATTATTACTATTTTTTTTTGTTTTGGATGGCTCTCAGGTTCGACCGCCGTTAGGCTGAATAACCGGGTGAGGGTTACCCAACTTAGAAGGACCAGTCGTCCAATTTGCCCCTTTTTCTCTGTGCTTTTTTTTTTCATATACTTTTCGATCAACCTCGCACATACGATTCTTATTGATTAAGCCCGCCTGTCAAGGAAAACTACTTGGGGTACTTCTCAGATTAAAGCATTATGGCACAAATCTACACGTCGAACTCGTTCCTATTCGGGAGACTAAGGTGTTTGTGTTTTACTTACTTCTCAAGATTATTCCGATTTCCTCCTCACAAAACTTTTTCTGAGCATTCTCTATACTTTCTCATCACCTACCTCACGCGAAAACAGTTCAACCAAACAGTTCTTATTTTAATAGTTCAACATCGGGGGTTTTCACTACGGGTATTCTGATCATGCTTTCCAAACTAACACAGAAATATAAATAACAGAGAAAGAATTCAAACTAACACAGAAATATAAATAACAGAGAAAGAAAACAACAAAAACAAAACACACAATAAAATACCCCCACACTTGAATTCAACAGTGTCCCCACTGTTGAAACACAAGTAGCAGGGGACTCACAGGGTTCATCATGATGGAGGAGGTTGGTCCCGCAACATCATCTGCCGCATCCATTCGTGCATTTCACTGATCAACCTGCCCTGTCGGATTTGCTTGTTCCCTTGTCTTGTCTGCTCCTCGCCTTGCCTCGTTTGCTCACTTCGGAGATGGCACATCTCATTCTCCATCCAGTCCCATTCCTTTTTCGATAAGCTCCACGAGTCTGGGCCTGATTCCTGATGGGGTGAAAATCGAGTAGGCGGTATAGGCGCTTCTTCCACCTGATCGCCTTCATCCTCAAAGAATTCTGCACCTGTACCATCATAAAATTGGTCTTCTTCATCCTGCAGAGGGCTCTCATATAGCCAGTTATTCACATTTTGAATACTAATAAAGTCAGGGGCAGGTAAAGCATGGAGATGACTGTTTCGGCTTACCAAGGAATAGTAATTATCAAAGACACGAATCATACCTTGGGCCGTCAGTGTGGCAAGATCTATTTTTGTCTTACCGGTAACAGTGGGTTCCTCTCTCAAGAGAGCACCATGGCCAAAGTGATTTGCGATTTGAGTAATCATACCGCCTACACTTATTTCGCCTGAAGGCGCATTCGCAACCCTCTTCAGGTGATCAGCTGCAAAGGCAGCTACATTAATGAGCTCGTGATTGGCCATGCCGTACATGAAGTACAACTCCCTCTGAGTCGCTACCCCTGTGCTATCACCCCTACCGAACAGTGTGTATGCCAATCCCTTTTGAGCGTACCTGAAACAAGGGTTATGGATACAAGAAGCTTTTGCCGCTTTCGCGACATAGTCAGTTCTGCCTGTAATAGCCTTCCAAAAGTCCCCTGCACTAAAACTTCCCAGAGGGGCTCCGGGACCAAAATTGGGGAGCTTCAGTATGTCTCCCAACTCGGCTATGGTCAGGCTATGGTCAGTATCAAATAACCTGAACCTCAGTGTACCATAATATTCTTCCTCTACCCCCGTCCACCTATGCTTCAACTGAAACTCTAAAGTGCTCAAAAATTCAACAGTTATGCGCTCATAAGTTGGCGCTTCTAATTGCATAAATTCTAACATCCCCAAAGTGTGAAACATCCTATGGACCTCTATTCTGAGCCCTAGACTATCAAGCGTAGTGTTGCAGATATACCTTGTGGGCGTGAGCTTACGCTTGATGATGTTAGAGTACTTTCGCTGATGATCCGGGTCTTCAAAGAGTATGCCGTGAGGGTTCGCCATACGGTGTGCTCTCTTTCTGGGGCGTGAAGTTTCCGCCACTGCTTTTCCGGTATCTCTACGAGGAGGCATTGTGTAACCTGCAAAACAGAAGCAACCCAGAAAATTCGAAATCACCGTTAGAGAAAAACGTCACCGTAGGAATGACCACAATGATGAGGGGATCGTTTTTCGTGAAGAGGGAAAGTGGTTTTGATGAGTGGGTATTGGTGAAATTGGAGCTTTTGTGGGGAGGAGGCTATGGAGTGTTAGGGTTTTATGAAGAAGGTGAAAGAGAAAAGAAGAAGATGATGAGGTAAAGAGGGTAAATGAAAGGGTTAAAGGGAGTAAGTGGGGAATAAGATAGGAGGGCCCCACATGGTAAAAAAAATTTAAAACTGCACGCTCTGCAACACGGGCCGTGTTGCACAACACGGGCACCCGTGTTGCTCCTCCTCGGATCCCCCTTTTTTTTCTCATTAACACGCGCTTGCAACACGGGCCGTGTTGTACAACACGGGCACCCGTGTTGCACCCCTGACTTGTTCAGATTCCCTGATTCTTCTTCTTATCTTTTTTTTTTCTGGTGTATGTGACACGGGCCGTGTCATGGGACACGGGCACCCGTGTCACCCTGCTGTTTGGCCCAAAATCCACAAACCTGCAACCTCTTCCTGACACGGCCACCCGTGTCAGGGCTCTGATTCTCCTCTTCTCAGCATTATTCACTCCCGTTATCCGGTGTCCTCTTTTCATGATGACATGCGAGCTGAAATAAAACAGAAACAACAAAAAAAAAGAAAACATCAGCAAAAATGTGTGGGTTGCCTCCCACAAAGCGCTTCGTTTTACGTCGCATGGCTCGACGGGCGTTCATCCTACGAGGTAAGATGAACGACATCCACCTGGCCGGTTAAATCACCTTGATAATATGGTTTAAACCTCTGCCCATTCACTTTGAAAGTGTCTCCGTTGGCTTGATTCTGCAACTCGATTGCGCCGTGTGGAAAAACTTTGTGAACCAGAAATGGTCCCGACCATTTAGATCGTAACTTTCCTGGGAATAACCTCATCCGGGAATTGTATAGGAGGACCAGCTGTCCTTCCCAAAAATTCCTTTCTCCGTATTCTCTGATCATGCCATTTTTTTGTTTTTTCTTTGTACAGTTTGGCATTTTCATAGGCTTGGTTACGAAACTCTTCCAGCTCATGCAACTGAAGAATCCTCGAGCTTCTGGCTATCGATAGATCCATGTTCAAGAACTTTGTCGCCCAGAAAGCTTTATGTTCTAACTCTAATGGTAAATGGCAAGCCTTTCCATAGACCAGTTGATATGGTGACATGCCTATGGGTGTTTTAAACGCTGTACGATATGCCCATAATGCATCATCCACCTTGGTTGACCAATCCTTCCGCGACGAACTAACAGTTTTTTCTAGAATTTGTTTTAATTGCCGATTAGATACCTCCACTTGACCACTTGTTTGGGGATGATACGGGGTGGCTACCCGGTGCTTCACATTGTATTTCTGAAGGAGTCTCTCCATAAGGTGATTTAGGAAATGAGTTCCTCCATCACTTATCAACGCTCTTGGAACTCCAAACCTGGCAAAAATATTTTCTTTTAAGAATTTGACTACCACCTTTGCATCATTAGTAGGCAGAGCCACGGCTTCAACCCATTTTGACACATAGTCCACTGCGACCAAAATGTAGTGCTTTCCAGAGGATGGTGGAAATGCCCCCATGAAGTCTATCCCCCACACATCAAACAATTCCACTTCCAGCATGAAATTTTGGGGCATTTGATTCTGTTTCGAAATGTTTCCCGTTCTCTGACATTTGTCACATTCTTTCACCAGCTCTTGAGCATCTTTAAAAATTGAGGGCCAGTATAACCCCGATTGGAGGACTTTGGCAGCGGTTCGGTCACCACTGAAATGTCCTCCATATTCCGAATTATGACAAGCTGTAAGCACTTTCCTCTGTTCCTCTTCAGGTACACATCTTCTGATCAAACCATCCACTCCTCTTTTATAGAGATAAGGGTCGTCCCATAAATAAAACCTGCAATCATGAACAAACTTTTTTTTTCTGTTAGAGTCAAAATCGTCGGGTATGATACCTCCGACCACGTAATTCGCATAATCAGCGAACCATGGAACACCGGAAATAGCTAAAATGCGTTCATCAGCGAACTCATCCCTTATAGGGCGGTTATCTTCATTTTCTTCAATTGGTGACATTCGCGACAAGTGATCAGCCACGGTGTTCTCACATCCTTTCTTATCGCGGATCTCCACATCAAATTCTTGAAGAAGCAAAATCCATCTCAGGAGCCTAGGCTTTGATTCCTGTTTAGCAAAAAGATATTTCAATGCAGCATGGTCAGTATAAACAATCACTTTTGAACCCAACAAATATTGCCTAAATTTATCGAAGGCGTACACCACCGCTAACAACTCCTTCTCGGTGGTCGCGTAATTCATCTGTGCAGGGTTCAAAACATGACTAGCATAATAAATAACATGTAACAACTTCTCTCTCCGCTGCCCCAACACAGCCCCCACAGCGATATCGCTAGCATCACACATGATCTCAAACGGAAGAGACCAATCAGGGGCACTTACAATTGGTGCTGAAACTAATTTGTTTTTCAGATTTTCGAAAGCATCAGCACACTCCTTACTGAAAACAAATGCTTTTTCCTTGACTAACAAGGACGTCAATGGTTTTGCTATCTTGGAAAAATCTCTTATAAAACGACGGTAGAAACCCGCATGGCCTAAGAAACTTCGAATGCCTTTCTCATTCACCGGCGGTGGTAACTTGTAAATCACTTCCACTTTGGCTTTATCCACTTCGATCCCCTTATGAGAGATCTTGTGACCGAGCACAATGCCCTCTCGAACCATAAAATGACATTTTTCCCAGTTTAGGATCAAATTACTTTCTTGACATCGCTGCAAAACAAGTGAAAGATTCGTTAAACAATTATCAAAAGATGAGCCAAACACAGAAAAATCGTCCATAAAGACTTCCATATGTTTCTCGAGCATATCCGCAAAAATGGAAGTCATGCATCTTTGAAACGTGGTCGGGGCATTACATAACCCGAATGGCATCCTCCTATAAGCAAAAACTCCGTACGGGCATGTGAAAGCTGTCTTCTCTTGATCCTCCGGCGCAACCGCGATTTGGTTGTATCCGGAGTATCCATCTAGAAAACAGTAGTAATCGTGCCCAGCCAATCTTTCTAACATCTGATCAATAAAAGGCAACGGGAAGTGATCCTTTCTGGTGGCTAAATTAAGTCTCCTATAATCAATGCATACCCTCCACCCAGTGACGGTACGCGTAGGAATCAACTCATTCTTGTCATTCGTCACCACAGTTGTACCTCCTTTCTTAGGCACCACGTGAACAGGGCTCACCCATGAACTGTCGGATATAGGATAGATAAGCCTAGCATCCAATAATTTCACCACTTCCTTTCTTACGACTTCCTTCATAACGGGGTTCAGTCTCCGTTGGGGCTGCACAACCGGTTTATGGTCCTTTTCCATAAGAATTTTGTGCATGCAAACTGTAGGACTTATACCCTTTAAGTCTTCTATTTTCCAACCAATAGCACTCTTAAATTTTTTTAGAACCCCAATTAGTTGTTTCTCTTGGACACTTTTCAAACTAGAGCTGATAATGGCGGGACACTTTTCCTCGGTGTCTAGAAACACATATTTGAGGTTTTCCGGCAATTGTTTCAATTCCGAACCTTTAGGCTTTTCGTCATTACCCTCAAGCTCTATAGGTTGCCGTAAGTCCTCCCATCGGTGTGGTCGGGATCCCCTTTGGAATGGTCGAGTGTCCAACATTTCGACTACCTTTCTGTCATTCTCATCTACTTCTTTGTCTTCCTTAAAGATTGACATGCTTAGCACTCTCTCCAGAGGCAGTTGGGTCACACTCTCCACATGTTCGCTCTCTACGACCTGTTCTAGCACTTGTATGTTGCTGCTGGTGCCCCGATCCTGTTTATGCTTCATGGTATTACTAACATCAATTTTTAACTCCTCGTCATATACTTTCAAAGTCAGGGTGTCGCCTTCCATATCTATCATGACTCTCCCGGTTTCCAAGAATGGTCGGCCCAAAATTAACGACATTTCTTCATCTTCCGGCATCTCTAGGATCACAAAATCAACCGGGAACACAAATTTATCTACCTTAACTAGTACATCTTGAACCACTCCATATGGCCGCTTAACTGAATGATCAGCAAGCTGGAGGGTCATCCGAGTGTCTTGAACCGCACCGATATCTAATTTTTTGTAGATAGACAAGGGCATGAGGCTAATACTTGCTCCCAGATCAATTAAAGCTCTATTGAATGACCTATCGCCAATAGTGCATGGGATAGTAACAGCTCCACTGTCTTTCTTCTTGACCGGAATCTTCAGACCCTGCAAAATAGCACTGCACGTTTCCGTTAGAATAACAGGTTCGGACTCACTCGTCCGCTTCTTAGCAATGATGTCCTTCATGAATTTTGCATAGGTGGGCATCTGTTCTAGTGCCTCCAACAATGGGATGTTCAGCTCCAACTTCTTAAACAGCTCTAGGAACTTCTCGAAATTCTTCTCTTGCTGTCCTTTCTTCTTATTTCTTGAGGGGTATGGTAACTTGATCACTGGTTTCGGTTCTACCACTTTTTCTTTAGTTATCGGTACCGGTGTCACCACTTCTTCCTCGACTGTTTCATTCTCTTTAATTTCCAGCTCCACTTCAATCATCGGATCACTTAGTTCCGTTTCCTCTTCTCTTACTTCCTTGGCCTTTCCACTTCTTGTTACTACCGCCTTAATTTGGTGGTGATCCTTCGGATTTGGTACTGTGGCACTTGGAAGTGTACCCGGCGCTTGTGAACTTGCTAGCTGTTGGGCAATTTGACTCATTTGTACTTCAAGGTTCTTTATGGATGCTCCAGCATTCCTGAAGTTACTCCTTGTCTCTTCTTGAAATTGAGAACTTTGGGCGGCCATTTTCTCAATGGCCACTTCCCAATCAGCTTTTCGAGGCGCTTGTGGTTGATATTGAGGTTGGTACGGTGTCTGCTGGTATTGCTGTGGCTGAGGTTGATACGGTTGTTGGCCTTGAATAGGTTTTTGCACATTACCTTGTTGATCTTTCCATGAAAAGTTTGGGTGATTCTTCCAACCAGGATTATATGTGTTGGCGTAAGGATTGTTCTGCCTCAACATATTAATCTGTTCCACTTGCTCTTGGGTTGCTACACAATGCATAGTAAAGTGTGGTCCACCGCATATTTCACAAGGTGCTGCTTGAACTGGCTCAACCTGTGCCACTGCCTGAGTTTCAACATTCATTTTCTTTAACCTTCTCTCTACCTCAGCGGTGATCTGATCCTCCATTTTAACAACCTGGTCTGCCAGCTTCAGATCAATCTTACCTTCCGGTTGGTTTACCGTGCGATCATACAACTCAAGGTGCTCGTTCGCGGCGATTGCTTCTATGATCCTTTTGATACCTGTGGCTGTTGAAAAGTTGGTTGAGCCACCGGCAGCAGTATCTATGAGCTGTTTCGTTTTGAGTCGTAATCCATTAACAAAGTTTTGCATCTGCTCCATGGCGTCCAGGTTATGAGTAGGACATGCTGTAAGACACCTCTTAAACCGCTTATGTGCATCCCCTAAAGATTCTCCTTCTTTTTGCTTGAAGTTGACAATGTCGTATCTTTTTCGGATGAACACTGATGCAGGGAAATACTCATTCAGGAACGCAGTTTCCATCTCTTGCCATGTTGTGATACTCCTAGCGGGAAGCGAGTAAAACCATTCTTCCGCATCATCAGTGAGTGTGAACGGAAACATAACTAATCTCTTAGCCTCTTCGGAATGGCCTTCTATTTTCAGCGAGGTGGTGGTTGTGAGGAATCTCTGAAGATGTTTATTTGCATCTTCGTTGATTCTTCCGGCGAACGGCTTGCTCTCCAACTGACGGATGGTGGAAGGGTGTAGCTGAAAATGTGCAGCATTCACCGGTTGATTCACAATGGTCATCCGGTTCGGTTGAGCATTGGCCCCTCCATAGTCTCCTAGCAGTCTTTCAGGCTGAGGTGGATTTCCAGCCATTTGAACAGTCTCAGGTGGTGTCTCTCTCTCCTCGGAGTCGCTCTGCACGGATATAATTTCCTCTATTTCTTCCAGTCTTTTAACTTTAGCTAATCTCCGTCTTTCGTGTAATGCTCGTTCTGGTTCTGTATCAAAAGAATATTTAGCTGAGGCCTGACCTCGCATACACAATTAGACAAGCGTTAGATAATAAACGGATAAAAGTAATGCAATAAACAATAAAATTTTAGTCGCAGAGCAACAAAATTTCTTTTGGATTCTAAACACAATGTTAATTTGGCAGTCCCCGGCAACGGCGCCAAAAACTTGATCGGGAAAATAGCAAGTGTACTATTTTTACCAATCGTAGTAATAAGGGAAACGTCCCAAGTATCGATCTCGAGGACTGCGTAGTAATTAACAGAATTTTTAGAATTCAATTGAACAAAAGGTCTAGTGGTTTGTTTGGTAGCAGAGTAATCTCACAGTAAAGACGGACTGAATTAATTAATCTAAGAACAGTGTTAGGGGAGTGGAGACAATACGAGTGCAGACTCTGTATGATTATTCTACTTTACTCGTTATTAACCTTAATCTATCAGTTGGCCACTTTAGTTGCCTTAATTCCTTAATGGCAACCCTTTGATGATTTTCCTGTTCACTAATTCCTCAGTGTCCCTGAAAAACATCAAGCAATAACTCCGACCATAAAATACGGGATACGGGATATCCTCATTCCTAAGCAATATCGACCGTGATACTATTTTGCAAAAGTGTTAGGTTGACTTTCCAGACTAAGCCTAAGCACTATTCGAATTCTACTTTCCAATAGGAATACGAATAAGGTTAATGCAAAATCAAATATATTAAGGTAAAAACATAAGTCTCGTAGAATAATTAAATACATGTCATTACATCGCATTAAGGACCACCCCCTAACAACTTGGGGGTTTAGCTACTCATGTTCTTGGTCAACATAAAAGTAATTAGAATTAAAAAGGAGAAGATCATTACAATTGAAATTGGGGGACTTGGATCATCAATTGCTTCCGCTCTTGATCGATCCTTTGTTCTTCCGAATTCTCCGGCTTCAGTTCTCTCCTCTCAATCCTAATCAAAAACGTGCCTCCTTTCTTTCCAAAATAAGGCTTAATATAACTCAATTCAAATTACATGATAAAATGTCTAAAATGCCCTTCAAAATGGCTTCAATAGTGAAAAATAATAAAAACAGCATTTTCCTCATCAGTGGCCCTGACACGGGCCGTGTTGTGTGACACGGGTGGCCGTGTCAGGCTGCTGTAACTCGAAACTGAGAAAAAAACATCAGGGGCTGCAACACGGGCCGTGTTGTGTGACACGGGCACCCGTGTTGCTCTTCTGTTTCCAACTCTTCTTTTCTCCTTTTCACCCGTGTCCTCCTGGCCGTATCCCTCATGACACGGGTCGTGTTGTGCAACACGGGCACCCGTGTCATGCCTCTGACTTGTGCTTTTTCGGCTTTTCTTTGTCTTCGAAACAGTGCGGATGTCCGGCCACCGATTCCTGCCAAAAATACACTAAAAGAAACCAAATCAAACGCATCGGCGGCAAAAGCAATAAAGTTATTAAACTAAGACTCATGCGAAAACACTGCAAATAACTATGACAAAACAAACCAAAGACTAGAAAAAGAGATAAAACAATGCGAAACCAACGACAAACATAGTTTGGAAAACACAACTAAAATCCCCCAATCAGCAGGCAAGATACTTCATCTAGAGTAATCGTCATCTCACCAAATGGCATGTGAAATGAAGATGTCTCTAGATGCCACCTCTCTGCAAAAGCGGAAACTAGGTTTGTGTCTATCTTTGTTAAATTGGTTCTCTGAAGTGAAGCTAGACCAGACCTAGATATCCAGCTCTCCATCTCTCTGGGTAACTGTAGTGGAACCCTCTGAGTCAACTTTATCCCATGTCCCGCCACCTTTAACTCTTTCTTCGACCCTCTCTCCTGGAAAAAAAATTAAAAGTAAAAATATTATAAAATTCAATATTAAAAATTCGAATTCTATTCAATATTAAATAATTTTCGTTTACTTACCTCACCGAACCATATACGGTATGCAATATGCTGTTCGTATTTAACTAACAGAGACGTATCATACGGTCCTCCGGGATATCCAACCGGCTCGGATGCTAATGCTGATGCTGATGCAGATGCATCAAAATGCTCTTCTTCAGCCATCCTCGATGACTCGCCCCGTCCTAGTTCACGAGGGATCCTACCATCTCTGCCTCTTGTGTGCACCACTGGAAAAAAATAATTAAAAATTAAAAAATAAATAAATAAATATAATTAGAAAACAAAAATTAAAAAAAAGCAATGAACCGGAAGTCTTCAAGAAAGACTTCCGGAGATGAAACGAAACATTGACTGAACCGGATGTCTTTAGGAAAGACTTCCGGTGACTAAACTAAAATCTTTTCTGAACCGGAAGTCTTCAAAAAAGAGTTCCGGTGAACAACCTCAAAATTTTGTGAACCAGAAGTCTTAATGAAAGAGTTCCGGTGAAGAAGTAAAAACAAAATACAACCCGGAAGACTTACTCTTAGTGTTCCGGTATGTATTGCAACTGAAATGTGTTCCGGAAGTGTTTGTGTGAGAGTTCCGGTTTGTAACAAAATTTGAGAGTTCCGGAAGTCTTAAAATGGAAAGTGAGAAATGGAAGTGAAAAATGAAAAAAATGTAAGATTATAGATATTTAACTAAGGGTATTTTGGTCCAAATTTTTTGAGTGTAGGGATGTGGGTATAAGGGTAGGGGTATGAGGTAAAACTTCCTCTCTAATCAGCCTCGCTATGAGTACATCTACCCTCAATTTAAAATCGAATTGAGATACCTGCAATTAATCTTACTTTGTAAACAATATATATACAAGAGATGAAGAACTCTAACCCTACAAACCATATGATTTATTGTTGATTCTACCACCTCTAAAACCCTTGATCAAAGATTGATCAAGTCACCAACAATGCCGCTTCAATTCACCAATTCTTGCTACTTCCTTGCAAGGAACCACCTTGTCTCAAGGTTTTCACACGGTCGAATTAATTCCAAGGGCACACTTGTTGAAACCCAAGATTTACCAAGACCATCCACCGTCAAACGCTACTCCCTTGCAAGGAACCACTTTTCCATAAGGCTTTCACTCGATCGGGTCCAACTAGCGTAATCTTGTCCAAAACTTTCAAATCCTCAATGATATTAAAGAAAAACTCTAACTCGGTTTTCTTATTTGAAACCTTCAAAGAACTCAACCCAATATTCTCGGTACACCAACCTAATTGGATGTTATCAACCCTAATCTAGATGGTCAACCAATCAAAAAATAATTATGTGTAGTTTGATTGTGCATATACATAAAAAAGATGTTGAAGATGATGAGTGTGATTTGAAATTTCAGCTTCGTATAAGTGTCACACTAGAACCTTACGAGAAAAAAATGTATGTAAAAAAAATTTATTTTGGCATGACAATTAACCAGATCAATCACTATATAAAAAAGTTGAAACTACGTTGTAATACGAGTAAAAAAAAATTGAAGATATTAATTTTTTTGATGAAGATGAAAAAATTTGTGCTACAACTATTAATGTTGTATATCCTAACTTGTTTGACAAATTATAAATGACTACATCTAAAAAGGGATAAGTTTTGTTTTACTTTTTCTTTTTGCAGGAAGTTGTTTACTACTAAAAGATCAAATTCAGCAATGAAACTCATTTCCCATTTAAATTAATTAAATATTCAAATAACTGATACGGGTACTATTCATTTTTGTCGCACTTGATATGTCTATCATTGGTTATATATGATTAGCTGTCAATCAGAATTGTGGCGTGAATTAACCTGTAGTTTTGCACGTGTTTAAAAACTAATAAAAATCAAATGAAATCTTATTTGACATCCACGCTATAACATTAAAATATTATTTCTCTATTAATTAATGTCTTTTTCCTATAAAGAGTGATTCAATTGATTTTTTTTACGCAGATTAAAAAAAATAAAGGAGAGAATGATATTTTTATTAAAATACTATTATCATATTGAGAATGATAAAAACAATATTAATTATAAAAGGGTCTTGCTAACCGGTGCCCTCATGACACTATTTAAACATTCCATATTAAGAAATTATTTTTTAAAAAATTCAAACAATTCAATTTCCAATGCACATTATTACACATTATTGCACGTACTTTTATAAAAATTTACTATTTAAAATTTTAAAAGTGCCCTGAGGGCTGAGGACACTGGTTAGCATTTCCCATTATAAAAATATGCATTGAAAATTAAAATAGATTATTTATTTTAAAAAATATTTTTATTTAAATAAATTATTCAATGGAAGAGTATTATCCACTGGCCAGGACTAGAAATTTTGAGAAAAATATGAATACTGACAGAACAGAACCTATGATAGGACAACAGTATTAATTTAGTTTTGTCTGCAACATTGAAATCCAAAACAATATGCACAGTCACAAAGAGACAAGTTTCTTAAACTCCTCAAAACAATAATGTTACTACATATACATGATTGTAGATTAATCAAAAACAGATTAATTAAAAAAAGCTAATCATTATTAGGATTATAATTTTCTTCTTGTTCGTTCATTCATTCATGTTCCAATCTCATTCGAATCGCAGATCTAAGACTCTCTTCATTTCTCATCTCATCAGGAAGTTGAACAACCACAACATCTTGAACCATAATTTCATTAAAACATGATATACTCGCATGATGTACCTGAAACTCCAAATCCTTAAACACACTCATTAATCTTGCTCCAGGGTGATTAACATTCTCGGATTGAACTCTCACCATAGCATCATTACCTATAATCTTCACATCAATATCCAAAGCACTAACATTGTTGTTGTTGTTGTTACTGCTACATGTTGTTTTTTGGTCCACCACAGTTGAAGTTGTTGTTACGGTACTTTCGATTGTTTCCATCTTCTGTTTTTTTGATTCCTTTTGATTCTCTGATTCTAGTTCTTCGATTTTCGCTTTTAACTCGTTGATGTAATCCACTGCATCTGATAACAATGAAGCTTTATCCATCCTTGAAACGTTTGGAACCACTGCTCTTAGAGCGTAGAATCTGTTGTTTAGTTTCTCTCTCCTCTGTCTCTCTGCTTCTACATGGTTCATCGGAGTTTGAATTCCGGTTAGTGGTTTTCTTCCTCTCTTCTTCGGTTCTCTTTTCTCAAAAGAATCATTTGTTGTTGTTGGTGTTGGTAATTGTGGATAATATTCTGAGTCAGAATGTTCAGAATCTATGTAACATGATGAAACAATGTTGTGCTTTTTTTGTGATTTTTTGTTCATTGTTTTTTGTGTCTTCTCGGTTTCCTCGCTGGCGCCGGAGATGATACCGATGTCGGAGAATGAGATGTTTTGGTCGAAAGTTTGGATTTTGTCAAGTGGGTTGGTGGGAAGAAGATCTAGTTTTGAGTTTGAGTTTGATTCTGACGAGGATGTTAGGAACATGGATTTAGCTTGGTGTACGAGGTTCCAATTTTGTTGGATATTTTCATAAGAACCCATTTCGACAACTCCGTTGGTTGTTGGAATACAAATCAACGTTTGGATTCCGTGCACGTGTGCTTCATTGGATCTCTCACAGTTATAAAATTGAAGCTCTTGTTTGCTATTCAACCAAAGAACAGAATCTAAGGCAAAAGCTTTACCAGGTAAAGAAATGGAAGAAGAGTTACCGACGGAGAAGCTTCGAGTCAACGACATGACGTAGAACCATTCAGCGTCACCGTCTGTACATGTGTCTGTGTCTGTGTTAGTGGTTGTGTCTGTGTCGTATAGTTTTTTTGAAGTTGTTGTTTCTTTGGTTCCTTGGAAATGGCCTTCGCCCCAAGATAAGAAAGAATGACCTTTTTCATCTTTTGATGTTTGCCACAAAATGGCATAGACCCAATTGTCGGATTGAGATTGGAGTAAAACTTGAAGCTTTTGTTGAAGGGTTGATGTTTGTGGTAATAAAGGGTTTTGTATCATGGAGGAAGATGATGAAGGTGAGATGATGAAATCTTCCATAGGTGGTAGTAAAGTGTATGAAGAAAAAAAGAGAGATGAATGATGAGATTGGGAAAAGATGGAGAATAGGGAACAAGAGGTTGAAGTTGATGAATAGAGTAAAAGTAGAAATTTGTATGTTGTACAAATGAGTGATCTTTTTAGGTTAAAAAAAGAGTGTAAAATTAGGGTTGGGAGAAGCAATGAAGATTTATGAGCATATAAGTGGAGGGTAATTACTTGAACTAATATGGTGAAGCAAGAGTGTTATTTTTGGTGAGAATGGATTGAGAAAATTGGGTACAAATAATGTTGAGATGGAATAATGTATTGGTACTATTAGGCCTTACAAGCACGTGAAGTGAAAGTGAAAGGTGCAATGATGCATATAAATCATAGGACAATGTTGTGTAATGTGTTGTAGTGGGGTCTTGCTTGTATGGTGAATTTCTGTTGTTTCATGGGAAAATTACTAAGATAGTTAAACAAACTAATTTACACTTGTTGGTTTAAAACTTTTTAGTAGTCTATGCTTCTTTTTCATTCTAATGTTATAATTCTCATATTTTCAAATGAAAGTGTTTTAATGTTTTTATACACATAAATGAAACAAGAGTATAGTAATTTTACTATATTATATTTAATATGTCTATTGATATGTTTTTAATCTTTTTACAATTCTTTGCATCATAGGTGTACTATGTCTATTTGTGAATGCACCCAAGAACTATTGATGTATGCATACACATATATATTTTGTAATGTATCTAGACTCTTTCTAACTATCACGTGCATAATTTATCTTTTGTAAACCCTTGTAGCTCATATTATCACGTTCTTCTGCTTCAACTCGGATTACAAATCTATGGCCTATGAATTAGATGATACACTTTACTTAGAGAGAGGTAGAAACTTAATTAGCATGTAATTATGAAAAAGTAACATGTTTGGCGTGATATACAGTGAGATTCGATAATTCATCGTGAGATGGTATTTATAATATTTTAAAGGTTTTTTTTATTTATTTTTAAGTTGGTTGAAAATATAAATGTGGAAAAAGTTTTATATTGTTTAATCTTAAAAAAGAAGAAAGAGATCAAGGCTATTTAGGGTTGGTTATGCTGAAGAAATCGCATATTGTTTAATTTTGTAAAGGAAGAGAAAGTCTATGACTATATATTAAGGATTCATGTTCTTTGTTATAAGAGGCACTAGACTTAAAATACTTTAAGTTTGTATTTGTTTGAATTTTTATATTATCTCTTATATTTTTGTGTTAGAGTGTTGATAGGTAGTTAAATATTTATTTTTAAGAGTGCATGTGTATTGAGGTTTTGGGGGGGTTGAAGGCAATCTATGTATTGTAGCAATTTTTAAAGTGTTATTCTCTGGTTGTCTTTTGACAATGGTCGTGATTTTTTCTTTGATTTTGGAGTTTCCACGTTAATCTGCTTTGTTGTTATTGTGTTCCACTTTTTTCTCTATAATTTATTTTTTCCAAGGAGTGGTATCAAGACCCTTAGTTTGGTGGGGTATAAACTTTTTAGTATGCTTTGTGGTTGCAATTTTGTCTGATCTTCCACATCAGAAAAAATTATACTTTGTGTTGGTTAAGAAATATTTGTTTTGCTGCAAGAAATTTTTTGACTGCAATGTCAAGTTTTTCAAGTGCAGTGAAGATTGATTTAGAGATATTTGATTGAAGAATTAATTTTGTCTTATGAAAAATTCAAGTCAAAGATATTTTGACACAATTATGATTATCCAGTGCGTTGAAAGGAAATATTTTCAACATAGACAACGAAAAGTAGGAGGAACTAAATTTGAGAGCTTCGAGTATAATTCACATGTCTTTAGCTAAGAATATTCTTGAGAATGTTCTTGGTACGTCGTCAGCCAAAGAGCTTTAAGAGAAACTTGAAGGACTATTGTTTAATGGTATTTTTAGTAAACAAATCACGAGTTTTAATTCACTTAAAAGATTAAACTCGAAAAAAATCATAAAGATATATTTTGTGAAATGTTTGAGAAAGTGTAACAGTGTTGTAATACTTTATATTTGAATTTAAAAGTATTGGATGCAAGTTGGAAGAAATAAGTGCATAAGTACTTAAAAAGGATAAAGTAAATGAAGAAAATGAAGAAAATATAAAATTGGATAAAGATGATTGAATTTAAAAGTGGAATCCAAGTTCATACATTTCTCATAAATTTTGTATCTTTGTGACTCAAATGTTTGAATTATATAGAAAACAAAATGAAACGCGAACGTTTGTGGCTGAAACCAAATATATTTAAATACTATGTACCTCAATAACTGTTGGAAACTTGTCACTCCTCTAAGATTCGACACGTATCTTGTTACTTGATCTTTTGTATTTTGATATGTTTCCACATGTCTTTGGTTCTTGAACTACCTCAAACTGCTATCACACTCGAAATTGTCTTCAAGTTCTCTAACAACCTCTTTCTCCTGTCGAATATTGTGGTTTGACGTCGAAAGACATACCTTAGCTACCTATTTATATCTATCTCATATACACATTATTTATCGAACAACCCGAGTCAAAAATCATAGGTTAGCAGATACCCCATAAAAAATATCATTTTTGATCATATTTCCGATATGGCAGACAAATGGCGTTTTTTTAGTAACTCCAAATACTAATCAAATTGTTTCGCATATGTCACCATCATCATGACTACTACGACTTAACCATCACGTCAGTAACATGCATGTATCTACCATCATGGCTTTAATTTCCAAGGCCATCATGGGCCAAAAGAATTAACCACGTTAAATAATAGGAAAATCATTAATCATAAACGTTTTAACACAAAAATTCAAAACGCCAAATTTTTATTCTTCTATATAAGTTCATTTTCAACACTTTTATAAGTTCATTTTCTCTTCTTTCTTTTGTTTCACCACTTTTATTCTTCTGTACACTAAGAACTCTCATACTCTTCAAGCTTCCATTTTCACATATCCTTTCAACTCCAGTTCTAGAAAAAATGGCTTCTACTTCTGGTTTAAAACAACAACTCTCAATTCCTTCTACTTCAGATGTTATTGTTCCTTCCTACTCTGGAAATCGCACCTACATCCTTCAACTTCCAATGGAGAAATAAAAAACCATCACCTGGGCTTCTTATATGCTAGTTCCCTTTTTTACCTCAGGTAGTGTTCATGCATTTTCAGATCCTTTACCTAAGTCTTCTAGAAAACTCGTTAAGTTAAGAAAATTCTTCCATTGCTTTCCCTATTATAAACCTCGTATGTTTGAGGACAAAATATTTGAGTTATGGTTTATGGATTCATCTCACCATGTATTTTTTTTCTCCTTATACCAACAATGAAGCGTATCTCAATTGGTTGAACAAAGTGGAAAGGAATAAAGGGAAAATCTGGAAAGACCAATACATTTTTGATTAGTCCCAAATATAATGCCAACATGCTCATCTCAGCCCTTTACTTTTGGGAGAGTTCCATAAATATATTTCACCTTTATTGCAGAATGATAACCCCCACGCTTTTCGACATCGATACCATTACTAGCATTCAACTAACCGAGGATACTTTCGACCCTACTCTAAAAAATAAGTTTAAACCCAATTTTTCTTTCACCCATGCTATCTTAATGCTTAAATTCAAGACCATCGTGATCATATTGAGGAGGTCTATGACTCTAAGCACAATACTTTTCTCACTCTCTCGTTATCCCATTTCTTCTTTTGTTCAAGTTCTCTACAAATAGCTAAGAAGTTTATAGCTTTAGCAACCCAGATTCATGAGGGATGCAATGTCTGCCTTAGAAAACTGATCCTATGTTCTATTTATGAATTCTTAGGACTTGTTTTTCTTAAATTGAAAATCACAACAAGCGAAGAAAAAATCTTGATTTCTGGCCCTATATGGCTCTTGCAACTTTGGCTAAACGCTACTTTTGAACCCTTTTCTCAATGCCTCTGCTCCAACTGATCTAGCAAGATGGGTTAAAGGTACCATATTGGCGCTAATAACTCCATAATATGTTGGATTTTTGACTGAATAAACCTTCAGGAAATATTTCTTCATGTATGTGGATTGTGCCACATTTGTTTCCTTCAATGCACCATTCGTCAGTCAAAGTCATGGACCAGATTGGTTTAGAAGAGAACTTCCCAGCTTCTTCATCTGAACATTGTTTCAAAGCTCTCAATATTTGGATAGCTTTCCTTAAACCTATTATTTTTTCGACCAAAAATTCTATGGGGAAAGCTAGCCTGAGACTTATGAGTTATACACCAAATTTGGTGGCTAAACAATTTGGTTTTAGCCAATTCTTACCAAGGTCTCTTTTCATCCATAAAGAGGAAATTTGTTTGGCCAACACCATACTATCTAAGAAAGACTATCAAGCATGTTTATACTTTCATGCCCACAAAGTCATTAATCAAACCCCTTTTGAATTTCGAGCTTTTTATTTATGCACCAAAGAATTTAAATAATGGTGGTCAGCATATCATCTGCTGCCATGCATATCGAATTCTCTAACAAACAACCATCCATCTCCATCATTTCTCCTACAAACATCATGTTGTTCTCCATTTCTCTGACGACTTCGACATTGGAGACGTTTCATCCCAGTGCCTCATTGGTGCTGATACTACCTGAGCTAGCATCAGATTTCTCACTTAATTCAACCATGTTAATGCCCTCAGTAGCATTCATTTTCAGTCCCCTTAATGCCATGTCTACTCCCTTGGCAGCTCTATCCAACTCAATAAACTTATTTGTAGTTTCCTTGGTTATCAATATCAAACCACTATCATCAGCACTGCCTCCATTTGGACTGTCTGCAATCTTGTTAGAGCCCTCAAAAGCTTCATCTCTCAGTTTGTGTTTGTCATTTTGGTCTAAACACTCATTTGCTTTGACCATTACCGACTTTGTGGTGAACTTTTCAGAAACCTCCACCACATTAATTGAAATATTGGAACCTTCGATGGCTTCGACTATCTGGACCTCTTCAGGCTCTGCATAGAGAGCCTCTGCGGTTTGCAATGGGTCAGAGTCAATCTTCATTTGGGCTTTATCCCCGAACTTCATCCTTCCTTCTTGGATAACACCTTGCACCAAATCTCTGAAAAGAAAATATTGAGAATTTTTATGACCCAAAAAAATTGTGGTACTTACAAAAGCCTCTTTTCTTTCTTTGTTCTAAAGGTGACATTTTAGCACCAACAGACACTATTATCTGCCCATCCTTGACTAACAAATCAAATATTTCGTCACATTTAGTAACGTCGAAAGTATATGTTTTCTTAGGAAATTTGGCGTTAGATTCAACAGGATTTTTCCCATTTGAGGGGGCTAATAGTTTACAAGCATAAGGTGGACCTTGCATTAATTCAACAACATCAACCTCAATCTCGTCGACAGGAGATGTTTCATCATATAGATTCTCCACATCTTCACTACATTCGACAAAGACCACTTTTTTACCCTTGTTGAATCTAGCTTTCTCTTCTCTTAGCCTCTCTAGTTATCGAACCTTATCAGCTAACTGAGCCATGTCTCTGAGATACTGGGTATCTAGCTTCTTCCTAATGGAATAATCGAGACCCCCAGCAGCCATTTCGACCAACTCATGTTCTGGTACTTGCGTAAAACATCTAGCTTTAAGAAGTCAAAACCTATTTAGGTACTCATCAATTGGTTCAGTGACTTTGCGTTTGATACTAGCCAGTTCTTTCAAGCTGATCTTAGTTTGTCCCATGTAGAACTGTTCGTGAAACAAGCGTTCTAATTAGGCCCAATTATGGACTGCATTTGGAGGCAACATGGTAAACCACGTAAAAGCATTTTTTGTGAGGGAACTAGGGAAATATTTGATCCTAAGGCTTTCATCACCTGCTATCTCTCCTGCTTCAATCATATACCTAGCCACGTGTTCGACGGTTGATTCAGTAGTATCTCCTGCAAACTTACTTAACTTTGGAACCTTCGTTCTAGGGGGCAACTCAGACTGAAGAATATAATCCACTATGGGCGAAGTATACTTTGGCCTTGTGAAGCCAAAGTTTACGCCATTTCTAGTAATTATTCTTTTGACCATGGCTGCAAGATTATTTTCTTCTACTGCATCCTGGTGTCGAACTCATCTAAGGATTTGGTCAGCATTTTGATTTCTGTTCACCATGACTATTCCTGGTTCTTCCTCCATATGGATTGGTACCTGGTTCCTTCGTAGTTCGACTATGAAAGGTTCGCCCATCTCTTGATCCTTCATGTTTGCCTCAGGTACATTTCGCAGATGATATCATGGGGTATTTTCTACAACCGTTGCTCTCTGATAAATTGCTGGTACTCCCATAAAATCAGCCATACGTGCTATCTGTGTCACAAATTGTTGGTTAGTTTGAGTAGTATTTTGAATCAACAGTTGAAAAACTTCTCCCATTGTCTGAGACAATGTATGTACCATTTGCATATTACTTTCATCCATTTGTTGTCTCAAACAGTTTATGGAAGTATTTGTAAGACTAGGTGCTTGCACAGAGTAACCAACACCTATGCTTTGGTGGTTTCGACCACCTGATCCAGATCCTTGAACTGGCGAAGATACTATGTTTTCTGAAAATATAGATTGAGCGCTCTGTAGATTTTGCATCATTGATGTAGGCATACCATAAGGTAAACTCCTTGGCAATGGCTGTGAGAAACCTGGAGGAGGAAAATGCCTATGCAGTGAACTTCCTCCTGGGGGTGTTGGTGAATTAGGAATTTGTGGTCCTATATATTCCAACACCGGTTGAGTGTACATTCTTACACATGTTGATCTTGGGCTTGCCATAGACGGCACAGGTTCAGACGTAACTACTAGCGGTGACGTCTGTCCTCCTGTCGAAGACACTGGAGACGATACACTTTGCGACCCCATGTTGCTTGACTGAGTATTTTAAACACTTCCTTGAGGATCAACTTGTTGACTAGCATTTGTTGCCATTCTCTTAGTATATTTCCCTTTTGGTCTTCCTTCGTGTGCTGTGGCTAACTTCCCACTCCTCAATAACATACAACGAAGTATTGCGCCAAAAGATGAATATGTTTAATGTAAACTTTGGGATACTTAGCACTGGGTTCCACCAGGTGTGCTAATTTGTTTACTGTGAAATTTGGTAAACAACCGCTTGTCTATCAATTCTGGGTAAAATTGAGTAACTTGCAGAATCGACCATACTAAATCCTAGGACATGTGCTAAGTTCGAAAGAAAAAGCTAATGGATAATGGATTAACATGAGGATGAAAATGGATTAAAATGGTTATGAATTAAAATGGTTATGAACATGGATCTTGAAATAGATTTTTGAAATGGATAATGGAAATGGTATTAGACAAGGTGAAAATGGATATAAAAATTGAAATGGAGAATGATTTAGAAATTGAAAAATTAGATTTATTGGATGAAAAAATGAAACTGAAATAGGTTACGGGAACGAGTATGGGTAATGGTAATGCACCTCCATGTCTGAACAACATCTAACCTTGACAATTTAACCTGACATGCCACAATTCTTGAATTAAATCAAAGAGGGCCCACCTTGAATCAATCCTTAAATTTACCTTGAAATGATCTAAACTTTAATGATTCTGCCACTTGACTTCACCAGATGACTTGACGTAGAAACCCTAATTTAATGATCATCATGTACAACGAACTCTTCTATGCCAAAATCAACTTGAGGACGAAACAATTTCCTCTTTCTTAGCCAAAATCGAGTCACATCCAATTGAACCGAAAACTACTGCACACATACACTTAGCCTGCTAGCCTCAAGTGAAACTTAACTGAACGACACTTTCCCATTTTAAACACAAAGGGTGAGAACCCTAATCTTCCTGCTTCTGGTGCATACTGATGAAGAAAACAACTTGAGATGTTAACAGCCAACAAAACCCTAGTTCCTCATTCTCAATTAGAACCATGATGATACCTTAATTACTTGACGCCTCTTGAGAAATCCTAAAGCAAATAAACTTGATACTTGATGAATCCCGAGAAGAGTTGCCAAGCTGTCGCTACTCGAAAAATCCAACAACGTCGAGGCGAAAAAGGAAAACAAGAAAGTCACTATCAAGCTTTTTTTTTATCCCAAAGAGGAATGGAAAACATCTATAAAACTCCAATAGAAGAAAGGATAATATGGTCTGGCAACTTAGAGAATGGGTTCGGAAGCCGGTTATGCGAAGGGAAGGTGATAGCACCCTTTATAACCATCATACTCGACGGGAACCATTCGCTTGTCTCATTTGTAAGGATGTTTGTTGAAGGATTGCTAAGAAGAGCATTCTAAGAGGGAGATAAAAGGGGAAGAAACAAATAAAAGAAGAAAGGAAAAAAGGAAAACAAAAGGGTGGAAACAAAAAGGAGACTCGATAGGAGTTCGCAGTCCTATGCCTATTTATTCCCTCGTGCAATGGAAAAGTCCGAGTCAACATAGTTAGGAGGACTACGGGTGAAGAAAGTGGAAGCTTACTCGCCAAGGATTGGGCCCGTTGTGCCTATGTATCTTCACTTAAAAGAAATTAAGAATCAGAGCAACCATAGTCTTGTGAACTACAGATGTTCTGATTCGTCATTCCCTAATATGGATACGCAGGCACAAGGACCTTTATTCTTAATGAACACACTAACAACTAACTCCTCTTTTCTCTCACCCCCATGTGATCAATACCAATTAACTGAACCTTTTCTCTCGCCGTTGTGCAATCGACACCTTCTCCACCCGTAGTCCCACAAACTACAGACGCTCTGATTCTTCATTTCTTTCAAGTGAAGATACGTAGGCACAAAGGTCCAAATTCTTGGAGAGAATCCTTCTAATTTCTTCACCCGTAGTCCTTCGAACTACGTTGACTATGACTTTCCCATTGCACGAGGGAATATGTAGGCATAGGACTGCGAATTCCTATCGAGTCTCCTTTTTGTTTACACCCTTTTCTTTTCCATTTTTCCTTTCTTATTTTCTTTTTTTCTTCCCCTTTTATCTCCCTCTTAGAACGCTCTTCTTAGAAATCCTTCGGCAAACATCCTTACACATGGGAAAAGAGAATGGTTCTCGTCGAGTACGATGGATGTTGATCGCGACTTTCTATGTCTAACCGAACTAACTGCAAGTGCACAGTCTATCAAGTAGTAATAAAAGATATCGATCCCACAGGGACTCGTAATCAAGCTAGTGTTCTCGGGTGGTACTATGTTTAGCTAGGTTGGTATGTTTTTAAGGGAATAAACGCAAAAGAAAAATGTATAATAAAGGGAAACTAAAAAGGGTTACTTAAGGTATAAATGCGTGAATCGGTATGCAATATGTTGGTTCTTCAAGAATTCGACAAGTTACCGGCGTATTAGGTGTTTTCAAAAATAGTTTTAGAAGAAAATGACGGTTTAAAGACCTTTGTCTCACGATGGTTGTTGACGCTAGTTGCAACTCTAAGGCGGAACGTATGTTGTCGCTATCCCGTTCAGGGTTAAAATTACTTTTTGAAAACCATAAGTTCTAATCCCTTTTAAAGCGCTGTCGCTGTTTTTAAAACGAATGCCTAGTTTTTACTATCTGGTCCTAGCCTCAGCTGTCGCTTGTTGGTTCATACCTTTATGAATTTCCCACTGTCGTGGCAAAACTACTTTAAAATAAGTTCTCGCTGTCGCGACGAACGTTTATTTAGAAAATCAATTTAAAAACTAAAGCCAAAAATATGTTTGAAAAGGAAAGAATACACCGGTTATCATCGAATTCCATCTGACTACCTATTACATACCGATTACTTTAATTTAGCCAGACATGGAATATAAACTAATAGCACGTAAACAATGGCAGAAAATATAAGCATGCATCATTATGGGAAAGTAAAATTATGATTAACAATTATAATAAAAACCTGTAAATAATTCGATTGGCCTTTGGGAAATCCTCCACAATGTCGACAGGATTTAGTCTTGGTACCAATAGCTCGTACATAATAGAATTGAAAAGTACAAAAAGGAATTGCAGGGAAAGGAAAAGGAAGCAATAAAGAAATCTAAAACTTAAATTCGCTCTGAAAAATAATTTGGCAGCACTTCGTGGTCTTGAATGCAGCTCCCCTTTTCTGGTCTCTGCCTCTTCCTTTTATAGATGGAATTCCCAACAGTTAGTTGCTTCAAGAAAAGAGGTTGATGTTAGAGAAAGTAGGAGTTAGTGGTCCACTCTTTTTGGTCTTTGAAGACACGTTCAGCATGTGCACGTTTTCTGCATAATTTGTCTACATGACGGTCGTCATGCAATGTGACAGTCGTAATACGCATGACGGTCGTAAGGGTCATGTGACGACCTTCATATCAGCAAAATCCGTATCTGCTATTTTTCGTCTGTTTTTCATCTGTTTTTCATCTTTGATTGCTTGTTTTCTTCATCTTGCTCCATTTGGACATGAACTTTGAATACCTGCAAAATACTAGACAAATAACGTGGAAAAACCTGAAATCGGAGTGAAACAAGTCGTAGATTAGTTAAAACGTATGTCATTTAATGTATATGATTTCGCGTTATCAAACTCCCATAAACATGAATCCTTGCTTGTCCTCAAGTAAATGTAGGAAAAATTTAAAAACTTAGCAAGCACGCGGCACACTCTTCTTTCGAAAAGACTTTTCAGACGTCAAGTTAGGAGACCGGGAGTCTAATGGAAAGAAAACCTATACGGCGTGAAGGTGAGAAAATACTTAGAAGGGGGGTTGAATAAGTATGAAGATTAAAACTTAGAAATAAAAACTCAAGTATTTTTATCCTGGTTCGTTGAACTCAACTACTCCAGTCCACCCTTCCTAGAGTGATTTGCCTTTCTCAATCAAGGACTTAATCCACTATTTAATCAATTGATTACAATAGTAAGCACTTAGAACAACTGTTCAAAGTCTTCTCAAGAACTACTGATCCTAACTGAATCTTCTTAAGGTTTACAATCAAATGTAATACAAATACAAGTGTTTAAGATTTGCTTCTATAAAGCTTTATCACAACTGTGATTTTACACTTAACTATTAAGAACAAAGAAATGAATTCTTAGAAAGAATAGTATGAGAGCTTGAATGTTGATTTCTTTTCAATAAAACGTCAACTGAAGAAATTGGTGAAGTCTTGCTTTTATAGGCAGCTGATCCAAGGTGAGCTTCACGTTGAGAAGAGTGTCCAAAAGGTCTGAGCCTTTTTGTCTTCACATCAAGTGACTTTTCCTAGAAGAAGAAAGCACCGAAAAATGCTTTTTGTCTGTGTTCTTGTGTCTAGCATAAATAAGGAAAGATTCGTTTGGATCATTCCAACGGATATAAACTTTGAATAATTCTTCTTCAGTTTTCAGCAAGTTCATCAGAGTCTAAATAGATCAGAGCCTTCTGATGATGATCAGAGTTTTGCTGAATCAGAGTCTTCTGCAGCAGGTGTGCTTTTAGCGTGTTTAAGATCAGAGCATATTTGAGACAGATCTTCAGTACTGGAAACTTTAGTACTTCCAGAATCTTCTGTATTAACTATGCTTTGAAAAACTTTTCATACAGAATTCTTCTTTGGTTCAGATGCTTCTGACTTGCTTCAGATTCTTCTGGAGCTTCTGCTTCAGATCCTTTTGGAGCTTCTGCTTCAGATCCTTCTGGAGCTTCTGCTTCAGATCCTTCTGGAGCTTTTGCTTCAGAATCTTCTGGAGGCTACGCTCAGGATCTTCTGTTGGCAGCAATCAGAATCTTCTAATGGATGCATCTGGCGCTTCAGAGTCTTACAAATTTCTTATGTTCAATTCTGATTTGCTTATGGAGTGTTAATTCCTTTACTATCTGCAGTAAAAATTCTCAAGCAAATTTTAGAGTATATAATTCTTAATTACAAAATTTCATAATAGTTATCATCAAAACATAGGGATATTATTAAGAACCAATCTGTGTTCTAACAATCTCCCCCTTTTTGATGATGACAAAAACATCAGAAATTTTGTTTAATTGAAAATATGATAATTATAACTCCCCCTGAGATGATGAATCTCCCCCTGACTTAAATACAAGTAAGGAATAGAAACTTCCCTTTTGTCTTGAGTAATTTTCAGAGTTAGATCTTGATTGTTCTTTTAACATTTGAGAGTCAGAGTGTCTTGCAAATTTCAGAGTCAGAGTTTGATAGTTGTCAAATGATCTGAGAGTCTCAGAGTTTCTTTTACAGAGTGTACTTATCAAATGTTCTGAAATACTCCGATTTAATGTTAGATGAAATAGATATGTCTGAAGTTTCATTCTGGTGAAGTTAAATTAAATAGTTCTGATCTATATTTTCTCCCCCTTTTTTGTCATAAGCAAAAAGTAAAAACTTTAAAAAGACAAATAAAAGGAAACAGTAAAGAAGATAAATCAAATGGAGAAAACTTTGAGATTTCATTCAATTCAGCTCAGAGCAAAAGTACATGCAACATAAAATATGCAAAAATACATAAGCAAACATCAGATGCAAAAACATCAGAATGAAAAAAAATGAAAGACTAAAAGTGTTTTGACAAAAGCATCTTCAACAGATCCGTGATCTCAGAGGAGGACTGTTCTTGCTTTGACATCCACTTAGCCACTGTTTCATTCTTCTGATCCTGTTTTGACATCCACTCAGTCATGTCTTCAAGCTTTTTATCCTGTTTGGCCATCAAAGACTTGATCTCTGATTGACCAGCTTTCAGAGCAGCAATTTTATCCTCAAAATCTGGATGTTCTTTCTTAATCTCAGATGAAGAAGGTTGAACATTTTCTGGAGCTTGAACAGAGTCAATTTCCATAGGGTCTGTAGAGCTTGGAGCATGAGAGCCAGAAGGAAGTTTTACCAGAGTCATGGCCAAAGGGTTGTCTTCAGATGCAAATTCAGTAGTTTCTTCTGAGGATGGAGGGGCATATGTAAGAAGTAAAGGTCCAGATCTCTTGACAGTCCAGAACAGACTTCTTGCAGCTTCAGCAAATCTGAGCTTCGCATCATCAGAACATATGTTCTTCAGATTTGAGGCTACTGAGTTGAATCTGTTTATGAATCCATTCCAGATGACATCAGATTCTTGTGCATCCATTGTTGCTGAACACTTCTTCTGTACAGTACCTAAATACAACTGTATTTCTTGCAAAAAAGATTGAAATAAATGATCAACATTAAGTCTAGGTTTGGGATGTAACAGAGTCTCCAATGTTATTGGTTTTGGTTGGGGAGTAGGTGGAAAAATGGATTTCTGAATGGAGATCAGAGGAGGAGGGTAGTATGGTATGAAAGGAATTTCAGGTTCATCAGGTTTGGATCTATTTAAAGCATTTAACAGATTTGGTTTTGCTTTGGTGTGATAGGAAACCACATCAAAGGGTTTATTTGAGTAAGGTTGGAAAGCAGATTTTGCAGGTTTATCAGAAGCAACAGTTTTATCAGATGAAACAGGTGTAGCTGAAGTAACAACTTTTGCAGATTTAGCAGAATATGATATTGTTGCTAATGAACCTACATCTGACATAGATTGAATATAGGTGAGAAGCACATATGGTAGGGTGATTGTAAGTTTGGGTTTCAAGGGAGTGATAGGGTCAGATGGTTCAACTATGTCATAGAAATCTTTGAGTTTGAAACCATAGGCAAGATTGTGAAACAGAGATGAGAGTTGTGCACATGACATAGATGATCTTGGATTAGATGTTGGGTTGGGATTTATAATGAGGATTTCAGATGCTGGATTAGGTGTGGGAGTAGGATCTGGAAAAGAAACTTTAGATGATACAGGGGGTTCTGGTTGGTTTACCTCAGAATCTCTGTGAGAAGGGGATATTAGAAAATCTGGGTGTATGTCAGATTCTGAGGAGTTTGATGAAGTGGTTGGTGTGCAAGAAGTAGAAGACACTTGAAAAACAGTTTTCAGAGGTGTAACATCAAGAACTTCTGTCTCAGGGATGTTGGTTTCAGAAGGATTGGTTGATTCTGAAGGATTTTCAGAGGGTTTTGATGGGGGTTCTGAGGTGGGTGGAGCAGATGAAATTTTTATTGGTTCAGATGAAACTGGAACAGATGCAGTGGGTGTAGATGTGTTGGGTGGTGGATTTTCTGATTGTGGTTGTTTCTCTTGTTGTTGTGTTTGAGGTTCAGATGATTTTGGTGGTCGATGTTCAGAGTCTTTTTCTGGTAGAGGTTCAGATGATTTTTCTGGTTGTTTTTCTTGTGGTTGCTTTTGTTGTTCAGATGGCTTTTGTTGTGCAGATGGTTTTGTTGTTTGTTGTTGTTCTATGGGTTGTTTTTCTGATGATTGTTTTTGTGGTACAGATGGTTTGGTTGGAACCTCTGGTTGTGGAGTCTGAATTTTTTGTTTTGTTGTTGTTGGTTGTGGTACAGAGGGTTGTTGTACAGGTGATATGGAAATTGGATGAGAAGATTTTTGTGGAGATGGAGTAGAGACATGAGGTGGAGCAGTAACAGATTTATTTTGTGTAGAGGGTGGTTTTGGAATAGACTTAACATTAGAATCATTTATAACAATAGGATTTACAGAAGATACATAAGTTTTAGTACCTTTGATTTTGATGGGTTTAGCTGGTACAGAAGGAGTGTCTCCAGATTCGTTCCTCTTTAATAGCTTCTGTGGCTTCTCAGCAATCTTGGGCTTCTTCTGAACAGGTGTAGCTTCTGCTTCTGGTTGAGTCCTCTTTCTTGGTGGTTCTTCTTCTTCTGCAACAGGCAATGGTTGTCTTGCTCTCTTTATAATATCTACAGGAATAGGCTTTCCTTCTTTCTTGCACTCATCAATATACATTACAACAATTTCCCTTGGTTCTTCAGCATAGAACATAGGGTAATCATCTATAGGAGTTCTCTTCTGACTCAGTTCAGAAATGTTCAGCTTCTTGGGAGCTGTTGTGAGTTCTTCCACTATTTTAAGTCTCTGAAGACTTTTGGCATTCAGAGGTTTTCCCAAAATAAATTCCAATTCCTTTGTGACTCCAGCAGCGTACAGAGCAGTTACAAGTCCATTCTCAGTTAGAAGATCTGAGATTAACCTTCCAAAAGGAATCCAGGTTCTGATCTTCTGACCTTTTTCTTTCACATATTCTCTAGAGGCATTTATATGATTCCATAGATGCATAAAAAGAATATATGGATGATCTACCTTGGTGCTCTGACTGAGGCAATACATAAAGTAAAGCTGTTCATTATTGACATAGTCTGGAGAGTTGGCTGACTTCCTGTGATGAATGCATCCAATGAAGATCTTAGCCCAGATCTTGTAGTCAGGCTTCAGATCCTTGAACTTATTAGAAGCTTGTCCAGCAGTCATCACTTATTCATATACTTCATCCATATCAACACACCCAGCTGGCAAGTGTGATACTCTATCTGTTTCCTTATAGCCAATGAGTTTTCTAATCAGATCTTTTGTTATAATTATCTCTTTGCCCAGAATAGAAGATAAAATAAACTTGGGATATACAAAAGCATGGATCCAGAACTCTTTCACAAGAAGGGGGTAAACTGGTCCAAAAAGTCTATCAAAATACTTCACCCATCCTTGAGCATCTATAATGGAGCGAAATTCAAACCCATTCTCAGCAAGTGAATCAAATTCCACCATTGATTCACATAGAACCTCCAGCTTTTCAACAGGTGTTAGCAATGTTCTTTTTGGTGGAGAATAAGGAGTGACGCACATGTTAGCAGAAGTTACTGCAGCCATTGTAGATTTAAATTGTGCAGCAGTTGATGATGAAGTTGCCATTAAAGATGATTTTGTCACACGCTTAGGGTTTTTATGAAGAGAGAATAGAAGATGGAAATGCATAAAATGTTTGAGATGTGGAAAGTGTGAATGTGAAGAGAATAGATGTATTTATACTAAAACATATAGGCATACAAACAGTCAGAATAAGCACGTTTGAACAAAGCATTTAATGAAAAAGAATAAAATCATTTCAAGCATTTATTGCTTCTGACAATTTGGGGGGAAAATCAAGATTTTCACTATTCAAACTTCACCTCAAACGTCTCTTCAGTAGTGTACACGCCACCTTTGTAGATTTGGAGTGACACGTGTTTGCTTGCATGTGTTTTGAATTCTCTTGAGAAATGAAACGTTAACCAACGTTCAGATCCTCTAAGGATTGTTAGTTCAGAGTTTCACAAAAATAAGTAAAGAAAATAAATAAGCAATCAGAAGAAATACTTTAGAGCATTAGGCATTTTTGCATCTGTAAATTTTACTTTTGACAAATATCATTCTGGACAAAAATCCATACCAATATTTTTCAGAATAAATTTGAATCTATCTTCAACAAGGGGTTTTGTAAAAATATCTGCCCATTGATGATCTGTGTCAACAAAGGCTAAATTTATGATTCCCTTCTGAACATAGTCTCTGATGAAATGATGCTTAATTTCTATATGTTTTGCCTTAGAGTGTAAAATGGGGTTTTTAGACAATCATATAGCAGAAGTATTATCACAGAAGATAGAAATGTTACTTTCAAATATCTGATAATCTTCTAGCTGACTTTTCATCGAGAGCATCTGCGTGCTACATCCAGCAGCAGCAATATATTCTGCCTCTATGGTTGAAAGTGCAATTGTGGGTTGCTTCTTGCTGTACCAAGAGATTAGATTTCTTCCTAGAAATTGACAACTTCCAGAAGTACTTTTCCTTTCCACTCTGTCTCCAGCGTAGTCAGCATCACAAAATCCAACTAATTTGAAATCATCAGATTTTCTGTAACACAAACCCACATTAGAAGTACCTTTCAGATACCTTAGAATCCTCTTGACAGCTGTCAAGTGTGATTCTCTAGGATCTGATTGGAATCTAGCACACAAGCATACACTGAACAATATGTCAGGTCTAGAAGTAGTTAAGTAAAGAAGAGATCCTATCATACCTCTGTAGAGCTTCTGATCTACTTTCTTACTTACCTCTTTTTTGCCAAGTGAGCTAGTTGGATGCATGAGAGTCTTTGCCAGCTTACTATCAGTCATGTTAAATTTCTTCAGAAGTTCTTTAACATATTTGGTCTGATGTATATAAGTGCACTCTGGAGTTTGATTGACTTGGATTCCTAGAAAGAATCTCAGTTCTCCCATCATGCTCATCTCAAATTCTGCCTGCATACATGTAGCAAACTCCTTTCCCAGTATAGTATTGGTAGATCCAAATATTATATCATCCACATAAATTTGACAAATTAGAAGATCTTTCTTAATTGATTTACAAAAGAGTGTTGTGTCCACTTTTTCTCTGATGAAATTTTTCTCCAGAAGAAAATTGCTCAATCTCTCATACCAAGCTCTGGGAGCTTGTTTTAAACCATACAGAGATTTCTTTAATTTGAAAACATGATCTGGAAATTTTTCATTCTCAAAACCAGGAGGTTGGTGGACATAAACTTCTTCTTCTATAATACCATTTAGAAAGACACTTTTAACATCCATCTGATACAGAGTGATGTTATTTTGTGCAGCAAATGAAATAAGAAGGCGTATAGATTCTAACCTTGCCACTGGAGCATAAGTTTCAGTGTAATCAATACCTTCTTGTTGACTATACCCTTAAGCAACAAGTCTTGCCTTATTTCTTTCAACTTCTCCTTTCTCATTTAGCTTATTTCTGAAGACCCATTTAGTTCCAATTATATTGAATCCTTGTGGTCTTTGAACTAAATCCCATACATCATTTCTGGTGAATTGATTTAACTCTTCTTGCATGGCAATAATCCAATCATTGTCTTGCAGAGCTTCATCTACAGAAGATGGTTCAATTTCTGACACCAGTCCAAATAATGATGCTTCAGATGATCTTAGAAAGGATCTTGTTCTGATGGGATCATCCTTCTTTCCAATAATGACATTCTCTGGATGAGAAGCTTTAATTCTGGATGATGATCCTCTAACAGTTGATTCTTTAGAAATGTTTAGATTGTTCATCTGAGAAGTTAAAGGAATAGCATCTGGCGTTGCTTCTGGTTCCTTCACTTGAGCTTTATCTGCCTCTGGGACTTCAGAGTCTGTAAAGACTACTTCTCTATATGCAGAGTTTTCAAACTGCTTTGGCTTTTTATTGCCAAGCTTATCATCAAATCTAACATGAATAGATTCTTCCACAATCTGTGTCTCAGTGTTGTATACTCTGTAGCCTTTTGAGCGTTCAGAATATCCAAGCATGAAACACTTCTGTGCTTTGGAATCAAACTTGTTCAGATTTTCTTTAGTATTTAACATATAACAAATACATCCAAAAGGATGAAAATATGAAATGTTGGGCTTTCTGTTCTTCCACAGTTCATATGGAGTCTTCTCCAGAAGAGGCCTTACAGACACTCTGTTCTGAATGTAACAGGCTGTGTTGATTGCTTCTACCCAAAAGTGTTTTTCCAGATTTGTCTCATTGATCATGGTTCTGGCCATTTCTTGCAGAGTTCTGTTTTTCCTCTCTACAACCCCATTTTGTTGTGGAGTTCTAGGATAGGAAAAATCATGAGCAATGCCATTTTCATTAAAATATTTTTCAAAATATTTATTTTCAAATTCACCACCATGATCACTTCTGACTTTTATAATTTTGAAATCTTTTTCATTCTGGACTTGCTTGCAGAAGTCAAAGAACACAGAATGTGACTCATCCTTGTGTTTTAAGAACTTTACCCATGTCCATCTACTATAGTCATCAACAATGACTAATCCATACTTCTTGCCTCTGATGGATGCAGTTTTCACTGGTCCAAACAGATCAATATGAAGTAATTCTAGTGGTTTGGAAGTAGAAACAACATTTTTTGATTTAAAAGATGATTTTGAAAACTTCCCTTTTTGGCATGCTTCACAAAGAGCATCTGAGGTGAACTTCAGATTAGGAAGTCCTCTGACAATATTAAGTTTATTAATCTGAGATATACGTCTCATATTAATATGCCCCAATCTTCTGTGCCAGACCCATTGCTCTTCATTAACAGACAAGAGGCATTTAACATTTTGAACTTTAAGTTCTGAAAGATTTATTTTATAAATGTTGTTTTTCCTCTTACCACTAAATAGGATAGAGCCATCCTTTTGACTAATAGCTTTACAAAATTTTTGATTAAAGGTAATATCATAACCATTGTCACTTAATTGACTTATGGATAATAAGTTATGATTTAACCCTTCAACAAGTAAAACATTAGTAATAGAGGGAAGTTTACCATTTCCAATGGTGTCAGATCCAATGATCTTGCCCTTCTGGTTCCCTCCAAATTTCACATCACCTCCAGATCTAAGCTCTAGGCTTTGGAACATAGACCTTTCTCCTGTCATGTGTCGTGAGCATCCAGAGTCCAGGTACCATGATTGGTGTCCTGACCTTGCTGCTAAGAACATCTGCAACAGTAATTATTTTACTTTTAGGTACCCCAGATCTTCTTGGGTCCTTTAGGGTTAGTTGTTCTGAAGGTTTGTCTAAACTTCTGTTTTTCAACATAAGGTTTATTATGACTAGCCTTAGATTTAAACACATGAATATTCTTTTCAGAGCGTGTTTGTTCAATATCATTCAAGTGACAAAATTTAAAGTGTGAATATAAAGGAGTTTTCTTGATGATAATTTTATCAACAGGTTTTGGATTTAAATCCTTCCCAGAGGAGGATTCATATCCAATTCCTTTTCTGTTATTTCTGCTAACTCCATAGTGATGCGTCCGCAAGTGCACGGAAATATCGAAGTAATATAAAAGATTGTCGAACCCACAGAGACCAATGTCAATCTACCGTTATCTATTATTACGGCGTAAAGCTAAGGCTATTGGAATTAGGAAAGTTGAATGCGAATGAAATTAAATGCAAAGAAATAAAGATAATTGGTTTATGGAAAGGATGGTAAAGGGATATCGGTATGCAAGGACTTAGTTATCGGGGATTCGACAGGTCACCGGTGCTTTCTACTCTTTGCAAGCACTTTTAAGAAGAAAATAACGGTTTAAAGACCTTTGTCTCACGATGGTTGTTGACGCTAGTCGCAACTCTAAGGTGGAACGTATGCTGTCGCTATTCCGTTCGGGGTTAAAATTACTTTTTGAAAACCATTAAGTTCTAATCCCTTTTAAAGCGTTGTCGCTATTTTTAAAAGGAATGCCTAGTTTTTACTATCTGGTCTTAGCCGCAGCTGTCGCTTGTTGGTTCGTACCTTAATATGGTTTCCCACTGTCGTGGCAAAACCACCATAAATAGCTTCTCACTGTCGTGACAAAGGTTTATTTAGAATTTAGATTAAAAACTACGGCCAGAAAGGTTGTCTGTAAAAAGGGAAGATGCCGGTTACTATTGAATCCTATCCTACTAATTCGGTTACATATCGATAAAACTAACTTAGCTAGACATGATAATTAATGTAAACGGAAATAAACATAAACAACAGAATAGTAAAATATGCATTATGACAGAAATAAAGTAGTAATTTAATTAATAAGAACCTGGAAAGTAGTACTGATATTGAAGAGTAGTCCTCCACAATGTCGGCAGGATTCTACTTTGGCCAATTGGCCAAATAAAATTGCAGAAAGAAAAATACAAAGCTCTGAACAAAAAGGGAAAAAGGAAAAGAAATAAAAGTAACGATGACTTCAATAGAACTTTGGCAGTCCTTCGGGATGAAGAATCCACCACCTTTTCTCTGTGAATCTCTTGTCTATTTATAGGAGATATTTCATTCTTCAACTTCCAGAGATCATGGGTGAGTTATGGAGGGAGTGAAAGTAACTTCCAGTAGTGGACAGTGAGTGGAGAAAGTGTAGGAAGAAATTAAGTTAAGATTGATCGTGACTTCAGATTCTGCGTTTTCGTCTGCATGACGGTCGTCATGATATGTGACAGTCGTCACTCGTGTGACGGTCGTCAGGACTGTATGACGGTCGTCACAGCAACAAAATCCGTATCTGCTGTTTTTCATCTGTTTTTCATCTGTTTTCCTTCCATTTCTTCTTCTTTTCATTCTTTAGTCGAAATTCTCCCCAATCTGCTAAACGGAGTGAATTAATCATATAATAGAACATAAATCAAGATAAATTAATAAAAGTCACAAATAAATGCATGTAAATCAAGCCAAATAAACGATATGATTTTGCGTTATCACATAGATCATAGAAGCCATTTTGCTTCTGTCTATGCTTTTAGCAAGAAACTTCTGAAAGCTATAATCATATTTTTCCAAATATTTTTGCATTCAGATTCAGTTTCAGAATCAGAGTTTTGTTGAGCTAATTCAGAATCATTTTTCAATTTTAAGTTCTTTTCATTTAGCTCAGCTACTTCTGATTTGAGAATATTATTCTCAGATATAAGATTGCTTTGACGCTTCTTATATTTGAGCTTAATATTGTTATAGCTTTTCAGAACTTCTGATAACACTTTGATAAGTTCTTCTTTAGTGAGTTTAGCCATTACCTCTTCAGCGTCAGAGTCAGATTCAGAGTCAGATTCAGATCCTGAAGTTCCTTCCTCCTGATCTTCTATGTCTGCCATCAAAGCTACATTGGCACATTCTTCTTCTGACTCAGATTCAGATTCAGATGTGTCTGAATCATCCCAGGTGGCCATCAGAACCTTTTTCTTCTTATCAAATTTTCTTTTAGGCTTTTCTTTCAGCACCTTTGGACATTCATTTTTGTAATGTCCAAGTTCTTTACATTCATAACATACAACCTCCTTTTTGCCAGATCTTCTGTGTCCAGAAGATTCTTTTCTTTGGTCAGGCTTCCTGAAGTTTCTGAACTTCTTTCCTTTATGCTTCCAGAGTTTGTTTATTCTTCTGGACATCATGGACAGTTCATCTTCATCTTCAGATGAGGATTCTTCAGAGCTTTCCTCTATTACCTGCAATGCTTTAGCAGATTTATTAGATTTTAAAGCAACAGATTTACCTTTCTTTTGAGGTTCATCTTCCTCAAGTTCAATTTCATGACTTCTTAGTGAACTGATCAGTTCCTCCAAGGAGATCTTGTTCAAATCTTTAGTCATCATCAGCGCTGTCACCATAGGTCTTTATCTGGTGGGTAAGCTTCTGATGATCTTTTTCACATGATCAGCAGTAGAGTATCCTTTATCCAGAATCTTTAGTCCAGCTGTAAGTATTTGAAATCTGGAGAACATAACTTCAAAAGATTCAGAGTCTTCCATCTTGAAGGCTTCATATTTCTGGATCAGAGCCAAAGCCTTTGTTTCCTTGACTTGAGAGTTTCCCTCATGAGTCATTTTTAAGGATTCAAACATGTTAAATGCAGTTTCCCTGTTTGTAATTTTTTCATACTCAGTGTGGGATATTGCATTCAACAATATTGTTCTGGCCTTGTGATGATTTCTAAATTCTTTCTTCAGAGCATCTGTCATAGATTTTCTGTCTATCTTCTTGCCATTCCCATCAGTGGGATGAACATATCCATCTATGACCAGATCCCATAAATCAACATCATATCCAAGGAAAAAACTTTCAATCCTGTCTTTCCAATAATCAAATTTCTCCCCATCAAACATAGGGGGTTTGGTGCTGATTCTATCCCTTTCTTCATATTTGTTGTTAATGTTAGACATTGTATTATCAGCCATAGTAACAACCAAATATATATCAAAGTATTTCTCTCTGGATCTTTACTGTCACACTTAAGTGGTAGCACACACAGAACCGGAGCTCTGATGCCAACTGAAGGTGAGAAAATACTTAGAAGGGGGGGGGGGGGTTGAATAAGTATGAAGATTAAAACTTAGAAATAAAAACTCAAGTATTTTTATCCTGGTTCGTTGAACTCAACTACTCCAGTCCACCCTTCCTAGAGTGATTTGCCTTTCTCAATCAAGGACTTAATCCATTATTTAATCAACTGATTACAATAGTAAGCACTTAGAACAACTGTTCAAAGTCTTCTCAAGAAATACTGATCCTAACTGGATCTTCTTAAGGTTTAGAATCAAATGTAATACAAATACAAGTGTTTAAGATTTTCTTCTATAAAGCTTTATCACAACTGTGATTTTACACTTAACTATTAAGAACAAAGAAATGAATTCTTAGAAAGAATAGTATGAGAGCTTGAATGTTGATTTCTTTTCAATAAAACGTCAACTGAAGAAATTGGTGAAGTCTTGCTTTTATAGGCAGCTGATCCAAGGTGAGCTTCACGTTGAGAAGAGTGTCCAAAAGGTCTGAGCCTTTTTGTCTTCACATCAAGTGACTTTTCCTAGAAGAAGAAAGCACAGAAAAATCCTTTTTGTCTGTGTTCTTGTGTCTAGCATAAATAAGGAAAGAGTCGTTTGGATCATTCCAACGGATATAAACTTTGAATAATTCTTCTTCAGTTTTCAGCAAGTTCATCAGAGTCTAAATAGATCAGAGCCTTCTGATGATGATCAGAGTTTTGCTGAATCGGAGTCTTCTGCAGTAGGTGTGCTTTTAGCGTGTTTAAGATCAGAGCATATTTGAGACAGATCTTCAGTACTGGCAGCTTTAGTACTTTCAGAATCTTCTGTATTAACTATGCTTTGAAAAACTCTTCATACAGAATTCTTCTTTGGTTCAGATGCTTCTGACTTGCTTCAGATCCTTCTGGAGCTTCTGCTTCAGATCCTTCTGGAGCTTCTGCTTCAGAATCTTCTGGAGGCTACGCTCAGGATCTTCTGTTGGCAGCAATCAGAATCTTCTAATGGATGCATCTGGCGCTTCAGAGTCTTTCAAATTTCTTATGTTCAATTCTTATTTGCTTCTGGAGTGTTAATTCCTTTACTATTTGTAGTAAAAATTCTCAAGCAAATTTTAGAGTATATAATTCTTAATTACAAAATTTCATAATAGTTATCATCAAAACATAGAGATATTATTAAGAACCAATCTGTGTTCTAACACGGCGATGACACTGAACTGTAAGTCTTCAAAGGACTCCTTTTTATGCAAGCCGGTCCCAATCGCGTTACTGCAGCTCGGCGTCAAGTTTTTCGCAACAAACTTTACCCGGTTTCGTTCCGGCGCAATCACATTAAGCCCATTGTCCATACACGTTCATGGCAAGTAAACTTGTTAGTGACTATGATCTCATTGCTAATTCGATTTTTCTTCGCACATATGCTTATTCTGCTATTGATCTTGAAGAGTTTTGTACCGTTGGGCTAAATGCTTGGGTGAGGAGCACCTAACTTAGAAGGAACATGTCTCTATATTCAGGCTATATGGCTTTTCTTTTTTTCATGATTTTTCATTTTAGACTAGAGATCATACACTTATTTGCATCGGTTTCTTACTTAGAAGTATTTAGGATGATGATGACTGCTCGTATAAGCTACTGGGGGCTCCGTTTGAGTCGAAACTTGAGGCTTTGGTACAAGTAAGTAGTGAAACTGACTCGCATAAACCGGAGGTCTAAGGTGTCAGGGCGGTAATGGTTTTGTTAGAATTTTCTTCTCGGGAATTCCAAACTTGGTTAAACTTTGGCGTGTCACGTGATGCTTTGAGGAGGATACAAGTTTTTATATATGTCGAATAAAGTGCGGAGAGTTCACGTAACAGAAAGAGATATATAAATGAGCTTTATTTGCTAAATTTAAAATACTTTAAATTGAAATTTCTGAATGAAAGTACAAGCGGAATAGGAAATAACAGGGAAATAGGGAAATAACGGTCCGCTCCCACACTATCTCAATCAGTGTCCTCACTGATTTGAAAAAATGCGGAGGAGAAAGTACAATGGAAAGAAAAACGAAAAACAAGAAATAAATAGTAATACTAGTCCCGGCCTCTGCCTCTGTCTCTGCCTCTACCTCTGGCTCTTTCATTGCGTGCGTCGAGGTTCAGAGCTCCGGTGTGGTAAATGTAGTCCCGGAGGCCGTCGACTCGCAAAGTGAGAGTGGCCATGTCATCGATCAAGCCGGCTTGGCCGTCTTGGAGCTGCTGCATGGAGGTCCTCAGTTGATCATGTTGTGCTTTCTTCCAAGCTTCGAACTGTTCGGCTCGCCGGTTTTGTTGTTGCATCATAATCATTATCTGATTTTGTTGTTCGATGGAGTGGAGGAGATCCGCGTTTGTGTAATCGGTTTCAGGACGGCGGCGGCGACGTGAGGAGGGACCTTCGAGAGGAGGTGGTTGTGATACCTCAGCTTGGTCAGCTCCGTCCAACTCTTCTTGAACTTCATCAATAGGCCCTTGGGCATTTTCTTGAGTTAGGGCAGCAGTAGCGGCAGGGGCATTCGGATCAAAGAGCCACTTGGCTCTGTCTTGAGGATGCATCCGGGTGCGAGAGGGCATGATAATGCTTTGGATAGTGCGGCCTCGCACTACCGGATGATATTTTCCATATGCTCGGGATCTAATGAGGTGAGAAGAGCGGCAATGGTCGATGTCGAGAAAAACAGGAGGCATCGAGCGAAGGTTCTGGAGGCGGTTGCCAAGGTCGAGGCCCAAGGCGATAGAAGTGATGATGCCGCCAAAGTAGAACAGTTTTGAGCCGCGGTTGCAGTTGGCCTGAAAGTGAGCCAAGAGGAATGGTGCGGCGTCAACGGGTTCCGAACCAAACACGCAACGGAGAAAGAACAGCTCCTTCGAATTGACTTTGTGGTTACTATCTCGAGCGAAGATAGTGTTGATCAATACCCGATGGAAGTATCTGATGGTTGGATTGTGGATGTGGGTGGCATTCAGAGTCTCCCAACTATCAGCTGTGGTGCCGGTCAGTTGGTTCTAAAGGGTGAAGGCTTCATGGTAGAACTGATCGGAGGGGCGGCGATGAGCACCGTCGCCGTGAGGAAACTGCAGCATGTCGGCGATTTGCTTCTAGTTGATTTGGTATTCGGTGCCGAACATGCGGAAGCAAGCGGCGCCGGTAAGCTGATTTGTTTCGCCAGCCGAAGTCACGTATGTGAAGGAACTGAGGAACTCCAATGTGAGTGACTCGTAGGTAGGTTGAGGGTTTGTGCAGAGATGCCAAATGCCGGCCCTCTGCAGCATCCAGGTGACACCGTCCAGAATTCCAAGCTCGGTTAAAGACTCAATGTGAGCATAGCGGGTCGGTTGAAGCGACCGTTGATGGAAAGTCATGTAATTGGTCCTTTGCCTTTCTCCGGACTCGCCTTCTCTGAAGAGGATGTTGCTCAGATTGGGGATTTCACGGTTTTGCCTTGCCATTTTTGTGAGAGTGGTTTAGAGAGGGAAAGTAGTGAGGGTTCTGTGGATGGAGAACAGGGAAATGGAAAGGTGGATTTATAGGGTTGAAATGGAAGTTTGAAGAAGTGGCTGAGTAATGAGGGATTTGGAACGTGGTAGTGGGGTTTGAATGTGAGAAAGTGGGAAGTTAAGAGAGTGGAGGGGGAAGGGTTCGTAACCCCTGTTTTTGACAGAAGTTGGGTTCTGTACGCGTGACGACCGTTACAGATTGTTACGGTCGTAATACGCGTGACGACCGTAAGGGCTGTGTGACGACCGTCACATCAGCAAATTCTGCAGAAACGCAGAATTTAGCATATGGGGCGTTTTTCACAGTTTTAAATGGCGATTTTTGTGATATTGCAGTATAAGAGACTAGCTAAAAAATGGAAATTAATGGAACAACCAAGATTAAAGTAATATCTAAACGAAAATGAAATAAAATTAATTGAAATACTTGTTTAATGTAGTACAATAATAAAAAAAACAATTGCGAAACTTAAAATTGGGAAATAACGCGAAATGCAGTAAACTAAACTAAAAGGAAACTAAAACATCAATCCTTTTGTTGCTTCAATTTTTCAAACTGCCGAGTAATGTCATCAAACTGGTCGCAAACTACGTCCATAAAAGTAATGACATCCGTGTGAAGTTGTGTTAGTTCATCTTTGACAATGGTTAATTCCAGCTTGAAATCGTCCATAGTTTTCAGAACAGTGTCCAACTTGTCTGTGCGTTGTTCAGGAGTAGGATCAGGAAAGTTATGGTAATTCGGAGGGGTCTCAGGATCTGTCTCCACTTAGGACACATAATCTTCATAATACATATAATCATGTGCTTATGATATATGATCGTTGTCGTACATGTAGGCCTGGGGTGTGGAGTGAGGTGATGGAGGTCCCATAGGCTCGTCCAACTCATAAAGCCAATTGTTTATGTTGTGGATACTCGTCAGCTCATGGTTAGGCAATGTGAAAAGGTGGACAGGTCGATCAGCGATAAGGTATTCGTAGGCTCCTGGTCCTAAGTTACCTAGGATACGCCTGTTGAAGCAAAATTGAATGTCCATTGGTCTGATGGTGCCAAAACGAATGGTTCCATTCAGGTGGTACGTAAGGCCAATTTCATGGGCAATCATGGTGACTAGGCCTCCTATTAAGATGGGTGAATGTGGTTCCTGATTAAGGCGTGTGAATGATCTCATCATAAAAGGTACAACATTGACAGGACGGCCTTGCGAAGCACAGTACAGGATAAACAACTCTTCCTTAGAAACTGTAGTAATGTTTTCCTCCTTTCTGAAGAGGGTATGGGCTAAAATCCTATGAAAGTAACAGAGTGCTGGATTATGTATCTCGTTATTGTGTATGTCATTAGGTTCAGGGTGATAGTTACCTGTGATGGTACCCCAGAATTGTTCTAACTCGATATCAATATCCTCTTCGGTGTCGGTAAACACATAAGGTCCGCTAGGGAATCCTAGGATGTTAGCTAACAACGTACGGTTGTGGGTGTGGTCCATTCCAAACATTCTAAAGGTTATCAGCTCTTTGGTGGATCCATAGACATATTCGGGTAGGTAGCTCAAGGAGCTAAGAAATTCGAACGTGAGTTCGCGATAGGTAGCAAATCGGGTCTTTAGAGCAATTTGCTCCCAGCCTAATTGGTTAAACAGATACTGAATGCTATCGTGGATTCCTAGCTTATCCATGGTGGATCTATCATAGTACAGAGTCAAAGCGATGCCTCTCTGAGTCAGTGCCTCAAATCTGGCCTTGTGAGCTAGTCCTCTAAATACAATTGTCGTAATGTCGATGTCAGCCATACTCGGAAGTTAGTCAGATAAAAATAAGAGAAAAGTAGGAGGGCTTTAAAATCCTGGAAAAGTTGAAATCACATAATTAAAATGAAAACATAATTTCAATAATTCAAAAGGGAAAAACGGGGAAAATTGGGTTGCCTCCCAATCAGCGCTGTTTTTAACGTCAAAAGCCTGACGATAGCTTGGTGACAAGCTATTCGGGGGTTTGAGCGGGAAGCTCGAGCAATTGCACACTGCTCACGTGGTGGCTGTTTTCGTTTTGATTATAATGATTTAAAAGCTGTCCGTTTACTATAAACGGCGCGTTGGTTTTATCGCTAATTTCAACAACTCCACTTTTAAGGATTTTTGTTACCTCAAAAGGTCCAGACCATCTTGATTTTATTTTTCCTGGGAAAAGTTTCAATCTTGATTTGAATAGGAGCACGACGTCTCCCATACTGAATTGTTTCCGGACTGAACGTTTATCATGCCATTTCTTGGTTCTTTCTTTGTAGATGCGGGAATTCTCATATGCGTCCAGTCTGAGTTCTTCTAATTCATGAAGATTCAAGATTCGTTTCTCTCCTACCTCAGTGTAGTTGAAGTTCAGCGTCTTAATAGCCTAAAAGGCTTTATGCTCTAATTCCACTGGCAGGTGACATGATTTTCCGTAAACCAATTTAAATGGTTTGGTACCTATTGGTGTGTTAAAAGCGGTCCTATAGGCCCATAAAGCTTCGCTCAGTTTTGATGACCAATCTTTCCTGGAGGTTGCGACAGTCTTTTCCAATATTTGTTTTATTTCTCTGTTCGAAACCTCCACTTGTCCACTAGTTTGCGGATGATACGGTGTAGCTACGCGGTGTTTGACTCCATATTTAAAGAGAAGTTTGTCAAAGATTCGCGATATAAAGTGTGAACCACCGTCACTGATGACAAGTCTGGGCACACCGAATCTAGGAAAGATTGTATTTTTAAAGAGTTTGATGACTACTCGCGCGTCATTTGTTGGAGTGGCAACAACCTCTATCCATTTAGATACATAGTCGACAGCGACAAGTATATATTTGTTTCCAAAAGAAGACGGGAAAGGTCCCATGAAGTCTATTCCCCATACATCAAAGATTTCTACTTCTAAAATTCCTTTCTGAGGAATTTCATTGCATCGCGATATGTTGCCAGTGCGTTGGCACCGATCGCATTTGAGTTCAGCGATATGGACATCCTTCCAGAGGCTGAGCCAAAATAGGCCAGATTGTAGAATTTTAGCGCATGTCTTTGAAGTACTAGCATGACCACCATAAGGTGCTGAATGGCGATGGGAAATAATGTCTTCTATTTCTTCCTCTGGGACACAGCGAAGATATATGTCGTCGGCGCCTCGTTTGAAGAGTAGAGGTTCGTCCCAATAATAATGCTTTAAGTCGTGGAAGAATTTCTTCTTTTGCTGATAAGTTAGATCCGGTGGAAGCATGCCTGCGGCTAAGTAATTAACGATGTCGGCATACCAAGGCGAAGTGGCTTGGGCATAGACAGCTTCCACGGCTTTTTCAAGTTCTGGTTCTTTCGAGGTTAAGTTGGGCATATCTCTTTCCAATTTGGCTATCAGACGTTCGTAGGGAAAATCGTCATTGATAGGCACTAATTCTTGTTTAATGCCTTCTATTCGGGATAAGTGATCTGCAACTACGTTCTCGGTTCCTTTCTTATCTTTAATTTCTAAGTCGAACTCTTGTAGTAATAGGATTCATCTCAATAATCTTGGTTTGGCATCCTTTTTGCTTATTAGGTACCTAATGACAGTGTGATCTGTGTATATGATTATTTTTGCTCCTACCAAGTAGGAACGAAATTTGTCAAGTGCAAACACAACTGCTAGAAGTTCCTTCTCTGTTGTGGCGTAGTTCATTTGGGCAGGGTCTAAAGTTCTACTGGCGTAGTAGATTGCGTGAAGCTTCTTGTCTTTCCTTTGTCCTAGAACTGTGCCTACATGATAATCACTCGCGTCGCACATGATCTCGAATGGTAGTCGCCAATCTGGGGGTTGCATGATTGGTGCGGTAATGAGTGTTGTCTTTAGAGTTTCGAATTCTTCCAAGCATTCTTTGTCGAAAACGAACTCGACATCTTTCATCAACAAACCTGTCAGAGGTTTTGTGATTTTCGAGAAATCCTTTATGAATCTTCGGTAGAATCCGACGTGTCCTAAAAAGCTTCGTATTTCTCGTATGGTTTTCGGAGGTTGAAGATTCTTTATGATCTCTATTTTAGCTTTGTCAACCTCAATCCCTTTTTCAGATATGACGTGTCCTAAAACGATGCCTTGTCGGACCATGAAATGGCATTTCTCCCAATTGAGAACAAGGTTCACTTTAGCGCATCTTTCGAGTACCATTTCTAAGTTTGACAGGCAACCTTCAAAACTTTGTCCGCATACAGAGAAGTCATCCATGAACACTTCCATGATGTTGTCTATGAAATCCACACAGATTGCCATCATGCATCTTTGGAAGGTTGCTGGAGCATTGCATAGTCCGAACGACATTCGGCGATAAGCAAAAGTGCCATAAGGACAGGTGAATGTTGTCTTTTCTTGGTCATCGGGGTGAATAGGAATTTGGAAGAATCCCGAATAACCATCTAGATAACAGAAGTACGAATGTTTCGCTAGTCTCTCCAACATCTGGTCTATGAAAGGTAAAGGGAAGTGATCTTTTCGAGTCACCTTATACAGTTTTCTGTAATCAATACACATCCTGCTTCCAGTCACAACTCTTTGGGTTATCGATTCACCTTTCGTATTCTTTACTACAGTAATGCCTCCTTTCTTTGGCACTACGTGTACTGGGCTGACCCATTGGCTGTCGGAGATCGGGTATATGATTCCCGCGTCTAGTAACATTTTCACCTCATCTTTGACTACAGTGCTTAGGATCAGATTTATCCTTCTCTGATGTTCTTTTGAAGTTTTGCAGTCTTCCTCTAGCATGATTCGATGCATACAGATGGAGGGACTTTTGCCTTTAAGATCGCTTATATTATAGCCTAACGCAGTTGGGTATTTCCTTAGAACTTCTAGTAATTTCTCAGTTTCTGACTGTCCTAAATTTGCGTTGATTATTACTGGCCTTTTGAATTTTGTGTCTAAGAATTTGTACCTGAGGGTTTTAGGTAGTTCTTTATGTTCTGAAGCTGGGTTTTTCGGACCTGGCATGTGATTGGGAGTTAGTGCTAAGATCTCGCTCAGACTATCATCTTTGTATGGCGCACGCCAATTGTCATCTTCATGAATACTAGGGATTTGGATCTTCATGATTTCGGAATATTTAGTTTCTTCCTTCTCTAGTTCTCGTATGCATTCGTCAATGACATCTACTATATAGCATGTGTCATCTATGGCTGGTACCTTCAAGAACTTAGTAAGGATGAACTCTATCTTTTCTTCTTCTACTTCAAATGTTAGCCTTCCTTTCTTTATGTCTATGATAGCTCCGACTGTTGCTAGGAAGGGTCTTCCTAAGATAATTGGGGTAAGAGAGTCCTCTTTGATGTCCATGATTATGAAGTCGGTTAGAATATAGAATTGACCTATGCGTACTGGAATGTTTTCCAGCACACCGACGGGATATTTGACTGATCGGTCAGCCAATTGCACGAACATTTTAGTTGGTCTTAGTTCTCCCATGTTTAGATTTTTGCATATAGATAGGGACATAACACTTATACTGGCTCCTAGATTGCATAAAGCTTTGTCTATGACGAACTTTCCTATGACGCATGGTATGGAGAAACTACCTGGGTCTTTTAGTTTAGGAGGCATGTTATTTTGAATGATTGCGCTATATTCGGCAGTAAGTGTAACTATTTCGTTATCCTCGATTTTCATTTTGTTAGACAAGATTTCTTTAAGAAACTTAGCGTATGACAACATTTGAGTTATCGCTTCTGTGAAAGGAATAATGATATTCAGTTGTTTCAGAAGTTCAACAAATTTCTTAAATTGTCTTGAAGTTTTGGAATTTATGAATCCTTGAGGATAAGGAATCAGTGGTTTATATGGTGGTGGAGGCACATATGAGTTTTCATCTTTGGCGGCCTCTTGCTCGTCACCTTCCTTCTTTTCGGTTTCAGACTCCTTTTCTGTTGGCTTATCAGATTTCTGATGCATGGTCGAATTTTCATGCCTAGGATCTGTTGGGCCTTCCAATTCTTTTCCACTTCTCAATATGACAGCGTTTGCATGACCTTTCGGATTAGGTTCTGGCTGACCTGGAAATGTCCCAGCTGATGCGGCTGCAGAGGCTTGTTGTTGAGCCACTTGTGATATCTGCGTTTTAAGCATTTTATGATGGGTGGCTAAAGCGTCTACTTTTCCGGTCAGCTGTTTAATCTGCTCGCTAGTGTGTATGTTTTGATTCAGGAATTCTTTATTTGTTTGAACTTGAGTAGCTATGAATTTTTCCATCATCACTTCGAGATTTGATTTCCTAGGGGCAGTCTGGGTAGCTGCGGCTAGTTTCTGATATCCTGGCAGAGCAGCCGGTGCTTGCAAGGCATTATCGCTTTTGTAGGAAAAGTTTGGGTGGCTCCTCCATCCTGGGTTGTAAGTATTCGCGTAAGGGTTACCTTGAGCGTAGTTTACTTGGTCTGGTGGAATTCCTGCCAATAAGGGGCACTCGGGCGCATTGTGAGTGGCGATTCCACATAACTCGCAATTTTGAGTTACAACAACTACGGTTGCAGGTGGTGTTACAGTTAGACTGTCGATTTTCTGCGTTAGAGCATCCACCTTAGCGTTGAACTTTTCAAGACTCCTGATCTCGTACATCCCACCTTTCGTTGTGGGTTTCTCTAATGGAGTTCTTTCACCTCCCCATTGGCAATGGTTCTGAGACATGTTTTCGATAAGCTGATAGGCTTCATCGTATGGCTTATCCATAAGTGCACCGCCTGCGGCGGTGTCTACCGTTAATCTGGTGTTATATAGAAGCCCATTGTAGAAAGTATGGATCGTCACCCAGTCTTCTAAACCGTGGTGAGGACATGCTCTCATCATATCCTTAAACCTTTCCCATGCTTCATAGAGAGATTCAACATCTTTCTATCGAAATCCGTTGATTTGAGCTCTAAGCATAGCAGTTTTGCTTGGCGGAAAGTATCTTGCTAAGAAAACGTTCTTCAACTGCTCCCACGTCGTAACGGAGTTGGATGGTAAGGATTGTAACCAAGTCCAAGCTCTATCTCTAAGAGAGAAAGGAAAGAGACGAAGTCTTATTGCATCTGGAGTTACTCCATTTGCCTTCACTGTGTCCACGTATTGCACAAACTTCGTTAAGTGTTCATTTGGATCCTTAGTTGCATTTCCTGAGAATTGATGTTGTTGTACAACCGACAGTAATGATGGTTTTAGCTCGAAATCGTACCGATTAATAGCCGGGGCAACAATGCTACTTCGAGGCTCCAGCTGAGATGGGGTAGCGTAGTCCTTCAGCGGTTTGTTCTGAGGTCCTTCAGCCATCTTCGATTCTTCAACAGGAGTATGAGCTACAAGATCAGGAATATTGTGTTTTCGTTGATATTCAAGGATGCGCCTTCTTAAGTGTAAGAAGCGCTCTAGTTCGGCAATTGTAGGTTGTAAGATGTCGCCTTGTGAGCGAGTACTTGGCATACAACCGACGAACGAGTAGATGGAGAGAGAATAGTTAACCTAGTCTATACTATGTAACAAAGGATTACACTATTGACTAAACGGGTCCCCGACAACGGCGCCAAAAACTTGATCGCGACTTTCTATGTCTAACCGAACTAACTGCAAGTGCACAGTCTATCGCGTAGTAATAAAAGATATCAATCCCACAGGGACTCGTAATCAAGCTAGTGTTCTCGGGTGGTACTATGTTTAGCTAGGTTGGTATGGTTTTAAGGGAATAAACGCAAAAGAAAAGTGTATAATAAAGGGAAACTAAAAAGGGTTACTTAAGGTATAAATGCGTGAATCGGTATGCAATATGTTGGTTCTTCAAGAATTCGACAAGTTACCGGCGTATTAGGTGTTTTCAAAAATAGTTTTAGAAGAAAATGACGGTTTAAAGACCTTTGTCTCACGATGGTTGTTGACGCTAGTCGCAACTCTAAGGCGGAACATATGTTGTCGCTATCCCAATCGGGGTTAAAATTACTTTTTGAAAACCATTAAGTTCTAATCCCTTTTAAAGCGCTGTCGCTGTTTTTAAAATGAATGCCTAGTTTTTATTATCTGGTCCTAGCCTCAGCTGTCGCTTGTTGGTTCATACCTTTATGAATTTCCCACTGTCGTGACAAAACTACTTTTAAATAAGTTCTCGCTGTCGCGACGAACATTTATTTAGAAAATCAATTTAAAAACTAAAGCCATAAATAAGTTTGAAAAGGAAAGAATACACCGGTTATCATCGTATCCCATCGGACTACCTATTACATACCGATTACTTTAATTTAGCCAGACATGGAATATAAACTAATAGCACGTAAACAATGGCAGAAAATATAAGCATGCATCATAATGGGAAAGTAAAATTACGATTAACAATTATAATAAAAACCTGTAAATAATTCAATTGGCCTCTGGGAAATCCTCCACAATGTCGGCAGGATTTAGTCTTGGTACCAATAGCTCGTACAGAATAGAATTGAAAAGTACAAAAAGGAATTGCAGGGAAAGGAAAAGGAAGCAATAAAGAAATCTAAAACTTAAATTCGCTCTGAAAAATAATTCGGCAGCACTTCGTGGTCTTGAATGTGGCTCCCCTTTTCTGGTCTCTGCCTCTTCCTTTTATAGATGGAATTCCCAACGGTTAGTTGCTTCAAGAAGTGAGGTTGATGTCAGAGAAAGTAGGAGTTAGTGGTCCACTCTTTTTGGTCTTTGAAGACACGTTCAACACGTGCACGTTTTCTGCATAATTTGTCTGCATGACGGTCGTCATGCAATGTGACGGTCGTAATACGCATGACGGTCGTAAGGGTCATGTGACGACCGTCATATCAGCAAAATCTGTATCTGCTATTTTTCGTCTGTTTTTCATCTGATTTTCATCTTTGATTGCTTGTTTTCTTCATGTTGCTCCATTTGGACATGAACTTTGAATACCTGCAAAATACTAGACAAATAACATGGAAAAACCTGAAATCGGAGTGAAACAAGTCGTAGATTAGTTAAAACGTATGTCATTTAATGTATATGATTTCACGTTATCAGATGTGGAGGGTTTTAACACCTTCCTTTCGCATAACCGGCTTCCAAACCCATTCTTTAGGTTGTGAGACCATTATATCCTTTCTTCTCTTGGGGTTTTCTCGATGTTTTCCCTTCCCCTTTTGGGATAAATAAAGTTCGATGGCGTCTCTCATGTTTTCCTTTTTCGCCTCGACGTCGTTGTATTTTTCGAGTAGCGAGACATATCAAACTTGTATTGATATATGGTGTTCCATGCCAGTCAAATGCCCAATAAGATTAAGCCCATTTACTATGCCCACTCCATTGAACCCAAGGTATAAATGCCTTAAAGTTTCTGAGGAATCTTCACTGAGATTGCAACCTCTGATCCAAGGTATCGTACCATACTAACACTGAGGAATCTTTGCTCCGTTATAGTTTCTGCAATCTCATCTATTTTTGGTTCTGCAATGGAACAGTAGATCCTTATGTGGGAAAGACCTCTGATTTTCACATTTCTACAACTCTCCATCTCTGCATTTAGATTTTTGGTGAGAAGTTCTCCTCAACCGCTGAATAGAGATCACACAATTCGAGTGCAAAGCTCGATGATATTCGATCAAATCAAACTTGACTCCGATAACAACTTCTAATTTTGAGAGACTTAATTGAGGTCAAGTCCGATTCTCATATATAGGATCCTAAACTAAATCATCTTTGGCAAAAAAATTGAGGATATCTGAAGTAAAGATCTCAGATCCTTAATGGGTGGATCCATTGAATTGTGATCCATCCTCAATCTATTAATCGTCTCAATCTTGTGCCGTCATGGGAAGACACCAACATACATCCTTAGACTGGGACTCAGTTTACGGTGCTTAGTGCGACTAGGAGTCTTGATCTTGAACCCCATTCGGAGTTGGTAAATAGATTGCCTCAGATATAGATCTAGATTCTAGAACTACCCGAGAGATTCTACAAGCTACAAGGCTAGGGGAACAACAAAGGTCCATCAACCAACTCGAATCCTACAACCAAATTCCATGGGTCCCTTGCCAAGCTACCAAGAAACTCAGGTATCCTGAAGGGAGCTCCAAGACTAGAGACGTCGGTCTACCTTGACCCCAAGAAGCAGAATCATGTGCATTCATTAAAGTTCGGCCACCTCCCAAGCTAAAGATCTCATCCTCTAGATCAGCAAACAGCCAAGCCACCTGAGCAACACATTCGATGGCGAGCAATCAATACAAACTTGCAGTTGGCCGCAAGATTTAATTAATGTATTTGTAAATATATTTCTTAGTTGCAACTACTGATATAATAGTATAATGAAAATTATATTTATTTCTAGCATATTATTGTTGCTCTGCTCTTTGTTTTATCCTCTCTTTAGCACCACAGTGTGAATGTACCTAACAGAGAACCGGGGTACAACTAGCCTAGTTTATGCACCTAACGATAATCATTTCCCCACAGTACCGAGCATGCCTCAAGATTTTGGGGGTGTTTTTAGAGGCGCTTTGCACGTACGACTATAACAATCAATTTCCCACAATGCTAAAAACACTTAAAGAGTCTAGGGGAGATGTCGGAGATGCTTTGCACGTCCGACTACAACAACTAATTCCTCCAGGGGTGCTTTCGATGATGTCTTGCACATCCAACTAAAGCAATCAAATTCCCCTTGTAAAATAACTACACGCACCTATGTGTAGCTGGCATGCCCCATTCATATATAGATAATCCAAACGACGTGAGTGGTGGAGTCTGGAGACGTCCACCTCATCTAGAGCTTTTACCTTGGGGAGAGGGACGAGAGTCCTCTACCCTTGGCTGGGGAATAATCCTTTATGACTTAGAGTGCAGTTCAAAAGCATGGTTGCATCTAGCCAGCTTCATGCCCCTCCTCTGTAAGTATGATTTGAATCATATATGCGTCTAACGGTTTCGTGCTAAGTCTTTATAGGTGTGGTTCAAAACATGAATGCCCGAAGTTGAGTTCATGTCTCACTGTTACAAATCCAACATACAGAAACATAGATCCAAACCATTGTTTCACCTGCATAAGCACACTCATATTATTGCCATGTCTAGTTGGCCCATCATTTCACCAATAAAGAGCATACATCCTAATGCGACATTCAAGAATGATCTAAGACACAAAGTTAAACTACCTACGGTACTCTAAATGGTGTGCGATTTCAGCATCGCTGGGCTCATGAATATTCATTTGCATATATACCCGGAAGAAGCTACCAGCATGTTCCCTCATTTGACGGGAACTTTCTCTTTTCATCCCCGGTTATGATAGGGGGAGTATTGGCTTCTCGTCTCAACTGAACTCTACTTCCATCATCTCTCTTTGAAAATAAAACCTCTGAAGGATCCCTAGAAGAAGCTTCGTCTGAAAGTGAGTCTCCACACACTCCCTTCGCGTACGAATTATTAACTAGAGAAACATTCTTCGGTTTAAAATCCCCATTAACGGAAGAAAGGGAATACGATTCAGATATTATTTCCCCTTTTCGATGAAGAAGAAGTACTACATTCTAAATCACTCTCTATGATAATAGGTTTATCACTTATCATAATAAAGAAATGGAAAATGCTTGAAGTAAAATGCTTGAGTTTGAGGAGAGTACCTTAAAGTGAGAGGTCAAAGACAAAAATGCGAAGAGTGAAGGTTGGGGCCTGAAAGCTTTGACTATGTTGCAACGATTAATCCTGGAAAAACATTCTTAGAGAATAGGGAAAGACTCAAAGGAAATAAGGGATATTAGATCTAATAGGTTGCAATTTTTTTTTTGAAATTTCCTCTACCCTTATTTAGGCGAAGAAAATCGAGCATATCACATTACAAGTAAGAAAAAGGTGTTAATCAACGATCATATTTCATCTTAGGAACACAACTAGACTCAAGCACACTCAAGTGCACAATAAGCAGCGTCACACTACTCTCTACCTTTTCAAGTCACACGTCTAGAGAAAATTTGTGAAACGCTTCCATGATGAGACTGCATTTAATTCTCACGTTCCCCATTACTCTTTGGGAAAGCCAAAGCGATGCATGCTCACTAATGCATAGACAACCATTCCTAAGGGCCAACCACAAATGCTAAAAGACTCCATCGATATTCAGAGTGCCCGGCGAGTCTTGGGGGAAACTTTTCCATTCTGGCCAAAGGCCCAATAAGATCAAGGCCACTTATTATACCTATTTCATTGAGCCTAAGGTATAAATGCTTCAACAAAGGGTTTTCAGAGACACGGTCTCTAATATCCACTTTTACTATTATTACCTTGAACCTTAACTTACTTGGGAGTGCTAACCATATAGGTACCCTCTAGATCCTCTGTATCAGAGATAAACAACGACAATTCAAGATTAACCTTACAGAGTCTAGAAGCATCAAGATCTCAACCTATGATCTAGTATGTTGTATCACATAATCCTTAGGAGGCTTTGCTCTACCATAGTTTCCTTAATCTCATCCATTTCTTGTTCTGCAGCGAAACATATGAGAATAAAACTTTGAGTTTAGAAGAAATTTCTAGTAAAATTATTTTTGAAGAAAGAATATTGAAAGGTGAGGATAATACTTTATCAAACTCGATGTTTGTTTTTAGAGCAAGGTCGTATATGAAAAAACAATTAATGGGTATGAGATGTTGGAAATATGGAAAGATTAGACATATAAAGTATAAGTGTCCTGATGGGCCAACGTCAGAGAAAGGCTATGAGTCAAATGCTAACAATGTCTCTCTTTCTATGAGAGAGGATGATCTTCTCTGAAAATTATGAAGTGTGTCCTCATTCCACTGTCATTTAGAATGATGAGTTATTTCTAGCGGGTTAACATATGGGCATTTATGGAAAGTGTGTTGTGACATTATGTCGATGGTTGAAGAGCTTCATACTAACATAGAAGTTCCACCATACGTTTTCAACTTGTTTTCAATATGTGAAAATTCTTGAAGTGGTTTAACTTCAAGTGAAGTATACTCTTCTTTAGGTGTAGTATGATATTTTTAAACAGTGATTGTTGCGGAATACAATGTAAATATTCTTGGTGTGATGTAGCTTCAAGTGACTATAATCTTTGTGGTGGAGTATGATTTTCGGTGAAGACAATGAAAGCTAATGTATTATTTTCAATCAAGGTGGAAACTGTTGGGGTTGGTTGAAAATGTACATGTTGAAGAAATCCCGCATCGCTTTGTCTTATAAAGGAAGAGGAAGTCCAAAGCTATTTGGGGTTGGTTGAAAATATACATGTCAAAGAAGTCTCACATCACTTAATTTTGTAAAGGAAGAAGGATTCAAAGGCTTTATAAAAGACTCAAGTTCTTTGTTACATAATAAACTAGTTAAAAGCACTTTGAGCTTGTATTTTTATTTTTATATTTTCTCTAATACTCTTATGTTAGAGTGTTGTGAGGGGTAGTAAAATACTTGCTTTGGAGGGAGTGCTTTGAAGTGCATGTGTATAAGGGCCTAAGTATGGTTGAGGGTAGGTAGTTTATGAGTTGTACCAATTTTTACATAGTGTTATTCTCTAGTTGTCATTTGACAACGGTCGTGATTTTTTCTTCGGTTTTAGAATTTTTATGCTAATCTATTGCGTTTTTATTATGTTTCTATTTTTTATATGATTTTTTTCCAACATTTTTAAATAAGTGTTTTGTTTATGTGTGTTAGTAGTAGTTAGTTTAAAGTTACTTTTGATTAAATTCTGAAATTTTCTCCCTGAAGTCAAAATAAATGACTTGTTAGAAATTTATCTCTAATCAGAAAAATCATTTTATTTTGTCTATTTTTATCTTCTTTGTTTCTCTAGACTAGTTTGTATAGCAAAGTTGATTTAAGGAGGGTATAACTTTTACTGCAACTATCTGATGGCAGAAGAAAGACTATAGTCTCAAATTTGTGGTTAGACAAGCAAGTGAGATCCTCGTGGAAATAAAATCTTAAATGAAAGTCTCTGGATGTTTCTCGAGTACCCAAGGACTTGATGATCATCCTCGGCATTTCAGAAAACAGAAAAGTCAAATTATTATAGAAAATACGGTTGAAGGCGCTTGGGGCATATTTTAACAACTTTTTTTCCCTTTCACTGCTATTATTTTGTGTTTGGGCACCCCTGGTTTGTGCATGGCAAAAACATGTTGTTATATCATTGAAATACAGGCTTTTTTTTTATAGATATTGAGGAAATATTTTTCTATTGTTGAGAGCTGACTTCTACCCTAGAAGAGAAAAGAGAAAAAGAGATTATTAAAACACCATTGAAGAAGAAATTTCAAGAATCATAGTAACACAATTTTCAAAAATAAGAATAATAAAACATCCCAATAATTAAATGGGAGTAAAGAGGGTGACGACTCATGATAAGTACCTAGGATTACCCACAATCTTTGGGAAATCTAAGAAGGTTATTTTCTCGTAGGTAATTGACAAGGTATGGAAGAAAGCTAAAGGGTGGAAAAAAAGTCTTGTCTAGAGATGGCAAGGAGGTATTGGTAAAGTCTATGGCCCAAGATATCCCCACTTACGTGATGATTTATTTCAAGCTTCCCAATAACGTGTGCAAAGAAATTTAGAATATAATGGCAAGGTTCTGGTGGGGATCATCGAAAGAAGATAGGATGATTCACTGGGCTAGCTTGGAGAAGTTGTCTCAAGCTAAAGGTAAATGAGGAATGAGATTTTGTGGCATTGCAGACTTTAATCTGAGTCTTCTTAGTAAACAACTGTGAGGCTTTTCACAGGGGGATCCTCACTCCTCGAACAGGTTTTCAAGAGCTTCTATTATCCTAGAAGTAATATACAGGAAGCCAAGCTAGGATATAGCCACAGTTATGCCTGGAGGAGTATCTTGGGAGCAAGGAACCTGGTAGAGGAAGGTTCCAGGTGGTGTATTGGAAATGGAATAAATGTGAGAGTGCTAAAGGACAAATAGATTCCTCACAATAGACCCAAATTAGTTCAAGATAATTCTAGCTTGGTTGACAAGGAGTTGATGGTTTATGACTTTATTGATGAGAAGTTTCGATGTTGGGATCTGGTGAAGGTTAATGACTAAATCAATCAGAGGGAAGAATCAAGATTCCCTAGCATAACGCTCTCGTGGAACCATTCATAAGACAATTTCATTTGGGAAGTTGAAAAGAACGGTATCTACTTTATCAAATTTGCCTATGATAATCTATGGAACAAGAGAACAGTGAAGCGCTTGGACTCTCACATCAGTTGTTCAAGGATCTTTGGAAGCATATTTGGGAAGATTCTGTGGACACCAGGATAAAGAATTTCATCTGGAGGGTGGCAAAAAAATTCATCCCTGTCAAAGCAAATTTGGTCAAGAAAGGTATTAAAGATTCTCCTGATTGTCCCATATGGCAAAACTCTGTGGAAACTTATGAACATTACTTCTTTGAGTGTAATCTTGTTTGGTTTTCACCCCCTACTGGTCTTTCTATCCCTCCTATCATACCCCAAATTTTACCCCTTGGATGTCATCATCATTGACACAAGCATCTTAGGTCAAGCATCCTTGCATAACTAACCAAACTATCTAGCTTTGTTGTTTTGTTTCTTTGTGAAATTAAGGTTTTATACAAGGGTGTGAAAGCTCTGATTAATCAAGATTTGAAGTAGGGATCAATCATGCAAGTCCCCACACACTTCAAGGGTTCCTATGATACCTTTTGGTTCATCACAAGTCATTTCAAGGGCTTCTTAAGTGAATGAGAGAGATTTTGAGTTTTTCTGATTAAAAAGTCAACTGAGACTCCATAAAAGTCAACTCTTGAGATTTATAGTCAACCATGAGCTTTGCAAGTCTTATTCCATGATCCCATGTGGTTAGATCAATAAAAATCAAGTTGGAATAATAAAATCAGGATATTTGAAGAATTAGGGTTTTATGTGAAAATTTCTAAGTTATAAATACAACATTTTGGAGTGATTTCAAAGCTAAATCCAAGAATATTCCAAACTTTTTTCTTTATCCATCAACATGAAACTTGTATGTCATCTTCTCAGCTTTCTTTTGATACCAATAACAGCTCAAGAGCATGCCTAGAACTCAAGTTACGATGTTTCAAAGTTGAGACCAAAAGTTGTCAAGTTTGGCAAAATCTAGGGCAACATTTTTGCACCAATTTCAAGCCAAGGCTTTATGGGTTTCTTGACCTCAAAACAACTTTTGTTCCATGTGAAATTTATTCCTCTTGATTTAAGCTTTCCATGCATATAAAGAACTCTCCAATTGGATCAAGGAGTCAAAAGTTATGGTGTCTCAAAGTTTGAGGATTTTGGGCACAAGTTAGGCAACCTGCCCAAGTTGCCAAGGCACCACAAGTCATGTTTTTGCTCAACTTGCAAGCTCTCTTTTTGATAGTTCCAAGTTTCAAATCCAAAAGTGTACAATATCAAAGTTGCTCTCTTTTATCTCAGCTTTCTAAGCATCTAAAAAACTCCTCAATTGGAGTTCTACAACTCAAGATATGGTGCGCTGAACATTGTTGTCAAGAGTTGCCAAAGCTTGCCCAAATCATGACCAGGCCACGCGTGCCAAGCCCTATGCCAGAATGTCGGGCCACTTTTTATGTCCATTTTTCATCATGTTATAAGCTCCAAATCAAAAAGTTTTAAACATGAAAGTTGTAAAATTACACCTCAACTTTCCAAAGAACTCAAAATCCCCCCACTTGAGTCATTATTCATAGAGTTATGGTGTGCCAAAATGAGCATCATGGACATGTACATGTCTTGCCACCATGCCAAACATCTTGAACCATTTCTTGTAAGACTTTGCAGCATCCCAAGCTTTGTTTCTAGCGTGTCTAATCTGTCATGAGTGATCCCAAAGATTGCCAAAATAAGCATTCCTTGACCATGATATACAAAAAGGTATTATGACACACGTCATGAAAGCATGAAACAAAAACCTTTGCATCATGTCATTGACCTTCCTTCTCATGTTATGCTGATATTTTTCTGCCATAAACCAACAAAACACATCTCCCAACACCTACGTCTTGGAGCCTAACCCGAGTCACCTCCATGATATGTCATTTTTTTCTTTCTTAAAAACTTGCACCAAAAACAAAACCTTGGAACAAGTTTTTCCTCAAAAAACCTCAAACAACCTCACATATATAGAGAGAAAACCCTAGCAAGAGAAGGAGGTTCTTTAGGACAGAAAAGTTTGAACATAAGAATCACTTCCTTTCTCAAAAACTTTGACTCTTTTGAATCTCAGTTTTAAGAGATCTCCTTCCATTTTCCCACTCTATCCATCATCTTTAAAGGTTTGTGTTACATTTGGTGAATGACCTCACGTGGAAACAGAAGCTATAAAGAGCTTCATTTGAGTAACTCTTCTTCAACCCTTACTCACTTTTTACTGCTAATTTCAATGCATGATTGTCATATTTGGAATGTTGGATTGATATAAAGCATGTTTTCCCGCTCGTTGTTTCATTTTGTATGAGTTTCAATTTGAATACCGTTTTGTTATGGTTGTGTTTAAGGGTGTTAGAGTGAACACATGGAAGAAATGATACCATAATCGAGATCAGCATGAGAAACTGATTGAAGGGGTGTCGTCGTTATTGTGTTTTGTGGAGTTTTACAAGCAACTCCGGTGGTCGTCGCCAGAGAAGACGACCGGAGCTAGGGCTCCGGCGTCTCAGCTGTCCTGCTCGCGTGTCATCTTTGGACTTTTGACTGTGCATGTTGTCAAATGATGTGGTGCTGAGGTGTAGGCCACGTCACTTAATGAAATCCATCCTGGCCTTTTTTTGTGTTGTTGGACTCACATGTTGTTTTTTGTGACATGGGCCTTGGCAGAATGTCTATTCACGCCCCCACTCTTAGCCCAGTTCCATGCTTTAGTTGATTTTCCTTGTTCTGGAAATTGCTTACCACACCCCCTACTCACCTTTGTTTTTTATTATTTTTTATTTTAGTCATTTCTAACTTTATATTTTATTTACTATTTCCTAAACACTTAAAAAATCCACAAAAAAATATATTTTTGATACGTTACTGTTTTAATTGATTTTTAGTTTTTTTTTTGCTACTTTATTTAAATTATTTGGCTTAGTGTGTTTAATAAAATACCCTCAAATTAGGGTTTTTATTTTAAGTGCCTTCCACTTATTTTATTGACTTGATTTTGCCAACATGTGATATTTAATCAAGGGATGTTTGAATATTTTTGTTGGCCATTGATGATGTTGTTTGAATAGTTTTTAGATTGGTTTTTGTTAGGCCTCGATTACTTTGGTACCATGAGCTTGCTAGTTGGTTTTGATGGAGTTTTTGTGTCAATCTTGTAATATATTTTGCATACACATTCTTGAATATTTGGATATGAACTAAAGCTTTGAGTTTAATTTTATTTGGGCATTTTACTATTTTTGGTTGGTGCATCAAATTAGGTTTGTATTGAACATGTTTTGGTGTTTATCTTAACCTAGTTTTTTAGGCATGCTCTTTAAGTGAAATTTCTTAATGATTACTTGCTTGTATCTGGTTTGAAAGCCATGTTTTGACTTCTGACTTCATGATTTCAAAGTGTGTTTACTTTCCCATTTAGTCTTCCTTACATGTCTTGAATGTTTGAGCCCTTGTATGGATGACTTGGTTGAGTTCTTACTTATGGCTTTGTTCATGCCTTGATATGATCCTTGCTATTATTGCTTTTCTAGAAATCATGATGTTGTATATGAGGTTTATATGATGTGTATGCTACTTCCCACTTGGTTTTTGAGTTGTGAGTTCCATGTTTTGAATCATCTTTGCACTTATCTTTGTGTGAGCTAGTTTATGGAAAGTATGCTTATGTTTGAGTGTATGTTTGATATGTTTGAAATATTTTCTTGATAATTTGAGTATGTTGAACATGACATGGTGTAGCTACTTACTTTTTTTAGATTGTTATCTCACTTGGACCTTTTGGTTTTGATACTTTGATTATTGGTGTTGATTATGGTTCCATATTCTGCTTGCCCGTGCTTTATCTATTTACTATAATCTCTTGATATGTCATAATGTTTGATTCTTGCTACTTTATTTATATCATAAGTTGATAATCACCTTTAGCATATGCCTTGTTCATAATGCCATTTCATCCTTGATTGTTATCATTCTTGTTTTAAGATCTATCTTTTAGCTCCTTGTTGTTACAAGTTGTTTGTCCCTCATTCCAAAAGAAAGTATTCCCTTTATTGACTGTCATGTCACATCTAGGGTAGCTTAGCCTACCTCCTACCCTTTACCATATGACCTTGTTAGATTAATTCCCTCGGACTTGTCAGAGCCATTTCCCCTCTTTAACCTAGCCTTAGGTTAGGGTTTGTTAACCCTACGTAAGTATTATTGTTATAAGTACTTACCTTCCCTTCTTGGCCTTGTTAGAGTCAATTGACCTTACAACTTAGAATTGGATGTAGAGTTTGTAAACTCTATCTGAGTACCATTTTTATGAGTACTCATTTTTCCTTTGACTTTGACAGAGTAAACCCTAGTTAGTCTTTCAACTTAGACTTAGAGAGTTTGTTAACTCTGTGTAAGTATCATAGTTATGAATACTTGCTCTCCTTGGAACCTTGACCATAGTCAAGAGTTCCTCACCCTTAGTTAGCTTAACTACAAATGCTTTGATTCCATCCTAGTCAGGATACATAGGCACAAGATGCGATGTCTTGGCGAGCATACTTTATATATGCACTAGGTCTTTACCTTAGCACTAACCTTAGCAAGCAAACTATAGTACACCACAAATACTAACAAGAGGTTCATATAGAGTACTACAGATACTTAGGATGCTAACATATTCCCTAGGTATAACCAACCCCCGAACCTTAGATTCTCGTAGCTTTGTTGTTACATAGCGCACTTAGGATTTTCTTCGATCGTTACCCTTTCCTTTGGATAAATCATAGCTCGGTGGTGAACTTCATGATTTGTGACTAAAGTTAATCAATAGCTTGATATCCGATTCTCACCGCAACACCTCACAATATTGAGGTTCTGTCTTGGTTATATTAGTGGCTCTCAATCTCTGGTCCCTATGGGATTCAGTTGATTTGTTACACGATGTATAATATTTGGTATGGCAAGAACCAAGTGATTTTTAATGCAGGTTGTTTTAATCCCATCTTGATAGTTGAGGAAGTCGTAGACAAAGCCTCTGAGTTCTTCGTAGCAAATTCTACCTTCAAATTTAAGAAGAAACTGGTGGCAACTGTCGAGGCACATAATTTCCAAAAGGATCATATGTTAATACATGTGGATGTTGGCTGCTTTTGAGATGGAACAATAGTTATGGCTTGTGTGTTTATAGGAAAGGATGGGAAGACAATCATTTCGGCCACTAAACGTGAGATCATGGGTGCCTCCTCTGCATTGGCGGAAGCCTTGGCTATAATATGGTCCCTAAAGCTGGCTTTGGACATGAACTTGAAGAATATGTTGGTTTTCTCTGTTGTTCTCACAATGGTGGATTGCATAAACGAGATTGATTTTTTTGCATAACTTGAGCTCATTATCCTGAATTGTATTTCCTTTTGTAATAGTTTTAAGGAGTGTTTATTTGTGTATCTTAATCGCGCCTTTAATGTGCGTGCACATTCTCTTGAGGGATTTGGCCACAATGTAGGTTCTAAAACATGACTTGGAATTTTTCCCTTTGATAGGGGGTTCCCTTTTTTGAATCCTCGTGATCCTTTTTCTAGTGAATGAATGAGTTTTTCCATAAAAGAAATTTAAATATTTACTATGAAGTCAACTAAGAGTTAATAAACAAAGCTCGTGCGGTCATAAACATAAAGACTTATATTCAAACACACATGATAAAAAGTATTTGTTTGTACTTAAATTCAAATTTTTGTAGTCATTAGACCAATTGTATTCTAATTTTTTTTTAGTGATCATACAAAGAAATCTATATTTTTTTTTTTTAAAATTATATAAAATTATAAACGAATGTTTGTCATTAATATATCTTTAACTTTTAAAATATACTAGGGAAATCTAAACGCAGTTCAACAAAATATAGAATTATTGGAAAAATCTTGGGTCAATATGGTAGGTGAATCTAAAAATGATGGTGTTAAAAAAATTGTAGAATCCCCATGATTTTAACCATTTTGATGACAACAATTAATTCTAAATTGTGGTGTTAAAACAAAAGAAGAAGAAGAAAGAATGGCAAACTCTTAAATATACTATCAGTGTTGATATTATTCTACCAGAACAAGGGTAAGTACTTCTAACTCTTTCCAATGAAGTTCCTATTTTAGAATATTAGGGGGAATAACCAATAACACTTCCATAATGACCTTAAAAAGACTCATTAAGAAATTTAATCATGACAATTTCCTCATAGTTGAGATATGGATGAATACAGATGAATCCCTCGTAAACTAAACTAAACCTTAAAGTTTTTACTATCAAAAATATAATTGTCTCCATTCCAAATATCTGGTCTTTGTGTTACATCAATTAGAACTATGAAATTATTAATATAAATGATCAACAAGTGTATTTAGTTATAAGAGAAATGGATATGTGTGTTTGTTTATTTCTACTAACTACATCCAAAGAAGAGATTTGTGTCCGAAATTAGAATCCATCCAACAACTCCAAAATTTTCTTTGGAGTATCATTGGAGATTTTAACACTATTCTATTTGCTCAGAGTATATAGAGGAGTGATCAATGTCTGATTTACATAAATTATATAAGCGCTTATTAACTTATTTTAAAAATAATATATACAAAATCCACCCAAATTATTTATGAAAATTGAGAAAACACTTGTTTATACTTTTCTAGTATGTATTAATTGAAAATAGGTAGAGGAATGTAAAACCACGGTTCAACATGCAAAGGCCAAGGCAGAGAAAAAGCTTGAAAATCTAGACTCGCTAAGCCCAACCATGGACACGTTAAGCATAGAGAAAAGACTAGATTACACGTCTAGGTTCAAGTACTTCAAAGTTAATAAAGGGTTGTTGTGCTAAGAACAGGGGTGGTGCACTTAGTGATCCATGTCGGCTAAGGCCACCCTTCATACAATTAACATTGCTTATGGGAGGTGCGCCTAGTGTTAGGTCCAAAATTTTGCTTATAAATAAAGGTTTCTAATTCATTGAAAAGGGATTTTAGGTGGAGTTAGTTAATACAAAATTAGATTAGGTTTACCTTGGTAAACAATAGGAGAATAAAAGAGGTAACCTGAAGGCGGAAGCGCTGTTCAAGTTACACAGCAGATAGACTTTCAAGATCAACTTCGCGAGATTAGCAGCAGTTACGATGAGTAAGTGTGGCTAAATTCTCTTTGTTGGGGTTAGATGAAGTCATTATATTAATGTATTAAATATTTCAAAGTGTTATATGTAATTCTACTTGTACTTTAATATTTATAACTCTCTAATCTCCAAGCCTATTTTAGCTTTTCTACCTAAAACTTGATTTTATGGTGTGACATGAAATTGAAAGGTGGTTGTCATTATTAGATCCAAGATAATCATTAATAGGATACTATTGACTAGACATATGGTTAAGTTCAATATTTACATGTACTGTAGTGAGATCGATGTAGAGTCTTGCTGCTTTATAATTGTTGAAATGTAATATTTTGTGTTGGTTAATAGATCAATATAGTGGCTATTAAGTATGCAATGATCTCTATGCGTTGAGGTTGACAACATATACAAATAACATAAGTAATTGCTAGTATTAATAGCTGAGTAAAGAGTCATATTAATGACATGTGGATATGCATGACAAATACATAATGACAAAATCTATCTCTAGTAAGTTATCTTACTATTAATTTTTTCTTTTTCAATTTTACTTTTGGTCAATTATTTTTTTCTTTTTACTTTCATGCATCAAACCAAATATAAAGCGCTTCTCGAATTCAAATCTTAAAAGTCGTTGCACGGTCTTTGAAAACCACAAATCTCTAAAGATGCAATAATTATAAAAATTACTTTTGTTTCACATCAAATAAGGAGCTCACTGATAGCAGACCCATTAGAAAGAGGAACCAACCCAAGTGGATGAAAGATTTTTATAATTAATTATGTTAGTTATATGTTTAATTTAAATATTGTTTCTATTCATGGGCTAGGCCCATTGGATTCACTAGAACATCCAGTCTCTTATTTTGTATTTAAAAGACCACTTTGGCTACAACAAGGGATATGAAATGAGAAAAGTGTTATTTTACTTTTATCTTCTTCAATTACTCTCAATTTAGTAACCCTAGATCTTAGAAATATATATTGTTAGAAACCTTCTTATCAAATTGGTGCTTTCATCCCTTGGATTCATGGCCCCTCAACCCAAACCACCCAACCCTAAAGACATCATTGATGAAGCTGTCCAAGCAGCTCATACTCACCTTGATCTGGCATTAAATCGAACCCAACAGCAAATCGATGAAAGGTTCGACAAAAGTTCTGCAGATCTGGAGCTGCTTCACACGCGAATGGACAATGAAAAGCAAATCTCTGATTCCCATTATGACAACATGATGGCTCTGCTGCAAAAACTGATTACTCAAAAAGAGCAACAGCAGCGAAACCCTCCTTCCATATCAACGCCTTCCTCTTCAGGTATCACACACACTCCCCCTAATTTTTCCCAAACTACCATGCCTCTCTCCTCCCGTCACGTACCACCAACCTTATCCCCCCTATTACACTCAATCTCCATCCAACAACCCTCTCTGTCCAGCAGCATTTTTCGACCCACACCACTTCCCCCACCCAGATTTTTTGCCTCTTCCCCACCCCTCCACAATTCCCCTACTACGTTACCTTTCCAACCAACCTATACAGCTCCTGTATTTCATACTCCGAACTATTCTACGCTCCACTCAACCACACCACTACCCCCATTCCGAACCCCAAAACTAGAATTATCCATGTTTGACGGCTCTAACCCTTTGGAATGGTTATTCCAAGCCGACCAATTTTTTGATTTTTATCAACTCCCACCTGAACATTGACTTGCTATGATATCTTTTTATATGAAAGGTGAAGCCTTATGTTGGTTCAAGTGGATGTACCAAAGTCATCTTTTAACTGATTGGACTGCTTTTACCAGAGCTTTGGAATTGCGTTTCGGGCCATCCACATATATTAATCATCAAGCAGAACTATTTAAGTTAACACAGACTGGGACAGTTGTGGAATATCAAGCTGCGTTTGAAAAATTAGGTACGCAGGTGATTGGCTTACCTCAGGATGCTATCCTGAATTGTTTCATTTCAGGTTTAAGGTCGAAGATTTAGAATGAGATTGCTATCCTCAAACCGGTTTCTATTTCCCAGGCGATTGGCCTCGCGAAGTTAATTGAATCAAAAATCAAAGATTCCAAACCTTAATACCACAGACCTTTTCCACCTCCATTACCAAAACTTACTCCTGCCCCAGCAAGTCAAATCCACAATACACCTCCACTTAAATCCCCAACCAACCAAACTACCTATTAGACGATTGTCCAACGCTCAACTTCAAGAGCGCAGGGCACAAGGCTTGTGCTTTAATTGCGATGAAAAATTCATTCCAGGCCATAAATGCTCCACTGGAAAATTTTTGCTCCTAATGGTAGACGACGATGTTGTCTCGGAAGAGGAGTCCAACATAATTCCTGAGCCCATTTCACCAACCCCAGACATTGACGACACATATTTTCAACTATCCCCACAAGCAGCAAATGGCCAGTTTTCACCAAAGACTCTGAAATTTAAAGGACAAATTCATGGCCTTCCGGTGTCAGTTTTAATTGACACAGGCAACACCCACAACATTCTCCAGCCGCGTATTGCCCACCATCTACGCTTAACCATCAACCCCATCCCCAACTTCTCTGTCATGGTTGGAAATGGCTCTAAACTATCATGCTCAGGACTATGCCCACACGTCCCTATCACCCTACAAAACCACCTTTTCACTATTCCCTTCCATTTAATACCCATTGAAGGCGCAGACGTCGTTTTGGGCATGGAATGGTTGCGCACCCTTGGGCCACTCCTCGCAGATTTTTCTATCCCAAAAATCTCTTTTACATACCAGACACCTGAAATCACCATCACAGGGGACCCTAAATCCCCTCCCTTACACTCTTCTTACAACCATATATGACATCTTCTCCAAACAGACTTTGTTGCCTCTATCCACTTACTTCTTTATCAACCACCACCTGAGTCCAATTCCCTCAAACCTGCCAATCCACTCAATTCATTACCTACATCGCTTCCCCAACAAATCACCACTATACTTCACTCATTTGCAGCAATTTTCAACCAGCCGCACGGCCTACCTCCCCCAAGGCCTCATGACCACCACATCCCAATTCTTCCCAACAACCCTCCTGTCAATGTGAAACCGTACCGATATCCTCATTCTCAAAAAGATATCATGACTTCAATCATACAAGATATGCTACACGAAGGAATCATTAAACCTAGCAACAACCCTTACTCCTCACCCGTTCTCCTAGTTCGCAAGAAAGACGGCTCATGGCGCTTCTGCGTCGACTATCGTGCTTTGAATGCGGTAACTATTAAAGACCGGTTTCGAATACCCACAGTTGATGAACTCTTTGATGAGTTGGGTTCTGCCACTATATTTTCTAAGATCGATTTACGCTCGGGTTACCATCAGATTTGGGTTAACCCAAATGACACTCACAAAACTGCTTTCAGAACGTTTAATGGTCACTATGAGTTTCTAGTCATGCCTTTTGGCTTGACAAACGCACCAAGTTCTTTTCAGTCGGCTATGAATGATTTACTTCGCCCATATTTACGCCGGTTTGTTTTAGTGTTCTTTGATGATATTTTAATTTATAGTTCCAGTGTTTCTGATCATGCTATTCATTTAAAACTCATCCTAGAATTATTGTTGGCTAACCAATTTTATGCGAAGTTCTCCAAGTGTATTTTTTCTGTTCCTAGTGTTGATTATTTAGGACATATTATCTCACGGGATGGTGTCACCCCTGATCCAACTAAAATCCAAGCTATTCTTGATTGGCCAACACCACGTTCACTCACGGCTCTCAGAGGATTCCTGGGCCTCACCGGTTTTTATCGACGATTTGTTCGTCATTACGCCACTCTCGCCGCTCCGCTCACCGATTTGTTACGTTCCATTAAGTTACATTGGAGTACAGCCGCGGATTCCGCGTTTACAAAATTGAAACAACACTTGACTACAACTCCTATCCTAAGTCTTCCAAATTTCTCTCAACTCTTCATCTTGGAGACTGATGCTTCAGCAGTTGCTGTTGGTGCTGTTCTTTCTCAGCAGGGTCACCCTTTGGCCTTTTTCAGTAAGAAGATGTGCAACCGGCTTCAGGCTTCCTCCGTCTATGTCCGCGAAATGTATGCCATCACGGAAGTTGTAAAGAAATGGCGCCAATACTTGATTGGTCGACACTTCCATATTTACACTGATAAAAAAAGTTTGAAGAATTTGTTAGTTCAGACTATTCAGACACCTGAACAACAAAAGTGGGCGGCAAAATTACAAGGCTTTGATTTTGACATTTTTTACAAACCTGGCAAATTTAACCAAGTCGCCGATGCCTTAAGCCGCATTTACTCCGATGAAGCCGCCATGTTCTTCTCAATCTCTTCCCCTATCCTTCAACTGATCGCCCACCTCAGACAATATTACAAGAACCAACCTGAAGGAAAAAAACTTGTCACAAATCTATTAGCCGAGAACGACCATCAGGTTCTCTTTTACTTCAAGGATGACTTGTTGTACTATAAAGATAAAATCTTTATACCTTCTGTTGAAAACTTGAGACACAAAATCTTGAACGAATATCACTCTACACCTATAGCTGGCCACTCTGGACTTCAACCTACCCTTGCTAGGGTCTCTAGTGCATTTCTTTGGCCAGGTATCTACAAGGACACAAAAGAATTTGTTAAAACCTGTTCAATCTGTCAAAAGAATAAATATAGCACCAAGAAGAAACAAGGACTACTGCAACCTTTACTAATTCCGAACCAGGTCTGGGAAGACTTAACGATGGACTTCATTACTCACTTGCCAGTTTCTTTTGGCCATACTGTAATCTGGGTGATTTGCGACCGTCTCAGCAAATTCTGTCATTTTATTGGACTCCCAACAAAGTTCACTGCAAAAGACTTAGCTCTCAGATTCTCGGTTGAGATTTTCCGCCTTCATGGGATACCACGCACAATTATTTCTGATCGTGACCCCCTTTTTCTTAGCAACTTTTGGAAGGAATTGTTCAAGGCACAAGGCACCACCTTGAAATACAGCACCGCATACCACCCTGAAACGGACGGACAAACAGAGGTAGTCAACAGATGTTTGGAAACCTATCTACGTTGTTTTGCTAGTGAACAACCAAAGAAATGGTTTCATTACTTACATTTAGCAGAACTATGGCACAACACGGCGTTTCACAGCTCCATCAAGATGTCTCCATTCGAAGCTCTCTATGGTCGGCCTCCACCTCCTTTTCCCCACTACGACCCAGGATCCTCCTCTATGGTCTTGGTGGACTCCTCCTTACAAAGCAGGGAAGAAATTATTAATATTTTAAAACGAAATCTAGAGAAGAGTAGATCGGACATGCAAACTGAAAGCAACAAAAAACGTCAAAGCGTTACCTTTACAGAAGGAGAGTGGGTTTTACTTCGCCTTCAGCCATACCGTCAGAACTCTGTGCAGCAACGCGCCTCTACCAAACTTACTAAACGTTTCTTCGGACCCTTCAAGGTTCTTCACCGGATCGGAAGTGTTGCCTACCATTTGGACCTCCCGGACACATCTCGCATCCACCCCGTCTTCCATGTATCCCAACTTCGTCCGTTCCATGGTAGGAATCCAGATTTACAGCTCCATCCACTTCCTGTTGACGACGCCACCTCCAACGAACAAGATCTGCCGCATGCATCATCGTTTGAGAACTTAGTTGCCAACCATCGTTCAACCGCACCAGAAGCTCCGTCACACCATGATTCTGGTACGAGGGTGGAATATGTTGAAAAGAAAAGTGAAAGAATGGATGAAGAAGTTGTTAAGTCTAAAGGAAGACATGCGTCTTTGAAAAATTTTCAGAACGAGAGAGATAATGAGGAGAGAAGTTCTCAGAAAGAAGTTTTGAATGAAACTGTTTCCAAAGTCATCAATGCAAAGCCTTCCCAAGATAGCTTTACACCTCCCCAAGCATGCATCGAGCCACGTGCACTTCCTAACCCACTTATCTCTACATGCATACAACCACTTGTCCCTTCCACCGCTTCAACTTCCCCAAGTGCTTCCCAGCTGGACTCCACTACTCCATTTCCAATTAATTCCAATCCGTTGGGCCAAACAGTTGGGCTTCGTAAAAGGACATCTATCTCCAACTCACCATTCATTAAGTCTCTCAATGCCAACCTTGAGGACAAGGTTGAAAGTGGGCCGGAAAGTAGTGATAGCAGGCCCATTAGAAAGAGGAACCAACCCAAGTGGATGAAAGATTTTTATAATTAATTATGTTAGTTATATGTTTAATTTAAATATTGTTTCTATTCATGGGCTAGGCCCATTGGATTCACTAGAACATCCAGTCTCTTATTTTGTATTTAAAAGACCACTTTGGCTACAACAAGGGATATGAAATGAGAAAAGTGTTATTTTACTTTTATCTTCTTCAATTACTCTCAATTTAGTAACCCTAGATCTTAGAAATATATATTGTTAGAAACCTTCTTATCACTCACTCTCTAGCTAGGCCTCTAATCATTCACTTCCAAAACTGGTCTGACATTAAATATTTGCTTCATCACACTAAAATAAGACTAGACATAGATATTTGTAATAAGAAATGTTTGATCTTTAATACCAATATTTCTTGTTCCATTTTCACTAAAAATAATTGTGATTATTTCAATATCCTTCTCAATTTTTATTATCAAGAAGTTAGAGTAGTTTCTCAATTCAAATTTATGAAGATGTGGTATGAGCATCAGAACTACATTAATGCCATCAAGAATGGTTAAAATAATAAAATTATTGGATTCCACATAAAGCTTATCAAATATCACCTAAAGTCTTGGAACAAAACCACCTTTAGCCACATTCACATTTACCTCAACCAAGCTTCTTCTAGACATGAAGATGTTCATACCAAATTCAATTAGATATCCCTCATATGAGCTCCTGCATATTTAATCTCTAACCATGTCTCTAGTTACATTGAGAAATAGTTCATAGCTCTCTTTAACTTCAATTTAAAAGTTATTTCAAGAATTCTCGCTGATTGAATATCATCATGTGTAACCTTGTTTTGATTAACCTAAAAGGATTTATAAAAGACAGAAACATATAAGACTGTATTTGTGTGACCTTTGAATTTATTAATGTTTGCACAACAGATCTTTTGGATGAAATCTTTCCATCAAAGTTGAAATGTGAAAAGTGTTTGATACCAATGATTGAGAGATTTTGCTAAAAGTCCTTAGGAAGAGCGTAATTTCTCTGTTGTTGTTATGCCTTGTTGAAGAAGTTTTGAGTAATGGCATCATAAAGATGGTTGACCAAGGTGCAATAAATTAAACTAATTAAAGGCTCTTCAGGATCTTTATGGCCCTTATACATCATGTATGCAGATGATATATAATAATATTTTTTTCAAAGGTATAAATGCAAACCTCCATAAATAGAACTAGTGTTTATATAACTCACACATACTTGTGTTAGATGAGGGCAACGATTTAGTGTGGGTGAATAGATCGTAAATAATTTTTTTTATTAAAAAACTATTTTAAAATTTATTTACTGTGACAAGCGAAAGCAATTCCGAATTACCAATTGTCTATTCCGAACCGTTATTGGGAGAATAAAATGTGTATTAAACCGTAATAAAACATATTAAAATGATGAGAAAGCAAATCAATATGTTTTTCAAAATAACGTTTGAACAATCTCACACTTTGATGATCAATTTTCAATGAAATTTAGAAACAAAAACTGACTAAGACAATTTGTCAAACACTTGATGTGTAATAAACACCAAGTTGATTTTCCTTTGTGCTGATGATGTGAAAAGCCAATTGCAATTATTTAGATTGCAATTATCTTACTAGAAAACAATTTGAAATGTGTCAACATAAACATAATTATCAATGTAGGAGATTATACACAAATTGAAATCACAAATTAAGAGAGAGAGAGAGAGAGAGAGAGAGAGAGAGAGAGAGAGAGAGAGAGAGAGAGAGAGAGAGAGAGAGAGAGAGAGAGAGAGAGAGAGAGAGAGAGAGAGAGAGAGAGAGAGAGAATGATTTGTTTATGCAATTTCCCAATTATCCTCACTATGGGTATGCCTTCTCCAAATTCCAAATGGAATTGATATACTCAATTAACCTTTGCAATTGTTGTTAGAACACAGATTGGTGTTTCTTATATCTCTATGTTTTGATGATAACTTTTATGGAATTTTGTATTAAGAAAGTATACACTCTAAAATTTGTTCGAGTATTATTGTTTCAGGTATAAAATTAAATACTCTTAAAGAAGCAAAATACATAAGTACAAAGAAACTATGCAAGGCTCTGAAGCATCAGATGCAAGACTATCATAAGATTCTGAAGCGCTGCCAGAAGGATTTGAAACATAAGCTACAGAATGATCTGAAGCGTCAATGAAAGAAGTGTACAAAAGTTGAAAGCTCTAATCTAATCAGACTCTGAAGTTCTTTTCACTGCAAGTTCAGAGGCTTTGATAACCAGACTCTTATCATTAATTTTCACGCTCAAGCACATAATGCTGCAAACTCTGATGAAGACTCTGATCAAGATTGAGACTCTAATATATTTAGATCTGATCATCTATCAAGGCTCTGATCATCTCATTCATTTTAGCTCTGATCATCTCATTCATTTTAGCTCTGATCATCTTAAATTATTTCATTCCTTTAAGCTTGCTCTGAAGTGCAGATTATGAAGACTTCATCTTGAAGGAAGCTTGTTGAAGAAGCTGTAAAACTTGATTAGACGTGGTGCTACTTCCAAAGTAACCAACGGCTAACTTGTCCAAAGAAGTGACGTGGTGCAAATCCCAAGGCTTCTAAAACCATACCTTTCTGCAGAAAGCATATCTCTGCCCATACTTTTGGTGATGAAAAGTCTCACAAATTTAATATTATATACAGCTGCACATCACTCAAAGAAATTTGGAAAAGCTATAAAAGGGGTACTTCTACAACATTTTGAGGTTGCTAATTCACTACTCACCATTTGCTCATTGCTAGATCACTCAGAAAGAAATTCTCATACACGCTTGATTCACCAAAGAGAAAATATCACAAAGATCTTATTCATTTGATCTCTCATAAAACTGTATAGTTTTTGTTGTACTTAATCTTAAGTGTAAACATCACAGTTGTGATACAGCTTATTAGAAGCATTCAAACACTTGTTAGTTTATATTAACTTGTTAGTTTACATTAATTTGTAAGAAGTTCCTTAAGAAGACCAAGGTGTGGTCAGTAGTTCTTGAGAAGACTAAGACAGTTGTTCTTAGTGCTTTCTATTGTAATCAGTTGATCAATAGTGGATTAAGTCCTTGTAGAGAAAGGCAAATCATCTTTGATAAGGTGGACTGGAGTAGTTGAGTTCAACGAACCAGGATAAAAATCTTGAGTTGTTTTTTATTGCCATATTTCTTAAAACTCTTACTCAACCCCCCCCCCCCCCCTTCTAAGTGTTTTTCTCACCTTCAGTTGGCATCAGAGCTCCGGTTCTATTTGTGCTATCACTTAACCGTGACCAGAAAAGATCCAGTGGGAAAAAATCTTGATACTCTTGGTTGATATTCATTATGGCTGCTGAAATTTCAACACCCAACAACAACAAATATGAAGAAAGAGTCAGCACAAAACCTCCCATGTTTGATGGAGAGAAATTTGATTACTGGAAAGATAGACTGGAAAGTTTCTTTCTAGGATTTGATGCTGATCTTTGGGACTTAGTTATTGATGGATATGTTCATCCCACTGATGGGAATGGAAAGAAAGTTGACAGAAAATCAATGAGTGAGGAGCAAAAGAAGGAATTCAGAAATCACCACAAGGCTAGAACTATCTTGCTAAATGCTATATCTCATACTGAGTATGAGAAAATAACCAACAAAGAAACTGCCTTTGATATATTTGAATCCCTGAAGATGACTCATGAAGGGAACTCTCAAGTTAAAGAAACCAAGGCTTTGGCGCTGATCCAGAAGTATGAAGCTTTCAAGATGGAAGAATCTGAATCTATTGAAGCAATGTTTTCCAGATTCCAGATTCTTACTGCTGGTCTAAAGGTTCTGGACAAGGGTTACTCTACAGCAGATCATGTCAAGAAAATAATCAGAAGCTTTCCAACCAGATGGAGACCCATGATCACTGCTCTGAAGCTGACAAAGGATATGAACAAGATTAGCTGGAGGAACTAATCAGTTCTCTAAGGAGTCATGAGATTGAACTAGAGGAAGATGAGCCTCTAAAGAAAGGTAAGTCAATTGCGTTAAAATCTAATAAAGTTGTTAAAGCATTGCAGGTATTAGAAGAAAGCTCTGAAGAGTCTGCTTCTGAAGATTAAGAAGAATTATCCTTGCTGTCCAAAAGAATCAACAAACTCTGGAAGAATAAGCAAAGGAAGTTCAAGAACTTTAGAAAACTAGATCAACACAAAGAATCTTCTGGGCACAGAAGATCTGGAGAACACTATGGGTACAGAAGATCTGGAGAATCCTCTGGACACAGGCGATCTAGAAAAAGAGAGGTTGTTTCCTATGAATGCAAAGAACCTGGGCACTAAAAGAGTGAATGTCCAAAGCTTCAGAAGGAGAACCCAAAAAGAAAGTCAGATCACAAAAAGAAAGTTCTGATGGCTACCTGGGATGACTAAGATGCATATGATTCGTCATCAGAGTCAGAAGAGGAATGTGAAAATGTAGCATTCATGGCTGACATTGAAGACAGTGCTGAATCATCTGGATCAGAATTAGAATCTGATTCTGAGGAGGTATTTGCTGAACTTTCTAGACAGGAACTTGTTGAAAGTTTATCTGATACTCTTGAAAACTATAGCAAAGTTAAACTCAAATACAAAACGCTTCTAAAGCATATTGAATTTGAGAGTAACAAGTTTGAATCAGAAATAGCTGAACTAAAAGCTGAAAATCTTAAATTGGAAAATAATTTAGAATCTGCTCAACTAAACTCTGATTCAAAATCTGAATCATGCTCTAAAAATATTTTACAAGAGTATGACTATAGTTTCAGAAAGTTTCTAACTAAAAGCCTAGATAGAAGCAAAATGGCTTCAATGATCTATGGTATTAGCAGAAACTACAGAAAAGGTGTTGGATATAAATCTTTCTCTTATGAAGATTCAAATCCAAAATCTGTAGATAAACTGGATATCAAGTATCCTCCTTTATATTCTCAGTTTACATTTGGTCACTTAAATGATATTAAACACACAAGTTCTAATCAGAACAAACCTGTGTTTAATAAATCTAAAGCTAATCAGAACAAGCCTTATGTTGAAAGACAAAAGTTCAGAAAAAGCTTTAAGGCAACTAACCAAAAAGGACCTAAGAAAATATGGGTACCTAAGGATAAGATAATCTATGTTGCAGACATCCTTAGCAGCAAAGTCAAGACTCCAGTCATGGTACCTGGACTCTGGATGCTCACGAAATATGACGGGAAAAAGGTCTATGTTCCAAAGTCTGAAGCTTAGATCTGGAGGAGATGTCAAGTTTGGAGGGAATCAGAAGGGCAAGATAATTGGCTCTGGAACCATAGGCAATGGTAAACTTCCTTCCATAACTAATGTCTTGCTTGTTGAAGGATTAGCTCATAATCTATTGTCCATAAGTCAATTAAGTGACAATGGTTATGACATAATCTTTAATCAAAAGTGTTGCAAAGCTGTTAGTCAAAAGGATGGGTCAATCATCTTTAATGGTAAAAGGAAAAACAATATTTATAAAATTAGTCTTTCAAAACTTAAGGTTCAGAATGTTAAATGCCTTATGTCTGTTAGTGAGGAGCAATGGGTCTGGCACAGAAGATTGGGTCATATTAATATGAGACGTATATCTCAGATTAATAAGCTTAATTTGGTCAGAGGACTTCCTAATCTGAAGTTCAACTCAGATGCTCTTTGTGAAGCATCTCAGAAAGGAAAATTTTCAAAATCATCTTTCAAATCCAAAAATGTTGTTTCAACTTCAAAACCATTAGAGTTACTTCACATTGATCTGTTTGGACCAGTGAAAACTGCATCCATCAGAGGCAAGAAGTATGGATTAGTCATTATTGATGACTACAGCAGATGGACATGGGTAAAATTCCTAAAACACAAGGATGAGTCACACTCTGTGTTCTTTGACTTCTGCAAACAAGTCCAAACTGAAAAAGATTTCAAAATTGTTAAAGTCAGAAGTGATCATGGTGGGGAATTTGAAAACAAACATTTTGAAAAATATTTTAATGAAAATGGCATTGCTCATGATTCCTCCTGTCCTAGAACTCCACAAAAGAATGGAGCCGTAGAGAGGAAAAATAGAACTTTGCAAGACATGGCCAGAACCATGATCAATGACACTAACATGGCAAAACATTTTTGGGCAGAGGAAATTAACACAACATGTTACATTCAGAACAGAGTGTCTATTAGACCTATTCTGGAAAAGACTCCTTATGAATTGTGGAGGAATACAAAGCCAAACATTTATTATTTCCATCCTTTTGGATGTATTTGTTTTATGCTGAACACTAAAGAGAATCTTAACAAGTTTGATTCTAAAGCACAAAAGTGTTTCATGCTTGGATATTTTGAACGCTCTAAAGGCTACAGAGTATACAATACTGAGACACAGATTGTGGAGGAATCTATACATGTTAGATTTGATGATAAGCTTGGCAATCAAAAGCCAAAGCAGATTGAAAACTATGCAGATGGAGAAGTTATTCTCATAGAATCTGAGAAGTCAGAGGTAGAGAAAGCTCAAGAAGAAGCTACACCAGATGCAACTCCATTAGCTGCTCAAATGAATAACATGAATATTTCTGAAGAACCAACAGTTAAAGGATCATCCAAAATCAAAGCTTCTCATCCAGAAGAAATGATTATTGGGAAGAAAGATGACCCTATAAGAACAAGGTCATTTATCAGATCATCTGGAACATCACTTCTTAGGTTGGTGTCTATTATTGAACCAACATCTGTGGATGAGGCTCTGAGTGACAATGATTGGATACTTGCAATGCAAGATGAGCTGAATCAATTTACAAGAAATGATGTGTGGGATCTGGTTCCTAGACCAAAAGGTTTCAACATTATTGGAACAAAGTGGGTATTCAGAAATAAACTAAATGAGCAAGGAGAAGTTTTTAGGAATAAAGCAAGGTTAGTAGCTCAAGGTTACAATCAACAAGAAGGAATTGATTACACTGAAACTTATGCTCCAGTAGCAAGGTTAGAATCTATACGCCTTCTTATTTCATTTGCTGCACAACATAACATCACTCTATATCAGATGGATGTTAAGAGTGCCTTCTTAAATGGCATTATAGAAGAAGAAGTTTATGTCCATCAACCTCCTGGTTTTGAAAGTGATAAATTTCCAGATCATGTTTTCAAACTCAAAAAATCTCTTTATGGTTTGAAACAAGCTCCCAGAGCTTGGTATGAAAGATTAAGTAATTTTCTTCTGGAAAAGAACTTTATCAGAGGCAAAGTGGACACAACTCTTTTCTGTAAAACATTTAAGATTTACTAGTGTGTCAAATTTATGTGGATGATATTATTTTTAGATCTACCAATATTATGCTGGGAAAGGAGTTTGCTTTGTCTATGCAGGCTGAATTTGAAATGAGCATGATGGGAGAACTTAGATTCTTTCTAGGAATCCAAGTAAATCAGACTCCAGAATGCACATATATTCACCAGACTAAATATGTCAAAGAGCTTCTGAAGAAATTCAATCTGAATGAAAGCAAATTGGCAAAGACTCCAATGCATCCTACAAGCACACTTGGTAAGAAAGAGGTAAGTAAGAAAGTTGATCAAAAACTTTACAGAGGTATGATTGGATCTCTCTTATATTTGACTACTTCAAGACCTGATATTTTATTCAGTGTGTGTCTGTGTGCTAGATTCCAATCAGATCCTAGAGAATCTCACTTAACAGCTGTTAAGAGGATTCTAAGGTATCTGAAAGGTACTACTAATGTGGGTCTGTGTTACAGAAGATCTGATGAGTATAAATTAGTTGGATTCTGTGATGCTGACTATGCTGGAGACAGAGTAGAACATAAAAGTACTTCTGGAAGCTGTCAATTTATTGGAAGTCATCTGATCTCTTGGTTCAGCAAGAAGCAACCCACAATTGCACTTTCAACAACAGAGGCAGAGTATATAGCTGCTGCTAGTTGTAGCACCCAGATGCTCTAGATGAAAAGTCAACTGGAAGATTATCAGATTTTTGAGAGTAACATTTCTATCTTCTGTGATAATACTTCTGCTATATGCTTATCTAAAAAACCCTATTTTACACTCTAAAGCTAAGCATATAGAGATTAAACATCATTTCATCAAAGACTATGTTCAGAAGGGAATTATAAATTTAAACTTTGTAGATATAGATCATCAGTGGGTTGATATCTTTACAAAACCCCTTGCTAAAGATAGATTTAAATTTATTCTGAAAAATATAAGTATGGACTTCTGTCCAGAATAAAATATTCATCAGATGAAATTTTTCCTCAGATGATAAATGTCTAAACTCTGAAGTATTTCTTCATTTCAATTCTGTGTTTATTTATTTGTGTGTAAATCTGAACTAACAAGGCTCAGAGGATCTGAACGTTGCCTAACGTTTCATTTTTCAAAGAGTTTCAGAGGCACATGCAAGCAAACACGTGTAGCTCAGAATCTGGAAAGGTAGAGTGCACCATACTGAATTGACGTTTGAGGTATTGCTTTGAAAATCCAAAATCTCTTGATTTTCCCCCCTTCTGTCAGAATCTTAAATGCTTGATATGATTTTATTCCTTGCATTAATTGCTTGATATGATTATGTTTCACTTCATTCAATGCTTGTGTGTACGCGTGAGATTGTGTATCTTTTTGCATGCCCTAAATTGCTCTATAAATTTTCACAACACTTCACAAATCACACTTTACACTCTCTTCACCTCTCATATGCATTTCTGTCTTCTCTATTGTTTCCATCTTATTTCAAAACCCAAAACCTCTCGTAAACCCAGACGCATCTCAAGAACTTCAATGGCCTCACCATCTTCAACATCTGCTCAGATGCAAACTTCAACTGTTGCTGCATCATCTCCAAATGCTGCTGGTTCTTCCCAAACTGATGTTGTGTACAAGGCACCTGTGAGAACTCTTCTCACTCCAATCAAAGACCTTGAAGTTCTGTGTGAGAACTTTGTGGACTTTGAATCCATCAAAGAAAATGGTTTTGATCTCTGTTCAACCATCAAAACTCAGAACTGGGAAAGGTATTTTGACAGGATGATGGGTCTTGTTTATCCAACTTTGGTGAAGGAATTCTGGATACACGCTCAAGTTTGCCCTAAGTTCATTCATTCTTCTTTTCTTGGGAAGGAAATTGTCATCACTGAAAAATTAATCAGACAACTACTAGAGTATAAGGAAACTGATGGAATCACAAGTATGGCTACTGATCGTGTGGATTTGGCTGACATTTTTCAAGAAGTTTGTGTTTCTGGGGAACCATCCAACAAGGTCAGAAATCTGAAGCCTGTTTACAGAATCTGGGCTAAGATTTTCATGAGTTCTATCTTTCATAGGAAATCTTCTAACTCACCAGATTATGTGAACTCAGAACAAATGTACTTCATGTTCTGTATGAGTAAAGGAAAGAAGGTGGATTTACCTTATCTTCTGTTCAGTCATCTTCTGAACCATATCAAAGAAACAAGAGATGAAGTAAGGGTTAAAGCTGGAAAAATCAGAACTTGGATTCCTATGGGAAGACTGATATCAGACATTCTAACTGAGAATGGTCTTGTGAAACATTTGTTTGATGTTGGAGTGACAGATGATTTGTCCTATGTTATAGGATCTGTCATCAATGGGAACACTCTGAAAAGAATGAAGGTCATTTCAGAGCTTGCTGGAAAACCCAAGAAATTTAACTCTGGAGAAGTCAGCAGAAGGAGAATTCCTTTGGCAAATTTTCCTATGTTCAGTGCTGATGAACCTAGGAACATCATTCTGACATTCATTACTGATTGTTTGAAGAATGGTATCCCTCTGCCTGCTAACATAGTTCAGAAGGAATGAGAAGTTCTGCCAAATCTTCTGAGAGAAAGGTGCAAGAAGAGGAAAGCTGAGGAAGGATCTGTTGCACAACCCAAGAGGAAAGCCTCTGATGCTGCTAACAAACCTGAGAAGGACAAGAAGCAGAAGGAAAATCCTCCAGAAGCTACTGTGGAAGAAATTAGAGAAACAATTCAACAGGTATTAACATCTGATCCTAAACCATCTGTACCTTCACCCTCACCTTCACCTCCACCATCTCCTCCTCAACCATCTGAAACTCATTCATCTGAACCCATTTCATCTCCTCACAAACATTCTCAACCATCTTCTGTTCAACTACCATCTGAACCCCCTCAACAGAAATCTTCTGAACAACAACCCCCTCAACAAACACAATTTGAACCACAAAAACAACAATCCTCTGAACAACAAACACAATTTGAACAACAAAAACAATCTGAACCACTATCTTCTACTCAACCACCAGAAGAACCAATCATCCAAAATCCTGAACCATCTGTCCAACAACCATCTGAAGACATTCTGGATGTGCAACCTATTGCAACCATGTATGTCCTCTCTTCAACTTCATGTCATTCAACTGAATCATCTGATTCTGATGAATTTGAAGTCCCCTCACCAACTAGCTTACAAATTCCTGATCCTTATAAACCATTACCATCTGACCTACCTGCATCTGACAACCCTCTTCGCTTCAAATTCAACTTCACAGATTTTATACCACCCTCATCTGATGTTGTTACATCAACACCATCTGATGGTGACACCTCTACTCCTCAACTCCCCATACCACAAACATCCATACCACAACCATCTGAACCACAACCATCCATACCCCAACAATCTGAACAACCACCATCTGAACAACCATCATCTGATCACCCACCTCCTGAACAAAACTAAACACCTCCTGAACCATCACAACCAGTCACCATAGAAGACTTCCTGAACCCCAAACCTAGATCAGATGTTTCTACTCTGTTCAAGAATTTCAAGAAGGAACTACATATGGGGATTGCTTCTTTGGAGAAGGAGTGCATGGCTAGTATGGATCCTGCTGAATCTGAAGTTTCCTGGAACAGATTCATCTCTAAGTTCAACTCTGCTGCATCTGACCTCAGAACACTCTGTGTTGATGATGCAAAGGCAAAGTTTGCTGAAATGGTCAAACAGAATCTGCTGAGCATTATCACAACCCCAGTGCTTCTTCTGGAAGATGCTCCTGCTGAAGATTCTGCAATGATAGAAGATACTCCTGCATCTGACATGGAGATTGATCATCCAATGGCAACTGCATCTGCTTCTGAACCTTCTGCATCTGAGATGAAAACTGAGATTCCAGATGTTGTCCAAGAAGTCAATGAAATCAGAACATGGATGATAAAATAGGAACAGACTACTAAAGAGATCAAGACTTGGATGGCCAAGCAAGAAGAGTTCACTGCTAAGATTACGGATCTTCTGACCTTGATTGCTTCTCGCCAGCCCTAGTTTTCTTTTCCATGTCTTTGCATTCTTGTTTTGCACTTGTTTTCTGTTTGTTCTATTTTCTGTCATCTGTTGTATGAACATCTTATCTTTTTGTTTTGTTTGAATCTGAATGAATCTAGCTGTTATATTTTTCATTTATGTGTTGTGTTTTTTCTCTTCTTCTGTTATCTTTTCTATCTTTAAAATTCTTTTTGATTATGACAAAAAAGGGGGAGAAAGAGAATTTGATTGTTCAATCCATAAGCAATACTAAAATGAAATTCATACATTTTTTTAATCTAACATAGAATCTTAAGACTTTCAGATCTTATTAATTCATCTGACAAAAATGATCTGAAGTTACCCTGAGAATTACCCAACCAGGCTCTGATCCTTGAAGAAAATTTGACTCTGATTCTGGAAGATATACCAGAACTCTTAAATTGAAGGAAATAATCAGACTCTGATTCTAGAAAGCTAAAAAGGATTTCTTTCAGGTTCTGAAATATACTCAAGCAAAAAGGGAAGTGTTCTCTTCTATTAGAGTATTCATTTCAGGGGGAGATTCTTAATCTCAGGGGGAGTTATATAGTTTATTTCTCTTTATTGAACGAAATTCCCTATGTTTTGTCATCATCAAAAAGGGGGAGATTGTTAGAACACAGATTGGTGTTTCTTATATCTCTATGTTTTGATGATAACTTTTATGGAATTTTGTATTAAGAAAATATACACTCTAAAATTTGTTCAAGTATTATTGTTTCAGGTATAAAATTAAATACTCTTAAAGAAGCAAAATACATAAGTACAAAGAAACTATGCAAGGCTCTGAAGCATCAGATGCAAGACTATCAGAAGATTCTGATGCGCTGCCAGAAGGATCTGAAGCAGAAGCTACATAACGATCTGAAGCGTCAATGAAAGAAGTGTACAAAAGTTGAAAGCTCTGATCTAATCAGACTCTGAAGTTCTTTTCACTGCAAGTTCAGAGGCTTTGATAACCAGACTCTTATCATTAATATTCACGCTCAAGCACATAATGTTGCACACTCTGATGAAGACTCTGTCAAGATTGAGACTCTAATATATTTAGATCTGATCATCTATCAAGGCTCTGATCATCTCATTCATTTTAGCTCTGATCATCTCATTCATTTTAGCTCTGATCATCTTAAATTATTTCATTCCTTTAAGCTTGCTCTGAAGTGCAGATTATGAAGACTTCATCTTGAAGGAAGCTTGTTGAAGAAGCTGTAAAACTTGATTAGACGTGGTGCTACTTCCAAAGTAACCAACGACTAATTTTTCCAAAGAAGTGACGTGGTGCAAATCCCAAGGCTTCTACAACCATACCTTTCTGCAGAAAGCATATCTCTGCCCATACTTTTGGTGATGAAAAGTCTCACAAATTTAATATTATATACAGCTGCACATCACTCAAAGCAATTTGGAAAAGCTATAAAAGGGGTACTTCTACAACATTTTGAGGTTGCTAATTCACTACTCACCATTTGCTCATTGCTAGATCACTCAGAAAGAAATTCTCATACACGCTTGATTTACCAAAGAGAAAATCTCACAAAGATCTTATTCATTTGATCTCTCATAAAACTGTATAGTTTTTGTTGTACTTAATCTTAAGTGTAAACATCATAGTTGTGATACAGCTTATTAGAAGCATTCAAACACTTGTTAGTTTACATTAATTTGTAAGAAGTTCCTTAAGAAGACCAAGGTCTGGTCAGTAGTTCTTGAGAAGACTAAGGCAGTTGTTCTTAGTGCTTTCTATTGTAATCAGTTGATCAATAGTGGATTAAGTCCTTGCAGAGAAAGGAAAATCATCTTTGATAAGGTGGACTGGAGTAGTTGAGTTCAACGAACCAGGATAAAAATCTTGAGTTGTTTTTATTGCCATATTTCTTAAAACTCTTATTCAACCCCCCCCCCCCCCTCTAAGTGTTTTTCTCACCTTCAATTGTTGTATAGTAGAGAAAAGTAGCAGTCCAAACCCCCAAACCTTAAGTTTTATGTTGATTATATCTTTTTCTCTTCCCTTGATCTTAAGCAAGATCAACTGGCCCAAGATTTTCAATTTGATCCTCCAATTCCAATACTCCTTTCACAAAAACCCCTTTCTTAGAAGCTTTCACTCGGATGAATCCTCGTTGAGAAATTTTGTGTAAAACCCCTCAAATCACCCGTGATCATGGAGGGAAAATCCCAACTGGATTTATTATTGGAACTCCCAAAGAAATCTCAACCCAATTTGATTACACAAATTCTAAATTGGACCTTATCATATCCTAAATGGCACCCAACAAAAATGATTATGTGTAGTTGTTATATGTATGAATAGAAAAAGGTTGAAGATGATGATAAAATTCTTTGTATATTATTGGTTTCAATATTTTTGCAATGTGTGTGTGTGTGTGTGTGTGTGTGTGTGTGTGTGTGTGGGTGGGTGGGTGCGTGTGTGTGTGTGTGTGTGTGTGTGTGTGTTTGCCTGTGTATGTGTGTGTGTGTAAGAAAGAAATAATAGAAAAATAAATTTTAGGAAAATTACAAATTTGGAAAAACTTTAAATAGTATGTGTTAACCTCAGGTATGTGTGAGTCGACTCATAGAATAATTTTAGCTTCTATGCGTCGATCTAAGATAGATAGGTGTCAACCCACAATAGGCAGAGAGTTTGCCTTTGCAAACACCCAGCACGCGTTGACCTAATGAAAGCATGTGTCAACCTGTTGGCTCACAAATCCGACACCTCATATGGATTAAAATATTTAAATAAAATATTAAAGTCTTTTAGAGGTAAAAAAGGTCTTTCGAGAGCCTTGATATCTTCGAAGGGGGAAGCCAAATGTTGATGGACTTAGAGAAAATTCTGAACTCTAAAGAGGTTGACCTTCGATCGAGATGTTGGTCGGAGATTTTAAATTAAGTATTTGAAATTCAAATATTTGAGGGAGTAGTTATATTTTCTTGTGGCTAAGAGGGACAAGTGGCATTCATTGGACAAAGGACTTCATGCGTTGTGACATTTTTCGGAAGATGATGGCCTTAGGAAGTTATTGTTAGTTATTTCTACTATTATAAATAGGAGTCTTAGACATGGAATTTAGTGTGTTGTAATTTACTATTTGTGCAAGTCACTCCTAAGTTTACTCAAAGTATCCGAGTATAGAGAAAAGAGTATCAAGGAGAATGTACGTGATGTAAACACACCATTTTTTACTTTTCAATGAAGTTTACTTTATTTGTTTAACTTTACAAAGTTTTCTTTACTTTTCTTGCAACCTCTATTTCTTTCTTTTTTATATGTACTTTAATGTATCTTTGACCTCAATTCTTTTCTAAGACTTCTATCCCTTTCTTTCTAAAACTCTATCTTCTATTTCTTCAATCGAATAAGCAATTTTATTATTAAAACCTTTTACCACAATACTGTCGAAGTGTGTAACTTAGATAGATTTCAAAACACTAATCTTTAGCACATGTCCTAGGATCAATCTGATCGATCTTGTGAGTCACCAAAGTTAGATTTGGAAGATCAGCGGTTGTTTTCCATTTTTCAAGGGAAACACGACCCAAAATTGTTATCTGCCAACCTTAGAGCCTTATGTGTCGACATATAGAAGGCATCAAATTTGAATTTGAAAAGGACTTCAGTATGTGTGTTATCTCATATTTTCGACACAAGCAATAATTACAAAATTGTGATGAGGATCATGTAATATTGGTTTTTGTTGAAAAGTCAAAATGGTCAGTTATGACCATGAAGATTTTGATGGATTTGATTTGTTAAAAATTATTAGTAACTTTGGTCGAAATTGCAAGTAGACAGAGACCATGGAGTTTGTTGGTTTTTGGGACTTTGTAAAATTCATAGTTCCCAAGATGTTAACGCTACGCAGTTGAATGAGGTGTAATTGGATAAGATTAGACAGTTACTTGTGGACACATGGAAGTCTGTCGAAGGTGAAGGTTGCATGAAAACAAGACGTGGTGTATTTTACTCAGTCGACCGTTCCAGACGGTTAACTTGGATTAGTATATAAGTAGCACTCACTTTAAGTTTTAGGGGTCTACATTTGTACACAAAATTCTATAAAACTCAAAGTATCCGTGTGTTTGTAAGAAAAGAATCAAGAATGTACATAAATGCGTTCTACTTTTACAATTTAAAGTCTTTATTTCAGTCATTTACTACACTAAATTAGTTTCAGTTATTTTTCTTTAAGTTTTTTCTTGCACTTCGATTTCACAGTAAATTTTAGTCATTATTCTCAATTTCCCTCACATTTCAACTTTGATGTCAAACTTGTTAAAAACTTATGGTTCACACAAAAATGTTCCGGGATCATTTCGAGTTTAATCCTTTAAGTGAAATGAAGCTTGTTTTTGTTTATTAAATTTTGCAGTAAATAATGTGTCGACCGATAACTTGGATGTGTTGACCTATAACCTTGTTTCTCATATAAAACCATATTTTTGACTTGTAAAAACCTATCTAACCTGATTTTAAGTGTCTTGAGATAAAAATGCACATCTAGGTACAGAGAATAAGGTCCAATGTACACAAATACTAAGTGTTCTAGTTTTGACATCATTCAAAACATTTTTAAAAGGATGGTGCACTCACATACTCCCCCTTTTTCATGATGGAAAAACTTACAAAGTCTTTGATGTCTTGATAATATCTCCCCCTGAATATGTGCATCTTAAGACCTTCTTCTTGCATGAACTTCTCCCCCTTTGACAATATCAAAAAGAGACAAAGCCACCAAGTGTGAGAAGCATCATGTAAAATTTACAACAACATATATAACACTCAGAGGCATTACAAAGATAAAATGTTGAATGATAACGTGCACTCACATTTCATTTGAATGACGTTAAAGTTAAGAATGCATAAACATAAATAGCCATTCAATTCAGTGAAAGATATGAAACTCATTTCAAATTCATAATAACAAAGTCAGAATAGAACAACATAATAACAAAACATAAGAACATGAAAATAGAATGCATGAAAAATAGACATGGTCCACAATTAAACTCAACTAATGCTTATGACCTTTACTACCCCTTATTTCTAGTCTCCTACCGTAGCACCAAGTCACACTCTTATTTCCATACTCAGCATCCAAAAAATCACACATATCCCTATAAAACTGTTGATAATGATAGTAATTATCATTTTGAAAACCAATAATGTTGTTAATGCTGATTTGAGTGGCACCATGGTTGAACTCCATGTCTTGATGGATTTGATTAAATGGTTCAGTAGAATACATGGCAAAGTTGTTGAAGTTGGTTTCTTGAGCATTCATATGTTCATGAACCAACTTGAAGCATTCCTCTTGAGCAGCTTCAAATGTGTCACGCCTACTTGATTCCTCTTGGTGGTGCTCGTGTTGCTAAACACGCATGTTAGTAAGGCGATAATCAAAGACTCTTCACCACTCGAGCCAACTCTAGAGTTGTTCCCATAAGTCGTGCCATGTTGGGTCCACGAATTCTATTGCCATTAACCTCACCCTTGTTGGTCTTCGTGTTTCTCTTCATCATGTAGCCACACCTCATCATCCTCATGGTGAGTATCATCTATTTCCTTATCCACATAGTGATATAGGTCTTCAACAGGTTGTTCTTCAAAATTAAACAGACCAAATTTAGTAGTATCATCATAATTATAAATGTCCTTACCATACCCATTCATTCTATAGAAATAAACCTTATATGCATTATCCCAATGGTGCTCCATGTTGGTCATTGTTCTCTTGTTGAACTCTTGAGACAAACTAGGTGAGATGTATTGAAGATTTGGCACACCAATACGAAAGTGCTTTAGAATTTTTGCAATCATCGAAACATAACACAAGGAGGACCATCTATTATAATCTCTAACATCAAACATCCTTGAAAAAAATTAGTTTGGCCAATTTATCTTAAATTTATTCAGAAGAATATACATGAGACGTACCTTAGCATGGTCTATCCGAGAATGACCGTCTTTCTTTGGATGCAACATATGAGTGATAATCCAATGAAGAATGTGAGGATTTCTCTTAAAGTAACCCGTTGTCAATTTTTTTAAGCTTTCATCGTGCCTTGGTGCCTTTAGACATGAGCTCAAATGATTTTTCCAATCAAAATCCCTATGAAGGGCATGATCTGACAAGGTTGTTTTGTGAGAAAGCATAGTAATATCACACACTTCCTTCCATGAGTCTTCCGTAAAGTGGTAGGAACTCATTCCCATCTTAAATCGAAATGTAGATCCTTCCCTTGATTCCAACCCAGCATAAAATACTCTTATTAAATCTTCATTGTAGTCAGTGGAGAATTTCAAAAAGGTGTTAATTTGTTGATGCTCCTTCAGATTTACAATTTTGTGGAATGTGTAACTAAGCAACAACCTTAGGATAATAGACATGTTGCTTCATGACAATCCTATTTCTGGAATTTTTCTCAAACTCTTCAACACATAACATTCTTTTCCTTGTTTACCTTAAAAGCCATGAAATTCGTATACAACGGTATGCACACAAATTGTTTGATAAAATTCGTGAAAGATAATATTAGAATTTTAAGTTATATAGGAGAAAATAACTAACTTAACCTATGAGAATTTGATTCTAAACACACAAAGAAGAAGAAAGTAGGTGAAAAACAAGTGATATTTGGAAATAGGAAATAATGAGATTTTATGGAGATTTTGAAATAAAAATGAAGAGGTTTTTCTAGGAAAGGGAAAAATTAATCTAGGTTTTATAGGAAATGAAAAAAAGTCTAAAAAGGGAATAAATGAGAGTCAAGGGGAGAAAAAACACGTGGAAATAAGAGAAATAGACACAAGGTAACGTATGCGTTAACCTATGTTCCTATGGTGTCAACCTCAGCGGTCTGCCTGAGTAGTTGAAAAAGAAATTAGACTTGCTTCTTGCTATGCCAACTAACTAAGGAGTTTGAAAATAGGTGTAAAGTTCCACTAATAATTTTCCTATTCGATTTGCAACCAGCAAAATCAGAATCAGAGTAACCAACCAAACTACAATCGCTACCTTTAGAAAACTAAAGCCCATACTTAGATGTATGATGAAGGTATCTAAGGATGCACTTTACATCTTTTAAATTTGATTTCTTAGGAGAAGATTGATATCGAGCTCACATGCACACACTAAACATAATGTCAGGCCTAGATGCGGTAAGATATAAGAGAGATCCTATGATACCTCTATACCTTTTGACGTCAATATCCTTACCACTTTCGTCTCTGTCCATGTGCAATTTGATGGGCATTGGAGTATCTATTGACTTTGCATCTACCATTTCAAAGCATTTAAGAAACTCTTAGAAGTATTTTGTTTGACACACAAGCATCCCTTTTTTGAGCTGCTTGGTTTATAGTCTAAGAAATTAATTCAACTCTCCCATTAGACTCATCTCAAATTTTCCATGTATTAGCTATGAAAACTCTTTGACCAATTTCTTGTTAGTAGAACCAAATATGATATTAAAGGTGATACAAATACATACAAGGAAGGGTTGAATTGTGTATGCCAAAAATCATTTCACTTATGATAATGGAACTTTAGAATCTGAACTACGTTCGAAGTCTGATATCAGAACAAGTAACAGTAGCGGAAATAAAGTGATCAAAAGTAAAAGCAACCAATACACAAAGATTATCCTTGTTCCTCACCTCAAGTGAGAGTAGTCTAGTCCCCTTTCCTCAACAAAAGTTTCTCACTATAACCAAACAAGATTACAAATTGCTCAAGCACTCTTGCAAGAGACTTCAATGGTCAATCAACCTAGAAAGAGACTTCACTGCCCAGGTACAAAGACAAGAAACTTCAATGCTCAAGCATGCAGGCAAGATACTTTTTCTACTTTAAACAAATAGTTTAGTAAAAAAAGATAACTACAATACTTTAATACACATTCATAAGTATAATAGTTATGCAAAAATCACCAAGGTTCTTAACCTCTTAAGATTTCCAAGATATATTAAGATAAGAAATCTTAAGATCTTATGCAATAACATTTACAATAATAACAGCTTAGAGTTATGCCAAAGATCTTATAATGCATTGTGTTGTTGTAACCTTCCTTTAAATCTTCATCTTCCTTTTATAGAGGTAGAGAAAGAGTCGTTGAAGAGTTTGAACAAAACAACAAACTTAGTGAAGAATTATGCCAAGAGAGACGTTGGAGAATGTATCTGGTTAAAAGCATTGTTCACTAAATATTATTCGCAGCACCGCTCGAAGTACTAGGTATCAACCAAAGGGTATAAAAAACGGAATAAGTCACATCACCACTCCTTGAGCCTTGCAAAAATGAAACCCTAGTTAACTCTTCCCAAAAATCTGGCGCTTGACAAAACTGGTCTACTTTTGGTATAGGGTACGGATCAGAAGCTCTTTTTCCTTTAGAGTCTGATCACTAGAGGCTGGAACAGTATACCAGAGTATGAACCATGAGATGTTGATAAACACATTCAGAGTCACCAGATTCTGATAATCCAAAATCTGATAACATTATTTCTCCACTTATGCATTCAACATGATTAATTCATAGTGAATTCTAAGCTTGTGATCCTGACACTTGAACATATGTTAGTATACTCATTTGTTCTCTAAATACTTTGTTATCATCAAAACCCAATGGATATGAACAATCTTGTTCCAACATTCTCCTCTTTTTTGATGATGATAGACAAATGTATTTAAGAATAATGGTTGGTTAGTTTTAACTAACTTGACAACATTAGATTCTGAGGTTTGTAAGCCCCCCTGAGTCTTATAGTCCATAGGTTGAGTCTTGTAAGCCCCCCCACCCCCCCACCCAAAATTTTATCCAAGTTAATTTAAACTTATTTTGATAAAAAAAATGTTCAGAAGAAAGCAATATCAAAATAATTGAATAATTAAGGTTCAGATAAATTAAAAGCATTAAAAAAATACTATTAACCTTCTTAAATACCCCTATGAATTTTCCCCCTTTTGTCATCAACAAAAAGATAATAAATACATATATTGATGAATGATAAGCATTAAAACCACAATTTTCAAGATGGTCAAAGGTAAGCTCTGAGTGCATCATTTCCAAGAAACAATAAGTTCATAGGCACAAGACTCAAAGAACACATTCTTCAAACAAAGAGGAGATTCTAACTAGATCACTATAAAATAGATGCAGAAAACAACACCAAATCAGACATCTTTAGAGATTCATAAAAATGGGCAAGAAAAGTACATTCAAGGTAGATCAGCAAGATTTTGCAAAAGATTATCGCAATTTGATTAGAAAAGAGGCAAGAGAAGAGAAAAAGAAGAAGAAAGTTGAAGATTTTGCAAATAATCAGATATCCACAAAAGTAGATGAAGAATGAACATTTGATGGTGTCACTGAGGAGAGCAAAATTTAAGAGGCAGAGAGGTGTCAGATAAAGACTGGAAAACATTTTTGGAGACTTACAAGGGAACAGAAGACCAAGAAGATCAGGATTGGAGACATTTGTAATAGCTTTTAGGAATTGATCTAGTAATGTCTTTATGAATAAAGTTTGCATTTCTTTTCTAAGAGTAAACAACTTATGTTTTTATCCTTCAAACATGGTTATGCTTATTAATCATTCATTAAGAGAAACAAGAAGGATAAAATTCGAAAATCAAATAGAGAACTCTTTATTAAAAAAACATAGGCTATAAAGATAAAGCACAAAATAAACAAAAACAATCAAAAAAACTAAGCAGAAGAAGAAGATCCATCCACAGAGACCACCTTGACCTTAAACGAGTCAAAAACCTTCAAAGCTTATGTAAGCTTCAACATATCTACCCAGACCTTTGATTTAACCTCTATCATAGTTATCTCAACTCCTTTTTGAATGAATAGTTCAGAGAGAACCCTTTCATAAGGAATGAAACATGACTTTCCCTCTTTGAAGGAGGTAAGAGTCATTTTTAGGTAATCAAACATAACTTGAGGGAAGTTAATCTTCATATCTGAGTTGAGAAGTAACAAAAAAAGATTTTTCATCAATATTTGAAGAAGTCGAGTCCTTGTCTTTTTGGTAGAAAGTTTGAAATCACCATGTGATACTAGACTAATGCCTTGGAATTGAGACTTGAAACTTTAGATAGGTTGGAGAGATCATTAAAGATAAGATGAGGAGACAAATAAGATTCCAAAAAGAGCATATCCAGAACCACACCTTCTTCCACACAATTTATTGCATTAGGAATAGATGCAAGGGTGATGGTGATAAGAACACCAGATACAACAGAAAGAATAACATATTCTAGATTTAGATCCTGGATGGAAGCATTTACCCAAAAACCCTTGATCAGGTTAGGGTAACTAGGACCATAAAGCATATCAAAGAAATTATCCCAACCATTTTGGGAGACAGCGATTTGAAGATCAAAGCCATGAACCATTGTAAGAACAAAATTTGCTATATATGGCCTTGGAGTTTTAATGATAACTGCACATGTTATCTAAGAAAACAATTATGTATGATATGGTTTCTGTCTAGTGTGTGACTGTTTTCAATATGATTATGACTCTGATAAGAAGACGTGTGACGTTGTCAGACTCTGTTATCAACACTCTTGAAGAAAACATATGTGTGTACAAGATAAAGTCAAGATTCATGAATGTTTATAATACAACGGTTCTAATGAACGTTAGTTCTGGACATTCTAATTGAGACTTTATGAGAATGGCCTATAAGGATTTCTAATGTTACAAGTTCTAAAGATTCTGAAGATGTGATTTAGGTGAACATAGTTCTGAAGATTCTGAAGACACAATATCTGAAGGCCAAGTTCTGAAGACAAGGTTCAAATGAACGAAGTACTGAAGACTCTAAAGACAAGAATGTGCTTAATGAATTCAGAAGACTCTGAAGACAAGGTTCTGAAGGAACAGGTTCTAAAGACTTTAAAGATATTACTTCTAAAAGAACGAGTGTTGAAGATTCTCAAGATAGTTCTGTTGAGCAAAGATCTTAGAATTCTGAAGACTGGGTTTCTGAAGTTGCAAAAAATTGACTTATCTACAACATGCTTCATCAACGTTTTATTTGAAGCCACTGAAGACATTAGAAAGACTGAAGATAAGACTGGTTTTGAGTTGGACACAAGAATACAAAAAATTGTGACCTCTACCTTGATAAGGTGGCGCAAGAGAAGATTTGTGTACAGTGATGTTGACCATTCCTTCATGTGAATGTTGGGATATTACTGTTGGAATATGTTTCCAAGAATTCGCCTCAATAGATCTATTCTCTCAAGCTCTATAAATTGAAGATCAAGAAGCTTAAAGAATTTATGGTTGCTGATGATAGCACGCTGCCATGCAAAGCCAGAGTGTTGAAGAAAATGCTACAAGCTGTAGCTTAAATGAAGAATGCTCAATGAAGAAGAAGTTGAAGCAAACTATTTGAATGTGTGTACAAACGATGAATATGCTAAAGCCATGTGAAACTAGTTAAGTGAAACATCAATAAGTGAAGTATAGTAACTTCGTTGATCTTGATGGTTAAGATAGAAGAAGCATTACTTGCTCAAGAAAAGAGTACATCAGAAAGAAGCTTAAAGCTCATGAAAAGAGGTCGTAGTGCTCAATTAGAAAGCTTTTAAGCAATACATAACTAGTGTGTTTTATAACCTCTTAGAGATTTATCATTAGATAGTTTTGTATTAGAAAGCAAGGAGCCGCTACTCAAGAACTTGCCAGAAACACTTAACTGTTCTTGTACTTCATTTGTGTAATCTTCTTGTAATAAGCATTAAGTGTACACATGTAAAATCCTTTTTCTAAATGTGGCGTAAATCCTTGTTGAAGGTAGCTTGAGAAAACTTTATCAAAAGGTGATTTTATTTCTTAGGGGATTCGTCGTAGTTAGAATTCTCAAGAAGACAATGGAGAGTATCCATTGTGGGTTGATGATTTCCTTGAGTGGCTAAGTGAAAGCCAGGGTGCTTGAGAGGGCTAAGTGTGTTGTTTAACAACTTAGAGGTTGTAATCATTTTGATGGTTATTGGATTAAGTCATTGTTTAAGGAAAAATCACCAAGGTTGGTGGACTGGAATAGCTAACAGTGAACTAGGATAAAAATAATTGTGTTTATTTATTTTTATTTACTTGTTAACATCATTAGTTTAATTCCGCAAAAGGGGACGAAATGTGAAACCCAATTCAAACCCTCTTTTTTGTGTTTCTCAACCTTCAGCCATCATCTCTTCAAAATTAACTAGTCCTTCAACGATGATATCCAACTGGTTTTCCATACCAAGGTTAGATCTATAGGCCATCGTAGACAGGGAAAGTCACAAGAAAGAAAGATGCACAAGAAATAGAAAGATGTATCCAAATATATAGAAAAGGATTTGTCAGAAAAATTCAAGACACTGTCTTTGCTTTAGGATCACTCAAGGAATATCTTTAGAATACAAAGAAATAAACACAAATAAACAAGTAAGCAAACATGAGGTGACGACAGAGGTGCAGATTCACAGAATTTAAGAAGTTTCACATCACTACCCAACAGTCTTTACCCAAACAGCTATTGTGCAATATAATTATTAGACATGTGAATGCAATCTAAAGAAAATAATCAACCTTCAGAGTCTTAGAGTCTGATATTTTTTGGAAGCCACTTTTCATCAGAGACAGTTTCCTAGTCTCTTATTGAAGATAATTTAGATCAACATCATACTTTGATTCTTTGATCAAACACAAGCATTATTCTTCAACATAGACCATGTTCGGATTCTTCTTGATGAAGTCAAACATTTTAATAGATAAGGATTTTGTAAATATGTCATCCCATTGAGGATCAATATCAATGAAATTAATATCTATAACTCCCTTATGAACATAGTCTCTTATGAAGTGATTTTTAATCTCAATATGCTTGGTTTTGGAGTGTTGAACTAGATTCCACAAATATGATAATCCTCTAATTGATACTTCATCTAGAGTAGCTATGTGCAACACTTAGCACCAAAGATGTATTCTGCTTCTACTAGAGAGAGAGAGAGCAATAATTTTTTGTCTCTTGCTATCCTGGGACATTAGGTTTTCACCTATGAATTGACAGTTTCCACTAGTGGACTTTCTCTCAATTCTATCTCCAACATAGTCAGCATCATAAATCCAACTAGCTTATAATCTAGGGATTTCCTATAAATAAGTTCGAGATTTGTTGTTCCTTTCAGATACCTAAAGATTCTCTTGCCATTAGTTAAATGAGTTTCTCTAGGATCTGATTAAAACCTTGCACACAAACAGAGGTTGAATAAAATATCAGGCTTATAAACAATTAGGTAAAGCAAATAACCGATCATACGTCTAAAAAGCTTTTTATCCACTTTAGAGTTGCTTTCTTCTTTGTTCAAACTACAGGTCAGATGCATAGGAGTATCCATAATATTGCAATATTGAATATTAAACTTCTCCATAAGCTCCTTTGTATATTTGGATTGATGAACATAAGTTCCATATTTTCCTTGGTTGATTTGGATTCCCAGGAAGAATTTCAATTCTCCTATCATGCTCATTTCGAATTCAGCCTGCATGGTGTTAGAGAATTCTTTGCACAGAGAGGCATTAGTGGAACCAAAGATTATAGCATCAAAATAAATTTGAAAAATCAAGATTTCCTTGTTTAGAGTCTTTCTGAATAGTGTAGTGTCAACTTGACCGTTTTCAAAACCATTTTCCAATATGAAATTACTCAATCTCTCATACCAATCTCTAGGAGCTTGTTTGAGTCCATAAAGTAATTTCTTAAGTTTAAATACAAAATCTGGGTAGATTGAGTCCTCAAATCCAGGGGGTTGTTTGACATACACTTCTTCAGAAATGACTTCATTTAGAAAGGCGCTCTTAACATCCATTTGATAAAGAATAATATCATGATTAACAACATAAGAGAGAAGAAGTATGATTGCCTCTAACCTTGTCATAGGGGCAAATGTTTTAGAGAAATCTATACCTTCCTGCTGATTGTAGCCTTGAGCTACCAGTCGAGCCTTATTCCTTACCACTTCTCCTTTCTCTTTTAGTTTGTTTTTGAACACCCACTTTGTTCCAATAATTTTCTTCTGACTTGGTCTTAGGACCAAATCCCAGACATCATTCCTTTGGAATTGATTCAGTTCTTCTTTCATGGCCACAATCCATCCATCATATGATAAAGCCTCATCCACTGAAGTTGGCTCAATCAAGGAAATAAACCCTAGCATGCACTATCATCTCAGAAGGCTGATCTAATTCTCAAGGGATCATTCTTATTTCTAATGATTAGATCTTCTGGATGAGAATATTTATATTTGAAGGACTTCATGGGTTGCGCAGACATTTCTAAACCATTTTGGGCATCTTTTGATTCCTCCACTTCTAGAAGAACTTCATACACATTATCAGCTTTTGGTTCAACAGCTTCTGATCCTATGAATTCCTAATATTCTAAATTCTAAAGATCCAACCTCTGGAGATTCTTCAAAACACATGTATATCTGCAAAACTTTCAACAGGATCTATTGTATCATGGTTAGGTCTTTTTTCATGAAACTTGACATGTATAGACTCTTCAACCATTTTGGTTTTAGATTTATAAACTTTATATGCTTTAGAGCGATCAGAGTATCCTAAAAAGATACCCTTTCGAGCCTTAGCATCAAATTTCTTTATGTAGACCTTATTGTTCATAATGTAACAAGTACATCCAAATTGATGAAAGTAAGATATGTTTGGATTTCTTCCTTTAAACAACTCATACAATGTTTTGTTTAGAATTAGTTTGATATAGATCCTATTCTGAACATAACAAGAAGTATTAACAGCTTCTACCCACAAATTTTTTAGAAGATGATTTTCATGGATCATGGTCCTAGCCATTTCTTGTAATAATCTGTTCTTTCTTTCTATAGCCCCATTTTATTGTGGAGTTCTAGGAGAATATAAATCATGAATAATTCCATGTTGATTACAAAAAATCTCAAAAGGCTTGTTTTCAAATTCACCATCATGATCACTTCTGACTTTTAGAATTTTTAGTTCCTTATCAGACTGAACCTCTATGCAGAAGATGTTGAATACTTTATATGAATCATCTTTGGATCTGAGGAATTTAACCTAAGTCCATCTACTATAATCATCAACAATGATCAATCCATACTTCTTTCCATTGATTGAAGCAGTCCCGACAGAACCAAATAAATCAATGTGAAGTAGTACTAAGGGTCTAGAGGTTGAGACAATATTTTGGATTTGAAAGAGGTTTTGTTAATATTTCCTACTTGACATTCTCTACATAGAGCATCTAAGTGATAATCAAGATCTGGAAACCCTTTAACAATTTTTAGCTTGCTAAGTTTAGAGATCAACCTCCAGTTAGAATGATCTGACCTTTTGTGCCAGACCCATTTTTCATCACTCACTGACATAAGGCAAACAATCTTTTGGTCAGTCAATTCAAAAAGGTTAATTTCATAAAAGTTTCCCTTCCTCTCACCTTTGAACAAAATGGATTTGTCAGACTCGTTGATTACATAACACTAGTTCTTATCAAACAAAACTTCATAACCACTGTCGCAAAATTGACTTATGCTCAGAAGGTTATGTTTGAGCCCACTTACTAACTAAACATTATTGATAGAGATTAGAGAGTTGCCAATAGTTTCCGTTCTAATAATATTCCCTTTTTTTCCTCCTCCAAACCCCGCATTACCTTCCTCCTTCAGAGTTAGGGTTTGGAACATAAGCATTTCTCCCTTCATATGACGTGAGCATCCACTGTCTAGGTATAATGTTTGTCCATTGTTTCTTCCCTTAGGAAAATTTGCAACAAAAACAATTTGGAATTTAGGTACCCATACTCTTATTGATCCTCTCTTGTTAGTTCTAACATGCTTTCTTTTATTTTGAGCCTTTTTTTGATAGAAAAGCCTATACTCATTCCATACTTTTTCTTTATAAAAGTTTAGTCTTTGATGAGTTTTGACATCTGAACTCTTCTGAAATTTTGGTCCATAGGTCTTGGGTTCCACTACCTTCAAAACCTTTGACTTGGGATTTCTAGGTTCAGGATTCTTCAGAACCTTTGATTTTTGAATATTAGGTTATGATTTATTCAATACCTTTGATTTTGACATCTTAGGTATTTTTTTGTTCAAAACCTTTGATTCAATTGCCTTGGGTTCTAATTGGTTTATACTCTTACCTTTATCAGAGCCAGACATAAAAAATTTTTGAGCAATGTCTAAGCACTGCTTAAAGAAGAAGCATTAGAGTTTTTCAAGAGTTGAGCTTTAGAGTTAGCACATTTCTCATTGTAACCCAAACCTTTATCTTTTCTCTTGCTTATCCGATATATCATGGAAGCAAGCTTTGTTCACTCAATACCTGTTATAATAAAATCTTGAAGAGTTATCTCATGCTTACTCAAGGTTTTACCTGACGTTATATTTACTTGAGTAATGTGATATTTCTCCAAAGATTCAACTTTGTTTTGAGAAATCTTTAGTTCTTCTTTTAGAAGATCACATTCCTTTTTCAAAGTTTTCACGTGTCTTGCTTTATCTTGACAATGACACATGAATTCTTGAATACAAGAAATTAAATTGGAGCGAGATATATTAGAAAATACCTTGTCTTCTCCATCAGAATCTGAATCAAATTTTGATTCATATTCTGTATCTGAGGTTGTGAGATCCATTAGAGCTATATTTATTTCTCCTCGTCTTTATCTGAACCCCCTTCGTTATCAAGTTAATCCCAGGTTACCATGAGACTCTTCTTGAATTTGTTTATGAAACTTTACTTTTAAAGGCTTCCTTTCTTTGGTCTTTCTTTTTATAGGTCAGGACAGTCACCCATGAAATGACTAGGCTTCTTACAGTTAAAGCAACTCTTCTGGTCATCTGTATTATCTTTGGAACTAGACCCTCTGAAGCTATTGCTTTTATCAGAGAATATTTTATTTCTTCTCGCCATTTTTTGAAACCTCCTGATGATAAAGTCCATTTCCTCCTCCTTAGAGTCATCATTAGAAACTTCTTCTGATTTATAGACTATAGAGGATCTGGCAGCTTTACCACCAGATCTTTCAGCCATAGATTTTAATGCCAGAGTTTTGGATTTCACCATCGGCTCATCTCTATTCAGTTCCATTTCATGGCTATGAAGATTGTTAATCAAAATTTCAAGAATATGTGTATTTAAGTCTTTAGCTTCTTGAATAGCTGTGACCGTAGGTCTATATTTAGCAAAGAGACTTCTCAGAATTTTCTTAACATGGTCAACATCAGTGTAACTTTTGCTCAGGATCTAAATGCCTGATATAAGAGTTTGAAACCTAGAAAGCATGGTGTCAATGTCTTCTTCATCCTTCATCTTGAACAATTCATAGTGTTATACAAGAAGGTTTGCCATAATTTCTTTCACTTGTTGGCTCCCTTCATAAGTAGAATATAACAATTCAAAGATAGTCTTAGCAGTAGACTTATCAATGATTTTTATATATTCCGAACGAGGTAGAGCCTCAACCAGAATACCCATTACCCTCTGGTGTTTCTGTAAAATTTCTTTTGGGTTGGTGTAAGAGTTTTTCTATATTTAACCATCCTAACACCATCGGCAGCCATGTCAATGTCGTCTTTAAAAATGTGTTTGAGCTGCAGCATAGCGGTAAGAAGCAAAATATTTGGAAGAATTCCCTCCGGGTTTTATATCGTCTCATAGGGATCAGCCGGAGGGAAAGAATTTCGTTCGACAATCTCTATATTTCTAATCTTGGTTTGAATGGTTTGAGATAAAAATGCAAAATGAAAAACATATGACAAGTAAATAAAGTACGGGACGTAATTTTTTAGGAGTTGTATTTCATTCTACCCATCATGTACTAAAAATCTATGGATCAAACACACACAACCTAGATCACTCGTCAAAATCCCCACATATCGCTCACAACAAGAGGTTATGTCTAACATAAACGTTGAGAGATAAACTGCATTCTCTCGGAGGTGATGTCCCATGCAACTAAACAACACAAAGCATTAAGATCTGATACACACATGTGAATATTAAATTGTTTCCCACAACCAATAGACGCACATCTTAGGTCAAGTTTGAAAAGTATATGCCTATAGTGATCCAAACCCATTAAGATAGATAGTAAAGCAAAGATGACATCAATTAAGAGTTGTAAAAGAGATTTTATACATAGATCCATAAATACATATACAATCAGAGTAAAATTACATATAACAACCCCAACAAATGAAAGATACATAGAAAGGAAGCAAAAAGAACACAAATCTCACAGTTTGTCAACTCCAGATCGTCAAGATGTATCCTCCAAGTGTTGCTTTTGAGCTTATGTGCATAAAGAATAGTGTTGATGGAGTTGGGAGCAAAAAATCCTCAAAACCATAACCTAAAAAATATGAACGAGGGGTATTTATACAAAACAAGAAATTACAACTGCGTTAAACACCCTTAGATCGCGCTAAGTGCGGTCTCACTTAAAGTACCCTTAAATCGCCTTAAAGTGCACTAAGGAAGGACCTGCTCGCGCTAAGCGCGATCAAGAAAACAGAAATACTCCAGCCACTGTCATCCAGTTCCCAGCGCACTAAAAGTTGCGCTAAGCGTGAATGTCAACATTTTGTTGGTCAAAAATAAGAATCTTGAAGCATTCTCCTGGTTCAATTGGGTCCATACTTCAACCATGCATTATTACCTATAAAAACATATGAGAAACTGTCAAACTCAATAATATATACACAATAACGCAAAATATTCAATAGTATGTAAACTAAACAAAATGTACACTGTAGTTGAGGTTTATTGGTATAATTAAGCTGATAAGTGCCAATTATTTACACTCAAAATCACTACAATTTGGCACTTATAAGAATGTCCCATAACTCATCATCAACGCCAATGATGTAAGTATACATTTTGCTTTTCCATTACTCAAACTGAGTGAAATCACCACTGAATGAAGTTGGTTTATCAGAATAATGACTTTTCTCATTAGAAATGTAGTCATAAGGAACAATAACACCCGACATGATAAAGTAAGTTTATTTCTCAAGATCAATTTATTGTACCACGGTTAAGTGTTAATGCACAAACTGTGCTTTTATACCAACTAGAGGTGAGAAAAATACATAAGAAGTGGGGACATATTGAATTGTGTATGCCAAAGATCATTTCACTTATGATAATGGAACTTTAGAATATGAACCGCGTTTAGAGTCTGATATCAAAATAAGTACAACAGCAGAAATAAAGTGATCAAAAGTAAAAGCAAGCAACACACAAATATTATCATGGTTCCTCTCCTCAATTAGAGTAATTTAGTCCCCTTGCCTCAATAAGAGCTTTTCACTATAACCAAACAAGATTACAAATTGCTCAAGCACACTTGCAAGAGACTTTAATGCTCAATCAACCTAGAAAGAGACTTCTGCTCAAGCAACCTTGCAAGTGACTTATTCTCAATTAACATAGAAAGAGACTTCACTGATCAAGTACATAGACAAGAGACTTCAATGTGTCACACCCTCATTTTCGCCTTTAGACTTTATATCCTACATTTGCCATACCATACATCATTTTATTGCATATCGAGCATGCGGGTACGGATTGGGTCGATTTGTCATTTTTCATTTCAAATGAGATAACTTGTCTATCTTGGACTATATGGAAGAAAAGGTTCATTATCTAAGGTTTGATCTAAATTGGAAAGTCTACTCATGTAGATTTCTTCAAAGAGAAGTTACTTGACAAAATATTAGGATATTCAAGATATATTCATAATGACCATGAAATGCAAGGCATAATTCAAGATTGCTTCATCCAATTTTGTTTTAAATTCTTGATCAAGTGGAGTTCAATTTTGCAAAGCATGAGTCAAGATCACAAGTCCATAACTTAAGACTTCATCCATTTCAAACTTAATGGTTCTAAGGAAATCCATCATGAATTCAAGATTAAAAGCAAGAATATTACAAAGAGAAGTTTTATGACATTACAAGAATGTCATTTGTTGCAAGATTTCCAACTCTAAGTAATGTTTAGAAATTAATTTATTTCTAATATCTTCATTCAAGTCTCTAGTCAAATTCATGTTATGGTAATGCCACACCAAGTCTACATTATGCTTGCAAACATCCAAGAAACATGCAAGGATTAAATCAACATTGGAATGTTTTAGGACCAAGATTATGCATGTTTAATCAAGGCAAAATAGTCTCATGCAAGAGGTGACAAATTTCTTCATATCACAAGATCACATGTCATAAGACCAAGGGAATAACATGTGACAATGCATCTAAATATCAGATTTCAAAATGCTGTCAAGAGGTAGTAGCTTTGACCAAGAGGAGTTGTCCAAACACAAACCAACAAAATGGGTGCAAGGCACAAGGTGCTGCAGAAAAACAGCATAGGCAAAGTAGTGCAGAAAATGCAGCATAGCATCTTGCATGGAAATGGAAAGAAAGAGAGTGACATAAGGAAAGGTGGTAAGAAACATTGCCCCATGAAAAATCTGAAGTGTGGGAAGGAGTGAAAACCCTAGAGTGGAGAGATAAGAGGAGGGGGGCTGTAAAGAAGAGGATAAAAACATTCATTCACTACACATTCATCCATTCTACACACTTGCAAAACCAGAAAATAGAGAGAGCAAACAATACTCTAAAAAACTAGAAAAATAGGAAGCTTTGCAAACTAGAAAAGAGAGGGTGAGATAGAACCAAGAGAACCACTAAAGAGCAGAACCTTCACAACATAGAGTGAGTAGAAAAGCAAAACCAAGGAGGACTTGCAAGAAGAAGAAACTCTTGGGTATCCATTTCCTCAAACTTTTCTCTTTTTATTTCTTTGCTCTCATACTCATTTTGTTTACTCTTTTATGTGTTGAACTGTACATATCATGTAAAGGTTCCAAAGGGACCGAGAAACCGTTCTTAAGAAACCACAAAAACGAAAGAAAAACATAGAAAAGTTAGGTTTTTTCACTCTGGTAGCCTGACACGGGCCGTGTCACACAACACGGCCACCCGTGTTGCCCCTCTGTTTGAGATTTCAACGTCCAAAAACCCCTGGCCTCACAACACGGTCCGTGTCACACAACACGGCCACCCGTGTTGCAGCTCTGTTTGCCCTAAAAATCATTTTTTACCCAGACTTTACAACACGGGCCGTGTCACACAACACAGCCACCCGTGTTGCACCTCTGTCACGCTCCAAAACCCACATTGCATGCACCCTATGACACGGGCCGTGTCACACAACACGACCACCCGTGTTACACTACTGTTTTGCTACTTTTTTCGATATTTTACCTCCAAAAAAATTTTTCTCAAGGAGTTCGCCGTTTTTATTGCATGTCTCGATTTTATTTTTTTTATGCGACTAACCCGATATGTTTGTATGTTTTTCGTATGTGAATGTTGCTATTATCCTTGGTGACTTTTGATTCCAAAAACCATTTTCAAAAACAAACTCTTGATTTTATCGAGCCATTTTCAACCCTTGTAAGTCGGCCGCCTTGTGCGTCCGCCATCGACCTTGTTCGTATCGCCTCAAATACTTTTACAAATAATAAACCTTGATCCAATGTCAAGTGGTTCTCTTTTCTCATAAAAATCCAAAACACAATAACATAAACGATTAGAATCATGCACCACGAACTTTAAAGTGGTGGAAAAGGAATGAGAATGGAGTCCTCCTACACTTGTTCCAAATGTTTTGGATACAAGGCGCTCGACTTGGTTATTCGAAACATTCACTTCTATCCAAAGTCTTTTGTGTATAATCCTAATCAAGAACAATTTCTCTTAAGAAACTTAAAAATAACATCAACTCATCAAACTTATTTTCGCCTTAGGGCTTCAATCAAAAAACCCTTTTTCAAGGTATAAAATCAACCAACAAACAACAATTTCACAAATCTCCGAACTACGGAGCTCTGATTCTTCACTTCTTTTAAGTGAGGATACGTAGGCACAAGGGCCACAATCCTTGGCGAGCATTAAAATAAATAAACCAACCCCTCTTTTCTCTAAACAAGCAAACTCTTAATAAAAACACCCATTCACGTTAAATAACCTAGGAGGTTCCCATCGAGTACGATGGATGCGAGGGGGTGCTAATACCTTCCCATTGCATAACCGACTCCCGAACCCTAAGACTTGGTTGCGATGACCACACTCTTTTCCCAAAGGTTTTATCGCTATTTCCCTTTCCCTCCGTGGGATAAATAAAATCCGGTGGCGACTCTGTGTCATTTTTCGCGTAGCGACACAATGCTCAAGCATGGAGGTAAGAGACTTCCTCTACTTTAAATAAGCAGTTTAGTAGAAAAGATAACTGCTATACTTTGATACACAATCAGAAGTAGTACAGTTGTGCAACAATTACCAAGGTTCTTAACCTCTTAAGATTTCTAAGATATACTAAGATAAGAAATCTTAAGATCTTATGCAATAACAGTTACAAAAATAAAAAATCAGAATTATGCGCAAGATCTTATAATGTGTTGTATTGTTGTAACCTTCCTTCAAATCTTCAGCTTGCTTTTATAGAGGTAGAGAAAGAGTTGTTGGAGAGTTTGAACAAAATAGAAAGCTTAGTGAAGAAGTATGCCAAGAGAGACGTTGGAGAATTTATATGGTTAAAAGCATTCTCCATTGAATAATGGCATTGATCACAACACCTTTCGAAGTATTAGGTATCTACCAAAGGGTAGAATTGACTGAAGAGGTCACATTACCATTTCTTGAGCCTTGAAAAAATGAAACCCTAGTTGACTCTTCCTAGAAATATCGCACTTGACAAGACTAGTCTGCTTTTGGTACAGAGTACGAATCAAAGGCTCTTTTTTCCTTCAGAGTCTGAAATGTCACTAGAGGATGAAACAATATACCAGAGTCTAAACCTTCAGATGTTGATGAACACATTCAGAGTCATCAAATTCTGATCATCCAGAATATGAGTAACATTGCTTCTCCACTTATGCTTTCAACATGATTAATTCATAGTGAATTCTAAACTTGTGATCCTTCACACTTGAATGTGTGTTAGTATACCCATTTGTTCTCTAAATACTTTGTTATCATCAAAACCCAAGGGATATGAACAATCTTGTTCCAACAATATCCCTCTTTTTAATGATGACAAATAAATGTATTTAAGAATAATGGTTGGTCAGTTTTAAGTAACTTGAAAACATCAGAGTCTGAGGTTTGCTTCACTAAGATTAATCTATTATTGTACACTCTATAGGCTTTCCTTGACTGAGAGTATATAAGGAAGATACCTTCGTCAGCTTTCAAATCAAATTTTCCAAGGGTGTCCTTACCATTATTCAATACAAAGCGCTTGCATCTGAAGACATAAAGATGTGATAAATTTGGTTTTCTACCTCTGAGAAGTTCATAAGGTGTTTGTTTAAAAAGGACGAATAAGCATCCTATTTAAAATGTAACACACTGTACTTATTACACCGGCCCAAAAATATTTAGGTAGACTACTCTTATTGATCATAGTTCTTGCCAACTCCTCTAAAATTCTGTTTTTGCGCTCCACGACACCATTTTGTTGTGGAGTTCTTGGAGCGAAAAATTATGTTCAATACCATATTTATCACAATAATCCTCAAAGAGGTGGTTTTCAAATTCACCTCCATGATTTCTTCGTTTTTCAATTATGTTTAAATTCATTTTATTTTGGGACAAATTTGTAAACTTTATGAAAGCTGAAAAACTCTCATCTTTACTACGCAAAAAGATAGTCCAACATCTAAAATAATCGTCTACAATAACAAAACCATAGTAACTACCACCTAAGATTTTTGTTCGTGAAAGACCAAAAAGATCTATATGGAGACGATCAAGAGGTCTAGATGTTGATTCTGTTATGGTATATTTTGTATGGAATTCCTCTTTTGTCAAAAGCAAATTGGGTCCTTATGTTGTCTAGACCAAACTTCCTTGGTTTTTGGGGCTTGATCTTTTCAAGGTCTTTAGTGGCTTAATTTTCGAATAACGCATTGTAGCAAGGACATAACATCACCTTAGAGCCTTTAATCTTGCACTTGTTCAGAAAGTCAATGAACTCTTCCCCAGCCTTTGGGTAAAACCACCTTTATTTTCTCTCTGTATTCCAACATGCTTGCTTCTTCAACATTTGTGTCAAGGCCTTCAGTAATGTCTATTAGAATAAGATTAATTCATGATATATATATATATCCTTTGGGTTTTGATGATAAGAAAGTATTAAAATAACAATGGTGTTATCTAATGTGTATTCTAAGTATGCATGTTCCAGAGCTTAAAAAGAATCTATTCAGAATATGATAAAAGAACGCATTTGAGAGATGCAGAGTTATTGGCTTCTGATGGTTCAAAAATCATGCATGTTATTAAGTGAAGTCTAATGATATAGGTTTGCATATACTCTGAAGCTAAATGTATCAGAATCAGAAAATCAATATATTATGTCTACACTTATTAAATGTATCAGCTTCTGGTGATCACTCAGAACCATAAACTAAGCTATGTTATTGGTACTTGATAAAGCAAGCTACAATGTTAAATCAATTTGTGAGCTAGAGTATGTGCTCACATGGCTCAAGGAGAGTTGACATGCTTTACGGTTATCTGCTCTTAACGGAGCTATAGTACAAGATCACAAGGAAGACGCTATGGTTAAAAGATTTACACAATGGATAAAGATCTTTTTGTGTATCTATCTTCAAAGTCTCTTAGTACTATGGAGTAGAAAAGTCACTTGTACAAGTTATCTCTTCCAATGACCAGTCTTCTATAATTGCTATATAAGTAGCTGAAGATTTAATATAGAATAAAAAATAAGGAAATAAACAAAGAGAGCCAATAAGAAAAGAAATGTTTCACGCTTCTATAAAAATGAAAGAATAACAAGATCATCCATGGCAACACCATTGAGTATGCCGAATTTTTGTTATATGTTGTAAATTGTACAGAGCCATAAGATTTCTTAAACATTGAATATCTTAGAAATCTTAAGACCTATGATCTTTGTTATAGTTATTTCCCTGCACCTCTAATTGTATATCAAGTACACCTTGTTGTTTATTCTACTAAACAAGTTGTTTAGTAGTTTAGAAAGAAAGTTTCTTGCTATGTGCTTTAGCATCAAAGTCTCTTGCTATGAGCTTGAGCCAAGTAAGTCTTTTTCTATGTGCTTGAGTATTGAAGTCTTGATCATCTTGTTGATTAAGCAGAAAGTCTTGGAGTGAAAGACTAAGCAAGGAAGTCTCATATTTTTGGAATCTAAGCATGAAAGTCTTGTACTTGAGGTTATAAGAAGAAGTCTTATATCCGTGAGATTTAAGAAGGAAAGTCTTAGGCTGTGAGTTTGAGCAGGAAGTCTTGTCCTTGCAGGTATGAGCGTGAAACCCTTAGGATCTGAGGATCTAAGCAGGAAGTCTTGATCAGGAGTTGATTTAGCAGACAAGTCTTAGGCTGTAGGTCTAAGCAGAAAAGTATTATGATCGAGTGCATAAGAAATTATAATCATGTTTTGATTATAGTGAAAAATATCTTGTGTAACAAGGGGACTGGACTACTCTCAGTTTCTGGACCCACTGAGATATGGGTACCAAAATCCAAAATTGTATTTGTTGCAGATATCACAGAAGAAAGGAGCAAGACATCTTCCATGATACTTGATAAATGGTTGTTTACAATATTTGATGGAAGAAAAGTCGACATATCAAACTTAAAAGTTGAAGGATGCAAAAATGTGGAGTTTGGAGAAGAAAGTTGAATCATTGGTATAAGTGCCATTGACTCAAAATCCACTTAAGACAGAATTCAGATTCCATGGTCAAATTTGAATACTTGACTGAAGCTTGACCAAGAAAAAAAAGTATGTTCAGTTCTTTACTTTTGTAAACTTCTTGACTAAATGTACTATTTAAGCATGAGTGAATACAAAGACTCTGTTAGATCTCTAGAGAAAATATTTTTGCTGATAACAAAAGAATCTTCAGAAAAATTTGAAAAGAAACCTTATTGTACTTGACTATACTGAATATGTCATTAACTAGAAGATGATCATATTTATGGAAATAATATTGTCACCTTTTGTGATAATATTTCTGCCAGTTAGTAGTCAAATCAATTCAACATTCATGAATCAAGCACATCTATCTGAAAAACTAAACTCTAGTTTCAAGAGAAAATGCTTAACTCTAAATGGACTATCAAAGACTGATGACTAACAGAAGATGTTTCATTCAAAGTCTAATCCTACTAGACTCTGACGCCAGATAGCTTCTGAAAATTGTCAGTCTCTGAGATTCAATAGTAGAAATCTTTACTTCTAATAAGCATTTTAAGTAAAAAAAATTCTTTTAAAATCCGTGTCTTACTTAAATTCCATAAAGTTAAAAATCATTCAGTGTATTCAAGAAATTTGTTGGGTAAGAACCCTTGGGTAACAATTTTTTTCTTTTTTATACATCTATGGCCTCTATCCCTGGTCTTTGTGAGATAACATTTCTTGTCACATTTTCTGTCCTTTTGACAAGATTCTTATTCCTCTAGAATCTTATTAAATTCGTTTCTTTATATTTTTGTCATCTGTGTCAATCAAACCAAACTTGAGATGAATTCTCTAGTCAATTCTCCATCGAATCAACTAGTTGTTATCAATGAAAAGTTTGTGGATTTTGAAGAGCTGTTTAAGCTAGGTTTTAACTTTTGGAAGATTGTTTTGGAACAAGGTTGTAAAAGGATGTTTTGAAATGATCCTTGGCTTTACTTATCCAAATCTTGTTAAAGAATTTTGGGTTAATGCATCCATTGTTGAGCTAAATTCTGAGTATGGTATTCTTTCCAAGGTTTTTGGTGTTTCTATAATAGTAACCTCTAAGACGATTCTAATGTAAATAACTGTGAGGAGATTGAAGAAATCTCAGGTAATCTTGTTTGGTAATACTGTCTTCCTATTTGGCGTACTTTTTTAGATCCATCAAACCTTTCTCAAGTATCAAATCTTCGTCCTAATGCAATTATTTGGAATCAGTTTCTGAACTCAAACTTGCTACCTAAGGACAAGGATCTGAACCTTATGGATTCTATTTAAAAATATTTTCTACTTCTTCTCAATTCAGACATAGAGAATTATCTTCCACAAATTATGTTTGACCATCTGAAAAAGACTCTTTCATTCTTTCACAAGGGAAAGACATTCTTCATTCCTTATGGTCGACTTCTTTCTGAACCATTAATCCAACGAGGAGTTGTCATAACATCAGAGGATAATTCTTCTAAAATCTAGAGAGATAAGCTTGAAGCTATCTATGAGAGGTTCTAATGTTAGGCATCTGCAAATATATTCTTTGTAATTGTTAAACATCTTGTATTAAACTATATCTTGTTTTAATAAAAACTGCATATGTTCTTGTGTGGTCTTAACTGTTATCTATGCATTTCTTATGTTGTTCAGAGAATAAAAAATTAGGACTAAAACTTTAAAACAAAACTTGCAACATTCTCATTGAAAGATTGGTAGGTATTACATATTATCATGAACTTTCTCGACATTTGGATTTATTCTAAGGAATTTCCTAGGCTCATCTGACATATCTAGACTGTTCAAATAATCCTCCCAATCTTCCTTTGCAAACTCAACAACCTCCTTCCTCTGAAGATTTATACGTTTTGACCTAGAATTTATTTTCATTCTTTGTTTCTCAATAAAGGTTATTTTTAATGCATGTGCCTCTGAAGAAATATACTTGCTTGACGACTCTTCGGTTGTTACATTCTTCTCGTTTGCTTGAGTTGCTGCTTTTAGCAATGTTGCCTTTCTAAAATCTCTCTCTAAAACTCAAATTTGTTTCTGCTTATAGATGTTTGTGTTCTAAAAATTATGTGATTTAGAAAGATAGTTTTCTAAAAATTTTATAGAGTTTATTCATCTGTTACCTTGAGCGTTTATTGTTTCTATATTGATTAGTCTAATAAATATTTAAACTTTTTATTCTTGGAAAGTGATGTTTAGTACGTAGTCCTAATAAAGTTTCTCTTGAACAATTGTGGTTATCATTTAACAGCTTTAAACTTTTGACTCTTGGAAATTGATCTTTTAATTCATTTATGAAATTTGTCAGAAAATCATTAAAAGAAAATAAAAGATTGTACTCGTGCAAATTAATATTGGACAAAATAACTTTCATTAATAAAAAAAGGGAGATTACAAAAAGGATGAAGACATTAATATTTCACTAATCTAATTATTCTAAATCCCTAAGACCCATATGATTTTACTAAGTAAAGTTTGACTCATCCTCATCCTCAGAATCTGAAACATCATTTTGTCTATCTTATTCTTCTTCTTCATTGACTTCTTCTTAAGCTTCAAAGCAGTTGTTGATGAATTTGCTTCAGAAGGTTCCAATGCAGTTGAAGAGCTTGCTTCAGAAGCTACAAAAACATTTGGACTCTGCTGACCTTGAGTCTTCTGACTCGTAATGTCTTTTGAAACTTCTATGAGTATAGAGACAATGGTACTTTCAGTTGAGGATTCCATAGTGTTCTAAAGGATGTTGATGAAAAAGACTTAGTATTTAGTTGCTTTTATAGTGGAGTCTAGATAGCCCAACCATTTGAATTAAAAGCTTTTCTTGATCTTTGGAAGTTTTGTGACCAATTATTAAGAATGCATTATACACGCTTTTAATGCTCTCTATTACTTGAATCATTTTTCTTCTTTGGGAACTACTCAAGTAATGATGATCTGTTTTGCATTTATGAAATATTTTGTTCTAAAATTTTATATTTATCTTTTTTATGTGACAAAAGGGGGAGAAAGATATAAAAATATTTAATGAGAATCTGAATCCTTCAGATTTCAAGTGTTTTTAAATGTTGTTCTTTATTTAATATTTTAAAGTTCTGTTATTTCAGTTATTTGTTTTACCCAGGAGATATATTTAGTTTTCTTAAATATAGAAATTAGGGGAAGCTTACAAACTTCAAACTTTGGAATATTAGACTCGAAAGAGCTTACAAACCTCATACTCTAATATTTTCAAGTAAATTAAAATAGCCCAACATTGTTTTTTAAATACTTATGTTTGTCATCATCAAAAAATGGGAGATTGTTAGAACAAAATTTGTTTATGACATATCCTTTGGGTTTTTATGATAAAAGAGTATTAAAAGAACAATGGTGTTATCTAATGTGTATTCTAAGTAAGCAAGTTCCAGAGCTTAAGAAGAATCTATTTAGAATATGATAAAAGAACGCATTTAAGAGAAGCTGAGTTATTGGCTTCTAATGATTCAGAACTCATGCACGTTATTAAGTAAATTCTAATAATATAGGTTTGTGTAGACTCTGAAGTTGAATGTAGCAGAATCAGAAAATAACTATATTATCTCTACACTTATTGAATGTATCAGCTTCTGGTGATCACTCATAACCATATACTAAGCTATGTTACTATACTGCATAAAGCAAGCTACAATGTCAAATCAGTTTGTCAGCTAGAGTCTGTGTTCACATGGATCAAGGAGAGTTAACATGCTTTACAGATATCTACTCTCAACAGAGATATGGTACAAGATCACAAGGAAGACATTATGGTTAAAAGAGTTACACAATGGATAAGGATTTTTTTGTGTATCTATCTTCAACGTCTCTTAGTACTATGGACTAGAAAAGTCACTTGTACAAGTTATCTCTTCCAACGATTATTCTTCTATAATTGCTATATAAGTAGCTGAAGATTCAATCTAGAATCAACAAAAAGGAAATAAACAAATAGAGCCAAGAAGAAAAGAAGTGTTTCACGCTTCTATCAAAACAAAAGAATAACAAGATCAATAATGACAACATCATTGAGTATGCATAATTTATGTTATACATTGTAAATTGTATAGAGCCATAAGATTTCTTAAACATTGAATATCTTAGAAATCTTAAAACCTATGATCTTTGTTATGGTTATTTCCCTGTACCTCTGATTGTATATCAAGTACACCATGCTATATATTCAGCTAAACAGGTTATTTAGTAGTTTAGAAAGAAAGTATTTTTCTATTTGCTTGAGAATCAAAGTATCTTGATGTGAGCTTGAGCCAAGTAAGTATTTTGCTATGTGCTTGAGCATTAAAGTATTGACCATATTATTGATTAAGCATAAACTCATAGATTGAAAATCTAAGCGAAGATGTCTTGGATTCGTGGAATCTGAGCAGGAAATCTTGTAGTCGAGGGTATGGGCAGAAGTCTTGAATCCATGAGATTTAAGCATGAAAGTCTTGGACTGGAGGTCTGAGCAGAAAATTCTTGTACTCGAGAGTATGAGCAGAAGCCTTGAATCTGTAGGTTTAAGCAAGAAAGTCTTGGACTGGATGTCTGGGTAAGAAAGTCTTGTACTTGGGGGTATAAGTAGAAATCTTGAGTCCATATGATTTAAGCAGGAAATTCTTAGGCTGTGAGTTTGAGCAAGAATTCTTGTACTTGCGGGTATGAGCAGGAAAGTCTTAGGATCTGAGGATCAAAGCAAGTAGCCTTGATTAGGTGCTGATTGAGCAAGGAAGTCTTAGGTTGTAGGTCTGAGTAGAAAAGTCTTATGCTCGAGGGCATAAGCAATTGTAATCATATTTTTATTATAGTGAAAAATCTCTTGTGCTGCAAGGGGACTGGAATACTCTCATTTTGGGAGGAAACATGATAAATACATGTGGGTTCTTTTGTTATTTACTTGCTTCTGTTATTTCTCCGTTGCAACTAATTATCAGAATCTGAATAGTAGTTTAGAATCTGAACTTTGTTCAGAACAAAGTAAAAATGGAGAACACAATTCAACCCCCTTCTTGTGTATTTTTCTCACCTTCAATGTCTACCATCATAATTTCTACTGGTTTGACGACGTGTGTTTCCTTAACTTTTAAAGGATCTGAATCAATGTGCATTATAGGCTTAGGTTTGTCGCCAAACTTCATCCTTCCATCTTTCAAAACATTTTGCACCAAATTCCTGAAAAGGACACATTGATACGTTTTATGACCAAGAAAATTATGATATTTACAAAAACCTCATTTCTTTATTTGTTCCAATTTTGGTGTTTTTAGGCATGTCAGGATTATGATTTAACCATCGACAACTAAAAGATGATTTTTTTTCATCAAATTTAGTTATGCCAAAAGTGTAAACTTTTCCTTTTTTCTTGGTTCGATGGGATTTTTCCTATTTGAAGGTATTGAAACCTTGCAAATGTTTGGAGGCCTTATCTTTAATTCTTTCAAATTAATCTCACTTTCTTCAACAGACTAAAAAAACTATATCAATTTCTTGATTGTTTTCATTTGTTTCTACATAAGCAACTTTTTCCTTCCTAGGTTGTCGATTTTCTCTATCCTTTTCAGACTTCAACTATTTGAATTGTGTAGCCCAATATGCTAATTGGGACATGTCCTTTAAATATTGGGTATCTAACTTCTACCTAATTGAATAGTCTAAACCACCTAAAGCTATCTTGACTAACTCATGCTCAGAGACTTAAGTCAAACATCTCGACTTCATTAACCTAAAATGATTTTATCTTCACGCTGGCTAATTCTTTCGGGATACTTTTTTACTGACCCATATAGAATTTCTCATTGAATACTCTTTCTAGTTGATTCCAAATTGTATATGGAGTATAGAGGAAGGCACAAACTACTATAGGATACCATATGGCTTCTTTCCCTTCAAGCATTAAGCTACCCCTATTAGTTTGGAATATCCATATGGCATTGCCAAATGCAATGATGGCATGTCTACAAACTAATGCATCTACATATACAAATAATGCAATGACTATTGAATATCCTCTTAATAAATACTTAGCATCAGGATTGCTATTTGTAATCCTAGTCGAATGGCACAGCCCCAAGGAGGATTAAGATATGTCCTTCAAGTTATTCCACCCTTAACTACTAGTTCCCTCTTGACATTTAACTTATAACAGGAGCGGTTACTTCAACAGATGTTGAAGTTCCTACAACACCAATCATCGATTTGATTGATGTTCTTATACATTTGGAGTATCATTGTAGGGAAGGGAATGATTTTTCGATGATGGAAGAGCCATCTTAAGAATTTTATCACTCCTCAGATGCATAAACACTCAGACATTGAAAATATTGCATGTATGAAGAACAAAACAATAAAAGCACAAACATTTTTATGCAAACGTTTAAATTTCTTACACAAAAGGGTCTCACGGGGAGTGCATATTTGTTTACTAGTATTTTTAGTGAATCAAATCACAAATTTTAATTCACTTAAAAGATTAAACTAAAAAAAAAATCCTAAGGACATATTGTGCAAAAAGTGTCCGAGAAAGTGTATTCATGCTTGAAACTTAATGTTTGAATGTAGAACAATTGGATGGAAATTTCCATAAGTAAAATGCATAATTGCTTGAGAGGATAAAGTGAATGAAGAAAAAACAACAAAAACAATTGAATAAAATGTGTTTGAATTAAAGGTGACACGCAGATTAATACATTTCTCACAAACCCTTTTATCTCTGTAACTTGGATGTTTGAATTTTATAGAGAACACTAATGAAAAATGTGAATTGTTACGGAGATCAAATTGACTTATATACATGTACACTATTATGTGGCATTTTGTCCCCTGCTTTACTTCCATGTGTCTCCAGCCCTTGAACTGCTGCAAAATTGTTACTTCTGTCAAAAAAAATATGTTCGGGTCTTCCAAATGCCTTTGTCGAGAATCCTCCTTGTCGAACCTTGTGACTTTAGTTTTGAAAACATGATATAGCTAGTATGTACTTGACCTGTATATTTATCTCACCTCCACTCTTGTTGAACATGTTGAGTCAAAAATCTCAAGCTAACAAGTATCTTAGTCATGTTGGTTTAGGAATCTTCTTTTGGAACTACATTACCTTGTCTTGAAGGCCACATTAGTCTATTGTGATAACGTAAGCTCCATGTATCTCTCCAGCAATCCCGTTCTCAACACACTGAACACATGGAGATGAATATTCATATTGTGCGTGAGAAAGTTACATTATGGACGATTTTCTGTGTTATATGTCCCTTCACAATACTAAATAGCCAACATCTTCACTAAGAGTCTTCCTCACTAAGAGCCTTCTACATCATGTCTTTGATAATTTTCGACTTAGTCTCAACGTTCGACAACCTCTAATTTCAATTACGTATAAAGATATATTAAAATATGTAAATGTATTTTAGATTTAATATTTATTTATTTTTATTATTTAGCAAATCAATCTCATTAATTGAGATTAATATTATGATTTAGTAACTTACTAATATCGAATGAAAAATGGCTATATTTTCTTACCTATTCGCATGGTAGATAAACATTGAATTTAAAAATGACTCTTTATTGGAAAATATGGACAAGATGATTTTTCGACCATTGAAAGATTTTGATCTCGATCTAACCTCACTTCATGTGAAGAAATATATATGGTTTAAGTCTTAAAAATTGCCCCAAGAAAATGAATAAATTAGATATGAGATATTACCATCCTTTCGGGGCAATATTTAGATATGACATTTAGTTGTAAAAGGTATTTTTTTACATATATTTATTTTTTTAAAATGAGATATTAACATATTTTTAAAAATATTAAATACATATTAAAAATATAAATAGTCTGCAAAATTTTATCTTCTAAAATTTTTTGAAATAAACTCAAATAATTTCTTTTTAATATTGGAGATTTTAAACCTCGCAAATAAAAGTGGCACTATAAAAATTTATTTAAAAAACAAGAGTATATTATAAACTGTTTTTTTATATAAAGATTGTATTTTTAAGTTTAACGATTATGTACTATTATCTCTGTTTTAAAATAAAAATCTTTATAAGTAAAGAATTTTGTCCTAAATTAAAAGTTTTTTTTTTAAAGTTTTTAAGGCAACAATAATTAACTTTTACCAATTTTATTCCTAATAAATACACAACTTTTAAGTTATTACATTGAAGGTGTGAAAAATACATAAAAAGAGGAGATTGAATTGTGTTTCGTTTTTTTTTATTTAGCTTTTGATCAGAGTTCAGAATCAGAATTGATGTTCAGATTCTGAATTAATTCGTTTGACAGCGGATATAACATAAGTAAATAAAATAACAGTAGAAGACACAAAAGATTTATACTGGTTTCTGCCTAACTGGGAGTAGTTCAGACCTCTTGCCTCACAAGAGCTTTTCATTATAACCACTTCATGATTACAATCACTTATGCTTCTACATAAGACTTTTACAACTGCTCAGACCAACTATCTGAGACTTCCCTTGCTTAGAGCACATGTCTAGGACCTAACCTTTACTCACACCATCTGACTGATTCACCTACTCATCTGTCTTCTAGTTAAGACTCCCCTTTACTTAGAGCACATGTCTAAGACTTCCATTTTCTCACATCCTCTGGTCGAGCCACCTACTCTTCTGGCCATCTAGACTAAGACTTCCCTTGCTCAAGTTGCACTCGAGACTCCTTGCTCTCGCCCCTCAGACGGAGACTTTTCCACCTGCTCAATCAGACTAGCTAAACAAGACTTTCACAGCTCAAACACTTAAGCAATGAGACTTACGTGATTTAAACATCTTGACTCAAGACTTATTGCTTGAATTCCAATGAGACAAAATTGTTTGCTCAAGCACATAGCAGGAGACTTAATCTAAATTACTAAAGGCTCGGCAGAATAGAGAACAAAATGTACATGATGCAAGCATCAGAGGTATGGGAAATCAGCATAACAAAGACCTAAAGAACTTAAAATTTCTAATATATACAGGGATAAGAAATCTTAAGGCTTTTAAAATTACAACCTAAAATAGAAAATTTGCATATTACATAGAGTTGATAATTGCTTGATCTTGCTATTCCTTCAACAAAAGAATCCTTGTTAAAATTCAAACTTGAATCTTCAGCCATATATATAGCCTTTTCAGAAACTAGCTGTTGAGAAGGTGAATTGATCAATTGTCTTTGCTTTTGCTCCATAGTACAAGAGACATTGAAGATGGATGCACAACAGATTTTGAATCCAGTTTGTAACACGTTTAACCTTTGAGTCTTTAAGAGGTTTTATACTAATAGAGTCGTTGGGAGCATACATCCATAGAACGTACCAGCATTTCTTTAGCCTTGCAATCTTGTAGACTCGAGCTGACCGGCTGATAAGACAATACAACTTGCTTTCAGTAGTACAGATCATCCACAACTTTATCACCAACTCTAAATGGTACCAGATGCTAATATATGATTACTAAGTGTAGAAAGTCGTCTGAATAGTGAGGCCTTCAATTTAGAGTCATCGTCAAACCACACTAGCAATTGTTCTTCAGAATCTGCCACCAGAAGCTAGCAATGCAGCAACCCCAAGTGTGTCTAAGTAAAACAGATTATGATTATTTATGTACAAGAACAAGAACCTACATAAATAAAACACACATCAAATAAATCATTGTTCTTTTAATACTTTTGTTATCATCAAAACTAAAAGTGAATATGTCAAGAACAAATCTTGTTCTAACAATCTCCCCCTTTTTGATGATGACAAACACAAGTATTTAAAGGACAATGTTGGGCATTTAATTTTTTCTGCAACAACAGGGTATGAGATTTGTAAGCTCCCCCTGAGTCTGATAGTTCACAGTTGAGTTTAATTTACTCTAGCATTAAGAACTATTTTTCAAGAAAAATAAATTAGTCTTCTTAGTAACATCAGTGTCTGAGGTTTGCAAACATCTGTCGCGGTGAAATTTGCATACCAAACTACCAGTTAGTTTGAATCTTTAATTCATTTTGCAACCGGTCTTTGATTTGTCCAAAGGAAGGGATAAAGATCAAAATACCCACAATGCAATGCAAATGCAAGGTTTAAAGAGTTATAGGTTCGGGGGTTGGTTAAACTTAGGGAAGGTATTAGCATCCTAAGTTTATGTAGTATTCTACAGGAACCTCTTGTTTTATGTTTGTTTATTGCTATGGTTTATTTGCTTAATGGTTGAAAGACCTAGGGGGTTCAATTCTAAGTATACTCGATAAGATATCGCATCTTATGCCTACATATCCTTACGGGAGTGGAATCAGAGTATTTTGTAGTTCTCCTAAAGGGTATGAGGAGTTCTTTGACTGTGGTCAAAGTTCCTACGGGTTTAGGGTAGTTGATTGATTGATTTTAGGAGAAGAGATGTGTCTTCATTTTAAGGGAGATATGACCGCCACAAATTGTAGGAAAATAGTCTTTGCATCATCTTAAGAAAAGGGCTTAAGTACTCGGATTGTATGACGAATATGCCTTTATCTCTCTTAAGGCAAAGTTCCTACGGCTTGATTGTATTGTTGTGGGGTGGAGATTCTATCTCACTTAAGATGATTGACATCTTTCTCTAATGTGTTTGAATTTTGTTTTGAATTGTTGAATGTTTGAATATTGTTGTAAGATAAAGGTCCTTCTTATGGGGTAGGTCCTAAGCTTAAGAAGATCAACTTGAATGGGATCAAGGATCAAGGGGAATATGATGCGAATGATATGCACTACACACGATTGTTGAATCATGTGTAGGGTTTTCCTTTGGACGGAATGCAACGCGTGAATATAAAGGCGATAATGTAAATGCAATGAAATAAATTGCGGAAGAGTAAAACATACACATATGCATGAAAGCGCTGAAGTGTGTGAGAGTGTATGTGTCGTGGATGTGATTATAATTGATTAAATTGTTTGCGATGTGAAATTGATTTTAGACGGATTGATTTTAGTTTGAATTATAAGAGAATGTTGATTTAGGTGAATTGATTTATAAGCGGGAAGTTTGGATTAACTTATGAGAAAGTAATATCTTGATGAGGTTAAAAAAGAGTTATATTATGATTTAAGAAAAGTATTGACTTATTAGATTTGAATAAAAAAATTGATTTTCATAATAATTTTATAAAAGGTTTGGTTTTTGATTTTTTTAGAAAAAAAGCTAATTTATTAATAAAGGTTTTAATTTAATTAGATGACAAAAGTTCATAAGGATTTTATTATTTCAATAAAGATTATATTAAAATGAAATGAGTCAAATTTCTTATTATATTAAAATGCTATTAAGTTAAATAAATAACAAATAATAAAAGGATTCTAAAAAAAAGGTTTTTAATCTTGTGAAAAAGAAGGTTCAATTTTAATAAAATATTATTTCAAATTAATGAGATATTATAAAAAAGGTTGTTTGTTATTACTAATTGTGAAATGGTTTTTTTATTTTATTATAAAAGTTTATTAAAAAAGACTCTAAAAAAAGTAATTTGAAAAAAAAAGGTTAAATTAAATAAAAGGTTTTATTAGTTGGTTTATTAATTAAAGGCTGATTAAAGGACTAATAAAATTTAAAATAAAATAAGTTAGTAAAAAACAATGATTAGATTAGCAGCAGATTAACTAAAGGTGAATTAAATTAGTGTTAAGTGAATTAATATTTGATTAAATGGTAGATTAAAGGTTTTAAATGAGATTAGAAGGGTTAATTAAGGGTTAAGTTGGCTTATGTGCGTGTGGGTGCAATGTGTTATGGTGGGCTGCGCGATGTGGGCTGTGTGATGGTGGTTTATTGGAGATCGAGGGCTGTGTATGTGAGGGTGCGTGGTAACGTGTGTGTACCGCATATACATCAGATTACAATATAAAAAATAAGAAAACAGAAACCCTAAGACCCCCCCACATCTCCAGATCGCTCGTCTTCTCCCTTCACCTCCATCGATTCTCTCTTGCTTTGTTCTCAATCACGATTATCTCCTCTCTCGATCTCAGTCTTTCTGCTTTCCTTCTTGTACTTCCTTCGTTCTCTTCGTCTCCGATTCTCCAACTCCGTTCTTTTCACGATTCCTTTTTGCCTCCACTTCAAAGTTCTAAAAAAACAAACTAAAAAGGCATCAACACTGTAAATCGACATTATTAATCCTTACCAACAGCGGCTTTCTCTCTTCTAGGATCATCGATAGGTGGTTGATGATGCTCGCGACGTCCTTTGAAGTGGTTTCGCGGTGATTGATGAGGGTGGTTCGAATGGCGTTTGAAGTGGTTTCGCAGCGGCAAGGGTTTCACGGTGGACCACCTTGGAGCTAATAGTGGCGGAGCTCGAGAGATAAGTTCTTATCCTTCTTTGATTCATGAAACTTAGGGTTTTTTTGAAAGGATTTTCGAATGTTGTGTTTGTTTGTGATTTTTTGTGAATATTGTGGATTTTGTGAATAGCTGTGAATTGTTGTTGTTTCAGGTTTCTAGGTTTTGGTGTTTGGGAGTTAAGAACTTGAGCTGGTTAAAGTCACAGGGTTGCGAGCTTGGAGGATTTAGGGTATTTTGCGGATTCTTCTTGTCTCCTCCTTTTGCTGTGAATCTGCCTGCCTCTTATAGTGGTACATTTCTTGCCCCAATTAATCCCTCATAAATTTTTTCCAAATTCGTAATGAGTATGTCCACTGATTTTGGAAACAAGTTAACACCGTTAAATGTCTGCGTTAGAGGCTTTGAAGAAATTGATACGCTGTTTTTATTTTGTTGTCATTTCATCTCATGACTCGGTCTTCTTATAATGTAGGTCAAGATTTGCACAAGCACGATATTAAGGCAATAAAGGTTCCTTCCACTTTTGTTTTGGTGCCTCTTCAATATGTTGGGAAACTATCGGTGAATTGATGGCGGGTGCCTGGCTCCGAATGGCAACTGATAAATGTGTTTACGGCTGGAAGTTGACGAAGGTAACCCTGCTTGGAATAATGTTGTTTATCTGTGAGATTTCCTCTCTCGGCTTGAAATTGTTTGAGGCTTGTTATGGACAACTCTTAAAAGCCTATAACCACCAATTGGTCCGTTGAAGCGATGTGAAAGATGTGCTGACATTTATGCTTCAAAAAACTTCAAGCGTCAAGAAACCTGATTACCGCCCCACTCTTGTTGCTATACATCGAGGATGCCATCGGGATTGTATCCTTATCAGGTGAGCTTGTTTCATCCTTTTAATATGACTTATGGTTTTCATTATCTTGATGGCGTGTTCTCTATGAATGTCTGGTTTGTACTTTTCGATTATCTGATTCCTCTTTTTCTTTCCATACACTTGTGGAGTAAAACATACGTGGTTGCGGTGTTACCGTTAACATGGAGGCCGCTGCTACTGAAGTCCCGAAGTGACTGTTGTTACTGCTAAAGGTTCGAACAACTGTTGTTTTGATTAGGGTAATGAATTTGTTGTCGGATGAATTGAACGTGGCCATGTCTGAATTTATAATGTGTTGTCCGAACCTGTTCTTGAGTGATTATGATGAATACTCCACTGATGCACTTACTTTCTTGCAGACTTATTTAAGTGGTCGGGCGCGATTTTTTGGGAGTTTGAAGACGGCAGGTGTTTGGAACTGATGAATCCCCTTCTATTTGGTTATGTTGCAGGGTATGCGCTGATGTCCTGTCCTTCTGGTTCGAAGTCTGAGTTTTGAACATCCCAGTGGTCTACTCTGAAGAAGAAATATTTGAGGCCGTATCACCCAAGCGACCATAGCTAGAGACTTTGAGGTAAGCAAAGGCGGTTTTAATCAACTTCTCCCAGATTGGTTTCTTTTTGACAGGTTGAGAGAAATGCACTATTGAAATTGCTTGATTTTGATTAGCACCAACATTACACTTAGTGTTGACAACTTTGATTTTGTAATGGTGTTTCTGCAGATGTGAGTGAATTGAGTTGCTTGAGGTTGTTGAGGCGAGGAAAACCCGTTGTTGCCTGCAGCAAAAATGTTGCAGCTGTCACTGATGTGTTGGGATGCCCTTGTCGTGGTCGTTGCGAATTGTTGAAGTACTTGTCAATGGTGTTTAGCCTGTGCAGATGATATGCTATTATGGATGCTTGCTCTTGTGTCGACTTTATAGCGTCATGCCTTTGTGTTGTTGGGTTGATCAACATTGCAAATTCCTTTTGCAGGGGTAAGTGTATTCCGTGGAATTATCGCGACAGCCACTGGGATGACTCTTCCAAGATCAAATGGACTAATAGGGACCACCTGCGTATCAAAGCCTACAGCCAAGATAAGTAACCCTTTAATTTTGACTGCTGCTTAAGTTCTGTCCATTTGGAATGCGCCGTAAGCTCTAATCCCTTTGATGTTGTGCGTAAATGGCTGGAATTTAGACCAACGCTTTGTTTACTTAATTAATTTCTCATATTAGTATGAAGTTGTTGCTTAGTGTGTCGCTATGTTACTGAGGTTATTGAGCTGACATTTCTCTTCTTCTTTCAGGACACCGTTAGCAGTTCCGAAGCTGTCGGTTCTATGCCACTGTCGGGAAAGGTTTAAAGTGGTGATGATGATCTATCAGTCTGAACCATGAGGGGATTGGAAATGTTGTTGTCTGTAGTTGTTGAGGGATGCCTGAAACTGATTGTTGTACTCGTTCGATGCTTTGGTAGGAAGTTGGTGACGGCTTCCGTTGCCCTTTCGGCCGCTCGAATCTTCCGCCCGATGATGAGTTTACAACTGAGGGCTGGAACTTCAATTCACTTATCTATTCTTAAATTGTACATCAATTTAACAGCATTTGATTATGTGTTGCAGGTGTGAAAGTTGAGGATCGGCAAAGGTGTGGACTGGAGGTAAAAATTTAACTGCTTGCTATGACTATATGACATCTTCATCATTCCTTCCGGTAAAGCGAGAAGAAAACGAGTTCATGATCGATCCTTTGATTGGAGTTTCGGTTCCATTCCAAATATTTAACAATTGTCTTTCTCATACTTGTAGGTGGTTATGGACAAAGTCACGACACTTTGAGTGAACTTTACAAATTGGCGGATGCTGCGAATTGCGATAGCCATGAACAAATTAAAAGGAAGCAGAGACAACTTTGAGCTGGTCGTGATTCTTCCTTTAGTCACCCTTGCTGTAATTCCAATTCTTTCTATAGGTTTCTTCTGACAGGTTGAGCTTTTCCAGAATCCAACCTTGATTACGTTTCAGGTTCGAACTTTTAGAGTGTAATATTACGCTTGAACTTTGACGGCATAGTCTTATTCCGAAGCGAGACTATTTCGAATCATATCACACATCGTAACACAAATGGTCTTTATGTAACACTTGATATCCTTTTAATGTTCTGTAGGGAAATCAGTTTGCCGCATTGACTTGCAGCCGGCGACCCAAAAGCTGTGAGAAATTAGTGAAGTCACTGAAGGCAGGCTCATGGTAATTGGCAGCACGGCAAACCCCGTTTTATGTTTCCACGTCGGACCTAAGTTCTCCAATGCTATCTTCACTTTTAGTGAATAGATTTAATTCTCAACATCTTCTAGTTTGGTGTAACAGTTTAATAGAAGTGTGGCGTGATCTTTAGAAGCAAGACCCTTCTCATGTAGCTTTTCTAAGTGATTTGTAAGGTTGTAGATTCTTTGAGCTTCCAGAAACATCTGTATCAAATAAGAAAGTTCAAAGTGACCAATAGTATGTATGTACTGAGACATTGCCTCATCATAGTTTGCTTGCTATAGGTGATCTCTGTGTTTTCTTAGAACTTCTGTTTGTTGAGTCTGAACAAGATTAATGCTACTGTATACAGGTTTTTCTTGAATAACATGTCTACTTGCCTTCCATATCCTTTCCCCCAATACATAAAGCTGATTTTATCCTTCATTATGAGTATGAAGTTACCCCGCTCATAAAGCATATGCGGAAGTTCCTTAATCGATGCACTGTGGGCTACCACGATTCTTCGAGCCATAGATATTGAAAGTATGCTTTCCCGTTCTTGGATTTGCAATAACGCATAAAAGGTATCCGCGGAACCACCCTACCAATTCCGTTTCTTCTTCAAATGCCCAACAAGGATCACGTCCATCAACTTCATAAAAGTACTGCCTCTGGCTGATCTGGAGTTTAACGAGATATAGCCGAAAAGTGCATCCAAAGATATCTTCTGTGTATTGATCCAATAGTAGCTCAAGAGTGAAAGTAATGTTAATAATAAAATAAATAACATAATAACAAATATAATATTAGTAATAATAATAATAATGATAACAATATAAAAAAATAATAAATATAGTGAAAAAAAACCTAAAATCGGAGCCCAAATCAAGTAGAGACCTTAAGACAAACTCAAATTAGGATCACTTGGTCATGCCTTAAAAGCTCGACTACGGGAACAAATACCAACTCTGCTCGAAATTTTTGCATCTATAAAAGTTGGTTAGTCGCAAACAGAAACATAAATATTAAAATAAAGTTAACTAACAATAGCAAACACGCAAAAAGAGGTGGGATCTTACGGTCAAAAATTAGGGTGCGACAGATGCCCCTATTTAAGTTACTTATATCCGGAGATATGGAGATTGAAATCTCCGTCTCGATGAGATAGGAGGGACTTAAATACAAACATTGCACGAATTTTTGGCCCTAAGAGTCCACTGGATGCAAATGATATGCAATGATATGAGAATGCAAGACGAAAGGTCCTGTGGAGAAATGGCGCCACAAGGGAGAAACTAAACACGACACACGGGAAGGACAGTCTCAACAAAACGAAGCTCCACGGGGAAAGATTGACGATCACAAAGTGTTTGTAAATATGTTATAAAGAACTTGGAAGAGAAAACCACTTGAAGGACCTGCTGCACAGGTCAAATGTAGTTTGTTTGAGATATCAACTGGATAAGTCTATTGTCGAGACATGTAACAGTAATTGAGGATACTTTTGCCAAAGTATCTGTTGTTAAAATCTGTAAGGAATCTACTGCCGAGATTTTGTGTTGAAGTCTGTTGGAGAAATATTTCTGACGAAGTCTTTTGGAAATCTACTGCCGAGATTATCCAGGAACTACCTACTGCCGAGGTCTTATGGGAATCTACTGCCGAGATTGACCAGGAACTTCCTACTACCGAGGTCTTCTTGGAATCTACTGTCGAGATTAACCAGGAACTACCTACTGCCGAGGTCTTCTGGGAATCTACTGCCGAGATTGACCATGAACTTCCTACTGCCGAGGTCTTTTGGGAATCTACTGCCGAGATTAACCAGGAACTACCTACTGCCGAGGTCTTCTGGGAATCTACTGCCGAGATTGACCAGGAACTTCCTAATGCCGAGGTCTTCTGGGAATCTACTGCCGAGATTAACCAGGAACTACCTACTGCCGAGGTCTTCTGGGAATCTACTGCCGAGATTGACCAGGAACTTCCTACTGCCGAGGTCTTCTGGGAATCTACTGCCGAGATTAACCAGGAACTACCTACTGCCGAGGTCTTTTGGGAATCTACTGTCGAGATTAACCAGGAACTTCCTACTGCCGAGGTCTTCTAGGAATCTACTGCCGAGATTAACCAGGAACTATAAGATGTTCGAATGATTGTCGTTGTAGAACTATAGTTGTCGTTCGTTGTAGAACTTGTAGATGTTGTTCGTTGTAGAACTTGTAGATGTCGTTCATTGTAGAACTTGTAGATGTAATTTGTAAATGTAGTTGTCGATGTAATTGTAAATGTGAAGCTGCACCGGGGATCTTCGAAAGAGATGTGAGCCGGTTGAATTGTAATGTATGTCTTCTTAAATAAAGGGAGACTAATTGTAATAAGCTTCCTCGACTTCTCTGGGGGGATGTCGCTTGATGGAAATAAACTTGCATGATGAACTCGCTGGGGAATATTCCTGGGGGGTATCCTAACTGTTGCAAAATATGTGAATTCTCAAATAAAGAGAAGTATCTGTAACTGCCTTCTCGGGTGAATCAATAATGTTGAAGGACCCACTGAGGGTAAATGATTTGTCTTGTGAAAACTGTCGTTTGTCGTTTTGAATAAGATCCTGATCAAAACGAGTTGCTCAAATAAAGAGATCGCTTACAGAATTGTTGAGAAAGTCTTGCAATATCATTGAAAAAATATCCTCCTTCAATAGTTATCTTCATAGAGACCCTTTCTTGGGGAGCTAAGCGCAAAATAAATGCACACTTGATCTAGATTCAAAAAGTTGGAGATATCTACAATGTGATTGCCAGAGACCGAAGTTCAATTCAGGAAACAACTGAAGAGAAACCTTCAAGTAAGACCCGACTAATGAGGCATGAACTCAATGGGATATGTTAAAACAACCGTCTTCCACGGGGATCAATCTTCGTGGGGAAACAGAAATATCATGATTTTTCTGCCTAGGGCTGACAACTCTAATTGGAAGGAGAGGACGCGCCCAACCACTCTGGGATAAACACAATTAAAGCGACAGAACAAACAAACATAAGGGTGCTAAATGCACATGCCATGCTATTTATCTATATGCTATGCGTATGCTGCATGCTGACAAAACAAACAACATGAGGCAACTAAAGATGAAACATCTCGAAGCAGACATCCGACCAATATTCAAAGATAGAAGTATCACTGGGGATGGTTGGAGAATCAAATACGAGATCACACTTCTGCTTCAGGTCTTGAAAACTTCTACTTGGGGATAAAACACTTTGATTAATCTTGGTTATCTTGTTTGAAGAAGAGAATAAAGATCTACCAGGGGTGGATCAAACTCATAACTGGAGGAAACCCTGGATAAAATAAATATCTATCTCGCTGGAGAGACTCATGCTGGAGAAGATCGTCGTTGTAGAAGGTCCATTGAGGAGTAAAATATGTCCACTTCACTGGGAAGGTGAAGTTGGAGAAGATTCACTGAGGATTAAAGTAATGCCCACTTCATTGGAGAAGTGAAGTTAAGCAGATCACTGGGAATTCTCAGGTTACCAACTAGAGACTCGCATCGAAGAGATTCACAGGGAAATGTCATGGCCATCCGGAGTAAAAAAAAATCACGGGGGACATGAAGAATGTTGTGAAATTGCTGAAAATAATTATACTGAAGACTGCGTGGTAGTCGCCATTTGAATAATACTTGTTATGACTGGATAAGATAATCTTCGTTTCTCAGATGCCCCAAGTCATATGATAATGAGAAGAAGACCATTCCAAGAGGATTTTACAGAAAATACGGCGTCCCAAAATTTTCAAACTCCTGGAGAGATTCCTTGAATCTAGACGTAACTGGCCCTGATTGACGATATTATGAATGAGTCTTCAAAAATAGCTCTTCAATAAGTCAGACTTGCACAGAACAAACCACTTGGAAATAACTTGCCCTAGGCTTAGCATAGTTTTCAAACTTCAACAATAATGTTTGTATGTAAGATGTCGAGCAAAGTTAGCAAGTCCGAAATGTTAATTTTGAAACTGTTAATGCAACCCACGTTTGTCTTGAAGTTTTGAAAAGAGATATTACGATAACTTGTGACCGAAATCATTAGTTAGGGTATGAAATTATTTTATAAAGCCAATCACTAAATTGAGCATAGCTCGTAGGAGTTAGGAAACGTTATCTCGCTGAGTATGCTTTCGAAGTAAACCCTACCTCAATTAGGACTTTGAAGGTTGTATCAAGGCTTAGTTCAAGGTTTGTGAAACAAAGGAAATAAGGGTCAAAGTATATTTGCACCCACCCATTTTGAAAGATGTTCACTATTTTGAAAGGTTTTAAGTGTTCAATCGAGATGACTGAAAATTTCCTGCCCCAGGTTTAAAATGAGGTTGGAAAGGGTTAAAAAGGATTTAACTTCCTTATGTCTTTGGTGTTTAGGAGGTTTGAAACAATGCCTTACATCATCAGTAGGTTTTATTCGAAAGCATACCACGAGGGGGATCTTGCGTTTTACTTCATCATCCTCCTCCCAATTCTTCACCAAAGTAAGGAAAATTGGGTAAAGTTGGCATTATAAAAATTATGAAAAACATTTTAAGAGTGAAACGAATGGATTTCTTCAAGACAAATGCTTATTGCACTACTTATTCAAAGTAACATGTTCTTACATGCCAATTATGCTTTTAATCAAAGAAATAAAAGGAAGTACGCAAACACAATAAACAGCTAATGGACCCTTTCCTCGGTATTTTCTAGAGTTTTCACTTATATCAGCGTAACGGTATTCCATTCACAACTGGTCTTTCTCCTATGAAGGTTAGCACTTCCTCATCAATCATTTCTTGAACTTTCTCTTGAAAAACCTTGCACTCTTCAATCGAATGCCCCACTACTTCATCATGATATTCACAGCTGGTGTTTGGGTTAAACCACGGTAGATGAGACTTCATGATTCTAGTCTTTCTGGGTGTCATTACCGAGTTTCTAACAAAATAAGACCATAACTGACGGTAAGTCATTGGGATAAGATCAAACCAACGAGTTTCTTCTTTCGGAACACTCAGAGGTGTTTTCTAATTCTGAAACCGTCTTCGAACCTGTCGATCTTGATGTTGATCTGGAGATGTCATTCTTCGCTTATGAGGTAGTTGCTGCTTGCATCGAGCAGGCGCTACATACTGATGTTGAGGATGAGGTACTGGAACCGGCAGGATTTGAGAGGAATCCCAAGTTGCATTAACATCAATGCTTCTTTCCTCTAGGGAATTATCAATCGGAAATTCTTCATTAGCTTGGCCATTCAAGTTATCTTGAATTCCTCCACTTTTGAGTGCATTCTCGATGTTTACTCCAACTTCCACAATTTTAGAGAAATCTGATGGAACAACGCCTACCATCCTAACATAATAAGAGGCTGGCAGTGTTCTTAGAAACATCTTGCTTAAATCTTTCTCTGGAAGTGGTGGACGAACTTGGGCTGCCAACTCCTTCCATCGCTGAGCATATTCTCTAAGAGATTAATCATTATTCTTACTCATTCCTTCTAGTTGATCACTGTCTGGAGCCACGTCCAAATTATAATTGTACTGCTTCACGAAAGTATCGGCTAAATCTTTCCAAGACTGAATGTAATTCCTTTGTAGCTTCATATACCATATCAAGGATGCCCCAGATAAGCTTTCTTGAAAACAGTGCATCATCAATTCGTTATCGTCAACGTAAGCGGCCATTTTTCGACAAAACATCGTCAAATGGTATCTGGGACAACTAACACCCTTGTACACTTCAAAGACACGCATCTTGAACTTCGGAGGAATGATTACACCTGGAACCAGACATAGGTCACGAGCATCAAGATTAGATGCATTAGCTTCTTTCACTATTTTCAATTGTTCTTTAAAATCACATAATTCTTTCGCCATTGCTATAAGTCTAGGATCGTCCATCTTCATCTTAGTACGAATATTCTGAAGATTTGGTACATTCTGTAGAGGCTGGGAAGCTCGAGCAACCAGGTTGTCTTGCACAGGCCGAGGTTGTGTAGGAACATCCGCTTGTTGAACATTGTCGTCAGAGGGAAGATCAAATAACGGATTAGTCACCACTCTGAAACCAGTCGTAGAATCGATATCCTTCGTTCTCTTTGCTATCCTTCGGTAATACTTTGAGCTTGGTCAGATGGTCGAGATGTCAACTGACAAAGACAGAAAGACGGATGAGGATGCAACGGAGAAGAGACACATGCATATGCAAGATGCTAAATGCTAATGCTATGAAAAAATTCAGAAATGAGAGGTTTCATGGAATTCAAGTTCTTATAAACGTTACAGAATACCATAGAAAATTCATTTGTTGTTTTTTTGATAATGGATTATAGGGAAACATTCTTGTAAGAGCCCTGAAAAGCTAAATAAAAGCTAAATAAAGCCTTAAGGAAGTCCTTCATCATGCTTGTTGATTTACTCTTCTAGATGGATGTTCTTGAAGATAAATTGTCCATGATCAATGTCTAAAGATTAGTTTGATGGAGGAAAATAAATCCTCCATCTCTTCTTTTGTTCTTGTTGGAAGGAAGGAAGTCCTTGTTTATTTGGACCTTCAATATTGATGAAAGTCCTTTGAACCTCTAATGACCCTCCATGATAAGAGAAGCCTCTCGTATTTGTCCTTTGAGTTTTCTTCAATCTGAGCTCCTACTTCCTTAGGCCATCCGAGTCAGGACTCTTAAAAGAATATTTCAAAATGTTTTCTTTTGTAATCCCCATTGGTTCTATAACGTTTATAAATAAACTAGGGGTTCCATGAAACCAATGCAATATGATGCTATATGGATGCAACAAACACAGGTAAGCACATAGAAACATAAGGATAAACAAAGGGGACCCTAGGTTTGCAACGAGCATGGAGCAAAGGTATACCCATTCCCAAAGGTTATGGACTAAAGGTTTATTGTACCTGCAGAACAAGGTTCTAATAAGGTTCCCAAAGTCATTAGCCCATCTTTCGGATATTATCAACTTCCCAAGTACTCGGTGGTTAATAATATTCTCAAGAGAACTTCTTTTGAGTGTAGCATCGCGTAGCACTACTTCGGAGGTACCCCCTCATAGTCTCGCACTACGTCCTAATAAAGGCCAAAGTGGGGTTAAGGTAACTATGGTCCTCAATATCATAGGCGCCAACATCGAATGTAGTGCATGTTTTCACGATTAAAGACTCGTTCAACAATACATCCTTCGAGAGGGCCTCAATTTAGCGTGATTTTCAAGTCAGCTTGGTCGGGATTCTACCCCCTATAAGCCTCTTTGAACATATCACTATCCTATCTTAAGTTCACTCAAGTCCGGGTGTAGGACTTTGTCTCACCACTCAAAAGTATCAACCCAAAGGCAATAAACAAACAAGTACACAAGTAAACAATTAAACAAATGTAAGCAAATACTTAAAACAAAACAAATTAGGGAAACCCACTGAGGTGACCCCAGTGAAGTCGTCATTTCTGTCGCGGTGAAATTTGGATACCAAACTATCGATTAGTTTGAATCTTTAATTCATTTTGCAACCGGACTTTGATTTGTCCAAAGGAAGGGATAAATATCAAAATACCCACAATGCAATGCAAATGCAAGGTTTAGAGAGTTATAGGTTCGGGGGTTGGTTAAACTTAGGGAAGGTATTAGCATCCTAAGTTTCTGTAGTATTCTACAGGAACCTCTTGTTTTATGTTTGTTTATTGCTATGGTTTATTTGCTTAATGGTTGAAATACCTAGGGGGTTCAATTCTAAGTATACTCGATAAGATATCGCATCTTATGCCTACATATCCTTACGGGAGTGGAATCAGAGTATTTTGTAGTTCTCCTAAAGGGTATGAGGAGTTCTTTGACTGTGGTCAAAGTTCCTACGGGTTTAGGGTAGTTGATTGATTGATTTTAGGAGAAGAGATGTGTCTTCATTTTAAGGGAGATATGACCACCACAAATTGTAGGAAAATAGTCTTTGCATCGTCTTAAGAAAAGGGCTTAAGTACTCGGATTGTATGACGAGTATGCCTTTATCTCTCTTAAGGCAAAGTTCCTATGACTTGATTGTATTGTTGTGGGGTGGAGATTCTATCTCACTTAAGATGATTGACATCTTTCTCTAATGTGTTTGAATTTTGTTTTGAATTGTTGAATGTTTGAATATTGTTGTAAGATAAAGGTCCTTTTTATGGGGTAGGTCCTAAGCTTAAGAAGATCAACTTGAATGGGATCAAGGATCAAGGGGAATATGATGCGAATGATATGCACTACACACAATTCTTGAATCATGTGTAGGGTTTTCCTTTGGACGGAATGCAACGCGTGAATATAAAGGCGATAATGTAAATGCAATGAAATAAATTGCGGAAGAGTAAAACATACACATACGCATGAAAGCGCTGAAGTGTGTGAGAGTGTATGTGCCGTGGTTGTGATGTTAATTGATTAAATTGTTTGAGATGTGAAATTGATTTTAGACGGATTGATTTTAGTTTGAATTATAAGAGAATGTTGATTTAGGTGAATTGATTTATAAGCGGGAAGTTTGGATTAACTTATGAGAAAGTAATATCTTGATGAGGTTAAAAAAGAGTTATATTATGATTTAAGAAAAGTATTGACTTATTGGATTTGAATAAAAAAATTGATTTTCATAATAATTTTATAAAAGGTTTGGTTTTTGATTTTTTTAGAAAAAAAGCTAATTTATTAATAAAGGTTTTAATTTAATTAGATGACAAAAGTTCATAAGGATTTTATTATTTCAATAAAGATTATATTAAAATTAAATGAGTCAAATTTCTTATTATATTAAAATGCTATTAAGTTAAATAAATAACAAATAATAAAAGGATTCTAAAAAAAAGGTTTTTAATCTTGTGAAAAAGAAGGTTCAATTTTAATAAAATATTATTTCAAATTAATGAGATATTATAAAAAAGGTTGTTTGTTATTACTAATTGTGAAATGGTTTTTTTATTTTATTATAAAAGTTTATTAAAAAAGACTCTTAAAAAAGTAATTTGAAGAAAAAAAGGTTAAATTAAATAAAAGGTTTTATTAGTTGGTTTATTAATTAAAGGCTGATTAAAGGACTAATAAAATTTAAAATAAAATAAGTTAGTAAAAATCAATGATTAGATTAGCAGCAGATTAACTAAAGGTGAATTAAATTAGTGTTAAGTGAATTAATATTTGATTAAATGGCAGATTAAAGGTTTTAAATGAGATTAGAGGGGTTAATTAAGGGTTAAGTTGGCTTATGTGCGTGTGGGTGCAATGTGTTATGGTGGGCTGCGCGATGTGGGCCGTGTGATGGTGGTTTATTGGAGATCGAAGGGTGTGTATGTGAGGGTGCATGGTAACGTGTGTTTACCGCATATACATCAGATTACAATATAAAAAATAAGAAAACAGAAACCCTAAGACCCCCCCACATCTCCAGATCGCTCGTCTTCTCCCTTCACCTCCATCGATTCTCTCTTGCTTTGTTCTCAATCGTGATTATCTCCTCTCTCGATCTCACTCTTTCTGCTTTCCTTCTTGTACTTCCTTCGTTCTCTTCGTCTCCGATTCTTCAACTCCGTTCTTTCCACGATTCCTTTTTGCCTCCACTTCAAAGTTCTAAAAAAAACAAACTAAAAAGGCATCAACACTGTAAATCGACATTATTAATCCTTACCAACAGCGACTTTCTCTCTTGTAGGGTCATCGATAGGTGGTTGATGATGCTCGCGACGTCCTTTGAAGTGGTTTCGCGGTGATTGATGAGGGTGGTTCGAATGGCGTTTGAAGTGGTTTCGCAGCGGCAAGGGTTTCACGGCGGACCACCTTGGAGCTAATAGCAGCGGAGCTCGAGAGATAGGTTCTTATCCTTCTTTGATTTACGAAACTTAGGGTTTTTTTGAAGGGATTTTCGAATGTTGTGTTTGTTTGTAATTTTTTGTGAATATTGTGGATTTTGTGAATAGCTGTGAATTGTTGTTGTTTCAGGTTTCTAGGTTTTGGTGTTTGGGAGTTAAGAACTTGAGCTGGTTAAAGTCACAGGGTCGCGAGCTTGGAGGATTTAGGGTTTTTTGCGGATTCTTCTTGTCTCCTCCTTTTGCTGTGAATCTGCCTGCCTCTTATAGTGGTACATTTCTTCCCCCAATTAATCCCTCATAAATTTTTTCCAAATTCGTAATGAGTATGTCCACTGATTTTGGAAACAAGTTAACACCGTTAAATGTCTGCGTTAGAGGCTTTGAAGAAATTGATATGCTGTTTTTATTTTGTTGTCATTTCATCTCATGACTCGGTCTTCTTATAATGTAGGTCAAGATTTGCACAAGCACGATATTAAGGCAATAAAGGCTCCTTCCACTTTTGTTTTGGTGCCTCTTCAATATGTTGGGAAACTATCGGTGAATTGATGGCGGGTGCCTGGCTCCGAATGGCAATTGATAAATGTGTTTACGGCTGGAAGTTGACGAAGGTAACCCTACTTGGAACAATGTTGTTTATCTGTGAGATTTCCTCTCTCGGCTTGAAATTGTCTGAGGCTTGTTATGGACAGCTCTTAAAAGCCTATAACCACCAATTGGTCCGTTGAAGCGATGTGAAAGATGTGCTGACATTTATGCTTCAAAAAACTTCAAGCGTCAAGAAACCTGATTACCGCCCCACTCTTGTTGCTATACATCGAGGATGCCATCGGGATTGTATCCTTGTCAGGTGAGTTGTTTCATCCTTTTAATATGACTTATGGTTTTCATTATCTTGATGGGGTGTTCTCTATGAATGTCTAGTTTGTACTTTTCGATTATCTGATTCCTCTTGTTCTTTCCATACACTTGCGGAGTAAAACATACGTGGTTGCGGTGTTACCGTTAACATGGAGGCCGCTGCTACTGAAGTCCCGAAGTGACTGCTGTTACTGCTAAAGGTTCGAACAACAGTTGTTTTGATGAGGGTAATGAATTGGTTGTCGGATGAATTGAACGTGGCCATGTATGAATTTGCAATGTGCTGTCCGAACCTGTTCTTAAGTGATTATGATGAATACTCCACTGATGCACTTACTTTCTTGCAGACTTATTTAAGTGGTCGGGCGCGATTTTTTTGGGAGTTTGAAGACGGCAGGTGTTTGGAACTGATGAATCCCCTTCTATTTGGTTATGTTGCAGGGTATGTGCTGATGTCCTGTCCTTCTGGTTCGAAGTCTGAGTTTTGAACATCCCAGTGGTCTACTCTGAAGAAGAAATATGCGAGGCCGTATCACCCAAGCGACCATAGCTAGAGTCTTTGAGGTAAGCAAAGGCGGTTTTAATCAACTTCTCCCAGATTGGTTTCTTTTTGACAGGTTGAGAGAAATGCACTATTGAAATTGCTTGATTCTGATTAGCACCAACATTACACTTAGTGTTGACAACTTTGATTTTGTAACGGTGTTTCTGCAGATGTGAGTGAATTGAGTTGCTTGAGGTTGTTGAGGCGAGGAAACCCCGTTGTTGCCTGCGGCAGAAATGTTACAGTTGTCACTGATGTGTTGGGATGCCCTTGTCGTGGTCGTTGCGAATTGTTGAAGTACTTGTCAATGGTGTTTAGCCTGTGCAGCTGATATGCTATTATGGATGCTTGCTCTTGTGTCGACTTTATAGCGTCATGCCTTTGTGTTGTTGGGTTGATCAACATTGCGAATTCCTTTTGCAGGGGTGAGTGTATTCCGTGGAATTATCGCGACGACCACTGGGATGACTCTTCCAAGATCAAATGGACTAATAGGGACCACCTGCGTATCAAAGCCTACAGCCAAGATAAGTAACCCTTTAATTTTGACTGCTGCTCAAGTTCTGTCCATTTGGAATGCGCCGTAAGCTCTAATCCCTTTGATGTTGTGCGTAAATGGCTGGAATTTAGACCAACGCTTTGTTTACTTAATTAATTTCTCATATTAGTATGAAGTTGTAGCTTAGTGTGTCGTTGTATTACTGAGGTTATTGAACTGACATTTCTCTTCTTCTTTCAGGACACCGTTAGCAGTTCCGAAGCTGCCGGTTCTATGCCACTGTCGGGAAAGGTTTAAAGTGGTGATGATGATCTATCAGTCTGAACCATGAGGGGATTGGAAATGTTGTTGTCTGTAGTTGTTGAGGGATGCCTGAAACTGATTGTTGTACTCGTCTGAAACTCACTCGTCCGATGCTTTGGTAGGAAGTTGGTGACGGCTTCCGTTGCCCTTCTGACCGCTCGAATCTTCCGCCCGATGATGAGTTTACAACTGAGGGCTGGAACTTCAATTCACTTATCTATTCATAAATTGTACATCAATTTAACAACATTTGATTATGTGTTGCAGGTGTGAAAGTTGAGGATCGGCAAAGGTGTGGACTGGAGGTAAAAATTTAACTGCTTGCTTTGACTATATGACATCTTCATCATTCCTTCCGGTAAAGCGAGAGGAAAACGAGTTCATGATCGATCCTTTGATTGGAGTTTCGGTTCCGTTCCAAATATTTAACAATTGTCTTTCTCATACTTATAGGTGGTTATGGACAAAGTCACGACACTTTGAGTGAACTTTACAAATTGGCGGATGCTGCGAATTGCGATAGCCATGAACAAATTAAAAGGAAGCAGAGACAACTTTGAGCTGGTCGTGATTCTTCCTTTAGTCACCCTTGCTGTAATTCCAATTCTTTCTATAGGTTTCTTCTGACAGGTTGAGCTTTTCCAAAATCCAACCTTGATTACGTTTCAGGTTCGAACTTTTAGAGTGTAATATTACGCTTGAACTTTGACGGCATAGTCTTATTCCGAAGCGAGACTATTTCGAATCATATTACACATCGTAACACAAATGGTCTTTATGTAACACTTGATATCCTTTTAATGTTCTGTAGGGAAATCAGTTTGCCGCATTGACTTGCAGCCGGCGACCCAAAAGCTGTGAGAAATTAGTGAAGTCACTGAAGGCAGGCTCATGGTAATTGGCAGCACGGCAAACCCCGTTTTATGTTTCCACGTCGGACCTAAGTTCTCCAATGCTATCTTCACTTTTAGTGAATAGATTTAATTCTCAACATCTTCTAGTTTGGTGTAACAGTTTAATAGAAGTGTGGCGTGATCTTTAGAAGCAAGACCCTTCTCATGTAGCTTTTCTAAGTGATTTGTAAGGTTGTAGATTTTTTGAGCTTCCAGAAACATCTGTATCACATAAGAAAGTTCAAAGTGACCAATAATATGTATGTACTGAGACATTGCCTCATCATAGTTTGCTTGCTATAGGTGATCTCCGTGTTTTCTTAGAACTTCTGTTTGTTGAGTCTGAACAAGATTAATGCTACTGTATACAGGTTTTTCTTGAATAACATGTCTACTTGCCTTCCATATCCTTTTCCCCAATACATAAAGCTGATTTTATCCTTCATTATGAGTATGATGTTACCCCGCTCATAAAGCATATGCGAAAGTTCCTTAACCGATGCACTGTGGGCTACCACGATTCTTCGGGCCATAGATATTGAAAGTATGCTTTCCCGTTCTTGGATTTGCAATAACGCATAAAAGGTATCCGCGGAACCACCCTACCAATTCCTGTTCTTCTTCAAATGCCCAACAAGGATCACGTCCATCAACTTCATAAAAGTACTGCCTCTGGCTGATCTGGAGTTTAACGAGATATAGCCGAAAAGTGCATCCAAATATATCTTCTGTGTATTGATCCAATAGTAGCTCAAGAGTGAAAGTAATGTTAATAATAAAATAAATAACATAATAACAAATATAATATTAGTAATAATAATAATAATGATAACAATATAAAAACAATAATAAATATGGTGAAAAAAAACCTAAAACCGGAGCCCAAATCAAGTAGAAACCTTAAGACAAACTCAAATTAGGATCACTTGGTCATGCCTTAAAAGCTCGACTACGGGAACAAATACCAACTCTGCTCGAAATTTCTGCATCTATAAAAGTTGGTTAGTCGCAAACAGAAACATAAATATTAAAATAAAGTTAACTAACAATAGCAAACGCGCAAAAAGAGGTGGGATCTTACGGTCAAAAATTGGGGTGCGACAACATCCCCTGAGTCAAATAGTTCCAAGGTTGAGGTTTGTAAGCTCCCCCTTAGTTCCATATTTAAGAACACCAAAAATAACAATATTTTAACTCCTTTTGGCAACACTAGAATAAGAGGTTTGTAAGCTCCACCTGAGTCTCATAGGCTAAGTCAGAGGTTTGTAAGCTCTTTCTTAACACTATGTACAAGAGAGTTAAAATATATTGCCTATTTTAACTTTCCTTGGCAACACTAGAATATGAGGTTTGTAAGCTCCTTCTGGGTTGATAGGCTAAGTCTGAGGTTTGTAAGCTCTTCCTTAGACCTATGTACAAAAAAGTTAAAAATACGCCATGGGCAAGGTAATCATAAAAACAAAAAATAAATGACAAGAAAATAACTGATCAATATTTACAGGACATGTATTCAATGGTTTTAGTTTCCACTTAAATACTTACTATTATTTCTTCTCTTTTTGTCACATAAAAAAGAATAAAAGAAAAGAAGGAAATAGAAAAAAAAATATCATGAATAAATGTAACTTAGAGTCATTAAGGTTTGTAAAGTGCACACTTTGAAGTCTTAGTGGTCGTTACTTTTCAAAAAATTAAACAAGAATTAATTTTAGACTCTTGGTATCCACAGAAGTCATTATAAAAACATCCAACTCCTAAGTCATTTTCATAAATCACCAACCTAAGGATATGGAATCAGCAACTGAGATTCATAATGCATTTGTCGTAACAGACGCAACCGAGAGCTCTACAATCTTAGAAATTCAATCCCCTCAGAGTCGAGCTACTCCTGAGTGCTCTACAATTGTACATCTTCCCTTAACACAACTTGCTTCTAAAGAGGATACTTCAGCAGCACCTGAACGACCTTCAAAAGGAGGTTCAACAGTAGTTTCCTTGAGGCCTCAGAGAAAAATCATGAAGTGCTCAAGGAAAAAGAAAAGGAAGGTCGACAAGAGGTTCTACCACTCTCTTCCACACATAGAAGAGGAATAAGTTATTGATTCAGAAGATGAGGAGGTGGACTATAACAACAGTGGACGCTGCTAGGAACGAGATGCAATGGCTAGGGATCAATCCTAGAAAGCATATTGTACCCTTTTTTGTTAAAAAAATGTAATCCATCAGTTTAATTAATGAAGAAGTTTTTCTAACTAATACTTCTTTAGCATGCATTTACATTCTAGAAATTTATTTAGATTTTCTGAAGGTACACTATCAAAGTGAAATTGACACAGAAATGACAGTTATAACAGATCAAACATAAACTCATAGTTATTCAGAGAATCTTAATAGGTTAGACTACTAGATCACATTTTCAAGAGTCACTATTAAAATACTGATAAAATTTAATCAGTACTTAAATAATATTAAACTCAAGACAATAAATCTAACTTGTTTATAAAAGGACTCTAGTAAGCTTTATTCCATCACCACTTAATCCCTAAAGCACCAAGATATATAAGCAAAAGAAAACTTAGGTTCTAAAGAGAGATTTCAGGAAAACAACACTACTGAATGCAACAACTCAAGCAAATCAAAGTAAGGCAGTAGCTAAAGACCTGCAAATAAGCAGACAACTTCAGAAGTGATATCCTCTTCAGCATCTTTTGTGAAGATACATAGAAGAAGAAGATCTTCTGGATCCAGAAGTAGAAACAAACTGAGAAAGAAGGCTATGGAGCTTGATAAGGAAGAATGGCAAGATTTCTTAGACAATCTAGACATGTCAAATGATCCTAGGGAGTTCCTTAGGACACATCCATTAGACTATAAAAATCTAATTGTTTTGTAATAGCTTCCTTTTTATTAATAAAATAAGTTGAAAACATTTGAGTTCTTTTATCTATTTCAGATTCTCAGTGAACAACAAAAATAAATATTAATCAGTTAAAACTGAACACAAGCATGAACAAACTATGAGTTTAATAATAAGATGCTTAATACAATGATTTCAACAACAATATAAAGCATAACTATGCATAAATCTAACATCAAAGTCTTTCATAGATAGCTTCAAACTCGTCTCTCCAAATCTTGGAAGAACTAGCCTCAGAACTTATATTAACCCCTTGCTGAATAAGTATTTCAAAAATAACTCGTCCAAAAGGTATGAAGAAGGTTTTTCCCTTTTGAAAAGAAGAAAGGGATCTCTTCAGATGGTCAAACATAACTTGAGGAAGATCAATATTCAAATTTGAATTAAGAATTAGAAGCAGATCTTTTTCAATAGGGTCCACTTGGTATAAATATTTATCCATGGGCAGTAAGTTTGAATTCAGAATCTGACTCCAAACAACAGCATCAGGAAGAAGATTTGAAACCACTGATGTATTAGATGGATCTACAAAGACACGCTAAGTATGAATATAGTGTTCCCAAACAAGAATTAATTGGATTTCTCCAATATCCTTACAATTGATCACATTTGCAATTGCTTTAGAGGTTACTGTAATAGAAACACCAGTTACTCTTGACAGAATAACATACTTAAAATTCATCTTAATAATGGAGGCATTAATCTAAAACTCTTTGACAAGACTTGGATAAGTGAAACCACATAGCATCTCAAAGTAGCCATTCCACCTTTGTTTAGACACAGTCTTCCAGAAGTTGAAACCAATCTTAAGGAACTCATCAAAATCCACAATCTTTTCATTAATGACAATCAGGCGATTTAAAGGAGAATAAACTGAAGAACTTATCTCAAGGTTGATTTATCCAGCACACAAACAAGAGGAAAAGAAGAAAAAGAAGAAGAAGAAAGAAAAAAATTGAACAAGAATCTTGCAGAAATAAGAATCTTTTCAGAAAAAGGACACAATGGTAACAAGTACTAAAAGAGAAAACATCATTACCCAAAGGTTCTTTATCCAGCAGATATTTCAATTCCACAAGATGAATTTCATCTTTATGAAAGGCTAAGTATTATAAAATCTTTTAGAAAACTTTTTACTTAAACTGCTATGACATTCAAAAATAATTTTCTTCTAAATCTCAGAAACTAACAACTTTCAGAAGCTATCAACCATCAGTCTAGTAAGTCTAGACTTAGACAGAGATATCATATGTCAGTCACAAGTCTCTAAGGTTCTATTCAGAACTAGCACTTTATCTTGAAACAAGAGTCATGAGTGATAGATTAATATTGAATTTTCTTCTTTAGACAGCTAACAAGCAACAGTATCAACACAAAAGTGAGAAAATTGTTTTCCTAAATGTGATCATCATCTCTCTTGATAAGACATTCAGTATAGAGAAACACAACAGAGTTTCCTCTTAAAGATTTTTGAAGTTCTCTTTTTCAAAAGAACTTCTATAGATTTCTAACAGAAACTTTGTATTTATATCTAAACAATTGTTTCATTGAATCAAAAGATAAGCCAGAAAAGAACAAGCATACCACACTTTTTTTTGCCAGAATCGATTCAGTATTCAGACTTACCAATAGAGTTTGAACACAATTTTAAGTGGATTCCTATTCAATGGTTGTCTAACCATTGATTCCACTACTCTCACCAAATTCAGTACCACCAGTACTTGAATCTGGGTCGTTGGCTCTTCTTCCAATCAATGTTGTAAACAACCTTATGAAAGATGCCTCTGCTTCTTTCCTTGATATTTGTAGTGTCATACCCTAAATTTTAACCATAAAACTTCACATCATTGTGCAAATCATCACCATAATATGGAAGTATTTTCATACCTCACCAATCTTCTCAGATTGTTGAGTATTCAACTTAACCAAGGATTAGGGTTTTAAACTTCTCAGAGCATTCAGGCAAAGGATCAATCAAGAATTGACATGATCTTCAAATTTTAAAACCTCTAAAACACCAATGAAGGATCAAGAGGTTTCCTTCATCCAGGATCTAACACAAGATTGCATCATTCCAAGTTAATCAAGCCTCAAGACCATTAGTGTCACCAAATTAGGGTTTTGATCGACCAAGGCTTTCAAATAGAAATTTTTATTTGGGAATGAGCTAATACTTCAATATATGATTCAAGGAGCTCAAAAGAATCTCATGAGTCTGTGCATAAGTTTAAAATATCCTCAAGGGTTGCAATTACCAAAAATCAGGAATTAGGGTTTTAACCTAATTCAATCCATAGATTGACTTTTAAAGAAAGGAATGATCCAAGACTTCAAGATATGATTTAAGGAACTAAAATACATCATATTGATCCATTCACAAGGTTGGATTAATTCAAAGAACTTGATTTATAAGCAATACAATGATTCAAATTCATCTGGACCACAAACTAGGGTTCTTGAGAAAAAGTCAACCATACCTTTGACTTTTGACCAAGACATGATCTCAAACCTTGGGATATGATTCAAGACACTCAAAAAACCTTTTTAATCCATCCATTAGGTTCAATTTAGCCCAAGGACTTGATTTCATAAAGGATCACAAAGTTCAAGTTTGATCTAATATAAAAAGTCAATTGTGATCAAAACCAAGTTGGACTTTTGGGATTTTTTTGGCAAACATGGTCTCTCTAAGTCAAGAAATATGTTAACTTGTGATTTGGATCATGATCAATCAATAAAAAAGTGAGGTTAGTTGCAAAGGGCAACCTTGAGAAACTTAAAATTTCACTAAGTTATGGAAGGACATGGTTTTTACCCAACTTTGCAAGTCCATAACTTGTGATCCAAGCAACCATTTTCTCTCATCCAAAACTCAAATGATAGATCTTCTTACATAAAATAAGATTTCAAAGCATAAGTACCCAAAAAATGCATAGATTTTGAGATATTGAGCATTAAAGTTAGGGTTTCATGAGATTTTGAACTTTAACACTTAGAATTTTATAGGCAGAATTTGCCTCATGTATTGCCCAACTTTGGAGGAATTTTTAATTATGACCCAAGATGAATCAATACTAAATGTAAACGTCAAAGTTGAAGTACATCATACAAACTTTCCAAATAGTACAAGAACATCCATTGGTTCAACTTGAGCAAGAAGTTATGAACCTTACAACACACCTTGCTGCAAACTATTTTGCAAAATCAGTTTGGTTATTTACTTGCTATACACGATTTTCTTGTCAAGTGTAATGATCAATGTCACTCACATTCCATTCATAACAAAAGGGATCATGACAAACCTACAGAATTGAGTCATAGAATCAAGGAAAATCTCAAATTGGAATGGTGAAGCTTTGTCACATATGCCTTAAATTCAAAGGCATTTATGTGCAATAGTGCACATTCAACAAAGGTACTCTTTATAATCAAGATTCATGCATAAACAACAATAAAAACATATGAGGAATGTGGAATTGGTCAAAAGTTGGTTATGCTAATTGGAAGAGCTATTGTACCTTGGCATGGAAGTAATGAAATCTTGCAGAAAACATTGAATGAGATCTTATCCACCAAGCCATTACTATTTAGCCAAGACAAACTTATTTACCTATAAATAGAGCTCACTTTTGATGTTTCAAGACACACCAGAAGTGAGTAGAAAGTTCTCTAAACCAGAGCTTCTTGGCTTAAACCAGTGGCCTAAACACATCACAAATCATCTCTTGGAGGTGTCCAAACCCTCATCTTCATCTCAAATCACCAAAATCATAAAGTCAACCATCAAAACCTCATATTTTGACTTTTCTGTATTTTTCAAGTCATGTCTTAATTCAGTCCCTTTCAGAACAAAACAACACCTTAAAAACACTCTAATATATATCCTTAAGGTGTTCCAAGCATAGTTTCTCAACTGTAACATCTTTTGGTGGAGTTGCCATTTTGGTCACTTTTGCCAATTTTGCAAGAAAGAGCTAGATTATGTTCCAGAGGTTTTCTTTGGATTTTTATCATCTCAAAATCTTCCAAGGGATCTATTAGAAGTTTCCAAGGCATTGATTTGATTATGTCACAAGTATCTAGAAGGTTAGCAAGTGGAGCTTCAAGAGGTAAGTGCATAAGAACTTGAACTTTGTAAAATATGTATTTATTTGTTGTACATTGATCATGAACATGTCATACATATCATATTTTTTGTGTTTGAACTATTTTGTCATGCTATTATTGAACATATAGGTTGTATCATAGAACTTGCTAAACATGGCCTATTTTGAAACCAATATCGAGTTTTAAAATGCAGACATCTTTAAAAAAATCTAAGACCACCATTGGATTCCTCATGAAATTATAGGTAGGATACATCTTTATTTCATCCATTTTTATGGAGAAATGAAGGAATTATAGCCTTCTGCAATTGAAGAAAAATCTGGCCTCCCTTGGGCAAGAACTAGGTCATGGCGCCTTGTCTGGCCAAGCCTAGGTCATTTTTACCCTTATTAATTTATGGTGGTGGTTTGATACACGGATGTATCACCATCCTAGTGGTTTGTGCTTGCACGTTGTATGTGTTTGTGTGTGCTAGGGCATGGGTTCAACACTCACCCATGCCATTTTTTTGATCCTTCTCCCATTTTTCATATGTTTTTTTTACATATTTTCATATTTTTTTTCTTAATTATTTCAAATAATTATTTTCTAAATTAATTTAACTTATTTTGAAATGATTTTGTGCATAAATATCACTCACATATTTAAATATTTTATTTACCCAAAAAATCACAAAAATACTTTTTTTTAATATATTTAAAAAAATTATTTTAAATTGTTTTAAATGTTTTAAAATGATTTCTTTTCTTGATTTTTCTTAAACCAAAATGATTTTAAATATTCATGTGAATAAGACATTATTTTGTAAACCTTAATCATTGTTCATAACATGTTTTAAAGTTTTCATTTAATATTTTATCATATTTTATTGAATTTGTTTGAAAAATACCTTTAAAAAATGAAATTAGGGTTTTCGCTCTGATTCAATCTTTCAAACTTCATTTTAAATCATTTGAGCCTCTATTTGAGTTTAAGACTCAACCCTCTTTGTAAATAAACCATTATTTGAGCCTCTGTTGTAGTATAAGTCTCATTGCATTTTTCAAAATCATGGTGCGGTCACTGTTTTCACAACAATCTTTGGGCTTCTAATAGAGTGTAAGTCTCATCCCTTTGTACATAAATAAACATTTTTAGAGCCTCTACTATAATATAACTCCCTCTTCTTAGTGTTTAAAATCTTTGTGTTCTCAAATTAATCATTTGGGCCTCTGCTAGGAGTGTAAGTCACATCTCTCTGTACATAAACTTTGTTTTCAATAACTTTGGGCCTCTGATAGAGTGTAAGACCCAACACCTTTTATAAATAGAAAATCTTTTAGCATCATTTATCTTGGGCTTTATACAGGATACAAATAACACTCATGGACCTCTATCTAAAGTGTAAGACCCAACACCTTTGTTTACTTAAAGATCAAGTCATCTTCAAAGTCAAAACTTTCTTCAATTTCTCAAAAATCTAACTCAGTCTTGAAGAAAACATCTAATTAATCACAACAAACTTGGGCCTCTATGTAGAGAATAAGACCCACCACCTTTTTCAATTCAATCCACACTGCTTTATATGCTTATTCATATCTCTGTATATATGCTTCTATATATCTTGTTAAATTTCTCTTAGCATTTAAATCATCCTTAGTTTAGACTAGTTCAAACCATAGGATCTTTGTCAATCAATATAACTTAGTTTAAACAACTAGTTCCCTCGTGTACAAAGGAATTCTTATTCCCAATATAGTCAGCCTCCTCTTGGGCTTTGTTCAATTGATTCAACCTTGAAAAACTTCAATAAATAGAGGATTATTTCCCGGTGAAACCTCTTTTTTAACCCCTTTAATCTTGGAACAGTTCAACAAAGAAAGGATTATTTTCTGGTGAAACCTTTCTTGAACTCTTCTTAAGACTTGGACAGTCTAAATTCCCTAGTCTCCTCTTGGGCTTCATACAAGGACCCCCAGGCTTCCTAGAAGCATCCCTAGCCTCCTCTTGGGCTTCATACAAGGACCCTCGGGCTTTCTAAAAGCATCTCTAGCCTCCTCTTGGACTTCATACAAGGACCGTCAAGCTTCCTAAAAGCATAAGATATATCACAATCGTATTTATCCCTACATCAATCCCCAAGAGAATCAAAACCTCTAATACATTCAAGCTCATTCTTTGAGTCTCCTCTGATCCTCAACAAGGCTTGACTTCCACCTTAAAATCCCCAGCAAGGATCAGGTTACAATTAACAAATCTCCAAAAGAATCAAAGCCTTTATGGCTATTCAAAAAATCCAACTCCCCTCTAAATCTCCAGCAAGAGTCAGTTTGTCTTTTGATTTCTCAGAGCAGTTGGAACCTGCTCTTGGATTTGATTTTTCTCAATAAGAGTCAGTCTCCACTTAAATTCCCTCAGCCTCCTTTTAGGCTTCATATAAGGATTTTTCCCAGTCAACCTCAATCTTGGGCTTTGTACAAGACAGATATAATACTCTCGCATTTGAGTCAGTTTCCAACCTTTTTTTAGCTTCAACCTTGGGCTTTGATCAAGGCACAAAATTCAACATTCTCACAGATGAAACTTTGAGTCCTCTCTGTAGGAGGATATTTCCTCTATACATCACATTGTAAAACAAACAATTAAAACCTTTTTCCAGATAATTGATGTAAGTGGCACACTTGTTGATTCAAAATCCAAGTTGGAGTCCCTCCCTTATCATGGCCAAAGTTCTCTTTCTTCTAAGTGATGTAAGTGGCAAGCCTCTGGATTCTACACATCCAAGCTAATGTCCCTCTCTTAGTATGCAAATATTCATAAATGAAAAAATGGCATTGCTCTACACTGAGTTAAAGCTTCTTCCTTCATGAAATTTCAACTCTCTTATAAAGGAAGATGTGGAATTGTTGAATTCCACACATCCCAGTTAAAGCAACTTCCCTTATAATCAATCCCTCTATGATTGTGATGAGTAGGTGAGGTATCTCCATTTAGAGATGGCAAGCTCTCTCTTAACAAACTATTTTAGCTTCAATCTTGAGCTTTGAACAAGACACAAGTACTCTTTTAGCTTCAATCTTGGGCTTTAAACAAGACACAAATACTCTTTTAGCTTCAATCTTGGGCTTTGACCAAGACACCAACCATTTTTTCCTCTCATAGAATAGGAGGAACTACAAATGCTCTTATTTCCCCAAATCTCTTTAAGGGAATAAGTAGGCATAAGATTGCAAAATCTTAGCGAGTGCATTAGTGAAAAATCTTAGGTCCAGATACCTTTTCAAAAACAATAGAAAACCCTGAAACAACAAAAATACTTCCTCAAAGGAGAAATTTTCCCCACCTGACAGCAAATAGACTTAAGAAAGCAATTCAAATAGTAAAAACATATGCAAATAAAGGTTCCAATAGATTACTATAGATACTCTGGGTGTTAATAGCTTCCCTTTGTATAACCAACCCCTGATTCCAGATCTCTTCGCATTTATAGAGAAAACACTTGCGTGCAGGGTTATTTTAACATATCTTCCCCTTCCTTTTAATCTTTATAGGATAAATATAGAAATCAGAAAGTAGAACCAAAAGCGGCAGTGGTCGCGTCATAAAAAATCAATATTACATGTAGCAAATACATTACGATACTCATATTACTATAAGACCATACATGTAAGTACAAACAAACTCTTATTTTCCTTACATCTCAATCTAACAGCAGACCATAAGTCACTCCAGAGTATAAGTCTAGAATAAGATATGATAGGAACAAAATCTTGTTCTAATCAATGTCAATAATCTCATTATCTTGGATTAAATCTTTTGACATTGAAATCATTAACAAGCTCCGAACCAAATGGTGTTAGCTATCAGAGATTGACATTAAGCACATAAGAGTACTGTCTTAGTATGGCTAACAAAACTCAAAGAGAAGTTGAAGATTTCTCATAAAAATGTCTTTTTAAAACAACTTCCATGATGACCCTCTAATAAGAAGCAATGGAGTTTCTTAAGATATCTGTCACACCCTCATTTTCACCTTTAGCCTTTCATACCCTACATTCGTCATATCATACATCGTTCTATTTCATATCGAGCATGTGGGTTCACAAGGTAAGTATTGGGTCGGTTCATTTGTTTTCCATTTCAAATAAGATAAATTGCATATCTTGGGCTACATGGAAGAAAAGGTTCATCTTCTAAGATTTGATCTAAGATGGAAAGTCTACTCATGTAGATTCCTTCAAGGAGAAGTTACTTGAAAAAATATTAGGATATTCAAGATAAAAATTCCTAATGAACATGAAATGCAAGGCCTAATTCAACGTTACTTCATCCAATTTTATTTCAAATTCTTGATCAAGAGGAGTTCAAATTTGAAAAGCATGAGTCAAGATCACAAGTTCATAATTCAAGACTTCATTCATTTCAAATTCAATGGCATAAGGGAAACCCATTTTTCCAAATCCAAGATTCATGAATTCAAGATTAGATGCAAGAATATTACAAAGAGAAATTTCATGACATTACAATAATGTCATTTGTTACAAAATTTCCAACTCTAAGTAATGTTTAGAAATTAATCTATTTCTAATCTTTATTCAAGTTTCTAGTCAAATTCATGCTATGGTACCCTTCATGCCCCATCAAGTCCACATGATCCTCTTTGTGATTACAAACATCCAAGGAAAATAGTTAAGAGTTAACTCAACATTGGAACATGTCAAGATCAAGACTATGCATGCTTAATCATGGGCAATTTGAATGTGATCCAAAACAACCCCATGCAAGAAGTGACAATTTGCATTATATCACAAAACCATTACATGTCACAAGACCAAGGAAATAAACTCATGGTGATGCATCTACACATCAAATATCAAAATTTTAAAATTCTATCCAAAGGTTAACATTGACCAAAAGGGGTTGTCCAAGCACAAGCCAACAAATGGGTTCAAGATACAAAGTACAGTAGGAAAAAAAAAGATAGCATAGGCAAGTAGTGCAGCAAAAATGCAGCATATCGACATACATGGAAATGGAAAGAAAGAGAGTGACATGAGAAAAGTGGCAAGAGGCATTTCTCCATGAAAAAATATGATGTTTTGAAAGAAGGGAAAACCCTAATGTGCTGAGATAAAAGAGGAAAGGGGGCTGCAAACAAAAGGGGCATTCACTACACATTGACATTGAGAGAAAAAAAGGCATTGAGAAAAAAATCAGAAAAAAGAGAGTAAGAGAGAACGCAAAAAAAAGAGTTTGAGAAGAAAACCTTGAGAGAACAAGAGAGGAACAAAAGAACCAGAAGGAGGAGGGGGACCATAGAAGCACATCCAACAAAGGCCATTGGTGAAGGAAGATAGTAGCTCTTGGGTATCCTTCCCTTCAAACCCTTATCTTGTTTACATTTTTGCATATTTTCATGTGTTTATTTCTTGTGTTGTATAACTGTAATAAAGTCTTGATATGACCAAAAAACTATTGTAAAAGAACATAGTGTAGTTGACATAGTAAGATGAGTTGAAAAATACTCATCTTTATTGTCATGTTCGCTGGCAAGTTCGTCTAGCGAACTTTGCCCTGTTTTCCCTCTATTTCCATAAAAAAAAAAGGCATATTCTGGGAAAAACAACATGAAGTTCGCCTAACGAACTTCTTGATGTTTTTTTTATCATGTTCGCTGGCACCTTCGCCTAGCGAACTTTGCCCCCTTTCGCCCCTGTTTTCGTTCACTGGGTGGTTCGCACAACGAACTTCTTGTTGTTTTTTCTAGGAAGCTTCGCTGTCAGGTTTGCATAGCGAACTTCTTGCTGTTTCTGGGTAGCTTCCCTACAACCTTCGCCTAGCGAACTTCCCTTAGTTTTTCTAGTTTTTTCCCTAAAATTTTTTTTCAAGGAGTTCGCTGTTTTTTTTCATGTTTTGTGTCGACTAACCCAATATGATTGCATGGCCTTTGTTTGTGAATGTTTGTGGTCATTTTTGATTTTTGGTTCCAAAACTATTTTCAAAAATAAACTCTCGATTTTATCGAGCCATTTTCACCCTTGTAAGTCGACCGCATTGTGTGTTCGCCATCGACCTTGTTCGCATCACTTCCAAATATATTTACAAACAATAAAACCCTTGATCCAACATCAAGTGGTATTTTTACATAAAAAATCCAAAATACAATAAAGATACAGTTAGGTTTATATTCCAAGAACTTTAAAGAGGTGGAGAAGGAATGAGAATGGAACCCTCCTACACTCGTTCCGAATGTTTTGAATACAAGGCGCTTGACTTGGTTATTTGAAGCATTCATCACTATCCAAAGTCTTTTGTATAATCCTAATCAAGAACAATTTCTCCTCAAAAACCTAAAAATAACATCAACTCATCAAACTTCTTTTCGCCTTAGGGCATCAATCCGAAAATCCTTTTTCAAGGTATAAAATCAACCAACAAACAACCATTTCACAAGCCTCCGAACTATGGAGCTCTGATTCTTCACTTTTTTTAAGTGAGGATACGTAGGCACAAGGGCCACAACCCTTGGCGAGCATTATAATTAAAAAACCAACCCCCTCTTTTCTCTTAAGCAAGCAAACTTTTAGATAAAAAACACCCATTCAAGCTAGACAACCTAGAAGGTTCCCGTTGAATACGATAGATGTCAGGGGGTGCTAATACCTTCCCCTCACATAACTGACTCCCGAACCCTAAGACTTGATTGTGATGACCATGTTCTTTTCCCAAGGTTTTATCATTATTTCCCTTTCCCTCCTTGGGATAAATAAAATTCGGTGGAGGCTATGTGTCAGCTTTCGCGTAGCGACAATATCACATTAAAGAACAAACTCCATATAATCAAATATTTTAAAACAAGATAGCTTAAACAACATCGCTTGCTTTCAATACTTGATTTTTTTTATTTCAGAACACATATGCTTCTTTTCATCTGCATCATGCACTAATATCAGCTTCAAAAGATTATTCACTAAAGACTATCTGATATTAGGTTCTGGTAGAGGTTTCTTCTTGCTTTCAGATTTGGGAAATCAGTTGAAATATAAATATTTCAGAAGCTCTTGAAGTTACTTGTCTATCAACAGATATCACAATCCATTAAGGCAGTATGGAAGTCTTTCTAACAAGAAACCTAAGTTTCTCATCATTAGTCATTCCAAAGAACTTAACCTAAAAAGAGAAGGTGATATGTTGAATAGTTTTTCATAATCCAACTTCATTTCTTTCCTTTGAAGACTATAAGACAAACCTTCAGAACACAACAAATTCAATATGTAAACATAAAAAAACCTATGACTTTAGATTTAAGTCAATGAACATTCTTCTCAGAATTTGCTTGAAAAGATTAGATGAAGTGTAACTACTTCAAGCTTCAAAAACTGATCCCTATAAACCCAAGCCCAAGACTTCAAAGATAGTCCAAGCATCAGACATATCAATGATGTTGATATACTCAGAAGTGAGATAGTGCATCTACTAGAATTCAACTACCTCTGAAGATATTCAATATGCATCTTCTGAGTTGGTGAAAGAGATTTTCAAGATGATCATCTATAACACCATCAACTTCTATAGTAATAAAATTTTCAAGGATATTCTATATACCTTCAGCAACTCTTTATCAAGTCCAATGACTTAAAAATATGTTTAACTTTTCCATCATTTAAATTCAGTGAAATCACCCATTTGAATGTGGTAGGAAAAGTTGTATGATATTTTTCATATGGCACTTGATTCCATCTTGAAGAAGAAATACACTTTTCTTATTGGATCATTATTTGCACCATTGTTAAGTGTTAAGTACAAACCATGCTCCGATACCAATTGAACGTGTGAAAAGTACACAAGAAGGGAGATGGGTTGAATTGTTTTTCGTGTTTTGTTTAAAATTTAGCTTTTGATCAGAGTTTCAGAATCAGAACTGATGTTCAAATTCTAAGTTAATTCGTTTGGCAGCAGATACAACAAAAAGTAAATAAAGTAACATCAGAAGACACAAAAGGTTTATACTGGTTCCTCTCCCAACTGAGAGTAGTCTGGTCCCCCCTCACAAGAGCTTTTCATGATAACCACTTCATGATTACAATCGCTTATGCTTATGCATAAAACTTTTACAACTGCCTAGACCAACTGTCTGAGACTTCCCTTGCTTATAACACATGTCTAAGACTTAACCTTTGCTTACACCATCTGACTGAGCCACCTGCTCATCTGTCTTCTGGTTGAGACTTCCCTTTGCTTAAAGCACATGTTTAAGACTTCTCTTTGCTCACATCCTCTGGCTGAGCTACCTGCACTTCTGGCCATCTAGACTAAGACTTCCCTTTGCTCACATCCCCTTAGACAAAGATTTTTCCACCTGCTCAATCAGACTAGCTGAATAAGACTTTCATAACTCAAGCACTTAAGCAATGAGACTTATGTGGCTTAATCATCTTGACTCAAGACTTGTTGCTTGAATCCCAATGAGACAAGACTTTTTGCTCAAGCACATAGCAGGAGACTTAATCTAAACTTTTGAAGGCTTGGCAGAATAGAAAACAAGGTGTACATGATGCAAGCATTAGAGGTACGAGAAATCACCATAACAAAGACCTAAGGCACCTAAGATTTCTAATATATAAAAGGGTAAGGAATTGATAAGTTCTAAACTATACTGATTTTGAGTGTGAATAATTGGCACCTATTGGCTCGATTCGTTGGTTTTCCGTTAATAATCCCCCATTTTTGTGTATATTTTATATAATTTACATTATAGTGTGTAATATACGTTTTTGTATACATATTATTGAGTTTGACAACTTTTCATCTGTCTTTATAGGTAATAATGCATGGTTGAAGTATGGACCTGTTTCAGCCAAGAGGGATTCTTCAAATGCAGAATTTTGGAGTCAAAATACTATCCTTCATGCTTATCGCGATTTTTAGCACGCTAGGAACTCGATGGCAGTAGCTAGAGTATTTTTTTTCTTAACCGCGCTTAGCGCGGTTGTTATAAATATAATTTTTTATTTTATTTTTGTTTATCTCATTTTTGTAGGTATTCAAGCAAGAATATTTTTTCATTGTCATATAGAGCATCGAATAAGCTTTCCAATGCTTTTGATTGCGCGTCAATCAGATTTACGGTTCAAAAATTATGAAGAAAATAAGAATTGTGATTTTGCTGATGGTGCTAAGCGCCCTCATAACGCAGTTCACGTCATTTCAGCCCCTATTTAGGTCAGTTTTCAACATTTTTTAAGTTATGTTTTTGGAACCTTTTAACCCCAACTTCATCAAACACATTTTTGGAGTTTAGAGAGCTTTAACAACAACTTTGGAGGTTGCATAGTGATGATCCAGAGTTGGAATTATGTCACTTTGTTGGACACGATGAGAGATTTCTCTTCATCTTCCTTTTTCTCTATGTATTTTTCATTTGTTGGGATTTATATGTAAGTTTACTTTTATAGTATGTATATTTATTGATCATGGCGTTGTATACAAGCTATTTTACAAATCTTTATCGGTGTTATCCTTGTTTTACTCACTTTATATTTGGATTTGAGTTGCGGTAGACATATCTTCTTCAAATCTATATCTAGAATGAACATCTGTTAGGTTTTGAACTCTAGAGATAGATTTAGATCTAACATTCACCATGGATGTCGATTCTTAATGCTCCATGTTATTGAGTTGCATGAGACATCATCGATGAGGGGATGTGGTTGTTCTCTCAACTTTGCGTTAGACATAACCTTTTTTGTGAGCGATACATGGTGGTATTGATGAGTGATTTAGGTTGTGTACAACTGATTGGTAGATTGTGTATTTAATGGGTAGAAGGGAATACAACTCGTGTTGAGTTTTCTCATCTCTAAAGAATGTATTTATTTTCTTGTTCATATGTTTTCTTTATGCATTTTACTCCCTTACCATTTAAAACCAAGCTTAGAAATGTAGAGATTATCGAACGACATTATTTCCCTCTCAATGATCTTTGTGGAGACGAGAAAACTGGGTACTAAATTAACTTTTTCTTGCCGCTTTACCGCTTCAACAAAGATCTTAAGGCTTTTACAATTACAACCTAAAACAGAAATTCTACATATTACATAGAGTTGATAATTGCTTGATCTTGTTACTCCTTCATCAGAAGAATCTTTGTTAAAATTCAAACTTGAATCTTCAGCCATATATAGCCTTTTCAGAAATTAGCCGTTGATAATGTGGCTTGATCAAGTGTCTTTGCTTTTCCTTTATAGTACAAGAGATGTTGAAGATGGATGCACAACAGATTCTGAATCTATTGTGTAACATGTTTAACCTTTGAGTCTTTAAGAGGTTTTATACTAATAAAGTCGTTGGAAGCATACATCCATAGAACGTACCAGCTTTTCTTGAGCTTTGAAATCTTGTAGACTCAAACTGACAGGCTGATAAGACAATACAGCTTGCTTTCAGTAGTACGGATAATCCACAACTTTATCACCAATTCGGAATGGTACCAGATGCTGATATACAATTACTAAGTGTAGAAACTCGTCTGAATGCTGAAACCTTCAGTTCAGAGTCTTCGTCAAACCACACTAGCAATTGCTCTTCAGACTTTGCCACCAGAAACTAGCAATGCAGCAACTCCAATTGTGTCTAAATAAAATAAATTCTGATTATTTATGTACAAGAACCTGCATAAATAAAACACACATCAAATAAACCATTGTTCTTTTAATACTTTTGTTATCATTAAAACTAAAAGAGAATATGTCAAGAACAAATTTTGTTTTAACATACATTTTATTACACCTTTAAGATAATCAATAATAATTAATGACAGTTTTATAAAATTGTTACATTTAATTATTTAATCATTACTTTTCTTAATCTATATACAACAATTAAAAAATATATTTTAAGATGGAGAGAGTAATATTATAGAATATTTTTATACCGTCGTTCAATAAAAATATATTATTCAATTATATCAAATCATTAAATTTTGATTTGATGAAATACATAATTTTGAATGATTAATAATATAAAATTCATTTGCATTATCAGTAAATATTTTATTTTTTATACGTTGTTTCTCTTTTTAAATAACAATTATACATTGTTTCTTAAGAACTTTAAAATCATATTATTTAATTTGTAAGTTAAATTTTTGTTGGGCGAAGTTTACAAATCAAACTATAGACTACTTTCCACAATTGAATTACATCTTTCTCTAATCTACTTTTAATATATAAAAGTTAATTACCACCATAATTACTTAATTATCCTAATTACAATCCATAATATAGCTAATTTCATGTTCCTATACGTAATTTCGTAATAAATTCTTTTTAATACTCTAACTAACCCTACCATTTTGCAATTTAATAAATTTGTCTCGACAACATAAAGAAACTCTTTTTAATACTCTAACTAACCCTACCATAGGTTTTATTTAATTGAATAAATTGATATTATTATTATTAATATTGTTATTTATTAATATTTATTATCATCATTATTAATCCCATTTACCCACTTAATAACTCAAAATATTCCAAAACCACTATTCCAAAACCACTGACAATATTATACCATTTTAAATATAATGGATACAGATATGCAACTTCCAATACACGTGTTTCAACCCTAATAAATCAGTATATCCACACCTTTCATTTCAATATTTTTTTGCTTATATTTGAAGCAAACTTTCTCAAAAGTAACCATCATTAATGCTCTACTTTAACATCACATCAAACCTATATCTATCATACTTTTCAATAAAGATAGAAACCAAATTTGAATAATATAATATTAATTTTTTTTCAATCTAACAAATTTATTTCATTCCCCTATAATATTACTAAAATACAATTTTAAATTAATTTCAGGTACAATATTCTGTTTGGATTCATATATTTTTAAAAAAAATCATTATGTAATTGCAATTTTTATAAATTCATTCAGTACATTGACAATATTTTTTCTTAATACTGTTTTTTTCTTACATTGACAATATTTTTTCTTACCTATTTATACTACTAAAAAATATTACCGTTATTTTATTGTTGTTGCAATCTTATCATTCCAAAACGAAATCAATATCCTGAAATCAAATTAATTATTATTGTAGTTTTTTTGCCAAATATTATCGTTGCTTGATTTTCTTTAAATGACAAAATGAATTTTTTTAATAATAAATATTACCGTTATTTTATTGTTGTTGCAATCTTATCATTCCAAAATAAAATCAATATCCTGAAATCAAATTAATTATTATTGTATTTTTTTTGCCAAATATTATCGTTGCTTGATTTTCTTTAAATGACAAATTGAATTTTTTAAATAATAAATATGAACCACTTAAATTGAATTTTTGTCAATCCTTCTACAACTCTCTCTCAAACAAAGTTACGTTTTTAACAGATTTATACATTTTCACCATTTTTTTCTTTATCTTTTTTTTGCCAATCCTTCTACAATTCTCTCTCAAACAAAGGTACGTTTTTAACAGATTTATACATTTTCACCATTTTTTTCTTTATCTTTTTTTTTTCCAAGTTATTAGGTTTGTAATTTTATAGTCATCTAAATTTGCAGTTACATTAATTTTTGAATTTTTTTCCAGTGAAAATGAGTAGAAAGGTTGATTCTGTGAAAGACATCAATGACTCAAAAGAAACTTGGCGTCTTGCTGTTCGAATAATGGATGTTTGGAGTGTTGTGAATAATAAGGGTATTGAACATTTGGAGATGATTGTTATGGATTCCTTGGTAAATTGCTTTTCTTTTTTTAAGTATAGATTTTTGTATGATAGTTAGTAATTACAACAAAATGCTTTTTTGTACAACATATAAAAAGAAGATTCTTTTTATTTTGTTAGGGTGATCGGATTCAGATCCTTATTCGTCATGACCATTTACTGAAATGGAAAGAGGTCATTAAGGAGAATATGACCTGCATTATAAACAATGGCAGTGTCTATAACAATGATTTTCAGTGGAAGGTATGTGATCATTCAAAAAAATTTGTGTTTCTTGGTGGTACCACAATGAAGGCAATCGAACTTCAAAATATTCCACCTAAAGGATATTTCTTTAAAGATTTTGGTGAGATACTTCAAGGCAAATGCAAAACCGATAGACTGGAAGGTAATTTAAATTCTATTATAACTTATATAACTTATATATTTGCAAACACATTCAATAATGAACCTTACTTTAATGTAGATATTATTGGTGCTGTTAGTGAGATAAACCATATCCAATCCAACACTCCGAGGAAGAAAGTTGTTGTTTCTGTTGTGCTGAAAGATTTGAAGTAATGCGCATTGTTTTCATTACTTATGTGTTTGATAAATTTATATATTTTGCATCACTAAATCCCATCATATAATATTGTTTATTTATATTGCAAAATAGGGGTAATTGCATAAATTGCAATTTATGGGAAATCTATGGATCAAAATTTTTGGCTTACTACAATGATCCTAAAAACAATGGAGCTATTGTGATTCTGCTCACTCATGCAATGGTAAAAGATGGCCAAGGTATTACACTATCAGACTTTATAAATACATAGCTGATTTGTATTTTTCATTATACGTTCAATAATTTTTATATTAATTATACAATTTACAGTGTCAAATGCATGGAGTGGTTCCAAATTGTTGATAAATGAAGACATTCCTGAAATTCAAGATTTTATGTCTAAGTATGGATTTTATTTATTTATTTATATTCAGATTATTATACATAATTTTTAATTTAAAAAAAAATCTTATTTCTATAGGTTGCCTACTAATGAACAGAAGGAGAAACCTACTCAATCTGCAAAATCTCTTTCTAATTGGTCTGGTGGTTCTCAGTATTCGCAAGTAGAAAGGTTTGTTCATAATGCGAAATGTATGTCCTTAAGTCAGTTCTGCAAAATCAAACATGTAAGTTGAATACTATAGAGCCGAATTTATCTTTACTATTACAATCATATTGTTTGCTTTTTGAAATTAATATCATTTTTGATTTGCTTTTAAGAAACTTTATGTGTTACTGTAGCAACCACATTGAAATTTGCTGTCTCAAAGTATGGATGGTTTTATTATGGCTGCACAAAGTGTTCTTCGAAGGCACCTAATCCTGAAAAAGCTTATGAATGTTCATGTGGGAAAAAAGTCGAACAGCCCATACCAAGGTACATATAATCTAGATGAATTGCAAATAAATTTGGTAATGGATTTGTTATTAATCATATTATTTTCTTCGTTTAAAATACTATAGGTACAAGATTGAGATATATGTTAGCACTGGTGAATCAAAATATCGATTTGTATTCTGGGATTCCGAATGTGCTGTTATACTTGGAATGACTGCTGAATTTATGCATAACTCTATGGTGGAGGTACATTGTTATACATAAGTTAAAATGTTAATAGTTTATCGAGTTGTAAAGTTCAGATTATCACTCATGATTGATATTTTATTTTTCCATTAGAATGGAAAAGATGATCCAATGGTTTATCCTGATGAGCTTGAAATGCTGTTGAATAAGAAAATGGCTTTTAGAGTTAAGGTGCAGCCAACGTTTTCCCAAGCGTCTGTTTGGAAGCTTTGTGATGATGAAGCCTTTGTTAAAGAGATTGAAAATGACTACATAGTAGAAGAGGTATACTATTCACTTAATTCATGTATTATTTAAACATTTAACAACTATAATAAATATTCGATGTTTCAATGTGCAGAATTAGTCTAAAACTGAATATGCAAAGGTGGTCCATAACAAGGAAAATTTGGAAACTTCCGCAGTAAGTATCTTCATTTGCTAACATAATAATTTGCTATGATAAATATTGTATTATTATAATTCATTTTATATCTGACAATTAATTTTTTATATTGCAAGCAAACATTATCTGCATCTGGTGAAAATGATCCAGAATCAATCATTCTAATGACTCCGGCTAAGGATGTTGTAATTATTGACAAGGGTGAAGAAGTTGATTTTGAAGCGTCTAGCGCTACGCAATTATCAGGCACCAGACCATCCAAGAAAGTAAAGATAGAACCATCTTCTTAATTAGAATTTTTGAAAATTTGATATTGAAATATCTTTTATGAACTTTTTAGCACCAGAATGAGTTTAAGTATGAAGTTGTTAAGAACATGATATGTTTTGGTTGTAGGATGTGTTCTTACTTTTTTGAAGTGTTTATTTTGTGGGATTACAATTGACATTTATATTTCATATATGGTTTAAAGGATGATAATGAGTATTTAATTCATGTGTGTGAAATTATTCAAAATCCTATGTTGTTATGTTGAACATTGTGTTTTGTGTGTTCTTTCCACTACAAAATTTATATGAGTATCATATCTTCAAATGTTAATAAGTATTTTAGATTGATAACAAAATATGTTGTCATCTTATGAAATATGTGTATACGACTAAATTATAAATAGATTATTGCATATCATGTTTGGTTTCAGCATACCTAATAGTGTTAGAAATTAAAAAAACAATTACATAAAAATTTATTATAAAATCCTTCAAAACTAATTATAGAAAACACATAGAAACACATTTTTTTACAATTTTTTTTCAAAGTCTAATACATATGTTAAAATTGCAGGTAGTTCAGAAATGTTGGAGCAATGTTTGAATCTTGCATTCAACTGAATTAAGGATTTATAAAAAAAAACAAGGTATAATTATCATATACAATGAATTGTCTTTTGATTGGTAATGGAAAATCTACATTGTTTGTTTGAAATGATTAAGTTAAGCATGCAACTATACTTTTTATCAATCTCACGTCATCATATATAGTATTATAACTCAACATATTTAAATTATTTATTTGCCAAAATATAGTTGGGGGTTGAAATGAATAATTGTGTCCACTGCCTCCTTTCTATTGGCTAGGTCAGTGGAGTATTAAAATAATTCAGCCGTAAGATAATTAATGCTATGCATGATTTGTAATAAATCAATAAGAATATCAATTCTTTATACATTTAGTTGTACAAGAAAATGATAGTAAATAATTAAGGTGGACTAAGAAAATGGGCCCCACTAAATCCCACTATATGATTGCCAAATATTATCGTTACTTGATTTTCTTTAAATGACAAAATGAATTTTTTTAATAATAAATATACTGATTTTTTAAGTGATCTTTCTGAGATGTCAAACCGAAAATATGAAAAGAGGAAGAAGTAATATGAAACGGTTTGATGAAAATTAGGGTTTTATTTAATTGAATAAATTGATATTATTATTATTAATATTGTTATTTATTAATATTTATTATCATCATTATTAATCCCATTTACCCACTTAATAACTCAAAATATTTCAAAACCACTATTCCAAAACCACCGAAAATATTATACCATTTTAAATATAATGGATACAGATATGCAACTTCCAATACACGTGTTTCAACCCTAAAAAATCAGTATATCCACACCTTTCACTTCAATATTTTTTGCTTATATTTGAAGCAAACTTTCCCAAAAGTAACCATCATTAATGCTCTACTTTTAACATCACATCAAACCTTTATCTATCATACTTTTCAATAAAGATAGAAACCAAATTTGAATAATATAATATTAATTTTTTTTCAATCTAACAAATTTATTTCATTCCCCTATAAGATTACTAAAATACAATTTTAAATTAATTCCAAGTACAATATTCTGTTTGGATTCATATATTTAAAAAAAATCATTATGTAATTGCAATTTTTATAAATTCATTCTGTACATTGACAATATTTTTTCTTAATACTGTTTTTTTCTTACATTGACAATATTTTTTCTTACCTATTGTTGCACCCCAAAAATTTGCCCTCTTTCAAGGCTTGACTCATTTCTTCATTTCTTTCAAATTCAATGACATAAAGGAAATCCATCATGAATTCAAGATTAAAGGCAAGAATATTATAAAGAGAAGTTTTGTGACATTACAAGAATGTCATTTGTTGCAAGATTTTCAACTCTAAGTAATGTTTAGAAATTAATTTATTTCTAATACTTCATTCAAGTCTCTAGTCAAATTCATGTTATGATAATGCCACACCAAGTCTACATTATGCTTACAAACATCCAAGAAACATGCAAGGATTAAATCAACATTGGAATGTTTTAGGACCAAGAGTATGCATGTTTAATCATGGCAAAACAGTCCCATGCAAGAGGTGACAAATTTCTTCATGTCACAAGATCACATGTCACAAGACCAAGGGAATAACACATGATAATGCATCTAAATATTAGAATTTGAAATTCTGTCCAAAAAGTAGTAGTATTGACCACAAGGGTATGTCCAAGCATAAGCCAACAAAAGGTCACAAGACACAAAGTGCTGCAGAAAAAAGGCCTAGCAATAGTGCAGAAAATACAGCATAGCAACATACATGGAAATGGAAAGAAAGAGAGTGACATGAAGAAAGTTGCCTTGGACATTTCTAAGTAAGGATTTGAAGTCTTGAAGGAAGAGTAAACCCTAATGTGCTGAGATAAGAGAGGAGAGGGGGCTGCAAACACATTCACTATCATTCACATACACAAGATTGAGAGAGCAAGAGAGAAGAGAAAAACAGAAAATAGTGAAAGCAACACACATTTGCAAAACCAGAAAAATAGGAAGCTTTGCAAGCCAGAAAAAGAGAGTGATATAGAACCAAGAGGATCATTGAGAAACAAAACCTTCACAACATAGAGTGAAGAGGAGTGAAGTACTTTCAACCAAGACCAAGGAGGACTTGCAAGAAGGATAGAAAGCTCTTGGGTATCCATTTCCTCCAACTTTTCTCCCTTTATTTTTTTTGCTCTTACATTCATTTTGTTTACTCTTTTATGTATTGTTGTATGGTATATTTCATGTAAGATTCCAAAGGGACCAAGAAACCATTCTCAAGAAACCACAAAAACGAAAGAAAAACATAGAAAAAGTTAGGTTTTTCACTCTGGTAGCCTGACACGGGCCGTGTCCCACAACACGACCACCCGTGTCGCCCAACACGGGCCGTGTCACACAACACGGCCACCCGTGTTGCACTTCTGTTTGAGGTTTCAACATCCAAAAAACCCAGGATTCACAACACGGGTCGTGTCACACAACACGGCCACCCGTGTTTCACCTCTGTCATGCCCTAAAAACTCACATTGCAGGTACCCTATGACACAGGCCGTGTCATACAACACGGCCACCCGTGTTACTCCACTGTTTTTCACTTATTTTTGTTATTTTTACCTCCAAAAAAATTTCTGTTTTTATTGCATGTCTCGATTTTTTTTGGCCGACTAATCCCATATGTTGTATGATTTTAGTAGGAATGTTGCTATTGTCCTTGGTGACTTTTGATTCAAAAAAATATTTTCAAAAGTAAACTCTCGATTTTATCGAGCCATTTTTAACCCTTGTAAGTCGGCCGCCTTGTGCGTCCGCCATCGACCTTGATCGCTTCACCTCAAACCTTTTTAAACAATTAAATCCTTGACCCAACGTCAAACGAATTTTCTCAAACGATTGTTAAGCCAATTCACCATATTTAATAAAAGGGTAAAGTTCTCTTTGTATTGAACTAAAGAGAAGGGATTGAGTGTAGACTTCTTCCTTTCCGAGTGTCGAGATGCTCACTGTAGTGTGGGTGGTTTTGATACTTGTCTTTCAATACGAAGAAGTTTTCATCCACGCCTTTTTCTCCTAAAAAACCTCGGCCCCATACCGAGTGCATTTTCAAAACACTTACAGTAAATAAATCGATTCTCTTGGTATTGAACTAAAGAGAGAGGATTGAGTGTAGACTTCTTCCTCTCCGAGTGTTGGGATATTCACTGTAGTGTGGGTGGTCTCGATACTCGTCTTTCAATATGAATATGTAATGTTATCCGCCACCTATCTCCCTCTACGACTTATTTCCGTAACCTTTGTCACCTAAAAACCTCGGTCTCGTACCGAGCGCACTTTTAAACTCTTTTCATAACAAAAACTTGAATGGTCGTGGAGTGGTTAGGCGTAGGCCTTCTCCTATCCCGAGTGCTTGACGTTTACCGTAGGGTTCTCTATCGCAAAGCACTTACCATTCAAAACCAAAAACACTTTAATAAGAGAACAAAGTTCTCTTTGTATTGAACTAAAGAGAGAGGATTAAGTGTAGACTTCTTCCTCTCCGAGTGTCGAGACGCTCACTGTAGTGTGTGTGGTTTTGATACTCGTCTTTCAATACGAAGACGCTATGTTCGCCACACCCTTGTTAGAACACAGATTGGTTCTTAATAATTACTCTTTATTTTGATGATAACTGTTAGGAAATTTATATTTAAGAATTATATACTCTAAAATTTGTTTGAGAGTTTTACTGCAGATTGAAATAATATTAACTCTTTAGAAGCAAATTTGCCTTGAATACAAGAAGTTAGTCTGACTCTGAAGCGCCAGATGCACCTTACAGAAGAATCTGATTGCTCCTTACAGAAGATCCTGAGCGTAGTCTCCAGAAGGATCTGAAACAAGAAGCTCCAGAACATTCTGAGTCAGAAGCATCTGAAGATAATCAGAAGCATCTGAAGCTGAAGCATCTGAAGGATAGAAGAATATTGATTGAAGAGTTTCTCAAAGCATTTGTCTACAGAAGTTTCTGAAAGTACCTACGCTGCCAAGTACTGAAGTTCTGTGTCAAAAATGCTCTGATGATCAACACGCTAGAAGCACACATGCTGCAGAAGACTCTGATACAGCTTAGTTCTGAATCTCATTAGAAGACTCTGATCCATTCAGACTCTGAAGAACTTGCTGAAAACTGAAGAAGTAATTTTCAAGAATATATCCGTTGGAGCTATTCAACGTCTCTTTCCTTATTTGTGCTAGACACACTTACACAGACAAAAAGGATTTCTCTATGCCATCTACTTCTAGGAAAGGTCAGTTGATGTGAAGACAAAAAGGCTCAGACCTTTTGGGACTCTCTTTTCAATGTTCAGCTTGCATGGTTCAGCTGCCTATAAAAGGAGAACTTCACTACATTCTTCAGTTACACACTTGCTGAAAAGAAATCAATATATTCTAAAGCTCTCACTCACTCTTATTTTTCATAGAATATCATTGTACTTAAACTTAAGAGAAAAATCACTGTTGTGATAAAAGCTTTTTAGAAGCATTAAAACTCTTGTATTTAATTTACATTGATTATAAAGGATATTCCTTAAGAGGATTCAGTTGGAATCAGTAGCTCTTGAGAAGACTAAGAACTGTTGTTCTTAGGTGATACTATTGTAATCAGTTTGATTTAATAGTGGATTAAGTCCTTGTTGAGAAAGGCAAATCACTCTAGGAAGGGTGGACTGGAGTAGTTGTTAAACGAACCAGGATAAAAATAATTGTGTGATTATTTTCAAGTCTTAATTTTCCATACTTATTCAACCCCCCTCCCCCCTTCTAAGTATTATCTCACCTTCAGTTGGCATCAGAGCTCTGGTTCTGAGTGTGCTATCACTTAACAGTGTCAGTAAAGATCCAGAGAGATATTCTTTGATAAATATATTTATTTGTTATCATGGCTGATAATTCAATGTCAAATATTAACAATAAATATGAAGAGAGGGATAGGATCAGCACCAAACCCCCAATGTTTGATGGGGAGAAATTTGACTACTGGAAAGACAGAATTGAGAGTTTTTTCTTAGGATATGATGTTGATCTATGGGATCTTGTCATAGATGGATATGTACATCCCACAGATGGGGATGGCAAAAAGATTGACAGAAAATCTATGACAGATTCTCAGAAGAAAGACTTCAGAAATCACCATAAATCCAGAACCATATTACTGAATGCTATTTCACATACAGAGTATGGGAAAATCACAAACAGGGAGACAGCCTTTGATATGTTTGAATCCCTTAAAATGACTCATGAGGGAAATTCTCAAGTTAAGGAGACAAAAGCTCTGGCTTTGATCCAGAAGTATGAGGCTTTCAAAATGGAAGACTCTGAATCTGTTGAAGCCATGTTCTCCAGATTCCAGATACTCACTGCTGGGCTGAAAGTTCTGGACAAGGGATATTCTACATCAGATCATGTAAAGAAAATCATCAGAAGTCTGCCTATCAGATGGAGACCAATGGTGACTGCCCTGAAGATGGCCAAAGATCTGAACAAGATCTCTCTAGAAGAACTCATCAGCTCACTAAGGAGCCATGAGATTGAGCTTGAGGAAGATGAACCTCAGAAGAAAGATAAAGGTAAATCTGTAGCATTAAAATCTAACAAAACTGCTAAAGCTTTGCAGGTCATTCGAGAAAGCTCTGAAGAATCTTCTTCTGAAGAAGAAGATGAGTTATCCATGCTGTCCAGAAGGATTAACAAACTCTGGAAGCACAAGGGAAAGAAGTTCAACAACTTCAGAAGATCTGACAACAGAAAGGAATCTTCTAGTCACAGAAGATCTGCCAAGAAAGAAGTTGTGTGCTATGAGTGCAAAGAACCTGGGCACTACAAAAATGACTGCCCCAAACTTCTGAAAGAAAAACCTAAGAAGAAGTTCAACAAAAATAAGAAGGTTCTAATGGCAACATGGGATGACTCAGATGAGTGTGAATCATCTTCTGAATCAGAAGAAGAATGTGCAAACGTTGCACTGATGGCCAGGACAGAGGATCAAGAGGAAGGTACCTCAGGATATGAATCAGAATCTGAATCTGATGATGATGCAGAAGAGGTAATGGCTAAACTTACCAAAGAAGAACTCATTAAAGTTTTAACAGAAGTTCTTAAAAGTTATAACAACATCAAACTCAAATACAAGAAGCTGAAAAGAAATCTTGAATCTGAGATTGATCTTCTGAAAACAGAACTTGTTGAGCAAAAAGAAATAAATTTAAAAATCAAAAATGACTTTGAAAGAAATCAACAAGAATCTGAATCTGAGACTAAGTCATGTGAAAATATTTTAGAGAAATATGACTCTAGCTTTCAGAGATTTCTCACTAAGAGCATACACAGAAGCAAGATGGCTTCCATGATCTATGGTGTTAGTGGAAACAACAGAAGAGGCATTGGATATGAGTCTTCATCTGGAAGCAATCCAAAACCTGTTGACAAACTTTTCATCAGGAAGACACCTCTGTATTCTCAATTCAAATTTGGTCACTTGAATGACATTAAACACACAAGCTCTGAGAAGAGTACTTATGTGTTTAAACCAAAGGCAAGTCAGAATAAACATTATGTTGCAAAACAGAAGTTTAGACAAACCTACAAACCAACTAACCCCAAAGGACCCAAGAAGATCTGGGTACCTAAAAACAAAATAATTCATGTTGCAGATGTTCTTAGCAGCAAGGTCAGGACACCAATCATGGTACCTGGACTCTGGATGCTCACGACACATGACAGGAGAAAAGTCTATGTTCCAAAGCCTGGAACTTAGATCTGGAGGTGACGTGAAGTTTGGAGGGAACCAGAAGGGCAAGATCATTGGATCTGGCACTATTGGAAATGGTAAACTTCTCTCTATTACTAATGTTTTACTTGTTGAAGGGTTAAAGCATAACTTATTGTCCATAAGTCAATTAAGTGACAATGGTTATGATATAACTTTTAATCAAAAATGTTGTAAAGCTATTAGTCAGAAGGATGGCTCTATCCTATTTAGTGGTAAGAGGAAAAACAACATTTATAAAATAAATCTTTCAGAACTTAAAGTTCAAAATGTTAAATGCCTCTTGTCTGTTAATGAAGAGCAATGGGTCTGGCACAGAAGATTGGGCCATATTAATATGAGACGTATATCTCAGATTAATAAACTTAATCTTGTCAGAGGACTCCCTAATCTGAAGTTCACTTCAGATGCTCTTTGTGAAGCATGCCAGAAAGGGAAGTTTTCAAAAACATCTTTCAAATCAAAAAAATGTTGTTTCTACCTCTAAACCATTAGAACTACTTCATATTGATCTGTTTAGACCAGTGAAAACTGCATCCATCAGAGGCAAGAAGTATGGATTGGTCATTGTTGATGACTTTAGCAGATGGACATGGGTAAAGTTCTTAAAACACAAGGATGAGTCACATTCTGTGTTCTTTGACTTCTGCAAGCAAGTCCAAAATGAAAAGAATTTCAAAATTATAAAAGTCATAAGTGATCATGGTGGTGAATTTGAAAATAAATATTTTGAAAAATATTTTTCTGAAAATGGCATTGCTCATGATTTTTCCTGTCCTAGAACTCCACAACAGAATGGGGTTGTAGAGAGGAAAAACAGAACTTTGCAAGAAATGGCCAGAACCATGATCAATGAGACAAATCTGGCAAAACATTTTTGGGCAGAAGCAATCAATACAGCATGCTACATTCAGAACAGAGTGTCTGTTAGACCTCTTCTGAAGAAGACTCCTTATGAATTGTGGAAGAACAAAAAGCCCAACATTTCATATTTTCATCCTTTTGGATGTATCTGTTATATGTTAAACACTAAAGAAAATCTGGGCAAGTTTGATTCCAAAGCACAGAAGTGTTTCATGCTTGGATATTCTGAACGCTCTAAAGGCTACAGAGTATACAACACTGAGACACAGATTGTGGAAGAATCCATTCATGTCAGATTTGATGATAAGCTTGGCTCTGAAAAGCCAAAGCAGGTTGATAACTCTGCAGATAGGGAAGTAGTCTTTATTGACTCTGAAGTTCCAGAAGCAGACAAACTTCAAATGAAGGAACCAGAAGCAACTCCAGATGCTACTCACTTAACTTCTCAGATGAATAATCTAAAAATTTCTGAAGAGTCAACTATCAGAGGATCATCATCCAGAATTAAAGCCTCTCGTCCAGAGGATGTCATTATTGGAAAGAAGGATGATCCCATCAGAACAAGATCATTTCTAAGATCATCTGAAGCATCACTCTTTGGACTAGTGTCAGAAATTGAACCATCTTCTGTTGAAGAAGCTCTGCAAGATAATGATTGGATTATTGCCATGCAAGAAGAGCTAAACCATTTCAGCAGAAATGATGTATAGGATCTAGTTCAAAGACCTCAAGGATTCAATATTATTGGTACAAAATGGGTCTTCAGAAATAAACTAAATGAGAAAGGAGAAGTTGAGAGGAATAAGGCAAGGCTGGTTGCTCAAGGATACAGTCAGCAAGAAGGTATTGATTACACTGAGACATATGCTCCAGTGGCAAGGTTAGAATCTATACGCCTTCTTATTTCCTTTGCTGCACAGAATAACATCACTCTATATCAGATGGATGTTAAAAGTGCCTTTCTTAATGGTATTATAGAAGAAGAAGTTTATGTCCACCAACCTCCTGGTTTTGAAAATGAAAAATTTCCAGATCATGTTTTCAAATTAAAGAAATATCTATATGGATTAAAACAAGCTCCCAGAGCTTGGTATGAGAGATTGAGTAATTTTCTTCTGGAGAAGAACTTCATCAGAGGCAAAGTGGATACTACTTTATTCTGTAAAACTATAAAGAAAGATCTTCTAATTTGCCAAATTTATGTAGATGATATTATTTTTGGATCAACAAATATTATGCTTGGAAAGGAGTTTGCTACATGTATGCAGGCAGAATTTGAAATGAGCATGATGGGAGAACTCAGATTCTTTTTAGGAATCCAAGTTAATCAAACTCCAGAGTGCACCTACATACATCAGACAAAGTATGTTAAAGAACTTCTGAAGAAATTCAACATGTCTGACAGCAAGCTGGCAAAGACTCCAATGCATCCTACTAGCTCACTTGGCAAAGAAGAGGTAAGTAAGAAAGTAGACCAGAAGCTCTACAGAGGTATGATTGGCTCTCTTCTTTATCTTACTGCTTCTAGACCTGACATATTGTTCAGTGTTTGTCTGTGTGCTAGATTCCAATCAGATCCTAGAGAATCACACTTGACAGCTGTCAAGAGGATTCTAAGGTATCTGAAAGGTACTTCTAATGTGGGTTTGTGTTACAGAAAATCTGATGATTTCAAATTAGTTGGATTTTGTGATGCTGACTATGCTGGAGACAGAGTGGAAAGAAAAAGTACTTCTGGAAGTTGTCAATTTCTGGGAAGAAATCTAATCTCCTGGTACAGCAAGAAGCAACCCACAATTGCACTTTCAACAACAGAGGCTGAATACATTGCTGCTGCTGGATGTAGCACGCAGATGCTCTGGATGTAAAGTCAGCTAGAAGATTATCAAATATTTGAGAGTAACATTTCTATCTTTTGTGATAATACTTCTGCTATATGTTTGTCCAAGAATCCCATTTTACATTCTAAGGCAAAACATATAGAAATTAAGCATCATTTCATTAGAGACTATGTTCAGAAGGGAATCATAAATTTAGCCTTTGTTGATACAGATCATCAATGGGCAGATATTTTTACAAAACCCCTTGTTGAAGATAGATTCAATTTTATTCTGAAAAATATTGGTATGGATTTTTGTCCAGAATGATATTTATCAGAAGCAAATTGTTCCAGATGCAAAAATGCTTAATTCATCTGAAGTATTTCTTCTGTTCACTTATTCTATTCTGATTATTATCTCTGATGTGAAACTCTGAACTAACCATCTTTAGAAGATCTGAACGTTGGCTAACGTTTCATTTCTTGAGAGAATTCAGAACAGCATGCAAGCAAACACGTGTCACACAAAATCTGAAAAGGTGGCGTGTACATAACTGAAGAGACGTTTGAGGTGAAATTTGAATAGTAAATATCTTGGTTTCCCCCCCCCCCCCCCCCCCAAATTGTCAGAAGCATTTATTATTTGAAATGATTTTATTCTCTTCATTTAATGCTGCTCAAACGTGTGTTTTCTTTCTGACTTTTGTTGTGCCTAAGTGTTTAGTATAAATACTTGTTGTGTATTCACTTTCACACTTTTCACTCTCAGAATTTACATGCGTTTTCATCTATTGTTCTCTCTGCATAAAAACTCAAAACCTAAGTGTTTGAAAAAGCAATCTTCAATGGCGTCTTCTTCATCAACCACTGCACAGTTTCAATCTACAATGGCTGCTGTGACTTCAGATAACCTAGGTGCTGCTCCATATTCTCCTCCAAAGAGAACTCTTCTCACACCTGTTGATAAATTAGAAGTGCTGTGTGAATCCATGGTTGAATTTGACTCTCTGGCTGACAATGGGTTTGATTTTCGCTCCATTGTTAGAGCTCAAGGTTGGGTGAAATACTTTGATAGACTGTTTGGACCAGTTTACCCTCTACTTGTTAAGGAATTCTGGATTCATGCATCTGTGTATCCTAAGCTTATTTTATCATCTGTGCTGGGAAAGGAGATTATCATCACAGAGGATCTGATAAGAAGGTTTATGAAGAAACAGATGGTGTTTCACACTTGCCAGCTGAGCGTGTGGATATGGATGAAGTTTATGAGGAAGTTATGACTGCTGGACAAGCCTCTAACAGATTCAAAGATCTGAAGCCTGATTACAAGATTTGGGCCAAGATCTTCATGGGATGCATACATCACAGGAAGTCAACAAATTCCCCAGATTATGTCAACAATGAACAGATCTATTTTATGTACTGCCTTAGTCAGAGCAACAAGGTAGATCTTCCTTACATTTTGTTCATGCATCTGTGGAATCACATCAATGCATCTAGAGAATCTGTAAAAGAAAAAGGCCAGAAGATCAGGACTTGGATACCTTTTGGAAGGTTGCTCTCAGATCTTCTCACTGAAAATGGTTTAGTGGCTGCTTTGTATGATGCTGGGGTTACAGAGGAATTGGAGTTCATTATGGGAAAGCCTCTGAACGCTAAAAGTCTTCTGAGACTCAAGATTGTAGATGAACTCACTAATGCTCCAAAGAGGTTAAATATGTCTGATTTGAATAAGAGGGTTCCAGTATCTGACTTTCCTCTATTCTTTGCTGAAGAACCTAGACATATAGTACTGATGTATATAGAGGAATGCAAAAAGGAAGGAGTGCCTGTTCCAGCCAATGTGTTTCAACTTGTCAAGCAACCACTACCAGATGCAGGAGAAGAAGAAGAAGTACCACTTCAGAGGAGAAGATCTCAGCCTGCAGCAGAATCTGAACTTGTCCAGAAGAAGGCTAAGATTGATGAGAAACCCAAGAATCTCTTAAAGAGAAAGGATTCTGAAGAAGCTGCCTCTGCATCTGCTAAAAGGATTAAACTCAAAGGTACTAAAACTCCTGTTATTTCTAAAAATGTTGTTATTAATGATTCAACTATTAAGTCTGTTCCCAAACCACCTGTCACTCAAACAACTTCTGTTGCTGCCCCTAGTTCTGTCTCACCTCAAAAACAAAACACTGCTTCTGTATCAAAACCACCTCAACCCAAAATACACATCAAACACTTCACTCCACGTCCATCACCATCAGCTTCACAACCAACAGAACCACAACAAACAGAATCACAACCATCAGAACTACAACAACCATCTGAAAAACAAAACTCTGATCAACCACAAACAGAAAATCAACCTCAAACTTCTGAACATCCAGAAAACCAAACTACAAAAGATCAACCAGAAAAAGACTCTGTCATTCCACCATCAAACATTCCATCTTCTGAACCTGTTGCACCTGTTACTTCTGAACCCACAAAAGTAACTTCTGCTCCTATTTCATCTGAACCACCTTCTCAACAATCTGATATTCCTTCAGAACCTTCTCATATCCCTGAGACAGAAGTTCTTGACATCACTCCATTAAAAACAGTGTTTCAAGTTTCTTCTACCTCTTGTACACCTACAACATCCTCCAACTCATCAGAATCAGAAATTCATCCTGATTTTCTAATTAATCCATCTAACAAATATCCTGTGCATGAACCTGAACCTGAATCAACCTTACCTGCTAAAACTACCATTCCAGACCCTATGCCTCCACCTGCAACTTCATCTGAAATGATTGTTCCCACTTCAAATCCATCATCATCTGGTATATCTTGTGCTCAAGTGTCTTCTCTTTATCATAATTTATCTTATGGTTTCAAACTAAAAGATTTTTATGATAGAGTTGAACCTTCTGAACCCCTGAAACCTCTGAAACCAAAACTCAGACAGGCTCTTCCATCTGTAATCCTTTCATATATTCAATCTATGAACAATGAAGGATCCTTAGCAACTATCTCTGCTACATCTGGTAAAGTTGTTGTTTCAGCTCTGCAACCTGCATCTGATAACAAAGTTGCATCTGATAAACCATCAACCTCTGCTTTCATACCATATTCTAATGAATCCTTTGATATTGTTTACCCACGCACAAGACCACAACCAAATCTGCTTAATGCTTTAAACAGATCCTTACCTCAAAAACCAGAAATTTCATTCATTCCATATGTTCCCCCTCCTCTGATTTCCATCTCAAAATCACTGATACTACCAACTTCCAAACCTAAACAGATGACTCTGGAAACCTTGCTTAAACCACCACCCAGACTTAATATTGATCATTTATTTCAAACGTTTTTGCAAGAAATACAGTTGTCTTTAGGTACTGTTCAGAAGAGATGCTCTAAAACTATGGATGCAAATGAAACTGACATCATCTGGAAAGGATTTATCAATAGATTCAACACTGTAGCTTCTAATCTGAAGAACATCTGTTCTGATGATGCAAAGCTCAGAGCTGAAAGAACTCAATTCTGGATTGTCAACAAGACTGAACCTCTGCTTTGTTTGGATGCTCCTCCTCCTCCACCAGAACCAACTGCCAATGCTTTTACTATGACTCTGGTAGAACCCTCTTCAGGATCTCCAGAACCTATGGCAATTGACTCTGTTCAGGCTGCAGAACCTCCATCTTCTTCATCAGAGATAAAAACAGAACATCCAGATTTTGGAGACAAGATTGCTGCTCTGGAGACTGGTCAATCTGAAATAAAATCTTGGATGGCGAAGCAAGACAAGAAATCTGAGGACATGTCAGAGTGGATGTCTAAACAAGATGAGAAGAATGAGACAATGACTAAGTGGATGTCAAAGCAAGAGCAATCATCACCTGAGATCACAGACCTATTGAAGATGCTTTTGTCAAAACACTCTTAGATTTTTTTTCTCATGTTTGTGCATCTGTTGTTTTGCATCTGAATTTTTTTTTGTTGTATCTTCTGATATTTTCCAATGTACTTTTGCTCTGTTTTGTTAAATCAATCAGTTTGTTATTCTCCATTGAATTATCTATTTATTGTTCCTTTTATTTGTCTTTATTAAAAGTTTTTACTTTTTGCTTATTGTTGCACCCTAAAATTTGACCAACTGGTTCTCCTATCGGGTTCATGGTTCAACTCATATTCGCATATCAGATGCATGACATTTGTGCACAGACAGAGGATGTCAGGGTTACAGCTTGGGTTTCATTTACCAGATATGTCAGATCCAGTCTAGATAATCAGGGTTTTATTTTTGGGAAATTATGCGCTTCTCGGTGTTTTCAGCTTACATGGTGGTTTTTGGGATATTCTGATGCCAGGGGTTTACTGTTTGCTTCGATCTGGTCTCGCGCTCTCTTTTATGTTGGTCATTTGCATTTGTCTGCATTTTTTAAGGATTTAATAGCCTTTTGTGGATTTTAAATAGGCTTTATAGATTTTTTTCAGAATTTAAATAGATTTTTAATATTTTTTAGCTTTAAATCATTTTTTAGAATTCATAGGGTATTAATAGGTTTTAATAGTTTTTTTTAGTTTTAAATAAATAATATAGATTTTATTAGAAGTAGTAGAGTTTTAATGAATTTTTTAGATAATAGAGGTTATTAGAGTTTTTTTAGTTTTAGATTTAATTAGGGTTTAATTAGGTTAATTAGGATTTAATCTTTTGTTTAGATTTTAATTGAATTTGTTAGAATTAATTAGGATTAGGATAGTTTAAATTTTCGGATTAGTTAAGTAGATTTAATTAGTTTAATTAGGTTTAATCATTGTTAATTCAGATTTTTTTTGGGGTCTTATTGCATATCATTTTCATTGGGCCTGGACGGTTTTTTTGGAGGCCCAGAATATCCATCATCCGTTTTTGGTCATTTCTTCAGTCCAGCAGCGCCACTTGTCAGATATATATTGTGCCACGCGTGCTTCTGTAACGGTCCCACCTCATTTCCACCAACACTCGGAAATCTGCCACATACGTCCCCCACTATCTCTCCACACACCCACGTGTAACGCATGCACAGCTCCCCCTGCCACCTCCCAACGCACGTGGCACCACCTCATCCTCACCGAAGCACCTCGTCGCCGGCCATGCAGCCACCGGCCCGGATGCTCCCCTCCGCCGCAACGGTCACCGGAAACCGTTAAGGTCACCGGAAACTGCAAACTTGCAGGTTTCACCAGAAACACATTTGATCGCCTCCAATCTCCATCGTCTACCTTCACCCACTACTCACCGGAAACTGCTTCGTATCGCCGGAAAACTCATAGGTCTTCATCATTCCGCCCAGATTCCTTCATCAGCCCTCAGAAAAATCTCCAGAAATCCCAGAAAACCTTCAAACCTTCATCATGTTCATATTCCAGATGTTCATCCGTTCATCTTCGTCTACATGATGCTCATCCATTTCCAGAACATTCAGCAACAATAGCGTCAGGAGATCAACACTCATCTTCAATCCTGCTTCAATTTCTCACCGGACATTCATCTATTTTCATCAGCGCCGTACTCCATCAGCGGGCCGTTTTGTTTCAAATCATCTTCAAGATCTCAGTCAAAGAACCTTTTCCCCCGTGAATCTTCGTCAGCAACTGTTGCACCCCAAAATTTGCCCTCACAATACAAGACTTTGTGTTCCAAGAAGGTTCACAAGGTTCACAAAATTCACAATTGGTCAGAAGAGTTGACAATTCCCTCAGACAATGCACCTCCTAAGCAGTGCATCCAAAACTAGGGTTTTGACTTTAATCAGGCTAAATGGACTTCCAAGACTTCAAGTGAGCTTCATAACATCTTATATGTGTATAAGAACCCCCATGTCAAGTTTCAAGACTTTTCTCAAAAGTTTGCTCAGTCAGATGATCAGATAAGTCAAAAGCAGTCAATGCAGTTAAAAGGTCAAACTGAGGTCAACTGTGGTCAAACCAAAGTCAAACTTCATGATTTTTTCTTTTGCCAACATCAAAGAGAGGTTGGGTGAGAAATATTATCATAATAACTGTAATACCCCAAATTTTGCCCTAAGATTTGTCGTCGCATTTCATTGCGTTTAATCAATTACTAACAAATTTGTGTAGTCGTTTGACTTTTTGCAGGTAAATATCATATGGCATGCATTTTTTTTTAAAAAAAGTAAAAATGGCACAATTGGCAGGAGGACATGTGTAAGGAGTTATGAGTGTGAGAGGTTGAGAGTTCGAATCTCACCTTTGTCATTTTTTTTGTTTTTTATTATTTTTACTCTAAATTTTTCTATCTTTCATTAAAAAAATAACAAAAATAGTTTTTTATTATTATTTAATTATTATTTTCGTATTTTAATTAAATCATTTTTTAAAATATTATTTTTTTCACTTTTTTCTAAATTATTCATAAAAATATCCAAAAAATCATAAAATAAAAAATATTGAAAAAAATTTTGTTCTTTTTATAATATTTTTTATTTTAGGAATCAATAGGATTATTAGTTTTTATTTTAAGTTTATTTTAAATTATTTAAATTTTATTTTTTCTTAACTAATTATTTAGTTTGGGCTTTAAAATGGGCTTTAGGGACATTATTGACAATTTGGTGTTAACCCTAATTTGTTCCCTATATATACATGTGTTGCCTTGTTGGAAAAGGAGGAGAGAATGAAAAAAACCTAAGAGGAGTGAGTGCCGTTGGCCGTTATTTAGTTTTCTTCTTCATCCATTACTATTGTTTCTTTTTCTTCATCGTTTACCGTTATTTCTTTTCCTTCATCTATTACTGTTGTTTCTTTTTCTTCATCTTGTACCGTTATTTCTTTTTCTTCATCTATTACCGTTATTTCTTTTTCTTTATCTATTACTGTTGCGTTTATATATATATAATTTTTAAATTGTTAGAGTTTATATATATAAGATTTTTGATCGAATTATGTCGATACGATGTTTGCACATTTGTGTGCATGACGCGTGACATTTGTGTTAGTTCGATCTGGTTGCGATGATCGCATTTTTGTGTGAGCAATAATACTATTTTTTGCTTAATTTCTTTTTCTTTGCGATAAATTTTGTTTCGTCCGATTTAGATCTGGTTGCGATGAGCGCATTTCTGCGTTAGCAACATTGTTGGGTTATTTGGCACATTTAAAATTCATTATTGCTTTATTATTATTATTATTATTATTATTATTATTATTATTATTATTATTATTATTATTATTATTATTATTATAATTATTTATTATTATTATCATTATTATCATTATTATTATTATTGTTATCATTAATTTATTAAAATTTGTTGTAATATAAAAATCTGTTTTTTTAAAATAAATGACATTAACATCTTTTTTCCAAATTAATATGAAAACCTAATTTTAATTTTCTATATGATTCTATGTATATATTTATTATAATTCTTGTAAATTTTTGTAAATAAAATTAAACCTTATAAACACTTAATGTAAAATTTTGGTGAATGTGATTATTGATTAGTTAAAATTTGTTTTCATCATAATGTGTAAATATTTTTCTTAATAATTGTTAATATATAATTAGAGATAATTAAATTTTTGTAAATGATTAAGAAATTTATAATTATGTTATATTTAGAACTTTATATTATAGTAATTATTTAATCATTTATGTTCCTAAATAAAAATCAAATCTTATGATATTTAGAACTTTATATTATAGTAATTATTTAATCATTTATGTTTCTAAATAAAAATCAAATCTTATGATATTTAGAACTTTATATTATAGTAATTATTTAATCATTTATGTTTCTAAATAAAAATCAAATCTTATGTTTAATCACGTTATTAATTAATTATTATTGCTAATCATATTTTGTTGCTTATTATTATTTTGAAATTTCTATCTTATTATTTTTTCTAACTTTGTCTATTTTTCTCATTATTATTGTTTCAACTAATTATTTTCACTAGCTTTATATTTATACTAACCTTATTTAATTTTTCTTATTATTTACTAACCCCAATATTTTATTTACTTATTTGTTATTTTTTTTATTATATTTATTTTGATCATATTTTACTATTTATTTTATTTATTATAATTTTGTAATTGCCTCTTAGATGTAAATTGTAATCATTTAATTATTATTATCATTATGGTTAGTAATTAGGGAGTGCCAATATGTATGATATTTAAAAAAATAAATTAGATCATTTTAAATAAAGATAATTAAAATAAACACGTCACACACGTAAGTCGATTTTAATCGCCGTCTCACTTCCTAAGGATATCCCTCAAGTTGCCTACGAATAATGGTTAAGTGGGGTGTATAAAGCAAGTCCCTCAAAAAGAAAATCATCAAAGTCCCTTATGGTTGCCTTTACGAATCGAGTCCCTTTCGAAAAATGATGATAGTCCCTCCAGTTTGCTTATTACACCCCACAATGGCCTTCAAAAATCCAATTGTCCCTCACATGTCCCTTAACATCCAAAGTAAGGACTACCTACTCCATTATAGTAAGGATAGTCTTACTAAGGAAAGGATAAAGAATAAGAAAGACCTTAAAACATTAGGGTAGGCTACTCCTAGATACTTGCTCACTTCAAAACTTTTTCACACTTAAACAAATTTCCAACAAAATTTTCAACAAGTTTTCAAACAAGTTCTTAACACATCCTTACATGGATTATTTATTAACTATTCTGAAAATTTTCTATTCACACACTACAATTTCAAAACAATTCAAAAGTGAGCTTAAGTACCTAAGAGCCCATGGATAACCATGGATGAAAAGGATGCTAATACCTTCCCTTTTCATAACCTACCCCCCGGACCCAAAATATTCTCTAAGGTCTTTCCTGTTCTTTTATAACCTTTCCTTATGGATAAAATAAAAGTCGGTGGCGACTCTTGCTATCCGCAACATTGTTTAAAGTCAGTTCACCGGGTTACAGAACTGGCGACTCTGCTGGGGATCTATTTAAGAGGGGTACCCTTAGGAATTAAGATCACTTTAAATTGTTTGCCTTGTTTGTTTTATATTACTTGTTGGGGTGCTCTCATGTGTGAAAGGTCCTAACCCGGACCTAGTGTACCTTAGGTAAATGGCAATAGACCAAGGAAACTGTACGACGTATATCGATACGGTTGATCTGGTGGCCATAGTTAGTGCGACTTCGTGGTTGGTGCTTATATTCCTCAAGTCAAGTTGAGGATAATATTGAGGCTGCCATATGTTGTCAATGCACTAACTGACTTTTAGAACCCTAGTTAACTCATCTTGGCCTTTAGAAAGTAGTGAGGTAACCGGCTTTGGTGCAGACTGAAGTTGGTTGACACTCGATACTACGCTCATTGAGATCTTAAACTTGGAGGGTTTTGGTTGGCAAGTAAGTTGCCTTCTGAACAACCACCCTTGTGAAGGATCAATGATATTGAGATCCCTTAGAACCTGGTTACTTTTGTAGGACAGGATGAACCATCTAACTTCAGGGGAGGGTACTTGCCTTTGAACCTCATGCAAGCCTTTAAACCTAGGGCTATGGTGTGACTTGTTTGTGTGTGCCACATGTTTGTGATTGAGCATGACATCATGACATCATCATGCATCACAAGCATATCATTTTCCCTAACCATTTCAAGGACCAAAGGATTTATCTTTGTTCTTTGTTGCAGGTCATGGCTTCTGCTCGTAGAAACACCATCAGGATCAACTTTGTAGGGATACCTGCTAAGCTCAAGGAGTTGGTTTCCCTAGTGCCTGATCATTCCCAGTTCAACAAGAGACATGGTCACTTATTGGATCTAGTTACTTCAGGGTTCAGTGAAGACATGATGAGTGTGCTGTTTCAGTTCTTTGACCCTAAGCACCATTGCTTTACATTTCCTGATTATCAGCTGGTTCCAACCATGGAGGAGTTCTCTAAACTTCTGGGTATACCTGTTCTTGATCAGAAGCCATTCACAGGCTTAGAGAAGGAGCTTAAACCAGAAGTTATTGCTGCAGCTCTACATCTGAAGAAGTCTGACATTGTTCTAGAGACGAGAAGTGGAGTTAAAGGTATTCTTGCCAAGGTATTAGTGGATAAAGCTCAAATGTTCTTGAAGGCCATGAGCTACGATGCTTTTGAGGAGATCTTAGCCTTATTGATTTATGGCTTAGTGTTGTTCCCCAATCCTGATCAGTTCATAGACGTTCATGCCATCAACATATTCCTGAGTCACAATCCAGTGCCTACATTACTTGGAGACATCCTACATTCTCTTCACACCCGTACTACAAGGGCAAGAGGAACTTTGATGTGCTGCATACCTTTACTTTCTAGGTGGTCTATTTCTCACCTTCCTCGCTCAGTAATGAAGAATGAGCAAGGGTTCAGATGGTCCAAGAGGATCATGTCACTTTCTCACTCAGACATCCATTGGTGCTCCAGATCTATGGAGAATGTCACCATCATTGACCGTTGTGGGGAGTTTCCTAATGTGCCACTTCTAGGCATAAGAGGAGGCATCACCTACAACCCATCTCTAGCTTTACGACAGTTTGGTTACGCCCGGAGCGATGGTCCACATGACATGTTGATTCAGGGCATTGTGTTTGATTACGACAACGATCTTCAGGGTTACCGTCAGAGATTCATCCGAGCTTGGGGAAAGGTAAACAGGATTGACAGCAAGACACTGGAGCCTAAGTACACTATTCCTATGGAGGCTTATCTCAGATGGGTACGATCTCGTGCTCATACACTCATGATGCCATATCCTGCCGTCCTACCAGCTACCATGGAACCTGTTGCTGAAGGAGACACAGCCTATACCATCCTTCACCCAGACATGCCTACTGATATGGAAAACTTGCAGAGATCATGGATCCAACTGAAAGAGCAAAGGGATACTTTCGAGGCTCATTACAAAGCAAGCCAAGCAAGGATCCTAGAGCTAACAAAGCTACTTCATGAGGAACGAAACCTCAACTCATACCTCAACACAAAGAGGAAACGTCCATGGGAGACTTAAAACCCCATCTTTTGTACTTATTTCGTTTTCATTTTTTGTAAGCCTAAAAGGCAAAACAAGTTATTACTAATAAAAAGTTACTTTCTTGTTTGTTTAAGCAAATTTAAATCCTGCGGTCCTTGAAAACATTGCATATGCATTCCCATATCATTGCATCACAGGTTTATAATTGTGCACAGGTTCCTCTCTTCTTGCTGTTTATTTCAGCAATGGCTCTTGAACAATCAGTTAAGGATCTCCAGGCACAGAATGCACAGTTCCAAGAGCTGATCCTGAACCTATCCAAGGGGCAGGATGAATTGAAGACACTGCTGGCCAAGAAGACTAAGAAGGCTAGAAGGTCTGCTGGGTTGCTCAACATGGGAAGAAGGTTCAAAGGTCCTGCCAAGACCAAGGAACAGGTTGAAGACTATGAATCTGAAGAATCTGAGCAGGAGAGAGGCAGTCTCTACAACACTATGGGGGACTCTGATTCTGAGGCTAACTACTACCATGAGCCTAACGAAGACAAATTCAAGATGCTGGTGGATAGAATGGATGCTATGGAATTACAGAAATCATCTGGGCTGGATTTTGAGGATTTGAGCTTGATATCTGGGGTGGTCATACCCATTGGGTTCAAAGTTCCTACATTTGTTGTCTATGATGGGGTCTCTTGTCCCAAATTGCATCTGAGGTCTTATGTCAGAAGAATGCAACCCCACACTGCTGATAAAAAGTTGTGGATCCATTTCTTTCAAGAGAGTTTATCTGGAGCTCAGCTAGAGTGGTATTATCAGTTGGAGAGTGTCAACATCAGAGATTGGAATGACCTTGCTGAAGCTTTCTACAAGCAGTATCAATACAATGCTGACTTAGCCCCCACTCGCATGCAGCTTCAAAGCATGTCTATGGGTGCCAAAGAAAGCTTTAAGGAGTATGCTCAGAAGTGGAGAGACTTAGCTGGAAGAGTTCAACCCCCTTTGACTGATAGGGAGTTGTTTGATATGTTCATGTGTACGCTGAATGGTCCGTTTTACAGTCATCTCATTGGAAGCTCATCATCTGGCTTCACTGAGTTGATCATGACAGGAGAGCGAGTAGAGAATGGTATCAAGAGTGGTAAGATCCAAGTGGGCACTTCTTCATCAGGTGCTGCAAAGAAGCCTCCCACTGGGAAGAAAGAATCTAATGCTGTGTATGGTCAGCCTGATCGTAACAGAAGGCATCAGTCTGTTAGCGCAGTTCATATTTCAAATCCAACTCCTGCAACAACAGAGCAGCCTCAAGGCAACCAACAGAGGGCTAGAAGACAGTTCACGAAGATCAACATGTCAATGGCTCAGGCATTGCAACACTTGTTGAAGGCTGAACTTATTACCCTGAGGGAGGCTCCTCAGAATCCCAATGTTACCTCTCCCAAGTACAATCCCAATGCACGATGTGCATATCATTCAAACTGTCCAGGACATGATACTAATAACTGCTGGGTCTTGAAGAACAAAATTCAGGATATGATTGATGCTGGAGAAATTGAGTTTGATCCACCAGGTACTCCAAATGTGATTACAGCTCCAATGCCAAATCACGAGAAGACTGTCAACGCCATTGATGAAGATATTGATGAAGATCTGCATGTCTATTCAGTTATGGAGTTGAGCACACCATTGTCTGTTATCAAAAAGAGGTTAGTACAAGCTGGGATCTTTCCAGGTTGTCATGAAGATTGTCTATATTGTACCTATAAGCCGGATAGTTGCTTCATTTTGAGAGATGGGATTCAACGTCTCATGGATAAATATACTATAGTGTTTGAAAGAAGACCAGCATCTGTAGAAAGTATGGTGGATCATCTGACTCAGGGTAAGAAGATTGAAGAGGTTGACATGGTTGACAAAGTACCACTAAGAATCACTTCAAAGGGTCCCATTAAAATCACTCATCAGGGCCCAATCAAGATTACTGCTGAAGGTCCTGTGAAAGTTGTTGCTGAAGCCAGAGTAGCTCCTCTGATCGTTACCACTCCTGGTCCTATTCCTCATACATCTGACAAAGCTGTGCCTTGGCACTATGGGTCTGATGTTTACATCCATGGTGTCAAGCAGGAGCCTTTACCTGATATGCCTGTTGACATTGATAATATTGCTGGATCTAGCAAGATCACTCGTAGTGGAAGAGTCTTTTCTCCTCCAGTTGCTTCTAAGAGTGCAGTTACTCCTGCTGTTACTTCCACCACTGATGCTCGGGGCAAGGGTCCTGTTATTGAGCCTGTATCTACTGATGTGCCAGCTGCTGATGACCTCTCTAAGCAGATGGAAGAAGTATTGAAAATCATTCGCAAGAGTGATTATGATATTGTTGATCAGCTGGGGCATACTCCCTCAAAGATTTCTATGCTCTCCCTGTTATTATGTTCTGAGGCTCATGCCAAGTCATTGATCAAGTTTCTAAAGATGGCTCATGTACCCAGTGCAATTTCTGTGGACCAGTTTGAGAATTGTGTTGCGCACCTGACCTATGACAACGGGTTAGGATTTTCTGATGCTGACTTGACCCCGGCCAAGAGGGATCATAATAGGGCCTTGCATATTTCAATTGAATGCAGGGGCACTACCCTGTCTCATGTGCTGATAGACAATGGTTCCTCTCTGAATGTGTTGCCTAAGGAAGTCCTGAACAAGCTGAGTCCTGAAGATACGGTATTGAAGCCCAGTAATATTGTGGTAAAGGCTTTTGATGGTTCTAGAAGAGTAGTGCATGGGGAAATTGATCTTCCAATCAAGGTTGGCTCTCAGGTGTTTACTGCTACATTCTATGTGATGGATATTCGTCCTTCGTACTCATGTCTGCTTGGTCGTCCCTGGATCCATGGGGCAGGTGCTGTGACCTCCACATTACATCAAAAGTTGAGATATCCGGTGAATGGAAAAGTTGTTACTGTCTTTGGAAAGGAAGAATACTTTGTCAGCCATGTAAACACTTTCAAGTATCTGGAAGTAGAAGGTGAATACATTGAAACTCCATGTCAGTCATTCGAAGTGGTTCCCTGGGCTGTTAAGGATTGTGTGACTCCTCCTGCTGTGAAGAAGGTTCCTGTGGTCATCAGAAACCCTCCAACAATGGCAATGGCCTCCCTCAATGATGCAAAAGCTATGGTGGAAGAAGAGTCCCAGAAGGCTGTCCGTCGTGCCCGTGCTGTTCGTATCACCAATCAAGGGGTTATCAATTCCGTGGGAGATCAAGATGAAGACTACAACTTGGAGGCATGGATTCTTCCTACTGTGGGTGCTGGACTCAATAATTGGACAGCTGAAGATGTTATCCCTATCTCCTTTAGTCAGGAGTAAATACTATTACTGTGTTATGTTTTTAAATTTATAATTTCTGGAACAATTAAAACTTTCAAGCCATGTGCCTTACCCGGGGCACAATGGTGTGCTTGTTACGGGTTGTCATCTCATTTGCATACTTCATTCGATAAAATCAGTGGACGTTTCGTTTTCGTAAATATTGTGTTCCTTGTCTTTCTTTTTCTTTTATTTTTGCTTTATCAGCTATGTGTTCTTACACACACCCACGTCACTAAAATGCCGATCCTCATCCACTCTGGATCCAATTGATAACAGTTCTACTATTGCCAATTACAATTTCGAGAATCCGATCTATCAAACTGAAGACGGAAACGAGGACGATTGTGAAATATCTGTAGGGCTTGCTAGGTTGTTACAACAAGAAGAGAAAGCTATACAGCCACATGAAGAGCCAGTCGAAGTTGTGAATCTGGGAACTGAAGAAAACAGAAAAGAGGTCCAGATAGGGGCTGATTTAGACAACACTGCTCAGCATAAGAATGCAGGGGCAACATATCAGCGTGCTATGGTGGCTTTGTTTCATGATATGATTCATCATGAGATAGAGGTATATGTGGATGATATGATAGCCAGGTCTCAGAATGAAGAACAACATCTTGATCATCTGCACAAGTTGTTTGAGAGGTTGAAGAAATACAGGTTGAGATTAAATCCAAACAAGTGTACTTTTGGAGTTAGATCTGGAAAGCTCCTGGGTTTCATTGTCAGTGGAAAAGGTATTGAAGTGGATCCTGCAAAAGTGAAAGCTATACGAGAGATGCCAGCTCCCCGTACTGAGAAGGAGGTTAGAGGTTTCTTGGGACTACATTGCAAGATTTATTTCCCAATTAACTACCATCTGTGAGCCAATCTTCAAGTTGTTGAAGAAAGATCAGGTGATGGAATGGAATGATGAGTGTCAGACTGCCTTTGATGAAATCAAGAGATATTTGCTAGAACCTCCAATTTTAATGCCACCAGTTGATGGAAGACCCTTGATTATGTATTTAACAGTATTAGACAACTCAATGGGGTGTGTATTGGGGCAACATGACGAGTCTGGTCGAAAAGAGCAGGCAATATACTACCTTAGCAAAAAGTTTACCGACTGTGAAACAAAATACTCACTGCTCGAGAAAACTTGCTGCGCTTTGGCACGGGCTGCTCGCCGACTAAGACAGTATATGTTGACCCATACTACCTTGTTGATTTCAAAGATGAATGGGGCAGTTGAAGCTGCTAATAAGAACATTAAGAAGATTGTACAGAAGATAACTGTTACTTACAAGGATTGGCACGAGATGTTACCATTTGCTCTGCATGGTTATCGTACTACAATACGTACTTCAACCGGGGCAACCCCATTCTCCTTGGTCTATGGTATGGAAGCAGTTCTGCCTATTGAAGTTCAGATCCCCTCCTTGAGAATTATGAAGGATGCAGGCTTGGATGAAGATGAGTGGATTCAAACTCGACTTGACCAGATAAATTTGATTGATGAGAAAAGGTTAGCAGCAGTTTGTCATGGCCAGATGTACCAGAAACGGATGATCAAAGCTTTTAACAAGAAGGTTAAGCCAAAGGTATATCAGGCTGGTGACTTGGTAATCAAGCGTATCATATTACCACAGGGTGATCCTAGGGGCAAGTGGACTCCAACATATGAGGGACCATTTGTAGTCAAGACAGTGTTCTCAGGAGGTGCCATGATATTGACTACAATGGATGGTGAAGACTTCCCACAACCTGTAAATGCAGACATAGTTAAAAAATACTACGCATAAAAAGAGACCCGCTAGGTTGACAGGCCTAGGCAAAAATAAGGGCATCCCGGCAAACCAAAAGGGTTTGGGCAAAAATTAGGGATATATATATATAAAAAGATGTACACCCGGCAAGTCGAAAACCTGAAAAGGCGGCTTGGGCAAAAAAGGGTATCCCGGTGGATTGAAAACCTGAAAGGGCAATCCAGGCAAAAGTTAGGGATTAAAGCGTATGACTATGTCTCGTTTGGATCACTCATGAAACTGCAACCAGTTGTACTACTTACTCAAGCTCAAACAGATGAAGCTCAATCCAATCGTTTCCGTCTCAACAGCAAGAAGATGAGATACTTGAGTGGCAATAGTAGAATTGAAACTCAATAGGATTATTTCCCACATAGCTGATTCTTTTTGTAAAACTTCATGACGTTGTACTACTTACTAGGGTTTATGTCTCCTTGTACAAACTTACCCGTGTATGGGTCACTTTTGATATAAATAAACTCCATCCTTTGAATCCAGATTTACTTTTACCCTATTTACATAAGCGAAACGTCCATTGGTTGTGTTTGAATGTATGTATGCCTTTGAATATGATTGATGTTTACCAAAAATGCATGTATGCTTTTAATATGATTGATGTTTACCAGAAATGCATGAAAATGCAGTAATAGTATTTACTAAGGACGAACGAGGGAAGGATTTCAACGAAGCTTCGCCGGTTCATCTTTACAAGACAGTTACAAACCATCAGTAGGACTAATCCATTTTCACAAAGTCTAATCTCCCCTGGAATTTATATCCATCTCTTTTATCCGCATACGGATATACGGAAATTACTTTCCAATAAGGGCACGATGAACGAAGACGGGATGTTATACTTATCCTACTATCAAACGAAAACGAAGGTTATCTATACCCTACTGTCCCCAACAACGGGAGGTTATCTATACCTTGTTATCCCCAGCAGACGGAGGGTTATGTGTTCTTCAACAACGAATCGGGATTTATTTTCCTTGGCCAGCAGTTGTTATACAAGGATATCCAGACACTTCCAGCAGTGTCATATCATACATGCATACATAAAGCATAAACTAATGTTGTTATACAGAATGCTACCTTGTTTTCAGGTTAATTATCCAACAATCAAGCTTATGATCTTTGGGACTGCTTTATTGTAACCTCAGGGTTACTTTATCCTCCTGATGAGCTTCTTATTACTTTGGGACTGCTTTATTGTAACCTCAGGGTTATTTTATCCTCCTGATAGCCTCTCATGACTTCAAGACTGCTTTAGAGCTACTGATTGCTCTATCCTCCTGAAATCATCCTATTACTTCAAGACTGCTTTAGAGCTATTCATTGCTCTATCCTCATGAGGTCATATTACTACTTCAAGACTACTTTAGAGCTATTGATTGCTCTATCCTCCTGAAATCATCCTATTACTTCAAGACTGCTTTAGAGCTATTCATTGCTCTATCCTCATGAGGTCATATTACTACTTCAAGACTGCTTTAGAGTTATCCATTGCTCTATCCTCCTGAAATTACATTATTATTTCAAGACTGCTTTAGAGTATTCATTGCTCTATCCTCCTGAAATTACATTATTATTTCAAGACTGCTTTAGAGTATTCATTGCTCTATCCTCCTGAAATTACATTATTATTTCAAGACTGCTTTAGAGCTATTCATTGCTCTATCCTCCTGAAATCATTACTTCAAGACTGCTTTAGAGTATTCATTGCTCTATCCTCCTGAAATTACATTATTATTTCAAGACTGCTTTAGAGCTATTCATTGCTCTATCCTCCTGAAATCATTACTTCAAGACTGCTTTAGAGCTATTGATTGCTCTATCCTCCTGAAATCATTACTTCAAGACTGCTTTAGAGCTATTGATTGCTCTATCCTCCTGAAGACATATCACGTTATTATTTCAAGACTGCTTTAGAGCTATTCATTGCTCTATCCTCCTGAAATCATTACTTCAAGACTACTTTAGAGCTGTTGATTGCTCTATCCTCCTGAAGTCATTCTATTACTTCAAGACTGCTTTAGAGCTATTGATTGCTCTATCCTCCTGAAGCCATTATTACTTCAAGACTGCTTTAGAGCTATTGATTGCTCTATCCTCCTGAGGTCAGATTTATCACTTCAAGACTGCTTTAGGGTTATCATTATTGATTGCTCTATCCTCATGAAGACATGCTGTTACATCAGTATTACTCCAGACTCCTGACAGTTCTCATTATACTACTGAAGAACTTTCCCCTAGTGGCATCTTTAAGCCCACTCAATCATGTTCAACCAACCATCAATATCACTCCATGCACTGGTGAGTGCAAATTTTTGGGCTTTTGTGTTCAATCCCCTTCAACCTTCCAGGTTACGACTGGCAAATATACCAATCTAACCCATCAGGTTTCAGAAATTTGAACAGGGGCAGCTGTTGCACCCCAAAATTTGCCCTCACAATACAAGACTTTGTGTTCCAAGAAGGTTCACAAGGTTCACAAAATTCACAATTGGTCAGAAGAGTTGACAATTCCCTCAGACAATGCACCTCCTAAGCAGTGCATCCAAAACTAGGGTTTTGACTTTAATCAGGCTAAATGGACTTCCAAGACTTCAAGTGAGCTTCATAACATCTTATATGTGTATAAGAACCCCCATGTCAAGTTTCAAGACTTTTCTCAAAAGTTTGCTCAGTCAGATGATCAGATAAGTCAAAAGCAGTCAATGCAGTTAAAAGGTCAAACTGAGGTCAACTGTGGTCAAACCAAAGTCAAACTTCATGATTTTTTCTTTTGCCAACATCAAAGAGAGGTTGGGTGAGAAATATTATCATAATAACTGTAATACCCCAAATTTTGCCCTAAGATTTGTCGTCGCATTTCATTGCGTTTAATCAATTACTAACAAATTTGTGTAGTCGTTTGACTTTTTGCAGGTAAATATCATATGGCATGCATTTTTTTTTTAAAAAAGTAAAAATGGCACAATTGGCAGGAGGACATGTGTAAGGAGTTATGAGTGTGAGAGGTTGAGAGTTCGAATCTCACCTTTGTCATTTTTTTTGTTTTTTATTATTTTTACTCTAAATTTTTCTATCTTTTATTAAAAAAATAACAAAAATAGTTTTTTATTATTATTTAATTATTATTTTCGTATTTTAATTAAATCATTTTTTAAAATATTATTTTTTTCACTTTTTTCTAAATTATTCATAAAAATATCCAAAAAATCATAAAATAAAAAATATTGAAAAAAATTTTGTTCTTTTTATAATATTTTTTATTTTAGGAATCAATAGGATTATTAGTTTTTATTTTAAGTTTATTTTAATTATTTTAAATTATTTAAATTTTATTTTTTCTTAACTAATTATTTAGTTTGGGCTTTAAAATGGGCTTTAGGAACATTATTGACAATTTGGTGTTAACCCTAATTTGTTCCCTATATATACATGTGTTGCCTTGTTGGAAAAGGAGGAGAGAATGAAAAAAACCTAAGAGGAGTGAGTGCCGTTGGCCGTTATTTAGTTTTCTTCTTCATCCATTACTATTGTTTCTTTTTCTTCATCGTTTACCGTTATTTCTTTTCCTTCATCTATTACTGTTGTTTCTTTTTCTTCATCTTGTACCGTTATTTCTTTTTCTTCATCTATTACCGTTATTTCTTTTTCTTTATCTATTACTGTTGCGTTTATATATATATAATTTTTAAATTGTTAGAGTTTATATATATAATATTTTTGATCGAATTATGTCGATACGATGTTTGCACATTTGTGTGCATGACGCGTGACATTTGTGTTAGTTCGATCTGGTTGCGATGATCGCATTTTTGTGTGAGCAATAATACTATTTTTTGCTTAATTTCTTTTTCTTTGCGATAAATTTTGTTTCGTCCGATTTAGATCTGGTTGCGATGAGCGCATTTCTGCGTTAGCAACATTGTTGGGTTATTTGGCACATTTAAAATTCATTATTGTTTTATTATTATTATTATTATTATTATTATTATTATTATTATTATTATTATTATTATTATTATCATTATTTATTATTATTATCATTATTATCATTATTATTATTATTGTTATCATTAATTTATTAAAATATGTTGTAATATAAAAATCTGTTTTTTTAAAATAAATGACATTAACATCTTTTTTCCAAATTAATATGAAAACCTAATTTTAATTTTCTATATGATTCTATGTATATATTTATTATAATTCTTGTAAATTTTTGTAAATAAAATTAAACCTTATAAACACTTAATGTAAAATTTTGGTGAATGTGATTATTGATTAGTTAAAATTTGTTTTCATCATAATGTGTAAATATTTTTCTTAATAATTGTTAATATATAATTAGAGATAATTAAATTTTTGTAAATGATTAAGAAATTTATAATTATGTTATATTTAGAACTTTATATTATAGTAATTATTTAATCATTTATGTTCCTAAATAAAAATCAAATCTTATGATATTTAGAACTTTATATTATAGTAATTATTTAATCATTTATGTTTCTAAATAAAAATCAAATCTTATGATATTTAGAACTTTATATTATAGTAATTATTTAATCATTTATGTTTCTAAATAAAAATCAAATCTTATGTTTAATCACGTTATTAATTAATTATTATTGCTAATCATATTTTGTTGCTTATTATTATTTTGAAATTTCTATCTTATTATTTTTTCTAACTTTGTCTATTTTTCTCATTATTATTGTTTCAACTAATTATTTTCACTAGCTTTATATTTATACTAACCTTATTTAATTTTTCTTATTATTTACTAACCCCAATATTTTATTTACTTATTTGTTATTTTTTTTATTATATTTATTTTGATCATATTTTACTATTTATTTTATTTATTATAATTTTGTAATTGCCTCTTAGATGTAAATTGTAATCATTTAATTATTATTATCATTATGGTTAGTAATTAGGGAGTGCCAATATGTATGATATTTAAAAAAATAAATTAGATCATTTTAAATAAAGATAATTAAAATAAACACGTCACACACGTAAGTCGATTTTAATCGCCGTCTCACTTCCTAAGGATATCCCTCAAGTTGCCTACGAATAATGGTTAAGTGGGGTGTATAAAGCAAGTCCCTCAAAAAGAAAATCATCAAAGTCCCTTATGGTTGCCTTTACGAATCGAGTCCCTTTCGAAAAATGATGATAGTCCCTCCAGTTTGCTTATTACACCCCACAATGGCCTTCAAAAATCCAATTGTCCCTCACATGTCCCTTAACATCCAAAGTAAGGACTACCTACTCCATTATAGTAAGGATAGTCTTACTAAGGAAAGGATAAAGAATAAGAAAGACCTTAAAACATTAGGGTAGGCTACTCCTAGATACTTGCTCACTTCAAAACTTTTTCACACTTAAACAAATTTCCAACAAAATTTTCAACAAGTTTTCAAACAAGTTCTTAACACATCCTTACATGGATTATTTATTAACTATTCTGAAAATTTTCTATTCACACACTACAATTTCAAAACAATTCAAAAGTGAGCTTAAGTACCTAAGAGCCCATGGATAACCATGGATGAAAAGGATGCTAATACCTTCCCTTTTCATAACCTACCCCCCGGACCCAAAATATTCTCTAAGGTCTTTCCTGTTCTTTTATAACCTTTCCTTATGGATAAAATAAAAGTCGGTGGCGACTCTTGCTATCCGCAACATTGTTTAAAGTCAGTTCACCGGGTTACAGCAACGTCCAGGTTCCATTTTCTTTTCCTTTTTCTCTTTGCATGTACGTCTTAGATGTAGGATTAGTCTTTCTCGTTTAGGTTGTGGCGTTTAGATGAATGGTAAGTGGTTCTTGAGTAGTGATGGAGGTTGTCTTGAAGGTTTGTTGTTGATGGCGTTGAGCTGAGGAAGAAGGTGTTTTGAGTAGGATTCGATTGTTTCTGAGATTTGGTTGAGGATTCTTGAGAGTAGGTTAGAGAGAGGAGGGAGAAAAGGTTTGCAGACGGCGTGCTAGGGTTTTGGGCAGATGAACAGTAGCCAGCGTTGGGGAAGAAGGTTTGGTTTTGTTAGTCAGTTATTTGGATTAGGGTTTGGGTTGGGTCCAAAGCCCAAGTGTGAATTGCTGAAGTACACTCCCTCATTTACTCGCTACCCCCCTCCCTGTGTGAGAAGACAGAGTGGATTTTGGGTTGGGCTTAGCCATTGCTAGGCGCACCCCCCCTAGCGTAAGCCCAATTGAACAACAACTGAGATTTTGCTATTGCCGCACCCCCCATTTGCGTTATTCTTTTTTTATTTTTTTAATTTCTTTTGCTTTGTATCATGTTAGAAATAAATTCATAAAAAATAGTAGGATTGATCAATTAATTCCCTTCTTTTTTCTGTAGATTCATAATTCAATTTAGAATTTTATAATGCAAGAATATTAATTAGATCATGCATTTTCATTTTTGTTTGCATTTTTGTATTTTAATTGGTATTGAATAATTGGTTTGTGATGTGTATGTCTTGCTGATTTTATTTCTCTCATTTGGTATTGAATTTTGCTCTAGTTTTTTAGTATGTTGTACTAGACTAATGTATGCTCCCCATAGATTTTTCATAGATTTGTTAAAGGTTTATTGATGTTGTTTTAGGGTTAGAGAATAGAGACCTCATAACTTGCTGGTTAACCCTTGACCATTCACATGTTAGGGATTGTTTAGTAGCCTTAGAAGTTGACTTAGGCTTTGAGATTTGGTCTTGGGATCATAGGGCCATGTAGGTTTCCCCTAGATTTTTGGTAGATTGTTATAGGGTGTTCTGTTATTTTTGTTTGAGCCTGAGAATAGGAGAAGTCTTGATAGGCTTCTGACTTTGAAGTTCAACTGTGGTTGAACTTCAGAGTTAGTTTCTTTTGGGTTGGGGGGCCTGTGGTTTCTTCTTGAAGGTGGAGGATGGATAAAGTCTTAATGGAGCTTGCAAGGATGCATGGATTGAGGTCCTAGTCTAGGAGCTTGTTCTCTGTTTGTGAGGTTTGAGATCCTGAAGTTTGAGGGAAATTTATGGTACTTTCCTGAGGAAGGCACTATGGATGTCTGTCATTCTTTCTTCTCACCTCTTTCTTAAGTATCCAATGATGTTGGAGACTTCATGTGAGTTTAGTTTCCCCTGAGGAGGAATGTAAACCGATCACAGTTGTTGAGCCACATGGGATACGATTCCTAAGTGGAAGCCCCCTAGTACTTTCCTGAGGAAGGCACTATGCATCTGTTCACTTAGTTCCCTTAGTTCATGTAGGATTTCTCAAGTATCCAATGATGTTGGAGCCTTCATGTGAGTTTAGTTTCTCCTGAGGAGGAATGTAAACCGATCACAGTTGTTGAGCCACATGGGATATGATTCCTAAGTGGAAGCCCCCTAGTACTTTCCTGAGGAAGGCACCATGGGTCTGTTCACTTAGTTCCCTTAGTTCATGTAGGATTTCTCAAGTATCCAATGATGTTGGAGCCTTCATGTGAGTTTAGTTTCTCTTGAGGAGGAATGTAAACCGTTCACAGTTGTTGAGCCACATGGGATACAAGTCCTAAGTATAAGCCTCCTAGTACCTTCCTGAGGAGAGCACTATGAGTCTGCCTACGTAGCTCCCTTTCTTTGGTAAGCTTGTTTTGAAGCTTGAAGACTGGGATTGATTTCTCTTGTGTGTAGGGTTTTGCTTAGAGATTTGATTAGGGTTTTGATTAGGGCTTTGCTTGGAGTGTTGCTTAGGGTTTTGATTAGGGTTTTGTTTTAGGGTTGTTCAGGGGTCTTGCTCAGGGGTAGTTTCTTGCTTTTGGATAGGAGTTTGCCAGGCTGGTTAGCTTTCTCTTTGTGTTGTTTGACTTGTGTGGTGCTGTGCTGCATTAGACTTAGGGGTTCATCTAGATATTTCTGAGGTAGGTGCATCTTAGAAGTAGGATTTGTGTGCATGAGAAGTTGAGGTGGTCCTCCTTCTGCTTGTTTGTTATTGAGTGGCTTTGCTTGCTGGTATTTGTTAGAGCTGAGCTCCCTTACCTCTGTGGTTTGCGGCCTTTGTGCCTTGATTGTTTGGTTGTCGCATTCATGCATATTTCCAGTATTTCTTTACTTTGCAGTTAATTCCTGTTTGCTGTTTAGTCCTGTTGCCATGATCCCTTAGGAGCTCTAACTTCTCCGCTGCGGAGGAGTTAGGATAGACATTAGGTGGGTCAACCAGGCATGATAACATTAGGTAGATTCCCCTTTTCAACCATAGTTTTAGGGTGTCTCTTTCCTTTCTCAAAACAATGGAAAAACACTCGAATAACTTGTGTCGTAGTTAGCCGAACTACAACTGCTCTGATTTCTCGTACCAGACGGGAATATGTAGGCATAGGATGCGATATCCTAGCGAGCACACTAACAATTAACTCTTTTGTTCTCTCGCTGTTGTGCGATCGAGACTTTCCCGCTGACGACTGATTGTTATCCCCTTTTCTTTTGCCCGAGTGCATTTGAGACCAGACCGTAGTTTTTTCCATAGGTTCACGTACCTTCAAAACCAGTTTGATTTCTCACTGCTGTGTGAGAACACCCAGTTTAGCCGTAGTTAGTCGAACTACGTTTGCTCTGATCTTCCATGCCGTGTCGAAGTACGTAGGCACAGGACGCGATGTCCTGGCGAGCAACCTTCCCCCCGTCTAGACGTAGGTAGTCGAACTACGTTGACTCTGACTTTCCCATTGCACGAGGGAGTACGTAGGCCCAGAACACCGTATGTTCTGTCGAGTCCTGTCCTTTTCTTTTCTTTTCAGACTGACCATTAGCGTAGATAGATAAACACACCCTTTTCCTTATAAACACCAAGCGTGGATCCCGTCGAGTACGACGGACGTGAGGGGTGCTAATACCTTCCCCTTGCGTAACCGACTCCCGAATCCAGGTTTTGGTTGCGATGACCATACCTTTTCCCGTTTTTTGCGAGGTTTACTTCGAGCATTTCCTTTCCCTCCGTTGGGATAAATAACGCACGGTGGCGACTCTTCTGTCAGCCGGCGCCGATTTTTGCAGTAGCGACAGCTGGCGACTCTACTGGGGACTTATAGCATCTAGGGACTCTTCCCATCCCTTATGCTGGGACCGTTTCCCATCCCCTACGCGAGTCAATCCTAGCGCTTGGGTGTTTATCTGTTGGGTGTTGTGCATATGTGTTTTACCTTTCCATACTTTACTTTCCCGCACCTTTACCTTTCCGCATTTACTTTCAGCACTATATTATTATGATTATTGTTGTGGGAGAGGGAGGTTACTATGAGTGAGAAGCCGGACCTGGGCTTGAGTATGCACCTAGACATAGTTACGGAGAGTAGTAGACGAACCTGTCTGCTGAGCAGGCACAGTTCCCTACGAAATCTGCGCTCAGACGAGGTTCTCGCCGAGGTGCTCCTTTCCGGTCCTGAGGATCTGAGGGGAGTCCAGACGTGAGGATTGTCGACTCTGGGGACCGATCATTTGGAAGTCAGCTAAGTGAGGCCTCTTCATGACTTGATGATGCCACTCCTTCTGGGAATCGTATCGTCACTCATGAAAGTCTGTGACGCTGATGACCGCATAGGATGTCGTACCTTTGTCCGTGGATTAGGTCCATACCTGTGAGGGGGATTGGGTTATTGCAGGAAAACTGGCCTTCAGAAACCATGGTTCAGTATTCATCAGATGATTTTCTTGGCTCGTTAACAGGTGTGTTGTTTGGATCAGATGGGTTTCTTGTTTGAGGTTGATACTATTATCAGATGGTTTTCTCGTCAGTTATAGAGGTTCAGATGGATTTCTTACCAGGGGATTGGTATTTTGAGTGTCAGATGATAGTTAGTGTCATGAAGTTCTGGTGACTGTGGTGGTTTTCTGTTCTTGACATCACAGAGATGTTCCTCTTCAGGCTACAGCATGGCCCCTGTGTTCACTGATTGCATCATTTATCATATTGCATTATTGCATCACCATTTGCATTCAACTAACGTGTGTGTATTGTAGGTACATATTTTCCCTCCCGGTTCCGGTGTTTGTTTCCTAGCAAGACATGGAAGCCATGAAGAGAGTGTTACCCTACAGATTCCCGTCTCCAGATATCAGACTGTTGTCAGAATTGATTACTATTGCTAAGAAGAAGGTAATGGGAGATTTCAGGAAGACATATGGGAGGATCCTGACTTATGTTTACCAGCCCTCGGCTTATGAGATCAACGGCATTTACACCCTGTTGCAGTTTTATGATGCTGAGCTCAGGTTTTTTGTATTTCCTGACTTTGTCTTGGCTCCAACCCTGGAGGAGTATTCTGCACTCTTGGATATACCGATTCGCGAGCAGATGCCTTTCTATCACACGGACGCTAAGCCTAATCTGGCTGAGCTTTCTGCTATTCTGTACTTAGGAGAGTTTGAGCTGACAGGGAAGATGATCAGAAGAGGAGATGTGTGGGGATTTCTGTTGGATGTTTTGGTGGAGAAGGCTCGGGAGTATGCCAAGAAGGGTGGCTGGGTTGTTTTTGACGCCATCCTTGCTGTGTGTGTTTATGGCATTGTATTGTTCCCAAACATTCCTGATTTTGTTGATGCAGATGCTTTCTATATTCTGGCTGCAAAGAACCCAGTTCCTACCTTGCTGGGAGATATCCATCATTCCACTCACTACCAAAATGAGAAGCGACGAGGAAGGAATGTCTCTTGTTGTGTACCTCTACTGTGCAGGTGGTTCACTAGTCATATGCCGAAGTCGGGGCCTTTCGTCACTTCTATTGATTCTTTAGGATGGCCTGAGCGCTTGATGGGGTTGACTTCTGAGAATGTGGTGTGGGTTAATGAGGAGGTGTTCGGAGTTGAAGTCATATACAGATGTGAAGGATTCCCTAATGTTCCTTTGATAGGAAGGAAAGGGTGTGTCAATTACAACCCTTCCTTATTAATCAGGCAGTTTGGGTATGCACCTCAGGCAGCACCGAAGCCTGAAGAGATACAGGAATCTCTGTATCTCACTAGGGCAATAGAGGAAGAGATGTTGATCAAGCTTGAGAAAGCATGGAAGAACCTGCATAAGAGAGGGAAGCCTTCAGGTAGCAGAGGGGGTACTCGAGTTCTTGGTCCGTATGTGGAATGGATTCGTGAACGAGCTACGAAATTCCTTATGCCTTACCCTGCAGTTCAGCCATTGTATCCTTCTCCGGTGGAGGAGCCCACCACTATAGACATGCAGGTATACAAGCAGCTGATGGCGGAGAAAGAAGAGTTAGCAAAGGCTAAAGAAGCTTTAGAGAAAGAGAATGCCCAGCTTCGTCATGAAAGGATTGAAACAGGATATTTTTCCAAGCAACAGGCCGAAACTTTGAAACATCTGAAGACTACTTTATTGGAGTTGACTGAAACTAAGAAGCGTCTGGAGTTAGATGTAGACTCAGTTAGCAGTGTATTGGCTACTAAGAAACAAGAGCTGGAAAGGGCCTACACGATGTTAGCTAAGTTCAGAGAGCATTGGGATCTCACTATGGCCAAACGCAAAGAACGGGAAGAAGAGCTAAAGACACAGGTTGCTCAGTTGGGAGAACAGGTCAAAGCAAAGACTGAAGAGCTTGAAGAAGAAGCATGCCGTCTATACGAGGCCGAACGCCAACTGATTGATGCCTTGAAGAATCTGGAAGATTGTCAACGCAGAGCAGACATCAAGAGGCCCAAACCTGAGGATGGTGCCCAAGATAAGGCTTGGGAAGATTTTGTCAGCGATATCTATGGAACGGTCAGGAAAAGGGATCAGTTGATAGAAGGCTTGATTTATCGACCGGATCACGCAGAGACGAAGAAGCTGTTCGAGGATTTCTGCGACCGTACCCGCACTTGATTTCTCTCTTGTATTCTGTGTGTTGAGATCACCACCAGACATGTTGGTCGGGATCCTCCTTTATCATATCAGTTGTATGGAACATAGTTGTGTAACGTCTTGACAAGACTGTCATTCCAATAAATGTATGAGGGTTTTTCTAAATATTGTCTTTATGGTTTATCTTGTCTTGCTACCTTGACACTGGAATTGGAGGGGAAATATCCCCAATGCACACATGCACGTTAGCATTTTTGTATTCTGTCTGCATAAATCATATTGCATAGCATTTCTCTAGCTGGCCAGAGCACTTATCCAGCCTTTGTTTTCACCAGAGGGTGATTCTCGGGGATTGTTTGAGGCAAGAGTGGAGTGTTGAAGACGACCAAGGGGCTGAAGCAGATTTGAGCAGAATCAAGCAGTGTAGTCAGTTACAGGTAATTGGTAGCTATGTCTGAAGGCAATCTCCAGTCTCCTAACACTTTGACAGGGTTTACTATGGCGTCCAATCTTCGGTATGATTCTATGGAAGACTTCCCGCAAGCGAACAACGTTACTGCAGACCAAGTTGTACAGCCTACTGTTGAGAGCCGAGATCGACATGAGCAGTTTGTTGCCCGAAATGAACGTCCTCCTCCTGTTAACAATCAAGGTGCCGTTTTCCCTGAGAGGAATCCACGCAGATATATCCCAGTAGCCAGGACTGTAAACTCAAGAGTTCTTGAAGGTGATAGAAGGTTCCGAGGATTGGAAGAAAGAGTTAAAGCTTTGGAGGTCAAAGATGCTGTTAACCTGGATGCTGCAGACATGTGTTTGGTCCCTGACCTGGTGTTGCCTTATAAGTTCAAAGTGCCGGAATTTGAAAAGTACATAGGAGTTAGCTGTCCGAAGCTGCATTTGATGATGTTCTGTCGAAGAATGACTGCGTTTGTGCGAAATGACAAATTGATGATCCATTGCTTTCAGTATAGTCTGACTGGGGCATCTTTGAGGTGGTACGTGCAATTAGAGAGTAATCAGATTCGATCATGGGTGGATTTATCCAGAGCTTTCATGAAGCAGTACAATTACAACCTGGATATGGCTCCTAGTCTCGTACATCTGCAAGAATTATCTCGGGCGGAGAATGAATCATTCAGAGGGTATTTGCAAAGATGGAAAGAATTGGCTGCTAGTGTTCAACCACCGCCTCAGGAAAGAGAAATGGTTGACATCTTCTTGGGTACTCTGAAAGGCCATTATTATGACAAATTGTTCGGTTGTACAAGCTTTGTGGGCCTGATGAGAATGGGGGAGCTTGTTGAGAGAGGACTCAAGAGTGGAAAGCTTCGAGATGCTCCAGTTGACAAGAATGAGTCAGTTGTCAGTTCTCAAGAAGAATGGGAAGAAGGAAATGATGTCGTCTAAGAATCTCTAGCATCTCAGGATCGGTTTTCAGACACTTCAAGTCAACGGTCATCCTTTCGTCGATCGCGTCAGCACGCCCAACGAAGACCAAGGAAACCTGAAAGGCAGTTTACTCAGCTACCAGTGTCGTACAGTCAGTTGTTGCCAGATCTGGTCAGAAGTGGATTAATAGTGCCGAAAGAGACTAATCCAGTGATTCCACCATATCCTCCAGGTTTCGATGCCAGCGCCCGCTGTGAGTACCATGTTGGGGCACAGGGGCATTCAACAAATGATTGTAAAGTGCTTAGAAGCCAGGTTCAGGATCTGTTAGACTCCAACCGGATTTTCATCGCGCCCCAGGGTTTTGTTCAGATTAACGATTCTCCGTCATCCAGTTGTGTGGGTTCGTCAGTTAATGTCATGAAAGACTCCACGGGAAGTGTGTGTTCTGAAGAATGTCAAACGGAGAGTTCAGCTGAATATAGGAGAAGTTTCTAGAGGTTTCTGTGCCGGGTGTCACATTTGTTTTCTCTGCTTAATCCGTTTAGCTTTTGTGCACTATTGTTGGCTGACCACCACCAGGATTGTTGGCTGGGGTCATTATATTCGTACTCATTTATGCTTACGTGCTGCTTTTGTTGGTTATACATGTGTGGGAGATGTTCGTCTGGGTGCTTATAGCTTGAGTTTCTCTTTGTCTTGCCATGAATATGTGTTTGCTTTCTGCATTGCATTATCATTTAACAGGTACATCAGAACCGTGGGTCTTATTTCCTCATCGTCCAGTTTGTTGCAGGAATTCCTTCAGAGATATGGAACAGAATCAGGTTGAATTGATTGAAGTCCGAAGCCAGCTGGGGAAGATGATGAGAGACATGCAAGAGATGCGTCTGGAGCAGAAGATTCTCAAAGAGGAAAATAGTCAGCTGAAGACCCAAATGAGCTTGATCATGGAAGTAGTCAAGAGTGTGCTTAGGAAAGAGGATGATCAGCTATTTGAAGCCGCAGTGAAGAAGCTCGTGCCACTTGTGCCTGTGGAACCTGAGCAAGTACAACCAAGGGTACATCCGGCTCAACAGAGGATTCAGGAGGGGAAGCCAAAGAGGGTATTTGAGGCGCCACCTTCAACGTATGCTGAGCTCTTTCAGACTTTATTGAGGTTCAAGATGGTTGAAAAGAGAACGTTGGGCTCACCCACAGGAGCGCTTCCTTATGGGTACGATGCCAGTAAGCAATGTGAGTTTCATTCTGGGGCACTCAGACACGACATCGAGGGTTGTCATGCTTTTAAGCACAATGTTCAAGACCTGATTGATTCGAAAGATATTGAATTTTCGCCGAGCGGTGTAGCTATATGTAGTGCTCCTATCCCAGTTGATGTTAAGATGATGGATGCTTTTAAAGCTGCAGTAGGTCAGAAACGTATCCTGGATTCCATGGTGTCAGAATCTCCATGCCCACAACTGTTGCCTATTCCTGGGGCAGATCTGAGAAAGAAAATGGCTAAGCATAAGGAGTGCTTTAATCAGTACGGTGAAAGTCAAGAAACCGATGTCGTATTTGCTACGAAGGTTGTTCAGCAGTCAACCCGATACCAGCGACGACAACAACGATCTCAACAGTGGCAGAGTCAACAGCATCCCAATCAGCGAAGAGCTCAAAATCAGAGGCCGTTGAGGGTATTTAGTGTGCCTCCGATGCCATATGCCGAACTTCTTCAGGTGTTGCTACGATTGCAGTTGGTTGAGAAGAGGAAGTTAGCCCCGCTGACAGGTACGCCCCCAGCAGGTTATGATATCAAGGAGCGCTATGATTTCCATTCAGGAGCACCTGGGCACAACATTGAAGATTGTCTGGCCTTCAAGCACAAAGTGCAGGACCTACTTGATAGTGCAGCAATCAACTTCGGGCAGGAAGGGCCCAAAATCATCTGAATGAAGAGAAAGGGCTCTATAATTTGGTTGGGTCGCTGAAAGCAGATCAGGACAACAGCGGGTTGTCTCTAATAACTGATTGTGAAGATGGTTGGTTCAGCAGCAGGACAGATGTGAAAGCCCGGTTCTCGGAAGTTGGCCTTTTTCTTTGTTTTATCTTGTCATTGCTTTACGTTTGTAGTTTCTTTCCTGTTTTAAATTGCAATCTTGTTTGTAAAAATTGTTGTTTTCATTCAATTGATGATAATGAAATAAATATGCATGTTTTGATTAAATCCATTCGTGTTCACTAATTGTTTTTACAAATGTCCAACGCCTGGTTAAGAGGAATCTGGGGAGGATGACGAAAATGAACGACATGCGACTTCCGATATTGTATGCTTTTGAGATAAAACCTGCTGATGATGTACAGGCATTGTTTCAAATCCCTAAACACCGGTGATATAAGGAAGATAATCCCTTGTCAACCCCTTTGAGCCTAGCAGTAGGAGTTCTTTCTGAAAACGAAAAACCCTCCATCTTTAACCTGGGGCAGGGTAGGTGTTAGCTAATTTGGCCGAGCGTTCAAGTTGCAAAAGGAGTGTCCGTTCGAGGATCAATCACACCTCTAGAGGTCGTGCCTAAAAAAGCCGCAATGGTTAAATCAAGAGTGAGACAGTCACATCATTCTCCAATGAGTCAGACAACCAGTGTCACACGACTTGTTCGGAAAAAGAAAGCAAAAAAAAGAGAATCAAAAGCCCGCTAAGTCAAAACTTCAAAACAAATGACTTAGGAAAAAATGAGGGCATCCCGCTGGACTTGAAAAATCAAAAGAAACTCAAAAAGAGTCAGTCCAGGCAAAAGTTAGGGATAAGAAAACGTGAAAAGAAAAAAGATGACAGGATGACAAAAGAATGATCCTCGGACAGATACGAGTCGTGTGACCCTAAGTGCCAGAGACGAAGAGTGAGTGGCTGTCACTCCAAAAACTCATGGTTTCTCGAACTATCACTCCTATCTTTCAGCCTCTGAGAGGTGAGCGCTAAGGTCGAATTAGCTGCACGTAGGATGGGAGAACATCAAGGAGAATGGGTGGGTTAAAATAAACTTTGAGCCTCTATCCTTTCCTTCAAAACTGTGAACCTGACCACGTTATAACCTTCAAAAGTCCTAATTGAAGCAGTTTGGTTCGAAAGCATACTTCGGTGAATGTCGCGTCGATTCTGACTCCTAAAAGGGTTCTTCATACCATGTTGGTACTGATGTTGATATTCTTGATAAGTGTTTTGTGCATTATATGCCATAAACTGTTTTTTCCTTTTCCCAGTGAACAGATTGAATGTCAAAGCTGTCATATGTGTTGCATTAATATGTCTTTTACGCAGAACAACTTGTTTTACTTGCGAGTAAGCGATTGACAGCAGGAAAAGTTTTCTACAATGGAAGGTATGATCAGGATAGAATACAGAGCGCCCGAATGTTCCGAGTGCAGGGGCAAGCTATTATCGTAACCCCCAGTCAGGTCAGCCTTTCGAAGTCAGTTATCCTGGGGCAATCAGGTTGAGATTCGGTGAATATCTTGTAGTCAGGGGCACTACTCTGAATCAGATAATCAAGGGCAAAGTCATTGCAGTCAGGGGCAGGTCATCTTAAGAGCGCAGAAGTTATTCCTTCTTCAAGAAGCATTTGATGTGAAGTATCTCTCCGAAGTTCAGGATGCTGGGGCGTTTCATATCAGACCATCAGGATACAGGTTTTCAGACTTCCTTTCGAGGACTATCCCCACAGAGATCCCGCAGGCTGGGGCATATCAGAATCGAAGGGATTGTTCTTCTCCGCATCATCAGGGTTATTCAAAGCTATTCGAGCAGATTCAGCCAATTTTCGAGTACGAGACGAATGTTGGGAAGTCGTGTTACTATCCCGTGACTCTTCAATCAGAAAACTGTGTATTCAGACAGAATGTTTTCCAGCGTCAGTTGTACCTAACCCATCACAGATAGTCTGAAAGTCTAGATCCATGTTGGCGGTCACTATGAGGCCCATCCGTGTTGGCGCATCAGTTTCCAAATCTAGTCTTCATCAGTACACAGGAAGACTCCGTCTATTTTCTCCAGCAAAGTCCAATTTTTCATTGGCACGGGTAAGCTATCCCCAGAGAAGTCCAATCATACTTGGCACATCTGCTATTTCACAGCAGAGTTATATTCCCCAGCAGGGTGTTACTTCAACGAGGTGCTCGGTTAAGTTCCCAAATTCCCCAGCGGAGTTGATTTCACTCTTCCAGCATTTATTTTGCTGGAATAATTCTGTGATATCCGGTTTATCCCCAGCGGAGTTGGCTTCGTCTTCAGCATTTATTTTGCTGAAGCGGTTTTCTGTATCCAGCTTTCTCCGGCAGCCCGATTCTGCATTAGCATATTGCATGCATCATCATATTTGCATCACCATTGCATTTCATCAATGCGTGGCATTTCCATCCTGAATGGAGCATTACGCCATAGAAAGATTCAAACATACGCATACGCATACGAAGCATAAGCCAGGTTTTCTATCAGCCTCGTATGGCGCGTGAACTACTCTGTGATCAGTTCAGAGGCATTCATCCAGCAGCAGTGTTCAGGCAATTCAGCGGTTTATTTGTATTTCAGATCATACGACAGTCATCTGGTCGACAAACTTTTTTTCCCGTCAATTCATATTGACGATGTGTCCCTCCAATAAGTGGATTTCTCCGTCTATCATTAGACGTCTTGAGTTCGAATGTGGTCTTCTTCCCGTCTATCAGTAGACGATGTGAAGTTTCAGTTGATTTTTCAGTGGGGTTTCAAGATGGGGTTTCTCTAAGTGGTGTTCTTTCCGTCTATCAGTAGACGATGTGAAGTTGCAGGTGATTTTTCAGCGGGTTTCTTATCGTCAGGTCATACGGATGGCGTGTTTTCCCCAGCGAGCTTTCCGTCTATCTTTAGACGATGTGGGTATGGAGATTTTGGGTGTCTTTCTGTCTATCCTTAGACGATGTGAGTATGGATTCTGGGTGTCTTCCCGTCTATCCTTAGACGATGTGAGTATTGATTTTTTCCTTCGGGATTATGGGTGTCTTTCCGTCTATCCTTAGACGATGTGAGTATGGATTCTGGGTGTCTTCCCGTCTATCCTTAGACGATGTGAGTATTGATTTTTTTCCTTCGGGATTATGGGTGTCTTTCCGTCTATCCTTAGACGATGTGAGTATGGATTATGGGTGTCTTCCCGTCTATCCTTAGACGATGTGAGTATTGAATTTTTCCTTCGGGATGGGTGTCTTCCCGTCTATCATTAGACGATGTGAGTATTGATTTTTTTCCTTCGGGAGGGGTGTCTTCCCGTCTATCATTAGACGATGTGAGTATGGATTATGGGTGTCTTCCCGTCTATCATTAGACAATGTGAGTATGGATTTTGGGTGTCTTTCCGTCTATCCTTAGACGATGTGAGTATTGATGGTGTTCCTTCAGACTGTGGGTGTCTTGCCGTCTATCTTTAGACGATGTGAGTATAATTCTCTTCCTGTCTACCAGTAGACAATGTGAGAAGATCAGGTGTTTTGTTGCAACCCTAGGGTTTGTTATATGGGGTATCACGCGGATAACTGGCATTCAAATCAGGAGTTCTTTATCAGATGATTGATCAGTTTGTTGCCGTAATGACTGGACTCGATTTTCTGGATTTTATTCCCCAAGCAGTTTTACAGTATATTCTCATGGTTGGCAAATTTTTGGGTTTTATTGGTATTCAACCGTCTCGTACCTCTGAATGTTTGAAGGTTGAGCGCTCTTCAACCTTTCAGGTCCAAGTCGCTTGAATAGGGGCAGCTGTTGCACCCTAAAATTTGACCAACCGGTTCTCCTATCGGGTTCATGGTTCAATTCATATTCGCATATCAGATGCATGACATTTGTGCACAGACAGAGGATGTCAGGGTTACGACTTGGGTTTCATTTACCAGATATGTCAGATCCAGTCTAGATAATCAGGGTTTTATTTTCGGGAAATTATGCGCTTCTCGGTGTTTTCAGCTTACATGGTGGTTTTGGGGATATTCTGATGCCAGGGGTTTACTGTTTGCTTTGATCTGGTCTCGCGCTCTCTTTTATGTTGGTCATTTGCATTTGTCTGCATTTTTTTAGGATTTAATAGCCTTTTGTGGATTTTAAATAGGCTTTATAGATTTTTTTTCAGAATTTAAATAAATTTTTAATATTTTTTAGCTTTAAATCATTTTTTAGAATTCATAGGGTATTAATAGGTTTTAATAGTTTTTTTTAGTTTTAAATAAATAATATAGATTTTATTAGAAGTAGTAGAGTTTTAATGAATTTTTTAGATAATAGAGGTTATTAGAGTTTTTTTAGTTTTAGATTTAATTAGGGTTTAATTAGGTTAATTAGGATTTAATCTTTTGTTTAGATTTTAATTGAATTTGTTAGAATTAATTAGGATTAGGATAGTTTAAATTTTCGGATTAGTTAAGTAGATTTAATTAGTTTAATTAGGTTTAATCATTGTTAATTCAGATTTTTTTTTGGGTCTTATTGCATATCATTTTCGTTGGGCCTGGACGTTTTTTTGGAGGCCCAGAATATCCATCATCCGTTTTTGGTCATTTCTTCAGTCCAGCAGCGCCACTTGTCAGATATATATTGTGCCACGCGTGCTTCTGTAACGGTCCCACCTCATTTCCACCAACACTCAGAAATCTGCCACATACATCCCCCACTATCTCTCCACACACCCACGTGTAACGCATGCACAGCTCCCCCTGCCACCTCCCAACGCACGTGGCACCACCTCATCCTCGCCGGAGCACCTCGTCGCCGGCCATGCAGCCACCGGCCCGGACGCTCCCCTCCGCCGCAACGGTCATCGGAAACCGTTAAGGTCGCCGGAAACTGCAAACTTGCAGGTTTCACCAGAAACACATCCGATCGCCTCCAATCTCCATCGTCTACCTTCACCCACTACTCGCCGGAAACTGCTTCGTATCGCCGGAAAACTCATAGGTCTTCATCATTCCGCCCAGATTCCTTCATCAGCCCTCAGAAAAATCTCCAGAAATCCCAGAAAACCTTCAAACCTTCATCATGTTCATACTCAATTTTCCAGATGTTCATCCGTTCATCTTCGTCTACATGATGCTCATCCATTTCCAGAACATTCAGCAACAATAGCGTCAGGAGATCAACACTCATCTTCAATCCTGCTTCAATTTCTCACCAGACATTCATCTATCTTCATCAGCACCATACTCCATCAGCGGGCCGTTTTGTTTCAAATCATCTTCAAGATCTCAGTCAAAGAACCTTTTCCCCCGTGAATCTTCGTCAGCGACGTCCAGGTTCCATTTTCTTTTCCTTTTTCTCTTTGCATGTACGTCTTAGATGTAGGATTAGTCTTTCTCGTTTAGGTTGTGGCGTTTAGATGAATGGTAAGTGGTTCTTGAGTAGTGATGGAGGTTGTCTTGAAGGTTTGTTGTTGATGGCGTTGAGCTGAGGAAGAAGGTGTTTTGAGTAGGATTTGATTGTTTCTGAGATTTGGTTGAGGATTCTTGAGAGTAGGTTAGAGAGAGGAGGGAGAAAAGGTTTGCAGACGGCGTGCTAGGGTTTTGGGCAGATGAACAGTAGCCAGCGTTGGGGAAGAAGGTTTGGTTTTGTTAGTCAGTTATTTGGATTAGGGTTTGGGTTGGGTCCAAAGCCCAAGTGTGAATTGCTGAAGTACACTCCCTCATTTACTCGCTACCCCCTCCCTGTGTGAGAAGACAGAGTGGATTTTGGGTTGGGCTTAGCCATTGCTAGGCGCACCCCCCTAGCGTAAGCCCAATTGAACAACAGCTGAGATTTTTCTATTGCCGCACCCCCCATTTGCGTTATTCTTTTTTTATTTTTTTAATTTCTTTTGCTTTGTATCATGTTAGAAATAAATTCATAAAAAATAGTAGGATTGATCAATTAATTTCCTTCTTTTTTCTGTAGATTCGTAATTCAATTTAGAATTTTATAATGCAAGAATATTAATTAGATCATGCATTTTCATTTTTGTTTGCATTTTTGTATTTTAATTGGTATTGAATAATTGGTTTGTGATGTGTATGCCTTGCTGATTTTATTTCTCTCATTTGGTATTGAATTTTGCTCTAGTTTTTTAGTATGTTGTACTAGACTAATGCATGCTCCCCATAGATTTTTCATAGATTTGTTAAAGGTTGATTGATGTTGTTTTAGGGTTAGAGAATAGAGACCTCATAACTTGCTGGTTAACCCTTGACCACTCACATGTTAGGGATTGTTTAGTAGCCTTAGAAGTTGACTTAGGCTTTGAGATTTGGTCTTGGGATCATAGGGCCATGTAGGTTTCCCCTAGATTTTTGGTAGATTGTTATAGGGTGTTCTGTTATTTTTGTTTGAGCCTGAGAATAGGAGAAGTCTTGATAGGCTTCTGACTTTGAAGTTCAACTGTGGTTGAACTTCAGAGTTAGTTTCTTTTGGGTTGGGGGGCCTGTGGTTTCTTCTTGAAGGTGGAGGCTGGATAAAGTCTTGATGGAGCTTGCAAGGATGCATGGATTGAGGTCCTAGTCTAGGAGCTTGTTCTCTGTTTGTGAGGTTTGAGATCCTGAAGTTTGAGGGAAATTTATGGTACTTTCCTGAGGAAGGCACTATGGATGTCTGTCATTCTTTCTTCTCACCTCTTTCTTAAGTATCCAATGATGTTGGAGCCTTCATGTGAGTTTAGTTTCTCCTGAGGAGGAATCTAAACCGATCACAGTTGTTGAGCCACATGGGATACGATTCCTAAGTGGAAGCCCCCTAGTACTTTCCTGAGGAAGGCACTATGGATCTGTTCACTTAGTTCCCTTAGTTCATGTAGGATTTCTCAAGTATCCAATGATGTTGGAGCCTTCATGTGAGTTTAGTTTCTCCTGAGGAGGAATGTAAACCGATCACAGTTGTTGAGCCACATGGGATATGATTCCTAAGTGGAAGCCCCCTAGTACTTTCCTGAGGAAGGCACCATGGGTCTGTTCACTTAGTTCCCTTAGTTCATGTAGGATTTCTCAAGTATCCAATGATGTTGGAGCCTTCATGTGAGTTTAGTTTCTCCTGAGGAGGAATGTAAACTGTTCACAGTTGTTGAGCCACATGGGATACGAGTCCTAAGTATAAGCCTCCTGGTACCTTCCTGAGGAGGGCATTATGAGTCTGCCTACTTAGCTCCCTTTCTTTGGTAAGCTTGTTTTGAAGCTTGAAGACTGGGATTGATTTCTCTTGTGTGTAGGGTTTTGCTTAGAGATTTGATTAGGGTTTTGATTAGGGCTTTGCTTGGAGTGTTGCTTAGGGTTTTGATTAGGGTTTTGTTTTAGGGTTGTTCAGGGGTCTTGCTCAGGGGTAGTTTCTTGCTTTTGGATAGGAGTTTGCCAGACTAGTTAGCTTTCTCTTTGTGTTGTTTGACTTGTGTGGTGCTGTGCTGCATTAGCCTTAGGGGTTCATCTAGATATTTCTGAGGTAGGTGCATCTTAGAAGTAGGATTTGTGTGCATGAGAATTTGAGGTGGTCCTCCTTCTGCTTGTTTGTTATTGAGTGGCTTTGCTTGCTGGTATTTGTTAGAGCTGAGCTCCCTTACCTCTGTGGTTTGCGGCCTTTGTGCCTTGATTGTTTGGTTGTCGCATTCATGCATATTTCCAGTATTTCTTTACTTTGCAGTTAATTCCTGTTTGCTGTTTAGTCCTGTTGCCATGATCCCTTAGAAGCTCTAACTTCTCCGCTGCGGAGGAGTTAGGATAGACATTAGGTGGGTCAACCAGGCATGATAACATTAGGTAGATTCCCCTTTTCAACCATAGTTTTAGGGTGTCTCTTTCCTTTCTCAAAACAATGGAAAAACACTCGAATAGCTTGTGTCGTAGTTAGCCGAACTACAGCTGCTCTGATTTCTCGTACCAGACGGGAATATGTAGGCATAGGATGCGATATCCTAGCGAGCACACTAACAATTAACTCTTTTGTTCTCTCGCTGTTGTGCGATCAAGACTTTCCCGCTGACGACTGATTGTTATCCCCTTTTCTTTTGCCCGAGTGCATTTGAGACCAGACCGTAGTTTTTTCCATAGGTTCCCGTACCTTCAAAACCAGTTTGATTTCTCAGTGCTGTGTGAGAACACCCAGTTTAGCCGTAGTTAGTCGAACTACGTTTGCTCTGATCTTCCATGCCGTGTGGAAGTACGTAGGCACAGGACACGATGTCCTGGCGAGCAACCTTCCCCCCGTCTAGACGTAGGTAGTCGAACTACGTTGACTCTGACTTTCCCATTGCACGAGGGAGTACGTAGGCCCAGAACACCGTATGTTCTGTCGAGTCCTGTCCTTTTCTTTTCTTTTCAGACTGACCATTAGCGTAGATAGATAAACACACCCTTTTCCTTATAAACACCAAGCGTGGATCCCGTCGAGTACGACGGACGTGAGGGATGCTAATACCTTCCCCTTGCGTAACCGACTCCCGAATCCAGGTTTTGGTTGCGATGACCATACCTTTTCCCGTTTTTTGCGAGGTTTACTTCGAGCGTTTCCTTTCCCTCCGTTGGGATAAATAACACACGGTGGCGACTCTTCTGTCAGCCGGCGCCGATTTTCGCAGTAGCGACAGTTATGACAAAAAAGGGGGAGAAAATAAAGATCTGAACTATTTAATATAATTTCACTAGAATGAATCTTCAGACATATCTATTCTTTCTAATATCTAAATTGACCATTTCAGAACATTTGATAAGAACACTCTATAAAAGAATCTCTGAGTCTCTCAGATCATTTTTTTTATCAAACTCTGAATCTCATATCTGCAAGATATTCTGACCCTTAATTATTACAAAGACAAACAAGATCTGACTCTGAAGATTACTCAAGATAAAAAGGGAAGTTTCTATTCCTTTTTCTTATTTAACTCAGGGGGAGATTCTTCATCTCAGGGGGAGTTATAATTCTTTATGTTCAATTAAATAAAATTTCTGATACTTTTTGTCATCATCAAAAAGGAGGAGATTGTTAGAACACAGATTGGTTCTTAATAATTACTCTTTGTTTTGATGATAACTGTTAGGAAATTTATATTTAAGAATTATATACTCTAAAATTTGTTTGAGAGTTTTACTGCAGATTGAAATAATATTAACTCTTTAGAAGCAAATCTGCCTTGAATACAAGAAGTTAGTCTGACTCTGAAGCGCCAGATGCACCTTACAGAAGAATCTGATTGCTCCTTACAGAAGATCCTGAGCGTAGTCTCCAGAAGGATCTGAAACAAGAAGCTCCAGAACATTCTGAGTCAGAAGCATCTGAAGATAATCAGAAGCATCTGAAGCTGAAGCATCTGAAGGATAGAAGAATATTGATTGAAGAGTTTCTCAAAGCATTTGTCTACAGAAGTTTCTGAAAGTACCTACGCTGCCAAGTACTGAAGTTTTGTGTTAAAAATGCTCTGATGATCAACACGCTAGAAGCACACATGCTGCAGAAGACTCTGATACAGCTTAGTTCTGAATCTCATTAGAAGACTCTGATCCATTCAGACTCTGAAGAACTTGCTGAAAACTGAAGAAGTAATTTTCAAGAATATATCCGTTGGAGCTATTCAACGTCTCTTTCCTTATTTGTGCTAGACACACTTACACAGACAAAAAGGATTTCTCTGTGCCATCTACTTCTAGGAAAGGTCAGTTGATGTGAAGACAAAAAGGCTCAGACCTTTTGGGACTCTCTTTTCAACGTTCAGCTTGCATGGTTCAGCTGCCTATAAAAGGAGAACTTCACTACATTCTTCAGTTACACACTTGCTGAAAAGAAATCAATATATTCTAAAGCTCTCACTCACTCTTATTTTTCATAGAATATCATTGTACTTAAACTTAAGAGAAAAATCACTGTTGTGATAAAAGCTTTTTAGAAGCATTAAAACTCTTGTATTTAATTTACATTGATTGTAAAGGATATTCCTTAAGAGGATTCAGTTGGAATCAGTAGCTCTTGAAAAGACTAAGAACTGTTGTTCTTAGGTGATACTATTGTAATCAGTTTGATTTAATAGTGGATTAAGTCCTTGTTGAGAAAGGCAAATCACTCTAGGAAGGGTGGACTGGAGTAGTTGTTAAACGAACCAGGATAAAAATAATTGTGTGATTATTTTCAAGTCTTAATTTTCCATACTTATTCAACCCCCCCTTCTAAGTATTATCTCACCTTCAACCCTTTCATAACAAAAACTTTGAGATAAATAATTGGGTACTACCCGTAGGGGTTACTATCCGAGGACCTATCTCGCCCCTTAAAAGGAAACAATTCAACAAATCAAATGTGACATCTTGCCTCGCATGGCGAAAACTTATCTTTCGAAAAGGATATGATAAGTTCGTTCTACCGCAAACAGGTAATGCCTAAGTCTCCAACGAACGAGCAGCAATACACCTAACTGCTAGAATACGTACGATAGCATCATCCATAAAAACATCAATAAATCGTAGGCCGAACTACGGCTGCTCTGATTCTTTATTTTTTCAAGTAAAGATACGTAGGCACAAGGGCCACAATCCTTGCCGAGCACATTCCCCCTCATATATGTAGTTCCCCGAACTACGTCGACTCTGATTTTCTCATATCAGTTGAGAATACGTAGGCCTAGGACCGCGAAGTCCTACCGAGTCCGTCATTTCTCTCTTCTTCCCTGTTACCTCCTTTCCCCATTTCTAAACCCTTTTTCTGTATCTTTTGGAACACTCTTCATAGTTAAATTTTTAAGCAAATAAATTCACACATGCGATAAACAAATGGTTCCCATCGAGTACGATGGATGCGAGGGGTGCTATTACCTTCCCTTCGCATAACCGGCTTCCGAACCTGTTCTTGGTTGCGAGACCATCTTATCCTTTCTTTTCTTGAGGTTTTCTCGATATTTCCCTTTCCCCTCATGGGATAAATAAAGTTCGGTGGCGACTCTTCTGTCCTTTTCCTTTTCGCCTTCCCCGTCGTTACGCGTATTTTTCGAGTAGCGACACCTATTTATACTACTAAAAAATATTACCGTTATTTTATTGTTGTTGCAATCCTATCATTCCAAAACGAAATCAATATCCTGAAATCAAATTAATTATTATTGTAGTTTTTTTGCCAAATATTATCGTTGCTTGATTTTCTTTAAATGACAAAATGAAATTTTTTAATAATAAATATTACCATTATTTTATTGTTGTTGCAATCTTATCATTCCAAAATGAAATCAATATCCTGAAATCAAATTAATTATTATTGTATTTTTTTTTGCCAAATATTATCGTTGCTTGATTTTCTTTAAATGACAAATTGAATTTTTTAAATAATAAATATGAACCACTTAAATTGTAGGACTGTGTGTTTCTTTATGGACATTGCAAATGAGAGAACGTTGGAAAATATCAAATATCCAAATGCTTCTGACACAACAACATCGGTAAATGTGTAGGAACTTGAGAAAACTATAGATAAACATGCTCTAATGAAATCCCTTTAGGTTTTACGGCTATATTAATACATAGGCCGATAAAAAACTTTTCATTTCTCTATATTACACATCCACATGTTACGTAATTGCCAATTATTTTGGAAATAACAAACGAATTTTCGTACCATATATATATATATATATATATATATATATATATATATATATATATATATATATATATATATATATATATATATATATATATATATATATATATATATATATATATATATATATATATATATATATATATATATATATATATATATATATATATATATATATATATATATATATATATATATATATATATATATATATATATATATATATATATATATATATATATATGATGGAAATGATCCATTCTTAACATGTACCTTATATATTATATATTAGCATTTCAAGTATTGTTCCAAATTCAAGAAATGAACTTATGATGTTATATATGATTACTTCCTTATATATTATATATTATATATGATTATATATTATATATGATTACTTCCTTAATATAGTATACAAAAAAATTAAGCAAATTATATTACTATAAATTAATAATGTTTTACTTTATTATGTCCCAAACTGGAAAAAGTTATTTGTGGAAATTTTTTGAACTCATTTATTGATCATTTAACATCCATTACATTAAAAAAAACTCTTATACAATAAATTTGTGTACGTTGATCTAACCATAAATATATATATATATATATATATATATATATATATATATATATATATATATATATATATATATATATATATATATATATATATATATATATATATATATATATATATATATATATATATATATATATATATAAACAAAAAAATATATTATATTTTAATATTTTTAAAATAAATTATTGCACTTGCGCGACCCGTGCAAACGCACGAAAGTGTTTATGGACTCCGTACACATATACTCAAAGGCTAACTAAACATCAAGAATATAAAAATACAATTATTGATATTAAATTCCGGACGTAGAATAATGTTACTTCTTTTCCTTCATAAACACGTTTTAATTAATATAATACACTAATAATGCAAACATAATTTTCATTCATTGTATTATATAGAATTATATATGTTGAATTATATTTTTCACCATTTAAACCATGGGCCCACATAGATTCTGTGATGCGACATGATTTCTACATTTGTAATATCACGAGGATGAAAACTTTTGCTGTATTTTTTGAAAAATGTACCCACGGGATGTATTTTAAGTTGAATTATTCTTCAAAAAGTTAATACGTTAATTAGGCCATGTCCTTTAAATATTGAGTATTTAATTTCTATCTAATTGAATAGTTTAAATCACTTGAAACTATCTCGACTAACTCATGCTTAGAAATTTAAGTCAAACATCTCGACTTGATTAACCTAAATTTATTGAAATAGTCATCTATAGACTCAGGTAATTTTCTCTTTAACGTTGCCTAATTTTTTCGGGATAATTTTTGACTAACCCATGAAAATTTCTCATGGAATACTCTTTCTAGTTGATTCCAAATTGTATATGGAGTATGGAGGAAGGGTAGTGAACCAGGTGGAAGCGCTCTTAGTTAAGGAATTAGGGAAATATTTTATCTTTAAGTTTTCATTATTGGCCAAATCACATGCCTCTAATTGTTATCAAGCAATATGTTCAAATGGTCGATTCACTAGTATCACCTGCAAACTTAGTGAACTTAGAGATTTTCAAACCCCTTGAGAGTTCAGTCTGTAATACATACTCAAACAAGGCATAAATGAAATTCGGTCTATGAAGACCAATGTTAAGACCATTTTGGGATAAGATTTGTTCAACCACATTTGCTATGTTATTTTTCTCTTTAAAATTGTTTTGTTGGACTCCCTTAATCACTTGGTCTACATCTTGGTACATAATTACCAACCTTACCTCTGGGCCATTTCGACCTAAGTCCCCTTCGACTACTCTGGGTATGAGTTGTTCGATCGGTTAGGGCATAACCCTATGTGGAACTTGATTATTAGGAAAACCTTCATTGTTTATAACTCTTGGATTTTTAAATTTTTCCAACTGCGTGGATTTGAGAGACTGGTTGAATAGGCGCTTGAGGGCACCAAATAAATTAGCAATCCAACCCATTTGATGCGTCAATAGTTGGTAAGTATGGTTTGTGTTTTGGATTAGAGGATTAAAGATAGTATCAATTCTTTGGGTAAGCATACTGACCATATCATGGTTGATATCATATATTTGTTTCCTCATAGCCAATAGGGAACTAGTAGTTAAGGGTGGAATAACCTGAAGGACATATCTTAATCCTCCCTGAGACTGTGCCATTCGACTAGGATTGCATATAACAATCATGATGCTAAGCATTTATTAAGAGGAGATGCAATAGTCATTGTATTATCTGTATATGTAGATGCATTCGTTGGTAGGCATGTCATCATTGCATTTGGCATGCCATATGGATATTCCATACTAATATGGGTAGCTTAATGCTTGTGGGAAGAAGACATAGGGTTTCATATAGTAGTTTGTGTATCCCTGGAAGTAGTTGGAAAACTGGTTAGTTGTGATGGGGGAACCACCACTTCTGAAAACATCGTCAAAATTGACATTTAACTTATAACATGAGCGGTTACTCCAAGAGACTTTGAAGTTCCTACAACACCAATCGTCGATTTGATTGGTGTTCTTCTACATTTAAAGTGACGTTATGGGGAAGGGAATGATTTTTCGATGATTGAAGAGCCATCTTAAGAATTTTACCACTCCTCATATGCATAAACACTCAGACATTGAAAATATTGCATGTATGAAGAACAAAACAATAAAAGCACAAACATTTTTATGAAAACGTTTAAATTTCTTGCACAAAAGGGTCTCGCAAGGAGTGCCAATTTGTTTACTAGTATTTTTAGTAAATTAAATCACAAGTTTTAATTCACTTAAAGGATTAAACTCGGAAAAATTCTAAGGACATATTTGTTAGAACACAAAACAATGGAGGGTGGATAAAAATTGTGGAAAGGGAAAATGGGGAAGATGAAGATGAAATTGAGAGAGAGAGAGAGAGAGAGAGAGAGAGAGAGAGAGAGAGAGAGAGAGAGAGAGAGAGAGAGAGAGAGAGAGAGAGAGAGAGAGAGAGAGAGAGAGAGAGAGAGAGAGAGAGAGAGAGAGAGATAGAGAGAGAGAGAGAGAGATAATTGAGGAGAATTGAGAAACTTAATTCACAATGGTATATTAGTTGTTACACACTATAATACATTCCCTTATATAGTGCTAAACATGTAACAAACAAAAACAAACAAGCTAACTGTTACAACTGTCAAAACTGAAATGCAGTCTTCAAACAACTTATCCATTTAAGTTGTTTCTTCAAACCAGCTTCTGAGCTTTATTCCCTTGCATTTATCTTACTCAAACATCAACACACCACGTTAAGATAAATGCTCCACATTTCTCATGTTTAAACTCCTCAATAGCCGCTTGAACACATCATTTGAAACCACTTTCATTAACAAATCCGCAATTTGTTCTTCACTTCTGCAGTAGGCTAACCTCAACTGCCCAGCACACACCAGATCCCTTAGGTAGTGAAAGCGCATTTCGATATGTTTACTTCTCCCATGTGCAATGGGATTCTTGGCTAGATTGATGGTCGAAATGTTATCAACCATCAATGTGACAACACTTTCAAAGCTATTGTCCAATTCTCTCAATAGGTTCATAAGCCACATTGCTTGGCACACACACAATGACGTAGCTACATACTCAGCCTCGCAAGAAGAGAGTGCTACCATCGGTTCCTTTTTATAACACCAAGAGATTGGTACTCCTCTGAACATAAAGAGATAGTCGGCCATTGACTTCTTATCATCCTTATCTCCGCACCAACTAGAATCGGTATAACCAAGTAATTCACATTTACCGTCATTATCCGTTGCAGGAAAGAGTATTCCACAACCAAGAGTTCCTTTGATGTATCTTAGGATCCTCTTGATTGCAGCCAAGTGTGATACCTTAGGCCTCTCCATGAACCTACTTGCCATTCCGACACTAAACGCCAAATCTGGTCGGGTATTGCACAAGTACCTTAGTGATCCAATCAACCTCCTATATTGAGTTGGATCCTCACTCTTGGACAGCTGCAACCTGTCGCACCTCGAAAAATCACATTCGAAAATACGACCCTCGCGCGAAAGGCGCGGAAATGCGATTCGACAGAGTCGCCACCGAACTTTATTTTTCCCGAATAAACGGGAGAGGAAAATATCGAGAAAACCTCTTTAAACGAAAGGATAGGAACAGGGCTGTCGCAACCAAGTTCCGGGTTCGGGAGTCGGTTACGTGAGGGGAAGGTATTAGCACCCCTCACGTCCGTCGTACTCGACGGGAACCTCTTAAGGTAATTGTGGGGAGTGTTGTTTAGGTTTACTTGTTTTCTTCTCGTTGTTAAAGGTAGAATTGGTAGGGTAAAAGGTTAAAGACGCAAAGGAGAGATGGGTGGTTAGAAGATAGGGTGCTCGCCAAGGATTGGGGCCCTTGTGCCTACGTATGCTCATTCGGACGAGAATGAGGAATCAGAGCGTCGTAGTTCGACCACGGGAAAGGATGGGGGGAAACGGAAGATGGATAGAAGTGTGCTCGCCAAGATCATCGCAATCTTGTGCCTACGTATCTTATATTCAAGAATGAATAAAGAATCAGAGCGTCCGTAGTTCGTGGTAACGACCACGAAAATATGAGGTTTGAAATGGGTTGAAATTGAGTTGGGAGACGAAAGAGTGACTGACAAACAGCCTAAGGGCGTGCCTCAAGAGCTTGTCATTCAAGAATTCAAGGAATGCGAGATCCCAAGAACTCAGTTCTTTCGGAAATTGAGTTGAGTAAGTTGAAGATAAGAATTGGATGTTTTGAAATCGAAAGAATGAACTAATAACAACTCGGGGGCGTGCCCAAGGGTTACTCATTCGAATATTCAAAGAATGCTAGATTCTAAGAACATCCCTCTTTCGTAAGTTTAAAAAAACGCTTGTGAAAAGACTGAATCGAAAATGGAATGTGAGGTAAAAAGGAAGTTGTTTTGAACTGGCTCGACGACGTGTCGAAGATTTGATTGAAGATGGAACCGACTTGACGACGTGTCAAGTGTTAGGATTGTGAGAAACGATATTAGTCCCTGAGGGTGCTCCTAATATCGAGGCCACGAGGAATTGTGAATGAAATGGGTTGCGAATGCGGACGAGCAATCGACTCAGGAGAATATAGAGAATGGTTGAGTTTGAGAAAGTCGAAAGGTTGAGTGAATAACAACCCAAAGGGCGTGCCTCGAGAGCTATTCACTCGAAAATTCAAGGAATGCTAGACTCCAAGAACCTCCTTCTTTCGAAGTTTGAATCGGAAAGAAAATAGTTTAGAAAATGATTTGAAGTGAATAGGAGGGTATGAATATAGTTTGAGGTACGAGATGTGAGGACATGAGATTGGATTTGAAAATGAGAGAAATGACAATTATTTGATAAATGAGACGTAGGCCTCACAACCAATTAATTGGGGTATTATCGAAATGCTGGATCTCGACGACACCTTTTTCATTTGGAGAATATTTGAATGAACGATAGAAATATCACACAGAATGCTTGATTCCTATAATATTCCTTTGTCCAAAATAATGTATTAAAACGAAAAGTTGAATAATACATTATTTAAGGTGTACACCTCGCTAATGATCATCCAAAAATCCAAGAAATACTTGACTTCAAGAATTTAATTTTTATGACTTGATCGAGAAATAATTTGGTGTCATTAAAAAACTGAAACAGGGTTTAAAGAAAATCAAACATATTTTAGGAATAAGTTGAAAAATAAATTGTAAGTTAAAAAGGATTGACTTAAATAAAATAAATTAATTAAAACTTAAAAGTAAAAAAAACTAAAGTGTAATTTAATGAATTGTTTAAAATATGTTACTTACTAAAGTATAAAAATAAAAGTTGAATTGCCTTAAAAAAAAAAAACCAAATCGGATGGAAAAGTTACAAAATAAACTATAAGCATTTGAAATGATATACGTTCGCCAATTAAAAATTATACACCCGAACTTGGCAGAATTCTCATCGGAAACTTGTGATAGAATAAATATGAATTATCAAGCCCATGAATTCAACTCACCATAATGGGATAGAAATCAAACAAAACTCTTATATTGTACTAGTTACTTTAACGTTTGATAGGAAAGCAGTTAAGAGAAAGGGAAATAATATTTACCATATATAAAATAGACTAAAGTTTCCACTGTACCAGTAAAAACAAAAGGGAGAAAAAAAGATTATAATTAGCATACATATTGAGAAACACCTATCAAGTCTGTATTTTAGATCAACTCCCAATCTCAAATTGTCCCAACCAAACATATAGAGTCAAAATAGCATGAGCCAACCGATCTGTTCCAATCTCAGCACAGTAGAAAAAACCTTGCAAAATCAAAACATAGTTAATTCCAATAATACAATATTATCATAAAACTGGAAGATTGTTACTGCAACTTTGATGATTCAGAGCTAGATCTAACAGCAATAATACCTTGAATTATTCATACCTGATGCACAAACTTGGCAGTAAATATGTCAACCTGTGCTTATTTAACTTAACGTCGTAAAAACCGACATAGGCCTTAAATACCACAGCAACACAACATTATATTTACAAAGCAATCACGCACAGAAATTCCTCAAGGATATCAAACACGCACTAGCATAAACAAACCTATTGAAACACGCAACGATAAACAACAAATAGCTCAATACTTGGTAAACCGAACATCGAACACCATCGAGCCAAACCATGGATCATGTACATAATCAGCAATCCTGATATTTGCAGCAAAACTGACAATCAAATCAAAAACATAGATGATACCATAAACTCTGTCAACAGTAGCAGTCATCTCTCAGTTTCACAAAACCAAACATTACGTGTACGCAAGCCCTTCTTCAAGCCAACTTATCAATTCAAAACAGAACGAATCAAGTTTTTTTCTTGCAGGCACTGACTACTACTAACAGCAATGGGTACAAAGAGAACAAACGATAGATAAAATCCGAACACCTATATCAATACCCAACTATGAGACCTTAAAAAACATAACAGCAACAACATAAAATTATTTCACACTCCAAATTGCCACACGCTCATGTATACTAAACAACTCAGCATCCGTAAAACTCATTATCAGCACGCAAAAATACATATGCAAATCTCATGAAGCCAAAGTAAATGCAACACAAAACCGTGCTACGACAACAACTTACTTACGGCACTTACGCACCCAAAGCAAAACCAACAAAACAAGCATGATAGAATTGAAACGAAAAAAAACAGCTACAGCAGCGAATCATATCTGATCTAATAGCTTCCCTCAAACAAACAAATTCTCGAAATCAAATAAGCGTCACGCCACCGATTTCAACTTAACATTTGTACGAAATTATGAATTAAACAATGAATCGTTCTGAGCTTTTAAAGTGGATTTTGCAGGAAAAACCAAGATGACAGTTCATAACAGTGATCATAATATCTAATCTTATGGCCTACATAAAAGCTATACTCTTAGAAACAAACACTAATCTATACAACAGCATGCTTATATCATGATAACAACAACAAACAAAGACTTAAACTCAAAGATAAGATATCCTCTCCTGCAAACATGAGCTCACGAAATACAAACCCCAGGCACAAAATACAGATGAACACAAGTTTGCACCCTAATGCGATCCTAATCATGATAACATAAGAAACCAAAATCACACTATATCCAAACATATTGAAAATCAAACAGAACGTTAACGCCCCCAATGGTGCACAAAACAAAAGCGCAAACATAACTTATCAACAGATATGCAGTGCAACCAGAATAGAGACCCTGTCAAAGTGACAATCCATTTACAATAAATCACCATAGCAAACTCAACAAGAGCAATAAAAAGACGCCAATCCACAATCGTGGGTGTTAATCACTATAGCAAACTCTTTACAATAAATCACCATTAGCAAACTCAACCAGAATACTCAAAGTACGAACAAAAAACTCCTAAAAAAGAGAGTTACCGACGTCGCTTCGTCAAAGTTGTTGTTCCCGATCCAAGGTCTATCGCCCAAAACACGCAGAAATCAAGTGAATATTGTTCGACTCGTAGCGGCAAGTTGAAAGTTGACGACGCCGTATGGTTATTGCTCTGCTACTGGCGTAGATCCGTAACCTCATCGTTCCATCGATGCTCGACGCAGTGGTTGCAATCCCTGCGAAACTCAGTTGAAAATGGTGACGGGAATATGGTGGCTGTGAGGATTTTCAGCGAACCTGAGAATGGTGAGATGGTCGAGGGTGAGCTTTGGAGGAAGAATAAGATTCACGGTGGGAGGAATGAAGGATTTGAGGGTTTGATAATGATTTGAGGAGAGTGGCGGTGGATTGGGAAGAAGGTTTTTTAGGGTTTGGGTTTCCAGCGGCGCCGTTCTCGTTCTGAGAGGGGAGATGAACAGTGTTCCTCAGGGTTCAATTTTTGGGGCGGCCGTTTAGGGATTTTAGGGACAATGAACAGTAACTTCCCTTACTTCTTAGGGTTTCCAATCAGATTGGCCTCCTTTTTAAGGACCCCCTCCTCAGCAAACCTAACGGGCTGTATGGGCCTCCCACCATTGGGCCATCCTTCACTCCCAACTTGTTTCTTTTCTTGCATTTCCTTTCTTCTTTTTGTTACTTTTCTATTCTTTTTTTCTTTTATTTTTTCAAATTAATTAATCATTAAAACAATAAGCAATTAATATAAATTGACATGGACATAATTAAATAATATATAAATATTAACACTAATTACTAAATGGATTTTAACAAATGTAATAACAGCAAATAAATGTTAATAAATGTTAATTAAATAAAAATTGACAAATATATACAAAATATTTATTATTATTTAGGAATATTTTTTAAAAGAAAAAAGATTAGGAAATTGAAAAAAAAGAAATAATAGTCACAAAAAACCCCTACACCACGTGTCACACTTTGATTGGTCAAAAGATAAATTAAAAAAAACAACCAATTGCGGGATGACACGTGTCTTAATGGCATGGAACGATAAGAGCGGAAATATTTACAAAAGGGTAGGACAAATTTAGGGTATGACAGATGCCCCTATCTAATCGGCTTAAACATAGGAAAATGAACTGCATTAGCGTTCATATTCCTGAGGTAGAAGTCTATTAGATATAAAAAGACCCTGAATTTGTCCGAAAGAAAGAGAGATGCTTGAGAATTGAAAATGTTGGATGATGTAAACCTCTGAGTAAGCTGGCACAAGTCGTCATCACCAAAAGGATGATGGGATGAAACACACACAACTATTACCACCAAAAGGATGGCAAAGCAAAGCACTATCGCACGATCTATCATTAATGACCATGATAGATCCCCCACCAAAAGGATGACGGAGCGAGATAAACAAAATTCGCACAATCCATCATTAATGACCATGATAGACCCCCCACCAAAAAGGATGACGGAGCGAAACACAAAGCAAATCGCACAATCTATCATTAATGACCATGATAGACCCCCCACCAAAAGGATGACGGAGCGAGATAAGCAAAATTCGCACAATCTATCATTAATGACCATGATAGACCCCCCACCAAAAGGATGACGGATCGAAACACAAAATTCGCACAATCCATCATTAATGACCATGATAGACCCCCCACCAAAAGGATGACGGAGCGAGATAAACAAAATTCGCACAATCCATCATTAATGACCATGATAGACCCCCCACCAAAAGGATGACGGAGCGAAACACGAATAAACTATCGCACAAGCTATCATTAATGACCATGATAGACCCCCCACCAAAAGGATGACGGAGCGAGACAAGCAAAATTCGCACAATCTATCATTAATGACCATGATAGACCCCCCACCAAAAGGATGACGGAGCGAAACACAAAATTCGCACAATCCATCATTAATGACCATGATAGACCCCCCACCAAAAGGATGACGGAGCGAGATAAACAAAATTCGCACAATCCATCATTAATGACCATGATAGACCCCCCACCAAAAGGATGACGGAGCGAAACACGAATAAACTATCGCACAATCTATCATTAATGACCATGATAGACCCCCCACCAAAAGGATGACGGAGCGAAACTCACACGAACATATCGCACAATCTATCACTAACGACCATGATAGACCCCCCACCAAAAGGATGACGGAGCGAAACACAAATAAACTATCGCACAATCTATCATTAATGACCATGATAGACCCCCCACCGAAAGGATGACGGAGCGAAACACAAATAAACTATCGCACAATCTGGTACCGACGAAGTATCAGACCTACCACCAAAAGGATGGTAGAGCGAAAACACAAATAAAACATCGCGCAATCTGATACCGACGAAGTATCAGACCTACCACCAAAAGGATGGTAGAGCGAAAACACAAATAAAACATCGCGCAATCTGATACCGACGAAGTACCAGATCCACCACCAAAAGGATGGTAGAGCGAAAACACAAAAGAAAACATCGCGCAATCTGATACCGACGAAGTACCAGACCTACCACCAAAAGGATGGTAGAGCGAAAACACAAAAGAAACATCGCGCAATCTGATACCGACGAAGTACCAGACCTACCACCAAAAGGATGGTAGAGCGAAAACACAAATAAAACAAGTCGCTATCACCAAAAGGATGATAGGACAACACAGATCTGAAGTTTACCAACACCAAAAGAATGCAGGCTGGGTTGAACTGACGAAGTTCGAGTATCACCGAAAGGATGATAGTAAGGCAATTGACAACGGTCACGCTTGCTGAACACAACTCATTGGGGAACCCCTGAGAAGAAGATTGAATTTGAAATGAGTCGACGGGGTATGCCCACCGTCTTTGCTTGGAAATCAAAATTTGCTGAAATGATTTCATGGTTACGCCCATGAATTCTGAAGAGGATGCCCCTGACTGGGCTGAATTTGTCTTGATGCCTTGTCTTGCTTAACAAAGGCCGAACAACTTTGTGAGGAACGCTCACGGTTTTGCTGAAGATACCCCTGCTCGGGTTGGATCTTGCTTTGAACTTCTTGGATTTGCCCAACAAAAGGTTGAACAACTTCGTGAGGAACGCTCACGGTCTTGAATGGTATGCCCCTGGCTGGGCTGAATGTTGATTTGCATACTTGATCAACCACGAGGTTGAAATTCTTTATGGGAGACGCCCATGGTATTGAAGAAGATGCCCCTGACTGGGCTGAATCTTGCTTTGAATAACTTCAAATTTTGTGGGAGAAACCCACAATTGCAGAAGATTGCCCCTGACTGGGTTGATGACTGCTTTGAAGCTCTTGAAAATCGTGGGGTAAACCCACCATCTTGCGGAAGACGCTCCTGACTGGGCGGTCGACGGTCTTGGAAATCTTTGAGATTGATCCTGGACCTTGACTTGCATATATGAATGCTGGATGATAAATGATATTCCATATGAGTGGACGTGCAAATGCAAATGCTGACGAGCGGAGATGCAAGAGCTGGGGAAGTAAGGCATGATTGGAATATGCATATGATGCAAAATGCTTATGATAGAGAATGAGATGCGTATGATGCATATGATTGCAGACGGGTAATTTGAAATGCCAGCAGAGACTCCAGCGTGGTGGACTTCTGGTAGTTGCCAATGCGGATTGGACTTTGGGTGATGGGAGGGATTGACTTCCTCGACACGCAGTTTGCTGAAGACGTCACGATCGGAGCAGAAGATGATGCTCTGGATGTCCCAAGTCTGGGTACTTAGTGATTTGTTGTCAATTTCCTTCAGAGAAGATTGCAACTCTGCTTGATGATCAAGGCGACATAGTCATGCCCCAGTCTGAACTTGCTAGTGGCTTGCCTCAAGTTAACCAGCTCTGACATATGGTGGTTGAACTCGGACGACTTGCCCCTGCTCGAGCTGTTGAGTGATTTGCCCCAGCCTGTGGGTTCTGAGGTAGTCTTGCTTCGTGTCAGCCACTGAAAGTCAAGTTCCTCCTTAATTGCCCCCTCGTTGAGATGTCTTTGACTACCTAGCACTGATTTGCAATTAAAATTGTACATTCACAAATGGTAACATTAATGCAAAGTTCGATGCAAGCTTGAAAAAGTGTTATTTATTGAAGTGTCGTGATAGTGAGACGAATGGACTGCTAGCCCAGACGTTGTGCTGTTTGATTGGTGCGAAAAGATGTTTGCAAGAATATTGACACCAATGTTAATGATTAACAATCATGTGAGGAGTCAGGTTACGCAACCTTGCGATAATATGCTTTCAGAATAAACCTCGCCTCAATTAGGACTTTCGAGGGCTGTAACGTGGTCTGGTTCACGGTTATGAAACAGGGGATATTAGGCTCAAAGTATGATTTGTACCCACCCCTTCCTCTTAATGATCTCCAGTCCTACGCTCAGTTAATTCTGCATTTATTTGACGGTGTAAGCTTGAAAATTCAAGGTTTGCTCGACGTGGCAGTCACCTTATTTTGGTTTTTGATGGATGTTAGTGCCCCTTAACTTGGGTGGCCACTGAATCCTATTTTGTTTTTGTTGAGGATTTCGGGGTCCTCTTTTGCTTTTGTTTCTGATCCCTAACTTTTGCATGGATTGACTTTGCTTGTCAGATCCATCGGGATTGCCTTGATTTTGCCTAAGTCCCCTCTAAGGTGTCTGACTTAGCAGGCTTTTGATTTTTTCTGGATTTTGTTGTGACTGCCATAACGTGGGTCATTGATGAACAACCGTCTTCTGGATTTTGCTTGTTGATTCGAGTGTGGGTTTGAATTAACTGAACACTACCCTGCCCCAGGTTGAGTGTAAGGTTTGAATATCCGAAGGAAACTGCTACTTCTAGGCTCGAAGTGGTTTACTAGGGATTAACTCCTTATATCTCCGGTGTTTGGGGAATTGAAGCAATGCCTGTACATCATTGACGAGATTCTATCTGAAAGCATACCGTTTGCAATTATGGGTATCTCGTTTTCATCATCCTCCCTCAAATCAAGCTAAACAACAGTGAATGGAGTGGAGTGAATAAACGTGTCGGTTATAAGTGAAAAATGAGTGAATACGACATAACTAATTCAAAACATGCATAAACGATACATTAATGAAAACCAAATACAAATGGCAATTGTTTAAAGCATACAATACTTAAATAAACAAAGACAAAACATAAGAAACGGCGAATAATGAAATGGCAGCATGACGGCCTTCTTCAGAGAATGGACTTGACTGGAATTAATCTGCCGTTGGCGCTAATTGACTGGTGGCATCGGATTGTTGATGATGTTTGGAGACTTCCCATTGAAGTTGATATCATCCCTATCGATCATGTCTTGAATTATGTGCTTGAAAGCCCTACAGTCCTCAATGGTGTGACCTGGAGCGCCCTTATGAAACTCACAATGAGCATTTGCATCGTAGCCGGCAGGAATGACAGTTGGAGGAGCCAAATCTCTGGGAATAACAGCTTTCTTCTCCATCAACTGGGCAAAGATTTTGGCATATGGCATTGGTAGACGATCAAAGACTCTATCTGGCCTCCATGTTCTCTGCGGACGCTGTGGGCGAGCACCTTGTTGTTGCTGAGTAGCTTGCATCTGCTGCTGCTGAGGAGGATACTGATATCCTTGTTGGTTGTAGGCTTGTTGCTGAGGAGCCTGTTGCCGTGGCATCTGAGCTTGCGCTGCTTGAACAGCTGGCTGATAAGGCATTGGAGCATATTGCGCAGCAGCAACATATGGATACTGATAGTAGGGAACTTGATAAGGCATAGGAGGAGCTTGTTGAGAAGCTTGCCCTTTCTGCACAAAGATGGCATTTGTTTCGCCTTCCTTCTTCTTGTATCCATTAAAAGGCCTCTTGGCATTAGCCTGACTGTTAGAACCTCCTGGGATCTTCCCACTCTTCAGCCCTTCTTCAATTCTCTCACCGACGATCACCAAGTCAGAGAATCCAGCGGAGACACTACCAATCAGCTTTTCGTAGTACTGGCCTTGCAAGATACCCATGAAGATGTCAATCAATTCACGGTCAACAAGAGGTGGATGCACCCTTGCAGCTAGCTCTCTCCATCGTTGCGCGTACTCCTTGAAGGATTCATTGTCCTTCTGAGTCATACTCTGAAGCTGAGTACGGTTAGGAGCAAGATCGGTGTTGTACTTGTACTGCTTGACAAATGCATCAGCTAGCTCGGCCCAAGTACGCACACTATTACGCTCCAGCTGCATATACCATTCGAGTGATGCCCCAAACAAGCTGTCCTGGAAGCAATGGATCATGAGCTTTTCATCTCTGGCATAAGCAGCCATCTTGCGACAGTACATCTTCAGATGGATGTTTGGGAAACTGAGACCTTTGTACTTTGAAAATTCGGGCACCTTGAACTTTGGAGGAATGACAACATCAGGCACCAAGCACAATTCCAGAGCACTGAAAGAATTTGAGTTATGCCCCTCCATGGCTCGGAGTTTCTCGGCTAGATCTCGGCACATCTTCATAGCTTCTGAATCCTGAGCAGCAACAGGACTGGCGATGGGAATAGCAGCATGATAGTTCTGAACATCGTCATACTGATCCATCAGAGTATCTTCGATATGGGGAGCTGGGATCTGCACAGCAGTAGGCTGGGCGTGCGGGATAACTCCAACGGTAACTCCAGGCGCTGGGATTGGCTGAGACGTGTTTCCCTCGACTGCGTTGTTGAAATTCAACGGCATCCCATGAGAATTCGGAATTGGGACCAAAGGGATGGCAGTAGACCCTTGTCCATTGACGACAGCGGCGACTTCACGCTGTTCTTCCTCTCTCCTGGCTGCGAGGATGGCTTCGAGGATCTGGTCGATCTTTCCTTTCATAGAATCCAATTCTTCCCTGAAGGCGACTTGCTCCTGCTGAATCTGCTCCATCATACGTCTGGTATTGGCTCTAGTTGCGTACTGGTGTCGAGGAATCAGCTTGATTTACTGGAGAAGAAGGAACGGAGACATAAGATTCTGTTGGAGGACTGGTAATGCAAAATGCACAACATATGAAATGCAATGCAAATGATATGCAAGATGCAATGCAAGATACAAGATCCAGGATCCCAAGATCACAATCAAACAACTCCTGAAGCTGGTAACTGTAACAGATAAGTAACCATAATTCCTGTTCAAAGAAAACTGACAGGTACAACCTATACGGGAAGGTCTACACATTCTACCCATAAACCCTCTCACGGGATGGTTTCTATGTTTGGTTCCCAGGATCACGGACACTAGTCGTATCAGCGTCACGCAACAGGCTGGCTGTATTACGACGATAATGACGATAAGGTCTCTCCTGAGCGGGGTCCTCATGCTAGGCGCACAAGGAGCGAGTCCTTGGAGACTAACATTACACGACCACCAATATCGGAACTGGTGCTAACAGAAGGTTCCCAGAATCACGGACCCTTCATTAATCAAGTCGTGCGACAGGCTAGCTGTGTTACAACAAGATCTACGAATAGGTCTCCTCTGGAGGAGCTTTCATGCTAGGCCCACAAGGAGCAGGTCCTCGGAGACTAACACTACTCGACTACCAATTCTAAACTATGTGTTCTCTCTGCTTTTACCAAAGCTCGGGTGTAGAGCTTTACTCGTGATGTCATCCCAAAAACCAACAGGCCCAGATAACAAGCACAAATAAATCCACAAGAGAACAAATACAAAAGGAAAACAAATAAAAAAACAAACACTCCTCACAAACCAAAAGATAGGCTCGACTCTCTCTTTGCATGGAGCAATACGTCCCCAGCAGAGTCGCCACCTGTCGCACCTCGAAAAATCACATTCGAAAATACGACCCTCGCGCGAAAGGCGCGGAAATGCGATTCGACAGAGTCGCCACCGAACTTTATTTTTCCCGAATAAACCGGAGAGGAAAATATCGAGAAAACCTCTTTAAACGAAAGGATAGGAACAGGGCTGTCGCAACCAAGTTCCGGGTTCGGGAGTCGGTTACGTGAGGGGAAGGTATTAGCACCCCTCACGTCCATCGTACTCGACGGGAACCTCTTAAGGTAATTGTGGGGAGTGTTGTTTAGGTTTACTTGTTTTCTTCTCGTTGTTAAAGGTAGAATTGGTAGGGTAAAAGGTTAAAGACGCAAAGGAGAGATGGGTGGTTAGAAGATAGGGTGCTCGCCAAGGATTGGGGCCCTTGTGCCTACGTATGCTCATTCGGACGAGAATGAGGAATCAGAGCGTCGTAGTTCGACCACGGGAAAGGATGGGGGGAAACGGAAGATGGATAGAAGTGTGCTCGCCAAGATCATCGCAATCTTGTGCCTACGTATCTTATATTCAAGAATGAATAAAGAATCAGAGCGTCCGTAGTTCGTGGTAACGACCACGAAAATATGAGGTTTGAAATGGGTTGAAATTGAGTTGGGAGACGAAAGAGTGACTGACAAACAACCTAAGGGCGTGCCTCAAGAGCTTGTCATTCAAGAATTCAAGGAATGCGAGATCCCAAGAACTCATTTCTTTCGGAAATTGAGTTGAGTAAGTTGAAGATAAGAATTGGATGTTTTGAAATCGAAAGAATGAACTAATAACAACTCGGGGGCGTGCCCAAGGGTTACTCATTCGAATATTCAAAGAATGCTAGATTCTAAGAACATCCCTCTTTCGTAAGTTTAAAAAAACGCTTGTGAAAAGACTGAATCGAAAATGGAATGTGAGGTAAAAAGGAAGTTGTTTTGAACTGGCTCGACGACGTGTCGAAGATTTGATTGAAGATGGAACCGACTTGACGACGTGTCAAGTGTTAGGATTGTGAGAAACGATATTAGTCCCTGAGGGTGCTCCTAATATCGAGGCCACGAGGAATTGTGAATGAAATGGGTTGCGAATGCGGACGAGCAATCGACTCAGGAGAATATAGAGAATGGTTGAGTTTGAGAAAGTCGAAAGGTTGAGTGAATAACAACCCAAAGGGCGTGCCTCGAGAGCTATTCACTCGAAAATTCAAGGAATGCTAGACTCCAAGAACCTCCTTCTTTCGAAGTTTGAATCGGAAAGAAAATAGTTTAGAAAATGATTTGAAGTGAATAGGAGGGTATGAATATAGTTTGAGGTACGAGATGTGAGGACATGAGATTGGATTTGAAAATGAGAGAAATGACAATTATTTGATAAATGAGACGTAGGCCTCACAACCAATTAATTGGGGTATTATCGAAATGCTGGATCTCGACGACACCTTTTTCATTTGGAGAATATTTGAATGAACGATAGAAATATCACACAGAATGCTTGATTCCTATAATATTCCTTTGTCCAAAATAATGTATTAAAACGAAAAGTTGAATAATACATTATTTAAGGTGTACACCTCGCTAATGATCATCCAAAAATCCAAGAAATACTTGACTTCAAGAATTTAATTTTTATGACTTGATCGAGAAATAATTTGGTGTCATTAAAAAACTGAAACAGGGTTTAAAGAAAATCAAACATATTTTAAGAATAAGTTGAAAAATAAATTGTAAGTTAAAAAGGATTGACTTAAATAAAATAAATTAATTAAAACTTAAAAGTAAAAAAAAACTAAAGTGTAATTTAATGAATTGTTTAAAATATGTTACTTACTAAAGTATAAAAATAAAAGTTGAATTGCCTTAAAAAAAAAACCAAATCGGATGGAAAAGTTACAAAATAAACTATAAGCATTTGAAATGATATACGTTCGCCAATTAAAAATTATACACCCGAACTTGGCAGAATTCTCATCGGAAACTTGTGATAGAATAAATATGAATTATCAAGCCCATGAATTCAACTCACCATAATGGGATAGAAATCAAACAAAACTCTTATATTGTACTAGTTACTTTAACGTTTGATAGGAAAGCAGTTAAGAGAAAGGGAAATAATATTTACCATATATAAAATAGACTAAAGTTTCCACTGTACCAGTAAAAACAAAAGGGAGAAAAAAAGATTATAATTAGCATACATATTGAGAAACACCTATCAAGTCTGTATTTTAGATCAACTCCCAAGCTCAAATTGTCCCAACCAAACATATAGAGTCAAAATAGCATGAGCCAACCGATCTGTTCCAATCTCAGCACAGTAGAAAAAACCTTGCAAAATCAAAACATAGTTAATTCCAATAATACAATATTATCATAAAACTGGAAGATTGTTACTGCAACTTTGATGATTCAGAGCTAGATCTAACAGCAATAATACCTTGAATTATTCATACCTGATGCACAAACTTGGCAGTAAATATGTCAACCTGTGCTTATTTAACTTAACGTCGTAAAAACCGACATAGGCCTTAAATACCACAGCAACACAACATTATATTTACAAAGCAATCACGCACAGAAATTCCTCAAGGATATCAAACACGCACTAGCATAAACAAACCTATTGAAACACGCAACGATAAACAACAAATAGCTCAATACTTGGTAAACCGAACATCGAACACCATCGAGCCAAACCATGGATCATGTACATAATCAGCAATCCTGATATTTGCAGCAAAACTGACAATCAAATCAAAAACATAGATGATACCATAAACTCTGTCAACAGTAGCAGTCATCTCTCAGTTTCACAAAACCAAACATTACGTGTACGCAAGCCCTTCTTCAAGCCAACTTATCAATTCAAAACAGAACGAATCAAGTTTTTTTCTTGCAGGCACTGACTACTACTAACAGCAATGGGTACAAAGAGAACAAACGATAGATAAAATCCGAACACCTATATCAATACCCAACTATGAGACCTTAAAAAACATAACAGCAACAGCATAAAATTATTTCACACTCCAAATTGCCACACGCTCATGTATACTAAACAACTCAGCATCCGTAAAACTCATTATCAGCACGCAGAAATACATATGCAAATCTCATGAAGCCAAAGTAAATGCAACACAAAACCGTGCTACGACAACAGCTTACTTACGGCACTTACGCACCCAAAGCAAAACCAACAAAACAAGCATGATAGAATTGAAACGAAAAAAAACAGCTACAGCAGCGAATCATATCTGATCTAATAGCTTCCCTCAAACAAACAAATTCTCGAAATCAAATAAGCGTCACGCCACCGATTTCAACTTAACATTTGTACGAAATTATGAATTAAACAATGAATCGTTCTGAGCTTTTAAAGTGGATTTTGCAGGAAAAACCAAGATGACAGTTCATAACAGTGATCATAATATCTAATCTTATGGCCTACATAAAAGCTATACTCTTAGAAACAAACACTAATCTATACAACAACATGCTTATATCATGATAACAGCAACAAACAAAGACTTAAACTCAAAGATAAGATATCCTCTCCTGCAAACATGAGCTCACGAAATACAAACCCCAGGCACAAAATACAGATGAACACAAGTTTGCACCCTAATGCGATCCTAATCATGATAACATAAGAAACCAAAATCACACTATATCCAAACATATTGAAAATCAAACAGAACGTTAACGCCCCCAATGGTGCACAAAACAAAAGCGCAAACATAACTTATCAACAGATATGCAGTGCAACCAGAATAGAGACCCTGTCAAAGTGACAATCCATTTACAATAAATCACCATAGCAAACTCAACAAGAGCAATAAAAAGACGCCAATCCACAATCGTGGGTGTTAATCACTATAGCAAACTCTTTACAATAAATCACCATTAGCAAACTCAACCAGAATACTCAAAGTACGAACAAAAAACTCCTAAAAAAGAGAGTTACCGACGTCGCTTCGTCAAAGTTGTTGTTCCCGATCCAAGGTCTATCGCCCAAAACACGCAGAAATCAAGTGAATATTGTTCGACTCGTAGCGGCAAGTTGAAAGTTGACGACGCCGTATGGTTATTGCTCTGCTACTGGCGTAGATCCGTAACCTCATCGTTCCATCGATGCTCGACGCAGTGGTTGCAATCCCTGCGAAACTCAGTTGAAAATGGTGACGGGAATATGGTGGCTGTGAGGATTTTCAGCGAACCTGAGAATGGTGAGATGGTCGAGGGTGAGCTTTGGAGGAAGAATAAGATTCACGGTGGGAGGAATGAAGGATTTGAGGGTTTGATAATGATTTGAGGAGAGTGGCGGTGGATTGGGAAGAAGGTTTTTTAGGGTTTGGGTTTCCAGCGGCGCCGTTCTCGCTCTGAGAGGGGAGATGAACAGTGTTCCTCAGGGTTCAATTTTTGGGGCGGCCGTTTAGGGATTTTAGGGACAATGAACAGTAACTTCCCTTACTTCTTAGGGTTTCCAATCAGATTGGCCTCCTTTTTAAGGACCCCCTCCTCAGCAAACCTAACGGGCTGTATGGGCCTCCCACCATTGGGCCATCCTTCACTCCCAACTTGTTTCTTTTCTTGCATTTCCTTTCTTCTTTTTGTTACTTTTCTATTCTTTTTTTCTTTTATTTTTTCAAATTAATTAATCATTAAAACAATAAGCAATTAATATAAATTGACATGGACATAATTAAATAATATATAAATATTAACACTAATTACTAAATGGATTTTAACAAATGTAATAACAGCAAATAAATGTTAATAAATGTTAATTAAATAAAAATTGACAAATATATACAAAATATTTATTATTATTTAGGAATATTTTTTAAAAGAAAAAAGATTAGGAAATTGAAAAAAAGAAATAATAGTCACAAAAAACCCCTACACCACGTGTCACACTTTGATTGGTCAAAAGATAAATTAAAAAAAACAACCAATTGCGGGATGACACGTGTCTTAATGGCATGGAACGATAAGAGCGGAAATATTTACAAAAGGGTAGGACAAATTTAGGGTATGACACAACCTTGCTTCCATTGGTGTAATTGCCGCATTACAATGCTCCATCTCACACCTTTTTAGTATCTCAAGTGCATACTTCCTTTGATGCATAAGCAGCCCCGCTTTTGATCTATGGAACTCTATGCCAAGGAAGTATTGCATCACACCAAGGTCACACATCTCAAATTCTTCCATAAGCTCTCCTTTGAACTTTGAGATCTTTGCTTCATTGTTGCCCGTAATCAACAAATCATCCACATATAGGCAAAGAATAATTGCATCTTTGCTTGCATCCCTCTTCACATAGACACCATGTTCGGACGCACACTTCTTGAAGCCAACATGTAGTAAGAACCCATCTATGCGTTTGTTCCAAGCTCTTGGAGCTTGTTTCAAACCATAGAATGCTTTTCTCAACTTGTAGACCATATCCTCTTGATTCTTCACAACAAAATCGGGTGGCTGCCCCACATACACTTCTTCTTCAAGAGGACCATTCAAGAAGGCGGATTTCATGCCCATTTAATAAAGAGGCCAATTGTTACTATTAACAATAGCAACAACAAGCCGGATGGTTTCTATTCGAGCTACCGGTGCAAATACGTCTTCATAGTTTATGCTTTCACGTTGCAAAAATCCTTTTGCCACAAGTCGAGCCTTATGCTTGACTATCTCACCTTTAGGATTCGCTTTCACCTTATAGACCCATTTCACACTGAGTGGCTTCTTCCTTTCTGGCAAGTCGACCAACTCCCAAGTATTGTTCTTCTCAATCGATTCCAGTTCTTCCTTCATAGCACATACCCACTTTGGATCACTTAGTGCCTCCTCCGCACTCAAGGGTTTGGATTCGGTCATAAGTGCAAAGTGTATGAGATCGCCATCCTTATTGATCTCATTATCATGGAATACTTCACAATCTTGGAGCCTTTGAGGCAATCCCCTTTGCCTAGTTGGTCTCTTGTTGTTTTCTGCGTTTTCGGCATTTCCGGACATTGAAGGTGGCTGCTGCATAGCCTCTGTTGTTTCCTGAAAAACTGCATTTTCAACTGGAAACCGATTTCCATTATCTAGGAAACCGGTTTCTTCTTCAAAAATCCCAGTTTCAGGTTCAGCAGAAACAGGGGGAAATCGGTTTCCTGTTTCTGGGAAACCGATTTCTGCTACTGAAATCTGACTTTTCTTGCTATCAAACAGCCTCAACCCATCGATTACGACATCTCGACTTATCACAATCTTCTTGCTACTGACATCAAACAATTTGTAGCCTCCAGTAGGGTGGTAACCAACAAGTAACATCATCTCACCCTTGTCATCCAACTTTCTTCGAAGTTGACCCGGAATGTGTCGAAATGCAATCGAACTGAAAACTCTCAAATGACTTAAGCTTGGTTTGTGACCAGACCATACCTCTTCTGGTGTCACCTTGTCAAGCTTCTTTATAGGGAACCTATTCAACAAATAGGCGGCGGTTGAAACGGCTTCACCCCACAATTCTTTCGACAAGTTCTTGCTTCTTAGCATACAACAGACCATGTTCATTATCGATCGATTTTTCCTCTTGGCAATACCATTTTGCTGAGGCGTATAAGGTGGCACAATTTCACGCACTATACCCTCATCATCACAATAATTCTCAAACTCATTTGAGGTATACTCACCTCCACCATCGGTCTTGAGAATTTTCAACTTGTGACCATATTGCCACTCCGCCATGGATTTGAAACGCTTGAATACATCAAATACCTAATCCTTTCTCTTGATGAGATAAATCCACAACTTTCTACTAAAATCATCAATGAACGTCACAAAGTACCTATTTCCTCCATACGAATTGACTTGCATCGGTCCGCAAACATCCGAATACACCACCTCAAGGTGGCACTTGGTCCTATGACCTGCATCCTTGCTAAATGCAGCCTTATGTTTCTTTCCTTGAACATATTCATCACACAACTCAGCTGGAATTATAATCTTTGGCAGCCCGGTCACCATATCGTACCTTTGCAACATGTCAAGGTCTCGAAAATTGAGGTGCCCAAGACGGTAATGCCATAACCACTCTTCACGACTTGCCTCTGTAGCTAAACACATATGCTTCATCACTTTCAAAGCTATCTTGAAAGTTCTATTGGAAGCCATTGGTGCTTTAAGGACCAAAACTCCATTTCGGTCAAAAACGCGCAAAATCTTATTTTCCAATCGGATAGTGTAATCTTTCTCAATCAATTGGCCAATACTCAAGAGGTTACACTTAATCCCAGGAATATACAAGAGATCTTTGATCAAGGAATGCCCATCATCCCTCTTCATGATCAAAACATCACCTACTCCTTCAGCCTCCAAAGTCGTATCATCGGAAAATTTCACTTTGTTCTTGGTGGCTTGATTGATCTTGACAAACCAATATCTTCTACCCGTCATATGTGTTGAACAACCGGAATCCAAGTACCACTCATCACTTGCTTGGGTTCCATCTCGAACCAATACCATTGTGCTTCGTTCCAGACACTTTTCGACACACTTTTGCATCAAACTGTCATTGTTGGCCAGCAACTTTCCTCTATTGGAGTTGTTGTCCAGCCCCTCCTTGACACCATAATTCTCCTTCGTGATCATTACAAGAAGCATATCATCTTCCTCCGCATCTTGCCTTGCAACCCTTGCCTCATCACCATGCTTTTCCTTGGGTTTTGTAACACATTCATTTGCAAAATGCCCAAACTTTTGACAATTATAGCACTCCACACCACTCTTGTCAATCTTCTTTCTATAGTTGCGATGACCACCACCTTGCTTGGAGCTGCCCTCTTCTCTTTGACTTGATGAAGCCCTTGAATTTTATAGATCCTTGCCACCAAAGTTAGGCTTCCCTCTCGGATTCCATTTCCCTTTTGGACGCTTGTTCTTGTCATTGAACCGTGCTTGCAAAGCCACTTCCGCCTTGGCCTTGTCATTACTTCTTTCACCCATTCTTTGCTCATGAGCTTCAAGGGAACTTTGAAGCTTATTCTTGGTCAATGTTGAAAGATCCTTTGATTCCTCTAGAGCCACTACGATGTTGTTGAATCTTGGCGTTAAAGAACGCAAGATCTTGGGCACACCATTCTTTTCCTCTAGGGATTCACCACAAGCCTTGATTTGGTTCACTAATTGCGTTATGCGCGTCACATAGTCGCATATCGACTCCTTCTCCTCCATTTGCATTAACTCGAATTGGAGCTTTTGAGTTTGTAACCTCACAACTTTGGCTTTATCAGCCCCAACATATGTCTTTTGAAGGATTTCCCATGCTTGTTTTGCGGATTCACAATCACCCACCTTTTCGAAGTTGTCGGCATCGACACAAGAATGAATCAAGAAGAGTGCTTTGTAATCTTTCTTCTTCTCTTCTTGATTTGTAGATTGTTGAGCAGCAGTAGCTTCTACCCCAAGTGGTGTAACATCATTGTTGATGATATCAAGAACATCTTGATACCCAAACAATACCTTTATTTGCTTTGCCCACTTGTCATAGTTCTTCGAATCGAGAATTGGGAGATTGGAAGGGATTCGATCGTTGGAAACGGTAGCCATGTTTGCAGCAGATAATTGGATCAGAACCAAGGCTCTTGATGCCAAATGTTAGAACACAAAATAATGGAGGATGGATAAAAATGGTGAAAAGGGAAATGGGGAAGATGAGGATGAAATTGAGAGAGAGAGAGAGAGAGAGAGAGAGAGAGAGAGAGAGAGAGAGAGAGAGAGAGAGAGAGAGAGAGAGAGAGAGAGAGAGAGAATTGAGGAGAATTGAGAAACTTCAATCACAATGGTATATTAGTTGTTACACACTACAATATATTCCCTTATATAGTGCTAAACATGTAACAAACAAAAAAAAAACAAACTAACTGTTACAACTGTCAAAACTGAAATGCAACCTTCAAACAGCTTATCCATTTAAGTTGTTTCTTCAAACCAGCTTCTGAGCTTTATTCCCTTGCATTTATCTTACTCAAACATCAACAATATTATGCAAAAAATGTTCGAGAAAGTGTATTCGTGCTTGAAATTTAATGTTTGAATGTAGAAAAATTGGATAAAAATATCCATAAGTAAAATGCATAATTGCTTGAGAGGATAAATTGAATGAAGAAAGAAAACAACAAAAACAATTTAATAAAATGTGTTTGAATTGACCTAAAGGTGACACGTAGATTCATACATTTTTCACAAATCCTTTTATCTCTATAACTTAGATGTTTGAATTTTGTAGAGAATAATAATGAAAAATGTGAAACCTTGCTACGGAGATCAAATTGGCTTTAATACATGTACATGAATAACCGTCGGCAACAATCAACTCTCCAACATTCGACACGTACATTATTATGTGGCATTTTGTCCTCTACTTTACTTCCACGTGTCCAACTTTTGAACTGCTGCAAAATTGTTATTTCTGTCAAAAAATATCTTTAGGTCTTCCAACTTCCTTTGTCGAGAATCCTCCCTGTCGAACCTTGTGACTTTGGTTTTGAAAACATGATTTAGCTAGTATGTACCTAGCATGTATAATTATCTCACCTTCATTCTTGTTGAACATATTGAGTCGAAAATCTCAGGCTAACAAGTATCTTAGTCATGTTGGTTTAGGAACCTTATTTTGGAACTACATTACTTTGTCTTGAAGGTCACGTTAGTCTATTGTGATAATGTAAGCTCCATGTATCTCTCCAGCAATCTCGTTCAACATCAACACACTAAACACATTGAGATGAATATTCACATTGTGCGTGAGGAAGTTACATTATGGTCGATTTTGTGTGTTACATGTCCCTTCACAATATCAAATAGCCAACATCTTCACTAAGATCCTTCCACGACAACTCTTTAATTACTGATTTTCGAGTTAATCTCAACATTTAACAACCTCTAGTTTTGATTACGTACAAAAATATATTAGAATATGTAAATGTATTTTATATTTAATATATAGTTATTTTTGGTTATTTAGCAAATCAATCTCATTAATTGAGAGATTTGTATACAATTTAGTAACTTATTAATATCGAAAATACTCTTATATAATGATGCAATGAAATATGGCAAACCAAATATTTTCTTACCTATTCCCTAAACATTGAATTTAAAAATATTCTTTTATTGAAAAATATGGACAAGATGATTTTTCAACCATCCGATTTTGAAAGATTTTGATCTCGACCTAACCTCACTTCATGTGAAGAAATATATATATGGTTTAAGAATTGACCCAAGAAAAAGAATAAATTAAATATGAGATATTACCATCTTTTCGTTGCAATATTTAGATATGATTTTTAGTTGTAAAAGTCATATCTAAATATCTATATATATATATATATATATATATATATATATATATATATATATATATATATATATATATATATATATATATATATATATATATATATATATATATATATATATATATATATATATATATATATATATATATATATATATATATATATATATACCTTTTACAACTAAAAGTCATATCTAAATATTGCAACGAAAGGATGGTAATATCTCATGATCTGACCTGATCAGAAGGGGATCGTTGGCTGGCCACGCTCTGTTGGACTGCTACCTGTTCACCCGTGATGAGGAGGAGAAGGGGGGGGGGGGGGTGTACCTGCAAGACACTCCGATGTCAAAGTAAGTACGGGCAGAGTGGTCACAAGCACAGAAAGAGGGTAAGAAGTGAATTACCTGAACCTCTTGTGGAAGAGGGTATTTATAGAGAGACCCCGGCGTTGGGCCAACGGTCACTTGTGTTGGGCTGGATTGCCAGACCCAACCCAGGTGACTGCTAGGGCTTATGTGGCGTAGTGAAGACCAGAACGTGGTCTTCGCCCTAGTCCAACTGTCCCTTGATCTCCGGAAAGTGGGTTTGACCTGCTCTTTCGGAGGTGGGCAGTTGGTTGGTGACGTGTCCCCGCAGAGGGGAGCACGTGGAGAACGTGCGCATGGCACGTTGCTCTTCCCGCGGAGGGGAGCTCGTGAGGTTCCCCGGAGGTATGCCGTTCTCCCCGCGGAGTGGAGCACCCAGGGCGTGGGAGAGATGCGTTGTCCTGCCCGTCGGTATGGGGATTCTGCCCGCGGAGCTGTCTTGTTCGACGAGGGGACGACGACTGGCAAATGTCTTCCCGCGAAGATGAGGTCGCAGGGGCGTCTTGAGGCACGCTGTCCTCCTTGGTGGGCGCGGTCTCTGCTCGTCGAGGGTTCACGTGCCCGGTCATCTCATAAAACCCATACTGGACTTTATTCCGTATACTATTGGGCTGCGCCGCGAGGCGAGGCCGGGGCCCAGATCAGAACATCTCCTATCTAATTTATTCTTTTTCTTGGGTCAATTCTTAAACCATATATATATATCTCATATCTATATATATATACACACACACACACACACACACACACACACACATATATATATATATATATATATATATATATATATATATATATATATATATATATATATATATATATATATATATATATATATATATATATATATATATATATATATATATATATATTAAAATGATATATTAACATTATATTATCATATTTTAAAAAAAATTAAATATATATTAAAACTATAAATAGTCTGCAAATTTTATTTTCTAAAACCTTTTAAAATAAACTTAAATAATTTTTTTTTAATATAGGAGATTTTAAGCCTCACAAATAAAAGTGGAAAAATTAATTAAAAAAACAGGATATATTATAAGCTGTTTTTTTATTATAAAGCTTAACTGTTATTTAATAATATTATAAAATATTTTTATATCATCATTTAATAAAAAATACATCATTCAGTTATAATTTAAGGAAATACATAATTTTAATTGAATAATAGATAGTATAAAATTCATTCATATTATCAGTAAATATTCTATTTTTTTAATAAGTTGTTTCTCTTTTTAAATAACAATTATACATTGTTTCTTAAGAACTTCTAAATCATATTATTTAATTTGTAAGTTAATATTTTTGGGGGGAGTTTACAAATCAAACTATAGACTACTTTCCACAATTGAATTACATTTTTCCCTAATCTTTATATACTCCGTACACATATATACTCAAAAAGGCTAACTAAACATCAAGAATATAAAAATACAGTTATTAATATTAAATACCGGCCGTAAAATATAGTTTTGAATAGTGTTACTTTTTTTCCTTCATAAACACGTGCATATAACTGTATTTAATTAATATAACACTCTAATAATCCAAACATATTTTTCATTCATTGTATTATATATAATTTTATATGTTGAACTGTTTTTTTCACCATTTAATCTACGGGGCTATGATGTGACATGATTTCTACATTTGTAATGTGTATCACGAGGGTGAAAACTTTTGCTGCATATCTTAAAATATGTACCCAGTGGATATATATATATATATATATATATATATATATATATATATATATATATATATATATATATATATATATATATATATATATATATATATATATATATATATATATATATATATATATATATATATATATATATATATATATATATATATATATATATATATATATATATATATATATATATATATATATATATATATATATATATATATATATATATATATATATATATATATATATATATATATATATATATATATATATATATATATATATATATATATATATATATATATATATATATATATATATAAACCAACTTGTTCTATATGTAGTAAGCAAGAAAGTAACACTAAATTAAATAAAGACATATATAGCATAGGTGGTGATAGGTAATCATCGAATGGTACAAGTATTGGAAAATCTATTTTTTATTTTTATTTTTAGTGGATTATTACTTTAGTTAATTGTTTATTAGAGCCGTAATTCATATAGTTGGAGAACTTTTTTCATTAAATATTTTATCTGATTTTAATTAAATTTAAACATTCAAAACATGTTCAGAATTTTAATTTGTTTAAGTTCTAGAGCATCTTTAATGGAGTAAATTAAATGGGTAAACTAAAATATTTTTTATGGGTTCAAAGTGATTTGTAGAATTTAAAATATTTATAGTTGATTTGAGTTGTTTTTACTTTAATGATAGTTGCTTGTAAAAAACCAAAATTTTATCCCACATTTTATATTTTTTATATTTTTTAATGATGGTTGTTTGAAAAAAATACATAGCCGTTAAATTAGAGTTGTTATTGATATTTTAATAATATAAAATAATAATCAGAGTCATTGAAATTTGATAGTATGCGTTGGTTATATAGTTGCCGAAAATTAATTGTTAGTTCACTTACTGTTATGTCATTTTTATTCCAATGCAAATTATTTATAACTACCGTTATTATTAAAAAATTTAATACTACAGAACTTGCACTAAAGATGCTTAGTAGTGTTTATAATTGTTGGGCTTAGAATTTTAAAGCCTGTTTACTTTATTGGGCCATCATGTGTATTTTTTCTTTTTCATGGCACTTTTTGTATGTATTTTCTTTATGGGTTTTTCTGTAAATATTTGATTACAAAGGACGTTTTTGGCGGATGAATGAGGTTCTATAAATTTAAAACATATCGGATCAGAAGAAAGATGTTGGTTTTGCCATTTCAATGTTTTTTTTAAGGTTGTCATTTTTCTAATCATAATTCTTAATGCTCAAAACTGTGGTGTATTCGGAGGTTAACTCATTCATGTTTATGGCTTTTAAATCCTAAACCATAGATATATAATTTTTCTAATACGGTATAATTTTGATTATTTGATTGACTTTTGAAAATGCTTCACTAATGTAACTATTTTTTTAGGATGTCCAACAAATTAAAGGATGTTTTAAAGTCTATCTTAGGCTATCACATGATAAGCTAAGAAGACATGAGATGAGAACATAATCAAATTATACAATAAAGTTCAACAACTCATGTCTAATATTCTCTATAAATTTGGTTTTGAGTGTCTTCAAGAAGTTTCTCAATTTTTTCAATTTATTTTGTCAATTTGTGTCTAATTATATGACAACAATTATTAAATGAAACTGATTTTTTTTTTTGGAAAATCAAAGTATACAATTTTATTTTTCATTTTAAATTGTTTTTATTTTGGATATTTTGGATTCGTTATCAATGTCTTTGTCAATGCTTTTAGAATTCATATTGATATTTTTAATTGAACTCTAATCTCGACAGAAATAGTTTTATGTTTCGACAAGAGTTGTATATGTTGTAGTCGAAATCTATTTAAGCATACAAGAATTAAAGATGTGTGTGTTGTAGTTGAAACTTGTTCTAACATGCAATTGTATAAGTTAGTTTGTTGGTTAAATTAGCTTATTGGTTAAGTTAGCTTATTGGTTAAGTTAGCTTATAGTCTATAAATAAACCACTTTCTCAAGTTGTTGAAAGGGAGTTAAGCATTGGTTGTTTCATTCACTTGTAACCTTTTGCCCTAATTGAGAAAGTGAATAGAAAAAATGATTTTAACCAATTGTTGTTCTCCTTCTTCCCTCTTTTCTCTCTCTCTCTCTCTCTCTCTTTTGTAAACCTAAAAAGGATTTCTTGTGCTTGTTCAAGCAATTCAATCTTTCTCAAAGTTTTATTCTTTTCTGTTGCGATGTTTGTCACAAAAAACTAGTGCGGTGAGCGTGGATAAGATGTTGTCAACGAAGTATAAGATTGAGAAATTCATAAGTGTGAATGATTTTGGTTTTTGGCGCTTGAAGATGCAAACCCTGCTAGTTCAGTAAGGTTTGTTAGAAGTGTTGAGAGGATTAAAGAAGATGGATGCTTCCCTAATAGTGAAAGAGAAAACGACGATGATAGAGAAATCTCACAATGCCATTATATTGAGCCTTGTTGATAAGGTTCTTCGATAAATCTCCAAGGAGAAGACGACAGTAGGTGTGTGGAGCAAACTTGAAGGATTGTACATGACTAAATCTCTAGAAAATTATATGTACCTGAAGCAGACTTTGTATTCATTCAAGATGAGTGAAGATAGAGACTTGACGGAGCAGTTGGATACGTTCAACAAGATGATTCTTGATTTGGAGAATGTCGAGGTTAGTATCTATGATGAAGATCAAGTGCTATTTATTGATGAAGGACAAACTGATTATAGATGAAGAACAAGATGAGTATCGATGAAGAACGAGTTGAATATTAATGTGTTTTTTATCTTAGTCTCATGCTTATTTCAAAGAAACTCTCTTGTATGGAAGAGATTCTCAGACCTTTGAAGAAGATCAATTAGCCTTATACTCTAAGGATTTGAACAAACAAAAGGAGTACAAGCCATCGTCTGTTAGTGAAGGTTTGTCCGTTAAATGGAAATTCTTGAAGAACAATGCTAAATTTGAGAAGAAGAAGGGTAAAGGTCATCATAAATCTTATGGTGGTGATGCTCCTTGAATTAGGTATTACCACTGTAAGAAGGAGGGTCACATAAAAAAAGTATGCCTTGAACGCCTAAATAATCATTGAGGTAAGGATAATGGCAATGCAACTATTGTTCAAGATGATTTTGATTCATCTAATGTCTTGGTAGTTTCGAGCAGCAATTCTTGCAAGAAATGGATCATGGATTCAGGTTGCACTTGACACATGACTCCAAACAAATACATGTTTGAGGAATTATGTGATCAAGATGGTGGATCAGTGTTGTTGGAAAATAATAAAGCCTACAAAATTGCAGGTATTAGATTTATGAGATTCAACCTCCATGTTGAGTAAATAAAGTTATTGATTGGTGTCAGGTATGTACATGACCTTAAGATAAATTTGGTTTCCCTTGGTTAATTCGACAAGAAAGGATATGTGTTCAATGGATAACAAGGTACCTTGAGAACATGAAGGAGTCGAAGGAAGTCTTGAGAGACATGAAGAAACCAGAATTTTATACCCTTGAGGCTGAGGTTGTAAGTGGATCAGTTGATTTTCCTCCACAAAACTTGTGTCAAATATAGAACTGTGGCACATAAGTTTGAGTCATGTCAGTGAAAAGGGTCTTGTTGATATGAAAGACCTCGAAGAAGCGAATGTGATTCTTGGAATCAAGATCACTATATCAGAAAAAGGAATTTCTTTGGATTAATTTCATTATATAGAGAAGATCTTAAAGAAATATAATTACTTTGACTATAAACCCGCTTGAACATCGTACGATCCAAGTGTAAAATTGTTTAAGAACACTGGTGATAGTGTCATACAAGCGGAATATGTGAGCATCATTGGCAGTCTTAGGTATGCCACTGATTGTACTAGACCCGACATTGGATATGTCATAGAATTATTGTGTAGGTTTACTAGTAGATCGAGTAATGAGCATTGGAAAGCTATTTAGAGAGTCATGTGGTACCTTAAAAGGACTGCGAGTCTCGGTTTACATTATCAGATATTTTCTACTGTACTTGAAACATACAATGATATTGCTTGGAATACCTTATCAGATGATTCCAAAGAAACTAGTGGCTATGTATTTAGTATAGCTGGAGGAATTGTATCTTGGAAATAAAAGAAACGAACTATCTTGGCTCAGTCCACGATAGAGCCTAAGATGATAGAATTAACAACTGCTAGTGAAGAAGTAAGTTGGTTAAGATGTTTGCTAGTTGAGATTCCTTTGTGGGAAAAATCTATGCCGGTTGTGTTGACCCACTGCGATAGTACCACAACTATTGCAAAAATTAAGAACAATTATTATAAAGGTAAAAGAAGTCAAAGTAGAAGAAAATCACAATAATGTTAGAGATTGTATCTCTAAAAGAGCCATGAGAATATAGCATGTATGCACTGATGAAAATTTAGCAAATCGTTTGACGAAAGTATTAACTAGAGAGAAAGTCCATAATACATCAAAGAAGATGAGACCAATGCCTATAGAGGAATGAGCTGCTGATGATGGTAATCTGACCTAAATGACTGGATATCCCAAAAAATAGGTTCAATGGGTAATAATAAGTTGTGAGTAATATTAGATGATCATGCGAGTATATATAAATAAGTAAAACATGAATCCTGAAGCAATAAGAGGATGAAATAATAGAAACTCTTAATGAGATCTATACTCTGTATGAGGGAGTACCTAGACTACAGTAGTACTCTTGATAGATTCATCTATGTGATAGTGGATCTTAGGCTAGTTCCTATGAAATTTCGAGACATAATTCCTAGAGCCTTGACTAAATCGGGATATGTAACATCCCACATTTTCTCCAAGATGTTATCTAAAATTTCGAGTAAAAACGCGGCTGTTTTTTTTAATATAAAATTATAAAATGATTCAATCATGACAATAACAAAATAGAATTTCAAGAAATGTAGATTTAATAAAATTGAGTAATGGTTTGAAAGTTCCTAGCGGAAGAACATCCATATCCACACTTCTAAATGAATTCAGATGCTAAATTAAATGAAGTAAAATAGTGTATCACTACGAAAAATCATTAAATAAAGTTTCAAATTTGCAAAAACCTTGTTTTCCTCGTACACGCTTCAAGCAACACATTTACTCATGTCCTTCACCTTTAGTATCTAAAATGTTAATTGTAAAGGTCAAATTTCATATCCATATTGAATCATATTCACCATAAGATGATATCAGAAAACAATAACGAAATTCACCCATAAAATATAATGAATCTTTTATATAATTGCTTATTTTATATGGAATGAAATGTGACTAACACCACTATATGAGACACAAATGATCCGGATAAATGAACTTATTCCAATGGGAAAACTGCCACACAGACTCCTGTCACAGAAGCCCGAAAAGCATCAACTTTTCACAAAGACTCCTGCCACAAAGGCCCGAAAGCGTCGAATTTACCATAACGACATAAGACAATGACTATATTAATAAATCTTATATAATGCATGACTCAAGAATAGTACAATATCAAAATAAGCTTCAGTAACTAGTCTCATATACCCTTCTTAATCTATTTATATTTATCAACCAACCAAGTCATAGGTCATCCATGTATTGATTTTCTATTATTCACTCTGTTGTGAATCAGATACCTTTAAACAAAGTATAAACAATTTCTTCCTTATCAAGAAACACACAAGGGTTTAGGTTAACAAAGAAAATAAAGTAAAACAACAAGGAACAACAAAGATTAGAACTTGCAATTTTTTTTAAGAAAGCATACCTCTTCATTCTTCTGGGTTGAACATGTTATCTTAACATTGTTCATCACATTCCTCTCCTTCGATACATACTACCACACCAATAGGAATCTTTCCTTTCATTTTGACAAAACATACCTGCTATCATATAACATGCTCCCACATCTCACATATAGAATTCACTTGTTTTTCCACTGAAAAATTGATAAACCAACTGGACCTTTCATTTTGAAAAAGACCACTAGCTAATCTTTCTATTTCTTCAAAAGCAATGTGATTTTTTTTGTTCCATTGTTTTCACTGTTACCTCTGTCATATGCACCCTCACACATCAGTTATTTTCCATACATAACTCCCTCTATAGATGAATTCACATGTCGCCAATAAATCAAATTCCACTGAAACATTGCTACAGTAATTTTTTTAATGTTTTTTTTTATTTTTATTTGACATTTCTCTTATTGTTTTGATTAAGTATTGTTATATATATATATATATATATATATATATATATATATATATATATATATATATATATATATATATATATATATATATATATATATATATATATATATATATATATATATATATATATATATATATATATATATATATATATATATATATATATTAAATTTTATATTGTTTGTTAAGTGATGATGAGTCCAGAAGATAAATGTGCCAAGAAGTATCAGAGTCTTCAGAGTCAGAAGTTGTCTTTACTTAAATCTTTTTAGAATGATTCTGTCAGAGTCAGAAGCTTGATTATCATAATAGAACATACATATGTTTAGAACTCAGAAACTTTGACTGGAAGCAAAGCTTATTTGAGAAGCACACAACTTTCTTTTTCTTCAGAGACATTCAACATTCATCAAAAAAACTAATATTTCTTCAGAAGCAGTCGAAGTAGAGATTATATGCAGAACCAAAATCTTGTTCTAACACATTTTCATCATCACCCACATCAATAATGTCATCAATGTATGGATGCAAGAAACCAGGAAACTGAGACAAGTAAAGATGTCTCGAAGATGCAGTGGACGTTTGACTTTGACCTGACATACTAGAAGGTTGACTTCCTGTTGGTTCTGTGCTTGATCTCTTTGTAGTATGACTCCTCTACGAGCCCTCACTATACTCCCACTGTGATGGATCACAATGTACATCACTCTCTTCACCCTTTCTAATCTTCTCAACTCCCCACTTTGTACTTCATCGATGGTGGACACATAGAAGTTATGGATGGATGTGTTAGTTCTAGAACCTTTTTCTTCAACACCCTTTGGCCTACAATATCCAAAGAATTGAAATATGACTTCAACTCTTCACACTCAGCCTCTAATTCTAGCGTTGTGCTACTATCGTCATGGCCGTTAGCATGCTCTTGAATGCGTAATTTCTTCTATAAAACATGAAGTGGTTCTAAAAGAAATGACAAGTCTTGTATTTGGAAACCAGTAAGTTGACACACACAAGGTAACCCATATGTAGTTTTAGTGAAGCAACCACAAATATCCTTGCTTGTACCAAACAAATTTATCCTTTCTAGCTCCTTTTCTATGTGTTGTATACACTGGCTTGAAACAAGGTCGTGCAAGTTGACATAGACTGAAGTGTTATACTGATGCTCAATGTTGACAATACTTTTTTAAAACGACACTCTGATTGAACCTAGCTGCAACTTTAACATGGTGTTCACAACAACTCAACTTTGGCATAAATCTCCCCGACTTATAGTCAACATGTTTGTCAGTCTCCAATGAGCAGACTCTACCCTAAATTACAATAATTAAATTATAATAAACCAACATGATAAATTATGCTTAGTAATAACATCGAAAAGAAGTTTGGTGTACCTGTTTGTTGTTGTGTTCCCTAAATGAGTGAATCTGTTAGTCCAAGCAGCCACAAACCTTTCTTAATAAGGTGTCAACCAAGTTTCATTCACATACTAAACAAACAAAGGAATATCAGTACAAACAGTCTCAAAGTGATTCAAATATGCGAGATACCCAGTTTCTCTATTAGCATACATGATGTTGTTCCATGGATCCATTACATGTTCATTTCTTTCTGATTTAACATATTCCTTACATTTCATGTTAACATTTTTGGTAATATGGAACAAACATAACAAATGTGGTGAATTTAGAAACACAACTTCAATTGCATTCATCAACGCAAGTTCTCGGTTCGTCACAATAACATTCAGTAGAAATTTCTTAGAAGAAAACAAATCTTTGTGCTTCTCAAGGGTCCATGTGAAGTTATCCTCCTTTTCATGTTCCAAATGGGCACACTCAACCGAAAACGTCAACTTTGTTGACGTAACATCAACAATCTCAAGTAGGGCTAACCGGTACTTGTATGTTCACGATTCAAATAATAAAAAATCTAATAAATTAAAGTATGTCAAAATGCTATCAAGGTATGATCAAGATGCACATTACTTATTTGTTTTGTATGTACAATAAAAAATCAATACCAAGTGAAACATATTCAACAACTTCACTGAATTAGGATGTGTTCAGAATATAACATCAACAACATTTGGGTCTTCTCTAATATATCATGGCCATCTAAATCCTTAGATAGTTTATGACTGTGAAGCCCACACCTAACCATCACCTTCCAACCAATACCACTCGACGAAGATCTCGGTCTAAAAGGACATTTCACTTTCATACTATAAATGTCATCTGAAGATTTACTGCTTTCAGATGTATTTTTCATTTTATCATTTCCTCCTCTCTCACAATCCATAATCAATTTATCTTTCCTACCTCGCTGACCATTTGTCGTATCAGAACAAACAGTCACAACTATAATACCGTGTTGCTTGTCAATATGTTGTGTCTAGACTAATACTTCATCTCGGCCCTCAAATATTTGTCGCTTACGTTACATAAAAAGTATAATATCAATATCATATAACGCAACGAAAAATATTAAATTTTAACTTGTTACATAAAAAACATACTTTGTTTGTGGTGAAGAACTGTGCCCAATCACTACACAAATCCGTAGATGACCCTACCGGATCCAGACAGCACAAAGAAAGCATGTTTTGACTTATTGCTCTATTACCAGAAACTTAAGTTGCAGGCGAAATTTCCGAAATTGGTTGGTACCGAAAATTTTAAAATTCTAGGTATTGTTACCAAAAGTCTATGTTACACACCAAATATTTTCAAATTTTTGGTATAAAATACTGGATATTTATAAATTTTCGGTAATGTATACCATATTTTTTAAAATTTTCAGTGTATACACATGAATTTTCAAAATTTGTATAAAAATGCGTACCGAAAATTTTAAACTACTATAAAAAATTTTAAAATCTTAAGTAAAAAATAAATAAAATTTTTGGAAAAAATGGTAAAAAATTTAAGTAAATATTAATAAAGGTATTTTTGGAATATTAGAAATATGGGAGGTTCCCGGTATGGAATGGGAGTGGCAGGTTAATTTCTCTACTTTCCTCCATAATCTCACATTCGGGTCAAATCCTCATCTATAAATAGAGATCTTCTCATCTTAGATTTTTCAATTCAAAATTCCGTATTTCAAATTCTCTCTTCTCTCTCAATTCCATTTTTTCTTAAATTTTTTTTTAATGTTTTTGAGTGGATTCTTTGCGCCATCAAAGACTGGTTTTTGTCAAAAATTACGAGTGGTTTTTTACACCATCATCAATTGATTTTATTAAATAATCCATATTTATATCCAAATCCGGTTATTTAAATAAACCAGTTAATTATTTGAATATAGATATGGATTTAGTTTTAACACCATCAGAGGATATATTTCTATAACGATATCTACTTTACAAGTGGTTATTGTACAGTTGAATTTGACTGTTTTATTCTAGAGCCGTTGTGTAGTTTGATAATTTTTTTCTGATGTTCGAAACCATGAAACAATATTTAACAGAATAATCCAAACACAACAACTATAATCATTTAGAGTAGTGAGAAAATATTTGTGTCCATGAACTAATTGTGTAGAAATTCACCATGTTGAACCTTGAGAAGAATTAGAATCAAAAGTATTTATCCAAACTTTTGAATCATCATTTTGTGTGACATGAAGAGGTCTTCATGTTGAATGATCATGGAAGTTTTTTTTGTTAGTCAAAGGAAAAGGATCCATAAACAAGATTTGAGATCTTACTAGATCAAAAGAATCATTTAGACCAGTGAGAAATTTGATAGAATGAATTAGATCATGTTGCAATCTAGCATTAGTTAAACCAGTTATGCAGACACACTTATGTGGACAGTTGCAATTATGAAAACATTTTGATAATCTTGTTTAGGGGAAGAAATTAAGATTTCTATTGAACAATCATTTGCAAGAACATTTGTTAACATTTTCAAACAGATGTTACAACTGAAACTATGCTTATACTAAGTACAACTTCACACACACACACATCTATAATGCATGCTTCGACCGCGGTTGCGCTACGATTCTTGACATTGCGTGAAACTAAGACTAAATACAGCCGTTGCAGCTGCGGCTGCAATTGTAGTCGCGGTGATGTTAGGAATTAAAACCTTGTAACCATGCAATTTCAAGCCCAAGCTTCTCCTCCTCCTGCATCCCTAGTATTTACAATGCCAAGACTTGCCGACTTCTTAAACGGCTTGCTCAATTGAAATACCGGGTGCCTGCATAACTTGCGCACGCCATTTCTCAATCGCAACCAATGTTCGCTGTCATATTTACGTCGATAACTATAACTACTTTCTAACGGACCACTGTCAAATGTAGAAGTCGCGCTATCAGCTGAAAAAGATTTGAATACCTCGTCACGATTTCTCTTTTCCTCGGAGCTTCGGAGTTTCTCTACACTCCATTCTATTCTTCCTAAGGTAGAAGTCCTTGAGAATTTTCTTTTGGTAGTTGATGCCTTTTTGTCACAATCATCCTCGGTTAGTTCACACGATGATTCCTCGCGGTTGAAGTTGAAGGGAGGAAACTCATCTTTGCAGGAGGTGAAATCCATGCTATTTGAAAGCAATCTTGAATTTGAAATCGATTCGTCTCGTTCTCGAAGTGTCTTCAAAATCAATGTCTTTAAGAAGTTCATAACTTGTACTGCATGAATCAATGCAGTTAAAGGATCTGCCATCTGCATTACAAAAGAAAGTTGGCTTTTAGAGACGGCAAAATTGATTTTAACTTTTTTGGACGTTTTCGAGTAGAATTGACTCTGCCTCCTGAATCGATTCTAACTTGACGTTAGAACTTTGAGTTTTTGCATTTAAAGTTGATTTTTAATCTCGAATTCGTTGTTCCAAGACACTTTTACACGAATTCGTACATAAATTACTTTACTTTCAACTCATTTTTAGTCAGAAACAATTTAACATAATCACTAAAGAATAAGCAAAAATATAAATTTTCTTGAAATGCTATTGTTAACGAACCTGTGTCATATTAGGCGCGAAAACCATAGCTACATTGCGCGCATTCATCTTATTGAACTGCTCATACTCAACAACATCAGCCATCAAATTTATCGCCCAATCGAGAAGAGCGGCTTCTGTGGAAGGAAGTAACTTGACAAGGTTTGTACAATCATCTTCTGTGTTGCATAGCATCACTTGCTCCGATGTGAGGGAATCAAGTACACCAGTTGGAAGCTCTCTAAACCAAGCCTGCAAATTTCAAACTTCAATTAGACAAAATGAACGTCGATGTAGTCATCGAATTAGACATCTCGATAATTACTATTAACTACCTTGATCAATCCCGATAAACAATGAACATCGATTCCGTTTGGAACTACGCCTTTGTTTAACTGATCTCGAACGAACGCTTCTTGGCTATTCTCACCAGTAATACGGAATATTCCTTCTGCCTTCGTCCACCGAAAACACGAAATTAGACCTTAAAATTCGTATGTAAGTAACGTCGATTCAAACGAACTTAACAACTAATCCAACACAAATAAAACATACCTGAAGACCTCCCTCGGAGTACAATTGCTTTTGCATCCTCAGCAGAATTGTTGGGACACTATTCCCTCTGTCATCATATGAACACTGCATTGACTTGGCAGAAACTCCAAATACCTTCACACTGCATGATTTTAAGACAGTATTAGAACAAAAACACAGAAAACCTTAAAGTAATGAAAACCTTACATTGTACTGAGATTTACATTGCTTCTAAATGACACACACTCTCATCAAGGTTTTAAAAAACGGTCTTATATAGGAAAAACGGCCGTGACAAAACAGTATCTGAAAGTACCGATCCCGTTCTCCACCGTTGTTCTTATGATAAAGAACAAATTATTGTTAATTCACATCGCAACAAACGCAATCAGTGTCGCAACATTTGTACCCACCAAAATTGCGAAAACCTTTAACCGTTATTTAAAACCTTGCTCTCATCAAAATATCCAAGCAAAATTGAACAAAACATAAATTAGAAAATCTACACAAAATCTAAAGCAAAACATAATTTAAGAATCCAAACAAAACTGAACAAAACATAAATTTCATGTTCTATGAACAATATAGATATACAAAATTGACCTTGCGCTAGGTACTCTTGTAGGAACTTCTGGTTGAAACTCAGAAGGCAAACCAAGGAAGCCATTGAACCTATCAAAAGTAACATGTGACACGTGTCTAACTTCTGTTGGCCAGCTGATATCTAAGGAAGAAACATCCTCTCTTTCCACACTGCAAGTAACAAGCGATTTCTTAAGAGCAGCAACAACAATATCCAATATTGCAAACTGGTTTTGATGATTGTTGTTGGATCCTTTCGTGAAATGTCTCGAAACATTGTTGCTTGAGTACTTCTCCTCCTCCTCCTCATCATCATCATCATCATCATTGTCATCATCACTTTCCAATTCTTCTTCTTTTTCTTCTTTCTCCTTTCCTTGTTGAGCAACAGTGTTGAACTCAGATACGCTGAAACCTGCTACACCGCATGATTTGGATCGAAAAAGGCGAGTCATTTGCGTTAATTACCAAGAAAGAAATAAAGGGTTGGTTCTAAATAAAGCTGAAAGGATCTGAATGTGAAGTGGTTTTGGTTAAGTAAAGGGTGTGGTGAAAAATGGAAGAAGAAGAAAAAGAGAGAAGAGAAAGAAAAAGGATGAGTTTGGTTGAGAGGGAAATTATGAACGACAATTGGATTGGGAAGGTAAGTAAGGTGGTGAGATTGATGGTGACATGAAACATTGTTGTTGGTTTTCTTTTTGTTTTTGTTAGGATCATGTTGGTTGGAATAATTAAGAAAAGTGAAGTAAAAGGTAAATGACTTAGAAAAAAAATCAATTTTTATAAATGATTTTATCATAAAAATAAGTGATTAAGTACATACTCTGTGCACATGTGTAAGGTTCTTTGATGCTGAACATGGTTTTAATGGTTTTAATGGCTTCTACACTAGATCCAATACCTGTGAACTTTTTTGTGAATATAAAAAAAAGCAGGTAAATAAGTGAGTTTGGTGGCTCGTGATGAGAGAGTGAAGACAAAAAAGAGACAGAGGAAGAGGACATGAGAGTGTGTGTATTTTTGTGAGGTTCCTAGTGACATGTTTTAAGGCTACTAGATATGTGTTCCCATCACACATGACATATTATGCTTAGGAGTCAGATTTCTGTGCATGAATGGGAGGGTTCTATTTTTTGACTCCATCGTTGTTACAGTTACTGTATTTGTTATTGATGATGTAGAGAAAATAAAGGTCCAAAAGTGTGATATCACTTAGTTCTATATGCAAAGTTGTTATAGATGGAAAGTGACTCATAATTTAGTGTGACTAACTAGCACTTGGAAAATAGTTGTGAACTCTACCAATAGTTGAAGGTGTTCTTAGGAAGTAAAAGTTCATCTTAGGGTTTTTTTCCTTCTTCATGTTTTTGTTGAATCAATGTCGATCAAATTATTTTGTTGAATCAGTGTCTATTAAATTAAATTGAGTCTGCTCCATCTTAGTTTCTAAGTCTTGAATTTCCATATCTTTTCACCTCATACTCATACGAGTCTCATAAAAAATAAGAGTATCACTTATGATAAATTTTGATCCTCTAAGTTTCATTGGTCACAAATTGTATCTCTTTACACTTTAAGGATAAAATATAAAAACACCATTCATAACCCTATCATGAAGCATGTCTGATTTGATATGTGCAAACTCCAAAGCTCTAAAAATCTTCAAATTAAAGGGGCTTACTATTTTTCCACTCTTAACTTCCATTTGTATCTTAAAACCTATTTCTGTGGATGTACATGTGTTGATCAAATAAGCTCCAGTAGCAACAAATTCACACTAAAAACTCTTAATCATCTCTCAATTACACACAACTTATCCCGTACAAAATGGTCATATTCATGTTTTATCTAAGCCATTTTGTTGTAGTGTGCCAACTATGATTCTATGACGTTTTATACCTTGTTTATAGAAAATATCATTAAACTGCTTTGAAACATACTTCATGCCATTGTTATTTCAGTTTATTTCCTAATTGATTTCTTATAATTATATCTCAAAACTTAAACTTTTTCAAATGTATCACTTTTATATTTCAAATTGCAAACGCATACATTTTAAAAAAAAACATCAATTATAGTGAGAAATATAAATCAACCATGTGCGTTGCCACACATGCCGAACCTCAAAGATCCAAGTAAATATACTCAAAGAGTCTACTATAATTATATATACTACTCTCAAACTTCACTCTATATTGTTGGTCTATTATGCAATGATCACAAAATTCTAATTTGTTTAGTTTCTCACTTCCTAGCAACCCTTACTTAGCTAGTTCATCCAAACATCTTTCATTAACATGTCATAATATTGAATTCCGTAGTTTGGTTTTATTATGAAATCATTGACTAGCTAATGATAATAATAGTGGAATTATACAAATCACACATTTTAGAACCCTTAGAAAATATCAATGTACCATGGAAAACTTTCAACATTCCATGTTCAATTCTAGTGCAAAAGTTTTTGCTAAGTTCGAGAACATATCTCATGTTGCATACAAGGAAATCACATTTATCATACATCTTGAGTCAAACATCTCCAACATCATGAACCTTACATGTCTTATTATTATCAAGTGAACATCTCTACCTTTTTTAGCTCTACAGTATCAAAGTATTCCTTCCTTTGAAACATTTGATAATATAATCTTGAATCCATGATCTACCTCATTTTCATATCCAAACTTGTTACCACTACCTCATTGACACACTTATAACCATCCTCATTTGAGGCAACCACAATCTGAATAGAATAACACCCTTACTTCATCTCTCTAAACAATCCTTCTTAAAGTGACAACTTTTATGACAAGAAAAACACTTGTACTTTGAATTATTAAACCCATTAGATTTGGACTTAAATCTAGATTTTCTCCAATTTTGGTTTCCCATACTCTCACAACTCTCTCTTAAAATATTTACATATTCTCCACTATTCTCAACCTTTAACTCTTTCATATTGAATAACTCCTTCGTTATTATAGCCAATAGAAAATCCCCAAAGGTGATAATGTCTTCATTACCATAAATATTTGCATACTTAAAAGACTAACACAGTCTAGTTAATGAGCTTAACAATAGTAGAATATTTTCTTCATCATCATGATCATTAAGTTTCACCTCGATATTTTGCAACTCATTAATAACTTTTTGAATTATTCTCAATTTATCCATTATGGATTTGTTCTCTACCATCCGAAATGACTAGAGTTGGTGTTTCATACATAACTTATGAGCCAATGACTTCGCCATATACAATTATTCAAGCTTCATCCATATTTTTGCCATAATTTTCTCTCTTGCGGCTTCCCTTAACACTTTATCTTTGAGACACAAGATAATGACACTCTTGACCTTATCTATTATCACAGTCTTCTCCATTTGTGTTAGGCTTTCCAGCATTTGAGATTCGTGTCTCGATGCATATGCACATTTTTGTTAAATTAATATTGTATGTATATTAATTTCCACAATCCAAAACTGTTGTATATGAAAAATTACCAATACTAAATAGTCTCAAGAAATTTTAATCGGTCAACTAGTGCAAAGCAACCATAACTCCAAGAATAACATAAAATATGAGAATCAACACACATACAATTTTTTATTCCGTTCAATCCAAAATGACCTACTTCGGAGAAGAGGGGAGCTCTTTGATCCACTACTGAAGAAGTATCTTTAACAAGAAATTACAAATGATCTAAAAGAAAATAGTTCTCCAAGTTCTTAAGAACATTTTCTATTTCTACTCAGTTTGTGACCCAATCTCTCATTTTTTTCAATATATTAATCACACAATCCTGTGGTGTTTAGAAATGTTTTTCAACCATTAAATACCTCTAAAGATTTTTCAGTTCTTAACAAACTTCATAAGAATTCTTATATTTGGCTGCCTAGAAAAAATATCTTCTTAAAAAATAACATAAAAAATCTTAAATATGACACTTGTTGTGAGACGAAGCGTCTCGCATCTCTAGTCCAAACATCTTAAGTTTTCTCGAAATTTTTTGTATTTGAGGCAGACCTTAAATCTTCCCGAAAGATTTTCATAGATGCCTCGCGTTCGTTTGTGACAAAATGGAAAAATTGAAGTCTCTAGCTTTCTTGAATCACACTCCACAGATATATTATAGGGAATGCCTTAATTCTCATAAAGTCTTTTTGATCTTACCGAATGATCAGAATCTGAGATGGGCCAAAGACGAACGTCTGTGATGCTGAGTGTGAAGGAGGAGGAAGGGGTGTACCTGCAAGACACTCCGATGCTGAAGTAAGAAAACGAGCAAGAGAGCGAGCGAGTACATAATATATGTGTTTCAAGGTGAGAAACTAGATACCTGACCATCTCAAGTGAGAGGGTTTTTATAATGCCCCCAGCGCTTGGCCATTGGTCCCTATTTTCGGGGCTAGATAACCGTTTCCCGAAGAATAGGTAACTGCCATAAATAGCCGTTTGGACGGGCAGACGTTCCTATAACTAGCCGTTGGCATAGGCTGGGGCGTCGTTACGGGCACAAGCATCTTGGTCTTTGGTCACAACACTTCTCCCCGTCAGTCTTTGCCCGTCAGATTCTGATCATTCAGTAAGATCAATGGCACTGACTGTGGGGATCTTGTTATCCCCGTCTTCTCTCTTTTCGTAGACACAAGACGAAAACAATTCTTCAACTTTCTGATCATGGCTGCCCATAACAACAATCTTGATGCTCATAACTCTGTTTTCCTCCCCATCAGCAAGACTGATGCTGAAGGGGTCTCCACCTCTCATGCCGCCAACGTCCTCCAACAAAGAGACGGAGTCACAGCTTCTCCATCCCCTATTCGTGTCGATCACGAAGAAGCCCCACTTGACCAGCAGCACCTGTCGGTCCCTGTTCCGCCCAACGCCGACTCGACCATGACGGCCCTCCTCAAGGTTCTCAACAAGACCAACCTCCTTATCCTCAACCAGAGCACAAGAATTGAAGCTTCGGAAGAGTCCCGTCGTCCAAGATCCCCTCCACCGAGGAAACCATGGTCATCCGAGAAGAACCGTCGAACGCCTCCAGAACCAGAAACCATGGTCATCCGCAAACACGACCAGATTTCTCCCAAGAGCCAGCAATCTCCGCAGCCCAAGAGGATCCGAAGAAGACACCTGGTAGAGTCTCCATGCTCGCCGCCCAGGTCTAAGGGTCGAGCATAAACCCCGTCTCCACGACGTGGCCACCGTCCTACCTACGGATGTAACGCACGTTCCCCCTCTTGGACCAACAGCAACAGCGACAATGAGCCTCGCGGCCCATTGTCCCTAGAAATCATAGCCATGCACCTCCCAAAGGGACTAGAGAAATCCCCTTCTCTAGGCACATACGACGGAACAACCGACCCTGACGAGTACATTGAGAACATTGATGCGCTGCTCGACTATCGCGGTGTTCGGGGCAACATCAAATGCAGGTTATTCCTGACCACACTCAGGAAAGGAGCCATGACTTGGTACAAAGGACTCCCAGACGACTCCATCACCTCATGGAGGCAACTGGGAAGACTCTTTTCCAGATATTTCACAACATATCGCTGATATTCGAAGACCGAAGCCTCCCTCGAGGCCATCATTCAAGGAAAGGACGAACCTCTGCGAGCCTACATTTAAAGGTTCAATAAGGAGGTCGTCCAAGTATCCACCATTGATGACATGAAGAGATTCCTGCTGGAACGCGAGCTCCATCCCCGCACAAACTTCGCTAAAGCTATAGGCCTTTGGCCCCCTGCAACACTGGATGCTTTCCTCCTCAGAGCTCAGTCGTACATATTGTACGAGGAGAAGGAGGCTGCCAACTCTGCCCGAGAGTGCAGGCACCGGGAGAACGCCCAGTCAAACAGGACCGACGAGCCTTCGACATCCCCCTGATAGTCTCGAGCGAAAAGATTCTCACTGAGTGCGCCAACTCAGAATTTCTCCAGGCAAGGGTCTGGTTCCCAAAGCAGATACCGGTCAAACCTAATACCGACAAGTCCAAATACTGCCAGTTCCATAAGAGCCACGACCATACGACAGAAGATTGCATCCACCTGAAGGATGCCATTGAAATACTCATCAGGGATGGGCACCTGAAACAGTTCGCCAAGCGAAAGGAAGCTCTTCGACTAGACGCCCAAGAGGCCCAGAAGGTCAAAGAAGAAACACCTTCCTCCGGAGAAACTAGCCTGTAGGTCACCATGATCATTTCACGACCTGAAGATTTATGCGTCCCCGAGGGGCTCGCCGTGTAACACCCCAATTCAACCCCTTACAATAAATAATAAAATCAGAGTTTCAAATTTTCATCCAAACATAAATTGAGGTATCACATATTCATTTTCATCACTTTGCATTATAATGCACATCACAAAAATAAAAAGTCGGATATACCGATTCATATCATTAACATCATATAACCATATGAATATTCACAGCACAGCGGATGTATTCACAAAATATACGCATCAACAAGTTATCATCAATACATAAATTCATAAAGTCATAAAATAGTATACATAAACTATCATATCCAAAATAATAACGTCGCCCAAATCCCGAGTGTTACTACTATCAGAGCAGAGCGACTCAAAATAAAGAGACTCGAGCTAATCCACATCATCCTCGCGGATCACCTGCACGTTACCAATATAAAGGCAACGACGAGACAAGTAAAGGGTGAGATACTCCAAAACATATAATTAAAGGCATGATGAAATATATGAATAGTTTGGAATCATAAATGATATAGGATTAATAAGAATATATTAACACATATCCAAATCTCACACACTTTAAATCATCATTTAGTGTATAGAATCAACACTTTAATTTCGTCACATACTCTCCTTAATCATATCAAGACAAGATATAAACTCCATCGCCATAAATTCATATCGTCGCTTTACCGTCATGTTATATTCATCGCATAATCCTCATGAATTTATCACATCATAATCACTTTATGTTTAATATAAAAATGATCACAAAACAAAGTATCATACAACATCACAATTCATCATAAGTCATCAAATAAAACTCAATGCCAAAAGACTAAAAAATAAACATAACCGACTCCATGAGACACGACTATGTTATGCATGTGGTACCCATCGCTTTGTTCATAATTAGGGAAATTTTGCATAAAGCCCATCGTCGCTTTGGCATAAAAGCCCTCGTCGCCAATGCAATGTATGTGACTTGACAACACGACATCACAAACACGACACAACAAAAACATCATCATCGCGCATCAAGATTGGCATAAAGCCCACGTCGCCATACTTATCCACACCAAGATAACATATCATCGCATCGCATATCATCAAGTATTCATTATAAATAAACCGTCGCAAACATCATGTTTAATCACACCACATCATTACCAAATAATTCACTTCATTCCAAACATGGAAAAATAATCAAACATCAATAATCGCCGTAAAAGTCATTCATAATAATCGGCATTAATCATAATTATCAATGTCGCAATCGGATTGTCCATACGCGACTTAAACCGACTAAAACGCAACCCGTTTAGAATTAACCGTAAATTGGCCTATTTCGGGTCACTCCGTTAAAAATTCATAATCTCTAAAAACTAACCTCACCACGACGTTCTACACGTCAAAGTTAGCTAGCACGCCAATTTTCGTCCAATTTGGAGTAACTAGCTCCGTCGCCGAAATTGCCGAAATCGAAAAATCAGAACATAATCGAATTTCAAATTAAATTGGCTAACTTATGTCATATTTATATTTAATTAATATAATTATTTAATATAATAAATAATAGAAATAGAACTTAGCAGAAACTATGTTTCTGCATAAGTTTTACTTACTGATATATATATATATATATATATATATATATATATATATATATATATATATATATATATATATATATATATATATATATATATATATATATATATATATATATATATATATATATATATATATATATATATATATATATATATATTTTTATAAGTTTAATATAATTAGTTTTTCTTTTCTAATTTAATTCTTCTTAATTAATTCAATAACAATCTAACAACAACAATAACACCTAAATCTATTCCTCTAACCTCTATCAAATTCACTCAACACAACTCATAAACCCTAAAAATCAATTTTATCCCAAATCAAAATATACCAAATCAAACTCTAACTATAAGCATTGGAAAATCAAACCCCTTACCTTATATACTTGAAATGATTCTTGATGATTCATCCAACCCAAAACCCAAGCTCTGTGTTCTTGTTCTTCTTCTCTTCTCCAAGACCCTCTAGCTCTCTCTAATGCCTCTAAGTGTGTTTTGTGAGTTATGGCATAAAACAAGGTGTATTTGGTTTTGTTTAGTAGCAAGACATAATTCAAATTACCAACTAGCCCCTCTTAAAATATACTACTCATAACACTAAATAATATTATTAACCTAAATAATTAAAATAACTCCAAATAATTAAGTATCAGTCCGAATAATATTTTACCGAACCGAATGGAATGAAAACCGGACCGAACAAAATAATTACCAGTCTCTCAAAACAAATACCGGACCGAATAAAATAATTACCGGTCCCTCAAAACAAATATCGGACCGAATAAAATAATTACCGGTCCCTCAAAACAAATACCGGACCGAATAAAATAATTACCGGTCCCTCAAAATAATTATCGGACCGAATAAAATAATTACCGGTCCGAATAATACGTCGCCAAATATATTAACAGATATATCGGTTAGTATAAATATTCTCGTCGCAAAATAAACGTCAAACGGTAACTCGAAAATATTAATATAATGTTAAATAAAACGGGGCGTTACAACTCTCCCCCACTTAAAAGAATTTCGTCCTCGAAAATTTACCTAACTCGAAAAGCTCGGGATATGAATCCTGCATCTTGCTTTCCAACTCCCACGTTGCGCTTTCACCAGCTGCTCCTATCCACACAACCTTGACCAAAGATATCTCCTTACCACGAAGGGTCTTTATCTCTCGATCTTCAATCCTCAACGGCATCGTCTCCACCGTAAGATTGTCTCGAACTTGAATATCATCCATCTCAATCACATGTGAAGGATCTGGAACATACTTCCGAAGTTGCGACACATGAAATACGTCGTGCAAGTTCGAAAGATTCGGCGGTAACGCCACTCGATAAGCCACTTTTCCCACTTTACTAGTGATTTGGTAAGGACCAATAAAGCGAGGAGTTAACTTCTTCGATTTCAAAGCTCTTCCAACACCGGTTGTAGGAGTAACTCGTAGAAACACATGATCACCCGATTGAAATTCCAAATCTTTCCTTCTTTTATCATGGTAACTCTTTTGCCTACTTTGCGAAATTCTCATCTTTTCTCTAATCATCTTAACCGCCTCGGTTGTCTCTCTAACCAACTTCGGTCCAAGCACCACACTTTCTCCCGACTCATGCCAACACAAAGGAGTTCTACACCTACGACCATACAAAGCCTCGAAAGGTGCCATTCCAATACTCGAGTGAAAACTGTTGTTATAAGTGAACTCAATCAAAGGAATATAAGTATCCCATGAACCACCGTGTTCAAGAATACAAGCCCGCAACAAATCTTCTAAAGATTGAATTGTTCTCTCCGTCTGACCATCGGTTTGAGGATGATAAGTTTAACTTAACCTCAACTTAGAACCCAAAGTTTCTTGCAAGCTTTTCCAAAAATCTGAAGTGAACCTCGGATCTCTATCCGAAACGATACAAAGAGGAATACCATGTAATCTCACTATCACATGCGTATAAATTTCCGCCAACTTTGATACGGGATAAGTGATGTTAATAGGAATAAAGTGAGTCGACTTTGTGAGCCTATCAACGATAACCCATATCGCATCATGTCCTCTTGGTGTATTTGGTAACCCCGTCACGAAATCCATAGAAATGCTATCCCATTTCCATTCCGGAATCTCTAACGGTTGCATCAGCCCAGCAGGTTTCTGATGCTCCACCTTCGACTTTTGACAAGTCAAACAAGCATAAACAAACCGAGCTACTTCTCTTTTCATACCAGACCACCAAAATAACTTCTTCAAATCTTGGTACATTTTGGTCGCTCCGGGATGAATACTCAAATTACTTCGGTGACTTTCTTCTAAAATCATTCTCTTCAAATCCACATCATCAGGAATACAAATCCTGTCACAGAACCTCAACACACCATTCGCATCCAACTTGAAATCATCATTCTCAGTTTGTCCAATACTAACCATCAAGTCAACAAACTTTGCATCTAACTTCTGAGCTTCTCTAATGTTATCAAGGAAATCATTATTGATCTTTAACATCCCCAGAATAACACTCTTCGGCGTCACCTCGATCACAAGACTCATATCTCTAAATTGCTCAATCATTTCCAACTCTTTCACCATCAAAAGTGACATATGCAAAGTCTTGCGACTTAAGGCATCGGCCACCACATTCACTTTACCAGGATGGTAATTCAATCCAAAGTCATAATCTTTCAACAATTCAAGCCACCGCCTTTGTCTCATATTAAGCTCTTTCTGCTCGAACAAGTACTTCAAACTTTTATAATCACTAAATACTTCAAATCTAGAACCATAAAGATAATGCCTCCAAATCTTAAGCACAAAAACAACTGCCGCAAGTTCCAAATCGTGAGTAGGATAATTCTTCTCATGAACCTTCAATTGCCTAGAAGCATAAGCAACCACCTTTCCATTCTACATGAGCACACCACCTAAACCCATCTTAGAAGCATCACAATAAACAACAAACAGTTTCTCCGGATTAGGCAAAATCAAGATCGGAGCCGTCGTCAACCTTTTCTTCAATTCCATGAAACTTTCTTCACACTTGACATCCCACACAAATGCAGCTCCTTTGCAAGTCAACTTTGTCAAAGGAAGTGCCAACTTTGAAAATCCTTCAATGAATCTTCTATAATAGCCAGCCAAGCCTAAGAAACTTCTAATCTCGGTAACCGACTTAGGAGTTTACCATCTCAACACCGCATCAACTTTTGAAGGATCCACCGCAATGCCATTACCAGAAATGACATGGCCCAAAAATCTAACTTCACCTAACCAGAACTCGCACTTTGACAACTTAGCATAAAGCTTCTTCTCTTTCAGAACTTCTAACACAATGCGCAAATGCTCCGCATGTTCTTCTTCCGATTTAGAATAAATCAGAATGTCATCAATAAAAACCACCACAAAACGATCCAAGTAAGGATGGAAAATACGATTCATGTATTCCATGAATACTCCCGGTGCGTTAGTGACACCGAAAGGCATCACCAAATACTCGTAATGTCCATACCTCGTCCTGAAAGCAGTTTTCTGAACATCTTCCTCTTTCACCCTTATTTGATGGTAACCCGATCTCAAATCAATCTTACTAAACATGCGAGCGCCAACCAATCGGTCCATCAAATCATCAATTCTTGGAAGCGGATATCTATTCTTGATCGTTACTTTGTTCAACTGACGGTAGTCGATGCAAAGTCTCATGCTACCATCCTTCTTCTTCACCAATAACACAGGAGCTCCCCACGGTGACACACTTGGCCTAACAAACTTCTTCTCGAGCAAATCTTCTAATTGGCTCTTCAATTCTGATAACTCGGATGCGGACATCCTGTATGGTGCCATAGAGATAGGTCTGGTACCAGGGACAAGGTCCACAGAAAATTCAACTTCTCTTTCTGGCGGTGCACTAGGAATCTCATCAGGGAATACTTCGGGAAAGTCGCATACCACCGGAAAGTTTACAATCACAGCCTGACTCTCAACAGACAGAGTCTCCATCAACAAAAACATTAACGCCTCTTCCTTCATAAACTCGTTCAACTGCTTCGTTGTTACCAAAGTGGCTCGTTCTTCTTCTTCTAAGGAAGAAAACATCACCGAGTTGTTATAGCAATTGATATGAACATAATTAGATTTCAACCAGTCCATACCTAAGACCACATCCATTCCGACAAGCGGCAACTAAATAAGATTCACAAGGAAATCTCGATCAAAGATTGATAAAGGACAATCTGAACACACAAAGGAGGTAGTAACCGTTCCCTTAGCTGGAACCTCTACAATCATATCTCTATTCAAGGAGGATAAAGTAAGACCCAATCTCTTAACACAATCAGCAGCAATAAAACTATGAGTAGCACCAGTATCAATAATAGTAATAAGAGGAATGCTATTAATGAAACTAGTACCTCGAACAAGTCCATCCTCGTTTGCCTTCGGAGCTCCCGGCAAAGCAAACACTTTTCCCGAATCATGAGTCCTCTTAGGCTTCTTACATTGAGAACTAATGTGACCCCCCTCGCCGCAATTAAAACAAACCACATCCTTATGCTTGCAATCACGGGTTATATGCCCCACTTCTCCACATCGGAAACATCTCACTTCATTCTCCTTAACCCTCGCATCACTTCTACAAACATTACTTTTATGTCCTGCCTTCCCACATTTGTAACAAACAATACCAGCAGGGGCATCTCCCCCACTAGTCCTTCGCCCTTGGACTACTTTTTGCTTCCCTTTTCCAACCGGGGCATCATACGGCTTCCCACGATTTTGTTGACCTTTGTTTCTCTTTTCAGACATGATCTTATAATGGGCATTACTATCCTCTTCAAAGATCCTGCAACTATCAATCAAATCCGCAAAGACGCGAATCTTTTGATAACCCACTGCTTTCTTAATCTCAGGACGTAAGCCATTTTCAAACTTAATGCATTTAGAGAACTCAGCATTGGGTCCATCATAATGCGGATAGAACTTAGCCAGCTTGGTGAACTTCGCTGCATAGTCAGTGATCGACATGTTTCCTTGCTTTAGCTCAAGGAATTCAATCTCCTTTTTTCCTCTTACATCCTCCGGGTAATACTTTCTCAAGAATTCCCTTCAGAATACCTCCCACGAGATCTCTTCTCCAGCAAGCTCTAGCCTCTGACGGGTCTCGACCCACCAGTCGTCAGCTTCCAATGTCAACTTATGTGTACCATAGCGGATTTTCTGAGCAAGGGTACAATCCATCACCCTGAATATCCTCTCTATCTCTTTCAGCCACGCCAGTGCTCCTTCGGGATCATACTTTCCTTCAAAAGTAGGAGGGTTCTCCCTCTGAAAGGTTGCCAAACTACGAAACCCTATATTCTCGTCAGCGTTCGGCGGATTCTGGTACGCCTGAGCCATTGCATGCATAGCTACAGCAAGTGCCTCATCGTTTCTTCCAGCATTTCTCCCGGCCATCACACTTCTGCTCACCACATAAACAAGGATTAGAATCAACAAATAACAATACTTGATTGTTAAACAACTAAAGACTCAACAACTTGGTCGGACAGACCGACCTGCTCTGATACCACTAATGTAACACCCCAATTCAACCCCTTACAATAAATAATAAAATCAGAGTTTCAAAATTTCATCCAAACATAATTGAGGTATCACATATTCATTTTCATCACTTTGCATTATAATGCACATCACAAAAATAAAAAGTCGGATATACCGATTCATATCATTAACATCATATAACCATATGAATATTCACAGCACAGCGGATGTATTCACAAAATATACGCATCAACAAGTTATCATCAATACATAAATTCATAAAGTCATAAAATAGTATACATAAACTATCATATCCAAAATAATAACGTCGCCCAAATCCCGAGTGTTACTACTATCAGAGCAGAGCGACTCAAAATAAAGAGACTCGAGCTAATCCACATCATCCTCGCGGATCACCTGCACGTTACCAATATAAAGGCAACGGTGAGACAAGTAAAGGGTGAGATACTCCAAAACATATAATTAAAGGCATGATGAAATATATGAATAGTTTGGAATCATAAATGATATAGGATTAATAAGAATATATTAACACATATCCAAATCTCACACACTTTAAATCATCATTTAGTGTATAGAATCAACACTTTAATTTCGTCACATACTCGCCATAATCATATCAAGACAAGATATAAACTCCATCGCCATAAATTCATATCGTCGCTTTACCGTCATGTTATATTCATCGCATAATCCTCATGAATTTATCACATCATAATCACTTTATGTTTAACATAAAAATGATCACAAAACAAAGTATCATACAACATCACAATTCATCATAAGTCATCAAATAAAACTCAATGCCAAAAGACTCAAAAATAAACATAACCGACTCCATGAGACACGACTATGTTATGCATGTGGTACCCGTCGCTTTGTTCATAATTAGGGAAATTTTGCATAAAGCCCATCGTCGCTTTGGCATAAAAGCCCTCGTCGCCAATGCAATGTATGTGACTTGACAACACGACATCACAAACACGACACAACAAAAACATCATCATCGCGCATCAAGATTGGCATAAAGCCCACGTCGCCATACTTATCCACACCAAGATAACATATCATCGCATCGCATATCATCAAGTATTCATTATAAATAAACCGTCGCAAACATCATGTTTAATCACACCACATCATTACCAAATAATTCACTTCATTCCAAACATGGAAAAATAATCAAACATCAATAATCGTCGTAAAAGTCATTCATAATAATCGGCATTAATCATAATTATCAATGTCGCAATCGGATTGTCCATACGCGACTTAAACCGACTAAAACGCAACCCGTTTAGAATTAACCGTAAATTGGCCTATTTCGGGTCACTCCGTTAAAAACTCGTAATCTCTAAAAACTAACCTCACCACGACGTTCTACACGTCAAAGTTAGCTAGCACGTCAATTTTCGTCCAATTCGGAGTAACTAGCTCCGTCGCCGAAATTGCCGAAATCGAAAAATCAGAACATAATCGGATTCCAAATTAAATTGGCTAACTTATGTCATATTTATATTTAATTAATATAATTATTTAATATAATAAATAATAGAAATAGAACTTAGCAGAAACTATGTTTCTGCATAAGTTTTACTTACTGATATATATATATATATATATATATATATATATATATATATATATATATATATATATATATATATATATATATATATATATATATATATATATATATATATATATATATATATATATATATATATATATATATATATATATATATATATATATATATATATATATATATATATATATATATATATATATATATATATATATATATATATATATATATATATATATATATATATATATATATATATATATATATATATATATATATATATATATATATATATATATATATATATATATATATATATATATAAGTTTAATATAATTAGTTTTTCTTTTCTAATTTAATTCTTCTTAATTAGTTCAATAACAAACTAACAACAACAATAACACCTAAATCAATTCCTCTAACCTCTATCAAATTCACTCAACACAACTCATAAACCCTAAAAATCAATTTTATCCCAAATCAAAATATACCAAATCAAACTCTAACTATAAGCATTGGAAAATCAAACCCCTTACCTTATATACTTGAAATGATTCTTGATGATTCAACCAACCCAAAACCCAAGCTCTGTGTTCTTGTTCTTCTTCTCTTCTCCAAGACCCTCTAGCTCTCTCTAATGCCTCTAAGTGTGTTTTGTGAGTTATGACATAAAACAAGGTGTATTTGGTTTTGTTTAGTAGCAAGACATAATTCAAATTACCAACTAGCCCCTCTTAAAATATACTACTCATAACACTAAATAATATTATTAACCTAAATAATTAAAATAACTCCAAATAATTAAGTATCAGTCCGAATAATATTTTACCGAACCGAACGGAATGAAAACCGGACCGAACAAAAATAATTACCGGTCTCTCAAAACAAATACCGGACCGAATAAAATAATTACCGGTCCCTCAAAACAAATACCGGACCGAATAAAATAATTACCGGTCCCTCAAAACAAATATCGGACCGAATAAAATAATTACCGGTCCCTCAAAATAATTATCGGACCGAATAAAATAATTATCGGTCCGAATAATACGTCGCCAAATATATTAACAGATATATCGGTTAGTATAAATATTCTCGTCGCAAAATAAACGTCAAACGGTAACTCGAAAATATTAATATAATATTAAATAAAATGGGGCGTTACACGCCGCCCCTCCATATTTTGTCCCACACAGCCTGTGGGAGACGTTCCCCTCCTCCATGGTCATTTCTGGGGAAGGTTTCAACAAGGTAACAGTAGGATCCGTCAAGAGGAAATTCGAGCATCTCATAAGCAGTAGTTCGAACCGAAACTCCACCCTTGACAAGATCAGGGGAGAGTCTGTCCCCATTTGCTTCTACCGCGAGGAACTCCTCTGCGGAGCACCCAACGCCAGCATCCCTCTTCTCGTCAGGGCTCAAATGGCGAACTTTGATGTCCGGCAAATCCTCGTTGATCAAGGTAGCTTCGTCGATATTATGTACTCCCAGCTGTTCTCCACTCTCCAGCTAGACGATTCACATTTGACTCCCTACGTGGGCGCTGACCTCCAAGGTTTCAATGGATCAGTGAAGAAGCCTTAGGGGTATGTTGAGCTAATCGTTACCTTCGGATACGCGGAGACGGCCAGATCTATCAAAGTACAGTTCCTCGTAATAGATTGCCCATCACTAAACCAATACATCTTCGGTCGACCAACTCTAGCCGAGCTGGTGGCCGTACCTTCAATAGTACACCTGAAGATGAAGTACTACACTTCCAAAGGCCTCATCACAACTCTACACAGGGACATAGAATCTGCAAGGAGATATTTTGAAGCAGCCCCAAAGGGGATGAATGCTATCGCCGCAAGACCGAAGACTCCTTCCCAGGCACCTCTGCCCCGCAACACCAATGAAGCAAATCCATTCCCTCGCGTCGATTCCATCGACCTCGGCAACCACTTCTTTGAAGGCGACCAGAAAACTCAGAAGGCAAAGGGAAAGGAGGTCTAGTCACCTTCGGACACCCCTTCCGGTAGCGGTGAAGCCACCCATCCTATGCGCCCCATCCTAGATGGAGAATTCGAGCTTGTCCCACTCGGCGATGACCCTCGACGAGGAGTGAAGATCGGATCCAGCCTCCCCGAGCTAGCAAGGAAACAACTGAGAGCATGTCTCCAGTAGAATGCATACCTGTTCACGTGGAGCGCCGCAGAGATGCCCGGATTGGACCCTGAGGTGGTATGCCACCATCTCACCATCGACCCCACCGTTAGAGTTGTTACCCAACGTAGACGACGGCAGTCCCCAGAGAAAATGGTGGCTGCCGAATAAGCTATAAAAGACCTATTAGAGGAAAATTTTATATCAGAGGCCAAGTACTCCACTTGGCTGTCAAATGTTGTACTCGTTAAAAAGAATAATGAAAAATGGCGCATGTGTGTTGATTATACCGATCTTAACAGGGCATGCCCTAAAGACGCGTACCCCCTCCCCAACATAGATAAACTAGTTGATAATTCTGTCGGTTTTAAATTTCTATATTTCATGGACGCCTATTCAGGCTACAACCAAATACCCATGGCTAAAAGCGACAAGAAGTTCACGACCTTCATGATCAAATCGGGTAACTATTACTAAAACGTAATGCCCTTTGGCCTAAAGAATGTCGGCACTATCTACCAAAGAATGATGAACAAGGTTTTCCGAGGAGAGATTGGGGACATGCTCGAATTCTATATGGAAGATATGATCGTGAAGTCCCACGACGAATTCGATCACATGATCCATTTAAGGAAGGTTTTCGAGCAGGTCAGGAGATACATGATGCGTTTTAACCCGGAGAAGTGCACGTTCAGGATACGAGCGAGAAAGTTCCTCAGTTTCTACCTAACCTAACTAGGAATCGAAGCTAACTCCGACAAGTGCAAATCCTTCTCCGAGTTCTCCATGCCGAACTCAAAAAAGTCCATCCAGTCCCTCAATGGAATGCTCGCATCGCTTTTCCGCTTCGTAGCCAAATCTTCCCAGCACGCCCTCCTCTTCTTCAAACTCCTCCGCAAGGAAGCCGCATTCGAATGGACAGAAGAATGTGACAAAGCTCTCCTCCATCTAAAGAAAGCCCTATCTGCACCTCCAGTCCTCTCCAGACCAGAAAACGGGGAAACCCTCTTTCTCTACCTCGTCGTTGCAACCGAGGCTGTGAGCGCAACCCTCATTCGTGAAACCCATGAGGGGTAAAAGCCCATCTATTTCATAAGCAAGACGCTACAAGGGCCAGAATTACGGTATCAACAAATAGAGAAGATGGCTCTCGCCCTTATCAACGCTGCAAAGAGACTAAGGCATTATTTTTTGGCCCATGCCATTGTTGTACGCACAGCCCAGTCCATAAAGCAACTATTGGGCTGCCCAGATATGGCCGGAAGGATGCTCAGATGGTTGTTAGAGCTGTCCGAGTTTGACATTCGGTATGAGAGCAGAATGCTCTGAAGGCTCATGCATTAGCTGACTTCGTAGCAGAAATGACTTTGCCCGTGCAACCTAACGAAGGTGCCCGCATTTATCCCAGTTCATGCATTAGCTTGGCCGGAAGGGTCAAGCTGAATACGAAGCCTTCTTGGCTGGCATACGCCTCGCCGAAGATTTAGGAGCATACGAAGTTGTGTTCTGCACCGATTCTCAGCTAGTGGTCCTCTAGGTCTGGGGAGAGTACCAGGTCAAGAACGATAACCTATCCGAGTACCTGGCCCTGGTCAAAGAGAAGATGGCGAAGTTCTCCTCCGTGGAAGTCAAACACGTTCCCCGAGAGCACAACGTCCGAGCATATATCCTATCAAAACTAGCCAACACAAAGAAGAAAGGGGGAAACAAATCTGTCATCCAGGAGATACTCCCCCGACCCAGCATCAAGAGAGCATCCCCGATACTCGACGTACATGTCGTCGGCGACGACCACTGCTGGATGACTCCAGTATACAATTACCTCACTAAAAATGAGCTACCATCTGATCCAAAGGAAGCCAACATAGTAAGGCTTAGGTCGTGCTCCTACGTCCTGGTCGAAAACAAAATGTACAAACGAGGATTCTCCATACCTCTCCTCAAGTGCGTCGAAGAAGAAATGGTCGCCCACGTCCTACGCGAAATCCACAAAGGGATCAACGCCCAGCACCTAGGTAGGAGGTCCTTCACGAGGAAAGCTCTGCGAGCAGGTTACTATTGGTCGACCATGCAAAACGACGCAAAAAAACACATAAAAAGATGCGAAAAATGCCAACAGCACGGGGACATGCTCCTGGCGCCACCCAACAAGCTCAAGGCAATGTCCTCCCCGTGGCCCTTCTCCTGGTGGGGCCTGGACATCCTGGGACCCTTTGTCGTAGGCTCCAACTAGAATAAATACTTAATAGTAGGCGTGGACTACTTCACCAAGTGGGTAGAAGCTGAAGCCCTGGCCAAGATAACAGCCCACAACATACTCTATTTCTATAACAGACAACGGGACACAGTTCACGGACAGAAAATTCCAGGAATTAGTTGCTTAGCTAGGCACTAAACAACACTTCGCATCCGTCGAGCACCCTCAGACTAACGGGCAAGCTGAAGCGGCGAACAAAGTAATTTTACAAGGTCTCAAACGACAATTGGACGAAACAAAGAGGCAATGGATCGAGGAGCTACACAACATGCTCTAGGCCTATCGTACTACACCTCATTCGTCCACCGGGGAATCCCCTTTTCACATAGAATATGGGACAGAGGCGGTAATCCCCATCGAAACCCACGTGCCGACCAGACGAACGGAAAGCACCTTTAGACGAAGAAACAAACAACGAGGCCTTGAGGGAAGAACTCGACCTCGTCGAGGAAGTTCGGAAATGGGCAGCCCTCCGTGAAGGCTCACTCAAGTAGAAAATAACAATTAAGCACAACGCCAAAGTCATCAGACGAGAATTCCAAGTAGGCAGCCTTGTCCTAAGAAGGAATCACAAAGATTCCCGAGAGGGCAAGCTTGCTGCAAACTGGGAAGGACCCTACCGCGTTAGAGCAAAAACGAAGAACAGGGCCTACTACCTAGAATACCTAACCGGAGAAGAATTGGCTCGACCATGGAACGCCGAAAAGATGAAACAATATTACAGCTAAGGCCCTCACCGACGACGTGCCCTATCCAAGCGTCGAGCACGTTGAATGATTAAAGGTTGCACGTCCAGGTACAGGCGACGCACCACCAAAGGGATTTATGCAAGGGTCTGGCAAATATGTCTACCCATGCTCGACAGAGGTTCCTCGACCGAGCCCGTCATCGCCACAGTACCGTGAACGGTAGAACCCCTAGCTCAGGATGGGAGGTTCACGCTGCGGACTCAGCCCACGACTGTGACCTGAGTTTCGCCCTACCCGAAAACAACCCAAGCCTTTCAATCAGTTCCCCGCACTGTCGAACATCATCCGTCGAGCAGACCCGAAACATAACCTATAGCTAAATGCTTTTGAAGGCCGTGTTGGACGACGCAGAACACTTAGAAAATATCCAACATAACATACAACTAAGTGCCTCTGACGATCGCGTTGGACGGTGCATAACACTTAGAAAATATTCAACAAAACGTAAGCATACAAACACACGGGTATACTACGTACTTACATACATATAATTTAAAACAACCATAAAGGGTCACGATTGTGCATGATACAATTGAAAAGGGACCTTGCCCCAAAAAATAAGATTACCACAGATACATAAACGGCGTGCAGGCCAATAGGTATGACTACTCCTCTTGTTGGATGTCCTCGTGCGGCGCCTGCTCCTGCTCACCCTCACTGGCGTTGAATCGAAGAAAATCTAGGACGACTATCTAGCTGTCCTTAACCGTGTAGAGAAACCCTATGCCATCAGTATTCAGCTTGACCCCCGGGTTCACTACCTTTATCTGGTCCACCACATTCTGGAAGGCTTCCTTGTCGATGGCCACTAGGTCATCTGCATTCTGGATGAACCGAACAACTAACTCCGAGCGAGTCGTCATCTGCTTCGTCTCCTCAGGCTCGTCCTCGGCAGGAGTGGCTGCAGTCTGTAGGTTCTCCACCAGGTCCTCGACAGCTTTCAGCTTGGCAGCCACGTCATCCCTCTCCTGAGCCACCTCTTGGTGGCTTTTACGGGCATCCTCAAGCTCCTTCTCTCTCTCCTCCTGGAGTTTCTTGAATTTTTCTTCCAGAGTCGTCACCGCGACCTAGGATTTCTTCATCTCCAACTTCAGCAGAGAGCTTTCCTCAGTATACACCACAACCATCTCCAAGACCCTCATCAAGGCAAAGGCATCCTGGGAAAGAATGGCCCGCTTAGTAGGACGGTCCGTTTCCTCAAGCCTCAGAGACTCCCGGCTGAGGTACACAACCTTGCTCTCCCGATGACGCTTGGCCCTCGAGCTTACTGGCAGAGGCGACGTCTAGGTGGGTGGGAGTGTTGAGGATGATGTCCCCGAACCAGATGCAGGGGGAACTATCCGCTGACCGACACGACTCTTACCCAGTGCAGCACCACTCTTCATCCTCCCCTGGGCATGCTTCATCATCTGTTCCTGCATTGAAGGCATTGTACCTGCAAAAATAATAGATACGTAAGCACGGAGAAAGAAAGATTTCGAGCAGAATAAGGAAGAAGCGACAACTACCCAAGAGTTCAAGAGCCTTCTCGCGAGTGCTGCACTCGAGGAGCTCCTTTGTGTTTATGTATCAGGCTTCCACCTGCAGCCCACCGTCCTTCTCGTACAAAAGTTGTCCGGCGTGAGTCACGCACTAGGCAGGAAGGAGCTATCCATGTAAGCCACTAGCTTGGCATAGCTGGCTTTATCATCCTTCACCAGTTGGTGAGGGGCAACTATGTACTCGCTGGTTGGGTGGGTAAAGCGAGCCCCTCTCCAACAAAATGGAAAGGTAAAAAGCATTCGGGCAACTATCTTGCCCTCCTCATCTATTAAGTCCTCCCCGTTTTCATTTGTGGAGACCTCTCATACGAAAGTCAAATCAGTGGCTACCTTTGACACCGACTTGATCATATAGAACCTCTCCTTGAACGTCCGGATAGATTCGGAGAAAGTTTTGAACAACTTCCTCCCTTGCTTCAAGAAAACCCAGCCAAACCTCTTCCCTGACACTTGTCGTTGAAGGTGAAAATGGTAAAGAAAAGAGGAAGGGTGGCCTCGATCTGCAGATGCCCGCATACCAGCTCGTATGCCCGCATGAAGGCGATAGAATTTGGTTGCACCTGAGAAGGCACCAGATCAAGATGGACGAATACGGCACGTTCAAAATTAATAAAGGGCAATCTCAGCCCTATCTCTTTGAAACATACTCATACATAGGGAAGCGTTCCCCGTATGCCGAGCAAATGCGATATTCTCCAGAAGGAAAGTGCACCTTCCATTCTCCCTCCGGTCCCACCATGGTGAAGGCATCCCCGATATAAGAAGTGAAGATAGACGTGTGCTCCATGGGCTCGGCCACGGTCCACTCGTCCACCAATGACAATGCAGTAGATGTCCCTATCACCTCGAGAGACGAGGCACTATCATTTGTCTCTGTATCCTCCGAGGAGATGTCTTCGGATGAGTCCCTGAGATGCTCTTCTTCTTCTTCCCTGCGCGACATCTAATTCACCTGAAAAGCAGAGGAAAACAGTGAATTTGATGGAAAATCAAATCCACCCTTCTGCTGCTAGTCAAGTGAAAGGGCGCGCAAAGATTCGAAGACAGAATCCTCGACCTAAGCCTTACTCAAATGGCGCAGCTAAACAAATGGGGAAGGTGCCCGACAGTTTTACCTAAAGCATCCAGGGATAGCCCTTAGTCACGAAACCCAGTGGCCTCATAGGGAAACCACAAGAAGTCATGATAGCCTAACGGCGACACAACTATGTCTCCCCTACCACGAATCATCTGAACCTAAGGGTTGTTAGCTTACCCTTCCTAACAGAACCAACTACGCTACCGGCGGCAGACAGATGGCCGCACCACCGTTTACCACCAACAACCACCACTAAACACGCCCTAACTAAGTTATTTCAGTCCTAACCACATGCGATCTAAAGCATCAAAACAAGGAAAAATAAAGAACAAGCAGACGATTAGTGCACTTACGTGGTCGAGGAAGAGGAACTGGAAGGAATGTGGTTCTGGTCGGGCGTCGTACGGTGGTCGGAGCAAAATTGACAGCAGCGGACGACAGTTGCAGAGTCGGGCACAATAGGAGAGGGAAATAAAAGTTCTGAATGAATGAACTCACTCACTATTTATAGGCGAACTCCAGACACATGCGCGAGCACGCGTGCGTAGGGCATCATCATGACCCTAGCCTAGCCATCATCACGCATTTAATGCAACACACGGCTCGAGGCACACGTGGCATCCCCACTCTTCAGATCCCATTAACCGTTGGGCTCCCCGAATCTCAAGATCCCCGACACTAACGTTTGCGGACAAGGGTTCATCCAAACACGATGAAACGTACAGCGATTCTGCCCGCAAAACAGACCATCCTTAAGTCATTACTCCCATGCTCGTTAACAACGACTTGGGGGATACTATTTCGGACTGGCCCAATGGCTAGGCATGGCCCAACCTATTTTTGCTCCCAGAACGATCCAATTGCCTAAGTCCAACCTCTTTGGGGGGAGAATTTATCTTGCTGTCCCTCCAACAGGGGAGACTGACCTATTTACCCTTGATCACAACACTTCTCCCTGTCAGTCTATGTCCGTCACGCACGGTTCCACCATGCAAAAACAGTCAAGACGCTTGTGTCTGTGCCAACGGCTAGTTATGGGCACGTCTGCCCGTCCCAACGACTATTTTTGTCAGTTACCTATTCTTCAGAAAACAGTTATCTCGCCCCGAAAATAGGGACCAATGACCAAGTGTTGGGGGCATTATAAAAACCCTCTCACTTGAGAGGGTCAAGTATCCAATTTCTCACCTTAAAACACATATATTATGTACTGCCTCGCTTTTCTTTAAAATACCTTGCGTTCGTTTGTGACAAAATGGAAAAATTGAAGTCTCTAGCTTTCTTGAATCACACTCCACTATATATATATATATATATATATATATATATATATATATATATATATATATATATATATATATATATATATATATATATATATATATATATATATATATATATATATATATATATATATATATATATATATATATATATATATATATATATATATATATATATATATATATTATAGAGAATGCCTTAATTCTCATAAAATCTTTTTTTATAAGGAATGTCTTAATTCTCAATAATTTCAATTAATGAACCACAAAGTCTTTTTTTTTCTAGGGAATGCCTTAATTCTCATACGATGACCCAAAGTATTAATTAATATTGGAAACTAAAATTAAGTTTTCAATAACAATTAATTATAATTGATCGTATTCAACTTGGATGTGTTACTAAATTAAGGATGATGAATAGTAAAGGCAATGACCCATATAGACTCTTGAATCTTTTTGTTTTTGATAATAATAATAATAATAATAATAATAATAATAATAATAATAATAATAATAATAATAATAATAATAATAGAACTATAGAAGTGTTGGAGTTTAAGACACCTCTTGAATCTTGTCTCGTCACGTTTTCACAAATTAATGATAAGAAACTTGTGACATCTTATATTGCCACGAATTTCCTCTATACTTATGTTGTCATGGAACAATAATACACAAACATAAAGTTTTGATATGATTATGATTTACACATGAACTGTTCCTCTTTCAAATGAAACTAATATTATTGGATTTGGATTTACTCAAGGAACAAAAATGTACCTTTGGTAGCTCTTCACATGCCAAAGAATGAAAGATACCCAACCTTCAAAGAAAGGAAAAACAGGTTGTCAAAGAAATAAAGTTGAAGAGAACAAATTTCCAAAATATCATGACCCCATTGAGGTCAATTTTTCTATGCTTTATATAGATTTAGATTCCAATTTTCGTTTCTGAAACATTCAAGAAAATGAATGCTTTTTAATATTATTGTTGAGTAGGATTCCAAGAGTCACATGATTACATGTTATTTTGTACCTTCCTTGTTATATGGTGATTGAGAAATTTATCTTTTTTTGACTGAAAAACTTTTTATATTGATGATTAAAATTTTTACCTAAGTTTACATAATGTCGTTTTCGTAAGAGTAGGGCATGGGAATGGAGATATTTTAAATTAATTAATTAATTAATTAATACTATAAATAATTGAAAAGATAGTGAGGGCACATGAACATGTTCTTGGACATGATGCAAATGCAACTACCGTATGTCCTGTCATTGCCATGCCATCACCGCATGATATTGATCTTGGTGTTTTTCTATGGTCCCTTGCTTTATTTGGATACATGTACTTTTTGGCTAGGACTATGTATATGATTTAGTCTCTCAAATTTAGATTAATTTTGAAAATATATATATTAGGTTTATAGTTATTCCGAGCTAAAAAGGTTGAATCATCGATCGAAAGTTATAAAATACTAGAGTCACAATGTATATGTAATTTTTAAATACATATTCGATCCATACCATAAATCATCATTCATTATTGGATCTCATCTAACAGTCCTTGTCTATCATTCTAAAAAACAAGATAATCTCTAACTGTTCTCATATATAAGGAAGCTCACACAAAATCTGAATTATATGCAACTCATAATTTATTTTAATATTACTTTTACATTGAAGTATTAGCTTTGCATATCGATTTATAAATTCGACTTTCTAAAGTTTGACCAAAATCTATATTTAGAAAGAGAGTTTCTTGAAATAGCCTAAGATTGAATAACAATAACTCCAAAATGGCATCTTGGTTTTTAAATTATTTTTAATAAATAAAAAGGACATCATAGTATCACACAAGATATTAAAGAAAACAATACTTGTGTCCACAAGCTCTGAATTGAACTTTACATTTATATGCACCATTCTATATTGCATGGAGGATCTAGAGAAAGTATTTTTGTCAGCATTATTGATCCACTTCTTATAGTTTGGTTTTTATAACTGGTCCATAGTGAAATCAAAATATGGAAACACAATATGGTTCACGAGATGGTGCTTGAAATTGTCACAAATACAGTACAGGTTGTAGTTTGTACCATCAATGTTCTAAACTAACTAGAATGTCAAAAGTTAATTAACCAAAAATAAAAGTATGTTTATCTGTTCTCTAGGAAGTGTTTGGTGAGGAGTTTAAGATTTGATTTTTTACAACAGTTTTTTAGTTTTTAAAGTTTTAAAATAAAAAAACTTGTTTAGTAGTTTAATTTTATAAAACTATTATTAAAAATTAATTTTTATTTTAGAATTATAAAAAATAAAAAATAAAAATAAATTTTTGAAATTTTGGTTTTTGGGTTTTAGTTTTATAAATTAGAAGAAATAAATAAAAAGGAAAAATAATTATTTTTTATTAATAACAAATTTGTAGCAGTGTACCAGTTTAAAACAGATTTTAAAAATAAGATTATCAAACATATTTTCTTTTAATTTATGTTCTTCAAAACTATCATTTAAAATTTATTTATAAATTTTTTTTTTAAATCTAAAAACTAAAGTTCATTCAAACGAGTCTTAAATCTTCTAGAATGAATATTATGAACATTAAAGCATGCTTATCTATTCAATTTGTCAGAAGTATTTTTTAACGGTTCTATATCATTACAACAAATAATATTTTTTATGACGAAGTTTTCACCTCAAACAATAGAAAATTGAGGTATAAAGTTAAGACGCGCTATTTTTTATTATTTAAAATTTTTTTAAAAAAAAACATAAATTCTTTCAGTTTTTCATAAAACCGAGGTGGAAAAAAAATCATTACAAGCTTTGATTCCCAGTTATCGCAATTTATAATTTTATTTGTTTATAAGTATAAACGAAATGTTCTAACTCTTCGGATTTCTATTTAACCGAGGCATAAAATAATAAGATTTTGGTAAAACTACTGTCTAGATCTTTAAATTATTTTAAAATATCAAGTTAGTCTCTTAAGTTTTTTTTGTAACACTTTGTTCCTTTTTTAAAAATCTCTGTTACAATAAATTATAAACTCATATATCATTTGAACTGTTTTTTCACGCTGATCACGAATATGTAATTAGTTTTGTGTTTGATTGTGTATTTTAGCGGATCGATGATTTTTCTTTATATATTTCGTCCATTTTTACCTGATTCTCATTAACCGTAACTTGTTTGATAAATTTGATTGCATATTCGTGATCAGCGGAAAAACCAGTTCAAGTGATATGAGTTTGCAATTTATTGTAACATAGATTTTTAAAAAGGGATCAAAGCGTTACAAAAAAAACTTAAGGGACTAATTTGATATTTTAAAATAACTTAAAGGACTAAAACAGTAGTTTTGCCTAAGATTTTACTATAAAAACACTCGTTAAACATATTTTATCCTAATCCTTACTAATATGAAGTCGCCCCAAGTATCATTCTTTGGGATGGAATACAAGACATAAAAAATCTTCAATATTCTTCTATCTTGAACAAAATATTTTTTCTATCCTTGCAATCTATCTCACATATTGGTATTGATATTGTCGTTGTTGTATTTTTTAGAATAACCCTTAGTTAAAGGATGATACTCAGTTGATAGATTGTAAGTGCAGAAAATCATTCTTTCTTCAAGTTAATTAAAGTGTGGATCTTAACCAACAATAAAGGGAGCTCAACCTTTGAAAAGAGCTCAGTTGATAGATTGCAAGTGCAGAAAATCATTCCTGCTTCAAATTAAACAAAGAATTGAGCTTAACTAACCGAGAATGGAGCCCAACCCTTGAAGAATGCTCAGTTGATAGATTGCAAGTGTAAAAATTCATTCTTGTTTCAAAAATATTTGTTTTAATGGGTATCCAACAAAATCTGGATATCACCGAAAATGTGTTGCAAACAATGTTTTTTTAATATTTTGTGTAAACAATGTATTTTAAAAAAAATAAAAGAAATAGTTACCTTGGTTTTCTTTAAAATTTAAAACTGAGGTGATAATTAAAATAAAACCGAGGTTTTATAGTCAAACCGAGGTGGTTAGTACTCATATTTAACTAAATGATATGTAGTCGTCCCAAAGAGAGGAAATATTCACCACCATCGATTTCTATCATGAGTTGCTACTACAAATCTCTGGGATGGATTGCAAGTGCAAAAAATAAAAATTTTCATTGGGAAGCATATCTCTAGTATCTTGCATGGGACCTGGACATGTAAAATAAATTTTCTCATTAGAAAACAGATTTTACGATGTATTTTTAATATTTTGTGTAAATAATATATTTTAAAATACAACTTGTTCTCCTCGGTTTTCTTCTTGTTCGACGAAATAGTTAAGGTTTTTTTTACTATATGCGTCGTCCTTAAACAAATCTTTATCGTCCATTTAATGTTTATCAACGCTCGAGAATTTGTCATTAGTTATCCACGTGAAACCTAAGGGACATCCATATAAAAGCATGATGAATACCGAAAATCTAACCTAAATGAAACATGAAGCGCTTGAAACGTAAAGACGTTTTGAAAAGTTCTCTAAGATCTAGATCTTCGGGGATTTTGATTTTTACCTTGTTCTCTAGTGAATTTGACTTTTATTTTAAACAATATAATATTTTCTGTAAACAATGCAATATTCTTGGTAAACAATGTAAAAAATAAAAATAAAAATAAAAAAGAAAAAAGAAAATAAATTATCTTACCTCTCGGTTTTCAAGATAAACCGAGATGAAAGATACGCTAGTTTTGAAAATAATAAAACTGATGCTGCTAGGGTTCGAACCCATGTGCATTCAACTTTACCCCTCAGTTTTAGTTCTGCCGAGGAGACAAATGACGAGATTTCATGTCGTCCATCGTTACCTCACTTCTATAGCCGAGGTATTATGCATTTCGCTTCCGAGGTAAGAAGTGCTTATGTAGTAGTGTGCGATCATAACATATTCTGCTCTATCTAATAAAGTTGAAATCTAAAACTATTAATTTTGTTAAAGCTTAGGTGCTAATTCAAACTCAATTTAAAACTATCGTCAAACAGAATTTATATATATATATATATATATATATATATATATATATATATATATATATATATATATATATATATATATATATATATATATATATATATATATATATATATATATATATATATATATATATATATATATATATATATATATATATATATATATATATATATATATATATAAAAGAGGGTATTCATCATCAAACCATCCTTCAATAAAATGACATTATTGAAATGAAGCATCAACACCTTTAAGATTTTACTAGATCCCTTTAATTTCATTTCCTCTCTCTCTCTCTCTCTCTCTCTCTCTCTCTCTCTCTCTCTCTCTCTCTCTCTCTCTCTCTCCTAAATCCAGACTATAATCACCCATGCAGCTGCCTGTTTTGGTGGTGTGACGTCGATCTGATTGCTCCACCCTTAACCTCCACCAAGGAGAGTTATCAGCATTTCTCTGGTGATGGCTTTGTTAACCCATTAATTTTTTCGACAAGCAATGTCCAGTTCTATTTTGCCTCTCTGGGAAAAAAGGGTGGGTTGTATACCATAAGATCTGCTTCTTTGGTTCATGCTTTGATCTGAGCCTAGGTGGGAATCCATGATGAGTTCCTAGTCTCGTTCAGACTCCATGTGGGAGTCGAGTGAAGATAAGTTGTAGTTCAGAGGGACGTATACGACTTATCCGACTCCGATAGGAATCGGGTTCAAAGAATGAACCGTATGGATTGTGATGGTACCGCATGCATTGTGTCGTGTCAGTTGAGTCGCATTACATATGTGTATGATTGAATGTGGGCTGAGAATGTCGAGTGTTGACGTGGCACTTGTATGTGCGTTATGAATGTTTGATTGGTGTAAATTGTGTGAATTACTACTCCTTAGCATGCGATTTTCATCGTGTAATTATTGAATGTAATTTTCACCCCTTTTTTGTTGTTGTGTCTGTGCTCCTTGGGGAGTACAGATAATCAGGTACCTGAGAAGTGCTTGGAGCATGTGTTACTATTGATCGAGTCTTAAGAGTTGCTATGATATGTAACACGGGAGGGATGATTATTTTGTTATTCTTGATGTTGCTTTCTATTTGTTACGTATCTTGATTTTGTTTAATCATGTTGAGCCACGAATTTTGTGGAGTTTGATGTAATTAGAGCCTTAGTGTTGAACTATTGAATATTTTGTTGTTTAATTAATTTATTTTTATGAGGAAATAAGACACGAAGTGACTTGATACTTCATGAGATTTTATATTGATGTGGCATCCTACGTGTGTAACTCTGATTTTTTCATAAACTATTTTTGTATATTTACTTATTAATTCTATGGGGGGAGTAGGGTGTTACACACAAAATATCCATCCATCTCTTAAATTTACCTTACTCCTCATGTTAATACTTTATACGACATCCAAACTTTTTCAAGCCACAACAACATCCCAACTACCACTCACAATACCACCATCTACGCTCTTAATTCACACGCATCTATAAACAACCCCATATCTCCCACATAACCCCAACATAATCCTCAAACTCACAAATCCAACATAATAACAAAATAACTAACTTAACTCCAAAACCATCACTTCTCTCTCGTACAAGATACATTTTTCTTCCCCGCGTCTCCTCACACAGGTAATTCTCTTTACCTTATCCAAAATTCTCTGTCCTACATTAATTTATATAAAATAATAGGTGTTTAACATTAAGTTATCCACGATAGTTGAACCATCCCACTACACCAAGACCATAACAAACCCTAAGTGGCAGCAGACCATAGATAATGAATTAAAGTCTCTAACGATAACTAACACTTGAGAATTAACCCATTTCCCCTAACAAAATACCTATTGACTGCAAATAGATTTTCAAAATCAATTTTTTTATCCAATGGGACAATTGAAATGTATAACGTTTGTATAGTAGCTAAAGGATTTAATCAAATAGAAAACCTTGATTACCTTGGGACTTTTAGTCCTGTAGTCAAAATGGACATTATTTGTCTCATTTATCCCCAACTTTCTCTTATAACTGAAACCTCCACCAATTAAATATTAATATAACCTTCTTACACAACGATTTATATGAAGAGGTTTATATGAAAGTTCCCTTAGACTTAAAGTAATTGATAAAAACATTGTCTATAAGTTGAATAAATCCATTTATGACTTAAAATAATTTAGTCGTCAATGGAACCATAAACTTACCAAAACCTTGCTTGACTTAGGTTACAACCAATGTAAATATGATTATTCATTGTTTACCAAAAACATTTCAAATTATTTTATTGTTGTGCTTGTATATGTTGATGATTTAACGATTGTAATTAACAATTTGGATGAAATCTCATAGTTTAAACTTGTCTTGGATAACAAGTTCAATATCAAAGATCTTGGAAACTTAGAATATTTTTTGGTTTTTTAAATTGTTTGATTATCCCAAAGAATTTCTATATGCCAAAGGAATTATACCTTGGACCTTGTCCAAGAAGCTAGCCTCTTTGGAGCCAAACCATCCTTTACACCCATGTATCTGAGTCACAAACTCACCTCTGACACATAAATTCCTCTTTCAAACCTATCATACCCTAATTTTTTACCCTAAGATCCCACATAATTTTCATTTCATTAGCATCATACATGTGCATGCTTTTATGCATCACTAACCTATTTGGATATACAAAGATTGTTGTTTGTTTTATTTGATTATCAATTAGGGTTTCAAGCCTCAAAAGAAGCTCAGGCAAATGATCAATCAAAAAGGGGAATGATCTTCAAGCCCCTTATTCATATAATTAAGATCAAGTGATCTCATCCATAAATACTCAAGCACAAGTCTACTTCATTTCAAGTCAATCAGGCCCCACATTCATCTGGTGCACCAATTAGGGTTTTGGTTGATCAGGGCCTCCAAAGTGAAATTTTCATCTGGGCATGAACCAATACCTCAATATGTATTTCAATGACCTCAAAAGCCTAAAGTTAGTCCATACATATGATTATATTGATCCAAAGAAATTGATTCATAAGCAATGCAAGGATTCAAATTCATCTGGACCACAAACTAGGGTTTCTAATGAAAAGTCAAATGTACCTTTGACATTTGACCAAGACTTGATCTCAAACCTTGGGACATGTTTCAAGACACTAAAAAAAAACCTTGGAGTCTATCCGTGATGTTCAAATAAGGCCAATGGTTTGATTTTAATAAGATATCACAAGTTCAAAATTCACCTGATACAAAAAGTCAATTGTGGTCAAAGTCAAGTTTGACTTTTGAAGTTTTTGGTCAACAATGGTTTCTTCAAGTCAATAATGATGATAATATGTATTTAAATCATGATTGATCAAGGAAAATCAAGAAAAGTGAGGTTACTTGTAAAGAGGGCAACCATGAAGAAATGAAATTTTTTTCTAAAGTTATGAAGAAAACCCTAATTTGGTGCAAACTTTGCAAAGGCATAACTTTCAAACCAAGCAACCATTTTATTTTATCCAAATATCAAATTGAAGAGCTTGTTACAAAATACAACTTTGTCACTTAGGATGGATTCCTAAAAAGTGCATAGAGTTTGAGATACAAGGCCATGAAGTTAGAGTTTCAAGACTTTTTGAACCTTGACACTTAGAAAATTTTGAACAGAATCTGTTTTGTGTTTTAGCCAACTTTGAGGCCTTTTTTTCTCCATGATCCACAATGATCCAAGGCAAAATTCAAACATCAAAGTTGAAGTATGACATCTCAGATTTCCAAAATGTCCAAGAACACAATCTAATTCCATTTGAGCAAAGAGATGTGGAGTGCATAACATGCCTTGATGAAGCTGTTTTGGTAAGGCAAATTTGGCATTACTTGGGGTACACAATTTTTTAGTCCGAGTGTGATGATCATGTCAAGTTGATTCAATAAGAATCTAACAAAACCTGCAAGATATAGCCACTAAGTCAAGAGGAATCCCTTTGAAATGATGAGATATCATAACTTTAAGCCTTGAATTCAAGAGGCATTTATGTGGAATAGTGCATTGTCAAAGAAACCACTCTCACCAGTCAAAATGCACTCTTAAATAACAATAAACATCTCTTCAGAATGTGGAATTGGTCAAAAGAAGAGCTAGGCTAAGGTACCTTGAATTGGAAGTAATGATGCATTTCCAAAACCATTGAACATTGAGCTCATCCTTCAAACCATCACTTTTCCTCCAAAACAAACTTACTCCCTATACATAGAGACCACATCTGATGTTTCAAAACACACTAAAACAATCACAACACTTGTTTTCTCATTCTTCCTCTTTCACTTTAAAATTTCAAATTTTCGAAGAGTGAGAATTAAATTTTCAAAACCAGAGCTAAACCACTCAAACACATCAAAAATAATACCTTGAAGGTGTTCAAACCTTCATCTTCCCCTCCAAACACCAAAATCAGAAAGTCAACTGTCAAAACCTCATATCTTTAACTTTTTGCATTTCACAAGCCATGTCTTGATTCTGCCCATTTCAAAACCATCCAACACTTCAAACACCCTCTAAATAACATCCTTAAAATATTCTAACAATAGTTTCTTAACTGTAACATCATTTGGTAGAGTTTCCATTTTGGTCACTTTTGACCATTTTGCAAGAAGAGGCAACTTTCTGTTCCAGAGATTTTCTTTTAATTTCAAGCATCCTAAAACTTCCTAGGGGTCTATTTGAAATGTCCAAAGCATCAATACATTTTTGTAACAACTATCTTGAGAGTTCAAAGCTAGCTTCAAGAAGTAAGTTTCCAAAGAACCTTGAACTTGTTGAAATATTTATTTCTTTGATATGCATTGATTAGGAACATGTTGGATATGTTGTATGTGTTGTGTTTGAACTGTTTTTTGTGCTATTAATAACTGTATAACGACATGTCATAGAACTTGTAAAAATGTGCCATAATGGATGATGCTATCGTGTTTTAAAATAGGGACACTTTTAGAAGAAAAAAAAACCAATACCACCACTGTGATCCTTGTGAAATTTTAAGGAAGTTTGGTTCTTGTTTCATCCATTTTCATGAAGTATAGAGAAAGTTAGAGGTGGTTTTGCAAATGGTTGAAACTTGAATTTTCTTGGGCAAGAATTGGCCATGGGCGCCCTTTTGTTCTGGCCAGACCAAGCTTGCTAGGCATATCAATTAATGGGTGGGGTGATACAATAGATGTATCACCACCCCAGTGGTCTAACCTACATGCTATGTAACCTTGTCACTGCCTGAACTGGGGTTCGAATCCTCCCTCGACCCAGTTCTTTTATTTTTCTGATTATTCAACTAAATAACACACCCTCACCTTATTATTATAATGCACGCGTGGGGACCATTCCCCATTATTTTTATGACTTGTTTTTATTCATGTTCTTCACAAATTCAATTGATCATAACTTTCTCATTTTTTAAATCATTTTGAACCCATTCTTTTTGCAAAATGTTCATGATATTGTCTATTTTCTGTTTGTCAAAAGAAAATACCAATAATAATAATTTTTATGGCACTTAGGCATGATTAAAGTGAGTGGTGTTTTTATGGTTTCTTAAGGCATATCTTAATTATTTTGAGTGATTCCTTGCCTTTCCTTGCTTATATTAACCTGTTTAAACCTTGTGCAACTTGTGTGAATCTTAAAATGATGTTGTGATATTGTACACCCTTGTTCTTACTTGACTTTAATGCATCTTCAAGTGTATGATGACATGTTAATATATGTTAAAACTTTGTTCACAGCATGAGCTTTGCCCAACTATTTTGCCTTAACATAAGATGTTTTTTTTCCATGTTTACATAACCATGATGTGCATGTTTGTCTTTTGTGTTGCTTTTACCATGTTTATGTGTCCTTATACACTTAAATTTTGTCTTGAAAGTGATTTTGAATACATGTTTGTATGCTTAAACTTTTGTGATGTTCTTACTTACTTATGACCATGTTTGAACCCTAATATCCATGTTTAGTTGCTACCAACTTGCCTTAACATGTTCAACTTGTATCCATGCTTAAATGTTCAAGTATTGCCTTAATTTTTTCACATGATGTTTAAAACTTTAAACTTGTCATGTTTAAGTATTCTCACATGACATCTCTTGTATGTTTACACTTTCATCCACATGTTGTTGTCATGAACATGTCCCTTTTGTTCAAGTATGCTTGATTGTTACTCTTAATATCTTCATTGGATCCTCGATTAATCTTGAATGTATATACTTGCTTAAAATTCTCTGTAATTGCTCCCATGGATTAAATCTTTGCTCACATGTTCAAGTGTTTCCTTCATAAACTCTTACCATGATGAATATATCTCTTTGTTTGATGCACATTCACATTCATTTTCAAAAACCTTTGGGCCTCTATTACAGTGTAAGACCCATTACATTTTCAAACCTTTGGGCCTTTATTACAATGTAAGACCCATTACATATTCAAACCTTTGGGCCTCTGTTAGAGCGTAAGACCATACCCTCCTCCTCAAAAATTTCTTCAAATTTCTTAAAGCATTCAATCTTTCAAAACTCAATCTTCAACTTTCATCAAACAAAGCCCTAGTAGCATTCATTTTCAAAAATCTTTGGGCCTTTATAAGAGTGTAAGATCCACCTCTTTTTTAATTCAACCATGCTTAAACATGGGCCTCTATTAGAGTGTAAGACCCATTATATTTTCAAAATATGTGGGCCTCTATAAGAGTGTAAGACCATCCACTTTCAATTCATGTCTATTTGTTAAATACTTGTCATATACTTATTCAAATTAAGTTTCTTTTGACATCTATAACACCCCATCCTTAGTTTAGACTTAGTTCAAACATTAGGGTTCCCTCAACTACAACTTAGTTCAAACCCTGGTTCCCCTTAGATGAAGTTAACTTCATCAACAACCTCCTCTTAGGCTTCATACAAGATGCCATTAATTCAAAACCCCTCAGTTAAGTCAGCCTCCTCTCAGGAAAATAAACTTTTTAGCTTCACATCTTGGGCTTTGAACAAGATACAAACAAACCTTTTTTAGCTTCACCTCTTGGGCTTTGAACAAGCTATAAATAACCATTTTTAAATTCACATCTTGGGCTTTGAACAAGATATAAACAAACTTTTTAGCTTCACATCTTGAGCTTTGAACAAGATACTCAAATCAACTTCTCCCCAGTGATGAGACATTGAGTCATATCTGTAGGAAGATATCTCTTCTATATACTACAATTCAAAATCAAACATTAAAAACTCTTTTTTCCATATAAGTGATGTAATTGGCACACTTGTTGATTCAAAATCCAAGATGGAGTCCCTCTCTTATCACAGTCCAAAACTTTTCTTTCATCTAAGTAATGTAAGTGGCACACATGTTGATACTATATCCAAGTTAAGGTCATTCTCTTAGCATGAAAAGACTCATAAAGGAAGACGTGGCATTGCTTAGGATTATTTAACATCCAAGTTCAAAGCTTCTTCCATTATGATATCATTCTCAAATGTTTGTGATGAATAGGTGGGATATATCCCTTTAGAATGACAATGTGTCTTTTCTTTCAAACCAACAAAACGTTTAGCTTCATTATCTTGGGCTTTGAACAAGATACAAATTCCACCCATAGTTAGGTGGAACTACGAACACTCTGATTTCTCAATTTCCTTTTGAGAATACGTAGGCATAAGATTACGAGATCTTAGCGAGCACGCCTTTAAATAAAACCCCTTAGGTCCCCGTACCTTTCTTGAAACAAAAACAATAAAAACATATCATATTCTCATTCTCACCCATAGGGTAGAACTTTCCCAATCGACAGGTAACAACTTAAGCAGATGAAATGACTAATAGTAAAAAGTGTACAAAAGGTTCCTATATAGTACTATAGATACTTAGGGTGTTAATAGCTTCCCCTAGTATAACCAACCCCCGATTCGAGATCTCTTTGCATTTGTAAGAATAACACTTGCATGCAGGATTAGTTTAGATTTCTTCCCCTTCCTTTTAAACTTCATAGGATAAATATTAGAAATTCAAAAGTGGCACAAGCACGGTTCACGGGAATCTCACCATCTCAGGATTGGTGGGGTCACAGAAATCGGTCCATAAAACCCTACTTCTTTTGGAAGTCTTATTAGTAGATTACTTTATTTAACTCACACCCACCTTGACATTAACTTTTCTATTTGTAGGTTAAGTCAGTTTTTATACAACTAAAGTAAAGTTCATATTCAAGCAGCATTAAGGATACTTAAATGCATCAAATTTACACCTTTCCAGGACCTCATTTTCAGCTCATATTCCTCCATCACTCTAGTAGGATTCACTAACTCGGACTGGGGTTCTTGAAAGGATACCAGACACCCACCACTAGCTTTTGATTCTACATAGACAATTCCCTCATATGTTGAAAAAGCAAGAAACAACAAGTTTGTAAATCTTCATTAGAGGAAGCATATTAGACGTTGGCCAACACAACTTGTGAATATCATTGGTTTTTATATTTACTCAAAGATTTGGCTATTGAGCATCAAAATCCAGTAATATATTTTGTGATAGCAAGTCTATTGTAGACATAGCAAACAACCCTATTTTTTTACAAATAAACAAAACATGTAGGGATGGGCTTTCATATTATTCATGGAAAAATCCAGAAGAAAATCATTTATTTGACGCCCATACGCTCAACACAATAGGTAGAAAATGTATTTACCAAGCCTCTGCACTATTGGAGCAATCACAAGCTCAAATGGTGAATCAATGGAGAAATTAGGTTAATTGGAGAAGTTGAAGTGAGAAAATAATAGAGAGAGAGAGAGAGAGAGAGAGAGAGAGAGAGAGTAATTGAGAGTGAGAATTAAAATTGACATTAACCCCAAATGGGAGCACTTGAGGTTATTTATACAACATGTTCAAATTTGGGAAAAATACAAAACAACTTAAAAATAAGCTGAAACTGAAAAAACTCACAGTGTAATTGGTTACCATATTTGGGGTAATCGGTTACACCCTATTACAGTAGCCAACCACGCTTTCGTCTCAGCATGTAATCGGTTACCACATATCCTGTAACCAGTTACCACAACTTCAATGTCCAAAAATTTATTTTCAACACACCACCTCATTTCAGTTGTTCCAAGTCAGGATGCTCAAGCTCATCTTCAACCTCTTGAACACCTCATTTGTTACTCCCTTAGTCAACAAATCTGCCACTTGGTCTTTGCTTCGACAATATCCCAATCTTAGCTTGCTTTCACTTACTAGCTCCCTCAAATAACAGAATCGCATCTCTATGTGATTGCTTCTTCCGTGTGCAATCGGGGTTCTTTGCAAGGTTTATTGCAGAAACATTATCAACAAGAAATGTAGTAGCCTCACTCTCATTTCTATCCAACTCCTTCAATAGATTCATGAGCCACAAAGTTTGACACGCACATAACAATCCCACAATATACTCGGCCTCACAAGACGAGAGTGCTACCACCAGTTCCTTCTTCGAACACCAAGAGATTGGTGTCCTACTAAACATAAAGATGTATCCAGTTGTTGAATTTCTATCATCCTTATCACCAAACCAATTGGAATCGGTGAAACCAAGTAAATCGCATTTTCGGCCCGTATCCGATGCAGGAAAGAGAATTATGCAACCAAGAGTTCATTTAACATATATCACAATATTGACGCTAAATGCCAAGTCCAGTCGCATATTTCACAAATACCACAATGATCCAATCAATCTCCTATATTGCATTGGATCCACATCTTGCTCATCCTCACTCTTGGACAACTGCAAAATTGCTTCACATGGTGTAATGGCTGCATTACAATGCTCCATTTCACACCTCTTCAAGATCTCAAGAGCATATCTCCTTTGATGCATGAGAAGTCCTATTTTTTACTTGTGGAACTCTATACCAAGGAAATATGTCATAATACCAAGGTTCGTCATCTAAAATTCATCCATAAGTTCACTTTTGAACTTAGAGATACTCTTCTCACAGCTTCTGGTAACCAATAGATCATTAACATACAAGCAAAGAATGATCACGCCATCATTCACATCCGTCTTCACATATACTCCGTGTTCAGACATACACCACTTAAAACCAATATCAATAAAAAAAATCCATCAATGTATTTGTTCCAAGATCTTGGAGCTTGTTTCAAACCATATAATGCTTTATTTACTTTGTAGAACTTCTTCTCTTGATTCTTTACTACAAATTGGGCAATATGTTAAATGGACGTCAAATCTGCGTTTTTGATCCTTTGCTGTATTTTTCTTCAGAATTTCCAGCACCTCTGCCACTGCTACAATCTCCTTGTGTGATCATCACTAAGAACTTATTCTCCTCTTCTACCTCTTGTCTTGCAACCTTAGTTTCATCTCCTTGGAAATCCCTCTGTTTTACACTACAATCTCTTGAGAAATGTCCATGTTTTTTACAATTCCAACACTGCATTTTGCCTTGTGCCTCTACCATTGCTTTGATCACCATATTTATTATAGCTTCTCTCACCCTTTTGCCCCATCAAAACCTCCGAATTTTGTGGATCTTTTCAACCTAAATTCTGGAAATTTTGCTTCCCTTTTGAAGCCCATTTTCCTTTTGATCTTTTACTCTTCACGTTGATCCGTGCTTGTAAAGCAATCTTCGTTTTAGCTTTATTGTTTCCTCTTTCGTCCATCCTTTACTCATGAGCCTTAAGAGAGCTTTGAAGCTCATCTTTTCTCAACGTCCCAAGGCCCGTCGACTCTTTGATAGCCACTACAATGTTGCCAGATCTTGATGTTAAAGAATGCAATATCTTTGACATAACATTCTACTCCAAAAAGGTTTCTCCACATGCCTTGATTTGATTCAAAAAATGCATAATACACGTCACGTAATCTTTGATCGTTTCCTTCTTTTCCATTTGCGTTAACTCTAATTGCTTCTTGTGAGTTTGTAACCTCACCATGTTTGCTTTAACAGCCCCTACATAAAATTTTCCCAAGATCTCTCAAGCTTGCTTCGCCGACTCGCAATCGCCAACCTTTTCGAAGTCGTCACCATCGACGCAAGAATGAATCAAGAAAAGTGTCTTGTAATCCTTCTTCTTTTCTTCTTTGAATGTAGCCTTCTGAGCATCTATAGCTTCTGCCTGAAGTGGTGTAACTCCATTGTTGATCACCTCAAGAATTTCTTGATACCCAAACAAAACTTTCATTTTCTTGAACCACTTGTCATAATTCTTCGAATCAAGAATTGAAAGGTTGGTGGGAATTTTATTGTTGGAAACTGTACTCATTGTTGTAACGGATTAATGGCTCAGAACTAGTGCTCTTGATACCAAATGTTAGAGCAATCACAAGTTCAAATGGTGAATCAACGGAGAAATTAGGTTAATTGGAGAAGATGAAGTGAGATGATAAGAGAGAGAGAGAGAGAGAGAGAGAGAGAGAGAGAGAGAGTAATTGAGAGTGGGAATTAAAATTGGCATTAACCCCAAATGGGAACACTGAAAGGTTATTTATACAACATGTACAAAATTGAAAAAAATACAAAACAACTTAAAAAATAAGCTGAAACTGAAAAAACTCTCAGTGCAACTGGTTACCATATTTGGGGTAACTGGTTACACCCCATTCTAGTAGTCAACCACTAGGAATGTAAATGGATATCCATGGAGACGGATACTATAATATTTGTATCCGCCCCGTTGGATAAATGTGATATCCATATCTGTCTCATATCTATATGCATATCCGTTAAGTGGGTAATTCACGGATTTTACGGTATCCGCGGATATTTACTGATATCCATGGATAATATTTTTTTTTATAAAAAATGTATTAGAAAAAATATTTTTAAGTTCTTTTAAAGACACAAACTTATTATCACATAACATCCATATAATTCGCTCTTATTTTAACAATAAAATTTCATCACATTAATTTTCTTCTTATTCACCAAAATATAATTAGATCAAAATATAATATCCATACATTTCATTTTCAACCAAAGAAATAAAAGAGTTTAAATATGAAATGACTAATAAAATTTGAATAAAATGTGAAAGGTTTTCTTTAAAGAAAATTAAAAAAAAAACGAAATATAAGAAGACTAATTTTTTTAGAAGATAAAAAGATAAAGTATAATAAACTAATGATTTTTATAATTTATTAACGGATATGAATATATGTGGGCACAAATATCATTAAACTTGTATCCATATCTATTAACAAATGAGTATTTAAATATCTATTTATTTTATCTATGGATATCCATTAAGCTACCCGTCCCATATTCGTGATAGATTTTATCCGCGGATATCCGCAGGTTTGAGTTTTTTCACCATCCTTATCAACCACACTTTTGGCTTAGCATGTAAACGGTCAGGGACAGATCTACATATATAACATTGGGGGCAGCTGCCCCCACTAAGATGCTTATGTTACTATAAATTATTTAATAAAGTTTGTTTTTCACTCAATGAAACAAAATCAATGCTCCCTCATAAAGAATAACATGTGTATGCTTGATGAATTAAATATACATAAATGAAAAAATAGTTGTTTTATTGCATATTAAAAAAAATAATTTAAGAGTTTCAATGACATAAATTTTATTTTAATATATTTAAGTATCTTTGATTGTTTGGTGGATATAGAATAACAATGTGTTGATAGTTTAAACTATTTTATATAATAATTTATTACTTTTATATTGATATAAATATTTTAAGTTTTTTTACACAATAATTTATTACTTTTATATTGATATAAATATTAATAATACTCTCTTTTGATTTTATTTATAAAAGATAATTTATTTTTTAGATTAATTGAATAATTAATATATCTGATTTAATATTAGGCCAAATACATTGATTGTTGAATGAATTTAAATAATAAATTGTCTCTTAAAAATTAAATTGTCTCTTAAAAATTAGATCAAAGAGAGTAGTATATATATCCTCCCCCCACTCACCAAGATTTCTGGATCCGTCCCTGACCGGTTACCACATATCCGGTAACCGATTACCACAACTTAAATATTCAAAAATCTGTTTTCAACATGCACCACGATCCTTTTCATTTTGTCTCACAAACTAGGTTTACATAATCTCCATTCCTGTTGGAGGGAGAGTGTCAATAGTTTGAGGGAGAGTGTCAAATAGTGTTAATTATCATTAAGTATCTTATAACTTCATTCTCTTTGATATAAATTTATGCCTTAATTGCAATTATGGTCCCTTTATTTTGCATTTTTTTGAATTTTGATCCTCCTATTTTAAAAACCATAATTTTGGTCCCTTTTTTAAATCTTGAATTTGATTTTAGTCCTCTCTCCAATTTGAGATTTTTTTAATGATGCGGCGCTATTAAAGTTGACGTGTAAATGGCAAGTCATTAATATAAGATGATGTGGCGCTATCTAAGATAATTAATTTACTAATATTATTTTAATTAATTAATTAATTAATTATTATTATTTTATTATTAAAATTTATAATTAATTAATTAATCAAAATTTTAAATAAAACACTTTGGGCCTAGCCTTTTTGACTCGTGTCTTTGATCTATCTTTCTAACACAATCGATTTGTTGTGTTTGTGTAAGATAGCTATATAAACACTAAAAACATTTGTAAAGAAAACAACGTGGGACTACTTTGAAACACCATCAACTATTATGCTATGTTATCCATCTCATCTTTTCACCATTTAAATGAGAAAGTGAAGGAGAATTTTGTAGCCAATTGAAATGAGCATCTTAGTTTGAATGATGTTGTTCTACAAACTCTTAATGATATATTTTCTATACATATACTATTAGCTCTGCAATAAAAATGGATTTTGAACTTTCTCAAATTTTTCTAAACTTACATAGCTATAACCTTACAGAGCAATACAAATGATTATCAAATTGTATCATTTTCATTCGTTAAATTATTCCATTTCATGTGTTTACAACATCAGAAGCCATAACCTACCTTATAAGGGATAATTCTACTTGTAGAGCTATTATTGAAGACAATTTTATCCTTAAAATAGAGAGAGACAGATATAACTATATTTTTGCCAATACAGAACAAGAGTAGTCATAATTTGCAAGCCATATTTCTAAAACTCATGTCATTGTTAGTTTATATTACTATAGTGTTTGCTTTGTAGTGCTTGCTTAATAATGTTGGTTGTTTGATGTTATCTTAGGCAAAATGCACTCTGCATCTTTTTAAGTTTAACTATATCCAATTAGTCATTATGTTTTTGTTTCATGTATATCATTTAAATCAGATTATGTGTATAATATTGTTCTTTTTCACATATATTGTTTGGAAATAAAGAGTTAATCCTAAACACAAACAAAATATTAAATGTTCCTTTTCTACTTTAATCTAAGAGTAGCAGTTAGAACTAAAGAAATAAAATTAAAAATAAATTTGAACAATTGTTATATTCTATGAAGATCCTTGACCTAATAAATAAAGGAGAAAAAAATATGACTAGTATTGCAACCATTAGAAAGGAGGAACCAGGATAAGTAATACATATTAAGCTTAATTCTATTCAATGAAGCTTGATCTTTAGGATCTGCTTTGTTTAGCAAACAAGGTACTGAAGAAAGCTCACTGGTGAAAAGATGAGATGGATAGGATTGGTGGTATTTTATATTAGTCCCACATTGTTTTCATTACAAATGTGTTTAGTGTTTATATATCTTACACAAATAAGATAAATCAACTGTGTGTTAGAAAGATGGACCAAAAAGTCTAGGCCTAAAGTGTTTTGTTTAAAATTTTGATTAATTAATAAATTATAAAAATTAATAATTTAAAATCAAACTCAAAACTTAAAAAAGGGACTAAAATCGTGGTTTTTAAAATGGGGGGGATTAAAACTCAAAAAATTGCAAAATAAGGGGACCATAGTTACAATTAAGTCTAAATTTAACTAATTTATTAATTAAAATAATGTTAGTAAATTAATTATTTTAGATAGTGCCGCATCATCTTATAATAATGACTTGACATTGACACATCATCTTAAATAGCGTCACATCATTAAAAAAAAGTCTCAAATTAGATTAGGGACTAAAATAAAACTCAAAACTTAAAAAAGGGACTAAAATCGTGATTTTTAAAATGGGGGGATTAAAACTCAAAAAATTGCAAAATAAGGGGACCATAGTTACAATTAAGTCTAAATTTATTATATTTTGCATAATTTACGTGGATAAGTTGTTATAACAGTTCCTTGTTCATGTGAGTTAGTTGTGATTACACGGATGTATATATTGAGTCTCGAATTAATGAAAGTAACAAGATGGAATAATGTTTTGATGTATATATTTAGTTGTAATGATATTTTGTTCCAATTGTAACAAAATTCTATTTATGATTTTTTTTTTTGCAACAAAAGCATAATAATGGTATCAACACCATCTAATATTGTTTTCGTGTATAAGATATATTTTAAAACTACAAATCTTTAGTTGGTTTAATAGTGGTTGACGCAGAATTTGATAGGGAAGATCACGATTCGATTTCCCACAATTGCGATTGAAAAAAGATTGGAAGTACTTGATGTTATAAATGTTGAGTTTGTAATTCCTTGTGTCGAAGTAGTGTAGCTCAACAGAAATAAGGGCTAGTCGAATTAGTCTGTATGTGTGCCGAAGTGTCGAATTCTAACATCTGGTATCTAGAGCTCCGATTTCGATTCAAGGAAGGAAAATCGTGATGGCGATGAATAATCCAAACGGGCACTTTCTGGCAAACATTTTGATTCTTAAGAAAGATAATCATGAGAATTGGTGCAAGCAAATTAAGGTGGTTTTCTGTTATCAAGATCTTTAGGATCTTGTGAAGGAAGGAGTAACACTGCTTGCAGAAAACGCGACGGATCAAGAAAAGGATGCACACAAATAATTGAAGAAGAAATATTATAAAGCTCTCTTTATAATACATCAATGTATTGATCCAGATGATTTTGAAAAGGTTAGTAATGTAGAATCAGCAAAAGAAGCCTAGGAGATTCTTGAAAAATCGTTTGGAGGTGCATAAAAGGTGAAAGAGGTGAAGTTACAAACTCACAAGAGAATCTATGAATTGCTTTAGATGGAAGAAAGTGAAAGTATAAAAAATTTCTTCACTAGAGTTACAAAGTTGGTGACTCAAATCAAGGTATGTGGAGAAGTGTTAACATCAATATCATCTATTGCAAAAATCTTGAGATCATTGGCTCCAAAGTTCGACCGCGTGGTAGTGGAGATAGAAGAGTCGAAAGACTTGTCAGTATTGACGAAGGAAGAGCTTCAAGGGACACTTGAGTCTCATGTATAAAGGATGGTTGAAAGAGCTGCATGAAAGTCGAAGAGTGATATAGCTTTGCAGGCGCAGTCAAAAACAGAAAAGATAGGATAAGGAAGATAGAATGACAACAAAGGTAGCGGATGCTACAACAATTCGACTGGTCGAAATCAGCAGGAAGGAATAGGGATGGAAAAAAAATCCATACCCGCGGATAAAATCCATCATGGATATGGGACATGTAGCTTAATGGATATCCACGGATAAAATAAATGGATATTTAAATATCCATTTTTTAATGGATATGGATACGGGTTTAATGATATCTGTACCCGCGGATATCCATCTCCGTTATTAAATTATAAATATAATTTAAATATTATTATTTTATTATACCTTATCTTTTCATCTTCTAAAAAATAATAATCTTCTTATATTTCTTTCTTTGTTTTGAAATTTTCTTTAAAGAAAGCGTTTCACATTTTATTCAAATTCTATCACCTATTTCATATTTAAACTCTTCAATACTTCATACCTCACTTCAACAAGTTCACAGTCCAACTAACTAGTGTCGTCATACCTCTGTCGAACCAGTGTCTCCCTTTCCATTCCTTTGTCGTCCGCTTTTCCATTATAACTCACAATCACAATATTTTTTATTTGTTTGGTTAAAAATGAAATGTATGGATATTATGTTTAGATCTAATTATGTTTTAGTGAATAAGAAGAAAATTAATATGATGAAATTTTATTGTTAAATTAAGAGCGAATTATATGGATGTTATGTGATAATAAATTTTTGTGTCTTTAAAAGAAGTTAAAAAAATTTTAATTTATAAAAAAAATATTATCCATGGATATCTGTAAATAGCTGCGGATACCCTAAAACCCGTGAATTACCCGTTTAACGGATATCTGCCTAGATATGGGGCGGATATGGATATCATATTTATCCAACAGGGCGGATATAGATATCATAGTATTCGTCCCCATGGATATCCATTTACATCCCTAGGAAGGAAATTAGTCAAATCAGATAAAACCCTGGAACCAAGGCAATCAAAGAGGTGGTGTTGCAGGTTGAGGAAGAGGTAGTGGTCGAAAGCCTGACAAACGTCACATTTAGTGCTTCAATTATCAGAAGTATGGTCACTATTTTAGTGAGTGTCGAGAAAAGAAGAAGAATCAAGAAAATGATGCAAAGATGGCGAAACATGAAGAAAAAGAGATGTTGTTGACGGTCACAACAAAATATGGAGAAAGATTCCAGGATCAGTGGCACTTGGACTCAGGATGCTCATCACACATGACTGGAAGAAAATATTGGTTTGTCAACATTAATCCCTCGACGAAGAATATGGTGAAATTTGCAAATGATAATACTATAGCAACTGAAGGTATTGGTGATGTTATGATCATGAGGAAATATGGAAAGAGGTCAGTAATTTTCAATGTGTTGTACATACCAGACATGAAGAGTAATTTGCTTAGTATAGGGAAGGTGGTCGAAAATAACTACAAGGTATCAATCGAAGACAAGATAGTGAGAGTTCTAGACTCAGGTGGTAGGTTAATCTTGATGGCTCAAATGTCTTAGAATAGGACCTTCAAGATTGAACTTAATGTGATGGAGCACAAGTGCTTTGCAACTACAACCAACAGAGTTGAATGGATATGGCATTATCGACTTGGCCATCTCAATTTCAAAGATATCAGAGATTTTAAGAGAAGAAATATGGTTTTAGGATTACCATAAGCCGACATTCCAAGTGAAGTGTGTGAAGAATGTGTTCAGGTGAAACAATACAAGAATAGCTTCAGTAAGGATGCAGGAAGCAAGTCAAAGGCAATTTTTGATATCATATATTATGATGTATGTGGTCCTATCTAGGTGGATTTGATTGGAGGTAATAGATGCTTTTTCATATTCATAGATGATTTCAATAGAAAGTTATGGACTTACCTGATCAAGAAGAAAAGTGAAGTGATCGAGGTATTTGTCAAATTCAAATCTATGGTCGAAAGACAGAGTGGTCGAAAGCTAAAAATTCTGAGGACTGATGATGGTGGAGAGTGTGTGTCAAAATATTTTGATGTATTATGTGAGAAAAAAGGGATTGTCATGAGGTGGTGCCACCCTACACTCCACACCATAAAGGAACTGCAGAAAGGAAGAATAGAACCATCATGAATATGGTGAGAAGTATGTTGAAAGGTAAGCATCTACCCAAAAAATTATGAGGAGAAGATGTGTCGACAGCAACATACATCTTGAATAGATGTCCAACAAAGAAGCTAGAAAGAATCATGCCAGAAGAATGTTGGTCTGGTGTCAATCCTAGCCTAATTCATTTGAAGGTGTTTGGATCTATAGCATATAGACATGTTCCAAATCAGTTGAGAAGAAACCTTGATGACAAATCGATTCAAATGATCCTAATAGGATATCATTCGATTGGAGGATACAAGTTGCTCGACCCAGTGAACAAGCAAGTAGTGATCAGGAGGGACGTGATCATAGATGAGCTTAAGGAATGGGATTAGAATGAGAATGTTAAGAAGGATTCATTGAGAATCTTATGTGAAAAACCAGCTAGTGAAGTCGAAAGAGAAGTTCGACAAGAAGAAGTCAGAGGTGAACCAGGCCTAAGCAAACCTCGAAGAACAAGACACATGCCTGCAAGGTTGCAAGAATGTGTGATTACATCATATGATATGGTCGATGAAGAAGGTGAGCTGGTACATTATGCTTTCAATGCAGATGTCGAACCAGTCAATGCAGCTGAGACATTGAAAGATTCGAAGTGGGTGAAAACAATGAATGAGGAGTTAGAGTCCATCGAAGTCAATAACACTTGGTCACTTATCGAATTGCCTCAAGGTAAGAAAGAAATTGATGTGAAATGGGTTTACAAGGTGAAGGTGAATCCTAAAGGAGAGGTAACTTGACACAAGGTGAGACTTGTGGCGAAAAGATTTCTTCATAAGGAGGGAATCGACTTCGACAAAGTTTTTGCACCTGTTGCTAGGATCGAAACAATCAGGTTGGTTGTTAGTCTAGCAAACATGAACAATTAGCACACATGTCAGATGGATGTGAAATGTGCATTCCTGAATGGCCCCTTAGACGAAGAAGTTTATGTTGCACAACAAGCTGGGTTTATGAAACAAGGCGAAGAAAGAAAGGTGTACATGCTGCATAATCCTTGTATGAACTTAAGCAAGCTCCAAGAGCTTGGAATAAGAAGATCGACAACTTTCTAAGGGAGAAGAAATTTGTGAAGTGCATAACTGAGCATGGAGTATATGTAAGGAGAAGCAATAATGAATTGCTTATACTATGTCTCTATGTCGATGACCTGTTGATAACAGGAAGTTGCAAGAAGGAGATCAAAGATTTCAAACATGACCTAAGTGAGGAGTTTGAAATGTCAGACTTGGAAAATCTCTCATATTTCCTTGGCATCAAATTCTACAAAAGTGGTAGAGGCTTGATGATGCACCAAAGAAGATATGCAGGTGAGATACTCAAGAGACTTGATATGCAAGATTGCAACCCAACTTCGACTCCAGTTGAGACCAGATTACAACTGTCGAAAGATTCAGATTCAGATGATGTCAACCTAACCCAATATAGAAGACTTATTGGATCACTTCGATACCTTTGTCACACAAAGCCTGACTTAGCATACAACGTGGGTATGACAAGTAGATTCATGCAGAAGCCAAAGGTATCGCATCTAGCAGCGACGAAGAAGATACTGAGGTTCTGAAAGGAACTCTCGACTACGACATTTTATTTCCTACAGCTGATGAAGGAAAAGAATGCAAAATAGTGGGATACACTAACTCAAGTTGGTGTAGTGATATTGAGGATAGAAAATCTGCAGTTGGCTATGTGTTTATGTTAGGTGGTGCACCAGTTGCTTGGAGTTTGAGAAAGGAGCCACTAGTGGCATTGTCGTGATGCGAAGCAGAATACATTATTGTTTCTCTTTGTGCATGTCAAGTAAAGTGGATGATGGTGAATCTGGTTGAAGAGATTACAACGAATAATCATGGAGCAATTACCATGAAGATCGACAGCATGTCAGCTATTAACCTGACAAAGAATTTGATAGCACATGGTCGAAGCAAGCACATCGAAATGAGGTTCCATTATCTTCATGAGCAAGTAGCAGAAGGGAAGGTGAAGTTGGAATATTGTAGAACTGAGAATCAGATTGCATATATCGTGACGAAAGGAGTGAAAGTCGAAGTGTTCAAGAAGTTAAGGTCTATGATGAATGTAGACAACTTAGACATAATAAATTAGGTGGTATGTTGAGTTTGTAATTCCTTGTGTCGAAGCAGTGTAGCTCGACAAAAACAAGGGCTACTCGAATTAGTATGTATGTATGTGTGTCGAAGTGTCGAATTAGGTTGCTTAACACAAGATTTCGACTTAGGCCTATTTTAGTAACGTTAGCTATTTTGGGCTTTTATAATTTTGGGTTTTGACTTAGGGTGCAAGTTAACATAAATCTATAAATAGAGAGAAACCCTTATTTCTTAAATAACACAACTCATAATATCGTATTCACAGTTTGCAGTTGCAAGTGAATAAGAAAGTTTATATAGTTTATGGACAGAAAGAAACTTTGCAAATATTCATTCTTCTTCTTTTTCAACGTTATTTTCTTTCTTTCTCAACCTTTTCTTTTCATTGGCATTGCGTGATTGAAAATAATTTTGAGGTCAAGATTGAACGTAATTCTCCATAAATTTTGATTGAATTCTAACAAAAACTACTTCTCGAATCAAATTAAACGGTCCAATAAATCAAATATTAATAAAAAAAATAAAAAATAAAAACCTTGATCGTAGAGACAACATCTAAATCCGACCCTATTGATTAAGATTTAAATCAAATTATCTTCATCTAGATTTTCATGAAATAATAGCTCTTGGAATTGCTCTAATTGTGGATCCAATTAGAGGATCTAACTCCATTGACAACATTAAAAAATAAATAGATAAAGACGTTCTTTTGATCTCGTGCTAAATAAAAGTAAACCATCTTTTTTTTTCTTCTTTCAAATATAATTAGTCTTTTGAATCTTGAAGCAATGTTATTATGATGACAAAGTAAATCCTTTCTTTGTCCTTTCCTTTTGTAACAAAAAGAAGATCATGAAATTCAAGTTTGACCAAAATCTAAATTTGGAAACACAGTTCTTGAAATAGCCTAAGATTGAATAACTCCAAAACGGCATCTTGAATTTTTTTAACATTTTTTTATAAATAAAAATGACATCATAGTATCACACATGATACACAATAACTATACTTGTGTCCACAAGCTCTGAATTGAACTTACATTTATATGCACCATTCCATATTAAATGGAGGATCTAGAGAAAGTATTTTTGTCAACATTTGGTTTTTTATAACTATGGTCCAAAGTGAAATCAGAATAAGAAAACAAAATATGGTTCACGAGACGGTGCTTGAAAGTGTCAAAAATATGCTAAAGAAGTTGCAGTTTGTAATATCAAAGTTCTGAATTAATTAGAATGTCAAAAGTTAATTACCAAAAATAAAAGTATATTTATTTATTCGTTTTGGGAAGTGTTTGGTGAGGAGATTAAATCATCGGAATGAATATTATGAAATTGACTGTTTGAATGTTGCGTACTCTTTTTATTAGGATTGTGGAATAATCCCAAAGTCATTAATTAACTCTATTTTCATTTCTAATTTTTTTCGATACAATTAAATGTATATTATATATCACGGCTTTTGTTAAAGAAAAGTCCTATTACATTACTTTAAATACATATAAGATTAAGGGTGCTAAAACAAATATATTATCAGATATATTTCTTCGCCTACACTTTTATAGATATATTAATCTTACGCTCTTTAATATCTTTGTTCAATCCAACTCTATCTTTTTACGGACGCATGCATTAATATAAAATTTTGTAATTTTAAAGTTAAAAAGGTGTAGTGCCTCTGAAGTCGTCCTATCCCGCTTTCATTTTTTTGTTTGGAATGGATTAATGTTTTAAGTCTATGCTTTCAACAGTGTTTACTTGCTCTATCTTCGTTTTTCTGCAGACTTTTGCAAAGTGGATCTAAATAAAACGGGCATGTCTGTTTGCCACTCTTACTTAGAATGACAACAAAAAAATCGTATACATGACTATCCGCGGGAAATAAAACTTTCAATGGCATAGAGCGAGTAATTTAATGGTGATAAAATAAATAAATATATAAATATGTTAACTATCCGTTAACAAATACAACAAAATATAATATTATTTTACATGCTAGGTTCAGTGATTGATAATTTCATCAGAGTAGAGCTACTAAGAATATTAAATGTCTACTAAGAGTATTAAATGTCTATATGAGTGTGATTAGGGGTGGCAAAACGGGTTGGGGTCCACCAGGCCGATCCACGCACCTGTCATATAATAGTGGGTTGAGTTGGGATTTTAGGACCGCCGACCACCAAAGTCCGCCCTGCTAAAGACCGTCACCCGCCAAAGTTCGCCCCGCCAAAACTTATCTCCCGCGAAAGCCCGCCGCACCTATTCGTTTAGCTTGTCTCACCTTAAACTCGTCATTTTTTAGTTAATTCTAGTAATTCCAATTCTTGATGGTTTTATTTTATATATTTATTTGAGAATATATACAATATTTTTTGAAGTAAAATTTGTTAAAAGGATGCTTTATAAAAATTGTTCTGAAAAATAAGTGAAAAATCCAATTGAAATGTAAACACAAGCATATTAATCTATTAAAAAATGAAAAATAAAAAAAATAAAAAAGTAGGCGGACAAGCCTACCGACCGCCAACCCGCCACCTTAGCGTGACGAGTTAGATTTTTATGCCCATTTTCACTTGACAAGCTTGCCCGCCCCACCTTTTTTTTGCAGTCTTAAGGCGGGTGGAGCGGGGCGGGCGGCCCGTTTTGCCATCCCTAAGTGTGATTCATATGAAAAATGTGTACATTTATCTCTATGATCACATCCTTTATATAGCGATTTTGGTCTACTCCGCCTCCATAAAGTTTATCGATTGGTTATTAAGACATATGTTTTTTTGTCTGGATGAAAGTAGTTAATGGGAATCAAGTCCTTGCTAATGTGTCTGAAACTCATCATTAATGAGTATTTACACTTTGTTTGGTTCCTTACGCGTTGGTCTTGGGCCGGTCTAAATAATTTGGTTTGTTTACCGTCTTAGCTCGATTTTGTCCTTATGGATAGATTGATAATTAGGGCGGACTGTATCAACTCCAAGTGAGAATTCGACATAATATACCAGAATGTAAACAGTCCTTCAAGAATGAAACTTGTAAAGGTGAGATGAATTAAGTGAGAGACTAAATTATACATAATATTTAACGGTTATTTCCCCTCTATCAAGGTTATACCTAATCTATCTGAGTTGACTTCAATATTGAGTGTCGAGTTGGTCTAATGAATGATGATGCCCACCTTTGTTATCTTATGGTGACCTCTCTCTATCTTGATGTAATTTGCTTATTGTCTGACTCCTCTTTAGATTGTCCTTTCCAGAGTGTTGTTGAGGTCTTTTGCTGGCATTGTAACACCCAAAATTTTCATATTTTTGTTTATAATTGAGTTTAAAATAGTTTTATTTAATTATTGATATGCGTGGATATTTTTGTGGGATGTGTGGATAGTGGTGAAAATTATTTAGAATTTTAGTTAATTTTAAATTATTAAAATAATAAGGAAATTGGGAATTCATGAGCTTTTGGTGGAAACTAGAAATAATGAAAATATGGGGTAAAGTGGTGAGAAATAAAGGTAAGTTAGGCCCAAGGTGATTAAAATCTGAAAACTAGGTTAAGGTTAAAAGCAAGTTTAGTGGAGCATTTGTTTTATCAATACGTGAATTGGAGAGATTAGGAGAAAGAGGAAAAAAAAGCAAAAGAAATAGTTTGTGAGGAAAAGGAAGTCGTAACTTGAGCTTTGAGATTGTTGGAAATTGAGGTAAGAGGGAGAACTACTCTTATATGGGTGTCAAATGCATGAAGGGTAGAGAGGGATCCTCACACTCCTCTAGATTTTTCTTATATATTTCCCCATTGTTGGTTTTTTTATGAGTTTTTGAATGAGATTGTGTGAAACTTATCATGCTTGTTGTAATTCGTATGAAATGCGTGCCCTATTTTATTATGAATTACATATATGATGTTTATGTGCAAATCTGAGTTTGAATGTTTATGTTGATGGGGCTTTGGTTGATAAAAATGTTCTTAAATTTAGAATAGATTGACGACTTTGTGATAAATCGATGTTAATATGTCAAATATGTGTGGTAGTTAATGTGTTATATGAGTAAGTGTGATTACTCATGTTCAAACGCAAGTGAGATAAGTTTAGGTTTGAAAAATTGGGTTTGCGAGTGAGATTCTCGTGAAAATCTAGTAGAAAAATGTTGCAGCCAAGTTTGATTCGAATTAATATTACAACATGATTCGAATCACAGGTCAAAATTTGGAAGAAAAAAATGCCTCTGACCAATTTGATTCGAATCAAGAAAATAACATGATTCGAATCAATCAAGGATTGTTTTTTTTTAATATTGTTTTCGTCATAATTTGAGTTACATGACTCTGTTTGAGGTGCAGTTGCTGACTTGGGATTTTCTATCTAATAGGAAAATCAAGTCAATGTTGCATTTGATGAAATATTAAGTGTAACAAGTGACGGACAAGAGTCGACAGGGATGGCACGTTGACTAGATGGTCTTGACAAGCATCTTGAGATGTTAGTTTGGGAAATCTTGAGATATTAGGTGAAGGAGTATCAGGAGTAGACCTAAAACATCACTTGAAACCATGTCGAGAGAGGGCTCTCCAACAAACTTTGGATACTTAGAAGGTTTAGGAAACCAAAGGAAAAAGGGTTATACGTTGCGGCTTCCTTCGACGAGCAAGTATTTACCATATTCTAGTTAAAGAATGTGGGATAATGGTGTCACCAGTTTCAGAGCCTTAACAATGTGGCAAGGCACGGGGTTAGAAGTTGCATGCATTCGCATGATGTGTCAATTTCTACATAGTTAAACTATCAAAGACAATTATTCTTAGTTGGCATTTATAGCAGACTCATATATTGTAATAAAGGGTTCACAACTTTTCACATACAATTCTCTATAAAACTAGAGTACCCAAGTCAAAGAGAGAAACAATTTGTGAGAAATTATGTGAGGTTGTGTCCCTTTTTTCTTTGTACTTATGTTGTTTCCTTAATTGAAACATCTTTATCTTTCTTGTCATTTACTGTATTTGATTTAATGTTGTTTATTTCAAGTTCCTTTTATTTCAATTTAAACTTTATCGTCTTTAAAGTTTATTTACGAACTGTCTGCAATCAGACATTTTTAGTTACGTCTTACACGTATGTCACAATAACATTTTTCACACAAAACCGATCTCGAGATTTTTTGAGTTAATCTCAAAAACATTTAAACTCGTGATTGTTCGCTAAAAACACATGTGAACAAATTCGTACGCCCAGTGGGACATGCGTGTTTTTGTGATATTTTTTTTTTTGAAAAAAAATCTTCCTAGTTTTTACTCCTTTGTTTTCATTTTTGATGTCTACTAACGTATGTGTTTCAGGAGTGGGAAAAATTTTAAGGTCCACGGTTACACTCGTTTGAAAAATGGTAGGATTTTAGCAGCAATGGTTAACCTAAAAACACGTCTCAAGCTCAAAATGATGCTCTAGACCCAAAACCACCTGTTACAATCGTTACTACGACAGGGACAATGAATACCATCAGGGTAACATGCCCTACTTTATAGCCGGTTTTGTAACACCCCATTTTCAATTATTTATTTTTATCGAATTATTTCTGAATTAAGTTTGTTTTTGGTGTGCTTTCAATTGTTGATGGGTTGGGTCAATTAAAATAATTAGGTGGTGTAGAAATTAGTGGATTTATGTAGAGTTATTTTAGTGATTAAACAATAAGAGTGTTTATATTTGAATATTAAAATAATAATGAAAATAATGATGTGTATAGGAATTCAGGTTAAGCTGATAAATTAGGAGAATGAGTTAGGGGTAATAAAGAGAAAACATAATTAAGAGGAATATGATTATTAGGAATAAGAGAGAAGTAGAGAAAGGGTTGGTTTTGCATACTATGTGAAAACTTGGAAGAGAGAAAAGAAGGGCTAGGGCAAGGGGAAGGACAAGAAGGGATTAGGAGAAAAAGTTCTAGGATTCTATCATCTTTGCTGGAATAATCAGGTAAAGGGGGGTATTATTCATTTATGGGTGCTATATCATGAAAGGGTATGGAGGTTTCCCTTGGCCTCCATTAGAACTTGTGTGTTCTTTGATGTTGATGAATTTGATAAATAATGATGTGTTTTGTGGTTGTATGTGTGATTCAATTATTATTATGTGTGTTGTTGAATCCGCCATTGAATTATCCTCATATGTGATTGTTGTTGTGTTGAATTCTTGATTTATGTGGTGGATTAAGTTGTCCTTAGATGATGAATTTAAATGAGTAATTCATGAAAATCTTAATATGTTTATGATCTATAGAATAAAATAGGTGCCATAGTGTTGATAGATCATGAATCAGAGTAAATTAGAAGTCTGTAATTGGGTCTGGAATAGCACTGAGTGATTAGAAACTGGGCACTGGCACGTAGTAGCAAAACTGGGATTTTTGGAAAAACACAATGACAATCGGTTGTTCCCAAATGACAACCGATTGCACTAGTGTAAATTTTAGAAATTACACTCATGACAATCAGTTGTAGCGAAAGTCCAATCGGTTGTCATGCCTTCAAAAATCTGAATTTTGGGTCTAGAAGTTGGTGACAATTGATTGTCTTGTTGTGTCAATCAGTTGTCATTGTATCATTTTTGTAAAAATTTATACATTGAACTATAACATGCTTTGACGTTTTACCTCATAACTTTTTAATCGTGTATTCAATCGACGTTCCGTTTGAGGTGTTAGAAAGATATCACTCAGAGCTATAACATGATAGAGATAGGATATTTGTTTAAGTATTATTCCTATGCCTATTGTGTTGGTGAAGTTTTTTTCATATGTTTGGTTAACAAATTGTTGTAATTGTTGTGATAATGTTGATGTGATTATAAGATGAATTATTATACATATAATGATAACATGTTGAGTTGTGATATGTAGTTTCAGTGTGGAAACTACATTGTGGTTGTTGTATAAGAATCGTATTGTTTAATGTGATATCGTTAATTATTGTTGAAATGTTCTGATGAAGCATTCATTCATTCATGCATATTTTATTGTTGTTATTGGTGAAAGAGGCGGGGTCTCGATGAAGGGACTTGTGACTGTCCCAAGCTTGGTGTGGGGCTTAGAGCTTGATGTGAGGATCATGGGTTTGGTAGATGGAACTCGGTTCAAAATGAAAACCATTGTTGAGATGGATATCACATGCATACGTGTAATTAATGTGTTGTGAGTTGCATTTCATGGATATATGCATATGATGGTGATGTGGGTAAGTTATGAATACTTGTAGATGTGGTGCACGATTAATTTCCATGTGAATCTGTATGTAGTGAACTACTCTGATTATATATGCACTGTTAATTATTTGAGTGTATTCTCACCCCCTGCTTGTGTTGTTGTGCCTATGCTCCTCTAAAGTACAAACAATCAGGTACCTGAGTAGGAGCTTGAAGTTGAGGGAAGTGTTGTGTCTCCATAGTTTCATATCGATTAAGCTCTTTAGTGAAGTCGCTCTGATATGTAACACTAGGGGAACATGTTATTCTTTATTTTATGCTATGTTACATATCTCCCTTTTATTTTAGTGATGAACCATGTTTAATTTTGAGTTGTTGTTGAGGCTTTTAATGCCATAATAAATTAAAAACAAAATTCCAATGTGTATTGAATTGTTTAATGATGAATAAATTTTTCAGTTTGGATGATGGTTTTAATGTGAATAGCATCCTACACAGAGAATTGCATATTATATTTTTTTTATTTGACTTAATTGTCGAGTCGGGGAGTAGGGTATCACATAGTGGTATTAGAGCAAGTCGGCCGGTTCAGACAGGTTATTGTGATTTTAATTACTCCTAGTGTACGACATGTGTGTGAACACTGTCGATATAATGTTTGTCCTGGTCATTGTTTGTTGATATATAGAGGAATGGCTGGAAGAAATGATCGTGCTATTGCTGATGGCTTGATAGCCTTGGCTCAAGTGTTACAAGCTCACCAGAATCCACAGGTTGAAGATGCTGAATCTCGTGGACTGGATAGATTTCTGAGAACACCCACCATCAAAGGAAGGCATGATCTAGAGGGTGCACAAGAATGGTTGCAAAAGTTCGAGAAAATATTTTGAGTGATGGCATGTGTAAATGCTCAGAAGATTATTTATGGTACTTATATATTGTCTAAAAAAGCAAACTATTTGTAGGATAAAGCTAGACATAGGTTTGAGGCCAATGGTACAATGATGACTTGGACTGTTTTAAAGAAAGCATTCTTGGAAAAATATTTCCTGATTGATGTGCGTGGCAGGAAAGAGGTGGAATTCCTTAAACTTAAGAAAGGAAATATGAGTGTTGCAGAATTTGCGCCCAAATTTGAAGAATTGCCTAGGTTTTGTCCTTACTATAATGGAGCGAAGGCTGAGATGTCTAAGTGTATCAAGTCTGAGAATGGAATGCGCCTAGATATTAAGAAATTTATTGGGTATCCAGAAATTCGTTAGTTCTCCGTGTTGGTTAAAAAGTGTCGTATCTACGATGAAGACAGTCGTGCTAGATCCTCCCTTTACAAGAGTGCCAATGACAAGAGAAATAGTAACCTGAATCGTGGGAAATTGTATGGTGCTCCATGTGATAAGGGGAAGAGAGTACTTCTGATGAGAAAAATCCAAGTGGGGGAGGAGCTCCTAATTCTGTGAGGTGTTATAAATATGGTGAGTTTGGCATTGCATCTATGAGTGCAAGAGTATGAATGCGAACTAATTCAAGTGTCAGAAGATAGGGCATCAAGCTTCAGATTGCAAGAGTAATGTTGTCACTTGCTACAAATGTAGAGAGCAAGGTCACATCAGTACCAATTGTCAGAAGCCTAAGAAGAATCACTCAGGTGGAAATGTCTTTTTATTGTATGGTATTGAGAATACTAGTACATATAGGTTGATTCGAGGTATGTGTTATATTAATAGTGTTTCTCTGATTTCTATTATTGACACTGGTGCAATACATTCTTTCATTTCTTTTGATTATGATAAGTGGTTGGGTTTAGAGGTATGGTTCATGGTCTGGAGTATGATTGTTGAAACTTCGGCTCTGGGTCCAGTGACTACTTCTCTAGTTTGTTTGAACTATCCATTAACTATCTATGGTAAGAATTTTAGGATGGATTTAGTCTGTTTACTGCTAAATAAACTTGATGTTATCCTTGGAATGAACTGGATTGATTTCAACCATGTGGATATCAACTGTTACAATAAATATGTATCTTTCCTTGAAATCAATAAAGATGAGGGAGTGTTTGTGTCGGCTAAGAAAGTGAACGAGCCTGTGAATGATGGGGCATGGGTGTTTGTGATGTTAGAATATATGAGTGCATAAATCAGAGAGGTGATTAATGAGCTATCAGTGGCATGTCAATTTTTAGAAGTACTCCCAGAATATATCAGTTATTTACCACCAGAGCGAGATATTGAGTTTACTATTGACTTTCTTGGTACTAGTCCGATTTCAATGGCTCCGTATAAAATGTATGCTTCAGAGTTGAGTGAGATGAAGAAACAGTTCAAAGAGTTACTTGAGAAGAAATTTGTTCGACCAAGTGTTTCTCTTTGGGGTGTGCTGGTATTGTTAGTGAAGAAAAAGGATTGTAGCATGAGTTTATATGTTAACTATTGGAAACTAAACAAGGTGACAATTAAGAATAAATAACCTCTTCCGAGAATCAATGATTTGATGGATTAATTGGAGGTGCTCGTGTTTTTAGTAAAATTGATTTATGGTCGGGTTACAATCAAATTCGAGTGAGACCAGAAGACATTCCAAAAACTGTGTTTAGAACAAGATATGGTCACTATGAATATTCAGTAATGTCGTTTAGGGTGTCTAATGCGCTTGGAGTTTTCATGGAATACATGAACTGGATTTTCCATATGTACTTAGATCAGTTTATTGTGGTGTTTATCAATGATATCCTCATATATTTGAAATTTGATGAAGATCATAAGGAATATATGAAGGTGGTGGTGCAAATGTTGAAAGATAACAAGTTATATGCCAAGTCATCCAAGTGCGAATTCTAGTTGGAAAAAGTGAATTTTCTTGGGCACATGATTTCTAGCGGTGGTATTGTTGTTGATCCGACGAAGGTTGGTGTTGCGTTGCAGTGGGAGACTCCAAAGTCTGTTATTGAGATTAAAAGTTTCCTTGGGTTTGTTGGTTATTATTGCAGATCATATAAGGTTTTTTGAAATTGGAAATGCCTTTAACTCAGTTGACTCGAAAGGGTCAAGCTTATATCTGGGATGTTACTTGCAAAGAGAGTTTCATAGAGCTCAAGAAGAAATTGAAAACCACTCCCGTTTTGATTCTGCCAAATCTGGTTGAACCTTTTGTAGTATATTGTGATGCTTCGAAGATGGGTCTAGGAGGTGTACTAATGCAGAACGACCTGTTGGTTGCTTATGTTTTTAGACAATTGAAAGTTCATGAAAGGAATTATCATACATATGACTTAGAGTTAGCAACTGTTGTGTTTGTACCTAAAATTTGGAGACAATAACGTTTTGGATCCAAGTTTGAAGTGTTCAGTGATCAGAAGAGTTTGAAATATTTATTTGACAAGAAAGAAATGAATATGAGGCAGAGGAGATGGCTTGAGTTCCTGAAAGATAATGATTTTGGTATAAATTAGCATTCGGGTAAAGCAAATGTGGTAGTTGATGTATTGAGCAGAAAGTCCTTACACATGTCGATGCTTATGGTACAATAATTAGAGTTGATCAAGCAATTCAGAGATATGAGTCTGGTGTGTGACAGAACTCCAAACAATGTTAAGTTGGGTATGTTGAAGTTGACTAGTGACATTCTGGAATAAATTAGAGAAGGCCAAAAGACCGATTTAGGAATTATTTACTGGTTAGTGTTGATTAACCAAGGTGAGGGTTCAGAGTTGACGAGAATGGTGTGATCAGATTTGGAAACAGAGTTTGCGTTCCAGATTTACCTGAACTTAAAAAGTGTATTCTTGAAGAAGGTCATAGGAGTGAGTTAAGTATTCATCTTGGTGGTACTAAGATGTATCAAAACTTGAAGAAATTGTTTTGGTGTCCTGGTATGAAAAAAGAGAGTTTGTCTATGCGTTTTGATATGTCAGAAATCAAAGATTGAACGTTAGTAGTCGTTAGGTCTGATGCAACCGTTGAGCATTCCAAATTGGAATGGGATAGTATTTCTATGGATTTTGTTACGATTTTCCTATGACGACAAAGGTATTTGACTCCATTTGGGTGATTGTGAATAGCCTAACCAAATCATCTCATTTTCTTCTGATTAAGATTAGTTGTCCTTTGCATAAGTTGTTTGAGTTGTATATTGAGAAGATTGTTAGTTTGCATGGTATTCCTTCGAGTATTGTGTTGGATCAAGATCTGAGATTCACTTCAAGGTTTCAGGAGAGTTTGCAGAAGGTGTTGTGTACCATGTAGAGGTTGAGTTTACTTATCATCCACAGACGGACGGTCAAACAGAGAGGACTATTTAATCTTTAGAGGATGTATTGATGGCTTGTGTGATATTACCAGGAGGTGCTTGAGATAGCTACTTGCCTTTGACAGGGTTGGTGACAATCGGTTATCACTTTGTTTCAGTTGATTTCCATTGTATCATCTTTAAAAATTTTTGTGTTTTGAACTATGAAATGCTTTGATGTGTTACCTCATAACCTTTTAACCGTGTATCCAATCAACGTGTTGTTTGAGGTGTTAGGAAGTTGACACTCAGAGATGTAACATGATAGAGATATGTGAATTGTTTAAGTATCATTCTTATACCTACCGTATTGGTAAAGTTTTTTCATATGTTCAGTTAATGAATTTTTATAACTGTTGTGATTAGGAGATGAATTGTTATACATATAATGATAACATGTTGAGTTCAGATACGTAGTTTTGGTGTCGAAACTACCATGTGGTTATTGTACAAAAATCATATGGTTCGCTGTGATACCATTAATTATTGTTGAAATGTTGTGATGATGCATTCAATCATTCATGCATCTTATATTGTTCTTATTGGTGAAAGAGGAGGGGGTCTCAGTGAGGGGACTTATGACTGTCACAGGCTCGGTATGGGGCTTATGAGTTCGTTAGATGGAACTTAGTTCAAAATGAGAACCATTGTTGAGATCGATATCGCATGCATATGAGTCATTAATATGTTGTGAGTTTCATTGCATGGATAGATGCATATGATGGTGATGTGGGTGAGTTATAAATACTTGTGGATGTGGTGCGTGATTCATTTCCATGTGAATCTGTATGTAGTGAACTATTCTGATTATACATGCACCATTTATTATTTGAATGTATTCCCACCCTCTTGTTTGTGTTGTTGCGTCTTTGCTCCTCTAGAGTACAGACAATCAGGTATATGAGTAAGAGCTAGAGGTTGAGGACAATGTTGTGCCTCATTAGTTGCTTGTCGATAGAGTTCTTTAGTGAAGTCTCTTTGATATGTAACACCAGGGTAATGAGTTGTTCTTTGTTTTATGTTATGTTGCATATCTTCCATTTGTTTTATGTTATGTTATGGATATTGGTTAGGTGTTACTGCTGCTACCTAGTAGTAAGGCACTTGGTAAGTTCCAGCCTTCCTATTGGCTACTATGGCAGCGTTAGTTTCCCCTTCCTTCTTCTTTGGAAAGTCAAAATATGGTTTCTTTGCTCCATTGGAGGTAGTGGTAGCACCCTGAATTTCGCCATTCTTGATGAAGTTCTCAATTCGTTCTCCTTTGACAACCAAATCTAAAAATCCAGAGGAGGAACTTCCAACCTTTTTATCCAGATAAGGACCCTGGAGGGTACCCATAAACATGTCAACAAGTTCCCATTCTAGTATGGGGTTGAACTTTGGCAGCTAGTTCCCCCCACCTCTATGCGTACTCTTTTAAAGACTTGTCATGCTTTTGAGTCAAGCTTTGGAGTTGGGTCCTGTTAGAAGCCATGTCAATATTATATTTGTAGTGCTTCAAAAAAGCCTCATCCAGTTCTCTACAGGTTCAGATGTAGGTACATTCAAGTTGCATATACCAATCGAGGGATGCCCCACTAAGGCTATCGGGAAATAAAATGCATCAAGAAATTTTCATCATCTGAATAGGCGGCCATTTTTCTACAGTGTGATCAGATGTGAGTCCCTGGACATCTAGTTCCCTTGTACTTATCAAAGTTAGGGACTTTGAATTTTACAGAGATTTTGACGCCTAGAACTAGGCACATATAAGCAACATCTATACCAAAGGCGTTGGGCCATTCCATAGCTTTCATCCTCTTCTCTAGGATGCGAAATGTTTTCTCAGCTACAACAATTAGGAGTCCAAAGGCATCGAGTGCTAGGTCATCTTTCGAGATGAAGAAGGCACCCTGATGATTGTCAATTTCACACTAATATTCCATTCTATTGATAGGAATCTCTGTGTGGTTCGGATATTCTGGTTCAAGAGATCTCTTTCTGGATGGGGATTGGTACCAATTGTTTGTCTATTTGGTGGATTCATCATTGGTTGTATAGGAGGATTAACAGCAACGAGTCTCAGTGAAGCTTGTCTTAGTTCTTCTTGACCTATGGCTATAGCCTGGATAGTTTCCATGAGCTGACCCATTAGAGTCATCATGGTGATCATGTACTCCCATATAACAACTTGATTCCTTTTAATTTGATCAATTAGAAATCTCTGATAAATGCGAGTACCGTAGTGATGTCGGGAAGTTAGCTTTACGATCGATGATTATGAGCAAAAGTTCAGATGATAATGAGTTTTCTTTTGTCTTTCTTTTTAGGATGGAATGCATGATAATGCATGAATGTATGCAAAAATGTTTTTTATGTTTCTTGAGAATCCTGAGTTTTTTTCTATAGCTATGAGTAATCGTAAAGCATGAAAATAAAGACAGGAGATAAGACCAAAAGTTGTGCACATATTTTATTTAATTGTAGAAAGCAATTAAAAACAATGGATTACAATCGATTTTCCATTCTGGCTCGCTTAAGTTCAACTCTAAATCTGTTCATCATGACCTTACAAAAGGCAACAAAATTGTAAACTTCCCTAGGGGTATTTTGGGGAATCATTATTGCAAAGCCCATCTTCAATTTCCTAGGAATATCTTCAATTACTCGGTATGCAAGTACTTCTAGATCAATTTGTTTCTCTCTCCATTCCCGAGCATCTCGAAGAAGATTTTGAATTAGCTTATGATTTCTATTTTGGACAAGGTCCTGAATGAACGTTTCCCTTTGGTCTATGAGAACCTCTAGATGATGGCCTCTACCTTCCCAATAGGAGCTTTCTTCTCTTAGTTGATCGTAAGCAACCCTATGCTGATGGTCTTGATCCATGAGCTTGGGGATATCTTTGAAGGCATTTTACAACTCATACTGACGTCTAGCGAGCATACTTTCGAATTCGCCCTTTTTGCATTGTACGCTTTTTAGGTAGTCTTGGTTGTCCCTGAGTTTATCCTAGTGACTCTTCACTTGAGCTTCAAAAGTTTCCCTCATTTCCTTTTTAGCTTTTGTAGATTGTTTCTACCAATTCTCTAGCTTATGAATTTGATGATAGGCTTCGGCCAACTATTGATCTTTGGTGCTGAGACTACTACCAGCGTCTCTTAGATCTTATCGTATTTATTTTCTTTTATTATTCTCATCTTAGATAATCTCCATTTTCTTGAGGAGTTGTCATGCCTTTTAATCAAGGTCGAGCTCCATGTCATCCTTTTTAAAGGTGATTTGATTGATGCTCAATGATAACTCTTCATTTTCTTTTTTAGCCCTTGGATGATAACTTTAAGTTAGTTGAATTTTTCAATAGGAACATGAGTTGGGTCAATAGGTTGTGGATTCTTGGAAGGCTCCGAAGGAAAAGGAAACATGATTTCCTTGACTTTTTCCTTGACCCACAGTGTGTAGGGCTCGTTAGATATGTAATGTTTTTTTTACCTAGTTTAGCATTCCCCTAACGGTGAATCTCGTCTCAAGCTCTTCTTATTCTCTTCAATAATTATGGATTTTTAACCCCTTCGGTTAGGAAAAATTCTTCCAATAGCTTGGTATCGGGTTTGTCGAGCATTGGGTAACTCAGTTAACGTAAAGCCAAAATTGGATTGTAGTTGATACCCCCTTTAGTTCCTATGAGAGGTACATTAGGGAAATTACCACAACTGAAGATGATCTTGATATTGCCGTACTCTCGAGAATACCAAGAGATGTCATTAGTTGTTAGATACATAATCATTCGGGACCATTTGAGATTGCCCTTATTTTCAACGAAAGGGCCTTTATTGGGTAAATGGGTCATAGATCATCTAAATACAAAGGGTGCACAACACACAATAGTTTCTTTGCTTTTCTTATTCCTCGAATGAATTAAGTAATAAGTATGATCAAGCAAGGTAGGAATGAGATTCTTGGTAATGAAGATGCAGATTGAAGCCAAGTCTACAAAATCCTCAATGTTGGGGAATAAGACTACCCCGTATGTGAGGAGAGAAAGTATTGCATTGAAAGCATCCCAACTTCCTATGTCACTGAAGGTTGTAGCTTTATCCATCAAAAAATTCATAGGAAAACCATAAGTAGCACCTTTAGGCTTGAGGCTGATTTCTACATCCCTTTTTTCCAAGTAGAGTGCTTCGGCTGTATGGTGAAACTTAGGAAGTTCCTTTGATTTATTAAATGGAACCTGATCCTTTATCTCAATCCCCATGATATGTGAATACTCTTCTAGTGTGGGAGCTAACTGGTAATCTTGAAAGGTAAAGCGTCTTAAGGGAGGATCGTAGAATTGCACAAGGGTATGGATGACCATTACATCGACTTTAGTGTTTAAGATACTTAAGAGGTTGCCATAGATTTTTGTGAAATCATCTATGTTATCAAGAACCAAACGAGATCCCAACTCTCTTAGAGCATTCAACTGATGTTCTTTGAACTTGTAATTGTAGGTACTTTTTCTGCTAGTAATCATCTTATTTGGAATGCTCACCAAAGACTAACACTATTAGATTCCCAGGAAATGGTATGCATATGCTAAATTAGTATTTTTATGATGATATGATGTCATGGTATGCAATATCATAGGTTCAAATTTTCGACATATCCTAGATAATCTGAACATGATTCTCAAGGTATATCATAGGTTCAAAGGTTCAACATATTTTGGATAATTTAAACATGATTCTCGAGGTAGGTAGGTTTTAGTTTTCGTGCAACTCATATTCCTCTCACATGTAGGTTCTAGTCTTGAAAAAGGTGGTTCCTAAAAAGGCCTACTAGATTCATGGATCCAAATGAAAATACCTTGTCGTAGCAAATGCTTGTAGGAAAATGGTACTTACAAGTGGATCAAGTCTAGGTGTGGGTCTCATGCCAACCCAACGCATGAAACACAAGTCAACATGATTATCCATAATTATATCCAGTGTATACTCAAGCTCAGGTGAGAAGCCTTTCTCTCAAATAGCATCATGAAACCCAACCCACAATAGAGAACCAATAAACAAATATATCCATAATATATCAAATATATAAAACGATAAATGCAATAAAACAAAGCAATTAAACATTAAATCGATGAAGATAAACACCCAAATACACAAAGAAAACAACTAAATTGGGCTTGACATGCTTGGGAATAGTCTCCAATAGATTCGCCAGCTGTTATGTCGCTAAATATCGATAACACCTATAAAAATGAAAGAAAATCGTCCTTGAAATCAAGAGTGGATTCAAAAGTCGGTTATGCATGGGAAAGGTATTAGTACCCCTCACATCTGTTGTACTCAACGGGAACCTTTTTTATTGTTCTTTGCGTATAAGGGTGTTGTTATCTAAAGGTTACTTGCTATTAATTATTGGATTTAATTAAGGGGGAAAAAGTTTTTAATTAATGTGCTCGCCAAGATTTTGAAATCATGTGCCCACGTATTCCCATGGTGGAATGAGAAAATTAGAGCTCAGTAGTTCATGGTAGAAGATAAATGTTTTTTGGTTGATTTTATTGAATGATTTTAAGGTCGCGTTCTAGCAGTTAAATGCTACTTGTTTGCTCGTGCAATGGAGGTTTAAGTGTTGTTTGTACTGCAGTAGAATGGAAATGACATGTCTTTTATGAAAACCTTTTGAATGCCCTACGACGAGAAAATCGAATTTGATTGGTTGTGATTGATTTTAATTCTAAAGACGAATATTCAGATAGGGAGCTCTACAGCAGTGTCTGAACACTCTAGGAGAGAAGGTCTACACCCTCCTCCTTTTTCTTATAAGTTTCATGAAAGATGTAGGGTGAATTAAGTAAATTAGAATCGACTTAATTCAATTGATTAACTTGTTTTAAATAAAAGGAACCAAAGTTCCTATTTATTATGAAAATGGTTTTAGTCTTATCGTGATGTAAAGAAAATAATGAATATTGCAAAGGAGTAGATGGAATATCAAAATAATTGCAAGTTCGTTTCGTGCAACACCAAAAGGGCTTAAATCCTAATATTTTCATCTAAAATTAACCCTTAGATTCAAAATCTAGCTAGCTAACCAAAAGGATTAATCAAAGTTAAACTCCTAAGGGTCCGTGTTTAATCAATTAACAAATTGTCCAAACAAGGATTGGAAAGATTATCCATACTATCCAAGCATTATCTAACACACATTTTAATTTACAATTTAACCAAGTTATAAATTAGAAAATAAATGATAATTAAAGTGTAACCATGATGACATTGAAATCATTTTCAACATCAAACCAAGAATGATTAAAAACGTAATCAAATTAATATTCAAAACTAAAAGACTAACCCAGAGTTAATCTCCTAATTGATCTCAAACTTAATTTCTAGTTAAAGAATAAAACCCTAAGAATTAATTCAAAAGGTAATCACCTCCTAATAAAATAATATAAAAAAATTATTATTTCTAATCCTAAAATGGATTTATTATTTCCTAAATTCTTTTCCTTTTTGAATTAGATCCTATATACTAAAAAAAGATTAATTTCTATAGGTTCTAAAAAGAAATAAAAAGTTAAATAAATGTTCTGCCATGGGGTGCTAAGAGAAACAATGGTGTAGAAAGGGTTATGGGGCGTAGGGCGAAGATGACCATGGCACAAGGTTTTGTTATTTTTGATTTCAGAAATTGGGAGGGGGGGGGGGGGGGGGGGGAGGGGCAAGTCAGGAAATGAAGGGTGTAATATAGCCAAAGGATATCGGGCTTTGGGCTTTGGCCCGTGATAAAAATCAAAAAGCGGCAAAGGCCTTTTCGTGCACTCATTTCCCTCATAACTTAACTCAGTCATCTCTCCCTTTCAGTGATGGTCAGATTTCGGGAATTTCCCCCGATGGTGGCGCGGCCTAGAACAACACTAAACCACCACCGTTTAACTCCTCTCACTATCCTCTATCCCATTTTCACTTCCAATATCTCTGTTACCTCATGAATTCTACTAAATCTAAACCTAAGCCTAAACCCTAACTCTGAAAAAAATGAAATTAAATGGCTAATAGACATATGTTCATATAATTCATGGAGGGGAACATTTCAACAAGACAATTTCTACAGCATGCTAACAAGAATGAAGCAAGAAGAAGAAGATTTGAGATGTTTCACGTTTACCTACGAAGAGGAGAATTGCTCTGCTAGTTATTATAGAGTAAGCTAAAGATGATGATAAAGAAACCCATAGGGGAGGCTCCAATGCTCAGGTACGAATATTCTCCTTAATTTCTTGCTTTCAATTCAACCTCTTTCTTCTACCCCTTTTTTGAGTTTTCTGTTGATGTTGAAATGCTTGTTGTTGTTGTTGTTGAATAGAATATGGTAGATAGAGATAGGGATTGATATATGTAGGGAGTGTTGCAAATAGTTGAGTGATGATGAGGATACCTAAGTTTATTTAGAGCTTTAATGTGAAGCTCTGATGAATCTCAATGGAGAGCTTTGAGTGGATTTGAGAGGTGTTAGAGAATGAATTCTGGTAGAACATCGTTAGGGTTAGATTCTGATGATTGGTGAAGAATTAGAGGGTTTTTATAGTGCCATACCCTAATTTTTTACCACTAATATTCCACCTATCATATTATTTGCATTTCAAACAAGATCACAAGCATGGTATCCTCCTAACCTTCATCTCTTTGGGTTGCCTTTGTGGGAGATCACCAAGCACCCTTTGTGTTTCTTTATTTATTTACTTTCTAACTTTGCTAACCTTATTCAAAATACAAAAATATGTGTTATTTTCTCTTCCTTATTGTATAAGGTAGGGACTTGCAATCAATGTATCAAGATTGGTTTCTAAATTAGGGTTTGGATTCTCAAAGTTAAAGTTTTGTCAAACAAATGGTTCAAAAGAGCTTTCACCTTAAGGCATGGCCGATAATCTTAGGGCACGTTCATGTCAAGCTTCATTCGATATCATTTGGTCAAAATAAGTTCAACTTTGGTGCATGACTTCAAAGTTGATTCAAGTATGGTTCATGTGTTTATTTCCATGCCATCTTCATCCAATTTTCAATAAATCATCAAAGATTATTCAAGGGACAGTCAAGCTTCCTTCATTTGGTATTCAAGTATTCATCATTGAGCTTTGGATGCATAAAAATGACAAGAAATCATAAGTTGCCACATGTTTGGTGGGCCTAAAGTCAAGTATGGCATGTTACTTGGTCCAAACACCATAAATTTCTCATTTCTCAACATTTTTGGAATCTACTTTGAGCCAAATGACACATTTGAACTCCTCTACAACTTTGTTTCAAGGGTCAAACATCAATTCAACCTTTAAGTCCATTAATTTTGGAATTTTTTTAGTTGCCCATGTGTGCACAAAAGTACGCCCAAGACATGATCGACCTAATGCCTGACCTGAAATTTCAGGCCACGACCCCAACTTTGAATCAATGCCATTTTCAATCTAAGCATCCTTTTGATGCGATTCTTTGTAATGAAAAGATCATCTGGCACAAAAAATCCAAAAACGCACAAGTGAATTTCATTTGGCCTAGCTTCAAACATGGTACCTTGAGCTTTGCTTCTTAGTCAGTTTCAGTTCATGATTTTCATGGCAACTCTCAATTTAGGACCACCTTCACATGTGTTAACTCTTTGTACAATCAAAATGCATGCAAACAAGTGCTAAATGACCAGTTTCCATGATTAAATCACACATTTCACCCTTGCCTTCACACCTATTACAAACCAACAAATTTCAATTTGGTTCACATGTATTTCATATTTATTTCACATGTGTGAGCTCATCAACACTTTGTAAGAGCACAGATTGTGTCTTAGTAATACCTCTATGTTTTGATGATAACATTAATGATAATTTGTATACAAGAATTATGCTCTCTAAATTTGTTCTAAACTGTTTTCTACAGGCACAAAAGATTTTAATCTTAAAGAGCAAATTTGATGTGAACAATGAATTCTGAATGGCTCAAGAACATCTGAAGATTAGAAGACTCTGAGTGAAGAGACTCTGAATGAGAGAAGACTCTGATCTGAGTGAAGACTCTGATCTAAGAGCATGTTACGCTTCAAGCACACAGCTGCATCAGACTCTGATTCATCAACATCTGAAGAACATCTTAGGCTCTGAAGTTTCCAGAAGATTCTGAAGACTGAAGACTCTGATATTGACTATTGATCTGAACTATTTGAAGAATTATTTGAAGAAGATTATTTTAATATATCCGTTGGAATATGCCAGCAAATCTTTCCTTAATTGGGATAGACAAAATTCTCTGCAAGAATATTATTCCTCTGGTACATTCCATATATGGTATAATCACAGCTCAGCAGACAATTGCTACACCCACTATTTGTGCGCCGTCTCTCTGCTGCAATAGTACAAAGGACAGTACTATTTGATATTGGAAATATCTTCTCTAACGGTAAAATATTCTCTCCAATATTCAAGTGGCTATATAAAGGACATCATAGCTCATTCTTCAAGTGACGAAAATTGACGAACTTATTGCAAGAACTCTCTCACGCTAAAGCACTCATATTCTTCACTGTTCATACATTGTTCTAAACTTAGAGAAATAACACAGTTGTGTTTATAGCTTTCATAGAAGCATTTCTTACTCTTTCATTGTATTACATTAATTTGTAAAGGAAGTTTTCCTTAAGAGGATCTAGGTTAGATCAGTAGCTCTTAAGAAGACTAAGAACAGTTGTTCTTAGGTGTTGCTATTTGTAATCAGTTGATTTGAATAGTGGATTAAGTCCTTGTTGAGAAAGGCAAATCACTCTTGAAAAGGGTGGACTGGAGTAGTTGAGTTCAACGAACCAGGATAAAAATACCTGTGTTTTTATCGTTGTTTATTTTCTGTCATACTTATTCAACCCCCCCCCCCTTCTAAGTATTTTCTCACCTTCAGTTGGCATCAGAGCTCCGGTTCTGAGTGTGCATTCGCTTAACCGTGACAGATAAAGATCCAGTGAGAAAAATACTCTGTTATTTATTTGGTTGCTAATATGGGTGATATTCCTACATCAAGCAACAAATATGAAGGAGACAGAATCAGCACCAAACCTCCAATGTTTGATGGAGAAAAATTTGATTATTGGAAGGATAGACTTGAAAGTTTTTTCTTGGGGTATGATGCTGATCTCTGGGATTTAGTCATTGATGGATATGAACATCCTACTAAGGATGGCAAAAAGATTGATAGAAAATCAATGACTGAGGAGCAGAAGAAAGAATTCAAGAATCATCACAAAGCCAGAACCATACTTCTTAATGCAATATCTCATACAGAGTATGAGAAGATTACCAACAGAGAAACTGCTCATGATATGTTTGAGTCTCTCAAAATGACTCATGAGGGAAACACTCAGGTGAAAGAAACAAAGGCTCTGGCGCTGATACAGAAGTATGAAGCGTTCAAGATGGAAGAATCTGAGAACATTGAGACTATGTTTTCCAGATTTCAGATTCTAACAGCTGGGTTGAAAGTTCTGGACAAGGGCTACTCAACATCTGATCATGTCAAGAAGATCATCAGAAGTCTTCCTACCAGATGGAGACCTATGGTGACTGCATTGAAGCTGGCCAAGGATCTGAACAAAATCTCATTAGAAGAACTCATCAGTTCTTTGAGAAGTCATGAGATTGAGCTGGAGGAAGATGAACCCCAGAAGAAAGATAAAGGTAAATCCTTAGCTTTTAAATCTAACAAATCTGTTAAAGCTTTGCAGGTTAATGAAGAAAGCTCTGAGGAATCTTCTTCTGAAGAAGAAGATGAACTATCTATGCTGTCCAGAAGGATCAACAAACTCTGGAAGCACAAAGGGAAGAAGTTCAACAACTTCAGAAGATCTGATCAAAAGAGAGAATCTTCTGGACACAGAAGATCTGGCAAGAAAGAGGTCACTTGCTTTGAATGTAAAGAACCTGGACACTACAAGAGTGAATGTCCCAAACTTCAAAAGGAAAAACCTAAAAGGAAGTTTGATAAAAAGAAAAAGGTTCTGATGGCTACATGGGATGACTCAGATGAATCTGAATCATCTTCTGAATCTGAGGAAGAATGTGCAAATGTTGCGCTGATGGCCAACACAAATGATCAAGATGAAGGAACGTCATCATCTGAATCTGAGTCAGAATCAGACTCTGACTCTGAAGAGGTATTTTCTGAACTCTCCAGAGCTGAACTTGTTGAAAGTTTATCTGACATGTTGGAAAGCTACAGCAAGATTAAACTCAAATACAAGAAGCTGAAAAGCAATCTTGAATCTGAGATTGATCTTCTGAGAACAGAACTTGTTGAGCAGAAAGAAATAAATTTAAAACTCAAAAATAATTTAGAAACAACTCAACAAGAATCTGATACTGAAACAGAGTCAAGTGAAAATATTTTAGAAAAATATGACTCAAGTTTTAGAAGATTCCTCACTAAAAGCATAGACAGAAGCAAAATGGCTTCTATGATCTATGGTGTTAGTGGGAACAACAGAAGAGGCATTGGATGTGAATCCTCCTCTGGAAGCAATCCAAAGTCTGTTGATAAACTCTTCATCAAGAAGACTCCTCTGTATTCTCATTTCAAGTTTGGTCATCTGAATGATATTAAACATACAAGCTCTGAAAAGAGTACTTATGTGTTTAAGCCAAGGGTTAGCCAGAATAAACACTATGTTGAAAAACAGAAGTTTAGGCAAAACCACAGAACATCTAACCCCAAAGGACCCAAGAAGATCTGGGTACCTAAAAGCAAAATAATACCTGTTGCAGATATCCTTAGCAGCAAAATCCAGACACCAATCATGGTACCTGGACTCTGGATGCTCACGACATATGACGGGCGAAAGGTCTATGTTCCAAAGCCTGGAACTTAGATCTGGAGGGGACGTGAAATTCGGAGGGAACCAGAGGGGCAAGATCATTGGCTCTGGTACAATAGGTAATGGTAACCTACCCTCTATTTCTAATGTTCTGTTAGTTGAAGGATTGAAACATAATCTATTGTCCATAAGTCAATTAAGTGACAATGGTTATGATATCATCTTTAATCAAAAATGTTGCAAAGCTGTATGTCAAAAGAATGGCTCAATCCTGTTCAGTGGAAAGAGGAAAAACAACATCTACAAAATTAACCTTTCAGAACTTAAAGTTCAAAATGTAAAATGCCTTTTATCTGTGAATGATGAGCAATGGGTCTGGCATAGAAGATTGGGACATATTAATATGAGACGTATATCTCAGATTAATAAACTCAATCTGGTCAGAGGACTCCCTAATCTGAAGTTCAATTCAGATGCTCTGTGTGGCGCATGTCAAAAGGGTAAATTTTCAAAATCTCATTTTAAACCAAAAAATGTTGTTTCCACCTCTAGACCATTGGAATTACTTCATATTGATCTGTTTGGACCAGTGAAAACTGCATCCATCAGAGGCAAGAAGTATGGGTTAGTCATTGTAGATGACTACAGCAGATGGACATGGGTAAAGTTTCTAAAACACAAGGATGAGTCTCATTCTGTGTTCATTGACTTCTGCAATCAAGTCCAGACTGAAAAAGAATGCAAAATTATTAAAGTCAGAAGTGATCATGGTGGCGAATTTGAAAACAAATATTTTGAAAAATATTTTTCTGAAAAAGGAATTGCACATGATTTCTCCTGTCCTAGAACTCCACAACAAAATGGAGTTGTAGAGAGGAAAAATAGAACATTGCAAGAAATGGCCAGAACCATGATCAACGAGACAAATCTGGCAAAATACTTTTGGGCAGAAGCAATAAATACAGCATGTTATATTCAGAACAGAGTGTCTGTAAGACCTCTTCTGGAAAAGACTCCCTATGAATTGTGGAGAAACAGAAAGCCCAACATTGCTTATTTTCATCCATTCGGATGTGTTTGTTATATGCTTAACACTAAAGATCATCTGAACAAGTTTGATTCCAAAGCACAGAAGTGTTTCATGCTTGGTTATTCTGAACGCTCTAAAGGCTACAGAGTATTCAATACTGAAACACAGATTGTGGAAGAATCCATTCATGTTAGATTTGATGATAAGCTTGGCTCTGAAAAGCCAAAGCAAGTTGAAAGTTCTGCAGATAGAGAAGTTATTCTCACAGACTCTGAAGGCTCAGAGGCAGACAAGACCAAAGACAAAGACTCTGAAGCAAACCCAGATGCTACTCCTCTAACTTCCCAACTTGACAATCTGCATATTTCTGAAAGACCAACAGTCAGAGGATCTTCTTCCAGAATGAAAGCTTCTCATCCAGAGGATGTGATAATTGGAAAGAAAGATGATCCAATAAGGACAAGAGCATTTCTCAGAACTTCTGAATCTTCCTTCTGTGGCTTAGTGTCAATTATAGAACCAACATCTGTTGATGAGGCTCTGGAAGATAATGAATGGATTTTAGCTATGCAAGAGGAGCTGAATCAATTCACAAGGAATGAAGTCTGGGATCTGGTTCCAAGACCTAAAGGTTTCAATGTCATTGGAACAAAATGGGTTTTCAGAAATAAACTTAATGAAAAAGGAGAAGTTGAAAGGAACAAAGCAAGACTGGTTGCTCAAGGCTACAGTCAACAAGAAGGCATAGACTACACAGAAACATATGCTCCTGTTGCCAGGTTAGAGTCTATACGCTTGCTTATTTCATTTGCTGCACAACATAACATCACTCTTTATCAGATGGATGTTAAAAGTGCTTTTCTTAATGGAATTATAGAAGAGGAAGTGTATGTCCACCAACCTCCGGGTTTTGAAAATGAAAATTTTCCAGATCATGTTTACAAACTGAAAAAATCTCTTTATGGACTAAAACAAGCTCCCAGAGCTTGGTATGAGAGGTTGAGTAATTTTCTTCTGAAGAAAAATTTCATCAGAGGAAAAGTGGATACCACACTATTTTGTAAAACCATTAAGAAAGATTTGTTGATTTGTCAAATTTATGTAGATGATATTATTTTTGGATCAACAAATATTATGCTTGGAAAGGAGTTTGCTAAATGTATGCAGGAAGAATTTGAGATGAGCATGATGGGAGAACTGAGATTCTTTCTGGGAATCCAAGTAAATCAGACTCCAGAGTGCACCTACATACATCAGACCAAGTATGTTAAAGAGCTTCTGAAGAAGTTTAACATGCTGGATAGCAAAATGGCAAAGACTCCAATGCATCCTACAAGCACTCTAGGTAAGGAAGAGGTAAGTAAGAAGGTAGATCAGAAACTCTACAGAGGTATGATAGGATCTCTTCTTTATTTAACTGCTTCTAGACCAGACATTCTGTTTAGTGTTTGTTTATGTGCTAGATTCCAATCAGATCCTAGAGAATCACACTTAACTGCTGTTAAGAGGATTCTAAGGTATCTGAAAGGTACTGCTAATGTTGGTTTGTGTTACAGAAGATCTGACAAATATTCACTAGTTGGATTCTGTGATGCTGACTATGCTGGAGATAGAGTTGAGCGCAAAAGTACTTCTGGAAGCTGTCAGTTTCTTGGAAGTCATCTGATCTCATGGTACAGCAAGAAGCAACCAACAATTGCACTATCAACCACAGAGGCAGAATACATTGCTGCTGCTGGATGTTCCACTCAGATGCTCTGGATGAAGAGTCAACTAGAAGATTATCAAATCTATGAGAGTAATCTTTCTATCTTCTGTGACAATACTTCAGCTATATGTTTATCCAAAAATCCAATTTTACACTCTAAGGCCAAACATATAGAGATTAAACATCATTTCATCAGAGACTATGTTCAGAAGGGTGTAATAAATTTAGCCTTTGTTGATACAGATCATCAATGGGCAGATATTTTCACAAAACCCCTTGCTGAAGATAGGTTTAAGTTTATTCTGAAAAATATTTGTATGGATTTTTGTCCAGAGTAATATTTCTCAGAGTCAACTTCTCAGATGCTAAGTGTTTAACACTCTGAAGTATTTCATCTGTTTTGCTTGTTTATTTTATCTGTGATTTATTTTTTGTGTGAAACTCTGTACTGACCATCTCAGAGGATCTGAAAGTTGAAAACGTTTCATTTCTTAAGAGTTACAGAATCACATGCAAGCAAACACGTGTCACTCAGAATCTGAAAAGATGGAGTACACCTACTGATTATGACGTTTAAGGTATTGCTTTGAAAATCTCAATCTGTCTTGATTTTCCCCCCAAATGTCATATCATAATTAAAAATAATTACTTTTCATTAAATGCAAACGTGCGTATGTGTCCTATGTATGTCTGTTGTGTTTCCCATGCGTGCTTTATTTGTCTATATAAACCACTCTCTTAACACATTCACACTTTTCACATTCTCAAACACATATGCATTTTTGCTTGTTGTTCTCTCTCTTCGCAAACCCTAAAAGAACCCAGAAATCTTCATCTTCTTCATCTTCATCAACAATGGCATCCACTTCAAAAGCAGTTACTACCAAAGATGCTACCACTATCATAGAACCAGTACGCACTCTCCTAACTCCTGTTGATTCTCTAGAAGTGCTGTGTGAAAGTTTCGTGGATTTAGAAGATCTTGCTGAAAATGGGTTTGATCTGATTCCTTCAATCAAAGCACAAGGCTGGGACGGTTACTTTGATAGGCTTATGGGTCCTGTGTATCCAAAGTTAGTGAAGGAGTTTTGGATCCATGCATTCGCTACTCCAAAGTTCGTTCATTCCTCTGTGCTGGGTAAGAAGATTGTTATCACTGAAAATCTGATCAGGAAACTCATAGGTTTCAAGGCAACTGATGGAGTAACCTCTCTGTCTTCTGCGCGTGAAGATCTGAAGGATGTTTGTCAAGAAATCTGCACTACTGGTGAACCTTGTAAGAAGGTTAAGTTCTTGAAACCCACTTACAAGTTATGGGCTAAGATTTTCATGAACACCATCTTTCACAGACCATCTTCAAACTCATCTGATTATGTTAATGCTGAACAACTTTACTTCATGTATTGTTTACACCAAAACATTCAGATTGATCTTCCATATCTGTTGTTTAATCATCTGGTATCTCACGTCAAGGAAACAAGGGAAACAGCAAGAGATAAAACTGGAAAAGTCAGAACATGGATCCCTATGGGAAGGCTGATTTCAGATATTCTGATAGAAAACCAACTTGTGGCGCATCTGCAAGAGGCTGGGTTGACAGAAGATCTGAATTTTATCATTGGCTCTGAAATAAATGGTTTGACTCTGAGAAGAATGAAACTGGTTGAAGATTTATCTGAGAAACCAAGGAAAACTAACTCTGAAGAAGTTAGGGGAAGAAGGATTCCTGTAGAGGATTTTCCCTTATTCACCTCAGATGAACCCAGAGAACTTATTGCTGAATATGTTGCTCGCTGCATAAGAGATGGTGTTGAGATTCCTGCCAATCTTGTGCAGAAGGAAGGTCAAGTTCTTCCTGATCTAACAAGGGAAAGAAGACGTAAGAGAAAAGCTGATAAAGAAGGTCATCAGAAGAAAAGAAAGCATTCAGATGCTGAGAAGAAGAAGAAAAGAAAGAAGCTGAAGAAGGTTCAACAAAATCCTCCTGCAGCAACTTTTGAAGAAATAAGAGATACTCTGAAACAGGTATTTAACACTGATTCTAATCCTGTTCATCATTCTGCTACCCCCACACCATCTGACTTACCCCTTATATTTAAAAGATCTAGACCATCTGAGACTCATACACCTCAACCAACAAACATACAAACAGAAACTTCACAACAAATTCCACAAACAACACCACAACCTCAAAACACCATCCCAGAATCTACCATTCCAGAGGATGTTCACCCTGAACACTCTGACCAACCTGAAAATCTCATTAATCCTAATGAGATATTAGATATCACACCTTTAAACCGTTCTATCATTTTATCTTCAACTTCTGAAAAATCTAACCACTCTGATACATCATCTGATGATGAATCATCTGGTTACATTAATGAATGTTTGAATGATCTCAAACAACCTCGTTCTGAGAGTGTTTGGAAACAACTGTTTAAATCTCCCACTTCTGAACATCCACCTTCTCCACAAAATTCCCCAACTCAAATTCCACAAAACACTCCACAACCAACATCTGAACCACAAACCACACAACCAACATCTGAACCAACCAACCAACAAACTTCTGAACCACAAATCAACCAACAAACATCTGAACCACAAACATCTGAACATCCATCCTCACAACCTCAACCTTCTAAACAAACACCACAAACACAACCAACCCAACCCAGAATCCCTGATGAAGCAGAATTGGGATCAAGTGTTTATACTATGTTAAGAGATTTTGACAAGGATAATGTCTCAGACTTTGCTGACATTATGGATGTTTGCATGACTACTATGGACAAAGAGGCTGCTAATGCTGTTTGGAAGAAATATCTTTACAGACTGAATAGGGAGGCTTTGAAAATCAGGACTCAATGTCTTCGATTATCAAAAGTAAGGCTTGCTGCTTATCAGAAACGGATTAAGAGAAACCCTCCTCCTATTCTTCTTCTAGAAGCTCCTCCACCTCCAGAAATTGCTGCACCTGATGTTACTCAGATTGTTTCAGAATCCACTGTTCCAGAATCTTCTATTTCAGTATCTACAGATCTTCAGAAGGATGTCAAAGAACTAAAGGATTTTATGGTTGATCAAAAGAAAACAAATGAAGAAATGAAAACTTGGATGGCTAAGCAAGATGAAAACTCAGAAAGGATTACAGCACTGCTGCAACTCATTGCTTCTCAACAAGCCTCATCTGCTAAACCTACCTGATGTTTTGCACAAGTTCTTCATGTTTTGTTTTTGATTTTCTTCTGATATGTTTTGTGTGCTTCTATCTGACTCTGGATGTTATCTTAATGACATTAATCTTTTTGCTTATCTGGATATGTGTTTCTTCTGCATCTTTACTGTCTTTTAAAATTCTTTTTGATTATGACAAAAAGGGGGAGAAACAAAATAGAATCTGATTGTTCAAATCTATAAGCAATTATCTGAACTAAGTCAGACATGTTACTAACATTCTTTGAATCTAATCAGACTCTGACAAATTTAGATAACCAGACTCTGACAAATTTCATTGAAGTTTTTCCTGAGATCTATCTTTTCAGAACCTGATCAAAAATAGCTAAATCTGAGTAGACCAGACTCTGATATCTAACCTTGAGTACTATGATCTGAAAGATAACTCAAGACAGGATATGGCAAGATAAACAATCAAGTGTTCTGAAGTTGTTCATCTGTCATCAAGCTTTAATATGACATCAAGCTTTGGCATCAAGCTTTGACTCTAGAAGTCAAACATATGTCAACCAGGATTTGTCAACCAGGCTTCAATCAGACTCTGAATCTGAAATGTAATCAGGCTCTGAATCTGAAATATACTCAACCAGAAAGGGAAGTATCTAATTCCATTAGAGTATTCATTTCAGGGGGAGATTGTTAATCTCAGGGGGAGTAATTTTAATTCATTTTTATTGAACAAATTGCTCATGTTTTGTCATCATCAAAAAGGGGGAGATTGTAAGAGCACAGATTGTGTCTTAGTAATACCTCTATGTTTTGATGATAACATTAATGATAATTTGTATACAAGAATTATGCTCTCTAAATTTGTTCTAAACTGTTTTCTACAGGCACAAAAGATTTTAATCTTAAAGAGCAAATTTGATGTGAACAATGAATTCTGAATGGCTCAAGAACATCTGAAGATTAGAAGACTCTGAGTGAAGAGACTCTGAATGAGAGAAGACTCTGATCTGAGTGAAGACTCTGATCTAAGAGCATGTTACGCTTCAAGCACACAGCTGCATCAGACTCTGATTCATCAACATCTGAAGAACATCTTAGGCTCTGAAGTTTCCAGAAGATTCTGAAGACTGAAGACTCTGATATTGACTATTGATCTGAACTATTTGAAGAATTATTTGAAGAAGATTATTTTAATATATCCGTTGGAATATGCCAGCAAATCTTTCCTTAATTGGGATAGACAAAATTCTCTGCAAGAATATTATTCCTCTGGTACATTCCATATATGGTATAATCACAGCTCAGCAGACAATTGCTACACCCACTATTTGTGCGCCGTCTCTCTGCTGCAATAGTACAAAGGACAGTACTATTTGATATTGGAAATATCTTCTCTAACGGTAAAATATTCTCTCCAATATTCAAGTGGCTATATAAAGGACATCATAGCTCATTCTTCAAGTGACGAAAATTGACGAACTTATTGCAAGAACTCTCTCACGCTAAAGCACTCATATTCTTCACTGTTCATACATTGTTCTAAACTTAGAGAAATAACACAGTTGTGTTTATAGCTTTCATAGAAGCATTTCTTACTCTTTCATTGTATTACATTAATTTGTAAAGGAAGTTTTCCTTAAGAGGATCTAGGTTAGATCAGTAGCTCTTAAGAAGACTAAGAACAGTTGTTCTTAGGTGTTGCTATTTGTAATCAGTTGATTTGAATAGTGGATTAAGTCCTTGTTGAGAAAGGCAAATCACTCTTGAAAAGGGTGGACTGGAGTAGTTGAGTTCAACGAACCAGGATAAAAATACCTGTGTTTTTATCGTTGTTTATTTTCTGTCATACTTATTCAACCCCCCCTTCTAAGTATTTTCTCACCTTCACACTTTCCCTATAAATAAAGGGTTGATTCACCTTCATTTGCAAGCTTGAAAAGCCAAAGAAACCCTGCAACCATTTGAACCTGATACCTCAAAAAACCAGTTAACCATTTCTTTGATTCAAGCTCTTTTAGCTTAATTTTGTAGCCCAGAATAACTCATTGACCTCCTATGAAGCTAATTTAAGCAATGTCGTGGCGTGAAACTTCCTGCAACATTCAACTCAAATCCACCATTGTTGACCTTCGAAGCTTCAATTGAAAAGGTAGCTACAAGTAAAATTTTGAGCAAACAAGTTAGCATTGTGTTCGTCTTGATTCATTGATTGAAAGCCATTAACTACCTTGAATTTATATTTCATATTAGTCATTTAATTTTACTATGAAGAACTAGTGTTCTTCGTGTGCTTGAGCAAATTCTCTCTACTCAGAGTCAATCAATGGCTCTGATGCAAAGAGACATGAATGATGAAGTGTTTATAAGCTAAATCTATTCTTAATTCATACTAAAAACACGAGTTCATAGATATTGCGAAATCAAATCAAGGTTGAAGATAACTGACTGCGTTCACGCATTTGAAAAACTAGTTGTTGGCACCTGTTAGCCTTTAATTTCGGCGCTCAGGTGGAGATGTTAGGTTTTTGAGTTAAGGCAGCGTCTTCGACTATGGTTATGTCGCGAGGATTTTGACCAGAAAACGGACGATTCGACAGACAAGGACCTTTGAAGTTTGAATTCGAATTCTGGAGGGAAATGCAGTTATTTTCCGCCATTAGAAGGAGGCATGTGGTACTGTTTCAAGTAATCAAAGCATGCAGAGTGACATTTGTTTTAATCTAGTATATTGAGCCATTAAGAGCGGTTATTTCGACTGGTTATAAATAGTGGCTCAATTTAGGATTTTTGGTGTGTTCATTTTGTACAAGTCACTTAGAAAATTACTCAAAGTATCCAAGTCAAAGTGAGAAAAGAGTTATAATGGAGAATGTACGTGTCGAGACACCATCTTTTATTTTAATGCATTAAAGCTTTTTCTTTTCTTTTACAAGAATCTTCCTTTACTTTACTGCTTTTATGCAAGTTATATTTTTTGGTCTTTACCTCTTGCTTCGAATTTCTATCTTATTCGCCCCAAACTGCTTTCATTTTTTTCTTGCTTTATTGCCAAAATCTTTTTCATTTTTTTCAATATTGTCGAAGTATCTATCCTTTTCTTTTAGATTTCATTTGATTTTAAACTCAAATTAGCTATGTCCTAGGATTTAGTGTGGTCGATCCTACAAGTTAAAACGAGTCTTTACGATTTGTTAGACCAGCGGTTGTTCTCCAAATTTCACGACGAACAAATTGGCATGCCAAGTAGGACCATGCTAATCAGAGTTTCTTGTTAAAAAGAAAAAAAATTAGAGATCCCTGTGTAAAATTTTCATTGTATGCAGTTAAGAAGTGGTAAGATAACCACTAATAATGAAACTCGAACTAAGAAAGGGTATACTAGGAGAATGGCGTCGAATACAAACCAGTCAAACACTCCTCAGGATCCATACAATGGTAACGATAACACGGAGCTTCCCGTGCCACCTTCGACAGAAGGACAAGCGGTTTTATTTTTCTGTTTCTGAAGCGGTTCCGACTATGGGGATTTCGATGCCTACGCATTCGATTACTCATACGCAACAAATTTTGACCTACATTGGGCCAAAGGGCCCTCCATATACCCCACCTCCAGTAGGAACTTCCACGTATAGAAGTGTTCCCCCACCAGGGTTTTTGATGCCTTTGCCGCGAGATCCACCATATGGTATGCCAACATCATTAATGGCAAGCCTCCATAACGCTCCTCCTGTACACGCAGAACAGGTGATAACTTCACCATTATAGGGGTCAGCATCCAGAATAAATGTGGGTCGAAACAACCAAAACATATGATACTCTGTCCCAACACAAAACCTAACAATTGGTTCTGCCTCTTATTTGAGGCAACAAATGGATGAAAGTAACCACCAGATGGTACAAATGATGTCCCAAACTATGGGAGAAATATTTCAGCCCCTTATCCAAAACACTACTCAAACTAACCAACAACTGGCAATGCAAATGATGTGTTTATTTGATTTTTTTGAGAAACCAAATCCTCCTCGACACCCACAAAGGGAACATCTGAGAGAAAACCAGGGATTACCCTTCAAAGAGGACCTCACTATAAACCAAGCCCAACAAAACCCAAGGAACGTACCCCAGAAAAATAATGTTAATCATGGGATAGTCGAACCTCCTAAAAATAAGTTCCAAGTTCCCAAAGAGGAACCTCCAAGGGTAGTGGTGGTTAACAGAAACCAAAATGCGGATAATGTCGTACAATAAGTCCGGCGTAATAATGCAGCCGCAGATAACAACTTGGCTTCCATGGTCGAAAGGATTATGGCACGAAATAGAGTAAATCTTGGCTTGCGAAGGACAAACTATATGTCGCCTTTGGTTGAATATATACTCCAGTCAGAGTTACCTCCAAGGACTAAGGTCCCTAAATTCACTAAGTTCTCAAGAGACACTACTGAGTCTATTGTAGAACACGTGGCCAGATATCTGATTGAGGTAGGGGAAATTGCTAATGATGAGAGTCTTAGGGTAAAATATTTCCCTAGTTCTTTGACCAAAAACGCTTTCACTTGGTTCACCACATTGCCTCCCAACTCGATCCATGACTGGACCTAGTTAGAGCATCTATTCCATGAACAGTTTTACATGGGACAAATAAAAATAAGTTTAAAAGAATTAGCTAGTATAAAACAAAATTTTACTGTGCCTATCGAGGAATATTTGAACTGATTTTGACTTCTCAAATCCAGGTGTTTTACACAAGTGCCAGAACATGAGTTGGTCAAAATGGCCACTGATGGCCTTGACTATTCAATTCTAAAGAAGTTGGATACCCAATATTTAAGGGATGGCCTAATTAGCCGATAGAGTTCGACAATTAGAATGCTTAAAAAAAGAAAAAGTTAGGGCTAATAAAAATTAGAGGGTGGCCTATGTCTATTTTAGCAAGGAAGATGAAAGGTTGCCTGCTGATTACATAGGTTTCGATGAGAACGAAATTGATCTTGCTAAACTAAAAAAGGGCTTTCCTTACTCTTGTAGGATGTTAATTCCCTCGAATGGGAAAGACCCTGTACAAACTAACGATAGGTTTCCTAAGAAAACATACACTTTTGACGTCACAAAATGTGACAAAATCTTTGATTTGTTAGTTAAGGATGGGCAAATGATTGTACCTGCTGGTGCAAAAATTCTTCCTCTAGAACAAAGAAATAAAATAGGCTTTTGTAAGTACCATAATTTTTTGGGTTATAAAACCTCACAATATTTTCTTTTCAGGGATCTGGTGCAGAATGCAATTCAGGAGGGAAGACTGAAGTTTGGTGAGAGGGCAAAGGGTCAGGTCAACCTAGATGTCGAAATAGTGAAAGCGGATGATGCTCACTATACAGAGCCGGAATAAGTTCACATGGTCGAAGTCACTGAGGACTTCGTCAATGATGCTGTAATGGTTCGCGTTACTAATAACTTGAACCAGGAATTGATGGACAACTTGGCAATTGAGGCTACTGAGAGCCTCGACATGAAGATCACTGAGGATCTCGAAATGGGAGTTATGGAAGACTCTAGATTGATGCTGGTAACAGAAGAAACCGCTAAGGGTTTTGTAAGAATGGACAAAGTTGTTGAGGGCCTTCAACTAGCTTTTCAAAATTTTGACATCACTGAGGATGTCAACATGGGGGTGAATGTGGTAGAAATATCGCAGGAGTCTCCAATGGAGGTTGATGAGGAACACCACAAGTTCGATTTCCCGAAAGGGGATGAAAACCTGCTGGATTTTATTTATAGATGTCAGAGGAAAAGTTCAAAAGTTATGTTATGCCCTAGGTGTAGTGCAGTATTTGACAGGAAAGCTGCACAAAGTATTGAAAGGGCTAAGTGCAACCATGAGAACAAGGCCTTCCAAGGGGAGAGAAGGTTCGACCCAGGGAGGGGCAACGATACCAATTAAGAATTCTCCAGGGTCGACGGTGTTGCGGTGAGAATAGGATATCAAATTATTGATTAATTTGAATCACAATCTTTGATTCACAACTGGTCTTTGATTTATCCGAAGGAAAGGTTAAAGAAAGGAAAAACCTATTTATGCATCGTAAACACAATGCGGGGAAAGATCTAGGGTTCGGGGGTTGGTTAAACCTAAAGAAGGTATTAGCATCCTAAACTTCTGTAGTACTCTATAGGAACCTCTTGTTTTAAAGGTGCTATTTGCTAATAGTTATCTGCTTAAGGGTAATGCTAAGGGTTAAAGGGTAAAGAGAAAGAACTAAGAGTTAGTCCTAAGTTTACTCGCCAAGACTCACATCTTGTGCCTACGTATCCGGGGTAGGGGATGGAATCAGAGTAATCGTAGTTCCCCTCACAGAGGGATGAATAGAAACTTCTTGACTAGGGTCAAGGTTCCAAGGGGAATAAACGTTCATATGGAAGTGTTTATGTGGAGTGCGACCGAATCCTATTCTACGTTATACATTTGAGTTTAAAAGGTGTAAAATATTCCACGTCAGGAACTTACACGGAGTGCGGAGACTCCTTATCCTAAGGCTAGGGTAAAGGGTAACATTGTCCACGGCGGGACGCCTAAGCATGAGTACGGCGACTCAAATTCTTATGGTTTGAAAAGGTAATGGTGTGTCCATGGCATGACGCCTAAGCCGAGTACAGCGACTCGGATCCTAAGGCTAGGATGGGTGAGGGTAAAGGAATATTATCGCGGCGGTCAAACAGTTAAACCTTTTCTTTGGAGGGAATTAATGGGGAAAATAATAAACAGTGAAAAATTAATAATTAATGAAGATGGTGAAATAATGTACAAGTGATAGGAATGAAATGTGAATAGCAACAATAATGTTAGAGAATGTACAAATATAAAAAAGGTTAGTAAACAAGTTCATGGGTAATCGAGAATTGTGTTAGGAATGAAGGATGAAAATTAGACAAAAATGTTAGGAATGATTCAATGGACTGATGAATTTAGAGGTTAGGCGGTTAATTGTTTTGAGACGACGAGAATTCATGTAATAAAAAAAAGAGTTAGATTTTGATTAAAAAATGTTAATTTGAATTTGCAAAAAAAGAGGAATTTGATTTTATTTAAAAAAATGTTAAAATTATTTAAAAAAAGCTAGAAATTTATTTTAGAATTTTATTTTAAGAAAAAAAGAGTTAGTTTTAATTTTAAAAAAATAAAGTGTTAATTTGATTTGTTAGAAAAAGACTTAGAACTTATATTTTAAAAAAAAGTTTATTTTAAAATTAAAAAAACAAAAAAAAATGATAAAACATTAAAAAAGAAATAGGTCGGGTTGGGTCCCCACCCCTAGACCCGACTCGGTCCGTCACAACATAACAAAAGAGGGCTGGAGAAATTTTAGGGTTGTAAACCCTTATGTGCAGCCTGCGGCGGCATGTCCCATTTTTCCCAGAATTTTCTTCTTCATCTTCTTTCGTACGCCATGGCTGCTCCTCTCTTGATCCGTTTAATCTCTCCCTCTCTCGTTCTCCATGTTTCTTTTATTCCTTCTTAATCGTCATCTTCTTTCCCTATTTCTGCATAAAACACTGAGTGAAACCGGGTCAAAAATAGTGGATCTTACGGTGATTATGATTTCTTGATGATTTTTGTCGCCTGTATGGACAGTGAGGATGATGATTATTTGATGTTGGTTGTTGCTTTGTTATGTGCAATGATGGTGAGGATGGCTTTGGGTTTCCGCCGTTGGGTTTGGATGATGATTCTGATGATGTTTTTTTGTGTGTTTACTTCGCGGCTCGATGATGATCAGATTTTGATTGTTGTTCACGGCCGATGATGTTTATGGACTGAGGCTTGTGGGTTGTGCTTCCGCCGTGTTAAACGATTGATGATGATGATGGATTTTTAGGGTTTTCCGAAAAACCCTCCCCTCTTTGTGATTTTTCGTCTTCTCTTTATACTATGTTTTAAATCTTATTTGTTCTTGTTGGGCCTGGATTTTAAATCTTACGTTTTTATTTTGATGAAGATATTCTGAAATTTTTTCTCTCCATTTTCGAACTCATGATTTAATGGTGATGATGGATCCGATTTTGGATTTGGATGATGGCATTGATATTGGCTAGATTATGATTTTTGGATTTGGTGATGGATTTGATCCGTTTTTGTTTATTGGTGACGAATTTGATATTTTTCAGATTTGGATTCTCTTATGATGAACTTCTGATATTTGGATCCATGATTTTGCTTGATTGAATCTGGATATTTTCCTTTAAGGACTGTTTGGATGAGAAATAATCTTTCCATAAAAAGCTCTTTTTTATCTTTCTCTTGGAAATTTTGAATAGAAATTACCAGATTTTTGCCGGAGGTTGAAAAATGAAAAACCGAGAGCTGGCGACGAAACTCTTTTTTGCCCTCTCGGAATGCCCGATGATGGTAATTTTCTGAGGGCTTCGAAACAACTAAAAACCAACTTTTCAATTCGAAAAATAATTAAATCCCGCTGAATAATATTTTTCTCTAATATTGTCTGGTTTTTTTTGCAGGTTCGGAAGCTCGGAGACGATGAAGAATCGGATATGAAGAATTAGATCATTTAGGACCAGTTTAGGATTTTAGGATGTAATTTGTATTTCTGAACATGTTGTAATCGAAAATTGTACAAAAATTGAAAAATAAATTCAATCTTTAATAAAATGAGCTCTTACTTTCCGACTAAATTTAGTCTGTATTTTCTTTCGAATAAACTTGACATTTCATAATCCGAATTCGGCAATTAACGACTTTGCACAATACTTGAAATTAAATTACATCCAACGTAACTTCTGAGTTCAAACGAATCCCTTGAAAATTAGTTTGTACTCGGTAATAAAAATCGACGAATATGGCCTCGCATGATAAATAGATAAATCCATTTTAGTGGCAAAACGAACTTTCCTCCGCATTGAAATCCAAGCCGTATCTTGAATAATTTGATTCTATAACCTGAATTGACTCGACTGATAATCGTGATCAAACCAACTGATATTTATTATGAATTCAATGCAAGCCGAAATTACACTGCTCCTCTAAAAATTAACTTGTAACCAGTAGAAAAAAAGACAGCAAAACGTGCGCTTGCTAGAATAAATTCTTTGTAGCAGATTCTCGCACTGATTCAACCCAAATTCATTTATATTTCAAAGCCCTTCACTCTAATATGGTTTATGAATCAAACATCATTTCAAAACTCAACTAACGACTAAATCCCGGTTCTCGAATAAAGATGTAGTGTGTCAAGAGGAATCTGACATCAATGTTGTCAAAAAATTCAACCCATTCTCAAATAAAAATCGCATGTTTCGGAGATAGAAACCGTAATCGTTTGAGGAATTTCTGATAACGACTTTGCTTCGTAATCGTCAACAGACTGTAAATTAACAACCCTTCCGCACTTCCTAAATTAAAGTGCACACAATGTTATTTTTCCTACAAAACAAACAGACTGAGCAAACCGGTTAGTGGTTAGTTAAAACGAAATACAAAACAAAATGAAATGCGAAATGAGCCTAATGGTCTAAGGGTAAAATTTGGGGTATGACAGACGGCAACAAACAAAGAGGCCCTGGGGTAAAGGCTTCTACCTTTAAACCTACGGCTGAAGTTATGAAAGGGGGCTGGACTAGGTTCGTCAAGGCTAAACAATAAGGACAACAAAGGTGGAAACACTTTGATGTCGAAAGAGACTCCTATGTAGCCTACAAAAAAAAATTCCCACAGGCCAACAAAATGGCCTATGTGTCTGAGAACTACAAAGGGAAGAACCCTATGAGTCGCTCCCAGTGGAGGAGAGAGAAAAGGAGGCGAAAGGCCCAGAGAGAGGCTACGAATAAGGGGGAGTCTAGCACAAACTTATCCTCAACAAAAGAAAGAAAGGACGGGTTGAAGGTTACTGACAAGGTGTTGGCGGTTGCTAGAATATCCATTCCTAAAAATGATGAGAAAGAAAATAAACCCTACAGAGAAGTCAAGGAAGATGAGATGCTTACTGATAGCTTTGACTCGAGATTAAAGGCATCACTCAACATCTCGGTGAATGTCGTATTAGTTCTGCCCCGTGAATTCGTCAGGATTACGGAAGTCGAAAACCTAGACGCATATACTGAAATGGAAATGGCTGCCCACAAGCCAGTCTGTTACTATATCTTGAATAATGGGTGTGTCAAAAAGCATAACGCTTTCTTCGAGAGGCCCGATGAGGCAATGCGAAGCCATTTAAAGCCTTTGTTTATCACAACGAAAGTTGAGAATGTGGCAGCGAATAAGGTCTTAGTGGATTATGGAGCCACCGTGAACTTGATGCCACACTATATGTTAGAGAGGATTGGGAAGTCAGACGTTGATACCAAGCCTCACAACATGGTCTTGTCAAATTATGAAGGTAAAGTGGGGACTACCATGGGGGTAATCCAAGTTGACCTTACTATGCTAACAGTGACAAGGCCAAATGTCTTCATGGTCGTTGAGACCAAAGCAAATTACAATTTGCTGTTGGGAAGAGAATGGATCCACGGTGTTGGAGCCGTCCCATCTTCAATGCATCAAAGGATAATTATTCGGCGTCCCGGTGGTATAGTAGAGAATATTAAAGCTAATCAGGGGTACTTTAAAGCACCTATTAATCACCTTGATCGAAGGAGCTTCAACAAACACTTGGCGAATATAGCGCCATGTACTCCGGCGGGTTTCGATTTCACCCAAAACGATGACGTTTACTACTCATTATACTTACATCATATCCATGGTTTCAGATGGGATAGGGAGATTGTAGGGGCAGGAAATTTGCCCTACTTTGGTACCTCGGGAATCGAGCCCACTGATTGGGGAAGCGAATTCACTGATGATGACTGAATTCGAAGTATTGCAAAAGATTTTGGCTTATATAGCCGAAAAGGAAGAACAAGCGGCCTTGGAGGATGAGATTAAAATTTTGGCTTTCGAAGCCAGGAATGATAAAGGAATGGCCCTCGAGGCCAGCAAAAAATCTCGCAAAGAAAATTCTAGAAAAGATTTCGACCCTGAACCTCCTAATAAGGTTCAGGAAGAATTGCAAGACCAGAGGCTCGATGCCATCTATGATGATGAGCCTTTGGGATTCGATAAGGATCCGTTAGCAGAAAATATGAAGATGCTAGCGCAAGACCCGCTCGAAGAAATCGACTTGGAAGAAGGGGCCACGAGAAGGCCAACATATATAAGCTCAAATATCAGCCCAGAACTCAAGGTCGAAATGGTCTAACTTTTAAGAGAGTTTCGAGACTACTTTACGTGGGACTATGATGAAATGCCTAGTTTGAACAGGGATCTGGTCAAATTGAAATTGCCAATCAAGCCTAGCAATTCTGTCGAAGATCAAAATAGAGGTCGAACGACTTCTTCAATGTAAGCTCATTCGTCCAGCAAGGTACGTCAAATGGTTAACACACATTGTACCTGTTATAAAGAAAAATGGATCTTTGAGGGTATGTATAGATTTTAGAGATTTAAATACTGATACCCTTAAAGATGAATATTCAATTCCTATGGTAGAGATGTTGGTCGACTCAGCCGCAGGGCATGAATATTTAAGTATGTTGGATGGGTATTCTGGCTATAACCAAATATTCATTTCTGAAGAGGATGTTGCGAAAAAAACCTTTCGATGCCTTGGGGCCATAGGTACATATGAATGGGTTGTAATGCCTTTTGGTTTAAAAAATGTTGGGGCAACCTATAAAAGGGCAATGAACTCTATTTTTCACGACTATATCGAAACATTTATGCCGATTTGTATTGATGATATTGTTGTGAAATCAGTTTCAGGAAAAAACCATTTAGACCATCTTCAACACTCATTTGAGAAGATGAGGAAGCATGACCTAAAAATGAATCCCCTCAAATGTGCGTTTTGTGTGAAGGCAGGAGATTTTCTAGGCTTTGTGGTCCACAAAAAGGGAATCGAAATAAATCTTAACAACACCAAGGCCATAATGGAAGCGAAAGCGTCATCAAGAAAGAAGGAATTGCAGTCACTGTTGGGCAAGATAAACTTATTAAGAAGATTCATATCGAACCTCAACGGGAAAACGCAAGCTTTCTCACCGTTGCTCTGACTCAACAAGGAGGGATTCATTTGGGGCCAACCTCAATAAGATGCCTTCGATAGAATCAAAGGTTACTTAAGTTATCCCCCGATTTTATTTATGCCTTGTAGAAGTAGGAGTATGAGATTGTACATAGCAACGTCAGATAAAACCTTAGGGAGCATGTTAGCTCAAGAGGATGATAATGGTGTCGAAAGGGCCATCTATTACCTTAGTAGGGTTTTGAACGATGCAGAAACTAGATATAGCATGATTGAGAAATTATGCATATGCTTATACTACTCTTGTACAAAACTGAAGCATTATATAAAGCCATTTGATGTCTTTGTTTCATATCATTGCAACATTATAAAGCACATGTCATCTAAACCAATATTACATAGTCGAATTGGAAAATGGGCATTAGCATTAACTGAATATTCTTTGACTTATATGCCTCTAAAGGCAGTTAAAGGACAAGTGGTAGCAGACTTTATAGTCGACCACTCAATAAACGAGAATGCTTTGAATTATCTCAACCTAGAGCCTTGGAAACTTTATTTTGACGGTTCTAGTCATAGAGAAGGAACTGGTGTAAGAGTTTTGATTATTTCTCCTAACAAAATTCCAACAAAGTTCAAGTATAAGGTCGAAGGCCTTTGTTCCAACAATGAGGCTGAATATGAGGCCTTGATAGCTGGACTTGAAATTTTGTTGGAACTGGGGGCAACTCGAGTCGAAATAATGGGAGACTCAGAATTAGTAGTAAAGTAGTTAGCTAAGGAGTACAAGTGTGTAAAGGAGAATCTTATCATGTAATTCATAATATCCAATCGAATGTTAAAAAGGTTTGATATGGTAAGTATTCAACATATTCCTCATCTGGAAAATCAGGTGGCCAATGACTTGGCCCAGGTTACGTCAGGGTACAAATTTTTTCGAAAGAGAAACTGGAAGATGCAATCGAAGTCAGAGGAAGAGTGGTGTGAACAAAGTTGGCTCCTTCAAATTTAGAAACTACAAAGCTAGGATACACTGATAAAGAAAGCTTCGAGATTTTTTCTATTGACGCTTTGGTGAATGGAGATTGGAGGAAACCAATAGTAGAGTACTTACAGAATCCAACATCTTCGACAGAATGGAAGATCAGGTATCACGCTTTGAGTTACGTTTTTTTAGCAAACAAATTATTTAAAAGGACCCCAGAGGGAGTTTTGTTAAAATTACTTAGTGAGTCAGAGGCATATTTAGCTCTGTCAACAGTCTATAGTGGGACATGTGGTGCACACCAAGTGGGCCAGAAAATGGAATGGCTTTTGTTTCGACAGGGTATGTACTGGCCCACTATGTTGAAGGATTGTATTGAGTTTGCTAAGGGTTGCCATGAATGCCAAGTGCACGCAGGCATACAACATGTCCCTATGAGCAAGTTGCATTCGATTGTTAAACCATAGACTTTTAGAGGTTGGGCCTTGGATTTAATTGGTGAAATTCGACCAGCATCATCGAAGAGTCAGAGGTATATTTTGGTGGGCATAAAGTATTTCACTAAGTGGATTGAAGTTATACCTTTACCAAATATAGACCAAGAGGATGTGATAGAGTTCATTAAAAAGCACATCATTTGTAGATTTGGAATCCCACAGACTATAACCATAGATCAAGGATCAGTGTTCACCAGTCGAAAGATGTAGGAGTTTGCCAAAGAAATGAGTTTCAGATTACTAACCCCAACACCTTATTACGCTCAGGCTAATGGTCAAGTCGAAGTGGCAAACAAAGTGGTGATTAGTTTAATCAAGAAACATGTGGGAAAAAGCCTAGAAATTGGCACAAGACGTTAGACGAAGTGCTTTGGGCATGTCGAACGTCCCCCAAAGAAGCAACTAATACAACGTCATTTCGACTGACCTTTGACCATGATGCAGTACTACCAGTAGAAATCTATCTACAGTCGACAAGAATCCAAAGACATCATGAGATTCCATCAGATTCTTATTGGAACATGATGTTAGATGAGTTAGTTGACTTAGATGAATAAAGGCTTAGGGCTGTAGAACTGTTAAAAAGACAAAAGAAGAAAGTGGAAAAGTCTTATAACAAAAGAGTTAAAGCTAAAGTCTTTTTATTAGAAGATTTAGTTTGGAAAGTCATTTTGCCTATGGATCAAAAAGATAGAGCCTTAGGCAAATGGTCCCCTAAGTGGGAAGGACCATTTCAAATTATACAGGTCTTTTCCAATGGGGCATACGAAATCGAAGAAGTAGATGGAGATAAGACGATCTTGAAAGTTAATGGAAAGTATTTGAAAAAATACAAACCTATGCTTCAAGAAATAAAAATTGTGGAATAAATATAAAGAGCAATATAATAAAAGCTAAAATGGTTATAAAAGCCAAGATGGTTGTGTTCAATACAAAGTAAAATGCCACGAGGAGCCCAGATTGTCAAATAAAAATAACATGATAAGTTTTCAGAAAGGAAGTGAGGCTTTCATTTTCCCATACTTCTTCTTCTGGTGGGCCAATCGACACTCACACAAGCTTTTGTTATAGGCAATGATTTCGGTCTCCTTGTCAAGCTTCTGAGCTTTTTCAAGATGTTCGATTCCCGCCTTTTCTTCTCGATCTATCTTGTTGTCGACACCACCTTGGAGTTGTTCCTTACTCTTCTTAACTTCAGTAATCTTGCTTTGAAGAATAAGGATTTGTCTTTCCTATTCAGCAATATTCTAATTATGTTTTTCCAGCGCCTTTTGGTTTTGTTCTTTTTGTTGCTCCAGTTGGAAGACTTGGTTGGATGAAGCAAAGATGGCTTCCCAGGCAACCTTTTGATCAGTGGTTGCCTTAGCAAATTTGTTAGAATGTTCTCTAAGTCGATTCAAATCAGCAGCCACTACGTCGACCATTGTCAGCAACTCTAGAATAACATTAGAGATTTCTGGTGAAGCGGTCAGAAGATCGACCTGCTTTAAGAGCTTCTTCAAACTAAAGGTCATTGAAGTGTCCATTTCCAAAAGCTCGAACAAATCAACAACGAATATCCTGGATTTGATCTCATGGAGTATGTCATCGACTGCAGGAGTTCCTCCTGATGCTGTCGAACCACTCATGTTGGAATTATAAAAGTTGTATTTGTCACTGAGCATGGCTTTGAGTACTCATGAGGATTTTATGTTTTCATCGACTAAAGTTCTTCATGAGAAAGGCTGGTAGGAACTAAACTTTTCGAGGTTGTCATGGCAGCCTGGGAGGAAGTTGTTTGTTTAGCAGGATCTTCAAATGCCTTCTTAGTGAGTTGATCTTCCTCTCTTTTTCTTTCGACTTCCTTCTCCTTCTCTTCATTTGCTTCCTTCCTTTTCTTTTCCTTCTTCTTCCTCTCTTCTTCCTTCTTTGTTGTTTCCTTGTTGTCATCTTCGATGTCTTCGTCTCTAGTTTCCTCTTCGTCACTTGTTTGGTCATCAGAGTTGTTTTCCTCACCCGGTGAGTAACGAGGAGACATCTCTTTGCTACCCTCTTCTAAGTCCACATCTGAAGTAGGGGTGTCCTTCAACAGTACAATGATTGGTTGGTTGGCAACCCCTACCTGTGGAGGGACTACCACAAGGTTCGACACGAAGCTTGCCTTTTTGGGGGGCTTCTGAGGTTGGTTCACCTCATTCGAACTTTTAGCAGATGTCCCAGATGCGGCACCAGGATGATAGATGAGATCTCTGCTTGAAGTAGGAGAACTTGGTTGGATTGTAGGGCTTGCTTGAGTGGTGACAGCAGCCTGAAACGAAAGGAGTTTAAAAAGGGAGCATGTTGAAAAGAATGATAGCAAAATAAATGAGTTAGAACGATCACCTTAGGATTTTCACTATTAAGGCTTGAATTACCGCCCTTTGGCGAAGGCACAACTTCTGGGATCACTGATTCAGGGGTTGGTTCGACTTGGGTTACCTGAGTCGAGCCAGGAGCGGTTGGAGTGGTCATCTGTGCAAAAGATTCAGTAATCTTTTCCTGCTTCCTTTTCCTTTTTAAAGGTTGATCACCAGGGGGGATTCATTATCTTCGTTGGAGTCGATAATCACCTGACTAAAGGCTCTTTTGGCCTTTGGTTTTTTGGGAGTGGTTGGGTTATTTTGGAACTCTGAAAAAAGGAAAGAAAACCAAAGTATCAGAAGAACTATAAAAAAATATGCAAGTTTGATACTGTTACCTTGGATATTAGGGCATTTTCCTCAGTCTTTTCTTTGACGCTCTCTTTCCTTTTCGCTTGGACCTTGACAGATGAAACAAAAGCAAGCAATCACAACAAAAAATATATATAGGTCAGGGCAAAGAAAGGAGTCGAAAAGCCTTCCATTCCACACCTTCATGTATTTCGGATTCGATGCAAACATCTTCGATACTGATATGAAGATGGCCTTTGAAATTGTCTAGCGTGTGCTTAGTCGGAACTACCCGTTGTGCCTTGGGTTTGGATTTTTCTCGAAGGACTTTAATCGAATCCCCACAGATAAATCAATCTGGAAATGAAGGGGCAGGAGCACTCCAAAGTGAACAGATGGCAATCGAGGAAATTTGGGAGGATACAGGTTGAAGGCTAATTCATAACATTTCTCAGGGGGAACATATGAAGGGAGTCGAAGACTTTCCATTTTCTTTAGAAAATTTTCCTTCAAAGTCACAGCGGCATCGCGGACAGTCCGACTAAGTTCACTTGGCCAGTAAACAGTTTCAAAGAACTTTTGGAATGCTTAGATTTCTTTGATATGAGTTGAAGTACCTTTTTTTCGCTTTATCCTGCACAAAGAGGATAACCTAGTTAATTAGTTTGCTGGAGGAAGGAGCATCAAAAAACTCTTCAACATAATACTTTGACCACTAAGTATGAAACTCTGGTGTACATAAGAAACAAGGTTCGAAGGGAATGAGGGTCAGCTGAGCCTTGCCCTCATAGCGTGCTAGTTGCTTCGAATAGGCGTCTTCGCTGAATTTAGTAGAAGGAAGCAAGAAAGCTCCCTTCTTTATGAAAAGGCACTTGGTAAGTGCCTGCGCCAGTCCAAACTGTCGAACCACGGGGTTTGGTTAGTAAGATACCAATGCAACTTGAGATTTCGACATGTTAAGTCGAAGAGAGATTAACCTTGAGGTTAAAAAGGCCTCTCATATCTGTGTCGATTCTGCTTTTTGGGCTTTTGCTGATGCAGGAAAAGGCCTTGTGAACCATTCTGGCTCATACTTCCTTGTTGCAAAGGGGGCCATGTTCGATGTAAAATCATGATGCTTCGCCAACATCATAACATAGCTGAGGAAAGCAGACCTCAACGACGATCCTTCTTCGCTGGGAGTGAGCCTCACCAAGCGAGTTCCTTCGATTCTCCTGCTCTTTATTTCTTCTTCTTCTTCTTCATTTACAACACCCTTGTTGGGAAGGCTAGCTTCGAAGGAAGCATTCATCCACAGTTGTAGTAACCAAAAAAGGCCTGACAGCAGTAGCTTGCCTTTTGCACCTAGATCCTTCAGTTGGGTCACTCCTTCACTACAGGATTCATATAAATTTCCTAATATCATTTCACTCAAGCAGATGTTGTACCCTCGATGAAGTTGGGTGGCCAGGGTCAAAACTTTCCTAGCTACTTGAAGGGATTTGGAGCAAAAGACACAATGAGACAGCCACATGGTGAGGAAATTTATGTGTTCTACGTCAGAAACCTCACTGGTAGATTTGTCGAAGAAGTGAGAGATGAATTGAGAATACATGGGTTTGACAGATGAAAAACCTATTGAGTTATCTAACTGAAGGACAGGATCGTAGGTGGTACCAGTGGGTTTTAGCCCTGTGATAGCGGCTATATCAAATAGTGTCAGACTCATCATCCCACAAGGGAGATGAAAGGTGTTGTGGGTGCTATCCCAGAAATATAGGGAGGATACTAACATGGTCAAACAATAGTTTAGACCAGTTTTTGACAGCATGATAAGGTCATAAATCCCCATTTGTTTCCAAAGGTGGGACTTAACCTTTTCAACTTTGCTTAGCCAGATCATGTACTTGTTTGACTCCTTGAAAGAGGGTGTGGTGCGGAAAACCCTAAAATTGGTACCCATATACCTTAAGTCTATCCCACTAAGGGCTACAACATCCCCAATGATATTCTCTACTTGTTGTTTGCTGGCTTGGCCTATGGATTTTGACCTACGATAAGATGGGAAGAAGTCTCTAATGGTTTCAGAATGACAATCTACAGAAGGCAGAGGCCCACAGAGGGCATGCCTTTTCCCAGCAATGGTGAAAGGAATTAGTACTTGAGAAGCGTAGATTTTGCGTTTCTCCTCCTCCAGTGGCTCAGGCGCGAACTGTTGGTTTCCCATCACCTTCGGCCCAAGCATCATTTTAAAAGATGGAAGCTGAGGGATTCTTTTCAAATCTTTTTTGTGAGCTTTCTTGTGATCTTTGATCATGGTGGAAGAAGACATTGTCAAAATGAAGGTTGTGGAAAAAGAAAGGAAAATTTGGGTTTCTTTGTGAGAGAATTACAAGGGAAATACTAGAAAGCGTAAAAGGTGATTGTGAGGAGATGGATCCACTTATAGGAGAAGGTAAAAGAACGTGGGAATGGAAAAAGATTAGTCGACGATTAACATGGCTATAGTGGGACACGTGTTGTACCAGAAAAGGTTTTAGGGTATGTGAATAGTTAAGTCTAAACCTCACCTTTTCTTAGGCCATGATTTCCTAGAACCTAGGAGCATGATCATAGCTAGTGGCATGCGTGAGGGAGACGTGTTGAAGCTGCTGTAATAAATGTTAATGATGTCATTAAGTATGGGGAACAGTGAGGATGTGACTTCAAAGACATACGAAGGTCATGAGAGGCGTCGAAGCGGAGTATCAAAATATGCCATTTTCTCCACAGGGCGAAAGTGACATTTCTGGGGGGCAATTTGTTAGCCTTGAATTTCGATGCTCAGGTGAAGATGTTAGGTTTTTGAGTTAAGGCAGCGTCTTCGACTATGGTTATGCTGAGAGGATTTCGATCAAAAAACAGACGATTCGACAGACAAGAACCTTTGAAGTTTGAATTCAAATTCTGAAGGGAAATGCATTTATTTTCCGTCATTAGAAGGAGGCACGTGGCACTGTTTCGAGTAATCAAAGCATATATAGTGACATTTGTTTTAATCTAGTCCATTAAGTCATTAGGAGCGGTTATTTTGACTGGTTATAAATAGTGGCTCAGTTTAGGATTTTTGGTGTGTTCGTTTTGTACAAGTCACTCAGAAAATTACTCAAAGTATGCAAGTCAAAGTGAGAAAAGACTTATAACTGACAATGTACATGTCAAAACACCATCTTTTATTTTAATACATTAAATATTTTTCTTTTCTTTTACAAGAATCTTCCTTTACTTTACTGCTTTTATGTAAGTTATATTTTCTGGTATTTACCTCTTGCTTCGAATTGCTATCTTCTTCGCCCCAAACTGCTTTCATTTTCTATTTGTTTTATTGCCAAAATCTTTTTCATTGTTTTCAATACTGTCGAAGTATCTATCCTTTTCTTTTAGATTTCATTTGATTTTAAACTCAGATTAGCTATGTCCTAGGATTTAGTATGGTCGATCCTGCAAGTTAAAACAAGTCTTTAAGATTTGTTAGACCAGCGGTTATTCTCCAAATTTCACGGCGAACAACTCCATTTTTCAAATATTTTCTATTTTTATTTTTATTTTATTTTTATTTTCTCTTCTGATTTTATTTTTGATGATTTTTAATCCTTCTTTTCTCCAATTCTTTTTCATAAATACATAAAAATATTTCTATCACATATGTTTTTTTGCATAATTTTTAAAAATCATTTTGACTTTAGTTGATATTTTCCTATGTTTTTCTGTTTAATTTTTATTTTGAATTTTATTTTTAATCATTTTGAAACATTTTTCACTTCAACTTTTGAGATATCATTTCTTAATATATTCTTAACTTTCTATAATTTTCTCAATCATTTATTTGATATTTTGATGCATCTTTTGAATTTTCCATTTAATTTCCCTTTTAAATCATTTTTAAATTACTTTATTTGATTTTTTTTTATTCATATTTTTGAATATTTTGATCTGCCTCTTGATGATTGCTTGGTTGATCATGTCATCAAAATTTCAAATCCTTGATTGATGGTCCCTTGGTTGATTCAACCTTCTTTGGTTCAAACATACTTTTGAGTGGTCATCTATTCATTGTTGGCACTTTGCATCAGAGATAGGTTGTCCCTAATGAGATCATGCCTTAAGTCTTTGGTTTGTTAATATATGATCCCTACATGATGGCCTTAACTCTTTTCTCCTTCATCCTCTTCCTCTCTTGGCTTTTGTTTTGACTTTTGTGTACATTGCTTTAGGAGAATGATTTTATATCATTTATCTAACATGTTTGACACATGAATTGTTATTGATCGACCTTAAATAGGTGTGACTTCTACGCAAGTCCATTTATGTTTGCTTAACATAGTGCTAAATTATCCCAACTCAGTTGAATTCTCATTAGCACTAACATTGAAATATTAATTGTGCTAACATCTAACATTTATATTTATGCTCTTTACATTTATGTCATTTACATTTTTATGTCATTTCCATTCATGCCATTTTGCATCATTTTGCATTCTTTCCTTCTATTTTTTCTCTTTACTTTATGCTTTATTGCTTTCTCATTTCAAAGAACAAAAACACTATAAAACGACTAAAACCCTAAAAAAAACTTTAACTTAATCTTATGGACTTTGTGTTACCATCCCTTGCTTGAGGAGTATTTTGAAATTTGGACATTAGGACTTAATGTTTCCTTTTGCTTGGAGTGGTATTTGAGACTTTGTGATTCATCTAAAACCTAGTGATTCCTTTGGATCCTCTCATCTTCATTCCAAGACTTAGATGCTCTTTATGGGTTGGTGACTTTGGCTGTCCATTTGGATTTTCTTTGTTATTCATTTTTGTATGTTTCTTGTTCATCTTGTGGCACAATCCAAAGGGAAATGATTGCTTGTTTTAACCAATGTCAAATGCTTGTTTCCTCTTGTGGTTAGTACACTTACACACACAAAGGCTTTCTCTTGGGCTATCTTACAATTAAACCATTTACTTTATACTTTAAGATAGTCTCTTCTTCTCTTTCCCACTTCCTAAATTTTCAAAACTTCTCCCTATTTTAAAAACTTCTTATTTTCAAACTTCACACCTCTTTCTTAATAAACCTTGACTTTGTCAAGTGATCCAAAAAATCTTTTTCTTAATAAATGTTAAAATATTTAAGCATATTCAAACTCTTTTCAAAATCTCTAAAAAAGACAAACCTCATCAAATTTCTTTTTGTGCCTTTGTGCACTTTTCTTTAAGATCCTCTTTTCAAAATATTAGATATAAGTCTATTTTTATAGTGATGAAAACCACAATACTTCTACAATATGCTGAGAAATGATTGACATTTTCCACTTGAATGTTGATATGACATTTTCCATATCAAGATGATGCAAATGCTCATTTTCTCATACTTGTGGGTAATAAGTTACGTTTTTCACTCGAATACGATGAAATGTCTTTTCAATTAAAATCAACCAACAAACAATCTAACTTTTCTTATAAACACAAATTTACAAGTGGTGCCTGTTGAGTACAATGGATGTGAGGGGTGTGAATACCTTCCCCTTGTATAATCAACCCTCATATTCAGATCTTTTTTTTAGCTTTTCGCTTTTTGTGGGTTTTGTTCGGCCTTTTCCTTTTTCCCTTTGGAAACATTAAAGTTCGGTGGCGACTCTTGCTTTTCAAGTTAAGTTAATCAATAGTTTAATCTTTATTATTTTCTCGCCGCGGCATATAGGTGAGGGTGAATGGACTTTTGAAGGGAAAGTTAGGTAATTCAGTTAGAGAATAATGGATTCTAGCCATTAGATATCAATCTGTGGCTGAGGGTTTATCAAGGGTTGGAAATTAATTAAGAAGTAATTTGAGGATTGAGTGTGAGAGCTCTAGGATGAGAATTGAATAGCGCCTCAAATTTGATTCTAAAAGTTGTAAGAGTTTGTGTTAGTTTTGAGTGAGAATTTGAGTGTAGGTTGTGTTAGTCTGAAGTGTGAGACTGATAGATTTTGAAGTTAGTTAATTGGAGGAAAATTTTGAGACTCTAACTAACTCAGGCAAGTTGTTAGGGTTCAGGGAAGGTAGTTAATGGGAGTTAGAGATTGTTTAAGGTAGTTGAATTGGTTAATGTGTTTGAAAATAGATATGGTTAATGTAAGGTTAGTTGGTTAAGAAACTGTTAGTGGAAGCTAGCGTAGTCTATTAGTAATTTTGTGAAGGGCTAGTTAGTTATAATTAGTTAGATGGAAGTTGAGGTAGTTAGACTAATATGTTATGTAGAGATTTGTTAGGTTTTAAAATGGACATTGTAATGTGGATCATTTTTTACAGTTGTTATAGATGGGAATGTATGCATATGATTTTTGAACATCTATGGATGTTTATGATACTGAATTGAATTGTTATGGGATTGGATTTTGATGTGAATTCAATGCCCCTTTTTATTTTGTGTGTATGGTTGACCATGGTTTTGAATTGATTGGTTGTATGGATTGAATGATATGGTTTGAATTTCAAATGCTTGCATCTAGCTTGTATCAAATTTGCATCTATTTCTTAATATTTACATTGAATTTGCATCATACATTTGCATCTCAAGCTTGCATTTGTAATTATAATGGGTTGTGCCTCTACTACTTGCATCATTTTTGTGTATGCATCATGATCTAAATTGTGCTTGCATCATATGTACCTTGTGTTGCACCCTAAAATTTGACCAACTGATTCTCCTATCTGACTCATGGTTTAATTTCATATTCACAGCTCAGATGTATGATTTTTGTGCACAAGCAGGGGATATCAGAGTTTACAGCTTGATTTTTGTCTATCAGATATGGCAGACCCAGTCCAGATCACCAGGGTTTTATTTTTCAGGAAATTGTGCGCTCCTCGGTGATTTTTAGCTTGCACAATGATTTTGAGGATATTCGGATGCCCGGGGATCTCTGTTTGATTCGATCTGGTCTCGTGCGTTTTTTTATGGGGGTCATGTGCATTCATCTGCATTTTTAGGGTTTAATAGACTTTTGTGAATTTTTAACAGGCTGTATAGATTTTTCTGGAATTTAAATAGGGTTTTTGAATATTTTAATAGCTTAATCCTCTTTTTAGAATTTTACAGAATATTTTAAATAGATTTTAATCATTTGTAGAATTTTTAATAGAATTTAAATAGCTTTTATCATTTTTAGAATATTAGTGAATTTTTCTTAGCATATTAAATAGAATGATAAAAATTAGGATTAGTAGAGTTTTAATTGTTTTTAGATAATATAGAGAATAATATAGTTTTTCTTTTATTAATAATAGATTTACTAGTTTTAAATAATATTGGAATTTTAATAGAGAATTAGTAGGAGTTTAGAATTAATTAGAGCATTAATCTCTTTTTTAGAGTTTAATTAGATATTAATTGTTTTTTTAGGATAATATAGAAATTAGGTTAATTGATTTTTTTTTTTTTTTTTTTTTAAGAGTTAATTAGATCTTAATTGATTTTTAGATTTTATTAGGATTAATCATTAGTTAATTAGGTGTTAATTGTTTTGATTAGATATAATTAGGTTTAGTTAATTGTTTTTTAATGCAGTTTTTTTACAGTTTTTGTTGGTCTTGTTCGTATGGGCCCAGGGGTATTTTTTGTTGAGGCCCAATTCTCATCAATTGGCAATTCAGCAAGTCCAGAAAAGTCCAAACAGTCCAAATTCTTCCAGCGCACACCAGAAGGTTCCAGAACACGCCAGCAAGCTTCAGTGGCATAAATAGTGGCGCCACGTGTTGCGTCAGAAGGGCCCCCACGCGTCTTGCATTGATTACGCCACCACAACTCAGAGACCCTCAGAATCACGCCACGTCTCGCCCACGCGTGCCTCTTTCCTCTCTCTCCTCCACCAACTGTGACACGCGTCCACCTCCCAGCACCCCTCACCTCCTCACCGGAAACTCCCCTGACCGGCATGCAAGTCCGGTGAACCCCACCGTCGGCAACCCAACCAACTCCGGCCACCACCTGAACCACCAAAATCTCCAGAATCATCCTATCTTCTTCGTTCTCCCCCTTTCTCCTCCGTCACCTTCATCTGATCCCTCGCCGGAAACATCATCGTCGCCGGAATCATCAACCTTCACCAATTTTTTCCAGAACAACATCAACCTTCATCAACTCTTCCCAGAAATCATCCTAAACCTTCATCCTCCATCGAAGAAAGATTTCCAGAAATCCCAGACATTCATCCTTCTCAAGAAAGATTTTCAGAAACCTCAGACATTCATCAATCTTCAAGCAAGATTTCCAGAAGCTTCAAACTGCGTTCAACCTTCAAGCAATATTTCCAGAAACTCCCCAGCAAGATCTCAACGCGAAGGATCTCAACCGAACGTCTTCAAGGATTGCTTCAGCGAATCTCAACCGAACGTCTTCAAGGATTGCTTCAACGAACGTCAACAGTTCACGGCGTCGTTCATATATCAAGCCAGGTACGGCGTTCTTCCACTCATCGTTGCTGATTGTTGAATGTAGGCTCCTATTAAGATTCACAGTTGGTGCGTGGTTTAAGACTAGATCTTGAGTAGTGATTTCTTGTGAGGGATTGAGGTGTTTGGGTGAGGATTTGTTTCGTTTAGGGTTTTGTTTGGGCTGATTGAGATCAGAGAGGTTGCAGAAAAGAGATAGGGTGAGGGAGAGGAGGAAGACGAACGAACGGCGCTAGATGGTTAGGATGAACAGTACCAGAGAAATTAGGAGGAAGATAGTTTTGATTAGGGTTTCGTTTGGATTAGGGTGAGAATACTGGGCTTAGGCCCAAACGTATTACTGATGCATACCCCATCGTTACTCGTTACCCCCCATGTGTGAGATCTGAGTAATTAGGATTTGGGCCTTAGGCCCTAATGGCTATCTGCACCCCCCCTCGTTTAAGCCCATGGTAGATAATAACTGAAAAAAATCACTAACGGCACCCCCATATGTTTTTTCTGATTGTTTGGTTTCTAAACCTGGGCCCTGCGCCCAAATGCTAGTTGCACCCCCCAGAATATAGGCCCAATGAATTAATAACTAGAATATATTGCTGTTTGAGCCCCCCATTTCATTTTCTTTTATTTTTGTTTTTTCTTTTATATTTTCATGTTGGTAAATAAATCATAATAAAATGTAAATAATTGTGATTTTAATTCTTCTTTTTTTTCTACCATTTCATGAAAGCATCTAGAAAATTAAATAAAAATAAAAACGACATTTTTATTTTTGTTTGTTATATTTTGGTATATTTTCCAATTAATTGATTTCTTTTTTTATATTTTCAATGCATACATATCATTAGAAAATTCATAAAAAATGGTAGATTTAGTCAAATAATTCCGTTCTTTTTTCTGTAGACTCGTAATTCAGTGTAGAATTTTATAGTATAAAAACATTAGCTTAATCATGCATTTTCATTTTAATTGCGTTTTTTCACTGTTATTGATGTTGAATAAACTGGTTTGTGGACATGTCTGTGTTGCTGATTTTAGTTCTTTTACCTGGTGTTGAATTTTGTTCTGATTTTTCAGTATGTTGTCATAGAGCCATGTAGGTTTCCCATAGATTTTTGATAGATTTTCATAGGATATTCTGATGTGATTTGTCTGAGCCTGAAGATAGGAGAAGTCTTGATGACTTCTGACTTTGAAGTTCAACTGTGGTTGAACTTCAGAGATAGTCTCTTGTGGTTTGTTGGCCTGTGGTTTCTTCTCAAGGATAGGAGCTGATTGAGGTCCTGTTGGAGCTTGCAAAGAGGCAGTGGATTGGGGCTTAGTCTAGGAGCTTGTTGTCTGTTTGTGAGGTTCGAGATCCTGAAGTTTGAAGGGAGTTTATGGTACTTTCCTGAGGAAGGCACTATGAATGACTTTCATTCTTTCTTCTTGCCTCTTTCGTAAGTATCCAATGATGTTGGAGCCAACTTGTGAGTTTAATCCCTCCTGAGGAGGGATGTAAACTGATCACCTGTTGTTGAGCCACATGGGATACGATTCCTAAGTGGAAGTCCCCTAGTACTTTCCTGAGGAAGGTCCTATGGGTCTATTCACTTAGTTCCAGTAGTGTACCTAGGATTTCTTAAGTATCCGGTGATGTTGGAGCCAACTTGTGAGTTTAATTTCTCCTGAGGAGGAATGTAAACTGATCACAGTTGTTGAGCCACGTAGGGTACAATTCCTAAGTGTCAGCCTCCTAGTACTTTCCTGAGGAAGGTCCTATGGGTCTGCTCACTTAGTTCCCCTAGTGCATATAGGTTTCTCAAGTATCCAGTGATGCCGGAGCCTTCATGTGAGTTTAATTTCTCCTGAGGAGGAATATAAACTGATCACAGTTGTCGAGCCGCATAGGATATGACTCCTGAGTGGTAACCTCCTGGTACTTTCCTGAGGAAGATACTATGAGCTTGTCTGCTTAGCTTCCTTTCTCTGGTAAGCTTGTTCTGAGGCTTGGAGACTGGGATTGATTCCTCTTGCTTAAGGTTTTGATTAGAGTTTGGCTTAGATCTTTGCTTAGGGTATTGTATAGAGTTTTGTTTAGAGATAGATTAGAAGCTTGTTTCAGGTTTGTTAGAGGCCCTGCTCAGGGTTAGTCTCTTTGTATTGTTTGACTTGTGTGATGTTATGTTGCATTAGACTTAGGTATTCATCTAGATAGTTCTGAGTAGGTGCATCTTAGAAGTAGACTTTGTGTGCATGAGAAGCTGAGGTGGTCCTCCTTCTGCTTGTTTGTTATTGCGTGGCTTTGCTTGTGGGTATTTGGTAGAGCTGAGCTCCCTTGCCTCTGTGGTTTGCGGCCTTCGCGCCTTGTTTGTCTAGTTGTTGCATTCATGCATATTTTCAGTATTCCTTTACTTTGCAATTTCTTGTCTGTGGTTTAGTCCTGTTGCCATGATCCCTTAGGAGCTCTGACTTCTCCGCTGCGGAGTCGTTATGATAGACATTAGGATGGTCAACCAGGTGTGATAGCAGTAGGTAGATTCCCCTTTCTCGGCTATAGTTCTAGGGTTTCCCTTTCCTTTCTGTAGGAGCTTTTGAGTAGCTTGACCCGTAGTTAGCTGAACTACAGCTGCTCTGATTCTTCGTACCAGACGAAGATATGTAGGCATAGGATGCGATATCCTAGCGAGCACACTAACGACTAACCTTTGTTCTCTCGCGGCTGTGCGATCGAGACTTTCCCGCTAACGACTAATTGTTATCCTTTTCTCCTGCCCGAGTGCATTTGAGACCAGATCGTATTCGTAGGTTCCCGAGCCTTAGAGACCAGTTTGTTTTCTCACTGCTGTGTGAGCATCCCCTGTTTACCCGTAGTTAGTCGAACTACGTTTGCTCTGATCTTTCATTTCAGATGGAAGTACGTAGGCACAGGACGCGATGTCCTGGCGAGCAACCTTTCCCCGTTTAGACGTAGGAAGTCGAACTACGTTGACTCTGACTTTCCCATTGCACGAGGGAATACGTAGGCCCAGAACACCGTATGTTCTGTCGAGTCCTGTCCTTTTATTTTCTTTTCAGACCAGCCATTAGCGTAGATAGATAATACACCCTTTTACCTATAAACACCAAGCGTGGATCCCATCGAGTACGATGGACGTGAGGGGTGCTAATACCTTCCCCTTGCGTAACCGACTCCCGAATCCAGGTTTTGGTTGCGATGACCATACCTTTTCCCGTCTTTGCGAGGTTTACTTCGAGCGTTTCCTTTCCCGCCCTGAGGGATAAATAACGCACGGTGGCGACTCTCCTGTCAAGCCGGCGCCGATTTTCGCAGTAGCGACAGCTGGCGACTCTGCTGGGGACTATAGCATCTAGGGACTTTTCCCATCCCTTATGCTGGGACCGTTTCCCATCCCCTACGCGAGTCAATCCTAGCGCTTGGGTGTTTATTGGTTGGGTGTTGTGCATATTGTGTTTTACTTTTCTGCACTTTACTTTTCTGTACCTTTACCCTTCTGCATTTATTTTCCAGCATTATATTATTATGATTATTGCTGTGGGCAGAGGGAGGTTACTGTGAGTGAAAAGCCGGACCTGGGCTTGAGTACACACCTAGATATAGTTGTGGAGAAGTAGTAGACGAACCTGTCTGCTGAGCAGGCACAGTTCCCTACGAAAATCTGCGCTCAGACGAGATTCTTGCAGAGGTGCTCCTTTCCGGTCCTGAGGATCTGAGGGGAGTCCAGACGTGAGGGTTGTCGACTCTGGGGACCGATCATTTGGAAGTCAGCTAAGTGAGGCCTCTTCATGACTTGATGATGCCACTCCTTCTGGGAATCGTATCGTCACTCATGAAAGTCTGTGACGCTGATGACCGCATAGGATGCCGTACCTTTGTCCGTGGATTAGGTCTATCCTACCTGTGAGAGGGACTGGGTTATTGCAGGAAAACTGGCCTTCAGAAACCATGATTCAGTACCTTTATCAGATGGTGTTCTTGATTCATCTCCAGGTGTGTTATCTGGGTCAGATGGGTTTCTTATCTGAGGTTGAGGCTATTATCAGATGGTATTCTCGTCAGATACAGAGGGTCAGATGGTTTTCTTACCAGGGGATTGATATTTTGAGTATCAGATGATAGTTAGTGGCATGAGATCCTGGTGACCGTGTTGGTTTTCTGTTCTTGATCATAGAGATATTCCTCTTCAGGCTACAGCATAGCCCCTGTGTTCACAGATTGCATTATTTATCATATTGCATCATTGCATTATCATCTGCATTCAACTAACGTGTGTGTATTGCAGGTACATATTTTCCCTTCCAGTTCTGGTGTTTGTTCCTAGCAAGACATGGAAAACCTGAAGAGAGTATTGCCCTACAAGTTTCCGTCGCCGAATATCAGTCTATTGTTAGAGTTGATTGCTATTGCTAAGAAGAGAGGAATGGGTGACTTCAGAAAGAGATATGGGAGGATTCTGACCTACGTTTATCAACCATCTGCCTACGAGACCAGCGGCATCTATACTCTGTTACAGTTTTACGACGCGGAGCTCAGGTGTTTTGTATTTCCCGACTTTGTTTTGGCTCCTACCCTGGAGGAGTACTCTGCACTTCTGGATATACCGATCCGTGAGCAGATGCCTTTTTATCGTACGGACGCTGAGCCTAAGCTGGCTGAGCTTTCTGCCATCCTGTGCTTGAAAGAGTCTGAGCTGTCTGGGAAGATGATCAGAAGAGGAGACGTATGGGGATTCCCGTTGGATGTCTTAGTGGAGAAGGCTCGAGAATATGCCCAGAAGGGTAGCTGGGGTATCTTTGACGTCATCCTTGCTGTATGTGTTTATGGCATCGTGTTGTTCCCGAACATTCCTGATTTTGTTGATTCAGATGCCTTCTATATTTTGGCTGCGAAGAACCCGGTTCCTACTTTGCTGGGAGATATCCACCATTCAACTCACTACCAGAATGAAAAGCGACGAGGAAGGAATGTGTCTTGTTGTGTACCTCTCCTATGCAGGTGGTTCACCAGTCATTTGCCTAAGTCAGGTCCTTTTGTCACATCTATCAATTCTCTAGGATGGCCCGAGCGCTTAATGGGATTAACTGCTGAGAACGTGGTATGGGTCAATAAAGAGGTATTTGGAGCTGAAGTCATACTCAAAGGCGAAGGATTCCCGAATGTTCCGTTAATAGGAAGGAAAGGTTGTGTCAACTATAACCCTTCCTTATTGATCAAGCAATTTGGGTACATACCTCAAGGAGCGCCAAAGCCCGAGGAGATACAGGAATCTCTGTATCTCACCGGAGCAATAGGGAAAGAGATGCTGAACAAACTTGAGAAAGCCTGGAAAAACTTGCACAAGAGAGGGAAGCTTTCAGGTAGCAGAGGGGATACTCGAGGTCCTAGCCCATATGTAGAATGGATTCGTGAGCGAGCTGTGAAGTTCCTTATGCCGTATCCAGCAATTCAGCCATTGCATCCTTCTCCGGTAGAGGAGCCTACCACAGTGGATATACAGGTATTCAAGCAGCTGATGGCGGAGAAAGAAGAGCTAGCAAAGGCTAAAGAGGCTTTAGAGCGGGAGAATGCCCAGCTTCGGCATGAAAAGATTGAAACAGGATATATTTCTAAGCAACAGGCTGAAACTCTGAAACATCTAAAGACTACGCTATTGGAATTGACTGAAACCAAGAAGCGTCTGGAATTAGATGTGGACTCAGTTAGTAGTGTGTTGGCCACCAAGAAGCAAGAGCTGGAAAGGGCCTATACAAAGCTAGCCAAGTTCAGAGAACACTGGGATCTTGCTATGACCAAGCGCAAGGAGCGAGAAGAAGAACTGAAGACACAGATTGCTCAGTTAGAAGAACAGGTCAAAGTGAAGAACGAAGAGCTTGAAGAAGAAGCCTGTCGCCGATACGAGGCCGAGCGCAAGCTAACAGATGCCATGAAGAATTTGGAAGATTTCCAGCATAGAGCAGATGCCAAGAGACCCAAACCTGGGGGTGGTGCCAATGATAAGGCTTGGGAAGACTTTGTCAGAGACATCCAGGGGACGGTCAGGAAGAGGGATCGACTGATAGAAGGTTTGATTTATCAACCAGATCATGCAGAGACGAAGAAGATGGTCGAGGACTTCCGCAACCGTACCCGTATTTGATTTCTCTTGTATTCTGTATGTTGAGATCACCACCAGGCATGTTGGCTGGGATCCTCTTTGTCATATCAGCTGTATGGAGCATAGTTATGTAACCTCTTGACAAGACTGTTATTCTAATCAATATATGAGGGTTTTTTCCGAATATTGTCTTTATGGTTTGACTCGTCTTGCTACCACTGACACTGGAATTGGAGGGGAAATATCTCCAATGCACACATGCACGTTAGCATTTTATTGTATTTCTGTTTGCATAAATCATACTGCATAGCATTTCTCTAGCAGGTCAGAGCACTCATCCAGCCTTTGTTTTCACCAGAAAGTGATTCTCGGGGAATTGTTTGAGGCAAGAGTGGAGTGTCGAAGACAACCAAGGGGCTGAAGCGGATTTGAGCAGAATCAAGCAGCATAGTCAGTTACAGGTAATTGGTGGCTATGTCTGAAGGCAATTTCCAGGCTCCTAACACTTTGGCAAGGTTCTCCACGGCGCCCAACCATCAGTATGATTCTATGGAAGGCTTCCCGCGAGCAAACCATCTTACTGCAGCCCAAGTTGTGCAGCCTGCTGTTGAGAATAGAGATCGGCATGAGCAGTTTCTTGCCCGAAATGAACGTTATCCTCCTGTTAACAATCAATGTGTTGCTTTCCCTGTGATGAATTACCGGAGAGATATTCCAGTGACCGGGTTAGTAGATCCAAGAGCTCTTGACGATGGTAGAAGAGTCCGAGTGTTGGAAGAGCAAATGAAAGCCTTGGAAGCGAAAGATGTCGTTAACCTGGATGCTGTAGCCATGTGCTTGGTCCCTGACCTAGTGTTGCCGTACAAGTTCAAAATGCCGGAATTCGAAAAATACAGGGGAGATAGCTGTCCAAAGCTGCATTTGATGATGTTCTGTCGAAGGATGACTTCGTTTGTGCGAAATGACAAATTGATGATCCATTGCTTCCAGTACAGCCTGACTGGGGCATCCCTGAGATGGTATGTGCAATTAGAGAGTAATCAGATTCGATCATGGGTGGATTTAGCCAGAGCTTTCATGAAGCAATACGATTACAACTTGGATTTGACTCCTAGTCTCGTAGATCTGCAAGAATTGTCTCAAGCGGAGAATGAATCATTCAGAGCGTATTTGCGAAGATGGAAAGAATTGGCTGCTAGTGTTCGACCACCGCTTCCGGAAAGAGAACTGGTTGACATCTTCTTGGGTACTCTGAAAGGCCATTATTTTGACAAATTGTTCAGTTGCACAAGCTTTGTGGGCCTGATGAGGCTGGGAGAGATTGTTGAGCGAGGACTCAGGAGTGGAAAGTTTCGAGGTGTTCCTTACGTCCCAGTTGATAAGATTGAGTCAGTTGTCAGTTCTCAAGAAGAGTGGGAAGGAGATGATGACACCTCAGAATCTCTAGCATCTCAGGATCAGTTTTCAGACACTTCAAGTCAACGATCATCCTATCGCCGATCGCGTCAGCATGCTCCACGAAGACCAAGGAAGCCTGAAAGGCAGTTTACTCAGCTACCAGTGTCGTACAGTCAGTTGTTGCCAGATCTGGTCAGAAGTGGATTGATAGTGCCGAAAGAGACTAAGCCGGTGATTCCACCGTATCCTCCAGGTTTTGATGCCAGCGCCCGCTGTGAGTACCATGTTGGGGCACAGGGGCATTCAACCAATGATTGTAAGGTGCTTAGAAGCCAGGTTCAAGATCTGTTAGACTCCAGCCGTATTTGCATCACTCCTCAGGGTTTCGTTCAGATTAATGATTTTCCATCTTCCAGTTGTGGGGGTTCGTCAGTTAATGTCATGGAGGACTCCACAGGAAGTGTGTGCTCTGAGGATTGTCAATCGGAGAGTTCAATTGAATATGGGAGAAGTTTCTAGAGGTTTCTATGCCGGGTGTCGCATCTGTTTCTCTGCCTAACCCGTTTAGCTTTTGCGCATCAGTATTTGTCGACCACCGCCAGGATTGTTGGCTGGGGCCGTTATATTCATACTCATTTGTGCTTACCTGCTGATTTTGTTGGTTGTACATGTATGGGAGATGTTCGTCTGTGTGCTTATAGCTTGAGTTTCTCTTTATCTCGTTGTGAATATGTGTTTGCTTTCTGCGCTGCATTATCATTTAGCAGGTATATCAGAACCTTGGGCCTTATTTCCTCATCGTCTCAGTTTATTGCAGGAACTCCTTCAGAGGTATGGAACAGAATCAGTTTGAATTGCTTGAAGTCCAAAGCCAGCTGGGGCAGATGATGAGAGACATGCAAGAGATGCGTCTGGAGCAGAAGATTCTCAAAGAGGAAAACAGTCAGCTGAAGACCCAAATGAGCTTGATCATGGAGGTAGTCAAGAATGTGCTTAGGAAAGAAGACGATCAGCTATGTGAAGCCGCAATGAAGAAGCTTGTGCCACCTGTGCAAGTGGAACCTGAGCAGCAGCAACAGAGGATACATCCGGCTCAGCGGAAGATCCAGGAAGGAAAGCCAAGGAGAATATTTGAGGCACCACCTATGACCTATGCTGAGCTCTTGCAGGCTTTATTGAGGTTTAATCTGGTTGAGAAGAGAACGTTGTCGCCACCAACGAGAGCGTTTCCTCAAGGGTACGATGCCAGTAAGCAATGTGAATTTCATTCCGGGGCATTCGGACACGACATCGAGGGTTGTCATGCTTTTAAGCACAATGTTCAAGACCTGATTGACTCGCACGATATTGAATTCACGCCGAGCGGCGTAGCTGTGCATATTGCTCCTGTCTCGATCGATGCTAAGATGACAGACGTTTCTAAAGCTGCGGTGGGTCAGAAGCGTATCCTGGACTCCATGGTGTCAGAATCTCCAGGCCCACAACTGTTGCCTATTCCTGGGGCAGATCTAAGAAAGAAAATGGTTAAGCATAAGGAGAGCGCTAATCAGTACATTGAAGGTCAAGAAACCAATGTTGCATTTGATACAAAGGGTGTTCAAGAGTCAACTAGGTACCGGCAACAGCAGCCACAGCAGGGGGCACAGCAGGCTCAACGAAGATTCCAGGGTAGTAAACCGAGAAGAGCGTTCGAGAAGCCTCCCTCAACATATGCCGAGTTATTGCAGACATTGTTGGGATTGAATCTGGTAGAGAAAAGAACTCTGGCACCAATAACGGGAACTCCCCCGTTTGGTTATGATGCAAGCAAGCACTGTGAGTTTCATTCTGGAGCCCCGGGTCACGATATAGAAGGTTGCCATGCTTTTAAGCACAAAGTGCAGGATCTGCTTGATAGTGCAGCAATCAGCTTCGGGCCAAGAGGTCCCCAAATCATCTGAATGAAGGAGGAAGGGCTCTATAATTTGGCTGGGTCGTTGAAAGCAGATCAGGACAACATCGAATGGCCTCTAATAAAGATAGCTGGTTCAGCAGCAGGGCAGATGCAAAAGCCCGGTTCTCAGAAGCTAGCATATTTTCTTTGTTTTAGCTTGTCATTTCTTTACATTTGTAGTTGCTTTCCTGTTTGAATTCGTAAGCTTGTTTGTAAAACTTGTTGTTTTCATTCAAATCGATGATAATGAAATAAATATGCATGTTTTGATTGAATCCAGTCGTGTTCACTAACTGTTTTTGCAAATGTCCAACGTTTGGTTAAGAAGAATTTGAGGAGGATGGCGAAAATGACCGACATGCAACTACCGATATTGTATGCTTTTGAAATAAAACCTGTTGATGATGTACAGGCATTGTTTCAAATCCCTAAACACCGGAGTTATAAGGAAGATAATCCCTTGTCAACCCCTTTGAGCCTTGTAGTAGGAGTTCTTTCTGAAAACGAAAAACCCTCAATCTTAACCTGGGGCAGGGTAGGTGTTAGCTAATTCGACCGAGCGTCCAAATTGCAAAAGGAGTGTCCGTTCGAGGATCAATCACACCCCTAGAGGTCGTGCCTAAAGGACCACGATGGTTCAATCAAGAGTGGGACAGCCACATCACTTCCCAAAGATTCAGACAACCAGTGTCACACGACTTGGTCGAAAAAAGAAGAATGAAAAAGAATCAAAAGCCCGCTAAGTCAAGAAAACTTCAAAACAAATGACTTAGGCAAAAATGAGGGCATCCCGCTGGACTAAAAAAATCAAAAGAAACTCAAAAGGAGTCAGTCCAGGCAAAAGTTAGGGATATGAAAAGAGAAAGATGAAAAGGATCAAAAGAAAAATCCTCGATGGAAATACGAGTCGTGTGACCTCAAGTGTCAAAGACGAAAGGTGAGTGGCTGTCACTCCAAAATCCAAAAGTTTCTCGAACTATCACTCCTATCTTTCAACCTCTGAGAGGTGAGCGCTAAGGTCAAATTAGCTGAACGTAGGATCGGAGAACATCAAGGAGAACGGGTGGGTTAAAGCAAACTTTGAGCCTTTATCCTTTCTTTTCAAAACCATGAACCGGACCACGTTACAACCTCCAAAAGTCCTAATTGAAGCAGGTTGTTTCGAAAGCATACTCCGGTAAAGGTCGCGTCGATTCTGACTCCTAAAAAGGTTCCTCTTACCATGTTGATACTGATGCTGATAAATGTTTTGTGCATTATATGCTATAAATTGTTTTTCCTTTTCCCAGTGAACAGATTGGATGTCAAAGCTGTCATATGTGTTGCATTAATACATCTTTTATGCATAACAACTTGTTTTACTTGCGAGTAAGCGCTTGACAGCAGAAAAGCTTCCTACAATGGAAAGTATGGTCAAGATAGAATGCAGAACGCCCGAATGTTCCGAGAGAAGGGGCAAGCTTTTATTGTGATCCCCAGGCAGGTCAGCTTTTCGAAGTCAGTCATTCCGGGGCAATCAGGTTGAGGCGTGGTGAATACGTCGTAGTCAGGAGGTACTACTCTGAATCAGATAATCGGGGCAAGGTCATTGCAGTCAGGGGCAGACCATCTTAAGCACGCAGAAGTTACTCGAGAAGCATTCAAGGTGAAGTATCTCTTGGAAGTTCAGAACACTGAGGCATGTTATATCAAACCATCAGGGCTCAGATTTGCAGATTTCCTTTCAGGGACTATCCCCACAGATGTCCTATAAGCTGGGGCATATCAGAAGCAAAAGGATTGTTGTTCTCCGTACCTATAGGGTCATTCAGAATTATTCGAGCGGATGCAGTCGATTTTCGAGAGCGAGATGAATGCGGGAAGTCGTGTCACTATTCCTTGACTCTTCACTAAAAGGCTGCGTATTCATGAAGATTGTTTTCCAGCGTCAGTTGTACCTGACCCATCACGGACAGCCTAAGAGTTCAAATCCATGTTTGCGATTGCTGTGAAGCCCATCCGTGTTGGCGCATCAATTTCCAGATCCGAGCTTCATCAGTACGCGGGAAGATTCCCTTCATTTTCGCCAGCAAAGTCCAATTTGTCAGTGGTACGGGTAAGCTATCCCTAGAGGAGTCTAATCATATCCAGCACGTTTGCTATTTCACAGCGGAGTTACATTCCCCAGCAGGGTATTACTTCGTCGAGGTGTTCGGCTAAGTTCCCAATATCCCCAGCGGAGTTGATTTCACTCTCCCAGCATTTATTTTGCTAGGACGATTCAGTGATATCCGGGTTTATCCCTAGCAGAGTAGGCCTCGCCTTCAGCATTTATCTTGATGAAATGGTTCTGTACCCGGCCTTCTCCGGCAGCTCGAGCCTGCTAGCATATTGCATGCATCGTCATGTTTGCATCATACCTGCATGACATTTTCAAAATGCGTAGCATTTCTATCCAGAATGGAGCATTACGCTGTAGAAAGATTAAAGCATATGCATATGCATACGAAGCATAAGTCAGATTGTATATCAGCCTCATATGGCGCGTGAATTACTCTGCGATCAGTTCAGGGACATCTATCCAGCAATAGTATTCAGACAGTTCAACAGATTATTTGTATCAGATCATACAACGATTATGCTTTGATCAAGCAGTCATCTGATATCGACAGACTTTTCTTCCCGTCAGTTCATATTGACGATGTGTTCCTTCGATAAGTGGATTTCTCCGTCTATCATTAGACGTCTTGAGTATGAATGTGGTTTTCTTTCCGTCTATCCATAGACGATGTGAAGTTGCGGGTGGTCGCAGTGGGGCTTCGAGAAGGGGTTTCCCCCAGGATATGCTTTCCTTCCCGTCTATCAGTAGACGATGTGAAGTTTTGGTTGATTTTCAATAAGGTTCAAAATAGGGTTTCTCCAGCAAGTGGCTTTTCTTTCCGTCTATCAGTAGACGATGTGAAGTTTTGGCTACTGTTCAGCGGGTTTTCTTATTGCCAGATCATACATATGATGAGGTGTTTCCCCAGCGAGCCTTCTCCGGCTATCTTTGGTTGTTGAGGGGTTTCAAAATGATTTTGGATATTGGTTCTCTTTCTGGTTATTGGATATAATGGTGTCTCAAGAGGGACTTTTCTGACTGTCAATCCTTATTGATGTCGAGGCTCTTCGAAGAATGTTCAGTTTGCGTGATCGTTGATTCTTATTGACGACATGATTCTTTAAAAGGTGGTTTTTCTTACCGTCAGTCCATACTGACGATGTGGCCCCTTCAAGGATATTGATCTTTCCATCAATTCCCGTAAACAGAAGAATGCTGAAATTCAAAGGATGATGTTGAATTGCGCAAAGGATGTTCCCGTCTACTCTTAGACGATGAGAATATTGATTTGTTTCATCAATCAGGATGTTCCCGTCTACTCTTAGACGATGAGAATATTGATTTGTTTCATCAATCAGGATGATCCCGTCTACTCTTAGACGATGAGAATATTGATTTGTTTCATCAATCAGGATGATCCCGTCTACCCTTAGACGATGTGCATATGGAGATTAATGGTGTCTTTCCGTCTACCCTTAGACGATGCAAGTACGGAGATTATTTCTTCCCGTCTACCCTTAGACGATGTGCATATGGAGATTAATGGTGTCTTTCCGTCTACCCTTAGACGATGCAAGTACGGAGATTATTTCTTTCCGTCTATCCTTAGACGATGAGTGAATTGATTTGTTTCATCAATCAGGATGATGCCGTCTACTCTTAGACGATGCAAGTACGGAGATTATTTCTTCCCGTCTATCTTTAGACGATGTGAGTATGCGATCAGGATAATGCCGTCTATCCTTAGACGATGTGAATTCAGAGATTATTTGTTCCCGTCTATCTTTAGACGATGTGTGTATGGAGATCAAGGCTTTCTTCCCGTCTACTCTTAGACGATGAGAATATTGATTTGTTTCATCAATCAGGATGATCCCGTCTACCCTTAGACGATGAGAATATTGATTTGTCATTAATCAGGACGATCCCGTCTACCCTTAGACGATGTGAATTGATTTGTCATTAATCAGGACGATCCCGTCTATCAGTAGACGATGTGAATTTGGAGATTATTCCTTTCCGTCTATCCTTAGACGACGTGAATCGGGAGATTAATGTTGCTTTCTGTCTATCTTTAGACGAGGTGAGTATTCAATCAGGGTGTCTTCCCGTCCATCTTTGGGCGATGTGAGTATGTTTCTCTTCCTGCCTATCAGTAGGCAATGTGAAAGAATCACGTGTTTTGTTGTAACCCTCAGGGTTTGTTATATGGGGTATCACAAGCAACGGGTATTCAATCAGGAGTTCTTTATCAGATGATTAATCAGTTTGGTGCCGCAATAACTGGACTCGGTTTTCTGGACTTTATTCTCCAAGCAGTTGACAGTATATGCTCGCGGTTGGTAAATTTTCGGGTTTTATTTGTATTCAACCGTCTCGTACCTCTGAATGTTTGAAGGCTGAGTGCTCTTCAAACCCTTCAGGTCCAAGTCGCTTGAATAGGGGCAGCTGTTGCACCCTAAAATTTGACCAACTGATTCTCCTATCTGACTCATGGTTTAATTTCATATTCACAGCTCAGATGTATGATTTTTGTGCACAAGCAGGGGATATCAGAGTTTACAGCTTGATTTTTGTCTATCAGATATGGCAGACCCAGTCCAGATCACCAGGGTTTTATTTTTCAGGAAATTGTGCGCTCCTCGGTGATTTTTAGCTTGCACAGTGATTTTGAGGATATTCGGATGCCCGGGGATCTCTGTTTGATTCGATCTGGTCTCGTGCGTTTTTTTATGGGGGTCATGTGCATTCATCTGCATTTTTAGGGTTTAATAGACTTTTGTGAATTTTTAACAGGCTGTATAGATTTTTCTGGAATTTAAATAGGGTTTTTGAATATTTTAATAGCTTAATCCTCTTTTTAGAATTTTACAGAATATTTTAAATAGATTTTAATCATTTGTAGAATTTTTAATAGAATTTAAATAGCTTTTATCATTTTTAGAATATTAGTGAATTTTTCTTAGCATATTAAATAGAATGATAAAAATTAGGATTAGTAGAGTTTTAATTGTTTTTAGATAATATAGAGAATAATATAGTTTTTCTTTTATTAATAATAGATTTACTAGTTTTAAATAATATTGGAATTTTAATAGAGAATTAGTAGGAGTTTAGAATTAATTAGAGCATTAATCTCTTTTTTAGAGTTTAATTAGATATTAATTGTTTTTTTAGGATAATATAGAAATTAGGTTAATTGATTTTTTTTTTTTTTTAAGAGTTAATTAGATCTTAATTGATTTTTAGATTTTATTAGGATTAATCATTAGTTAATTAGGTGTTAATTGTTTTGATTAGATATAATTAGGTTTAGTTAATTGTTTTTTAATGCAGTTTTTTTACAGTTTTTGTTGGTCTTGTTCGTATGGGCCCAGGGGTATTTTTTGTTGAGGCCCAATTCTCATCAATTGGCAATTCAGCAAGTCCAGAAAAGTCCAAACAGTCCAAATTCTTCCAGCGCACACCAGAAGGTTCCAGAACACGCCAGCAAGCTTCAGTGGCATAAATAGTGGCGCCACGTGTTGCGTCAGAAGGGCCCCCACGCGTCTTGCATTGATTACGCCACCACAACTCAGAGACCCTCAGAATCACGCCACGTCTCGCCCACGCGTGCCTCTTTCCTCTCTCTCCTCCACCAACTGTGACACGCGTCCACCTCCCAGCACCCCTCACCTCCTCACCGGAAACTCCCCTGACCGGCATGCAAGTCCGGTGAACCCCACCGCCGGCAACCCAACCAACTCCGGCCACCACCTGAACCACCAAAATCTCCAGAATCATCCTATCTTCTTCGTTCTCCCCCTTTCTCCTCCGTCACCTTCATCTGATCCCTCGCCGGAAACATCATCGTCGCCGGAATCATCAACCTTCACCAATTTTTTCCAGAACAACATCAACCTTCATCAACTCTTCCCAGAAATCATCCTAAACCTTCATCCTCCATCGAAGAAAGATTTCCAGAAATCCCAGACATTCATCCTTCTCAAGAAAGATTTTCAGAAACCTCAGACATTCATCAATCTTCAAGCAAGATTTCCAGAAGCTTCAAACTGCGTTCAACCTTCAAGCAATATTTCCAGAAACTCCCCAGCAAGATCTCAACGCGAAGGATCTCAACCGAACGTCTTCAAGGATTGCTTCAGCGAATCTCAACCGAACGTCTTCAAGGATTGCTTCAACGAACGTCAACAGTTCACGGCGTCGTTCATATATCAAGCCAGGTACGGCGTTCTTCCACTCATCGTTGCTGATTGTTGAATGTAGGCTCCTATTAAGATTCACAGTTGGTGCGTGGTTTAAGACTAGATCTTGAGTAGTGATTTCTTGTGAGGGATTGAGGTGTTTGGGTGAGGATTTGTTTCGTTTAGGGTTTTGTTTGGGCTGATTGAGATCAGAGAGGTTGCAGAAAAGAGATAGGGTGAGGGAGAGGAGGAAGACGAACGAACGGCGCTAGATGGTTAGGATGAACAGTACCAGAGAAATTAGGAGGAAGATAGTTTTGATTAGGGTTTCGTTTGGATTAGGGTGAGAATACTGGGCTTAGGCCCAAACGTATTACTGATGCATACCCCATCGTTACTCGTTACCCCCCATGTGTGAGATCTGAGTAATTAGGATTTGGGCCTTAGGCCCTAATGGCTATCTGCACCCCCCCTCGTTTAAGCCCATGGTAGATAATAACTGAAAAAAATCACTAACGGCACCCCCATATGTTTTTTCTGATTGTTTGGTTTCTAAACCTGGGCCCTGCGCCCAAATGCTAGTTGCACCCCCCAGAATATAGGCCCAATGAATTAATAACTAGAATATATTGCTGTTTGAGCCCCCCATTTCATTTTCTTTTATTTTTGTTTTTTCTTTTATATTTTCATGTTGGTAAATAAATCATAATAAAATGTAAATAATTGTGATTTTAATTCTTCTTTTTTTTCTACCATTTCATGAAAGCATCTAGAAAATTAAATAAAAATAAAAACGACATTTTTATTTTTGTTTGTTATATTTTGGTATATTTTCCAATTAATTGATTTCTTTTTTTATATTTTCAATGCATACATATCATTAGAAAATTCATAAAAAATGGTAGATTTAGTCAAATAATTCCGTTCTTTTTTCTGTAGACTCGTAATTCAGTGTAGAATTTTATAGTATAAAAACATTAGCTTAATCATGCATTTTCATTTTAATTGCGTTTTTTCACTGTTATTGATGTTGAATAAACTGGTTTGTGGACATGTCTGTGTTGCTGATTTTAGTTCTTTTACCTGGTGTTGAATTTTGTTCTGATTTTTCAGTATGTTGTCATAGAGCCATGTAGGTTTCCCATAGATTTTTGATAGATTTTCATAGGATATTCTGATGTGATTTGTCTGAGCCTGAAGATAGGAGAAGTCTTGATGACTTCTGACTTTGAAGTTCAACTGTGGTTGAACTTCAGAGATAGTCTCTTGTGGTTTGTTGGCCTGTGGTTTCTTCTCAAGGATAGGAGCTGATTGAGGTCCGGTTGGAGCTTGCAAAGAGGCAGTGGATTGGGGCTTAGTCTAGGAGCTTGTTGTCTGTTTGTGAGGTTCGAGATCCTGAAGTTTGAAGGGAGTTTATGGTACTTTCCTGAGGAAGGCACTATGAATGACTTTCATTCTTTCTTCTCGCCTCTTTCGTAAGTATCCAATGATGTTGGAGCCAACTTGTGAGTTTAATCCCTCCTGAGGAGGGATGTAAACTGATCACCTGTTGTTGAGCCACATGGGATACGATTCCTAAGTGGAAGTCCCCTAGTACTTTCCTGAGGAAGGTCCTATGGGTCTATTCACTTAGTTCCAGTAGTGTACCTAGGATTTCTTAAGTATCCGGTGATGTTGGAGCCAACTTGTGAGTTTAATTTCTCCTGAGGAGGAATGTAAACTGATCACAGTTGTTGAGCCACGTAGGGTACAATTCCTAAGTGTCAGCCTCCTAGTACTTTCCTGAGGAAGGTCCTATGGGTCTGCTCACTTAGTTCCCCTAGTGCATATAGGTTTCTCAAGTATCCAGTGATGCCGGAGCCTTCATGTGAGTTTAATTTCTCCTGAGGAGGAATATAAACTGATCACAGTTGTCGAGCCGCATAGGATATGACTCCTGAGTGGTAACCTCCTGGTACTTTCCTGAGGAAGATACTATGAGCTTGTCTGCTTAGCTTCCTTTCTCTGGTAAGCTTGTTCTGAGGCTTGGAGACTGGGATTGATTCCTCTTGCTTAAGGTTTTGATTAGAGTTTGGCTTAGATCTTTGCTTAGGGTATTGTATAGAGTTTTGTTTAGAGATAGATTAGAAGCTTGTTTCAGGTTTGTTAGAGGCCCTGCTCAGGGTTAGTCTCTTTGTATTGTTTGACTTGTGTGATGTTATGTTGCATTAGACTTAGGTATTCATCTAGATAGTTCTGAGTAGGTGCATCTTAGAAGTAGACTTTGTGTGCATGAGAAGCTGAGGTGGTCCTCCTTCTGCTTGTTTGTTATTGCGTGGCTTTGCTTGTGGGTATTTGGTAGAGCTGAGCTCCCTTGCCTCTGTGGTTTGTGGCCTTCGCGCCTTGTTTGTCTAGTTGTTGCATTCATGCATATTTTCAGTATTCCTTTACTTTGCAATTTCTTGTCTGTGGTTTAGTCCTGTTGCTATGATCCCTTAGGAGCTCTGACTTCTCCGCTGCGGAGTCGTTATGATAGACATTAGGATGGTCAACCAGGTGTGATAGCAGTAGGTAGATTCCCCTTTCTCGGCTATAGTTCTAGGGTTTCCCTTTCCTTTCTGTAGGAGCTTTTGAGTAGCTTGACCCGTAGTTAGCTGAACTACAGCTGCTCTGATTCTTCGTACCAGACGAAGATATGTAGGCATAGGATGCGATATCCTAGCGAGCACACTAACGACTAACCTTTGTTCTCTCGCGGCTGTGCGATCGAGACTTTCCCGCTAACGACTAATTGTTATCCTTTTCTCCTGCCCGAGTGCATTTGAGACCAGATCGTATTCGTAGGTTCCCGAGCCTTAGAGACCAGTTTGTTTTCTCACTGCTGTGTGAGCATCCCCTGTTTACCCGTAGTTAGTCGAACTACGTTTGCTCTGATCTTTCATTTCAGATGGAAGTACGTAGGCACAGGACGCGATGTCCTGGCGAGCAACCTTTCCCCGTTTAGACGTAGGAAGTCGAACTACGTTGACTCTGACTTTCCCATTGCACGAGGGAATACGTAGGCCCAGAACACCGTATGTTCTGTCGAGTCCTGTCCTTTTATTTTCTTTTCAGACCAGCCATTAGCGTAGATAGATAATACACCCTTTTACCTATAAACACCAAGCGTGGATCCCATCGAGTACGATGGACGTGAGGGGTGCTAATACCTTCCCCTTGCGTAACCGACTCCCGAATCCAGGTTTTGGTTGCGATGACCATACCTTTTCCCGTCTTTGCGAGGTTTACTTCGAGCGTTTCCTTTCCCGCCCTGAGGGATAAATAACGCACGGTGGCGACTCTCCTGTCAAGCCGGCGCCGATTTTCGCAGTAGCGACACCTTGCATCTGATTGAGACTTATAGGCAATTCTGCATTGAAAGTTATTTGAAGTTATGGTATGTGGTTGAATGTATCGATGTGTATGATGCATTTGGTTCAAGATTGAAATGAATTTGCTTTTATGTTATGCTTGATTTGGATTATGTTGCTTGTGTAAGTTTGGATGATTGAAGTTGTATTGTGGTATTGTAGTGAAACTGATGTGTTTCACTTTATTATGCAAGTCGGTGCTAAATATGCAGTTACTTGAAGATCCAAGTTTAAAGGTTTTGGAAAAGAACATAAAAAAAGGAAGGATTTTCTAAGTTGCTTGGACATGAAGAAAACTTAGGTGAATGGTGAAAATGAAGAACATTCTAAATTGGTCAATAGGTCTAGGAAGTCAACATTCGGGTCAATGGTCAATAGTTGACCAAAAAGTCAACTGTTGAAATTTGTGATTTTCTCTTTTGTAATACCTTGTAAAGACCTTTGCACCTTTGCTTGTAAATAAAGTAACTTGTAACCTAAGTTATCATTTAATGAAATTGAAACTTTCTTTTTCCAACTATTGTCTTCAAAAATTAAGTTTTAACGAAATCCAAATCCAATTTCTCCTCTTTCAATCAAATCTTAATGAAGTTCAAATTCAAACTCTTCTTTTTGAATTCAAATTCAAAATGGAATCCAATAATCACTAACTTGTATCACAAGCTAATTAATCACTAAGTTGAGAATCAATCCACACACATGAGAAAATAGGACCTTAATCTCAAAAGAAACATTTGGTCATGAAGCTTAACTCGTATAGAAACAAATAGTCAGTTAAATCCAATTCAAACCTTTGACCAAGTATTAACATATGATGCAAATGAATGAATGATTGTATCTAAATGAATGTTTAATAAGAGAACTATGTATACAGATGAAATGAGTAATAAGTTAGATAAAATTGAGTAGAGGTAGGACAAATTTGTGGTATGATAATTTATTACACGAGTAAGGTTCTAAATGAAAACCAAGTGAACTACACTAATAGTGAAAAGGAATTGCTAAGGATAATATTCGCATTAGAAAAGTTTTGCACATATCTAATTGACTCCAAAGTGATAGTGTTTATAGATCATGCAACACCAAAACATTTGTTAAGTAAAGAAACACCCAAATCCCGATTATTAAGATGGATTCTTTTACGGTAGGAGTTTGACGTATAAATCAATGACAAAAAGGGAGTCAAGAAAGTGGTAGTTGATCACCTATCTTGATTAGAAAACTTAGAAGTGAAAAATGAATAGAAGAAAGTAGTGGAGGAGATCCATAATGAGAAAATATGTGCGGTTGCTGAAAGACTGTGGTTGGCTGACATGACCAAGTTAAAGGAAACAAAAAGAAAGTCTACCATGACAACAACTTCTATTTGTGGGATGACTCATATCTATTCAAGGTAAGTCCTGATGGTTTAATTAGAAGACGTGTAAGTGAAAAAGAAGCAAGAGATATTGTGGGACACAACGATAACTCTACTACTAGAGCCCACCATAGTGGAGAAGTAACAGCTACACAAATTTTTTAAAGTGAATTTTTGTGGTCAACCTTGTCCAAAGATAGTGTGAAATTCGTGAAGGATTGTGATAAATTTCAATCAATAAATAGTATCTCCAATAGATATGTGATATTCGTCAATGAAATCTTGGAGGATGAACCCTTCGATTATTGGGGCCTCATATTCATGGGTCATTTTCCTTTATATTATAATTTGGTTATTTTAGCTTATGTTGATCATGTCACTAACTGGGTTGAGAAAATTCTTGTGTTGCCGATGAATCCTAAATTTTTGTTAATTTTGTGAAAATACATACTTTGCTAGGTTCAGAGTACCTAGAGTCTTAAGCAGCAATCGAGGGAAACATTTCTCCAATAGTTATCTTAAGAGCGTGCTTGTGAAAATGTTAAAGTGTCTAACATACAATTGAAACATATTCTAAAAAATACTATTAACACATATAGGAAAGATTGGTCAAAGAAGTTGGTTGGATGATGCATTACGAATATACCATACAACTTACAAGACACATCCTATATTGTCTCTTTATTAATTGTACATGGAAAAGGTTGTCATCCTCCCGTCAAAACATAGCATGAAGCATATTGGACAGTCAAGTTTCTAAAAATTGATAAGATATTAGTTGCAAAGAAATGATTATTATAGTTGAATGAGTTTGGAGAGATGTGATTACAAGCCTATAAAAAATATGTTGTAGCTGGAAAATTTTGTGTATTTTATTCGTGGTTCAATAGTTGATCACTGAAAAACTATCTCATATCATAGAAACAACTTTTTCATCCTAAAAAGATGCATATATTAAGGATTTTGGGTCCTTGCTAAATCTCTTTCATATAAATGTCCCCCTTGATTGCATGACATTTTCTTTTGGCACAACTTTGATTAGTGAAATATGCTTTTCACAAATAACAAATTTGCTCATATTTGATTGAATTGTCAATCTATAGTTAAGCCTAAAAAGAAGATAATCAATTTGCTTTAGGTGTCAATCATAAATTTTTGTCCGGCAATTTGTTGTCATAGAAAAATTGTGGGCCAATTTATGTTATGTTTGTTGGTGTGGGGGCTACAAAAAATGTCTACATCAATTTTCTCTATACAGTTGGCTTCCAAGCAATTAATTAATTTCAGCCAAACCCTTATTCTCAGTATAATTGCATTTCAATTCCAATATAAACTAAAGTCTTGAGAATTTTATTTTTACTAAATTTAAAATTTAGGTGAATTGAACTCCAGAAGCTTAAAAAATGTTTACAAAAGTATTTACAGATCATCTATTAAGAATGTTTTAATATTAACAAAAGTTGAATCTATGATCTTTCAGAGTGTGAGTCAACTATTTATCACCTGAGTTAATTTTTTTGATAAAAATTTGTTTTATTGTAACTCGTAAATACAAGTAATCAATTATGATCAACTTAGCTTAATTTCACCCACCATCATTTATTCTATATGTTGCTTGCCTTTGAAGCATTAATTGAAGATAATGCATTACCAAATTTAACAAATGAAACTATAATGTCTTTGAGATACTATAATTATATATATGAGTTACTTTCAAGATAGTCAATGGAGTTCTACAAAGTTTCCTATGGACTATGGGAGCTTTACTTTGGTGGGTGGGAATGAATTAAATTACAGAACAATTCTAACTTCCTAGAACAAATTTTGTTACTCATAAATGTGTGAGCTGTGTGGCATTGATTGTAGAAACTAGAACAAGGATATATATTGGGAATTTTTGTAAATGAAACTATATCTAACTTACAAGATAATTGATAACATATTTGTTATATTATTTAGGATTCATTATTCTAGTGCTACTCTCCTGCCGATCTAAGGATAAAATTATTAAATACTACTAAAACTCTAGAGTTTTAGAGGTTTAGATCCACCAAAAAATTATTAATACCTCCAATATTTTTAAAGGAAAAAAATATTATTTTTTAATATATTAAACAATATAATTTTAATATATTAATTATTTAATACTCACTCCGTTTTTTTAAATGTCATTTTTTATAAAAAAAAAAAAAATTTTAAGTATTATTTCAAAGTTTAAAATAGTATTGATGATTATTTTGTCAAAACTAGCTTAGTTATTTATTATGGAAATAGAAAAAAGTCATATAAATTTATAAAAAGTTAATTTAACAAGTAACAATAATTATTAGCATTTTTGGTATGTGTAAATAAATAGTCAAAAAATGACACTTAAAAATAAATGGAGAGAGTATTTTTTATCATTAATATAACTCTTATGTCGGAACACTCTATTAGTTTTTCTAAAAGGGAGTTTCGAAGCCCAGAGAAAAAAAAACTACAACAAAACTAACCTGAAAAATGAGGATTCTATATCATAAGAATGAACTAAATGCCTAATAATCTCTAAAGAATTTTCACTAAAACTCAAATCTTCTCCAATAGTAGTCTCATAATTTGCCAATGCATATGTACAATGGTTAGCTTCTCTATACGTATGAGACAATTTAATCTCTATAATCCTCTTAATAAGCCATCAGATACTATTTACAAGGAAAAAGATATTCACTCTCAAAGCATTACCTGATTTTATCATTCCAAAGATAGTGCTAGAATCCACTTGTAATTCCACTTTAAAAAACCCTATCTCCATTGCAAGCTTAAGACCTTCATACACTTCCTAAAGTTCCGTCCGCACCACACTGCAAATTCCAAGATTCTTGGGAAAACCTCTTTGGCACTCACTATTTGTGCCTCTAGTTATTCCTCTGCACCCTGACGCTCTACCACATAAGCAAGCTCCATCAGGGTTATGACACACCCAGTCCCTCTCTGGTAGCTTCCAACCCACCGTGCTTAAGATCTTATTCCTACCAACAATAGTATTGTTATTCTTCATAGCTTCCACATAGTCATTCATTCTATTATGTATATGTATTTCCATCGAGGAGGGCATGTTATAATTATCATCATGATATTCCTTATTCCTCCAAGTCTAAAGACTATGGCATCCCACCTCAAAGACTGACCCTATATTGATTCACACTGAGATTAAGATTGATCCACTTTGTAAGCCCAAATGTGAAAGAAAAAAAACTTCCTTCATACTAGTTGCCACCATGCGAGATCAGAATTGAAAAGCTTTGGCGCAATCCCGTAAAGTATGCAATGTCGTTTCCATTACCCCCGCAGCTCTTGATATCTGCTTCTCCTAGTCCTTTGAGAAATTTTTGTTGTTTGTTAATAATCGATCATGACCTATCAACCAAATGAAGCTTTAAATTCTCTCTTGTACTTTCAATCTCCAAATCTTCCATCATTACACATCGCATGTAATATTGCCTTTCTTACCGATGCTCTCATAACTAGTTTTGTTGGAGAAAATTTCACTACCGAAACCATAAAACATATATATGTCTTCCCCATACTCCCTTTTGGGAGGAAGGATAAACTTAATTTTTTGCAATATCTCCTCAGCGATCCAATAATTAATCTTCTTCCAATGCCACTCTCCATCATGATCCACTATATTCTTGACTTTGGCTTATTCTAGCTCGCTCGGTATCACCACTCCCAGGTCCCTAACAATGAACCCCGAAGTAATCCAACAATCTACCCAAGAATTCATCTTCGAACTATCACTAATACACCCGTTACAAAGATCTTGGACTTGCACATCAACCTAGACAATGTCTCTCCACGGTTTCGAGTCCCGCCCCTTACGCCTAAGATTAATGTAATTCATAACTCGATATTTATTTTTCACAACTTTATACCGCAATTCATCTTCATTGTTATGCAATTTCCAAACTAACTTCATGATACAAGCCATATTCATATGCTCTAACTTCCTCATACCGTTATTCTAAAGTATAATTGCATTTCAATTCCAATATAAACTAAAGTCTTGAGAATTTTATATTTACTAAATTAAAAATTTAGGTGAATTGAACTCCAAATGCTTACAAAATGTTTACAAAAATATTTACAAATCACCTATTAAGAATGTCTTTATAATAGCAAAAGTTGAATCTATGTTCTTTCGGAGTTTCGGAGTGTGAGTCAACTATTTGTTAATGAAACTATATCTAACTTACAAGATAATTAATAACATATTTGTTATATGGGTAATGTCCGAAGGGCACAATTTAAGAGATAAATATAGTAAAAATTTATTAAAAATTGTGTATTGAAATTAATACAAAATTACAATTAATGAATTTATTATTTTTCTGAATATAAATTTTTTATTTATAGGTTTTTTAACATGTGTCATTGGGGCACAAGTTAACATTACCTTGTTACATTATTTAGGATTCATCATTCTAGTGGGACTCTCAGGCCGACCTAAAGATAAAATTATTAAATACTACTAAAACTCTAGAGTTTTAGAGGTTTAGGTCCACACAAAAAATCATTAGTACCTCCAATATTTTTAAAGAAAAAATATTATTTTTTAGTTATATTAAACAATATAATTATAATATTATTATTTATTTAATACTAACTCCCCATTTTTTTAAATGTCAATATATATATATATATATATATATATATATATATATATATATATATATATATATATATATATATATATATATATATATATATATATATATATATATATATATATATATATATATATATATATATATATATATATATATATATATATATATATATATATATATATATATATATATATATATATATATATATATTATTTCAAAACTTAAAATAGTAGTGATGATTGTTTTGTCAAAACTAGCTCAGTTATTTATTATGGAAAGAGAAAAAAGTCATATAAATTTATAAAAAGTTAATTTAACAAGTAACAATAATTATTAGCATTTTTGGTATGTGTAAATAAATAGTCAAAAAATGACACTTAAAAATAAATGGAGAGAGTATTTTTTATAATTAATATAACTTACACTCTATTAGTTTTTCAAAAAGGGAGTTTCGAAACCCAGAGAAAAAAAAATACAACAAAACTAATCTGAAAATTGAGGATCCTATATCATAAGAATGAACTAAATGCCTAATAATCTCTAATGAATTTTCACTAAAACTCAAATCTTCTCCAATAGTAGTCTCATAATTTGCCAATGCATATCTACAATGGTTAACTTCTCTATACGTATGAGACAATTTAATCTCTATAATCCTCTCCATAAGTCATCATATACTATTTATAAGGAAAAAGATATTCATTTTCAAAGCATTACCTCATTTTATCATTCCAACGATAGTGTTAGAATCCACTTGTAATTCCACTTTAGAAAATTTTATTTCCGTTGCAAGCTTAAGACCTTCATACACTTTCTAAAATTCCGTCTTCACCACATTGCAAATTCCAAGATTCTTAGAAATAATTTAGGTGAATTGAACTCCAGAAGTTTAAATAATGTTTACAAAAATATTTACAAATCACCCATTAAAAATGTTTTCATATTAACAAAAGTTGAATCTATCATATTTTAGAGTATGAGTCAACTATTTATCCATTGAGTCCATCTTCTTTAATAAAAAATTATTATTCTATTATAACTCGTAAGTACATGGAATCAATTATGATCAACTTAGCCTAATTTTACCCACCATCATTTATTCTATATGTTGCTTTCACCATCATTTTTTCTATATGTTGCTTGCCTTTGAAGCATTAATTGAAGAGAATGCATTACCAAATTTAACAAATGAAACTATAATGTCTTTGAGAAACTATAATTATATATGAGTTACTTTCAAGATAGTCAATGGAGTTCTACAAAGTTACCTATGGACTATGGGAGCTTTACTTTGGTGGGTGGGAATGTATTAAATTACAAAACAATTCTAACTGCCTAGAACAAATTTTGCTACTCATAAATGTGTGAGCTGTGTGTCATTGATTGTAGAAACTAGAACAAGAATTTATTTTGGGAATTTTTGTAAATGAAACTATACAAGATAATTAATAACATATTTGTATTATATTATTTAGGATTCATTATTCTAGTGCTACTCTCGTGCCGAGGATACAATTATTAAATACTACTAAAACTCTAGAGTTTTAGAGGTTTAGGTCCACCAAAAAATTATTAATATCTCCAGTATTTTTAAAGAAAAGAAATATTATTTTTTAATATATTAAATAATATAATTTTAATATATTAATTATTTAATACTCACTGATACAGATACAACATCTAGTGGTGGAATTAGTAATGAGCAGCCCACTATTTTGCAGCCCAACACTGTTGAAGTTAGGCCCACCCGTACCAAAAGGATTCCTTCAAAATACAAGGACCACTTCCTTTATTAATGAATATTATTGTTGCATTGTATTCCCTTATTTCTAGTATGTTTCTAGAAGGTTGTGACTCAGCCAAGTTTGTTAGGATTTGCTTAGCTGTGAGATCTCTCACTAGATTCTCTATTTTGCAATTCCTTTATATGCTGTAATTGCTATTGAAGCAAGGGATGAAATGAAATTCTGTTAAGAAAAAAACTCTCTTCTCTCTCTTTATACTTGCTTGAGGAGGTTTGCTCAGTCCTTAAAACTGAGCTCTATCATTTGGTGCTTTCATTGTGTTGAATTCATCCTTCTTCCATGGCTCCACCACCAGATCTCATCGCTGATCTCACCCGCCAAATCGCCACACTCACCACTCAGCTTGATGTTATGCGTAAACGCTTCGACGATTCCGGCGGTTCTCGTTCCAGCGCCGATTTGCAACACCGTCCCCGTCTCAAACTTGATGTGCTGAGAGTGGACAGCTTCCTGCTAATTCTTTGGGGAATAACCTTATACTCACTCCTCTGGTTATCTTGGATAAGAGGATTGTTACAGTTGATGGCAACCCTCAACAACAAGTTCTAGTGCAATGGACTGGTTTAGCACCAGAGGAGGCATCATGGGAAGCTTGGCAGACTATGCAAGAAGTTTACAACCTTAAGGACAAGGTTGAATTTGAAGGGATGGGTATTGATACAGATACAACATCTAGTGGTGAAATTAGTAATGAGCAGCCCACTGTTTTGCAGCCCAACACTTTGAAGTTAGGCCCACTCGTGCCAAGAGGATTCCTTCAAAATACAAGGACCACTTCCTTTATTAATGAATATTATAGTTGCATTTTATTCCCTTATTTCTAGTATGTTTCTAGAAGGTTGTGACTCAGCCAAGTTTGTTAGGATTTGCTTAGTTGTGAGATCTTTCACTAGATTCTCTATTTTGCAATTCCTTTATATGTTGTAATTGCTATTGAAGCAATGGATGAAATGAAATTCTGTTAAGAAAAAAACTCTCTTCTCTCTCTTTATACTTGCTTGAGGAGGTTTGCTCAGTCCTTAAAACTGAGCTCTCTCACTCACTCTCCGTTTTTTAAAATGTCATTTTTTATAAAAAAAAATTATTTTTTTTAAGTATTATTTCAAAGTTTAAAATAGTATTGATGATTGTTTTGTCAAAACTAGCTCAGGTATTTATTATGGAAAGAGATAAAAGTCATATAAATTTATAAAAAGTTAATTTAACAATTAACAATAATTATTAGCATTTTTGGTATGTGTAAATAGTCAAAAAATAACACTTAAAAATAAATGGAGAGAGTGTTTTTTATAATTAATATAACTCTTATGTCGGAACACTCTATTAGTTTTTTTAAAGGGAGGGTCGAAGCGCAGGGGGAAAAAATACAATAAAATTAACCTGAAAATGGTCCTATATCATTAAAATGAATTAAATGCCTAATAATATCTGAAGAACCTTCACCAAAACTCAAATCTTCTCCAATAGAGTCTCATACTTTGCCAATGTATCTGTACAATGGTTAGCTTCTCTATACATATGAGACAATTTAATCTCTATAAGCCATCAAATACTATTTACAAGGAAAAGCTATCCATTCTTAAAGCATTACCTAATTTTATCATTCCAACGATAGTGCTAGAATCCACTTGTAATTCCACTTTAGAAAATTCTATCTCCATTGCAAGCTTAAGACCTTCGTACACTTCCTAAAGTTTTGTCCTCGCCACACTGCAAATTTCAAGATCTTGGGAAAACCTCCTAGGCACTCACTATTTGTGCCTCTGATTATACCTCTGCACCCTGACGCTCTACCACCTAAGCAAGCTCCATCAGGACTAAGACACACTCAGTCCCTCTCCGGTGGCTTCCAACCCACCATGCTTAAGATCTTATTCCTACCAACAATAATCTTGTTATTCTTTATAGCTTCCACATAGTCATTCATTCTATTATGTATATGCATTTTCGTCGAGGATGGCCTGTTATAATTATCATAATGATACTCCTTATTCCTCCAAGTCTAGAGACTATGGCATCCCACCCCAAAGACTGACCCTATACTGATTCACACTGAGATTAAGTTTGATCCACTTTGTAAGCCTAAATGTGAAAAAAAAACTTTCTTTATACTAGTTGCCACCATGTTAGACCAGAATTGAAAAGCTTTGACGCAGTCCCGTAAAGCATGTAATGCCGTTTCCATTACCCCCGCAACTCTTAATATCTGCTTCTCCTAGTCCTTTGAGACTTTTTTTGTTGTTTGTTAATAATTGATCATGACCTATCAACCAAATGAAGCTTCGAATTCTCTTTTGTACTTTCAATCTCCAAATCTTCCACCATTACACATCGCATGTAATATTACCTTTCTTATCGATGCTCTCATAACTGGTTTTAATGTAGAAAATTTCATTACCGAAACCATAAAACATATATATGTCTTCCCCATACTCCCTTCTGGGAGGAAGGATAAACTTGATTTTTCGCAATATCTCTTCAGTGATCCAATAATTAATCTTCTGCCAATGCCACTCTCCATCATGATCCACTATATCCTTGACTTTGGCTTATTCTAGCTCGCTCGGTATCACCACTCCCAAGTCCCTAACAATGAATCCCGAAGTAATCCAACAATCTGTCCAAGCATTCATCTTCGAACTATCACCAATACACCAGTTACGAAGATCTTGGACCTGCGCATCAATATTGACAATGTCTCTCCACGGTTTTGAGTCTTGCCCCTTACGCCTAAGATCAATGTAATTTGTAACTTGATATTTATTTTCCATGACTTTACACCGCAATTCATCTTCATTGTTATGCAGTTTTTAAACTTACTTCATGATACAAGCCATATTCATATGCTTTAACTTCCTTAGACCCAACCCTTTTCTTCTTTCGAGGTCGTTATAGTTTTCCATCTAACTACATGATATCTCTTTTAATCCATATTGTCTCCCTAGATGAAATTCTTTTACATATGTTAGATCTCGTAGATACACGTTTTCGGCAACAAAATTGTCATCATTGGATAAATGGGGAACGTTTCCAACACATTTTTTTTATCAAGGCTACCCGTGAAGGTGAGAAAAACACTTAGAAATGGGGTTGAATAAGGGTTTTGAAAAAAATAGGGCAATAAAAACAACACAATATTTTTATCCTGGTTCGTTGAACTCAACTAATCTAGTCCACCCTACCAAGGTGATTTGCCTTTCTCAACAAGGACTTAATCCATTATATTCAAACAGATTATAGTGTCAACCACTAAAAACAACTGTCTTAGTCTTCTCAAGAAATCCTGACCACAACTTGGTCTTCTTAAGGAACCTTTTACAAATAAATGTAAACTAACAAGTGTTTAAGATGCTTCTAAAAAGCTATATCACAACTGTGATTTTTACACTTAGATTAAGAACGAATAAAAACTATTCAGCTTATGAAATAAATTGTATGAGAGCTTGAGAGTAGTTTTTAATTTGATTTCTCAAATACGTGAATGCGTCAAGATGATTCGTCAACTTTGAAATGTTATTGAAGACATCCTTTTATAGAGCAGAAAGTCCAATGTTTGAAGACTGTGCGTAGCAGAGTAGCTGTAGCCTTTTTGTCTTCTATTGACTTTAACTTTCCCAGAAGAGGAATGTTCAGACAAATCCCTTTTGTCTGATTTCCTGTGCCATACATGAATATGGAAAGAGTCGTTTGGAATATGCCAACATATATATCTTTGAATAATATCTTCTTCAACAAGCTTTTGTCTTAAAGTTATCAACATCAGAGTCTTGATGTTATCAGAGTTTTGCAGCCAAAGTGCTTCTGTACTTGCAGCGAAAAGTACTTTCAGATTCTTCTTGAAACAATGCTTGAAACTCTTAATACAAATTCTTCAACTACGCTTCAGAGTCTTCTGCAACTTCTACTTCAGAGTCTCTTCTGGAAGCGCTCAGAGTCTTCTGATGACTTGCTTCTGATGCTTCAAAGCTTTGCGTAGAGTAATGTTCAGATGAATTTTTGCTTTCATAAGAATATTTATTTTAATATCTGAAACAAAAACAATTGAACAAAATTAGAGTATATATTTTCTTAATACAAAATTTCATTAGAGTTATCATCAAAACATAGAGATATATTAAACAACAATCTGTGTTCTAACAATCTCCCCCTTTTTGATGATGACAAAAACATAGGAAACTTTGTTCAATAAAAAGGATAAATATATAACTCCCCCTGAGATAAATAATCTCCCCCTGAAATGAATACTCTAATAGAATAAAATACTTTCCTTTTTGCATGAGTATACTTTTCAGATTAAGAGCCTGATTAGAATCCTGGTTAGAATATACTTTCCAGAATCAGATCTTGATTTACTCTTGATTTACTTTCAAGAATTAGAGCTTGATTTACTTTCCAGAATCAGAGCCTGGTAATCAAAACCTGGTTTGAATTAAGGTCTGGTTTGGGGATTCTCAGGGTAACTTCAATGAATTTTGTCAGATGATATGTTATAGTTCTGAAAGACTAAAATTCAATGTTAGTTATAAATTGTTATGTCTGAATTCCATTTTAGTAACTGTTTATTTTTGAACAATCAGAATTTCTCCCCCTTTTGTCATAATCAAAAAGAAAAACTTTAAAGACAAATAAAGGATAACAAAAGAAAATAATATAAAAACTGATAAGGAAACAGCCAACTTTATTGATAAACAGATATTCAGATAAACAACAAAATAACATCAACAACAAAAACAGCAAACAGGTGCACAAACATAACAGAAAAGCAACTAAGGTTGGAGAGAGGCTATCATCTTCAGAAGGTTTGTAATCTGAGCAGTAGATTCCTCTTGTCTAGACATCCAAGTTTTAATCTCATCTGTGGTTTGTTCTTGCTTGACCATCCATGTTCTGATCTCTTTGTTACTGGCTTCTAGTTGAGCAAACTTTTCTTCTAAATCTGGGTTTTCTGTCTTGATTTCAGAAGAAGCAGGAGCAGATGTAGATGCAGGAGCTGGAGCACTATTAATGACCATAGCAGATGCATTCTCTTGAATCACAAAATTAGATGCTTGATCCAAAACCATCAGAGCAGACTGATTAGGCACAAGAGTTTCTTCAACAACAACCGCTTCTGGAGGAGTATCTTCAGACATAGGTTCTTCAGCAGGTGCATTGTCCAGAGGAAGAACTGGAGGTCTAGTCATGTTCAGAAGAGTATGTCTGATACATCAGAGCAAATGGTGCGAAGATTTGAAGCTACAGAGTTGAACCTTGAGATGAATCTGTTCCAAATGGCTTCAGAAGCATCTGGATTCACACTAGACAAACATTCCTTCTTTACAAAAGATATCCACATGTTCATTTCCTTCTTGAAGCCATCAAATAGTGTACTAACATCCATTCTAGGTTTTGGTTTCAGAAAGTTTTCTAGAGATGGTGTTTTGGGTTGTTCTGGTGGGGGTGGTATTGTAAAGGTTGGGATAATAAACATAGGACGAGAGAAAGATGGAAAAGATGTTTGGCCAGATAATTCAGTGATAACCTGACGTTTTGGATAAAAGTTTTTAAGTTTGAGTCCAGAGGGAAGGTCATCAGATGAAAACAATTTTAATGAAGCAAAAGAAACAAAATCAGATGATCTTGGTTTTGGTTCATAGCCACGGAGTGAGGGGGTGAGTTTACTTCTGGGGGTACATCTGATTCAGTAGAATCAGACGATGCAGAAGAATGACAAGATGTGGAAGAAACATCAAACATAATTTTCAAAGGTTGAATATCAAGAACCTCAGAATCAGAGGATTATTTGGGCTTTTCTCTGAGGTTTGTTAGTGAGGGTAATATTGGAAAAGCCCAATTTATAGGCCCAAATTTAGGTTTAACAAAAAGGAATTTTGAGGGAGTTAGGATTCATTCTTGTTAGACCGTGAAAAGGGAAGAAATAGAGGACAGAGCTCTGAGGAAGAGGATTGAGGCAAAAGCTTCGCGAGGTTTCCAAGAATCAAGGAGAAAGGCTTAGAGTCAACAATTAAAGTATGAGGAGTATTGCCTTCATTGTTTTCAATATGTGATTCAATGTATTTAAAGCTGATTTAAGGGTTTAAAGGGTTTGAAGCTGATTTAAGATAAAGGAAATTAGGCCTTCATGGCCAAAATATATTATTGAGGTTTTAACCGTATAAGGGTTTGAACTGATGGTCTGATAGGTTTGAGGTCGATTTGGATTTGAGGGAAAGTAGGTCTTCATGGCCAAAATCTATTATTGAGGTTTTAACCGTATATGGATTTGAACTGATGGTCAGATAGGTTTGAGGTTGATTTGACAGTAAAGGAAATTAGGTCTTCGTGGCCAAAATCAGTTGTTGAGGTTTTAACCATGTAGGGTAATTATATAGTTAGTACTCTAATGAACGTAGTGTAGTTGTAAGAAAATTATGGGAATTAGAGGCGTAGATATGATACGGGATTGAACCTATATCCCTTAATTTTAAAGGTTTTATGCATAATCTTAAAACAAAGATTAGATGGTTTAATTGTGTTCAAATTGTAAATCTACTTGAGATGATTATAATGTTGAATGGGTTGTAATTTTTTGAGAGTTTGGGTTTTTACGAAATCGAAATCGGAGGTCTGGAAGGCCTCCAACGGTGAAAAACGCAGAAAATTCTGCATGTTGTCGTCACGACTGTTCATGTTTTTGGTCTAAATCATTTTGGACGTAACTTTTGATCCGTAAGTCTGTTTTGGTCCCCGTTTGAAGTGTTGAAAAACTAATGAACAGGGTTATAACATGGTATAGATAAGAGAAGCGGTTTACTAATATTTTTATATCTAATATGTTTGGGAAGTCAATTATGTTCTGGTCCAGTGATGTCTTGATGCTTTGATGCTGTGATTTTCTAGGTGAATTACCATGAGTATAACTGTGATTCCTATGTGATTAAATGAATGTATGACGAATTACCATGGGTGTAAGTGTGACTTATATTTGATTAATACATGATTGCATGATGAATTCTCATGAGGAATTGTGATGATTTGTGATGTTGATTCCATGCGTTTTGATGATTCTATGATGACGTGATTCTTATGATTATTTTGATGAATGATGACACACCTAATGAGATTATTATGAGGATGATATTGATGTGTGCATCATGCATTCATGTGCATCAAGACTTCGGTTCAGGACCTTGATTTCTTTGGCTTCATTCCCATTGTGCGGATTTGGGGTATTTTGATGTGCTCCGGTTCTTATATATAATTGATCCTATTGATGGGAATCTATGGAGGGTTGATGACCCAGTGTCCATCGAGATGTCACGATTGGTACTACATGCATGAGTCTTGTCGCATTTGCATTTATGTGACACTTTGGTGTAATTTATAATGTTGTGACCTTTGATGTTCCTTGATGATTATGATGATGTTGAATATGAAAATGACGCTATTTTATATATTGATTATTATGAATCGTTTTACTCACCCTGCCTGTTTGATTGTTGCCTCCATGCGAGTAACGTGCAGATGACCAGGTTTAGCCATCGAGGACTTTTGAAGTTTTTGGATCGTTGGCCATTGTGGTTGACTTAGAGGGTCTTGCTCTGATAGTGTAACATCGGGTTGGGGTCCTTGAGTCAAACTATTTTATTGAGTTTTTGTTTTGTTGATTTCCTTGCGGTAAAAGGAAAACTTTGGATTTTTGCCTTTTTGAGTTCCGCTGCCATTTGAGCACTTTTGAGTAATTTTGAGAAAACCCGTTGCTTACAGAGTATTGACCTTGATTTGAATTTATTGAAAAATGTACGCCCTTTGAAGTGATTTTTATGGTGTTTAAAATTTTACTCTGATAAATTTTTTTATTTTACCATAATATTCGTGGGGTAGAAAAGGGTGTTACATCGGTTACCATCCATGACATCCTTCAAATAAATTTATTGTTTTTAATATGATTCGTAAAGCCCTAATGTTTTTAACTAACTCATAAAACTATTATTAGCAATGTGAATACTTTTTTAAAAAAATATTATATGAGTTTTTATTTTTCATTTTCTTTTTTATAGTTTCTTTGTAGGTTTTTGTTTCTTCTATTTTTTTTCTTTCTTAAAAGGCACTGATAATTTTAGTTTCTAATGTTTGGGCGACCATTACTCTACAAACCAAGCCCGGCGGCCCATGGAATTATTATCTGTAAAAAGGCTCAATGCAAAGACTTTCACAGGCTTGCTCAAAATGGAACTAAGAGGCACTACAAAACAAAATGAGGATTTAATTTGATACCCCCTACTTGTATTTGATATTTTTTATTTAAAGTGTTTTTATCATTATATCCTTTTGTAAAAAAATTTTTTTTTTTTAAATTTATTTGTTTTTATCGAAAATTTGTAATATATACTAAAAATTTTGAAATTTTGAAATTTTTTATCAAAAATTTTGAAATTTTCAATAAAAAAATGAAAATTTCCAAAAAAATAATACAAAGAAAATATATAGAAAAATATTCTCTCTATCTTTAAGTATTAATGTAAGGATCATGCAAACAGGTGTCCTCGTTAAGAAGTCTACGTAAAAAAATTATTATATTTAATTCATTAAATACTAAATTTAAAAAAATTAATTATTTATATTTTTAATTCATTAAATATACATATTTTTAGAAATAAAAATATATATTTATAATCTATTAAAAGATATTCAATTTATCTTTAAAGTCTCTTAACCAGTGTTCTAGAAATATTATTTAGCATTTCTCTAAATCTTAATGTAAATATACTAATAGTTTATATATTTTATTCTTATCAAAGAATACTGTTAGCTAATTTATTCATATTTAAAATATATTTTGTAAATCGCTCCTATTTTTAAAAGAAAAAAAGAAAAGAAAATAATGGGTCATTTTAGCTTGTAGATATGTGAAGTTTACTTGCTATCACCCACCTAAATGTACTTCCTACCTCCCACAAAACCTATAAAACTTCAATCTTTTAAAACTTTTGGGATGTTTTTTAAAAGTCTAAAATATAGTTTTGAATTTTAAAATTTTAATAAATATTTAGCAACGACGAATAATCATGGTTAATTTCTAAATTTTAATTTAAAATAAATTGAAATATAAAATTTTTGAAATATTTATCCTTCTGTTAAAAATAATTTATATTTTACTATTATTTAGAGATTAAATTTATTATAGGGTATTTTAATACTTTAGTATATTGCCTATATAACTCTAGTTTTATGTGTATAAATAGACTAGTGGTAGATGTCATTTTATAATTCTTTCTTACAACTTTGTAGCCGTCATTTGCAGAATATAAATATATTCTCTCATTCGATTCATCTCTTTTAACCTTGAGCACCAACAATTGATATCTCAAGCTCCGGTTCGGATCCACAGGGAAACATGGAAACACGAGTGAAACGTTGAGGCGTTGTGTGATTGATTTTGTTTCTTGAATTTGCGTTGAATCTTGAACGAAATCGTAACAAAATCACATTTGCTGATTCTACGGGATTGAGAAACACTGTGTTTGGTAAGATCTGAGTGATTACACAAGGTTGAAGATGAACAGAAACAGTGGTCTGAGCACCAAGCTTCCAGTGTTTGATGGAAAAAACTAAACTCGTTGGATAATTCAGATGCGTGTACTGTTCGATGCTCAAGATGTGCTTGATCTTGTCACTGAAGGTTACGTTCCAGTAGCAGTAAATGCAACGAAGAAACAAAATAACGCGTAGAAAGATACAAGGAAGAAAGATCAGAAAACATTGTTCTACATCCATCAGTGTGTGGATGCAAATGTGTTTGAGAAAATCGTTGATTCAACGACAACGAAGGCTGCGTGGGATACACTAGTCAGATGCTATGGTGGTGATGCATCAGTGAAGAAGGTGAAGCTTTAGTCCCTACGAAAGCAGTATGAGAATCTCAACATGAAGAACAATGAGAAGGTATCTGACTATATATCTTCATAGTGATCCTAATCACTAATGAGATGAAAGCTTGTGGAGAAAACCTTTTTGAACAAGTAATCATTAAGAATGTATTGAGATCCCTTACCCCTTAGTTTGATTACATTATGGTAGCAATATAATATTCTAAAGATCTGAGCACCATGAGAATTAAAGAGTTGCAAAGTAGTCTAGAGGAATAAGAGTCGCGTCTAAATGAGAGAACTTCTAAAAAGAAAGTAGAGCAGCAAGCTCTGAAAACAGTTTTTGATAAGAAGCATCAGAAACAGTCTTGGTCAGAAGCCAGGAGAAGATCTGATGGTGTTTAAAAGTCAGAAACCTCAACTTCTGATAGGAAGAAGAATGCTCATAAGGGAAAAGAGAGGTATGACAAGAAGAAGATCCAATGCTACGGTTGTAAGAAGTTTGGCCATTTTGTTGCTAATTGTTGGTCAAACAAGGAAAGAAAGTCAGAAGAAGCAAATATAGCCAGAAGTTGTGATGATGAATTTGTGCTACTGATGGCTTCTGAATCAGATGATACGGATTTGACAGACTGGTGGTATATTAACACTGGCTGCTCAAATCATCTTACTAGAAATAAGAAATGGATGGTTGACTTTGACTCTGGTAAGAGGACAAAGATCAGATGTGCTGATGATAAATACCTCAGCGCTGAAGGTATGGAAAATGTCAGATTTGTTCTGAACAATGGGAAAACAACATTGATTCATAAAATGTGGTATGTACCTGGCTTGAAAATAAATCTGATGAGTGTGGGACAACTAATTGAGAAAGGTTTTTCAGTTGCCATGAAGGACAATCTTATAAAGCTATATGACTGCAATCAAAAGCTGATTATGGAGTCAGAATAGGGAAGGAATAGAATATTCAAGGTGAATGTAAGAACTGCAGACTCTGAATGTCTTAGTGCAACAAGAGTTGTGAAGGAAAGTGAGTTGTGGCACAAAAGATTGGTCATCTGAATTTCAGAAGCTCAGGGCATCTAAATTCAAAGAAGCTAGTACATGGAATCCCTATATTAAGAAGCCTGAGAAGTCATGCAAAGTGTGAATGGAAAGAAACCAACCAAGATTTCCATTTATGGTAGAAGTAGCTCTAAGAGCAAAGCATGCCTTGGGAGTAGTGCATTCTAATATGTGTGGTCCATTTCCAATAGAATCGATTGGAGGGAATAAATACTTTGTGTCATTTGTTGATGAGTTCACAAGAATGACATGGGCATCCCTTATAAATTTCAAACACGAGGTGTTTGCTGAATTCAAGAAGTTTAGAATGAAGGATGAGAATCAGAGTGGTCAGACTCTGAAGATTCTCATAACCGATGGTGGAGGTGAGTATAACTCCACTGAGTTCAGAAAGTTCTGTGAGGAGAATGAAATTGAGCATGAGGTTACTACTCCTTATACTCCTTAACATAATGGTCTTGTTGAGAGAAGAAATCATACTTTGCTTGATATGACGAGAAATATGCTGAAGGAGAAAAAGCTTCCTCATACCTTATAGGGAGAAGTTGTTGCCACCGTAACATATGTGCTCAACAGATGTCCAACGAAGAAGCTGAAAAAAATAGTTCCTATTCAAAAGTGAACTGGAGATAAGCAAAATGTTAGCCATCTGAAGGTATTTGGTTCTGCATGTTACAAATATGTTCTAGAAGCCAGAAGACAGAAGCTAGATGATAGAAGCAAAGTAATGTTACTAGTGGGGTACCACACTACAGGTGCATACAAGCTCTATTGTCCAGAAACTAATAAAGTTAAATTCAACAGAGACGTCATTGTAAAGGAATCAGAAACTTGGGATTGGAACAAGTCTCAATCAAACTCTGATGTGAGAACTTCTGAAGAAAGTTCAGAATTAAAATTTTATGAAGATGAGTCAGAAAATAGAGAAGATTCTGAAGCTGGAGTAGACTCTGATGGTGATTCTGACTCTGAAGAAGACTCAGAAGGTGAAGATGATTCTGATCCAAATTTTAGTGGTGATTCAGATTCTGGTGGTGATTCAAATTATGGAAATATTCTAGACTCTGAAGGTGGTCAAGGTTCTAGAGGAGGTCAAACTTCTGAAGCAAGAGCTTCTGAAGGAGAAGCTTTTGAAGATAGAACATCTAGAGTTCAAGCATCTGAAGGAGATTCTGAACGAGGTTAGAGGCTGCAGAGAATCAGAAACATTCAGAAAAGATTTGCAGAGTTTGACATGCTACAAGACACTGAAGTAGATTCTAAAGGAAAAGTTATTCATTGTGCCATGTTAGTAGACTCTGAACCCATAAGCACAGAAGAGGCTCTTGAGCAGAAAGTCTGTCTGAAGGCCATGAAAGAAGAACTTGATGTCATAAAAAGGAACAAAACTTGGAAGCTAATAGAACTTCTAAAGGATAAGAAAGCCATCAACTTCGTATGGGTTTTCAAGTAGAAGATAAAGTCATATGGATCAATTGGCAAACAAAAAGCGAGGTTAGTAGCAAGAGGATTTCTGCAGAAACCTGGGCTGGATTATTTTGAAGTGTTCCCACCTATAGCGAGACATGAAACAATTAGACTGGTGATTGCAATAGCTGCTAACAGAAATTGATCTCTGATGTATTTAGATGTGAAATCTGCATTTCTGAATGGTCCATTACAAGAAGAGGTGTACGTGTCACAAGCTCCTAGATTTGTTGAAAAGAATCAGGAAGGGATGGTGTACAAATTACATAAAGCTTTATATGGATTGAAGCAAGTGCTCAGATCCTGGAATCTGAATATTGATTCATTTTTCAAGGAGCAGGGGTTCCAGAAATGTGAGATGGAGTACGATGTTTATGTTTAGCATACTTCTGAAGGCAATATGATTTTAGTGTGTTTGTATGTTAATGACATAATGCTGACAGGGAGTTTTGAACAAGAGATAGTTAAGTTCAAGAAGGTGCTGATGAATGAGTTTGAAATGACTGATCTCGGGAAAATGTCATATTTTCTAGTGATGGAGTTTATATACTCTGAGAAGGGCATCATTTTGCATCAACTGAAGTATGAACTTGAGCTTCTGAAGAGATTTAAGTTGTAGAATTGTAAGGCTGCTATCACACCTGCATATACAAATCAGAAACTGGATTCTGATTTTGATGATGAGGATGTGGATGTTACAACTTTCAAACAGTTGGTTGGTTCTCTGAGGTATCTGTGTAATATTAGACCTGATATTTGTTATGTAGTTGGAATCGTTAGTAGGTTCATGAGTAAACCTAAGTGGTCCCATTACCAAGCTGTCGTCAGGATTCTGTGGTATATCAAGGGAACTCTGAAGTATGGAGTGCTATTCTCTTCTGGAAGAAAGATTGAATCAGAACTTCTGAGTTATTTAGATTCTAATTGGTGTGGAGACAGAGTTGACAGAAAAAGTACTTCTGGGTACTTGTTTAAGTTTCTGGGAGATCCCATTTCTTGGTGTTTCAAGAAACAACCTGTTGTTGCACTGTCAACTTGTGAAGCTGAATATATCGCATACGCTATGACTGCATGTCAAGCTGTGTGGATTCTAAACTTACCGGAGGATTTGAAGATCAAAGTTAACAAGCCTCTGAAGCTGATGATTAATAACAAGTCTGCAATCAATCTTGCCAAAAATCCAGTACTGCATGGGAGAAGCAAGCATATTGAGACTAAGTATCACTTTCTGAGAAATCAGGTTCATAATGGAGTGCTAGAAGTTGTACACTGTAGCACCTAAAAGCAGTTAGTAGATATTCTGACGAAGTCTATCAAGACCGATCAATTTCTTCGCTTAAGGGATGGAATTTGTGTTGTCTGTTTTGGGTAAATATAAATTAAGGGATGGTGTTAGAAATAATTTATATTTTACTATTACTTGGATACTAAGTTTATTAGAGGGTATTTTAGTACTTTAGTATGTTGCCTATGTGATCTTAGTTTTCTGTGCATAAATAGACTAGTAGTAGATGTCATTTTGTAATTCTTTCTTACAACTTTATAGCTGTCATTTACAGAATATAAATATATTATATCATTATATTCATCTATTTTAACTTGTAACACCTTCAAATTTCTAAAATTTATTTGAAACGTTCGCTTGAAAAATGCAAAACATTAATTCTTTTAGCCAAGGCTTTGCTAAGTGAAATCAAATATTCTAGTAAAATACTATGTTAGCTATAAATTAATTAATTGTAAAGTGTGAGGTTAATTGTCTGCTGTCATTCCTTTACTAGAATAGAAATTATAACTTGAGGAAATATCTACTGCTCAAGACGCATCAAGAGCATATCAATTATACCGTGAGGTGATCTCTAATCAACAAAACTGTGGATCTATTATTACATAATTTATAGGTTATGACAAGATGTTAAGTATGATAAGATGGTTAGTTCTCAATGAGTTTTTCTTGTTGGATATCCTAGATTCACAATTACATGGAGTTTGGTGATATTCTTGCTATTACTTATATTATCCTAATTTTCTTCGAGTATTTTTAAAAAATATATATATATATATATATATATATATATATATATATATATATATATATATATATATATATATATATATATATATATATATATATATATATATATATATATATATATATATATATATATATATATATATACTGTCGCAACTGCGAAAAACAACCGGCAGAAAAACAGAAGAGTCGCCACTTTCGTTATTTATCCCAAAGAGAGGGAAAGGAAACGATCGGAAAAACCTAAAGAAAAAGGGAAAGACAAGCTCATCGCAACCATGTCTGGATTCGGGAGTCGGTTATGCAAGGGGAAGGTATTAGAACCCCTCACGTCCGTCGTACTCGACGGGATCCACGCATTGTCGTCTATCTAAAAGGGTGTGTTAAAACTATCTAGCTAAGGGCTCAAGGACAAAAGAAAAAGAAAAGGGAAATGACTCGGCAGAGCATCGCCGCTTTGTGCCTACGTACTCCCTCATGCAATGCGAAAGTCAGAGTCAATGTAGTTCGACTAACTACGGGTAAAGAAAGGGGAAAGGTTGCTCGCCAAGACATCGCGTCTTGTGCCTACGTACTTTCATCTGGTATGAAAGATCAGAGCAAACGTATTTCGGGCTAAAAAAACCACAAGTTGATTCAAAAGTTTTTAGGCCCGAGTAGGGTTAACAAATAGTTCTAGCAGTTGGTGTATGCAGCTCGACAATTGGAGACTTAGGCGTTACCGTTTGCGGTAGAACTAGAAGTTAACGGCACTCTTTTATATGAAAAAATTTTCCTGATTAAGATCCCGAAGGATGAAAAAGGTTTGAAGTGTTTTTGTGTTTTTTAGAGAAGAAGTGTTTTGAATTTGATTTGCAACTCATGTCGCACTAGAGACTATGACTTAAGAGCGAATGCGTCGTATATCACCCAAAGGGTGTACACTTAACACTCTAGGTCCTTGAGAGGAGGCCCCTCAATTACCATTTCTCAAGTAGATTAAGGCTCGTAGCGTGCTACACTTTTCATTCTTTATTAAGTGTTTTATGAATGTTTGAAGATGAGAAGAGAAGAAAGAACACTAATGGGAGACTAATCAATCCTAAAAGTTGTCATGCAAAGTGGACTTAAAGTTGAGATTCAAAAGGGAACTACCTAATGTTATCATGCATGGTTAGGCACCTAATGTCTATCATAACCTCAAGAGGTTAGAGAACTTATGGGGAGCATGGCAAAGAGAAGCATAAGAGGAAGAAGAAGAAGAATGCATATGCAAATGGAAATGTAAACATAAGATGCACAAGTAGAATGAAAGTGGGAGGAAAATAGTGTAGGGCAGTAGCCTCCACAAGCTCATCTCAACCAAGCATGCATATGGAAATGTAAGAAAAGAGAAGAATAAGAAGAGCACAAGAAGAAATCAAATAAGCAAGATCAAACTACACAAAGATACACCAAAAGTGGGATGAAATGACCTAAGTCAAACAACATCAACCACACCACCAAATTAAACCAAAATGAAACCCAAAGCCAAGTGAGGATGGGAAAACAAATGAGGGCAACAAGGGCCCCATAATAGGCACTCAACCATAAGCATCACTCATCAAAAGCAAAGAAGCACCAAAAGTGTCCTCAAGGATTCATCATTCTAGGTATGCTTCAAATACCTCCAAAGGAGGGACCAAGCCACCTTAAATGACACTCCAAGGTCATTGGACAGAAGGGATATGAAGATAAGAAAGCTTAAAATCAATCACAAAACAAAACAAGAAGAAATGCAAGCAAGAACACAAAGGAAGCAAGCATGTATCACATAGGAGTTCAAGTTGAAAGCTCACAAAGAAACACACAAATGAACAAGGAAGAAACAATGTCATGACCTAAAATTGAACCAAAATCATCCTTAACATGTTAGAAATATGAAACAAAAGGCATTAAGGGTTCAAGGGATCCAAAAATGTCATATCCAAATCAAACTAGGTCAAGGTACATGTGTGAACCTCCCTTGGAGGTAACTTGACTTGCAAGTTACTTCAAAAATAGGAAAATGGTTCAAAAATAATCAAATTAAATGCATAAAGTAGCTAAACATGTTGCAACCAGAGGCCAAAAGCTCAAAGCAAATATCCCCTCAAAGCACCATCAAAAGAAACAATTCATTTAGATGTACCACTTTGAGATGGGGGAAACAAAGACAAAAAGAAGAGCCACAAAAGTCAACCCAAAAGTCAACAAACAGAGGAAAAATGGTCCTAAAAAATTGATCAACTCATCATTGAGATGAGGATCATTTTTTATTCATTGGATCAAAAAGGAATGAGAGAAACAAATGCAAAAGCAAACAATGTCACAATTCAATTCAATTAAAACAACTCCAATATTTAATTCTTTTTTAAATTGAAAATAAAACTGAAAAATAAAATAAAAATATCCAAAAAATATTAGACATCTCAAAATTCCTAAAAAATATTTTTGTTGAATTTTTAGAATATTAGAGCTATTTTATTTGATTTAAATTGAAACAGAAAATAAAACAAAAATCAAAAAGAAAATAATAAAATAAATGGTGCGGATAGCAATAAAAGGCAGTTCAAAAAGAACTTGGGCCCAACAGGGGGCGGGAACAGCAAGCGAGGTCAGGCCTAGTCAGAAAATCCAAAATAAAATAAAAAACCTGGCAATCACGTGTGCAAGAGTCAACAGTGGTGTATCATGGAAATCAATGTGGAACGCTTGATCAGAAAGTAAGCAAATCATGTGGCTCAGAACGCGCCAGCTCAATTAATGAAAAATCAAACATTATCACATGCAACAAGTCAAACATAGTGTATTGTAGGTCTTAATCTGGACCGTGTATGCAAAAAGTATTCCAATCGTGTGAACATGAACGTGACACATAATCATCTTCTTAATTTGAAAATAAGAGAGGGAACCAGAGGTGGCCGGAGATGCTCTGGTCATCTTCTTCATGAACTCCGGCCACCGTGAACCAACAACAACACGCAGCCAAATTCACATGCCTCAGATGACTTGTAACTTGTATGGCTCATAACTTGAGTTCTACAAATCCTATCAAGGACTTCTAGTACTCAAATTAAAGCTAGGATCATTCCCTACAACAATCATGTTGGGGTCAAGATGAGATGAAGATCCTATCTTGAGTTAAATAGTCTTGAAGTCAGGGGTCAAACTAGGGGATTTTTACACAGTCAAGTCTTGGAAACCCTAGCTTGAAACTTCTCAAACTCTTCAATCATGATGAGTTGACCTTGGAATCATCCTTATAACATCTAAATGTATCAATCCATGATCACATGGCTCTTGAATTAAGTCTCAACCTTCTTCAAATCCTCAGTTGACTTGGGGTTGACCCAGTTAAACCCTAATTGCACCACTCATGGTTGAGTCTTCTTAATCTTACACAATGACCTGTCTAGGCCTCAAAGTGATCTTCAACACTTCTCATGAGCTCTCTCAAGACCTCAAGTCTAACTTCATGGCTTCAGAATCATCTGATGGCTTCCCATAACTATCAAGTTAGAAGACCTACACACTTAGCTTCAATCACTATCTCTGAGGATCTTTTAACTTCTCTGACAAGGATATCAACCCTTGAGAACCTGAATAACCTTCTTATCTAGCTTCATAGTCTTGTATAGCTCTTGATTGGTAATCATACCTCTTGATCTCCTGCATACATGTCAATGAAATGCAAATGATAATGCTAATGTGAATGAAATGAAACATAAGCTAGGTAAAGAAATGTTGGGCAAATTTTGGGGTGCAACAGCTGCCCTTATTCAAACGGCTTGGACCTGACTGGGTGAGAAGCAAACGGCTCTCACACAATAAAGGTAAAAGAAGGTTGAATACCAACAAACCCTGAAATTTGCCAACTGCACAAGTACACGGTACTCTGATAGGGACAAATCTTTGGAAACTGAAATGATAGTTGCACGACAACTAGCTGGAGAAATACTGATCTGAACCTCCTTCAGGATGATTCTCTAATTTATCTGATATCATTGCGTCCTCAAATCATCAAAGGATCACCGATTACGCGGTAACTGGTGATTTTCCAACCGTACGGGTAAACGGTACTCTGATTGTTAGGAACATCTTCAAAAACTAAGCATGACAGTTGCACGACAACTCTGCTGGGGAATTGGTCACACGGTAACCGGTGAAAGGTCTAATCTCAAATCTCAGTCAGGATGATCATCTGATTTTGCTGTAGATATTCTTCCTCAAGTCATCAAGGGGTCACCGATTACGCGGTAACTGGTAATGAATGGTCGATTATGCCGTCGGGTACTCTGCGTCATAGCAGAAGAATTCCTTATCGTCGCCTATGGACTTATCATGTTGCTAGGAACGTCGACAACATCTTTGTCGGACTTCATCAGTAAGTCAATAAGGGATCACCGGTTACTCGGTAACTGGTGAATGATGGCTGATTCTGCCGTCAGACATTCTGCGCCACTGCAGAAGAATTCCTTATCGTCACCTATGGACTCATCGTGTCGCTAGGCACGTCGACAATATCTTTGTCGGACTTCATCAGAAAGTCAATAAGGGATCACTGGTTACTCGGTAACTGGTGAAGGAGGGCTGATTTTGCCGTCGGGCGTTCCGTGTCAGCTGGAAGAGCTGCTTCGGCCTCGCAGTCGGACCTCATCAGTAAGTCCTGAAATGGGATCTTTAGTCATTCACGGGTCAATAGGGATATACCATCTTCTGCCGTTAGGCACTCCGCGTCAGCTGAGATAACAACTTCGGCATTGCAGTTGGACTTCCTCAGTAAGTCAGGGAATTTGGCACTACTGCCAGACTTAAATCATCAAGTCCTCAACGGCAGTTTCAACTTCGCTGTTCAGAAACCTGCTGGGGATGACACACCTCCGCTGGGGATTCTGGAGAACTATCAAGTAACTCTACTTCGGGGATCCAGAAATCATTCTGGATGAATCAACTCTGCTGAGGACTTTGTTAGATGCCCAATTGTGCTTATTGGAGCTATCAAATATGGACATCTTTCACTTCTTTTTATGCCGAAAACGTATTTATTAAGCTTTGCTTTTGTTAATGTGCATCATTGTGTCAAATGCTTTTGGTCCTTTTGATTTGTGTGTTATTGTGCAGGATTTAAGTGTGAAAGAGCATTATTGAAGGCACAAGAAAGTTGGCAAAGGAATCACGCAAAGAGCATAACAAAAGTTGGTTCGCTCAGCGAGAACTTGGCGAGTGAGTAGTGAGTGTTCGCTACAGCCTCGCCTAGCGAGCACGTAGCGAACAGCTCCAGACTTGGGCAGAATGGTTTTCAACATCAATCTTGGTCAGCGAGCAAGTGGCGAAGAGGCTCGCTAGGCGAGCTCCCAGCGAGCACCTAGCGAAGCAAAACAAAATGTCCCAGGCACCCTTCGCTGGCTCATTCGCTGCAGCGAGCACCTAGCGAAGCATAACAGAATGGATCTTGCAGACCTCGCTGGCAGGTTCGCTAGGCGAGGCTGTAGCGAGCGTTCTCCAGCAGCTCGCCTAGCGAGTAAGTAGCGAGTGTGCCCAGATTTGTCACTTACTATAAGTAGCTTGGGCCACTTTTTGGAGAAGATCTTCTTTTTCACTTTTACATTTGTTTTGCTGCAAGAAAGGGTTTTGTGACCTAAAAACCTATTTTGGCTTATTTTCCTTCATCTCTTAACATAATCAAACAACAACAAGGTGGATCATCATCAAAGTTGGATCATTCGACTTGGATGTTCATCAACCGACTTTAAAACTTCTTTTGCAAGCTACCATGAGAATGTGTAGCTAAGTTCATCTTGTTGTCAAAGATAGATGTAGGTAATCATTGAACTTTGTATTTGTATGGATGATCTTCATTTGTAAACTCTTGAATGATTAATGTATGGTGAAAACTTTGTTTTATTCATAATCTTTTGTGTTGGTTAATGATTGAGAAATATTTATCAACTCTTGACCTAGGTTTTCACCCATCTTTTTTCTTGAGCTAGAAATAGTCTTGGATGATTTTGTTCACTTAAAATGTTGAACTTTAAAGTTGTCATTTTGATAGATTGTGTGAGAGATCAACAATGGATTAAAATGATAAACTTCACAATATGAGTTAGAGATAATCATATTGAGAGGATATTGTGAATACATTGATCATTTGAAAGAGTTTATTAAATGTTGATCGGAAGTATACATGCAAAGTGATTACCAAAACCTAACTTTGACAATCTTTATTCAAACCGTTAAAACCTAACTTTTATCGCATTTATTCCTTTCATGCAAAATACTTGTTACCTTAAACACAAACCCTTGGATACCACTAAACTATAAATTTAACAATTGTTGAACGGCAGCAAAATCTGATATTCCCTGTGGAGACGATAATATAAACCCAACACTTAACCACTGTTATAACAAAATGGCGCCGTTGCTGGGGAATATAAATTGATATTGCTAGCATCGCAATAGTTGCCGAATTTTTAGTTTTGAAATTTTTACTTGTGCTTGTAATTTGTTTGGTTAGTGTGCAGCCCTTGTTTATGCGAGGACAGATTCCTGAGGACCAAATTCTTTTTGATCCTGAGATCGAAAGAACCACAAGGAGACTGAACAGTAGAGCAAGACGCAGGAGGCAACAAGCCAGGCAAAGAGAAAATCAAGGAGAAAGTTCTTCGACTACCACATCACTACCACATTCCACCCCAATCATGGTAGAACCACCACCCCCTCCACCAGTTTCTACTCCATGCACAAACAGTCTCATACATACAGCTCAGTTTGCACGTAATCTCCAAAATGGAAGACAAGCGGAAATGAAAACGGGAATCCTAGCTCTTGTCTATCAAAATCCTTTCACAGGATTAGACCATGAGGATCCGTTTACTCATCTTACAAAATTTTATGAGATTGCGGGCGCAACTGGAGCTACCGAAGCTGACGAAGAGTCATTGTTTAGGAGATTATTCCCTCATTCCTTAATTGGGAAAGCGAAGGAGTGGTATCTTGACCAATCGACAACAATCATGACCGATTGGAATCTCTTAGAAGAAAAGTTTCTTGAACGGTTCTTTCCACATAACCGGTTCATGGAGGCTAAAACTGCAATTGCAGTATTTTCGCAAGGAGCTAGTGAATCACTGAATGAAGCGTGGGAGCGTTACAAATCTATGTTGAGAAAATGCAAGGGACATGGTTTCGATGAGCTAACTCAAATTCATATTTTCCGAAATGGACTCCTTTCGGTTCATAAGACCCTATTGGATGCAACGGCGGGAGGTTCTTTAATGTCAAAAAGCGCCGAAGATGCAACTGCGATCATTGATAAAATGGCACTTAATGATCACCAAGGGAACCACAACCGAGGGGTAGCTCAAAGAAAGCCGGGTGTGCTTGAGTTAGGAACAAATGATGCTATACTTGCGCAAAACAAGCTCATCTCACAACAAGTGGAACTTTTAACTCAACAAATCAAGGAGCTAAAAGAACCGTCAAAAGCTAAACAAATAGCTTGTTGCGAGCTTTGTAAAGGCGAACATGATACTGGATTTTGTCCGCCTCCCGGATTCGAAGAAGTGAACTACATGGCTAACCAGAGAGATTACCAACAAAGGCAACCACAACAACAACCATACCATCATCCTCAACAACAACAACACTATCAAGGATACCAACCTAGAGGTAACTACCACAATAACCAAGGTTATGGGGGAGGAAACTCTAACCGTCAAAATCCGTATGTACCTCAACAACCGCAGGTTGCTACTTCTAAGCTAGAAGATACATTGACGCAATTCATGCAAATGTCTATGGCAAACCAAAAAAGTAATGATGCGGCTATAAAAAATCTAGAGACTCAAGTTGGTCAACTCGCAAAGCAATTAGCGAAACAACAAGCCAGACCATCTTCCTCGGCAAATATGCAAACAAATTCGAAGGAGCATTGTAAGGCTATAAGGACGAGAAGTGGGAGGGAGTTGATTGACGAGAGTGAAAAAAAAGAGGTAGAGAAAAAAATTGATGATAAACTTGATGGTGAAGTTGGTGAATGGAGTGAGGAGGAAGTAGAAAATAAAGAAAAACATGGTGAAGTTGAAAAAGACATACTGGTTGGAGTTGAAAATGAAAAAAATGGTGAAGTTGAAAATAATGAAAATGATAAAGAAAAAGTGGATGAAGTACCAAAGAAAAGAGAAAGGAACCCAAGAGCATCTAGAAGCAAGGAGATGGTGAGCACCACTCCGGTTCAAAATTTGCCTTACCCGCATGCCTCATCTAGGAGAGAAAATGAACGGCATTACGCACGGTTCATGGACATTTTTAAACAATTACAAATCAATATTCCGTTCGCCGAAGCTTTGGAACAAATGCCGAAGTATGCCAAATTCATGAAGGACATACTTACAAAGAAGCGGAGGTACACGGAACCGGAAACAATAGTACTCGACGCAAGTTGTAGCGCTATCATCCAACGTACTCTACCAAGAAAAGAAGTTGATCCGGGGAGAGTGACATTGCCGGTTACCATTGGTGACGTTTATGTTGGAAAAGGATTGATTGATTTGGGGTTAAGCATAAATCTTATCCCGTTGTCTATCGTGAAAAAGCTTGGCAACATTGAGATCAAATCCATCCGAATGACGTTACAATTAGCCGATAAGTCTACTAGTCATCCTCATGGAGTAGCTCAAGACGTGTTGGTTAAAGTGGACAAGTTTTTCTTCCCGGTGGATTTTATTGTAATTGATATGGAGGAAGATGATGATGCGCCTTTGATTCTTGGAAGGCCTTTCATGAAAACCGCTCGAATGATGATTGATGTGGATGACGGTTTGATGAAGGTAAGAGTTCAAAACGAAGAGGTCACTTTTGACCTTTTTGAAGCAATGAAGCATTCAAAGGACAAGCATGATAGTTTCCGAGTTGACGTAATTGAGGAAGCTTCCTTTGAAGTTGCAAAGCATGTTAACGACATAACCCCCATGGAGCTAGCCCTTAATAACTCCTTTGAAGTTTTCACTCTTGAAGAAGAGGAAGCTCTAGATGAATGCTTGAGAGAGCTTGATAGTCTTAAGGATTTGGAACCGTGGGAAGTAGAGGAAGAGGTCTTAAAAAAAGAGGTCAATGAAGAAAAGCCAAGCATTGAATTAAAATATTTACCCAACAATTTGAAATATGCATTTTTGGATGAAGCCGAGGAGAAGCCGGTTATCATTAGCAACCTCTTGTCAAAAAATGAAGAATCTCTTTTAATTGATGTGTTGAAGAAAAATCAAGACGCAATGGGATGGACTCTTTCCGACCTAAAAGGAATTAGTCCTTCTTATTGTATGCACAAGATCTTAATGGAGGAGGATTTCAAGTCGGTAGCTCAACCGCAACGCCGTTTGAATCCAACAATGAAAGAGGTTGTGAGAAAAGAAGTTGTAAAACTTTTGGATGCGGGAATGATCTATCCTATCTCGGATAGCCCTTGGGTAAGTCTGGTGCATGTGGTTCCTAAGAAGGGGGGCATTACCGTTATTCGCAATGAGAACAATGAGTTGATTCCCACTAAGGTAGCAACGGGGTGGAGGATGTGCATAGACTATAGGCGGTTAAATACCGCAACTCGGAAGGACAATTTCCCACTTCCGTTCATGGATCAAATGCTTGAAAGACTCTCGGGACAAGAATTTTATTGTTTTCTTGACGGGTATTCCGGGTACAACCAAATTGCGGTTGACCCGGCCGATCACGAAAAGACGGCTTTTACATGTCCATTTGGAATCTTCGCTTACCGTAAAATGCCCTTTGGGTTATGTAATGCGCCGGAAACTTTCCAAAGGTGTATGCAAGCCATTTTTGCCGACCTTATAGAGAAAACAATGGAGGTTTTTATGGATGACTTTTCGGTGTTTGGGGGATCTTTTGGTTTATGTTTGGAAAATTTGACAACGGTACTTGAAAGGTGTGTGAAAACAAACTTGGTGTTGAATTGGGAGAAATGCCATTTTATGGTGACAAAGGGGATTGTTCTCGGCCACAAGGTCTCGTCAAAAGGACTCGAAGTGGATCGTGCTAAAGTTGAGGTGATAGAGAAGTTGCCTCCTCCGGCGAACTTAAAGGGAATCAGAAGTTTTCTTGGGCATGCCGGTTTCTACCGACGATTCATCAAAGACTTCTCAAAGGTGGCTAGACCTTTGAGTCATTTGCTTGCCAAAGATCAGGTATTTCTCCTAACTGATGATTGTTTAAAAGCTTTTGAGACATTGAAAGAGAAGTTGGTCACCGCTCCTGTCATAGTCGCTCCAAATTGGAATTTGAATTTTGAGCTAATGTGTGATGCGAGTGACTATGCAATTGGAGCGGTGCTTGGCCAACGAAAAGAAAAAAAAAATTTATACCATACACTATGCGAGCAAAGTCCTTAATGAGGCACAAGTTAATTATGCCACTACTGAAAAAGAATTGCTCGCAATAGTGTATGCACTTGAGAAATTTCGTTCATATCTCATTGGCTCAAAAGTTATTGTCTACACCGACCATGTGGCGATTAAATATTTGCTAACCAAGCCGGATTCTAAGCAAAGGCTTATCCGGTGGATCCTTTTGTTGCAAGAATTTGATGTTGAGATTAAAGACAAAAAAGGATCCGAAAATGTGGTAGCAGATCATTTATCTCGCCTTGTCAATGATGAGGTGACCTCCTTAGAAAAAGACATCCGAGAAGAGTTTCCTGATGAAAAGCTTTTTAAAGTGCAAGTGAGGCCGTGGTTTGCGGATTTTGCAAACCACAAGGCGAGCGGTTTTGTGCCGCACGACCTAACTCTTAATCAAAAGAGGAAATTCATTTCGGATTCCAAATACTATGTGTGGGATGATCCTTATTTATTTAAGTTGGGCGGTGATAATTTATTGAGAAGATGTGTTACGGGCGATGAGGCCCAAAGTATTTTATGGCACTGTCACAACTCGCCTTATGGTGGTCATTTCAATGGGGCTAGAACGACGAATAAAGTCCTTCAATCGAGATTTTATTGGCCTTCTATTTTTAAAGACGCAAATGCCCATGCGCAAAATTGTGACAGTTGTCAAAGGAGTGGTGGAATAGGAAAGAGAGATGAAATGCCTCTTCAAAATATTCAAGAGGTAGAATTATTTGATTGTTGGGGCATTGACTTTGTCGGACCATTTCCACCGTCTTTTGGAAATGAGTATTTGTTGGTAGTGGTTGACTATGTGTCAAAGTGGGTTGAGGCGATTGCCTCACCAAGAGCGGATGCTAAAACGGTAATAAGCTTTTTAAAAAGAAATATTTTTTCCCGTTTTGGAACCCCTCGAGTGTTGATTAGTGACAGAGGTTCACACTTTTGCAATGCGCCACTTGAAAAAGTTTTGCAACATTATGGTGTAACGCATAAAGTGACCACTTCGTACCACCCACAGGCGAATGGTCAAGTCGAGGTCTCGAATAGAGAGATCAAAAGGATTTTGGAAAAAACTGTGTCTAGCTCGAGGAAGGATTGGTCTCAAAAGTTAGACGAAGCTTTATGGGCATATCGCACGGCCTATAAAGCTCTGATTGGGCTAACTCCATTCCAATTGGTTCTTGGTAAAACTTGCCATTTACCGGTTGAGATGGAGCACAAGGCCTTGTGGGCGTTAAAATTTTTAAACTTTGATCAAGAGTTAGCCGGTGACAAGAGAAAAGTGCAACTTCTTGAGTTGGAAGAAATGCGCAATGCCGCATACCACTCAAGTTGGTTGTACAAGGAAAAAGTGAAGGAGTACCACGACAGAAAGCTCTGCAAGAAAGAATTTGCGCCGGGGCAGCTTGTGCTTTTGTTTAACTCCAGGTTGAGTTTATTCCCTGGAAAATTAAAATCCAAGTGGTCTGGTCCGTTCCGCGTCAAAGAAGTGAAATCTTTCGGAGCTGTGGTAATTGAGGACATGGATGGGAAAGACAACTGGACTGTGAATGGTCAGCGCCTAAAGATTTACCTCGGCGGGCATGTGCACCGAGGAAGCTGTGCAATTCTCCTTGATGTTCCAGCTTGAACATCATGGACCGTCGAGCTTATCCGACGTTAAACAAGCGCTAGTTGAGAGGCACCTCAACATTGTAAGTTTTTTTTTTATATATGTTATGTTTTCTAATGTGTTATGTGGGGACTGATTTTGATTTATGCTTGAATTGGGATCTGCTTGCTATGCTTTATTTTTCAAAATTCTGTCATGCTCGCTAGCTTCTCGCTAGGCGAGCACGCAGCGAGCGTTCGCTAGCTAATCTCTAGGCGAGCACTCAGCGAGCGTTCGCTAGATTCTCGCTAGGCGAACCTCGCGAACCTGGCAATTCTGTTTAAGTGGTGGGCCAGTTATTGGGCCCAAAAGTTTGTTAGTTGCTTCTATTTTGTTCCCCCATCCCTTGCTCACTTTCACTCTCACTTTCACTCTCACATATTCTATTCTAAGCTAACATTTGTTCCTAATCTTGAAACCCTAATTATGCTTCAGATCATCTACACTACTGCACCAGGTTTGACTTGTTCCTCATCTCTTTACTTTCTCTGTTTTTATTTTTTTTTTGAATTGAGGGATTAGGGTTATTTTGTGCATGTTAGGGTTTGAGATATATTGAGTTTCATGTGGTTTTAGAACAAACCTTAGCATAGTACACGTTTAGTTTCTGGTGTTTAGATTTGTGCAATGTCCGTTTGTGGTTTCTGATGCCAGCAGTAGCTGTCCTGAAAATTTCGCAGCGATTCGCTAGCAGTTCGCTAGGCGAGCTCGTAGCGAGCATTCGTTGGCATCTCGCTAAGCGAAGCAGTAGCGAACGTAGCAGACTCTGTTTTGTCTATTCTATGCTGCTTACTAACGTTTTACTATGTTGTTGTTTCTCTGATGTTATGAATGCAGATGGCCTCAGCTAATTTCGGGAAAAAGCGAAAGGTGGGATCCACCTCTAGGACGGTTCCTATCCAGTTCGACACGGACAAATTTGTGGGGGCAAAGCAAGCTGCCCGGTACCAGGCGCTGCAAAAGCGAAAGATTTTGCCGGAGAGAAGGTTCATGATTGACTCTGAGGGAGAGTACCGCAACTTTGCAGGGTTGATTGATACAAAAAAATGGGGCATGTTGACGTCCCCTGTGGAGAGCTACAGTTTGGAGGTGCTGCGTGAGTTTTATGCGAACGCGCTGCCTGACGATGATGAACCGTTCACCTGGTCTTCAAGGGTGTTCGGCCGTCAGATAGCTTTTAACAGGAACGCCATCAACCATATTCTTGGAGAACCCCTCCACTTGGGTCCTAATGAACTGGATGCGTATTCAAGGACTCTGAGGTTGCATCCGAAGATTGATGAGATGTCAGCTGCTCTCTTACAGCAAGGCAGAACTGTTGAGAGGAATCACTCAGGTGAAGCTATTAGGTTTAAAAGGGAAGACATGACACCTATGGCTCAGTTGATTTTGATGTTGGTTCTGTCCAACATTAAGCCGAAGTCGCACACGTCCACTGTGCCGATCCCAGTGGCACGGCTTGTTCACGCTATTTTAACTAATGTGCAAATTGATGTGGCTGGTCTTATAGCACGTGAATTGAAGTCTGTCATTGAAAGCGGGCTTAAGTCGGGGGCGCGGGCTAATTGCCCCCTGGCTTTTCCCTGCCTTATTATGGCATTATGTGCACAAACCAGGCTGAAGCTTCCCTCCAGAAGTTTGGTCAAGATACCAGCAGCAATTGATGATAGCTACGTGAATAAGTACTGTAGGCCAAGAGTTGATAGGAGTGGTTCATCTGCTGATGGTGCCAGGACTACTGATGGTTCTGGTGGTTCATCTCGAGGGTTTGATCCCTTCCAGTGAGCAGTGTGTAACTACAATTAGGATTGGATGGACGCGACTCAGTGCGCAATGGTGGACTTACATGATTCGATGCAGGTCTTGCAGTTGCAAAACCGTGATCCTACTTCAGAGCAGTCAATTATGACGCGTGAGCAGTTCATGCAGCACGCGAGCTGGCCTGTGGACAGGCCTGTTTTCTCTGAGGGGGTAGGTGCGGATGCAGATGATGATGATGAAGAGGTTGAAGGTGAAGAAGATTTTGATGAGGAGGGCACTTCGGAGTATGAGTCTGAGGACGGAGAGGAGTGATGTGATCTGTGATTTGTTCTGTTTTCTGTGTTAGTGTGTTTTGATGTTGATTTGTACTATTGGGGTGTTTTGTCCCCCACGCACATTGTTATTTCTTTAAGTTCTTTAATTTCAGTACTGTTGATTTTCAATTATTTTGGTTCAATAATTTTTTGTGATTGATTTTTTGTCCAAACCTTCTAGATTGGTTGCTCTCTTGAAAGAAGTATCCAATGAAGGTGCATCCGAGCTTGGATGGCGATGATAAAATTAAATAAGTGATGAAAGCTAAGGTACACTGTTACCTTCGGTTAGAATTGTATAATGCTTGCGGAACTTTCACTTCCTTTTGTGATAAAATATTTTCCGATTGCAACTTAATTGATTGAATGATTCACTTAGGACTTTTAAACCATCAATTGTGAGGAAACCTCCATTATGTACTTAAATGCTGGATTCTGATAAATTGTGTTGATTCATTTTATTCATGCGTTGTCTTTTATTATTATGAATTGTGGAAGTAGTTGATATGATCAAGACACTTGTTTCTCTCGAGCATAACCATTTCCAAAGATAAAGATACCCGTGAGCAGAGAGAGTATTTGTAACCCAATTTTGAGCCTAAAACAGTTGAATCCTTGCTTGGAATAAAGCGAGTGTCAAAAATCTTTTTCTTGAAACCTTGGAAATTTGGATTAATTGCTCTTATGATGCAAAAAGAAAAGAAAAGGGCATTCATTTAGGGGAAAAGAAAAGGCAAGTTGGGGAGAACAAATTTGTAAAGAGTAATTGGTCACAACTCTTGTTAAACTAGCAAGCATATATCTGGAAAAAAAAAGAGAAGAAGAGAAACACTCATTTTTTTGTGATTATGGTGTAGAAAAACAAGAAAACAAATGCTTGCTTGGTAGAAAGAGTGTGAAAAACAAAAGGGAGTTGTGAAGGGTTCAAATAAGGAATTGGTGGAACAAAGTTGAAGAGGTGTAAATAAATGTATAGTGAATGTCTCTTTTGCATCGGAAATTTCGTTCAAAGGCCTTAGATATGTCCCTTGTTTGTTAACCCGACCAAGCTATAACCGGAAAAGACCTTAGTGATCTTCGTGCTTCCATAGTTTCATGTAGAATTGTTAGACATTGTATGAATAAAGTTGATTTTGACATTGTTTATTGGAGAGTGAAAATTCCCCTGCGCTTTCATGTGCGACATTTTCTTCAATCCTTTTTCGAAAAGGAGAGTTAGGGTGATTCGTTCATGATATCATTGTTGTGAGTTGATGAATGTTTAATATTGCTTAAAAGTTTTAGTTCTGGAAGCATTGTTTTGTTTCTAGCCATTGGAAACATGTGTCTGGTCAAGTCACTTGCAATTTGAGCCATCTGATCCGATCTCGGAAAAACCTGACTCTTTAAGCAAATCTTCTTGGTTACTCGAGAGGCATACTTTGCTTGAGGGCAAGCATGATTCTAGTTGGGGAGAGTTGTTAGATGCCCAATTGTGCTTATTGGAGCTATCAAATATGGACATCTTTCACTTCTTTTTATGCCGAAAACGTATTTATTAAGCTTTGCTTTTGTTAATGTGCATCATTGTGTCAAATGCTTTTGGTCCTTTTGATTTGTGTGTTATTGTGCAGGATTTAAGTGTGAAAGAGTATTATTGAAGGCACAAGAAAGTTGGCAAAGGAATCAAGCAAAGAGCATAACAAAAGTTGGTTCGCTCAGCGAGAACTTGGCGAGTGAGTAGTGAGTGTTCGCTACAGCCTCGCCTAGCGAGCACGTAGCGAACAACTCCAGACTTGGGCAGAATGGTTTTCAACATCAATCTTGGTCAGCGAGCAAGTGGCGAAGAGGCTCGCTAGGCGAGCTCCCAGCGAGCACCTAGCGAAGCAAAACAGAATGTCCCAGGCACCCTTCGCTGGCTCATTCGCTGCAGCGAGCACCTAGCGAAGCATAACAGAATGGATCTTGCAGACCTCACTGGCAGGTTCGCTAGGCGAGGCTGTAGCGAGCGTTCGCCAGCAGCTCGCCTAACGAGTAAGTAGCGAGTGTGCCCAGATTTGTCACTTACTATAAGTAGCTTGGGCCACTTTTTGGAGAAGATCTTCTTTTTCCCTTTTACATTTGTTTTGCTGCAAGAAAGGGTTTTGTGACCTAAAAACCTATTTTGGCTTATTTTCCTTCATCTCTTAACATAATCAAACAACAACAAGGTGGATCATCATCAAAGTTGGATCATTCGACTTGGATGTTCATCAACCGACTTTAAAACTTCTTTTGCAAGCTACCATGAGAATGTGTAGCTAAGTTCATCTTGTTGTCAAAGATAGATGTAGGTAATCATTGAACTTTGTATTTGTATGGATGATCTTCATTTGTAAACTCTTGAATGATTAATGTATGGTGAAAACTTTGTTTTATTCATAATCTTTTGTGTTGGTTAATGATTGAGAAATATTTATCAACTCTTGACCTAGGTTTTCACCCATCTTTTTTCTTGAGCTAGAAATAGTCTTGGATGATTTTGTTCACTTAAAATGTTGAACTTTAAAGTTGTCATTTTGATAGATTGTGTGAGAGATCAACAATGGATTAAAATGATAAACTTCACAATATGAGTTAGAGATAATCATATTGAGAGGATATTGTGAATACATTGATCATTTGAAAGAGTTTATTAAATGTTGATCGGAAGTATACATGCAAAGTGATTACCAAAACCTAACTTTGACAATCTTTATTCAAACCGTTAAAACCTAACTTTTATCGCATTTATTCCTTTCATGCAAAATACTTGTTACCTTAAACACAAACCCTTGGATACCACTAAACTATAAATTTAACAATTGTTGAACGACAGCAAAATCTGATATTCCCTGTGGAGACGATAATATAAACCCGACACTTAACCACTGTTATAACAGACTTCAAGAATCATCTTGGACAAATAACTCCGCCGGGGACTTCAAGAATCATCCTGAACCAATAACTCTGTTGGAGATTTCAGGAATCATCCTGAGCAAACACTCTGCCGGGGACTCTAAGCATCAACTTGAGCGACCAACTCTTGCGACTTCCCTGGGGATTTTAAGAATCATCTTAAGCACACAACTTCGCTGGGGAATTCAAGAATCATCTTGAGCAAACCATTCTGCGTAGGAACACCTGCAAAACAAGAACGGTAACGACCTAGCTCATGTTTCGTATGCATATGCTTTGACAATGGTGTAATGCTCCACACGGTGGAAATGCTACGCATTTAGGATAAATGCTATGCAATCATGCAAAATGCTATGACCCCATCAGCAAAATAAATGCTGAAGGGAGCATCCTCTTGTCAAGGAGAAAGAACCACTCTGGTGGAGGAAGGACTCATCCTGCCAAGGAGAAGGAGTCACGCCAATCTTAATTGGACTCTGCTTGGGGAAACGAACTTCAGTCGACTGCTGCAGGGGAGTAAAGTTCTCCGAGAACTTGGACCCGCTCAATCGGGTATTCAAACCACAAACTGTCGAGGAAACGATATCAATCGCAGAAATAAACTGCACGGCATTTACAGCAAAACTTTCCTGGAGATAACGACTTCGGTGGGGAAATACAGCATCAGCTATTCAACACTCTACTGGGGAAAACCATGGCCTGAACGGCTTCCAAGGACTCGGCTCTCTTGGGGAACTGCAAACTCGGCTGGGGAGGGTAACCAGACGCTGGAATAAATCCTACTTGCCGGGGAAAATACAACACTGTGGGGAATCTCAATTCCGCCGGAGACTTCAGTCCGCGCTATCGAGAGCTGCGCACTTGCGAATAGTCTTTCATGAGAAAACTGCACCCTGACCCCGTGCTGGGGAAATAAACCCAAATCAGCTTGTCAGGGAGAACTTCGATCCTAAACCGTTGGGAATGCACAATCAATTTGCCGAGGATGGCTACACTCTTCCGGGGATATCAATCTCGCCCTGCTGAGGATAATCCTGACCTTACTCTGATAAAGGACAAGTGCCATCTCAATTTGCTGCAATCTCAAACAGCTGAGGAGAGTCGATCTTAACTGCACATCTCTGCTAAAGAAAATTTCCTGATTTAACAACATCACCCCCTAAGGGCATACAGAACACCAATCATGGAGAACTGAGATCATCCGAGCCTTGTGTCAGGGAACGTGATAGCACATGTCACCGGGAATATCGGACCAGGTACAATTAGGATTTTTCTAGTTTAGGGATAGGTTTATGGTGATAGGGATTTATTTCTGGTTACCAACAAAAGTGGATTTGAAGGGGACATACTAGACGAGAACTAGCATTCAAGGGTAGACTACCAGACAAGAACTGGTGGCAAAAGGGTTTAGGTTGTCAGACGAGAACTGACTTCTAGGTTTTGGATATCATACGAGAACTGATTTCTGGTTTGCCAGACGAGAACTGGGCTTTAAAACTGCGTTAGCCAGACGAGAACTGGTTAAACAGTGGGTCAAGGAAAAGGCGACCAGATGGGAACTGGTTTAAAAGCTGACACGCACCAGATGAGAACTGGTATTCTAAGAAAGGTGGACCAGGCGAGAACTGGTTACCGGTTTACCAGACGAGGACTGGGCTTTGGAGGTTTTCCAGGCGAGAACTGGGCTTTGGAAATGACTTTGGTTACACGGTAAGTAACAAGTTTAGGCTGTAGGATAACAATCCAATGACAGCAAGACCTTTTCAGAAGGTTCGGGTTATCTGGTAGGGTAATGACACGATTCCCCGACACTAAACTCTTGCTGGGGTGAGCAAACTCGTATGAACAACTTGCCCCAATCCGACTCTTGGGAAAATTCATTCTGAACAGAAATAAGCTTGCCACGAGGCGACCTCGAGATGGCTTGCCCCGGTATCTGTGCAACGGAAGGATTCATCCTCAGCTAACCAACTCTCAGCATGGTTGGTTTCAATATACTTCTGAAGTAGCTTGCCCCTGAACGAGCGTTGAGCGACTTAACCTGCCCTGATTGAACACTGGAGGGATCTACCCTCAACCTACAAAAACTCTGGGGGATTGCCCCTGATTAGGTCTTGAGAAGATTCACTTCTGATCAACTGCTTCTCGAACAAGCTGTCCCGTAATCAATCGATCCTTCGGGACTTGTCCTCAGACGGACTGATTCCAAACTCACTGGAAGTCAATGCCCCAAATTCACAGGGTTTCACAGTATACCCCATTCTGAGCCAGACTGTTGAATGATTCAGTCTTGATTGATTATTCCCTGTTGGAATTTCCTCCATGTCAATCACTGACCTGCAATTAAAATTGTCTATTCACGAATGGTAATTTTAATGCAGTGTTCATGCAGATTTTGAAAAAAGTGTTGTCACTCATTTACGTGTCACGATAGTGAGTGACGAATGAACCAAAGAGTTCAAACGTAATGCTAATTTGATCAGTGAAAAATACAACAAGGATATGATTAGCAAATCATGTAGGAGTCAGGTTACTCAACCTTATCGTAATGCGCTTTCGGAATAAACCCTGCCTCAATTAGGTCTTTTAAGGGTTGTATCGTGGTCGGGTTCACGGTTCGTGAAACAAGGGATATTCGGCTCAAGTCATGATTCGTGCCCACCCCTTCTACGTGATGATCTCCGATCCTAATGTTCAGTTAACCTAGCACAGGCGCTCGCCTCTTTGAGGAATGTTAGGAACAATGGTTAAGGAACTCGCAAGGTTTTCAGAGTGACAGATACTCCTCTTTCGTTTTCGGTGTCTGTATCCACACGACTTTGTCCTTGTTTGAGGATTTTTCTGTTGAGATCCTTTCACTTTATTCTTTTGATTCCCTAATTTTTTCCTGGACTGACTCTTTTGAGTTCTTTTTTATTTCTTTTGAAGTCCAGCGGGATGCCCTGATTTTTGCCTAAGTATTTGCTTTGCAGCTTTTTTTTTTTCTTTTTACTTTGCGGGCTCTCTCTCTCTTTTTTTTTGCTTGGAACAAGTCGTGTGGCACTGGTTGTCTTGCTTGCTCCAAAAGGGTTGTAACTGTCTCACTCCTGATTGGTGAGGTTTAACCATTGCGGTTGACGAGGTACGACCTCTTGAGAGGAATAAACTGTGATTGGTCCTTGAAAGGCAACACTCCTCTATAAGACTTGAACGCTCGGTCAAGCTAACTGACGACTACCCTGCCCCGGGTTAAGATGAGAGGGTTTAAAAGTCCGAAAGAAAGTCCTACTTCTCGCCTCGAAGTGGTTGACTAGGGACTAACTCCTTATATCTCCAGTGTTTAGGGGATTTGAAACAATGCTTGTACATCATAGGCAGGATTTTATCCGAAAGTATACGATCATCAGTTATGAGTATTCAGTTTCGTCATCCTCCCTCCAATCTTTACTAATCATAGTGATAAAGTGGAGTGAATAAAATGCAAGTGTCAGTGCAATGCAGTAAATGAGTGACAGCGACATGATTAATTCAGAAAAATGCATAGTCACTTTATCAATATTACCATTCAAAACAAACAATGTTTAACAGCAAGTAGTAACTAACAGAAAGGAAACTACAAATGCAAATGATAAAAAGTTCGAGGATCGCCAATGCTGAGGACATCTGCCTGTCTGGACCACTGGCCTCTGGAAATAACCCTCTGAATCTGTGAGCTCAGACAACTGAGAGGTTGTCATACACAACCAAAACTCCTTCTGGAAAGGAAATGCACCCTTTGTCGATCAACTGTTGCACTTTTGCCTGAAAAGCTTTGCAATCTTCAGTTGAATGCCCCGGGGATCCACCATGGTATCCATACTGAGCATGGGGATTGTACCCAGGGGGATAAGGCTCTGGCACGGGCTTAAGAGCTTTAGGTTCCACCAAAGAATTCTGAATCAAATGTGGCAGAATCTGGCTATACGGCACAGGCACTGGATGAGAAGGAGCATTCCTTCGTTCCAAGTTGTTACGAGGTCGGTTTTGATTCTGACGCTGACTCTAATAACCTCGGCCACAGGCTCGTGGATTTGCAAGAGGAGCGACATAAGGTTCCCGATGTGGTGCCCTAGGCACAATTGTTGGTCAAGAATAACGAGACACAGAGGATACTGACCGCTGAGAAGATGAAAAACCAACAGATTTCACCGATTCATCTTGAAAACACCCAACATCTGTCATGACTGCATTGGCCACAGTTTCATCTCCAGCTTGAAGGCTACAGAGAGATTCGATTTCACCAGCCTGACTGCTTGAAACATTCTGAATTCTTCCAGTCTTTACACCATACTCGATGCGCTCTCCTGCCCTTACCAATTCATAGATATTTGGTGCAACTCCAAGCATTCTTTCGAAGTACGGGCTCTGTAAGGAGTTTACGAACATGCCTTTTAACTCTCGGTCTAGAAGCGGTGGTTGCACTCTAGCAACAAATTCTCTCCATCTCTGAACATACTTCCTGAAAGGTTCATTGTTCTCTTGAGACAATTCTTGCAGCTGCATGCGACTAGGAGCTACATCAAGATTGTAGTCATACTGCTTCAGAAAGGCATTGGCTAAATCCACCCATGATCGGATCTGATTACTCTCCAACTGCATATACCAACTCAGAGATGCCCTAATCAGACTGTCCTGAAAGCAGTGAATCATCAACCTGTCGTCGTGCACAAACGAAGTCATTCTTCGGCAGAACATCACCAAATGTTGCTTCGGGCAACTATCTCCTTTGTACTTTTCAAACCTCGGTGCTCTGAACTTCGGAGGTAACACTAGGCCAGAAACCAGACACATGTCTGCAGCATTGGGGTTAACAGCATCTTTAACTTCCAAGGCTTTGAATCTTTCATCCAACGCACGAAACTTTTTAGCATACACGAGAGCTAATGGGTCTTCAGTCTTTGCTATCGGGACCTCTCTTCGGGAATTTGGCACAGGGAAAACAACACCCTGATAGTCTGAGGTATCAATAGAAGGAGAGCGTTCACTTCAGACAACAAACTGCTCATGTAGATCTCGGTCTTCAACAGAAGGCTGTACAAGTCGAGCTGCAGTAAGGTTGTTCACTTGCGGAAAATCTTCATCAGGCATAGAACCATACAAAGGATTGGACGTCACAGTGAAACTTGACAAGGTATCAACAAACTGGAAGTTGCTCTCTGACATAACTACCAACAACTTTCAACTGACTTCACTGCTTGATTCTGCTCAATCTGCTTCAACCCCTTGGTCGTCTTTTAACAATCAACACGTGCTCAGACTAAACACCGGAGAATCACCCTCTAAAGCAAAACAAAGGCTGGATAAGAGCTTTGACTAGCTGGAGAATGATATGCAATATGATGCAAAGATGATTATGCAAATGCAATGCAAGATGCAGCAAACACGGGATCACAACCCCCACAAAGCTCTGATCACTGCTGCGCTGCTGACGGGATAAGTTTGCTCTGACGAGAGAAAACCAAAATATCGGGTAGGCTGGAAGTCAAGTTTCCTGCAAAAACCCTCTCATTCACGGGTATGGACCTAAACTGACACAAGTTCGGCATCCTATGCGGTCACCAGCGTCACAGACTTTCAAGAACGATGGTACAATACCCAGAAGGTGTGGCATCATCGTCTCTTGAAGCGGCCTCACTTAGCTGAATCCCAAATGATTGGTTCCCAGAGTCGACAATCCTCAGATCCGACAGCCCCTCGAGTCCAAAGGACCGATAAGAAGTCATCAAAGAGAACCTCGTCTGAGTGTGAATTACATGGGAACTGATGCAAGCAAAGCAAGCACGTCCTCTACTAACCCACTCTAATACTATGTAGCTCTCAAGCCTGGGTCTGGCTTCTCACTCATCAGAATGCCCCTCCCACAGCCGTACAGATAATCATATCATACTAAAAATAAAGTGCGGGAAATAAAATGCGATAAATAAACACAACCCAACAAGTAGTCATACAAGCGCTAGGATTGACTCTCGCAGGGGACGTTGGATCCCCAGATTGACTCACATAAGGGATGTTGGATCCCAGGAAACTATCAAGTCCCCAGCAGAGTCGCCAGCTGCTGGGGATGACCCAAACATCCAGGAATAGAATCCAAGACAAGACTCGCTTAGAGAACCATCGCAGTCCCCAACAAAGTCGCCAGCTGTCGCTACCGTGAAAATAAGGTGCCGGCAAAACAGAAGAGTCGTCACCTTTCGTTATTTATCCCTCAGAGCGGGAAAAGAAACAATCAGAAAAACCTGACGAAAAGGTATTAGACAAGGTCATCGCAACCATTGTCTAGGTTCGGGAGTCGGTTACGCAAGGGGAAGGTATTAGCACCCCTCACGTCTATCATACTCGATGGGATCCACGCTTGTTGTGTTTATCTGACGGGTTTATTCACTATCTACCTATCAAGGTTGGTCTGAAAAGAAAAGAAAATGACTCGGCAAAGCGCCGCGCTTTATGCCTACGTATTCTCATCAGAGAATGAGAAATCAGAGTCAACGTAGTTCGGCTAACTACGGGTTACGGGGAAGGTGGCTCGCCAATACGTCAGTATTGTGCCTACATACTCTCAACAAGTATGAGAGATCAGAGCTTACGTAGTTTGGGATAATACGGAGTACGGGGATTCAGATTCATCTGTTTTTTCGAGTAGGGTTAACAAACAGTTCCAGCAGTTTGGCGTACGCAGCTCGACCCTTGAAGAATTAGGCGTTACCGTTTGCGGTAGAACTGGGAGTTAACGACACTCTTTTCTTCAGAAAAGCTTCCTTTGAATTATGGGCCCACGGGGCAAAAAGGTTTGAAGTTTGTTTTCTGTCTTTTACGGAAGAACTGTTTTTTAGCTGTTTGTAGTTTGTACAGCACTAGAGACTATGACCTGAGAACAAATACGTCGCATATCGTCCAAAGGACGTATACTAAACATTCTAGACGATTGAGAGAAGGCCGCTCAATTATCATTACCCAAGAAGCTTAAGGCTCATAACACGCTTATACTAACTTGCCTTTATTACGTTTTTTACTGTTGTTTGAGATGAGAAGAGAGAACAAGCTCAACTAAGGGGAGACTATCAAGTCCTAATGTTGTCATGCCAAGGATTCATCCTATGGTTGAAGTTTGAAACAGGGAACTCCTAGAAGTTATCATGCATAGGTTTCAACCTAAAGTTCTAATCATCACTTCCTTATCAAAGGAAGTGATATTCCTAGGGGATCATGTCAAGGTAAACAGAAACAGATAAAGCATCAGCTTAAACAGTAAACGACTGTAAAATGCATGCAATGCAAGTGAGGGAGGAAATGTGTGTGGGGCATCAGCCTCCACAAGCTCATCTCAACCTCAATCCAAGTATGAATAACTGCAATCATAAAGGAAAATAAAATGCCATCAAGCAAATCACAAACCATACAGGCAAGGGAGCGGAGCTCTACCGAATACCAGCAAGCAAAGCCATATAGTAAAAGTACAAGCAGAGGGAGCAACTCAACCTCTAATGCAATCATGCTCCTAGCTTAACACAATTTAAACATGAACTTATTCTAATGCATCAAGCAAATCAAACAAGTCACATCAATACAGTTGCGCAGAAAGAAAACAGACAGGAAAGAAAGCAGATCAACAGCTTCCACAGCTTCACAGCAAAGTAGTCCTCTGACAGCAGCTCAGTCCTCAGTCTGTAACTGTTCTTCAAGGATTTCATCTCCAATAGCAAGTATCAACTTGCTTCTTCAAGCTTTCAAATCATCAAACACAAGTATCAACTTGTTTTCCATCTTCTTCAAGCTTCAGCTCTTTCTTCAATCTCAATTTGATCTTCTTCACACAAGTGTCAACTTGTTCTTCTTGATCTTCAAGCTTCAGCTCCAAAGGCAGTCTTCAAACAGAGGTATCAACCATGGTAATTTTATTATCAAATAAAATGTAAATAATGCACAAAAAATAAAAATGCATGGTTTTCCTAATATTTTTATTCAATAAAGTTCTAGATTCAATCACGAATCACGGGGAAAAACCTGGAATTAATTGACTTATTTTCCTATTTTTAATGAATTATTATCAAACTAATATGAAATGAAGAAAATAAAAGAAAACAAATGAAATTAATAAAACTTGTGTTGCAAATAGCAATTAACATCAGTTCATTGCGTGGGTTGGGCCAGATGGGGGGTGTGGATATCAATCAGATCCCTAAGCCCATTCACTTCAGTTAAATGAAATGGTGCATATTGGCTTCAGTCAATAATCAGACTTTTCAAACTCAATCGTGGCCGTCTGTTTGGGTTACTTGGTCAAGTCTTCAAGATGATCCAACGCCTGCAGTGCATCTTCCTCATTCAAACATTCAGATGGAGGGAATTTACAGACGGTGGCCTGAGCAGTGGCGCCACCATCTTCTCCGGTGAAGACAAATACACAGGTCATCAAAAATAGCAAAACGATACATCATCTTGTCCAGTTTTTCATGCTGATCATGAATCCAACCTTAGAATCATCTAAATCTTCATGGATTTTCAAACCCGATAGATATTCCAAAATACACCTCAATCTTGAATCTTATCAGAACTTCAATTAAATGCACAGAAATAATCCTTATCTCACGGTGATCATCTCACACTATACAATCTTGATTATCAATCCAAGAACTGCAAGAATTCAGCTTCAACAGAAAATGATCCACATCCTAACTTGTCTCTAATTCACCAATTAATCATCTCAAATCCATCTACACATTGCAAGGATCCTAACCACCTATAAATTTCTATCTATCTCCTCCTAAATCGTGCATAGGGATGAAAAGTACCAACCTGAGTTCAGAGGTGTAACAGATGCAGTTCTTGATCACTTCAACCTCCAAGATGATGCAGATACAATCCAGAACTCCTTCTAAAGCTAATGCAACCTTCAATTTCCCTTGATTTGGCCTGAAACTCAGAATTCGATTTCTATTTGCAGCTCTGAATTTTCAATGGCTCTCTCTGCTACCAGCTTCAAAAACTTCCAAAAAAATGGCTGAACACACTCAACAACTTATATAGAACTCATTAGAATCATCTATAACTCCCTCAAAGCTTCAGAATGAGAAATTGGATTTTCAATTTCTCTTCAAAATGTCATCCACACCAGTCACGATTCCCTCTCTGTTTTGGCCTTAGAAAGCTTGCATTCAACTTCTCATGAGATTTTGAACATGAATGGTGGTGATTCTCCCCTTGTTTCAATCCAATGGCTTATGTATGTCATGTTACTTCATCATGAAGAAACAAAGAAAAAGGGCATGATATTGGATTCAAATCAAAATTCTAATATTGCCAAAGTTTCTAAAATGCCTTTTCCATTCAAAAAATGATATTACTTTGCTTCATTTGCACACAAAATGATTTATTTGAATTTTTGGTCATTTAATTCATTTTAATCCTTCCTTTTTCACAACTTCTTGAACCAAGTCTCTCCTTGAGCCATTTCAATGTCTCCTTGATACATCGTCAAGGTTCGAACCCCATTTTGAGCAACTTTCAAGTTGAACAAAATTTCATTTGAGATGTCTAAGTTGGTGAAAATGACCCATAATCACAACTTCCCAAAATACCCTTGACTTGTCAAAGCCATAACTTGAGTTCTACAAATCCTATAAAGGACTTCTAGTACTCTATAGAAAGCTAAGAGAATAAAGAACAACATTCCTGTTGACCAAAAGTTTATAAGAATCATCATTCTAGGGAAAAAGTGTCATGCAAGTTGGGTAACTTTCAGGCTCCAAATTCACATGCCTCAGATGACTTGTAACTTGTCTGGCTCATAAATTGAGTTCTACAAATCCTATCAAGGACTTCTAGTACTCAAATTAAATCTAGGATAATGACCTACAACAATCATGTTGGGGTCAAGATGAGATGAAGATCCTATCTTGAGTTAAATAGTCTTGAAGTCAGGGGTCAAACTAGGGGATTTTTACACAGTCAAGTCTTGGAAACCCTAGCTTGAAACTTCTCAAACTCTTCAATCATGACGAGTTGACCTTGGAATCATCCTTATAACATCTCAATGTATCAATCCATGATCACATGGCTCTTGAATTAAGTCTTAACCTTCTTCAAATCCTCAGTTGACTTGGGGTTGACTCAGTCAAACCCTAATTGCACCACTCATGGCTAAGTCTTCTTAATCTTACACAATGACCTGTCTAGGCCTCAAAGTGATCTTCAACACTTCTCATGAGCTCTATCACGACCTCAAGTCTAACTTCATGGCTTCAGAATCATCTGATGGCTTCCCACAACTCTCAAGTTAGGAGACCTACACACTTAACTTCAATCACTCTCTCTGAGGATCTTTTAACTTCTCTGACAATGATATCAACCCTTGAGCACCTGAATAACCTTCTTAGCTAGCTTCATAGTCTTGTATAGCTCTTGATTGATAATCATACCTCTTGATCTCCTACATACATGTCAATGAAATGCAAATGATAATGCTAATGTGAATGAAATGAAACATAAGCTAGGTAAAGAAATGTTGGGCAAATTTTGGGGTGCAACACCCGTATACACAAAATCATCAACATAAAGAGAAACAAGAAGGATGTCATATTTACCTTGATGCTTCACATACAAGGTAGGCTCACTTTGACTTCTTTGAAATCCTTGTTGAATGAAGTAGCTGTCAGTTTCACTATAGCACACTCTAGGGGCTTGTTTCAACCCATAGAGAGCTTTCTTCAACCTATAAACTTTTTCCTCTTGGCCTTTAGTCACAAAACCTTGAGGTTGTTGCACATACATCCCTTCCTTTAATTCTCCATTCAAGAAAGCCGACTTCATATCAAGTTGGTACAAATTCCAACCTTTTTAAGCTGCTAACACAATGATTGTTCTCATGGTGTCTAAACGTGCAACTGAAGCAAAAGTATGTCACTATAGTCGATTTCAGGCTGTTGTGCATAGCCTTTGACTACTAATCTATCCTTGGCTCTTTGGATTGAACCATCTGGATTATGTTTCAATTTATACACCCACTTTACTCCAATAGCTTCTTTGTCATTTGGCTTTTCAACTAACTACCATGTGTTGTTCTTCTCAATTGCATTTATTTCTTCTTACATCGAATTCCTCCAAAAATCTTCTTTGATTGCTTCATCAAAATTTTTTGGTTCCACAACACAATAGTTGCACCTTGCATAAATATCACTCAAATCCTTCAATTTTATTGGAGTTGAGCTAGGAGATGATGAACTTGAAATTGGTGGACTTGGAGAGGATGAAGAATTTGGTGTACATGGGATTGATTGCTCATTTTCAGCTGCTGAATTTTGTTGTAATAAAATTGCAGGCACTATTTTCTCCTTCATTTTGTCCTTTTCCCAATTCCAAGAAGCCTTCTCATCAAATAAAACATCCCGACTATTGATCACTTTTTTTCTCTTTAAGTTGTAAAGTCTATATCCCTTTGACATGGAACTATAGCCAATAAAGACACATTTTTCTTCCAGCTCTGTTCTCTTTTGTTTAGGAATTTCAGCATAGCAAACACACCCAAAAAATTTAAGGTGGTTAACTGAAGGAGTTCTTCCACTCCAAGATTTAAATGGAGTCTTGTTCCATACAATCTTTGTTGGATATATATTCAGCAAATACACAGCAGTATTAACAACATCGACCCAAAAGGTTTTAGGGAAGCCTTTAAGTAGCATAGACTTCGCCATCTCCATCACAGTTTGATTCTTTCTTTCAGATACACCATTTTGCTGTGGTGCATAGCCAACAATGAGTTGTCTTTCAACACCTTCATCTTCACAAAATTTGTGAAATTCATTTGAGGTGTACTATTTCCCCCGATCACTTCTCAACATTTTTATAAACCTACCACTTGTTTCTCAACAAAAGCTTTAAACTTCTTAAAAATTACAAAAACTTCAGTTTTTTGTCTCATAAAATATACCCATGTCATGCGGGTAAAATCATCAATAAACAAGATAAAGTATCTGTTTTTTCCATGAGACAAAGTATTCATAGGGCCACACACATCTGTGTGTACAAGTTCCAACACTTGTTTGGCTCTCCATGCTCATTCCTTTGGAAATGGTTGACCGTGGTGTTTTTCAAGCATACATCCTTCACACACACACCAAATTTTTCTTCAATTATTGGCAGCTCATACACCATCTTCTTTTGATGAAGCAATTTGAAACTATTGTAGTTCAAGTGCCCAAGTCTCTTATGCCACAAACAAGAGTCATTATCTTCTCTAGCCATCATGCTGACATTTTTCTCATAATTAAGAGAAAGTGGAAAGCTTATATTGCTAGTTATTTTTACAACAACAACAACACTTCTGCTCTTTGAATAAAAAATTATGCACTCTTGATTCTCAAAATTTAGAGAATAGTCATGCTCCAAAAGTTGTCCAATGCTTAAGAAGTTCTCATCTAACTCTAGCACATAAAGAGTATCATGAATGACTTTGTTTCCTTGCTTTTTTGTAACTCCAATGCTGCCTTTTCCTTTTACTTCAACATGTTCTCTATTGTCGAATTTAACTTTTGAGGCAAATGAAGAATCAATGTTGATAAAAACTTCTTTCTTTCTGATCATATGATTGCTACAATCGCTATCCAAATACCACACATTTTTATCTTCTTGAAATGCTTTTTGACAAGTAAAGAACAAATTACCTTCATCATTTTCTCCTTCTACAAATGAAGCATGTTGTTGATTGGTAAAATGACAATCCTTTTGAATGTACCTGAATCTCTTGCAATTGTCACATTGTGGTTTTCCTTTGTTCCATCAATCCTTCTCTTCATGGGTGTTACTCTTACAAATTTTGCACCATCTATTTGATGCTCCTTCATGTCATCTTCCGCCATTCACGCTTCTTCCTCTTCCTCGTGAGTTTCTTCCTTGGGAAAATGGATATAGAGACTCCTCTTTGAATCATCCCGAGAACTTTAACATCTGTGATCTTCTTCTTCTTCTTCTTCAATTCTTCAAGTCGTTGGCTTGATTCTCCAGCCTTTTCTTTTGATTCTCCCGACTCTGTTGGTGTTGGATCTTCATACCCGTTTTGGACGAACTCCAAGACATCCAAAGATGTGAATATAGTCTTTATTTTAACAGTTCAAAAATCATAATTCTCTCCTTTAAACAAAGGAACTTTAACAATGTTATAAGTTGTGGAAGAGTTACTGTGGAAGCCATAATTTTTGTTGTTTTTTCTGCAGCTGCAAGGATCTTCAGCTCTGGTACCACACTCCAATTTTATTGAATTCACCACACACTCTTTTTTCTTTCTTGCATACAACTTAACATTACAAAGCCTTTATATAGGCTTGAAGGAAACTGATAGAGAATACAATAAATTGGTAATCAAGATGATGACTCTTTAATTCTCTCAATCTTAACGATAAAACTCTATCATAAATTTAAGTAAAGACAATAATTATAACGTGGTGATTCCAATTCTCTCATAATACTTTACTAAAGATAGTGATGATTATAATGCGTTAATTTACTATTTTCCGCTTTGAGCGGTATGTATGTTGTTTATATACTATTTTTAACTCTGATTTTCAAACAATGTGATATTCTTCTGGTATGGGGATAAGTGGTTGACTTGAAAATAGTATTAAATTGTGATCAACATTAGCAATATTATAACCAAATTGCAATAAGTGAAAATAACTGCTCCATAAATTCATTCATCATGCATGCTTTCCAACATCAGGCTGCAGCCTCCCCCACTAGACGCAATTTTCATACTGGTCCCATTGGACATTAGCCCCACATTTGACTTTGGTTACGTTTTTCAAGATCACCAGAAACAGTACGCATAGTTCTAAAGGTCTTTTGGTTTTTTTTTCCAATGATATCACATCACAACTGTAAGTTCCAGTCACATTTGTTCATATTTTCTGCAACATGAAAGTTTGCAGCGTAAATATTAATCACAATTTAGAACAATGCATGCATGGTAGCATAGCATGTATAAATTTTGTGTAAAAATTAGTAGTTAGTAAGTGAAAAAAAAGGTAGACTAAGTAATTTTTCCTAGCAATGCACAATCTATTGTAGTCTGAAGCGGTCTGATGAGGATAGAAATATTGTTTTATTCGGGTATGTACGCAGATAATACGTGACATCTCATATTCAATTTTCCATTTTCTCAGTTCGTAGTTCCACAATCTTCACCATCTCTAGTTGATCATCAATATTGAAAACTCAACCAAAAAATTATCAAGTCTTGAAGTCAATAACTAGAAATCTTACTTTAAAAAGTCTTTCAACTGTGTTTGAAGTGCACATAGTTTTCTCTATTATATTAGTTACTATCTTCAAAATAAGGTTGCTAAAACATCAGCAATATTATAACCCCAAGTTGCAATAAGTGAAAGTAACTGCTGAATAAATTCATACATCATCATGCATGTATTTTCAACCTGTGGCCTCCTCCATTGAACCAGCCGCAATTTTCATGCTGATCCTATTGGACATTTTAGCCCTACATTTGACATTCTGCTAACGTATTTCTAGATCGGTACAAGTGGTATGCATAGTTCTAAAGGTTTTAGAAATTTTTCAACTATATCACATCACACATTTGTACCATTGCAGTCTCATTTATTTATATTTTATGCAAAATCAAGGTTGGAAGTGTAAATACAAATTACAATTTAGGACCATGCTTGCATGGTAGCATATCATGTATACAAATTTATGTTAAATGTAATATATGGTGAGCTCGGATTATATATAATATGCTCAATATAATCAATCATTATTGTATGTCAGCAATGGATCATGATAATTATAACATCAAACTCAACTCCAAGCAATGGACCATTTCTCAAAGTGGAAATAAAGTTTGAAGATTTTGTTTAGGATCTGGTTATCTATGTCTTAATTTGACTTATTTATCCGGTCAATCAGAGAATTTTTTTTTAAGGATAAAGCTAGAGTTCCATTAGGAAAAAAATAATTTTATTTTGGTCGGAAAATGGATTTTATTTTATTTGAAAGTGTTAGTTTTGTGTTTTTGGAATTGACAACAATTTTGTTAAAACATGTATCACAGTAAGATGTTAAGCAAGATGTTTTGACATGTTGGTCAGACATCAATTTTATTTTTTGAAAGATTTGTTTTTTAATATGAGATACCTTTTGATTTTAGTTCAAATTTTGTCACAGTCCAAGTAGGGTTATTTTAGGAACACCGGTTCGGTTTCAGAAGTGCATTTGTTTCATAAAAAGAGACTTCAAGACTTTTTAGAAAACATTATATTTTGTTCCTATTTTTATGCAGAAGATTATGAAGAATATTTGCGGGAAGAAACATAGTGCGTACAAAGTATGCCTATGAATGGTATGTACACAACACTAAATCGATACACGGAAATGAAAAATGGATCAAACTGATAACCAAAATAACAATTAGTATATTGAATTATAAATGTTTTACACGAGAAATGTAATGGTTCAATTTCAATACAATGTAATAATTCTAGATTTACAATATCAAGATTTAATCAAAAAGAAGAATGGTTTGGAGTTTCAATCTAACAAATCCTACGATTAAACACGAAATTGCTACCAAGAGAATAAACCTAACCACATGCGATTCTAAGAAAGAAATACAAACCTAATCATGCAATTCTAATTATCCACCCTACTCACACTTGTTAATATTTAACACTCTCCCTCAAGTGTGAGTCTATCCACAATGCTCGTGCAACTGCACCCTTGTACCGCGGAAACTTCAACTGTGCAACTGCACCCTTGTACCGCCGTTGACACTTTCAACGAGACACTCAACCCACAACCTGATACCACTGTTAGACTTTCAACTAGGGAGCATTGAACATAGTGGGACTTTTTTTTTCTAGAGCAACCTTTGTGAGAGACACACCACATACTCACCCAAAACCTTAAGGTGATAGGTGTATGAGTTCTTTCACTTATAAATGCTCAAGTCACCACATTTCTATCCAATGTGGGACTATTATCCACCCTACTCACACTTGTTAATATTTAACAAGAGAGAGAGAGAGAGAGAGAGAGAGAGAGAGAGAGAGTACATCAGACGTATAGAGGTTTTCTAATTCGTACTCGTTATGCCTGCTTTACTCTCAAATGTTTGCTCATTGAAATTTTGTTGTTCTTACACTATGATTTTGAAAAATATTACACAGATATTTTTTTACAATTAGAATTCGAATAATGATGAAAATATAAAATCTTCAATCCAAATCCTAGTTAACTTTTAATTAGTATCTAACACTGAATCCTTGGTAAATCTTTATTCAAATTCAACTTAAAATATTCTACCTCCAAGAATGTTGCTCCAAGTCTCTACCAAAGTAATTATGGAGAGAAAAACCTCATTTTTTTCGCTGGATTTGTCAATCTCACACACAACTAATCACATAATTTGCAAACCTCATGAAATCTTTAAAGGAAATGTTAATCACAATAACGATTCTCATCACATATCTCATACTATCCAAACAAAAATGGACAAAGAAAGAGGTAAAATATGAAAACATTTGTTATAAAAACTCAAAATAAAGTTCAAAACTCTTTTGAAAATTGAGAGAACAAGTGTGTTGTGAATTCTAAATCAATAGTGGATGTGTATGTTTTTCAACATTGTGAAAATGTTTGAGAAAAAAGGTTTTTATATCTGTTGGAGATCAAACACAAAAATGATAGAAAATGATATTTGATTCAAGTCATAAGCAGAAAGTATGAGTTAAGAAAAGAGATCAAGTGATTCGAATAAAAAACCAATAAACATGAAAAATAACTATGTGATTCGAGTCATGCTTTTTGTGAATCGAGCCATGAAAATATGTGATTTGAATCACATTGGCATAACCAAATCCTAAAATATGAAAACTGTGTTTGATTTGAATAAGGTAATCTGTGATTCGAATTAAGTCTCTATGATTCAAGTCACTGATGTTGTGATTCAAATCATGATAACAAGAGAACAAATCCTATTATATAGCACTGATTTGAGTCATAGAAGTGTGTGATTTCGATCACACTTCCAAAACCTAAAAATTTTCAAAATGTGAAGTGTTTTTGAGGTTCCGACCTTTTCAAATTCAACTTCAAGAATGCTGCTCCAAGTCTCTACCAAAGTAATTATGGAGAGAAGAACCTGATTTTTTCCGTTGAATTTGTCAATCTCACCCACAACCAATCACATAATTTGCAAACCTCATGAAATCTTTAAAGGAAATGTTAATCACAATAACGATCCTCATCATAGATCTCACACTATCCAAACAAAAATGGACAAATAAAGAGGTAAAAGATGAAAGATTTTGTTAGAAAAACTCAATAAAGTTCAAAACTCTTTTGAAAATTGAGAGAACAAATGTGTTGTGGATTATAAATCAATAGTGGATCTGTATGTTTTTCAACATTATGAACGAGTTTGAGAAAAATGGTTTTTATATGTGTTAGAGATCTAGCACAAAAATAATAGAAAATGATATTTAATTCAAGTCATAAGCAGAGAGTATGAGTTAAGAAAAGAGATCAAGTGATTTGAATAAAAAACCAATAAATATGAAAAATAACTATGTGATTCGAGTCATGCTTTTTGTGAATCGAGCCATTAAAATATGTGATTTGAATCACATTGGCATAACCAAATCCTAAAATATGAAAATTGTGTCTGATTTTAATAAGGTAATATGTGATTCGAATCAAGTCTCTATGATTCAAGTCATTGATGTTGTGATTCAAATCATAACAACAAGATAACAAATCCTATTATATAACATTGATTTGGGTCATTGAAGTGTGTGATTCTGATCACTCTTCCAAAACCTAAAAGTTTGCAAAATGTGAAGTGTTTTTGAGGTTTCGACCTTTTCATGACTTGAACCATTCTCAAATGTGGTTATTGATTAAAAAACTCAACAAATTGACTTGAAATATATTTCTTATACTATATTTAAACAATTTTATTTATTCATGCATAAAAACAGATTAAATACTCAACCATAAGGCACAAAATCATGCCAGAAGACTCAATAACAATAGAACAAAACCAATTACCAACCTGCCATCTACTATGTTCCTTAAGAAAGGAACTAGAATGCTTAATGTCAAGGGATGTTGAAGAAGAACTATGATGCTTGATAAATTTTTATGTCTAAAGTATCTACTAATAAGCATTGAATCCCATTTATTATTGATAGTAAACAAATTTCAACAGAGATAAACAACCAACTTTTTTTATTGTTTTAAAATCTCTCAAACCAAGACCTCCGTTAGACAAAGGTGTACAAATAACCTTCCAAGATGTAGTAATCAAATTTCTACTATCTATTCTACATTTCCACACAAAATGTTTGGTGCATGAATTCACTTTGTTAAGAAGAATGGTTGTTCATTCATGAATCTTAAGACTATACAGAAACATGCTTGTATGAGTGGTTGTATCAATTGAACATTACCCATTATAAAAAGAAAGTGTCTCTTCTAAGTAGGTAGCTTAGAACATACGCTATCTACTATGATTCGAAGATGGTGAGTTTTAAGCTTGCCTTTGAATATAGGAACTCCAAGATTGTTAAATGGTATTTATCCCCCTGTGAAATCAAGCATATATGCAATGTGCCTCAACCTAGATCCAGAACTACCTCCACCATAAAACTTACACTTAGTTAAAATGATGTGTTGACCATAATTTTGACCATATTCTTGAAGGTGGTGGTTAATGGCTTGAGCATTTTACCTAGTAGCTTTAGAGAACATCATATGATCATTTGTAAAAAAGTATTCCTATGAATGATTGTCTTACTAAATGATATGCATGCCAACTTACCATGATCTACAAACATAGATAGTTTCCTACTAAGTGCCACTTCAACAATTCAGAAGAGAAAATGAGACATAAGATCTTATTTCCTTGATCTTTTAGAGAAAATTAAATAATCCTATAGTCTTCCCATTTATCATGATTTATTGTTTGGTTGAGTCGAGAATGGTAAGAATTCAATCACAAAATTTTTGATCAAAGCCAAATTGAACAAGAACTTTAATAAGATATTGTCAATCTAAAGTATCAAATGATTTTTTTATGTCTATCTTCAAAGTTTTACTACCTCCAAAGGATTTCTTGTCCAACATAGTAACAACTTCTAAAATAAATCTAATGCACTCAAAAATATGTATGCACATAGTGAAGTTTATTTGTTGTTATGAAACAAATTTAGGATTTAAAATGGCTAACTTGTCAGCAATAATCTTAGGTAATACATTCACATTGAGTGAATTGATATTAGGAAGGATCCAACCTTATTTAAAGAGTTGATTCACTAAATTAATCACATTGCTCCCTAGATTTTCCACATAGAGTTGAAAAATACATCCCCTAAAGCCATCATGGTCTGGAGTAGAATAACCATTCATATTGTGCATTTCATTCTTGTTTTCCTCTAACTGAGGTATTCTAGTGAGATATTCATTATCCACATAAATTATAAGTTGTGGAGTAGTTCTCTTCTTTAGATCAATATAACTGTAATGGTTTCTTGAATTAATATTTTTTTTGTAGAAGTTAATAATATAGTTATCTTATTCAATGCCCTCATCCAAAAAAATATTGACATGCTTAGCTTGTGATTTTGTTACTAGCACATCTCAATTTGATTGTGTTGTGATTAAAGTTTGTATTTCTATATTCATCCTAAAAACAACTTATTCCCTACCTTGTTCCTCCAAATTTATTATTGCATATGAATTGTCTTATCTAACACAAGCTAATCTTTTTTTCTTCCAATCCAAGATCATCATTGTAACATGTATCATTAATTGAACTTTATATCCTTTTAATTTTCTTAGTAGCTTGAGTAACTTTAAGATAAATACTTTCAAATTTCTATTTGTTACGTTTTTTAAGAATATGTTTAAATGATCTCAAATTATCACATAAAATAAGCACGAGACAACCAACTAAACCAATATTCCAATTATCCAAAATCAATCGTATACATCTATCATCTAGAGTTCAAACCTTCAGAAATTTGAATGGGTTAGACGAATAAAACCTACCTTTGTCACAATGGACAAGAATAGGTTAATGTTTGAGTGATTCTCATTCAACATGGAGAAATTGACTGTGTTTCAACTATTTAGACAATTTTGATTACAAATGGCTCTGCCAAGACTAACAAAAGAGTAAGAACTACATTTTCTCCTATTAGTCCAAGTTTAATAACTACCATTAGTATCAAGATGCAAATGTTTATTTTGATTTGACTAACTAACAAAGTCATCAATGCAAGTTTTGTTTAGATGACATCTACCAAATTTTCACATGAAATCAATAACTATATTGAAATCACCTTTCATACACCAAGAGTTACGATTGACCTGTTGAAAATTGATAAGTTTATTCCATGAAAATCTTTGAATCACATGGGATTACTCAATTAGTTATATTAGTTAGTTGATTAGAAATTAGTTAAGAGTTAGTTACTTAGTTAGTTAGAGAATTGAAGTTTACAAATAAGGATACCATGTACACTTTTTACTATCTTTTTCAATCTATTCAAATATGTTATTACACGAGGATTCATATTCTATCTATCTCTAATTTGTGTATGAACTATGGTCCTTTCATCCCATGATTCTCAACATGGTATCAGAGTGATATTCTGTGGATGAGGATGAAGATTACGATAGTAAATATGATTTTATCATCGATGAAGATGAATATCTTTCTCATGATCAAGAAAAGGAAGTTTTTACTTCCATGGATTCAAGCTCTGTGAAACAAAAATCTTGATTCCTCAACCACATGAGAAAAGGAAGGTTTTACTTCCATGGATTCAAGCTCTGTGAAACAAAAATCTCGATTCCTCAACCACAACTATTAGGTATGAATTCACCATACAAAACACAACATACATTTTATTTATCGTCACAGACCTTCTAGCTAGAAGTTTTCTTCATTTTTCAAGAATTTCAAGCTTGACGAAATCACCTTCTTCACCCTGAGCAACAAACCTACACCATTTTTATTCACTCACATGAATAAAATCGGAGAACAAAATAGAAATTGTGATGTTGCTATTGGTATTCTCAACCTTCAAATTTGGTGGAATATCATAATCTGTTGAATCAAGAGGCATAGGTAGAAGAGAAATTGCATAAAGTATATGAAGAAACATTGAATCAACATTTTGAAATCATTCTTTCTATTATTGATAGTTCTACAAGCGTCTTCATCACACAAGATCTAATTTCTTCAAAATTGGAATCAATGATTCACAGTTATGTCATCAATTAAAGGCAATGAACTCTCATTTCTTCAGTGTTTCTTTCTCAATTCCGAATTATTTTGAGAATCTGAATCTCTACAGCGTCTTCATCCTTGTGTGTGATCCCGGTGGTGTTTTGACACTCCTCACCAAGAGCAATATACACACAATATTACTAATATTTCTAACTATAAATAGATTAAATATTTGAAAAAAAGTATATTGAATATTTTTACGATAATCAGTCTCTTCATCCTTTGCACCATATAATTTCTTCTAGAGAGTTTTCATCAATCCTTCTATATAAATAAACTATACTATTTTACGAAAGAGAATACATATACATTGACATATTTTGTTGTTCTTTTGTGAGATATTTTTTTGGTGTGTTGAAAAATCGGAGAGATTATAATTTAGCTCTACAAAGGAGTATTTGTTTCGTATGATAATCATATTCATACCGACCTAAACATCATTTTTTCATGTTCAATCGATGGCCCAAGAAACCCACCTATAAAGAAAGATATTATCTAAAATCCACACATTATTTTTCATAAAAAAAAACTTAACTAATTGATATGTATAAGTTCCGTTAAGATAACTCGGTTAATAGCTATATAGGAACATCAAATGCAGGGGGTGTGAGTTTGATCAATCTCTAATTACTCGTTATTCGAAGGAGGAGCAAAATTTCAGATCTTATTGTGATAATATTTGGTGCACATGACTTAAAACAGATGCATTTTACTGTCTTTAGGGGAGAGATTGAAGCTTCTTTTCCAATCTAATGACTATTTTAATGCTCATAATTTGTAGATGGAAAATGTCTATTTTATTGTAAATGATTTGCACACTCATCTTTTAGGCCCACTACTATTTTGCGAAGAAGTTCGAAATATTATTCTATGCATTTTTACTATTAGAAATTAGAAAATAGTGTTATATTATACTCTTCAACAATTCTATTATCTCTTCTTTTTAGGATATTATTATTAAAAATAATAATAACTACAAAAAATAAATAAATAGGGAGGTTATACAGTTTCTTCAACAAACTTTTGGCGATGCTATGAATAACATGTTTCATACTGTTGCGAAATAGATATAATTATAGTTGGTTGCGTGTGGTTGTAAGTTAGCTACTTACAATCACGGTTTACGGAACGTTATAATAAGTTGTCAAGCGCGTTGCATATCACTATAGTTGTAATAAACAACCATAGTGAAATGATTTAAGTTCATATGTTTGATACCCAACAACGTTATTTTAGGAGATTTTTTTTATTTGGACAGTGCATTTACATATAATCACAGTTGAAAGAACTCAATCGAGGCGAAATGATTTGTGTTTTTTTTAGTATAATTTTTTGACTTTAGAGAATTCCCAATTTTTTTAACTTTTATTTATAAGAATCATAAATAGAGCAGAAATAACAATGCATACCATTTGTGAACCACACCCATAATTGGCAACTAAAATGACTAAAAAATTGTACTACATCAAAACCAAAAATTGCATTAAGAAACAAAAATTATATATTACATCAAAACCAAAATGGTACAAAACAACATACAATTTATACATCGTTACATCAAATAATTACTACAACGTGAGGAACTAGTCTTGTCTCTTAGTGTCTTGACTTTGAACTCCTATAATTTCAAATAATAATACTTGTTAGTAAATAACCTTATAAATTATAACATACAATGAATTATTAATAATCAATAACAAATATTTACTTTTTAATTTTTTCATATGCCTTCTTCATGGTCATTACAAATATCATGCACATCAACTCTATCAACTTCTTCATATGAAGTAGACACTTGTATTATGTAAGAAGGAGTCGAAGAAATATCAAAACTTAAATCATAATTTTCATCATTGTGATGAATGTGTTTTACTTGGAGAGCAATTGACCATCTTTTGTCATAAGGGTCAGTCACATAAAATACTTGTTTTGCTTGGGTAGCCATGGTGACTATTTCGGTCATATACGTTGTCTTGCCAAGGTCAACCTGTGTGAATCCTAATTCATCAGTTTGTACACCAATTTTATTGTCAACCCACTTGCATTTAAATAAAGACATTTTAAAAAAATTATAATCAATCTCCTAAATCTTCTCAATGACCCCAAAGTATGTTGTAGATGCCAAAATACGATTCTTATATTTCGAACTAGCGAAATATACGGATTTAGCCTCAACCACAACTCCACTATTTTCCATTGTACTACGGTCATCTTTTGATTTTGTTTAAAAGGAAAAATTAGTAATGTCGTATGCATCTCACGTTACTACATTAAATTTTGGCTAGTATGAGATCCAACTAATTTTCTGAGATGCAATATCATCATTAGAAATCTTCTCATTAAACCAGCTTATAAAATTCTTTTTATGCTCTTTCAACAATCATTTGTCACTCATTCTGGGATGATTTTCCTTGATAAGTCTTTTGTGAGTAGATAAGTAAAGTTCAACTTCGTCAAAATTATTCAATATATTCAAATGTGCTTGAAGAACTATATCCCGAGGCATTAAAATAACAGTTAAACCTTAAGTACCTCTACCTCCATATCTATCAGTATGACGAGACTTTGAAATTCTTATTGACTTTGCTTTCGACAAATAATTTGACCAAAACTCAACAACTTCTTATGTGATGTAACTTTTAACAATCAAAGCTTTTGATCGATGATGATTCTTTGTATATCCCTTAAGGATCTTTGTGTATCGCTCTATTGGATACACCCACCTTAAATAAACTAAACCGCAAAATTTGATTTCTCTTACTAGATGAAAACTTAAGTGAGCTGTAATTTCAAAAAATTATGGAGGGAAATACATCTCCATTTGACACAAGATTAGTGCAACCTCATATTATAATTCATCTAATTTTTTCGAAATCAAGAATTTATTACATATAGTGTAAAATCCTTATAAACCCCGCGGAATACATATAAATAATCAGAGTAAATGATCATGCATCTCAAACAAGGGTGTCACATATAATTTCAAAACATCACACATATACATCTGTCATGCTCAATAACACTTAAAATAAATCCATGTCTTTCATATACTTTCACATTAGCATGTAGCAGCAGATCTACTTCAGTCATAATAGACATAATGAAAGTCTCATGCTCATCTCATTTATAATCAATACTTAGGCATAAAAGCATATACTTCATATAATTCAAAATAACAATAACAAAATGAAGTAGAGTACATAAAGTATCTCTCAAAACATGAATTGAAACATTATCAATGTTACATGATCAGAGCACGACTCAACCCAAAATAAATAAAGAAACTTAACAAGTTACTCCAATGGCTATCTCGCGCTAGAAGCAACTCTACTCCTTGGTACCTGAGTGATGTCGTACAAAACATCATTTCAACAGAAGGATGAGAATTCACATAATTATTGAAATCATAAGAGAATGTATAATTTAAGGCATACAAGCACAATCACAATTATTATTCTCACACTTCAAAATTTTCATCAACATAGTATCACTCAAGTAATCATACCATTCACAAGTATATACACACCATCCACAATTTCACCAATTTAACAATTCACATAAATACACAAAATCTCATATTGCAACCAAAGACACCATGTGACTCAATGCAAGACTCAAATGCAACTCATGCATGTGATACAAATCACTTGTTATTATTTTTCAGTTTTTACATTAAAAAAACCTGTTCCCTAAGCTTTCAAGCCCCTCTCTAGATTTTAGGCAAGTCACTAGTTCCCACAGAACTAACAAACATTGCCTCTTGATAAAATGATGCATGTGTAAATTTCAACAACCATATGCAATTAAGATCCTTCCCTAATCTTACTATTCATACATATTTTCAATAATTCATCACACTTGAATGACCACACATTTGCACATACGCACATACTCTGAAGGTGAGAAAATACTTAGAAGGGGGGGGGGGGGGGTTGAATAAGTATGAAGATAAAACTTAGAAATAAAAACTCAAGTATTTTTATCCTGGTTCGTTGAACTCAACTACTCCAGTCCACCCTATCTAGAGTGATTTGCCTTTCTCAAACAAGAACTTAATCCACTATTTAATCAACTGATTACAATAGTAAGCACTAAGAACAACTGTTCAAAGTCTTCTCAAGAACTACTGATCCCAACGGGATCTTCTCAAGGAACTATTACAATGAAATGTAAGATAAATACAAGTGTTTGAATGCTTCTAACAAGCTTTATTACAAGAGTGATTTTTCACTTAATGTTAAGAACAAAAGAATAAACTCAGCAAAGAGAATAAGAATATTTTATGAGAGCTTGTAAGAGTTTCTATCAAAGATTAGTCTTGTGAAGAAGATTAGGAAGACTTGCTTTTATATGCACAGTAGTCCACAAAGTCTTGACGTTGGAGGCTGTGTACTGAAAAGGCCTGAACCTTTTTGCCTTTACATCACATGACCTTTCCTGGAAGTAGAATGCACAGAGAAATGCTTTTGGTCTGTGTTCTAGTGTCAAACATGAAAGAGGAAAGAGTCGTTAAGGCAAATCAACGAATATGACTTTGAATTCTTCTTCAACAAATATTTCACTTCAGCAAAGTACACATCAGAGTATGCGTGATCAGAGTCTTGGATTCCCATCAGAGTTTGCTGAATCAGAGTAATGCAGCAAGTGTGCTTTAGCGTGTAGTTCTATCAGAGCAGAGTTTTATGGCTCAGATCCTCAGTACATGCAGCGTGTATTACTCTTAGAGTCTTCTGAAAAACTGTGCTTCTTAACTCTCATATAAAGATCTTCAATGCTTCAGAGTCTTCAGATCTTTCAGTGTCTTCTGCTTCAGATCCTTCTGCAGCTTCTGCTTCAGATTCTTCTGTAGCTTCTGCTTCAGATCCTTCTGCAGGCAACATTCAGATTCTTCTATAAGATGATTCTGACTCTTCAGATCCTTCCATAGTTCCATGTTCAGATTAATTTGCTCTTATATATATATATATATATATATATATATATATATATATATATATATATATATATATATATATATATATATATATATATATATATATATATATATATATATATATATATATATATATATATATATATATATATATATATATATATATATATATATATATATATATATATATATATATATATATATATATATATATATATATATATTTTAACATCTGCAGCAAATATTCATGAACAAATTTTAGAGTATATAATTCTTTAATACAAAATTTCATAAGAGTTATCATCAAAACATAGAGATATTACTAAGAAACAATCTGTGTTCTTACAATCTCCCCCTTTTTGATGATGACAAAACATGAGAAATTTTGTTCAATTAAAAAGCAATAATTATAACTCCCCCTGAAATGAATACTCTAAAGGAAAAGAATACTTCCCTTTTTGCTTGAGTGTATTTCAGAATCAGGGTCTGATGACTTCTTTCAAACACAAAGTCTGGTTTTTCGTTTAGAATTAGAGTACAATTTGCTTCAAGAATCAGAGTCTGGTTGGGTAATTCTCAGGATAACTTCAGTGAATTTATTTTGTCAGATGAAACAATAGAATATGAAAGACTTAAATTCAAAGTTAGTTAATAATATGTCTGAATTTCGTTTTAGTATTTGCTTATGGATTGAACAATCGGATTCTTTTTCTCCCCCTTTTTGTCATAATAAAAAAGATGTGTAAAGACAGAAAAGATAGCAGAAGAAAAGAAAAACAAACATGTTCATTCATTCAGATGATTCACATAACAGATGATTAAAAACAAGCAAAAGAAAACAGATGCAAACAACAATGCAAAAAAAAATATGAAAAGAAACTAAGGTTGGCGAGATGCAATCAGGGTCAGAAGATCTGTGATCTTTGCAGTAGAATCTTCTTGCTTGGCCATCCAAGTCTTAATATCTTCAGTGGTTTGCTCTTGTTTGATCATCCAAGACTTGATTTCCTTAACCTCTTTCACAAGTTCTGAATTATCAGTCTTCACTTCAGATTCAGACACATCAATGTCCATATCAGATGCAACATCTTCAGATGGAGAGTCTTCAGCAAGAGCAGCTTCCAGAAGCAGCACTGGTGGTTTGGGAATGCTCATCAGAGTCTGTCTGACCAATTCAACAAACTTTGCCTTAGCATCTTCAGCACAAACTTCCTTGAGATGAGAAGCCACAACGTTGATCTTAGAGATAAATTTATCCCAAGCAGCTTCAGACTTAACAGGATCTATACTGAACAGAAACTCTTCCTCCACACGTGCAATCCCCATACAAACTTCCTTTTTGAAATTCTCAAACAGTTTATCAACATCTGATCTAGGGTTGAGGTAGAGATATTCCTCAAGAGTAACCTTTTCAGCAGATTCAGAGTTTGGCTGAGGTTGTTCACAAGTGGTATCAGGAGGTGTTGGATCAGATGGTGGTTGTTCAGATGGTTGAGGTGCAGATGGTTGAGGTTCATATGGTTGAGGTTCAGATGGTTAAGGTATGGTGAGTTGAGGTGTAGGGGTTTTTGAAATTTCAGCTTCAGATGATGAAGGTTGAAAATCTGAGAGGTTGAATTTGGAGCGAAGTGAAAGTCTACGATTAATTTGGTCAGATGCTGATAAGTCAAAAAAAGTAGGTTTGAATGGATCAGGAATGTGTAAACAGAAGGGTGAGTGAACTTCTAATTCAGAATCAGATGATTCAGTGGAGTGGCATGAGGTGGATGATAAGACAACCATTGTTGCAAGTGGTTCCAAATCAAGAATGTCATTGGATGGGTGAAGGATGGAGGGTTCTAGAACAGGTAACGATAGTTCTATTATTGATGGTTGTTCAAATGGTGTTGGTTGGGGAGGTTCAGATGAAATGGGTTGAGATTGATGTTCTTGTGGTTGTTGTTGTTGTGGTTGTTGTTCTGGTTGTTGATGTTCTGGTTGTGTTTCTGGTTGAGGTGGTTCAAATGGAGTTTGTACAAAAGATGGTTGAGAATGTGTAGGTTGAGATGGAGAGGGTTCAGATGAATGAATCCCAGATGATGGTGGTACAGATGATTGTGTTCTAGAAGGTGATGTAGGAGGTGAAGGTGATGGAGAGTGAATGGTTGGTGTTGGATCAGATGTTAATACCTGTTTGATAGTTTCTCTAATGTCTTCCAGACTTGCTTTTGGAGGAGTTGTTTTCACTTTCTTTACCTTCTGAGGCTTAGCAGCAGCTTCAGAGGCTTTTCTCTTAGGCTGAGTCTCAGATCCTTCTTCAGCAATCTTCTTTGAACGCCTTTCTCTAAGAAGATTAGGCAGAACTTCTCCTTCCTTCTGGACGATGTTCACAGGCAGAGGAACACCATTTTACAAACAATCAGCTATGTAAGATAAGATGATCTCCCTTGGTTCGTTAGCACTGAACATTGGAAAATCTTCAACAGGAATCCTTTTGTTGCTGACATCCTTAGTAGCAATTTTCTTAGGTTTGCTGGCAAGCTCTGTGATGACCTTCATCCTCTTTAGAGTATTGCCATTAATGACAAAACCTATGACATAGGACAAATCCTTTGTCACTCCAGCATCATACAGATGTTTCACAAGACCATTCTCTGTTAGAATGTCTGATATCAGTCTACCCATAGGAATCCAATTCCTAACTTTTCCAGTTTTGACTCTTACTTCTTCTCTTGTTTCCTTTATATGATTCAGAAGGTGACTAAACAGAAGATAAGGCAAGTCCACCTTCTTTCCCTTGCTCATACAGAACATGAAGTAGAGTTGTTCACCACTGACATAATCTGGAGAATTTGATGATTTTCTATGAAAGATGGAACTCATGAGAATCTTGGCCCAGATCCTGTAGACTGGCTTTAGTTCCCTTACTTTGCTAGTTGGTTCCCCATAAATACTAACTTCTTGAAACACATCAGCAAGATCCACACGAGCAGATTGTAGACTGGTTTCACCATCAGTTTCAGAGTACCCAATGAGTTGTCTGACCAGCTTCTCATTAATCACAATCTCCTTTCCAAGGACAGAAGAATGGATAAATTTAGGGCACACCTGAGCATGTATCCAGAATTCTTGCACCAAAGTTGGATAAACAGGACCCATAAGCCTGTCAAAATACTTTGTTCAACTCTGAGTTTGAATAGTTGAAGAAAGATTAAACCTATTTTCTTCAATGGAATCAAAATCTACAAAGCATTCACTTAGAACTTCCAGATCTACAGTTGGAGTGAGAAGGGTTCTCACAGGTTCCTTGTATGCTTCAGCATTAGGAGAGGAAACAGCAGTGGTTGTTTGCATCTGAGCAGATGTTGATGAAGAAGTTGCCATTGTTGTTCTTGAGTGAGAGGTTTTAGGTTTAGGGTTTAGATGAAGAGCAAAGAGAAGACAGAAATGCATAAAAGGTTCGTGAGGTGAAAAGTGTGAAATGGTGTGATTTGTGGTATTTATAGATAAAATCAGACACACAAACAGTCACATAAGCATGCTTCACATAGCATTAAATTAAAAAGTAAAAACATCATTGCATAGCATTTATGATTCTGACAGATGGGGGGAAAATCAAGAAAAATCAAATTTTTAAAGCAGTACCTCAAACGTTAATTCAGTAAAGTGCACTCTACCTTTCCAGTTTCTGAGCTACACGTGTTTGCTTGCATGTGCTTCTGAAATCTCTTGAGAAATGAAACGTTAGCCAATGTTCAGATCCTCTGAGCATTATTAGTTCAGATTTACACAAATAAATTAATTCAAGAAAATGAATAAATTTACAGATGAAATACTTCATAGCATTAAATATTTTGCATCTGAGAAGTTTGCCTCTAATAAATATTATTCTGGACAAAAATCCATACCAATATTTTTCAGAATAAACTTGAAACTATCTTCAGCAAGGGGTTTTGTAAAAATATCAGCCCATTGATGATCTGAATCAACAAAGGCTAAGTTTATAATACCCTTCTGAACATAGTCTCTGATGAAATGATGCTTAATTTCTATATGTTTTGCCTTAGAGTGTAAAATTGGATTTTTAGACAAACATATAGCAGAAGTATTATCACAGAAGATAGATACATTACTCTCAAAGATCTGATAGTCTTCTAACTGACTTTTCATCCAGAGCATCTGCGTGCTACATCCAGCAGCAGCAATGTATTCTGCCTCTGTTGTAGAAAGTGCAATTGTGGGTTGCTTCTTGCTGTACCATGAGATCAGATGACTTCCGATCTTCTTGTTGTACCATGAGGAACTGACAGCTTCCAGAAGTACTTTTACGCTCTACTCTGTCTCCAGCATAGTCAGCATCACAGAATCCAACTAATGTATATTCATCAGATCTTCTGTAACACAGACCCACGTTAGTAGTACCTTTCAGATACCTTAGAATCCTCTTAACAACAGTTAAGTGAGATTCTCTAGGATCTGATTGGAATCTTTCACACAAGCATACACTGAACAAAATATCAGGTCTAGAAGCAGTTAAGTAGAGAAGAGATCCTATCATACCTCTGTAGAGTTTCTGATCTACTTTCTTACTTACCTCTTCCTTACCAAGAGTACTTGTTGGATGCATAGGAGTCTTTTCCATCTTACTATCAGTCATGTTAAACTTCTTCAGAAGCTCTTTAACATATTTGGTCTGATGAATGTAAGTGCAGTATGGAGTCTGGTTGACTTGAATTCCCAGAAAGAATCTCAATTCTCCCATCATGCTCATCTCAAATTCAGCCTGCATAGACAAAGCAAACTCATTTCCCAGCATAATATTGGTAGATCCAAAAATAATATCATCCACATAAATTTGACAAATTAAAAGATCTTTCTTAAATGTTTTACAGAAGAGAGTTGTGTCCACTTTGCCTCTGATAAAGTTCTTTTCCATAAGAAAATTACTCAATCTTTCATACCAAGCTCTGGGAGCTTGTTTCAAACCATAAAGAGATTTTTTGAGTTTGAAAACATGATCTGGAAATTTATCACTTTCAAAACCAGGAGGTTGATGGACATAAACTTCTTCTTCTATAATACCATTTAAGAAGGCACTCTTAACATCCATCTGATAAAGAGTGATGTTATGTTGTGCAATAAATGAAATAAGAAGGCGTATAGATTCTAACCTTGCCACTGGAGCATAAGTTTTAGTGTAATCAATACCTTCTTGTTGACTGTACCCTTGAGCTACCAGCCTTGCCTTGTTCCTTACAACTTCTCCTTGCCCATTTAATGTATTTCTGAATACCCACTTTGTTCCAATAATGTTGAAACCTTTTGGTCTAGGAACCAGATCCCACACATCATTTCTTGTAAATTGATTTAGCTCATCTTGCATGGCAAAAATCCAATCATTGTCACTCAGAGCCTCATCCATAGATGTTGGTTCAATAATAGACACCAACCTAAGAAGTGATGTTCCAGATGATCTGATAAACGACCTTGTTCTTATTGGGTCATATTTCTTCCCAATAATCATTTCTTCTAGATGAGAAGCCTTGATTCTGGATGATCCTTGAATTGTTGGTTCTTCAGAAATATTCATGTTATTCATCTGAGCAGCTAATGGAGTTGCATCTGGCGTAGCTTCTTCTTGAGCTTTTTCTGCCTCTGAGCCTTCAGAGTCTGTGAAGACTACTTCTCTATCTGCAGAACTTTCAAATTGCTTTGGCTTTTCAATGCCAAGCTTATCATCAAATCTAATATGTATAGATTCCTCCACAATCTGTGTTTCAGTATTGTATACTTTGTAGCCTTTAGAGCGTTCAGAATATCCAAGCATGAAACACTTCTGTGCTTTAGAATCAAACTTGCTAAGATTCTCTTTAGTATTTAACATATAACAAATACACCCAAAAGGATGAAAATAAGCAATGTTGGGCTTTCTGTTCCTCCACAATTCATAGGGAGTCTTTTCCGGAAGAGGTCTTACAGACACTCTGTTCTGAATGTAACATGCTGTGTTAATTGCTTCTGCCCAAAATTGTTTTGCCATGTTAGTCTCATTGATCATGGTTCTGGCCATTTCTTGCAGAGTTCTATTTTTCCTCTCTACAACTCCATTTTGTTGTGGAGTTCTAGGGAAGGAGAAATCATGAGCAATGCCATTTTCATTAAAGAAATTTTCAAAATATTTGTTTTCAAATTCGCCGCCATGATCACTTCTGACTTTGATTATTTTAAAATCTTTTTCATTTTGAACTTGTTTGCAGAAGTCAAAGAACACAGAATGTGACTCATCCTTGTGTTTTAAGAACTTTACCCATGTCCATCTACTATAGTCATCAAAAATGACTAATCCATACTTCTTGCCTCTGATGGATGCAGTTTTCACTGGTCCAAACAGATCAATATGAAGTAATTCTAATGGTCTGGAAGTAGAAACAACATTTTTTGATTTAAAAGAGGATTTTGAAAACTTCCCTTTTTGACATGCTTCACAAAGAGCATCTGAGGTGAACTTCAACTTAGGAAGTCCTCTGACAAGATTAAGTTTATTAATCTGAGATATACGTCTCATATTAATATGCCCCAATCTTCTGTGCCAGACCCATTGCTCCTCATTAACAGACAAGAGGCATTTAACATTCTGAACCTTAAGTTCTGAAAGATGTATTTTATAAATGGTGTTCTTCCTCTTTCCACTAAATAGGATTGAGCCATCCTTTTGACTAATAGCTTTACAACATTTTTGATTAAAGATTATGTCATAACCATTGTCACTTAATTGACTTATGGACAATAGATTATGCTTTAATCCTTCTACAAGTAAAACATTAGTAATAGAGGGAAGGTTACCATTTCCAATAGTGCCAGATCCAATGATCTTGCCTTTCTTATTCCCTCTAAATTTCACGTCACCTCCAGATCTAAGCTCCAGACTTTGGAACATAGACCTTTCTCCCGTCATATGTCGCGAGCATCCAGAGTCCAGGTACCATGACTGGCGTCCTGACCTTGCTGCTAAGAACATCTACAACAAGAATTATTTTACTCTCAGGTACCCAGATCTTCTTGGGTCCTTTTGGGTTAGTTGTTCTGAAGGTTCGTCTAAACTTCTGTTTTTCAACATAAGGTTTATTCTGACTAGCCTTAGATTTAAACACATGAATGTTCTTTTCAGGACGAGTGTGTTTAATATCATTCAAGTGACCAAATTTAAAATGACAATATAAAGGAGTCTTCTTGATGATAATTTTATCAACAGGTTTTGGATTTAAATCCTTTCCAGAGGAAGATTTATATCTAATTCCTTTTCTGTTATTTTTGCTAACTCCATAGATCATAGAAGCCATTTTGCTTCTGTCTATGCTTTTGGCAAGAAACTTCTGAAAGCTGTACTCATATTTTTCCAAAATATTTTTGCATTCAGACTCAGTTTCAGAATCAGAGTCTTGTTGAGCTAATTCAAAATCATTTTTCATTTTTAAGTTCTTTTCATTTAGCTCAGCCACTTCTGATTTGAGAATATTATTCTCAGATACAAGATTGCTTTGACGCTCCTTGTATTTGAGCTTAATATTGTTATAGCTCTTCAGAACTTCTGATAACACTTTGATAAGTTCATCTTTAGTGAGTTTAGCCATTACCTCTTCAGCGTCAGAGTCAGATTCAGATCCTGAAATTCCTTCCTCCGGATCTTCTATGTCTGCCATCAATGCTATGTTGGCACACTCCTCTTCTGACTCAGATTCAGATTCATATGTATCTGAATCATCCCAGGTTGCCATTAGAACCTTCTTCTTCTTATCAAATTTTCTTTTAGGCTTTTCTTTCACATGCTTTGGACATTCATTTTTGTAATGCCCAGGTTCTTTACATTCGTAGTAGACAACCTCCTTTTTGCCAGATCTTCTGTGTCCAGAAGATTCTTTTCTTTGGTCAGGCTTCCTGAAGTTTCTAAACTTCTTTCCTTTATGCTTCCAGAGTTTGTTTATTCTTCTGGACAGCATGGATAATTCATCTTCATCTTCAGATGAGGATTCTTCAGAGCTTTCCTCTATTACCTGTAACACTTTAGCAGATTTATTAGATTTTAAGGCAATTGACTTACCTTTCTTTTGAGGCTCATCTTCCTCAAGTTCAATTTCATGACTCCTTAGAGAGCTGATTAGTTCCTCCAAGGAGATCTTGTTCAGATCTTTAGCCATTTTCAGCGCAGTCATCATAGGTCTCCATCTGGTGGGTAAGCTTCTGATGATCTTCTTCACGTGATCAACAGTAGAGTAACCTTTATCCAGAACCTTTAGTCCAGTTGTAAGTATTTGAAATCTGGAGAACATGGCTTCAACAGATTCAGCTTCTTCCATCTTGAAAGCTTCATACTTCTGAATTAGAGCCAGAGCCTTTGTTTCCTTGACTTGAGAGTTTCCCTCATGAGTCATCTTTAGAGATTCAAAAATATCACATGCAGTTTCTCTATTTGTGATCTTCTCATACTCAGTATGAGATATTGCATTTAACAAGATAGTTCTAGCCTTGTGATGATTTCTGAATTCCTTCTTTTGAACTTCAGTCATAGATTTTCTTTCTATATTCTTGCCATTCCCATCAATGGGATGAACATACCCATCTATGACCAAATCCCATAAATCAGCATCATAGCCCAGGAAGAAACTTTCTATTCTGCCCTTCTAATAATCAAATTTCTCCCCATCAAACATAGGGGGTTTAGTGCTGATTCTATCCCTTTCTTCATATTTGTTGTTAATGTTGGATATTGAAGTATCAGCCATAGTAACAACCAAATATATATCAAAGTTTTTCTCACTGGATCTTTTCTGTCACTGTGAAGTGGTAGCACACACAGAACAGGAGCTTTGATGCCAACTGAAGGTGAGAAAATACATAGAAGGGGGGTTGAATAAGTATGAATATAAAACTTAGAAATAAAAATTCAAGTATTTTTTATCCTGGTTCGTTGAATTCAACTACTCCAGTCCACCCTATCTAGAGTGATTTGCCTTTCTCAAACAAGGACTTAATCCACTATTTAATCAACTGATTACAATAGTAAGCACTAAGAACAACTGTTCAAAGTCTTCTCAAGAACTACTGATCCCAACTGGATCTTCTCAAGGAACTATTACAATGAAATGTAAGATAAATACAAGTGTTTGAATGCTTCTAACAAGCTTTATCACAAGAGTGATTTTTCACTTAATGTTAAGAACAAAAGAATAAACTCAGCAAAGAGAATAAGAATATTTTATGAGAGCTTGTAAGAGTTTCTATCAAAGATTAGTCTTGTGAAGAAGATTAGGAAGACTTGCTTTTATATGCACAGTAGTCCACAAAGTCTTGACGTTGGAGGATGTGTACTGAAAAGGCCTGAACCTTTTTGCCTTTACATCACATGAACTTTCCTGGAAGTAGAATGCACAGAGAAATGCTTTTGATCTGTGTTCTAGTGTCAGGCATGAAAGAGGAAAGAGTCGTTGAGCCAAATCAACGAATATGACTTTGAATTCTTCTTCAACAAATATTTCACTTCAGAGTTTGCTGAATCAGAGTAATGCAGCAAGTGTGCTTTAGCGTGTAGTTCTATCAGAGCAGAGTTTTATGGCTCAGATCCTCAGTACATGCAGCGTGTAGTACTCTCAGAGTCTTCTGAAAAACTGTGCTTCTTAACTCTCATATAAATATCTTCAATGCTTCAGAGTCTTCAGATCTTTCAGTGTCTTCTGCTTCAGATCCTTCTGCAACTTCTGCTTCAGATTCTTCTGTAGCTTCTGCTTCAGATCCTTCTGCAGGCAACATTCAGATTCTTCTATAAGATGATTCTGACTCTTCAGATTCTTCCATAGTTCCATGTTCAGATTAATTTGCTCTTATATATATATATATATATATATATATATATATATATATATATATATATATATATATATATATATATATATATATATATATATATATATATATATATATATATATATATATATATATATATATATATATATATATATATATATATATATATATATATATATATATATATATATATATATATATATATATATATATATATATATATATATATATATATATATATATATATATATATATATATATATATATATATATATAAATTTTAACATCTGCAGCAAATATTCATGAACAAATTTTAGAGTATATAATTCTTTAATACAAAATTTCATAAGAATTATCATCAAAACATAGAGATATTACTAAGAAATAATCTGTGTTCTTACATACTCATGAATTATTCACATACAATTCATGCATATCTTCAATAATTTGATGGGCTAAAGATGTGTCTACTTATGCGTCTAGCGGTATCTTACTGCAAGTGCACAGCCTATCGAAGTAATATTTAAGATTATCGATCCACAGGGATTCTATCGTTACTTAGTGCTAGATGAACTTCTAGTTTAGCTAAGGCGAATAGTTGTCACGATTGTTGTTGGTTTTCTAAGACTATTGAAGGCGGAATTAAATTTAAGTTTCTAATAAAATAATACTAAGACGGTCGGTATGTAATTATACTAACTTAGGTGGGTCAATCTAACCTAGGCTTATAAAGATGTTCACTTAATCTATTCGGTAGAGACTACCAGTTTAAATACCCTCAGCTCACACTCTCGTGGTCTTGAATCAGATCTTATCCCTAAAGCCCTATGCCTGCTCTCGCTAGCCCATAAGTGTTTAGAGGTAATTTTTGGAAACTAAGTAATTCTAATTTATCTTAAAGCGCTCTCGCTGTATTTAATTTAAATGCCTAACTTTAGCTATCTGGTTAAAATCTCACACTCTCGTGGTCTTGACCCAACCTAATACCCTTTTCTTACTCTCGTAACGAAAAGGTCGAATTCAATTAAAAAGCATCAGCCAGAATGTTAAGTGATTAATTATTTTAGCCCATGGTTATATTTTACTGGTTAAGTTGGTTATAACTACATACCGCCCTAACGTATTTAGCTACTCATCGAGGTTAAATCAGACACAGAGTTAAATAATGACTTACTAATGGCAGAAAGATAAATAGACATTATAAATAAATTAAATTGCAATAATTGAAAAACCTGATTAACAAATATCTGAGTAGACTCCTTCTTCCACAGACCGGAAGGCTTGGAGTAGGCGGAAATAAAAATTAAAACGAATGCTGAAGGCTGGAAACAAATAAAAGTATAACAATTCCCTAATGTTGGAAATTGTTACACGGTTGGTTTGGATACAAATAAAATAAGACAGAAAGTAAAATAATGCTGGAATAATAATTCTGGTGGTAAGGTAATTCGGCAGAGCTTCCGCAGGAAATTTGGATAATGAAGTCTCCCCTGAGTTCTCCTGAGCTGGTCCTATTTATAGAGCTTCCAATGGGCTGGTGCCTTGGTCTTTTGCTTCTTGGGCTTTGCTGGAGTGGTTGAGAAAATGTTGGAAAGTGGCAGCAGAAAATGGGAGAAGTCGTCCTCACGTGCTGCCTTGAGGAGAATTACTAGGAGGAGTGGTCTTCAGTGGTGGCTTGACGTAGTCTGAGTCAAAATCAAGTTATATCCTTGTCACGGGCGTGACAAGGTCTTCACGCTCGTTATTTGATGATTTCAAGTTTCACGGTCGTGACTACTTCCTCACGGTCGTGATGGCCCAAAGTAAGGTGTCACGGTCGTGACACCCTTGTAACGACCGTGGCCGTAACAAATTATGCAGACTTTTTGCAGGATTCTGTCTTGCTTCATTTCTTGTGGTTTCTTTCGTTCTTTTCTTCTTAATTCATGATTTGGCCTCACATAACGATGTACCTGCAAAATAGTAAGAAAAACTCGAGAAATCGAGCGTCAAAACGGTGAATGCGCGATAAAACGTCAATGAAATCTAGCGATATAATCGATGCGTTTTCTCGTCATCAAACTTCCCCAAACTTAAACCTTTGCTTGTCCTCAAGCAAATAGTCGGTTGAAAATCGGCGGACAAGATTTTATTCGCGCATACTCATAACAAACCGTCCGGTGGATCGTTTTGTCGGATAGTCCGGTACTTTGATAGAACACTACCGATACACTAATGACACAAGCAGCAAGCTATGTCGTCGACTTCCCGTCAAGCGAAACAATCGGCAATCACATTACGATTTCACCTAGAGTTTTTCGATCTTATTTCACCCGGTTTCGTTCTAGCGCAGTCACATTAAGCCCTTTGCCTTCGCACGTACGTAGTGGAGTAGCCGGTTAGCGATTTTGATCCTTTTTTAGCACGGGGTCTGGTACATGAGTGTGGTAACCCTTCATGTTTTATCCGATGCGGAGGTTGTGAGGGATCGAGCCGTAGCACGCCCTACCGAGTTCAGAACCAGTACCTCTGAACCAACCCGAAACGGAGTCCTTCTCATATTTCTCGTTTCTTATCTGCGACCGTGTACTTTGGTGCAATCTCTTTTCATTTTGCATTGAGATACGAAGGATCATTATTGATTAGGCATCAAACGCTTATATTCATCGGCTCCCCACGTGGTTTGTGTTCAGACGGTGCTGACTGCTAGTATAAACTACTGGGGGTTACTTTTGAACTGAAACTAAAGGTGCACTCGCAATGGTGATCAGGATGGAATTTCTTAAGCAGGGGGTCGAAGATGTCAAGATTGTATTGGTCTTGTTTAATCGTTCCCGGCTTCGTAATTACGAACCATTCGGTGGTAAGTCGGGTAATGCGAGTAATTAAAGATTTTTCTAGTATAGCTTAATAATCGGGGAAAGCTCGAAATTAAAGAAAATAGCGCACAGATTTGCTCATTTCATTGATTTTGCTAAAAGGAATACAACGGAATTGAAAGTACACTGAAATGAAAAGTACCTCTCCCACACTATATCAGACATTGTCCTCAATGTTGTGATATAAATGCGGTACAAATACAGTACAAGACTAAAAATGAAAAACAACATAAAAGGAAACTACTGCTGCTGAGGACCGCGGGCTCGGCCCCTGGTGCGAGAGCGGCGTCTGGAGGGAGTCGCGTCGGGATCGGAGCCAGTGCCGGAGGTAGCAGTAATGCTGATGCGGAGCGCCTCGAGCTCGCCGAAAAGTTCTCCAAACCGCTCATTAGTGGCCTCCTGGTTGGCAGCAATGGTGCCGAGCAGAGCGTCATACTGTGCCTTCTGCCGACGCTCTAGTGCGGCGTTCATCAGGTTCTGCTGATGAATCGCAAGTAGGACCTCCTCAAGTGTGACGGCGGGAGCAGGTGGCTGCCGGGTAGATGTCTCTGGGATGTCCTGGGCATGCTCAGCTGCATCCATAGCGTCCTGCATCTCGTCCTCTGGAGCGTCTGCCTGATCATCGTGAACCGGGGCGTGATCCGCAGCAGCTGGTAAAGCAAAGAGCCAGTTGGCACGGTTGGATGGGTCGATGCGGGTGCGGGATGGCAGAGTGATGTGGTGGAAAATGATGCCATTGACAACAGGGCTGTACCTGCCATCCTCTCGCTGCGCGATCAGGTGGGCGGACCGGCAGTAGCTCATGGTGAGGAAATCGGCGGCGAGGTGCGGATGATTAGCGAGCGCGTCACCAAGCCCCAACTGAATGGCGAGGGTGGTGACAATGCCGCCAATGAAGAACGGGGAGGAGCCTAGGTGCGCAATGGCCTGGATGTGGTAGAGCATAAAGGGGGCAGCGTTGATTGGCTCGTCGTGAAGGGCACAGTATAAGAACAGAAGCTCCTTGGAGTTGAGCTTGTGGTTGCTCTCTCTAGCAAAGATTGTGTTGCAGATGACCCGGTGAAAGTAGCGGATAGCCGGGTTGTGGATGTGTGTGGCGTTGAGGCTCTGGAAGGTGGTCGCACGGGTGTTGGTAAGGTCGTGCCACAGAGTGAATGCTTGTTCACTGAAATTGTCGGGCACGCGACGGTGGGCTTCGGTGCCGTGATCGAAACCTAACAGCTCGGCGATCCTGGTTTGCGTGAGGTTGAACTCCCGGCCAAGCAGTCTGAATGTTACGATGCCGGTAAGCTGACTCTGAGAACCGGGAGAGGTGATGTAGCTGTAAGAGCTGAGGAACTCCAGCGTCAGAAGTTCAAAAGTAGGCTGTGGCTGACGACAGAGGTCCCACAGGCCGACCTTTTGCAGTAGGCTTTGAACGCTGGACAGCATACCGAGTTCTTGCAGACAGTCAGTGGCAATGTACCGGGTAGGTTGCAGACCGCGGTTCTGGAAGCGGATGAAACGGTCTCTCTGGGTTACTCCGGCTTCACCTTCTCTGAAAATGATGGAATCCATAACATGCAAGAGTGAAGAGTGAGGGTGGAAGGATTTTGTGAGGTTTTGGGAGAAGAGTGGTAGAATGAGGGAGGTTGATGTTCGGGTTAAATACGGGACAGTTGCAATGAAATGGTTGATGGTAATGGTGGATTAATGGGGTAGTGGAGAGGTTATGGCGGTTTTGGAATGAGTGGGTAATATTTTGGGTAGGTTATGGATGGAGAAGAAGAGTGGACACGATGAGAAACAGTTCTGTTTCTCACGATCTCTGTAATAGAGGTCGTCACGGTCGTGACATAGGCGTGACGGTCGTGACACGCTAAATGAGCACGTCACGATCGTTAGTGGGGTGTGACGACCGTGAGGGTGTGTTGTGCTGAATAATTCCCAGAAAAGAACATTTTCTCATGTAATTTATAAATTAATAATAATTTATTTTTATTTAGTAGCACTTATATTAACGCACACCATATTATATATCGTTTGCAACACAGTAGTATACGAACCTAAGATAAAATAATGTAATCATAAGTATATGGTCACACAGTGTATAGAAAAAAGTAGAAAAATTATATAAGCTGCGAAAAATGAAGAAATAATTGAAATAAAAAGTGCATGGCCTAAAGAAAAATTGAAATTACATCAACTCAAATTATGTTATGAAATTGTTGCGAAAGATAAATTTAACTGGAAATGAAAATAATGATAAAAATAATGAGAAAAAATTAATAAACTAAATCACTGATAGCCGGTTCAAAGGCGTTTCTTCAGGTCTTCGATGGCGGAGTCCAGATGATAGAATTGTTCGCAGGCCATGTCAGTCAATCCCACGATGTCCAATCGCATACTCTTAATGTCTTCTCTGAATAGATTAATGTCAGTTTGATAGGCATTGAGAGTGTGCATGATGTTCTGTAAGTTGTTAGCGTACTCTCCGTGATTCGCTCCAGGGGTTTCATGAACTTTGTCAGTTGGGTCAATGTCATGGTATCCAGGAGGTGTCTCGGGGTCAGTTTCAACAGCGGTCATTATATCATCTGTTATCCTGTGAGACTGAGGTGTTTCAGGAGTGGCTGGATAATCAGGTGGGTTTAACTCATAAAGCCAATTATCCTTATTATGAACACTTACTTTAGCATGATCGGGCAATGTGAACAGGGTGACTACTTTGTTTCGGATCAGGTACTCAAAAGGTGGGCGTCCTAAATTCCTTATGATATGTCTATTGAAGCAGAATTTAAGATTCATCAGGCGTATGGTTCCCAGACGGGTGCACCTGTCCAGTTGGTACCTAAGTCCTAAGGCATCAGCAATCATGGTTACAAGACCTCCTACCACTATAGGTAATTCAGGTTCTTCTTGGATGCGGGTGAAGGTTTGCATCATGAAAGGTACACCATTAACATACTGTCCAGTATTGAAACATGACATAATAAATAATTCATCCTTAGAGACTCCGGTAATGTTTTCTTCTTTTCCAAAGAAGGTATGGGCGAGGAATTTGTGGAAGTAGCGGAGAGCAGGGTTATGGATCTCATCATTGTTCATGTCATTTGGTTCAGGGTGGTAGTTTCCGGTCAGAGTTCCCCAAAAGAAATCTAGCTCCACATCCATCAATTCTACCTGTGTGGTAGTAAAGGCAAAAGGTCCACTAGGGAACCCTAACAGGTCAGCTAGTTCTTTATGGTTAAAGTCGTATTCTATTCCAAATAGGCGGAAACTAATGAATCCTTTTCTAGACCCAAAACCGCGCTCAGGTAGGTAAAGTAGGGAACTAAGGAACTCAAGGGTGAGCTCACGGTAAGTCGCAAACTTGTGTTGGATCATTGCATTCTCCCATCCGAGTCGGTTGAACAAGTACATGACACTATCATGTATACCTGAGGTTTCCATAGTCCTATCATTTGGGTACAGGGTCAAATCCATTTGCCTCTGTGATAACTCTTCGAACTTTATTCTTTGGTTCCTACCTCTAAATTTGGTTTCCATATAGTTAATTGGTTGGTTAGCCATGGTCAGTGAAAATACGGTGGAAACAAATCAGTGGAAAAGACTTTAGAAAATCTGTAAAAAGTGATTTAGGATAAAAATAAGAAAATGAAATGCTAAAATGTAATGGCGATAATAGTAATGTAGAATAAAACTAACAAAACAATTTAAACAAATAGTAATAACTATAATTAAAAATGCTCAAAAAGAAAAGGATAGTTAAAAATAGGTAAATAAGTAAATGGGTTGCCTCCCACTAAGCGCTGTTTTTATTGTCAAAAGCCTGACGTAACGCTGAGGTTTAGACTAATCAGGGGAATTAGCGGACAATTTCAAAAGTTTTAGATCATTCGTATAGTCTCTATTTTCAACTTTATGATAATGTTTTAGGCGCTGTCCGTTTACTATGAATGGTTCATTGTTCCTACCCTTGATTTCTATTGCTCCACTTGGGAATACTTTAGTTATATCAAAGGGTCCTGACCATCTAGACTTTAATTTTCCAGGAAAGAGCCTAAGTCTTGAATTAAAGAGGAGTACGACGTCTCCCACACTGAATTCTTTCTTAGATAGGCGTTTATCGTGCCATCGCTTGGTTCTTTCCTTATATAGCTTAGCATTTTCATATGCATCTAACCTTAGTTCTTCTAATTCGTTAATGTCTAGGATTCGCTTTTCTCCTGCAGCATTATAGTTCATATTGAGAGTTCTGATCGCCCAATAAGCTTTGTGTTCTAGTTCTACTGGGAGGTGACAAGATTTTCCATAAACTAGTTTGAAAGGTGTAGTACCTATGGGAGTCTTGTAAGCGGTCCTATAAGCCCATAGAGCTTCATTAAGTTTAGATGACCAATCTTTCCGAGATATGGCGACAGTCTTTTCTAATATTTGTTTAATCTCTCTGTTCGAGACTTCGACCTGTCCACTTGTTTGTGGGTGATATGGTGTAGCCACACGGTGTCTCACTCCATACTTAGATAGTAATTTGTCAAAGATTTTTGAAATGAAGTGCGAGCCACCGTCACTTATGACGAGTCGAGGTACACCAAATCTGGGAAAGATTATGTTTTTGAAAAGCTTTATTACTACTCGTGTATCGTTTGTAGGAGAAGCTATGGCTTCAATCCATTTCGAGACATAATCAACAGCTACGAGTATGTAATTATTACCGAAAGATGATGGGAATGGTCCCATGAAATCTATTCCCCAGACGTCGAAGATTTCTACTTCCAAAATTCCCTTTTGGGGAATTTCATCTCTTCTTGAAATATTGTCGGTGCGTTGACACCGATCGCAACTTATAACAGCGATGTGGACATCCTTCCATAGATTGGGCCAGTATAAGCCGGCTTGCAAGATTTTTGCACAGGTCTTGGAAGTGCTCGCATGTCCACCATAAGGAGATGAATGACATTGGGCAATGACATCTTCTATTTCTTCTTCGGGAATACATCGGCGAAAGATTCCATCTGGTCCTCTTTTGAACAGTAATGGTTCATCCCAATAGTACTGTTTCAGGTTATGAAAGAACTTCTTTTTCTGCTGATAGGTTAGATCGGGCGGAAGAGCTCCTGCGGCTAGGTAGTTGACAATGTCAGCGTACCATGGCAGTCCTACAGTTGTCTGTATTGTTTCCATGGGTTCTGGTTCATTTATATCTAACTGCGCTAGGTTGCTTCCGATTTGTGCTATCAGCTGTTCATACGGAAAATCATCATTAATCGGCACTTGTTCGGGTTTAATACTTTCTATTCTAGATAAATGGTCCGCTACGACCTTTTCAGTACCTTGTTTGTCTTTTATTTCTAGATCAAACTCTTGTAGGAGTAAAATCCATCTTAAGAGTCTTGGCTTAGCATCCTTCTTAGTTAATAGATATCGGATAGCAGCGTGGTCTGTGTAAATGATTATTTTTGCTCCAACTAGGTAAGAACGGAATTTGTCAAGCGCAAAGACAACGGCTAACAATTCTTTTTCTGTAGTAGTGTAGTTCATCTGGGCAGAATCCAAGGTTCTACTGGCATAGTAAATCGCATGGAGTTTCTTTTCTTTTCTCTGACCCAGGACGGCGCCTACAGCATAGTCACTCGCATCGCACATGATTTCAAAAGGTAATCTCCAGTCAGGGGGTTCCATGATTGGTGCGGTGATGAGGGCTGTTTTTAGAGTTTCGAATGCTTTAAGACAATCTTCATTGAATATGAACTCAGCGTCTTTCATTAATAAACCGGTAAGAGGTTTAGTAATTTTCGAGAAATCTTTGATGAATCGTCGGTAAAAACCGGCGTGTCCTAAAAAGCTTCGTATTTCTCGAACGGTTTTAGGGGGTTGAAGATCTTTTATTACTTCAATCTTAGCCTTATCAACTTCAATTCCCTTATCTGATATTACATGACCTAATACTATTCCTTCGTTGACCATAAAATGACATTTCTCCTAGTTAAGCACGAGATTCACTTTTACACATCTCTCTAATACCATTTCTAAGTTCGATAAGCATCCTTCAAAACTTTGCCCGCATACAGAGAAGTCTTCCATGAACACTTCCATGATGTTATCTATAAAATCTGCGAAGATTGACATCATACATCTTTGAAAGGTTGCAGGAGCGTTGCACAATCCAAAGGGCATTCGCCTATAAGCGAATGTTCCATAAGGACATGTGAATGTAGTCTTCTCTTGATCATCAGGATGGATAGGGATTTGGAAAAACCCTGAGTAACCGTCAAGATAACAGAAGTAAGAATGCTTGGCTAATCGTTCTAACATTTGATCTATGAAAGGTAGTGGGAAATGATCTTTTCGAGTGGCTTTGTTTAGTTTACGATAATCTATGCACACTCTATATCCCGTCACTACTCTTTGCGATATCGATTCGCCTTGTGCGTTTTTCACCACAGTGATACCTCCTTTCTTTGGCACTGCATGTATTGGACTAACCCATTCACTATCAGAGATAGGGTATATTATCCCGGCATCTAATAATTTCTTGACTTCTTCCTTTACTACAGTGCTAAGGGTTGGGTTAATTCTTCTTTGAGATTCTCTGGAGGTTCTGCAATCTTCTTCTAGCAGAATGCGATGCATGCAAACTGAAGGACATATTCCTTTGAGATCAGATATGTTATATCCTAATGCAGTTGGATATTTCTTCAAGACATCTAAAAGTTTCTTTGTTTCTATGGTTCCTAAACTGGAATTCACTATAACTAGTCTTTTACATTCAATGTCTAAGAATTCGTACCTTAGGTTATTAGGTAAAGTTTTTAATCCTAATGTAGGTTTATCTTTACTTGGCATGGGATCCGGTGTAAGTGCTAAACTTTCGCTTAGACTATCATCCTGATACGGTTTTCGCCAATCATCATCTTCGAAAATCGGAGGGATTTGAATTTTCATTATTTCAGAATAAGTGGTCTCCTCCAGTTCCATTTCTCTTACACATTCGTCAATTACGTCCATTAGATAGCATGTATCCTCTATAGCTGGTGATTGTAAGAATTGTGTTAAAACAAATTCGACTTTCTCTTCACCTACTTCAAAGGTTAGCTTTCCTCTTTTTACGTCTATTATAGCTCCGGCGGTAGCTAAGAATGGTCTTCCTAGTATGATAGGTGTAGTGGAGTCTTCAGAGATGTCCATGATTATAAAATCAGTAGGAATGTAGAATTGTCCTATACGTACTGGGACGTTTTCTAGTATGCCTACAGGATATTTAACAGAGCGATCGGCTAGTTGAACAGACATCTTAGTTGGTCTTAGGTCTCCCATGTCTAGCCTTTTGCAAATCGTTAAGGGCATAACACTGATACTGGCTCCTAAATCGCATAGAGCTTTGTCAATGACGAATTTTCCTATTACGCAGGGTATAGAGAAACTTCCTGGATCTTTTAGCTTAGGAGGCATGTTATTCTGAATTATGGCGCTACACTCGGCAGTAAGTGTAACTGTTCCGTTATCCTCTATCTTTTTCTTATTGGATAAGATTTCTTTTAAAAACTTGGCATACGAGGGTATTTGGGTAATTGCTTCTGTAAACGAAATAGTAATATTCAACTGTTTCAGAAGTTCGACAAATTTCTTAAATTGACCCGTCGTCTTGGAACTTATTAGTCTTTGAGGGTACGGAATTGGTGGTTTATAGGGTGGTGGAGGCACATAAGGTTGTTCTTTCTCCACTACCTCTCGACTTTCATCTTCCTTTTCTTCTGGATCATTCACCACTTCAGTCGGTTTATCCGGTTTTTGGTACATGGCTGGATTGTCAAGTCTTGGATCGGTAGGTCCGTCAAGTTCCTTGCCACTTCTTAATATTACAGCGTTAGCATGTCCTTTCGGGTTAGGTTGAGGTTGTCCAGGGAATACTCCAGCTGGTGCAGCAGTAGGTGCTTGTTGTTGAGCTACTTGCGAAATCTGAGTTTCAAGCATTTTGTTATGGGTAGCTAATGCATCTACTTTGCTCACTAATTGTTTAATCTGCTCACTAGTGTGAATGTTTTGGTTTAAGAAGTCCTTGTTTGTCTGAGATTGGCTAGCTATAAAGCTCTCCATCATCAATTCAAGGTTCGATTTTCTAGGGATATTAGGAGCAGTCTTTTGATATCCTGGTGATGTAGCTGGTGCTTGACCTGGTGCGTAATAAGCATTGTTATTCTTATAGGAGAAATTCGGATGATTCTTCCAACCTGGGTTGTATGTGTTTGAGTAAGGGTTTCCTTGAGCATAATTCACTTGATCAGTGGGAGTTCCTGCCAATAGTTGACAATCAGAGACTTCGTGTCCTGGGACTCCACATAACTCACAGTTAGGTGTTACTGCAGCCACGGTGGCTGCAGGTGTTATGGCCAAGTTATCGATCTTTTGGCTTAGTTGGTCAAACTTCGCATTGACTTGGTCCATACTACTTACTTCGTACATGCCTCCCTTTGTTTGTTTCTCAGTTGCGACTCTCGCTTCCCCAAAGGTAATGATTCTGAGTCATACTTTCGATAAGTGCATAGGCATCATTATATTCTTTGTCCATCAATGCACCACCCGCGGCAGCGTCAATTGTCATTCTTGTATTGTACAAGAGTCCATTATAGAAGGTATGGATGACCATCCATTCTACTAATCCATGATGTGGACAAAGCCTAAGTAGATCCTTATAGCGTTCCCAAGCTTCGAATAATGATTCACTTTCTCTTTGCTTAAATCCGTTGATCTGAGCTCTCAGCATAGCTGTCTTGCTAGGTGGAAAATACCTATTCAAGAAAACTCTCTTAAGTTGTTCCCACGTAGTTACTGAGTTCGAAGGCAGAGATTGAAGCCATGCTCTTGCTCTGTCTCGAAGCGAAAAAGGAAATAAACGTAGTCTAATAGCTTCTTGGGTAACTCCATTGGCTTTTACGGTATCCGCATATTGCACAAAGATTGAAAGATGAAGATTCGGATCCTCGGTAGGATTTCCGGCGAATTGATTTTGTTGCACGGCTGATATCAATGATGGTTTTAGTTCGAAATCATTTCGGTTGATAGCCGGTGCTGCAATGCTTGAATGCGGTTCACCTTGCGAAGGATTAGCGTAATACTTGAGTGGATGAGTTTGTTCTTCAGCCATTCCGGCGTTTTCTGATTTTACGACTGGTTCAGGCGGATCTAATTGAAGATCTGGAATGTTGGAATTATTTTCGAAATCGAGTATACGTCTTCTTACGTGTAAGAAGCGTTCCGATTCAGGGATTAGAGGTTGCAAGTCTTCGCTTTTGGAGCGAGTACGTGGCATACACTCGGAGATTAGATTAAATTAAATAGTTGATACCTTAGTCTAGACAATGCTACCTAAGTGCACTAGTAACTAAATTAAGGAATCCCCGGCAACGGCGCCAAAAACTTGATGGGCTAAAGACGTGTCTACTTATGCGTCTAGCGGTATCTTACTGCAAGTGCACAGCCTATCGAAGTAATATTTAAGATTATCGATCCACAGGGATTCTATCGTTACTTAGTGCTAGATGAACTTCTAGTTTAGCTAAGGCGAATAGTTGTCACGATTGTTGTTGGTTTTCTAAGACTATTGAAGGCGGAATTAAATTTAAGTTTCTAATAAAATAATACTAAGACGGTCGGTATGTAATTATACTAACTTAGGTGGGTCAATCTAACCTAGGCTTATAAAGATGTTCACTTAATCTATTCGGTAGAGACTACCAGTTTAAATACCCTCAGCTCACACTCTCGTGGTCTTGAATCAGATCTTATCCCTAAAGCCCTATGCCTGCTCTCGCTAGCCCATAAGTGTTTAGAGGTAATTTTTGGAAACTAAGTAATTCTAATTTATCTTAAAGCGCTCTCGCTGTATTTAATTTAAATGCCTAACTTTAGCTATCTGGTTAAAATCTCACACTCTCGTGGTCTTGACCCAACCTAATACCCTTTTCTTACTCTCGTAACGAAAAGGTCGAATTCAATTAAAAAGCATCAGCCAGAATGTTAAGTGATTAATTATTTTAGCCCATGGTTATATTTTACCGGTTAAGTTGGTTATAACTACATACCGCCCTAAGGTATTTAGCTACTCATCGAGGTTAAATCAGACACAGAGTTAAATAATGACTTACTAATGGCAGAAAGATAAATAGACATTATAAATAAATTAAATTGCAATAATTGAAAAACCTGATTAACAAATATCTGAGTAGACTCCTTCTTCCACAGACCGAAAGGCTTGGAGTAGGCGGAAATAAAAATTAAAACGAATGCTGAAGGCTGGAAACAAATAAAAGTATAACAATTCCCTAATGTTGGAAATTGTTACACGGTTGGTTTGGATACAAATAAAATAAGACAGAAAGTAAAATAATGCTGGAATAATAATTCTGGTGGTAAGGTAATTCGGCAGAGCTTCCGCAGGAAATTTGGATAATGAAGTCTCCCCTGAGTTCTCCTGAGCTGGTCCTATTTATAGAGCTTCCAATGGGCTGGTGCCTTGGTCTTTTGCTTCTTGGGCTTTGCTGGAGTGGTTGAGAAAATGTTGGAAAGTGGCAGCAGAAAATGGGAGAAGTCGTCCTCACGTGCTGCCTTGAGGAGAATTACTAGGAGGAGTGGTCTTCAGTGGTGGCTTGACGTAGTCTGAGTCAAAATCAAGTTATATCCTTGTCACGGGCGTGACAAGGTCTTCACGCTCGTTATTTGATGATTTCAAGTGTCACGGTCGTGACTACTTCCTCACGGTCGTGATGGCCCAAAGTAAGGTGTCACGGTCGTGACACCCTTGTAACGACCGTGGCCGTAACAAATTATGCAGACTTTTTGCAGGATTCTGTCTTGCTTCATTTCTTGTGGTTTCTTTCGTTCTTTTTTTCTTAATTCATGATTTGGCCTCACATAACGATGTACCTGAAAATAGTAAGAAAAACTCGAGAAATCGAGCGTCAAAACGGTGAATGCGCGATAAAACGTCAATGAAATCTAGCGATATAATCGATGCGTTTTCTCGTCATCATAATTCATCAAACTTGAATTAACACACAATTGCATATACAAACACATTTTCAAAATCATAGCATTCTTACTCCAAACATTACCACCACACTTAACAAGTAATACACAAAGTATCAACACAATCCACCTCAAATCACAAAACACACGATACCGATTAAATATTGAAAAATTAATCCATCATCAATAACTAAAATTCAATGTACAATAAATATTCAGTATTCAATAATTATTCAATATTCAATAACTATATTGATTATTTTAATATATTTCCTAATCCATAAAACTTATCATATTAATTGGCCTCTAATTGTGTTTGGTACTGTAATTAATTCTAAGATATACTAGATAACAATTTAATACCATGGGTTTTACTTGTTGCTACAATATCAATTATATTAATGTATCACTTGTTCGCTACAATATTATATGATAGTATTATGTGATAAGGCTATCACATTTTGATTAACTCCAAGTGCTACTATAAATGATCATGTTTTGTTCGATTTCAAAAAGAGGATTAATGATCCTATTTCCAAGAGCACTACATTTCCGTTGATATATATATATATATATATATATATATATATATATATATATATATATATATATATATATATATATATATATATATATATATATATATATATATATATATATATATATATATATATATATATATATATATATATATATATATATATATTGTGTAAGGTGGGAGCTACAGAACTAAGGTTCTACCATTCCATGTTTTGTGCCTATGATACTATTCATTAATTGTTTAGAAACTATTATATTAATAATTTTAAATAACAAAACCTAAAGCCATTGAAGAGTCAATAGAAATTAAATCGACATCAGCTCACTAGTCTTGTCATGATACTTCGCACAGTAGCAACTGGACAATATGCCTCTCAGCCCATTTAGGAATGGAATACAGTAAGCCTACACCAATCTAGCAATTCGCTAAAATATGAGTAATGCAAAAGCAAGCACAAAGAAAGAGTTGCACTTTACTAACTTTTCTCTCTTTCAAATGAAAAAATTTCCCAACTATTTCTTGTAGACTATTGCGCGTGTTCAATCATAGCAAGTTATTCTCTTTCCTAAAAATAATTAGTAAATGAACATGAACAGAGAAACTAACTCATGTTTTTGTGGAATGGGTAGAGGATAAAATTAGAAGACACACTGATATGAATTTACTCATATGCTCGTCTGTTAAAGGACTTAATAAATAAAATGAGGTCATTCCCATGCCATTAATTAAATTTTATTTAAAATTGTCAAAACAACTGTGAACATATTATCAAACATAATGTGCTAGACAGAAGACATATTTATTGTGTATATTTATAGTAGACTCTTAATCCTAATTAAATAAGGAAACAAATAAAAGAATATGGAAACCATCCTAAGAGATCCCTATGATGCCGAAAACTATTCTAAAATGCCACTTGTTCCCAATATCACCAATTTATATCAATTCCAAACACAATTAATCAACACATATCAAACATTATCATCAAAACCCTACGATTACAAAATCATGGAAATTTAGGAGTTTCATTCTAAACATGTTTCTACCCATTATACTCTATCATACAATCCCAATAATCATATAAAAACTCACCCTTACCTTGATTTTTTGATGGATTCTTGAGTTCTTGTTCTTGATTTTCTGCTCTTCTTCACCACTTCTCTCTTTGCCTCTTTTCCTCTTTCTATCTTATAATTCTATTCTATCTCTTTCTCTTATTTTATAAATCTCACAATTATCCTTATAACTCTATTGGGCTTACTAACCCACTCTCACACTTAATATTCACACTCCCAGTCTAGGCCCAATTAATCATTTCCACCAAATCTATTTATTCCACCAAAATAAAATAAAATAAATAATTCAATTAATCCAATTAAATCAAATTAATTAATTAAATAAAATAATTTAAATAAATTCAATAAATTAATTAATTCAAATAAATCATATAATTCAATTAAATCAATTAGGCACAAAATCACACAATTAATTAATTAATATAATAAATAAATAATTACTAAAAATTGGAGTGTTATATATAGCATTGAAGAAAAACACGATCTGGTTACAATTACTCTTACATTTTTTGGTTGGATGCCATAGATAGCCACTGGTAGAAGTTTTTGCATCAAGACATGACAATCATGATATTTTAAGCCAATTAACTTAAGATATTTCATTGATACAAGTTTTTTTATGTTTGTGAGTAACCTTGAGGAAATTTGATACCATGCAAACATTCGCATAAACTTTCTTTTCATTTTTAGATAGAGTGTGACATGCCAGAGGCAAACAAGTTATTTTTCTCTTTCTTTTCCTCACATCAAGACAATGCATTACATCGAGGCTAGACCAATATGAAAGATCAAAGAACATCGATTTCTTTTTTCAAATATTTCTCTCAACATGCCCTCTTTTATTATTTTCAACTCATGTTTTTCATTAAAAGCCTTATGCAATCTACAATAATGATGATTGGGTTTTAGAAATTTTCTATGCCCAAGGTAAACAGTCTTTTTCCAAACTGAAGTTGGTAAAAATATGTATCTGATTAACATAAATGACTTTTTTTTCATGTCCCTTGACACTTTATCCATCCAAATTACCATCTACATGTAAGTCATTTATTGTACAAAATAACATGGCACACAACTTAAACTTTTCACCTGAATACACATCATCAACGTCAATGCCCTCCTCTCACAAAAGTTTTAAACCCTCAATTAATGGACATATATAAACATCTATGTCGTTTCCTGGTTATCTTAGTCCATAAATCATCATACTTAACATCATATACTTGCGCTTCATGTACAACCAAGGAGATAGGTTATTAATTGTGAGAAGAACAGACCACGAAGTATGGTTAGTACTTAAGTTACCAAAGGATTTCATTCCATGATTGCAAGCCTAAGCATATGGTTTCTTGGCTCAAGGCCAAAATCCAGAAACAACGAATCAATTTTCTTCCATTGCAAAGAATCACCTACATGGTGAATGTTTCTGTTACATTTTCTTTCAACTGCACGTCATCTAATATTCTTTTCGTCATTCGCATTAGAAAAAAGTATCCTGAACCTTGGAATTTTGGCAAGTACCATAACACTTTATCAGGAGGACATTTCTTTCTAACATCATCATAGTCATCACCATTGTTGTCCTTCACCTGGTAGCATGACTCACCATTTTTCGGACATTGATCCAATTTTTCATACTATTTTCTGTATAATATGCAATCATTACGACATGCATGTATTTTGATATACTCATAACCCATTAGACACATTATCTTCTAGGCCTTATAACATCGATCCGACAAGTTGTTATCTTCTGGCAGCATTTGTTTCAGCAAATCAAGCAATTTCGTGAAACTTTTATCCGTCTACATAATTTTTACCTTTAAATTAAACAATTTTAACACCGGAGACAATCGTGTAAAACTTGTGCACCCCTTATATAAAGGTGCATCCTTATCCTACATAAAATATCATAAATACGAGCTTTCCTAAAATAAGCTTCTCTAATGTTACAAATCATATCTTCTAATCGATCATTCATATCTTCATAAACTTCATGTCTTTGTGACGTCACATTTTGATTTTTATATACCTCACCATGCCACACCCATTTTGTATAATTTTGACAAATTCCATCACAACATAGGTGGTGAAATACTTCTTTCTTTGATAAAGTGTATGTTCTTCACTAGAGCACTTCTCTTATGAAGAAAATAAAGTAAATCTGACATGTTTTAATTTTAAAGAAAAACATTTCACCATGGTTGAAAAGACCAACCGTAGTAAAACATATTAATTTTAGGTGACATATAACCACGATTGACAAATACAATCATAGTGAAATTATTTTTAATTTTTATACAAATATAGAAATTAACGGACACACCATTTTTGTATAAAAATGGAAATTTTTTTGGAGCAGGGATGTGAAATCTATATGACTTAGCATATCACCATGATTGTTATTAATGATCATAGTGATATATTGATTAAAAAAAAAGTTGCATGCGCATAAAGAAGAGCTATTACTTCAATTAACTGATTAACCGAGGTAATAACATGTTACGATAGGTATATTTTATAGTATTGAGAGGATAAATTAAGTTTGTCTATTTAATGTTACAAATGGTAAATATATAATACTGGCATTTAATTTATCTTTTATAATGTGGCAGTCTGTTTCAATGTGATTGGTCATGTTATGTTAAACTGAATTATGAGCTATGTTGATGGTTGTCTTACTGTCAGAGTGTAACTCCACCATAAGTTCAACCTTTAATTTAAGTTCTCAAACTTTGTGCGTCCATACCCCTTCATAAAAATCTTGGGTCATAAATCTAAATTTGACCTGTACACTAATTATTGCTACAATTTATTATTTTTTTCTTCTCTAAGTTACAAGATTACCTAAAACTTAAGAACTATATCCTTAATTAGATCTTTGATTTATTATTGATCATGTCCAATTAGCATCCGTGAATATAGAGACATTCATTTCACTATTCTTCTTGAAAAAATTATTTTTGGATTAGCTTTTAGATGTCCCAGGAAATGTGAACAACCTTAAGATGTCCCTCCAAAGAAGAATGTATAAATTGACTTACCACACTAATTAAGAGGGAAATGTTTGGTCTAGTATGGGACAAATAAAATAGCTTACCAATCTTTGATACATTATGAAATCCACAAGAGCCTACCCCTCTTTTCCAAAGTTTTTCAATAGGTTCCATAAAAGTCTTTTCTAATCTACAACCACTCGTTCCAGTTTCTTTTAGGAGATATGGAATATATTTTTGTTGGAAAACAAAAAATCCATTATTTGATAGTGTCGCATCGCTGTGAAGAGGGGCCGACAAAGACAGAAGAGTCGCCACCGTGCGTTATTTATCCTAAAGAGAGGGAAAGGAAACGATCAGAGAAAACCTATGAAAAAGGGAAAAGACAGGTCATCGCAACTAAATCTCGGGTTCGGGAGTCGGTTACGCAAGGGGAAGGTATTAGCACCCCTCACGTCCGTTGTACTCAATAGGATCCACGCTTATTATCTATCTAAAATGGTGTAAAACTATCTAAATTACAGTCTCACTAGGGAAAAGACAAGGACAGAGACTCGATAGAGCATCGCCGCTATATGCCTACGTATTCCCTCGTGCAATGGGAAAGTCAGAGTCAACGTAGTTCGGAAAACTACGGGTGAAAGTGGGGAAGGTAGCTCGCCAAGACATCGTTGTCTTGTGCCTACGTATCCTCGTCTGGTACGAGAAATCAGAGCAAACGTAGTTCGGGTTACTACGACCACAGGTTGGTTTAAGTTTTTTACCCGAGTAGGGTTAAATCTTCATTCTAGCAGTTAGGGACGATGCCTGTTTGTGGTAGAACCAAAGCTTAACAACACTCTTTTTGTGAAAATGATTTTCCATTAATCCCGAAGGATAAGAAGGTTTGATATTTTTGTTTTTTTTTGTTTTTTAAGACAAGAATTGAATTGAGTTATGGTTTGAAACTCATGTCGCACTAAAGACTATGACTCGAGAGCGAATGCGTCGCATATCGCCCAAAGGGCATACGCTATACACTCTAGACAGTTGAGAGGAGGCCCCCTAATCATCATTTTTCAAGTACTTAAGGCTCGTAGCGTACGAAACAAATTATCCCTTATTAAGTGTTTTGAATTGTTTAGGAGAAGAGAAGAGAGAGACACGGGCTAAGGGGAAACTGGACCCTAAAGTTGTCATGCACAATGCTCCTAAAGTTGGGATGAAAGGAAAGAACTACCCTAATGTTGTCATGCATAGGATTGAACACCTAATGTCTCTCCGACTCCCATCCTAAACGGAAGGACTAGGAATCCTAGGGGGATCATGGCCAAAAGCCAAGTAAACACTAAATAATTCACTCACAAATGAAATAAGAAAGAAAAGAAGTTGATTGTAATAAGTGAACATGCAATGCAAACTGATTTGACCTGATCAGAAGGGGATCACGGGCTGACCACACTCTGTTGGACTGCTACCTGTTCGCCGGTGATGAGGAGGAGAAAGGGGGGTGTACCTGTAAGACACTCTGATGCCAAAGTAAGAATTTGAGCAGAGTGAGAGCAAAGTACAGAAAGTGGGTAAGAAGTGAATCACCTGACCCTCTTGAGGAAGAGGGTATTTTTAGAGAGACCCCAGCGCTGGGCCAACGGTCACTTGCGTTGGGCTGGATTGCCAGGCCCAACCCAAGTGACTGTTAGGGCTTACGTGGCGTAGTGAAGACCAGGACGTGGTCTTCGCCCTAGTCCAACTGTCCCAAGATCTCCGGAAAGTGGGTTTGACCTATTCTTTCGGAGGTGGGCAGTTGTTGGTGACGTGTCCCTGCGGAGAACGTGCGGCTGGCACGTTGTTCTCCCCACGGAGGGGAGCTCGCGGGACTCCCTGAGAGCATGTTGTTCTCCCCGCGGAGGGGAGCTCGTGGGATTCCCTGGCGGTGTGTGGCCCTCCCCGAGGGGGGGGGGGGAGGGAGCACACGAGAGCGGGGAGGACAAATTGTCATGCCCGTTGGCAGGGGGGATTCTGCCCGTGGAGGCTGTTCTCTCCGGCTAGGGGGAGCGCCGAGGACGCTTAGAAGCGCGTCGTCCTGCTTGACAGGGAGCGTATCCTTCCCGTCCGGTGGGGGTGTGTGCCCGGTCGAGCTACCCCACTTATTGGGCCTTGTGCGTTATTGGGCTGGGCCGCGAGGCTGGGCCCAGGCCAGAACAGGAGCCCCCCAAGTCAAAGATCTGTGGTGAAAGAGCGAGGACTTAAGATCGTTGCTTCGGGAAAAGAGGTAGCGAGGCGGGTGGCTCGCCGATTTTGTGTCCGGCGGGACGCGTGCGTGCGCAAAGGTCTTCCTGTCGCCGGGTGAGCAGGGCAAAGGCATCTGAAGGGATGCGACCGTCAGGTTACCGCCACGTGTCACGCGCTGAGTGGGCGCTAGGGCGGCTACCCTAGGGCACTCAAAGGACTAGTTTCGCTTCGAGTTCTGCGCCGGGTTATAAATATGGGGGTCCCGGAGCATTTTTTACTTTTCACCTTGCTTTCTCACCTGCGAAGTTCTGTGATTCCTACCCGTTGTCGCTACTGCGAAAATCGGCGCCGGCTGAACAGAAGAGTCGCCACCGTGCGTTATTTATCCCACGGGAGGGAAAGGAAATGCTCAGAGTAAACCTCGCACAATACGGGAAAGGTATGGTCATCGCAACCAAAACCTGGGTTTGGGAGTCGGTTACGCAAGGGGAAGGTATTAGCACCCCTCACGTCCGTCGTACTCGACGGGATCCACGCTTGTTTTCGGGTATGGATTGTTATTCTATCTAAACTATAGGTCAAGGGTGAAAAAGAAAATAAAATGAAAAATAAAAATGACTCGGCAAAGTATCGCACTTTATGCCTACGTATTCCCGCCGGGAACGAGAAATCAGAGTCAACGTAGTTCGCCTACCTACGGGAAAGGAGGGAAAGGTTGCTCGCTAGGATATCGCATCCTATGCCTACGTACTTCCACACAACATGGAAGATCAGAGCAAACGTAGTTCGGGCCACGTACGACACAAGTCTGCCTTGGTTGATTTTATTCCTTCTGAAAAAGGTTTTTCTGATTAACAGTCCAAGAGGACAAAAATGACGTTTTGATGAGTTCACATTCTTTTACGGAAGAAGTGTCTTTTATTGCGTTTGAAATCTTTATGTGTTTTTCTGTTTGTTTTGAGAAAGAAAGAGACAGAACTCTAACCTACGGTTGCGAAGGGAAACAAGCTATCCTAATGTTATCATGCATGGGTTGAGACCTAGTGTCTATCATGCTCCTCTCTTGCACAGAGAGAAACAGAGATCCTACGGGATAGGCAGAAACAGAAACAATATCAGATATACACAGCAAAACAGTAAAATGCATGGATGCAACAATACAAGCGAGGCAAGGGAGTCCCACTCAACCTCGAACCTAGAAAACAATAGGCGAAAGTGAACAGGCTTCACTTTCAACCCAACAGGGTAAACAGCAAACAATACAGTTCAGAAAACCAATCAATACATCAACAAATGAAATACAGCAACAGAAACAGCATCAGCAGCTCTGAATCAACAACTGGCTTCAAGCAATCTCCAATCAGCTACAGGCTTCAACAAGCATCAATATCCATCTTCATGGCCTTCAGACAATGGCTTTGATCATCAGTCTTCCATCTGCAATGCCTTTTCTTCAAGCTCAAACCTCCAGGATGAGGGATCAGTCACAAGAGTGAATTGGGTGTTAAGCAATCAGCTGACTACCAAAGGTGGTGAACAGACTGCTTCTAACACAAGAGACATTTTCTCTCAAGAGTTCTATCTCATAGACACTGTCACCAAGCCTTCCAAAGGAAGGGGGTGAGTGTCTTAGAGAGACTCTGAATCACAGAGAAGAATGGATGCAGACAAGGCAATCCATGTTTGAGAAACAAAATTTCTAATCTAGAGCTCTGCCTAGCTCCTAAACCCTAATCTCCTGAGCAACTGCTAGCAAGAAACTCCTCCTCAACTCTCTGCAGTTGATCTTCAGCATTTGACTCTTTAATGGCTTCAGCTCCACAAATCTTCAGCTTCCCCAGGGCCCCAGACAAACCCAATACCCATACAAACAATCAATAAACCCCAGAGGGCACACCACACCAGACAGCAGATATACAGACAGCAATAATAGCAGTAGGGAATTCTGACTTTTTCTAAGGGATCTAATAGCTACCCATAGCCCCTATAGTCCCATAACTAAACTAGTCAAACCCTAAGTCCTAAGGGAAAAAATTGAACTTCCTAAGTTGTCACTTAAAACCCTAGTTTTGTACATGATGTTCAAGCATTTATTAATCACCTAAAACTAGCCTCTAAAAATGGGAACTAAAATATTTCTACAAGCTTAATATCTTATCTAAACAATATGAAAAGAGTGATCAAAAAATATTAAAGCATGTGAGAGAACAAAAATCATAAAAATAATGCATGAAATGTATCTATTTATTATGACATTTATTTAGAAAATATGAAAAAAATATGAAATAAAACTAAAAATGAAAATTTATTTTCCTATAATATTCTAGACATTTTAATGAAAACATGGTAAAAAGAATGAATTAAAAAGCATTTTTTATGAATTATTTATGAATTTATGAAAATTGGTGAAAAATTAAAATGAAATAAGAAAAATAAAAATGAATTAAATGAGCCAGAGGGGGTGCATCCAGTAGGTGCGCTCAGTTCATTATTGGATGGGCCAGACAGGGTAGGGTGCTGTTAGCAAAAGGACTAAGGCCCAGAGTCACTCAGAATAACAACAACGCGCTGGGGGTGAAGGAAGTAATAAAGTCACGTTGAAATATTGGTTTTGGGCTCACACGGGGGTGGGAATAACAATCCAACTCAGGCCCGCCCGTTTCAATTAATGAAACGGTGCGTTTAGGGCCAGGGCAATCTCCCTCCAATTTCAGATTGAATATAGGCCATTGGATCATTCTAAAAGTCAAGAGTCTTACACCAAACGAATGGCCACGATTATTTCTTCTCCAAACGACCTGCAACCTAGGGTTTCAGCTCCACCATGGCAGCCATGCACGAGCAAGGTTCCACCTCTCTGCTCTCCATCTACACGCAACCAATCCACACGATGTGAACATGAAATCTGCTCCAAATCTCTCCCTCTACAAGCTTAGGGTATCATTTCGTCTTGAAACTCACCACAACAACAAACATGATTGGATCAACATTCGGCCTCCATTGAAATGCACTGATATGGACCATCACCAATCCTCCTCAAACCTAGCCTAAATTAAACTACATCTAATGGAGATTAACCTATGCTATCAAGTTGCAATTATAACACATTCATCCAAGAGATTCGAACACAAACAGATTATGGCACCTGTTAACAAACCTCACCAAATCGTTCCAAACTCACCTAAACTAATCTCCTAACCACCTAGATTGCATCTAAACTAACAACATCATGCCAAATTAACTAGATCAAGCAGTTTGAATGAAAACTTACCTAGTAAGAAATCTTGAGAAACAGCTATGGAGGATGTGGATCTGAAGCTTTTAAGTGTTGAATCTTGATCAATCCTTGAGGAACTTAATTCTGTATGCACAAACTTGGAGGTTCCTTGCTTGAATCATGCAATCCACTTGAACTTGTGATTTTGATGATCTTGAGAAAAGCACTCGAAAATGGATGATAACTACCAGAAACTTGCTTCAATTATGATCTATGATGATGATGGAGTGAAATTGAATTGATTATGATGAAAGTTGGTGAAGGTTTTGAGAGAATTGTAATGAAACTCCAATGAAAAAGTGTGAGAAATTATGTGGAATTCTTGGTGCAAATGAGGCCAACCCTTGCCAAATTCTCCTTTCATGAATATATAGACCCCAAATGAACATTCTAGATCCATCTTGCACATTCCCTTGTTTTCAAATTTTGATCCATTTTTGATTATGTTTCTTAAATGATAAGCAACCATGGATAACTTCATTTTTTCCTTCTAAACTCAAAAAAGTGGGTGAACCATTGTTCTTAGAATTGTTTTTCCATTCAAAATCATATATTGGAAGTCTCCATTTGGACTTGTAAATCTCCCAAACCATTTTCCAACTTGAAATTATTCACTTTATAAGCCTTTTTAGTTCATATTTTGACCTATCATGCAACTCCATGCTATGGGCTTCTCCAATAACTTGTGACCTTCTTTCTAGACTTAAAATCCCATTTGGAGCAAGTTTGATGTTGTAAGTTTTTCCATTTGAGGCCTCCTTGTATGAGTTTTGGGCATAGGTTAAAATGACCTGTAATTCACAAATGCCCAAAATACCCTTTGCTTGTCAAGACCATAAGTTGAGTTCTCCACATCATATGAAGGCATGCCATACCATTCTAGAAAGCTAAGACAATGAGGAACAATTCTTATGTTGACCAAGAATTCATTTGAAATCTCCTTGAGGGGTAAAACTAGCTTGGAAGTCAAGTCACTTTCACAGACAAAAGTTCAGACACCCCAGATGACCTGTAACTTGTAAGGACCATAACTTGAGTTCTATAAATCTCCTTGAGGTCTTCCACCACTCAAATTAAAGGTCTTGAGATCCTCTACAAGTTTCATGTTGGCCAAGAAGCCATTTGAAGCTAGCATTTTGACTTATCTTGCTTGGAAATTTGACCTAAACTAGGGGATTTTACAGAGAAACCCTAATTTAGTAACTCCTCTTCTCCTTGATTTCTCTTGAATTCTCCTTGTCATATCTCCATATCCTTCTTCATATGTTCAATATTGATCCCCACATCTCTCCAATAACCTTGAATGCCCTTTTAAGTCAGTCAATTGACCTAGGGTTGACCTAGGGTTGACCCAGATGAAACCCTAGTTGACTGTCTTCAACTATAGCTCTTGTGCTTTCATCAATGACTTGTTTTCTTCTCCAAATGACTTTATAAGTCTCTCAAGATGTCTAGATACTCTCCATGCCTTCAATCCACAGCTCATAACCCTCTTGTTGATCCTCAGATACCCTCAGCTAGGAGATAGACTCAAGGCTTGATCTGCTGAACTCTTTGCTTTCAAATTCTTTCCTGATGACTTGAATGAGATTGAATTGGGATAATAACCTCTTGCTAGGCCTCTAGAGATGAAAATAATGATTGGTCCCCTGGTGAATGACTTGCTATGCTTATGCTATGCAGATGGTTAGTCTATGTACATAACTCTACATGCAAATGCTAATGATGATGAAACATAAATCCAAGGAATAAGGTTGAGCAAATTTTAGGGTGCAACAGCTGCCCCTATTCAAGCGACTTGGACCCGATTGGGTGAAGAGCCCGGAGCCTTCAGACATTCGCGGTACGAGGCGGTTGAATACTAGTGAAACCAGAAATTTGCCAACCGCAGAAATAAACTGCGCTCCTGCTTGAGGAATGACATTCGTCAGCTGAATCTGACTGTTAGAGTAACCCACTGATCTCGCACGACCGTGCTGGGGATTGTCTTCATCGTTCTGAAGAGGATTCTGTCATAACAGATTGCTTGCTTGTCCACGTTAGGACTCTGTCTGTCATCAACACGAAGAAATCTCAACTGAACTTGTCCACGTTAGGACTCCACTTACTGTCAACCCAGGAAAATCTCGGCAACTCCGCTGGGGATAATTCACCTGCATTTCCGTAAACTGAATCGTCCACGTCAGGAATAACACTCTTCCACGTTAGGAGTAACACCAGTCCACGTTAGGAATCACATCGTCCACGTTAGGAGCAACGCTTTTATCTTTCCACGTTATGAAGCAATCTTCTTTCCACGTAAAGAGAACTACATCAATCTGTCCACGTAAGGACTCCAATACCATTTGACGTGTCCGCGTCAGGACTCCGATCTTTCCACGTAAGGAATTCCACTTTGGTGCTGAACCTGTCCACGTCAGGATTCAATTTCTCGAATCTGTCCACGTCAGGACTCAACTTTCCACGTTAGGAATGCACTTGTCTCCCCGTAAGGAATCCATCTCGATATGTCCGCGTAAGGACTCAATCTTTCCACGTTAGGAATACCAACTTCTTTCTGATTTGTCCGCGTCAGGACTCAATTTTCCACGTAAGGAACGCCATCTTAATTTGTCCACGTAAGGACTCTCTTTTTCCCACGTTAGGAATACTGTTATTTCCACGTAAGGAAACTATCTTCTGATATGTCCGCGTATGGACTCCATCTTTTCCGCGTTAGGAATCTCCGTCTTTCCACGTTTGGAATCACTTCTGTTGATATGTCCGCGTAAGGACTGCATCTTTCCATGTTAGGAATAATAATCTCTTTGATCTGTCCGCGTTAGGACACTGATCTCGTCTTGATTTATCCACGTTAGGACTCCAATCTTCGACTCACTGAGGAAATAAGACTTGTCCACGTAAGGACTCACACGTCTTCGACTTGCCGGGGAATATCCGCGTTAGGACTTACACTTTGCCAACAACACGAAGAAAGATAAATTTGTCCGCGTCAGGACTCTTGTATCTTGTCATCACAAAGAACTACAAACTTGTCCACGTCAGGACGCACATTTCACCATTACAAATAAAGATATCTGCCGAAAACAAAATGATCCACGTCAGGATACCAACACGAAGAGTAACCAATCTTTTGTCAACATCATGACCTCCCTTTCTCCAAATTTCAAAAGACCGAATCTATCCACGTCAGGATTAACACACCTTACCAATCCGGTAAAACAAACCTGTCCACGTTAGGACGCCCACTTCTGAAGAAACCCCGTCATTCTAGGAGTAAATGGTCCACGTCAGGACTTAATTCTTCAATGATCCTTTCCCACAAACTGCTCAGCACTGACGTGACAGCGACTTCGAGACGAACTCTACTGGGGATGTCTGAAAACCAACTATCGGACACCTGCTCTGATAACCGGCGGTGGCCTCTGAAATTCTGATTCATGCGACCCGTTGATGACAAACAAACTCTGCTTGGGGATTAAGGAGATTCTTATCCTGGCCACTCTGGCTGGGGAAGATAAGATGCATTTGCATAAATGACTTTGCTGGAGACAAAGAGAATTTTATCATGATAACTCTGTGGGGAATACCGCCGAAACTGACATTATTATTGAATATCTCCTGCCGAGATCTTGACTGTTTGGTGATTTATTTGAGCAAGAGCTCTCTCCACCTGAACTACTGGAGTACAGAAACTACTTCAGCAAAATAAATGCTGGAAGGGTAACGCCGACTCGCCGGGTATAGCCTGATGCTACAAAGTTATTCCAGCAAAATAAATGCTGGTAGGATGAAGTCGACCCTGCTGGGAATTTGGGAACTCAAACCACCCGTCTTGTTGAAGTAACCCTCTGCTGGGGAATATAACTCTGCTGGGGAATAGCAGATGCGCCTGATATGATTGAGCCCCTGCTGGAGAGTGAACTAATATCACACGGTATCTCTGACAAAATAAATGACAGGACCCACCATCAACTCTGCTTTGGAGAGTCTTGACCTTCGAATTCCACTGGAAGGAAAGAACACTCGCTGAAAAGAGAACTCCGCTGGGGATGGCTGGATTCTCTCGGGGAAAATTTACTGACTCCGCCGGGGGAGAATGCAGGACCCTGCGGGGGGAGATGAACCTGTCTGAATACAGCCTTACGATCCCGGAATCACCAAACTCTGCTGAGGACGAGTAACTTCTCTGGAGCACGTCCTTTGGATAAGCTACGGCTAGCTGGAGAATTCTATCCTTCTTCAGGAAGAACATGCATGACCTGCGTGGGGATCAAGCCCTTCACTATTGCAATCTTTTGATCACCTTCCTCGTACGGTTATGAAACCTGCAACAACACAAACAAGACACGACAAGCCTATGCAATCCACATCGATTCAGGTTAGTGACTGTTACACTCAGTTAATTCAAAGCTTTAACGATTGCTGGCAAGGGCCAGTGATGTTATACTCATGCTAGCTTCATCAAACTTAGGCGTTTTATCGTGCGCAAAACAGTAAAGAACAGGCATCAAGTACTGAATAACACATTTTCATTGATTGGGCCCCTGAATGGGCGGAGTTTTTGTACACGGGATGTAACTCCTGAAAAGAGGAAGCTACGCAAAGCAAATATACAAGTATGCAAGTATTCACAAGAAGCATAAATATTGACAAATTAAATTTTGTACACATGTCGGCAACTGGATGCAGATGAACATCACGAACTGATCCTCCCATGACTCGTCCGACTCTAATGCTTTCCCGGTATCCGTCTTCTGAAGAGGTTCTATCCGATAACTAATTCCTCAAATATATTCTCCCGCACTGATGCTCATTGAATACCAAATTCGGACCGCAGTCATTTGCTTTTCTCATCCCTAACTTTTGCGTGAACCGCCCTTTACGGGTTTTCAGTTCACCGGGATACCCCTTTTTGCCGAAGCCGCCCAGTGTAGGTTTTCAACTTCGCGGGTGTACATTTTTTCAATTTTATCCCTAACTTTTGCCCGAACCTTTCATTCTGTTTTTGGTTCGCCAGGATGCCCCATTTTTGCCTGGACTCTCTTTTTTCTGTCCAGCGGGTCTATTTTAAGCAAAGTATTTTTTAACTGCGTCCGAATTCACAGGTGATGCAAAGTCTTCCCCGTCCATGGTGGACAACAATAAAGCTCCTCCTGAAAAGACCTTCTTGACAACGTATGGCCCTTCGTAGTTGGGGGTCCACTTGCCCCTGTGATCTGCTTGCGGCGGGAGAATCCTTTTCAGCACAAGGTCGCCCGTCTGAAAGCTTCGCGGAAGTATTTTCTTGTCGTACGCTTTCTTCATTCGTCTTTGATACAAACGACCGTATGCCAGAGAAGCTAGCCTCTTCTCATCCATCAAACTCAGTTGGTTCAATCTGTTCGTTACCCATTCTGCCTCGTCCAGCTGAACGTCTCGCAATACCCTCAGAGAAGGGATCTCCACCTCCAATGGTAACACCGCTTCCATTCCGTATACCAACGAGAACGGAGTTGCCCCGGTTGATGTGCGTACCGTCGTACGATAACCGTGCAAAGCGAAAGGCAGCATTTCATGCCAATCTTTATACGTCACCACCATTTTCTGGACGATCTTCTTGATATTCTTATTGGCCGCTTCGACAGCGCCATTCATCTTGGGTCGGTAAGGGGAGGAGTTGTGATGTTCGATCTTGAAATTCTGACAGAGCTCCTTCATCATTTTGTTGTTCAGATTAGAACCATTATCCGTGATTATCCGCTCGGGAATTCCATATCGGCAAATGATATCTCTCTTGATGAATCTAGCCACCACTTGCTTCGTTACATTTGCGTAAGACGCTGCTTCCACCCACTTGGTGAAATAATCGATTGCTACGAGGATGAACCGATGCCCGTTAGAAGCCGTCGGCTCAATCTTTCCAATCATATCGATTCCCCACATCGAGAATGGCCATGGAGATGACATCACATTCAAAGGACTCGGAGGCACATGTATTTTGTCAGCATAAATTTGGCACTTGTGGCACTTTCTTGCAAACTTGAAACAATCAGCTTCCATCGTCAGCCAAAAGTAACCTGCCCGCAGCAGTTTTCTCGTCATAGCATGCCCACCAGCATGCGTGCCAAATGCACCTTCGTGAATTTCCTCCATGAGAAGTTTTGCCTCCTTCTCGTCTACACAACGCAACAACACCAAATCGTGGTTTCTTCTGTACAAGACGCCATCCGGGTTCAAGTAGAAATTACCCGCTAATCTCCTGAGAGTTTTCTGATCTTGACTGGATGCCCCAGCCGGATACTCTTTGTTCTTCAGGAAAGTAAGGATATCAAAATACCACGGTTTGCCATCAGACGCTTCATCAATAGCAAATACATAAGCTGGCCTGTCCAACCGAGAGATAGTGATCTGGGGAGCTTCGTTCCAGAAATTGACCTTGTACATGGAAGACAAAGTGGCAAGGGCGTCAGCCATTTGATTTTCTGCCCGTGGCACGTGATGCAATTCAACTTTGTCGAAGAAAGGCAACAATCTCCTTGCATAATTCATATAATGTATCAAATTAGGCTGCCGTGTCTCCCATTCCCCTTTGATCTGATTCACTACCAGAGCTGAGTCTCCGTATACGTCTAAATGTTTGATTCGCAAATCAATGGCTTCTTCAAGCCCCATTATACAAGCTTCGTATTCGGCCTCATTGTTGGTAACGGCAAAGGTCAATCGGGCAGTAAACGGGATGTGCGACCCGTGCGGCGTAGTGATAATTGCCCCTATTCCGCTACCGTAAGCATTCACAGCTCCATCAAATATCATCTGCCATTTGGACCCCGGCTCTGGTCCTTCGTCTGGTAACGGCTCTTCACAATCCTTCATCTTGAGATACATGATATCCTCGTCAGGAAAGTCAAATCTCATTGATTGATACTCTTCAATAGGCTGCTCCGCCAGATACTCGGACAACACACTCCCCTTTATTGCCTTTTGCGAGACGTATTGAATATCGTATTCGGTCAAGATCATCTGCCACCTGGCAATCCTACCTGACAACGCCTGCTTTTCAAATATATATTTGATTGGATCCATCTTCGAGATGAGCATGGTTGTATGATTCAGCATGTACTGCCTCAGACGCTTGGCGGCCCAGGCTAGCGCGCAACAAGTTTTCTCCAGCATTGAGTATCGAGATTCACAGTCCGTAAATTTCTTACTCAAATAGTAGATTGCATGCTCTTTTCTCCCCGTCTCGTCGTGCTGACCGAGAACACAACCCATGCTTCCCTCAAGAACCGTCAAATACATTATCAAGGGTCTCCCTGCCACTGGGGGTATCAAAATAGGAGGCTCCTGCAGATACTTCTTTATTTTGTCGAACGCCTTTTGACAATTATCGTTCCACGTTACAGCTTGATCTTTCTTTAGCAACTTGAATAATGGTTCGCACGTAGCAGTCAGGTGAGATATGAACCGAGCAATGTAGTTCAACCTCCCTAAAAACCCGCGCACCTCTTTCTCTGTTTTAGGCGTCGGCATTTCTTGAATCGCTTTTATTTTAGCAGGATCGACCTCTATTCCTCTTTCGCTTACTATGAACCCCAGGAGCTTACCCGATCTCACCCCGAAGGTGCATTTGTTAGGGTTCAGCCTCAGCCTGAACTTCCTAAGCCTTTTAAACAACTTCAACAGATTCACCAGATGCTCTTCCTCCGTCTGGGATTTAGCAATCATATCGTCAACATAAACTTCAATCTCTTTATGCATCATGTCATGAAAGAGAGTTGTCATCGCACGCTGATATGTTGCCCCAGCATTTTTCAAACCAAAGGGCATCACTTTATAGCAAAATGTTCCCCAAGGCGTTATGAAAGTAGTCTTCTCCATATCCTCTGGCGCCATTTTAATTTGATTATAGCCTGAAAAGCCATCCATGAAGGAGAATACAGAGTATTGAGCAGTATTATCAACTAACACGTCAATATGAGGAAGTGGAAAATCGTCTTTTGGGCTTGCTTTATTTAAATCTCTATAATCCACGCACATTCGAACCTTGCCATCTTTCTTTGGCACTGGTACGATGTTAGCAACCCATGAGGGATACTTCGTCACAGCCAGGAACCCAGCGTCCCACTGTTTCTGAACCTCCTCTTTGATCTTCATTGCCATATCTGGTCGAGTTCTGCGAAGCTTTTGTTTGACAGGCGGGCAGTCTTCTTTCAGTGGCAGGCGATGCACAACCATATCTGTATCGAGCCCTGGCATATCTTGATACGACCAAGCGAATACATCATTATACTCTCGGAGCATTTCAACCAGTTTTCGCTTGATATCACTCTGCAGTGCGGCTCCGATACGAATATTTTTCTCAACCCCTTCCGACCCCAAGTTGATAATCTCGATAACCTCGTCGTGAGGCAGAATGGCTCTTTCCTCTTGCTTCACCAACCAAGACAGTTCTTCCGGAACGTCGCTATCTTCAACAACCTCTTCTTCGGTCTGGAATACCGGGTGCTCGAAGTTGGGACGAGTCATAGGTGGTTCAAGGATGTCATCTGAAAATGTTATCCTGCAAAAGAAAGGGTTAAGTGCTTCAAAATGCGTATAAAGCGGATAACCACGTTGCCATTTTATTGAAAAATACAAAACAAGAAAGACAGGGATTACGGTATTTACACATGAAAAAACGCCATTTATTTAATGATTAACGAAACAATGTTTATAACAACACAGCCCTAAGCAAATCCTGATGCCCCGGGCAAGACATCAGATTATTCAACAATTAATAAAGCAAAGCATTACTGTTTAAAAGTCACAGGAACAAGCTCCTGAATGGACCAGTTGCACAGTCCTTGTCCTGGCGTGCTTGGCTGAATCCAGGCATCCATATCACAGTCGCTGTCCCCTTCATCGGATTCTGAAGCAGCATTGACAGATTCATGGCATACTCCACTGGCAGAGATGGTGATTGACTTTCTGAAATGAGGGGCCCCCACAGAAGGAGTTGATGACGATGGTCGGTACCCCAGTCCGAACCGGTCCATTTTCACAGGAATGTCCAATACTTTGCCCCAGCCTTTGGCTTCTCCTGCCTTCACTAGCGCTTGAGCCTCTTTATACGAAGAAACAGCTATCTCTGGCACTTTGCTTGGCCCGGGACTCTTGTCCTTTATGCGCAAACCTTCGAATGCCTGGCATGGCGTTTCGTGGATCTCCCCGTCGACTTCCACATATTTAAACGAAGATAGATGACTGACCAGGATGTCTTCTTCTCCGCACACGGTGACTACACTGTCTCCGACCATATACTTTAACTTCTGATGCAGGGTTGACGTGACTGCCCCTGCCCCGTGAATCCAAGGTCTTCCCAGCAAGCAGCTGTACGCAGGCTGTATATCCATGATATAAAACTCCGTTGCAAACACTTCCGGCCCCACTTGCAGAGGCAATGTGATCGATCCGAAGACTGTTCTCCGCGTGCCGTCAAACGCTCTGACCACCAAATCACTTGGTGTGCACAAAATTCCTCGAACATCCAGCTTCATCATAGCCTTCTTAGGCAGCACATTCAAAGACGACCCGGTGTCAACCAATACGTGCGACATTGTCGACCCTCTGCACTCAACAGATACATGTAATGCCATGTTATGATCCCTTCCTTTCGGAGTCAAGTCGAAATCAGTAAAGCCCAGACTGTGGCCTGCATTCACATGTGCTAATACTCCTTCTAGCTGGTTCACGGAGACATCCTGGGGTACAAAAGAAGTGTCCAGGACTTTCAGCAAAGCGTTTCGGTGAGCCTCCGAACATAACAGCAATGACAGAATAGATATTTTGGATGGCGTTTGCTGCAGATGCTCCACGATTTTATAGTCGCTCTTCCGAATTAAGCGCATGAATTCTTCGACATCCTTAGATGCTGCTTCTTTTTCATTTGCTTGAACCGGAACATTTTCCACCGCTTTCCCTTTTCCTTTCGCTAGCCTTTCGGCTTCTACTTCAGGAGATATAAAGATCCTGCCGCTTCTCGTCATGCCTCCTGAGCCCACAACATTATCCACAACCTCCGCTGACTGCTTGTTGACATCGATTTTAATCCCGTCACAATACACCTCTAGCCCATATGACCATGGGACCGCTTTCGTGCTCTCATACGGGATTGGCCCGGCTTTAGTTATAGTAATCGGTGGCCGCTGAGCTGGTGCTGAAATAGTGATCGTCTTCCTAGGAATTGTCACTGTGGCAACATCACTCCGATTATCCACTACTGCCCCTGCCGGCTCATCAGTTGCTGTTCTATCAAATTGCAATACACCTTCATCAATTAAGGCCTGGATGCCTTTCTTCAAATCCTCACACCCCCCAGACAGGGCCCAACAATCTAAGCAGTACTCATTACAACCCGGGTAAACACCTCCTTGCAACAGTCGGCTTTTTATTTCGCTCAGCGGCGTCTTTAAATCCTCAACATTCATAATCAGATTCAGACCTTCCTCAGTCAGCACGGCATTCGCCCCATGATTAGGCATGGGTTTCTGGACTATATTCGCACCGGTCGTTCCGAAGTTGATAGACTTGTTGTCCAAGAGATCCTGCACAACGTGCTTAAAAGCATGACAACCTTCAATATCATGGCCCGGGGCCCCAGAATGAAACTCGCAGCGCCTATTTGCATCATAGCCGAACGGGGGAGTTCCCGTTATCGGTGCCAAGGTTCTTTTCTCCACCAGATTCAATCCCAACAAGGTCTGCAATAAATCAGCATAGTTAGAGGGAGGTTTCTCGAACACCCTTCTCGACTTACCACCCTGGAATTTTCTCTGAGCTTGCTGTGCCCCCTGCTGAGGCTGCTGCTGCTGTGGCATTGGTTGCTGCTGAACCTGTTGTTGTTGCTGGATTGGTTGCTGTTGATAAGGAATAGTGACACTCGACACTTGCTGCTGCTGACGATATTGATTTCTTCCCCTGCCTCGGCCTCGGCCTCGGCCTCCAAATACAGCACTAGCTTCGCCCTGACGGCGCCCCCCGTAAGCTTTCCTATTACTGCCAGATGCAGTTGATTCATCGACTTGGAACTTTCCTTGCTTAATGTTCCGCTCAATCTTTTCACCCATCAAAATCAGATCTGAAAAACTAGCCAGAGACGTATGAAACAGCATATCATGAAACAGCCCGGTGAATGTGCCAACAAACATGTCGTTCATTTCTTTATCTTCCACAGGAGGACGGACCCTGGCAGCCATATCGCGCCACCTTTGCGCGTATTCTTTAAAACTCTCCCCCTTCTTCTGCGAAAGCCCGGCCAACTGGACCCGATTGGGCGCCAGATCACTGTTATATTTGTAATGGGCTACGAACGCCTCCGCTAATTGCTTCCAAGTCTTAATATCAGTGGGCTCCAACCCCATGTACCACTCTAAGGAAGGACCCGACAGGCTATCCTGAAAGAAATGCATGAGCATTCTTTCGTCAGTGGAGTATGCAGACATTTTTCTGTAATAAGCTCGTACATGAACCTTCGGACATGTATCTCCTTTGTACTTATCGAACGCAGGCGCTTTGAATTTAATGGGCACCCTCAAGCCAGGTACCAAGCCCATAGTTGCCATGTCCAGACCCACAGCACTCTGGTTTAGGACTCCTTTCATTTGCTCTTCCAGCATTCTAATCTTTTGAGAATCATCCATCGGCCCTTCAAAACCCCCTCCAGAGAAGGCGTCTTCCTGTTGATCCTCTTGCCACATACCGTTTCCAGCCCCGTATCCATCATATGCATTATTACGTCCAGCTCTGACCTGATTCATCCCTGGAACTCGGCCTCTGTTGCCATACCCTTGAACACCTCCAGCAGGACCACCAGCCATAAAACCAGCACCGTTTCCGTTTCCAAAACCTCCGTAGCCCTGATTGACCATACCATAACCATCTTGCCCAAAGCCTTGAGCATTAAAGCCATACTTGCCGGTATTGTCGAATCCCTGATCGTTGAATCCGAACCCAGCGTTGACAAAGCCATTGCCTCCGAGATTATCTCCCACATTGACATCACCCAGCCCAGCGTTGTGGACAGCAGTTTCATTCCCAACTCCGACGTTACCATTCACAGCAGCGGTAGCGTTGTTGACGTTAGCAGCATTCACATTGACGACAGGCGGAGCCACTGGCGTGGGAGTGCCGTCTCCATGAGCAGTATCAACCCGGACAGACTGATGATCTTCGTTACCATGACCAGCGTTGCGAGCCAACAGAGGCTGGACCATGGCCTGCAAATTCTCTTGCCCTTTTGCTATAGCCTCCATGGTCTGCATGAAGAGGGCGAGCTTTTCGCGTACATCCTGCATCTCGTTCTGAATCTGGTCCATGACTTTCCGACAGTTGGATCATGTAGAATAGCGGTGCGGATGTTGATCTGGAATCCTGTTAAATACCTGAATCAAAGCAGGAGATAAGACACCATTCAAAGATTACCTGTTATGCAAGATGAATATGAATGCAATGCAATGTGTCTGTGCATTAGGGAAGTTCATTCCCCCAGTTCTAGTGCGAGGGTGCCGGTGCAGTGACAGTGTTGACAATAAGAATACCGGAGCTGAATCATAGAAAGCCTCGTATATAACAGAGAGAATCAATAAGCCCAGGATACAATATCACTGAGAGTACAAAGATGGCATGACCTCAACCAACAATCCTGGTGATGGTCAGCACTATGCAAATGAAGCCTACAAATAATGGAATAATCAGATCCTCCCAAAAGTCTGGTACTCCTCTATCAACTTCTTGGTCTCCGGATGGCTTGGTCGATCGAGCAGCCCTTCAACAAGCTGGTTTCTCTTCTTAAGGACACGGCGTACATCTTCAGCAGTTTCTTCCCATGTTGCTTCTCCGAAGCAATCTTCTAACTTTCGCTTCTGGGACACTGCTTCATCTCTGGATTTGATTGCCTTGTTCAGTGCATGCTGGACACTATACCGGTTCATCACTTCCTCTTCACACTTCTTGATGCTAGACTTCAACCTCTCTTCGAGGTCGGAAATTTGCTGCTTTAGCTTATCTTCCCTCTTCTTGTTGTTGGTGAGTGTAGCATTCCAAGTCTTATTGCAAGAAGATATCTCTCGGTGTGCTGCGTCAAGCGCTTTCTTTTTGGCTTCCAGCATGTCATGGGAGCTTCTGAACTCTTGCCCCAGACGTTCGCGCTTCTTCTTTTCCTCGGTCAACTCAGCTCCTAACCTGTTTACCAGCTCAATCTGTTGTTGGAAAGCATACACGGCCTTGTTTTTCTCACTGCGTACCTGGGCTAACTCTTGCTCTAACCCTCCGTTAATCTTCGTCAAGGCTTCTTTCTCCCTCACAACCTGTTCATATGCTTCCCTAGAAACAGTGGTCGGTTCTTCTACCGGAATAGGATCAAGAATTGGTGCATCTGGAAACGGCATCTTCAACTGACTAGCCCTCTCTTGAATCCAAGCTCTATAAGGTGCATAGGCCTGACAGTCATTCTTTCCCAACAACGGCTTCCCTTTGCGGTTACTACTCGTCCAAGCATGTCGCAACTTGGCTAATAACTCCCCCTTTACGTCACCGGTGAAGTACAGAGATTCCTGTACTTCTTCCTCTTGAGGTGGATTCTTCAGCGCATATCCGAACTGGCGAATGAATAGAGAAGGGTTGTAATTGATACACCCTTTTCTTCCTATCAATGGCACATTAGGGTACCCAGCACAGCTAAAGATGAGCTCAGATCCCAACAGGTCTCTATCAAACCACTCCATATCTTCCGACGATAGCCTCATCAGACGCTCTGGCCAACCAACTGGAACTGTAGTCTCTGCAGTAGATCCTCTCTTAGGAAGGTGACTCTCAAACCACATACTCAACAAGGGTACACACAGATGAACATTCTTCCCTCTTCCCTTCTCATTCTTGTAATGCAGTGAATGGTAGAGATCTCCGAGTAAGGTAGGTACAGGATTACCAGCGGCAAACAAGTAGAAAGCATCGAAGTCCACAAAATCCGGTATATTGGGGAATAGTACTATGCCATAAATGCACAAGGCCAACACAGCATTGAAAGCAACCCAGCACCCATTCTTGGCGTACTCTTGGGCTTTACCAACTAAGAACTGAAATGAGAAGCCTGGAACTCCACGGGAAACAGTAGTCACAAGTTCAGAAGCATCAACATGCAAGGCTTTTGCCAATTCCTCCGGCTTGGGTTTGGCATCATAATGAATGAATGGAACCTGGTTCTGCACGGGCAGCTCAACATACTCAGCGTATTCCTCCAGGGTTGGTCCCATAATAAAGTCAGAGAACGTAAAGCACCTCAAAGCAGGGTCATAGAATTGCATCAGAGCATACAACCCATCCAACTCTACCTCTGTAGGTTTGCACACCAATCTCAGTAATCTACCATAACTCATCCGGAAACTCCTACGAACACCCTCATCAGCAAGAGAGATCAATCCCAGTAAAGGAACAATATCAGGCGTAGGCAATTTGTAAGCAACCGTTCTCCGTAGGCTAGTCATGATCAAACACTCAGAAGTCTGGGCACTAGAACTAGGGAAATGCAAATGCACCTGCAGCACAGACACACGTTAGTGAAATGCAAATGATAATGGATATGCAAGGATGCAATGCAAGTAACATTCAACAGGGACCAAAGCTGCAGCTGAATAGCCTAAACCCAATCAAGAAAGGTCTCAGATAGACCATCCAGAAGTCATCAACCCTGGTCTCAGATAGACCTAAAATAGAACTCCAACACTGGTCTCTGACAGACCTCAAACCATAACTCACTGGTCTCTGATAGACCTCAAATCCCATCCATAATTGGTCTCTGACAGACCTCAAAACACCTCTCAAATGGTCTCTGACAGACCTCAGAATAAATCTCCAAATGGTCTCTGACAGACCTCAGAATACATCTCCACATGGTCTCTGGCAGACCTCATAACTCTCCATAAATAACCAGGATCTCTGATCAAGAAATAACCGGTAGTCTGGAGGTCTAGTTACCTGCATAACCCTGAATCCCCTCACAGGTGGGCGGCCCTATAACTGGCACAAGGTACGGCATCCTATGCGGTCGTCGGCGTCACAGACTTTCAGGGTTGATGATACGATTCCCAGAAGGAGTGGCATCATCAATTCCTGAAGAGGCCTCACTCAGCCAACTTCCAAATGATCGGTCCCCAGAGTCGACAATCCAACTAACCAGCAACCCACGCCAACCAAAGGAAGGGGCAGGAGGCCAACCAGAGGAACCTCGTCTGAGTGTAGATTTCATGGGACACCAAAGCAAGCAAAGCAAGCGGGCGCCCACTAATTTCTACTCTAATTCTAGGTGCACTCAAGCCCAGGTCCGGCTTATCTCTCAATATCAGAACACCCGTCACACCCCAATACAGCAATAATAAACAATAGATATAAAGCTGAAAAATACAGGGTTAGAAATATACAATAACTCCATACAAAATCCTCGACGGGAAAACAAGCGTTAGGATTGACTCTCTCAAGGGACGTTGGATCCCAAATGCGTAAGAACCATCGCAGTCCTTAGCAGCCAGGGGACGTTGGATCCCCAGCAGAGTCGCCAGCTGTCGCTACTGCGAAAATCGGCGCCGGCTGAACAGAAGAGTCGCCACCGTGCGTTATTTATCCCACGGGAGGGAAAGGAAACGCTCAGAGTAAACCTCGCACAATACGGGAAAGGTATGGTCATCGCAACCAAAACCTGGGTTCGGGAGTCGGTTACGCAAGGGGAAGGTATTAGCACCCCTCACGTCCGTCGTACTCGACGGGATCCACGCTTGTTTTCGGGTATGGATTGTTATTCTATCTAAACTATAGGTCAAGGGTGAAAAAGAAAATAAAATGAAAAATAAAAATGACTCGGCAAAGTATCGCACTTTATGCCTACGTATTCCCGCCGGGAACGAGAAATCAGAGTCAACGTAGTTCGCCTACCTACGGGAAAGGAGGGAAAGGTTGCTCGCTAGGATATCGCATCCTATGCCTACGTACTTCCACACAACATGGAAGATCAGAGCAAACGTAGTTCGGGCCACGTACGACACAAGTCTGCCTTGGTTGATTTTATTCCTTCTGAAAAAGGTTTTTCTGATTAACAGTCCAAGAGGACAAAAATGACGTTTTGATGAGTTCACATTCTTTTACGGAAGAAGTGTCTTTTATTGCGTTTGAAATCTTTATGTGTTTTTCTGTTTGTTTTGAGAAAGAAAGAGACAGAACTCTAACCTACGGTTGCGAAGGGAAACAAGCTATCCTAATGTTATCATGCATGGGTTGAGACCTAGTGTCTATCATGCTCCTCTCTTGCACAGAGAGAAACAGAGATCCTACGGGATAGGCAGAAACAGAAACAATATCAGATATACACAGCAAAACAGTAAAATGCATGGATGCAACAATACAAGCGAGGCAAGGGAGTCCCACTCAACCTCGAACCTAGAAAACAATAGGCGAAAGTGAACAGGCTTCACTTTCAACCCAACAGGGTAAACAGCAAACAATACAGTTCAGAAAACCAATCAATACATCAACAAATGAAATACAGCAACAGAAACAGCATCAGCAGCTCTGAATCAACAACTGGCTTCAAGCAATCTCCAATCAGCTACAGGCTTCAACAAGCATCAATATCCATCTTCATGGCCTTCAGACAATGGCTTTGATCATCAGTCTTCCATCTGCAATGCCTTTTCTTCAAGCTCAAACCTCCAGGATGAGGGATCAGTCACAAGAGTGAATTGGGTGTTAAGCAATCAGCTGACTACCAAAGGTGGTGAACAGACTGCTTCTAACACAAGAGACATTTTCTCTCAAGAGTTCTATCTCATAGACACTGTCACCAAGCCTTCCAAAGGAAGGGGGTGAGTGTCTTAGAGAGACTCTGAATCACAGAGAAGAATGGATGCAGACAAGGCAATCCATGTTTGAGAAACAAAATTTCTAATCTAGAGCTCTGCCTAGCTCCTAAACCCTAATCTCCTGAGCAACTGCTAGCAAGAAACTCCTCCTCAACTCTCTGCAGTTGATCTTCAGCATTTGACTCTTTAATGGCTTCAGCTCCACAAATCTTCAGCTTCCCCAGGGCCCCAGACAAACCCAATACCCATACAAACAATCAATAAACCCCAGAGGGCACACCACACCAGACAGCAGATATACAGACAGCAATAATAGCAGTAGGGAATTCTGACTTTTTCTAAGGGATCTAATAGCTACCCATAGCCCCTATAGTCCCATAACTAAACTAGTCAAACCCTAAGTCCTAAGGGAAAAAATTGAACTTCCTAAGTTGTCACTTAAAACCCTAGTTTTGTACATGATGTTCAAGCATTTATTAATCACCTAAAACTAGCCTCTAAAAATGGGAACTAAAATATTTCTACAAGCTTAATATCTTATCTAAACAATATGAAAAGAGTGATCAAAAAATATTAAAGCATGTGAGAGAACAAAAATCATAAAAATAATGCATGAAATGTATCTATTTATTATGACATTTATTTAGAAAATATGAAAAAAATATGAAATAAAACTAAAAATGAAAATTTATTTTCCTATAATATTCTAGACATTTTAATGAAAACATGGTAAAAAGAATGAATTAAAAAGCATTTTTTATGAATTATTTATGAATTTATGAAAATTGGTGAAAAATTAAAATGAAATAAGAAAAATAAAAATGAATTAAATGAGCCAGAGGGGGTGCATCCAGTAGGTGCGCTCAGTTCATTATTGGATGGGCCAGACAGGGTAGGGTGCTGTTAGCAAAAGGACTAAGGCCCAGAGTCACTCAGAATAACAACAACGCGCTGGGGGTGAAGGAAGTAATAAAGTCACGTTGAAATATTGGTTTTGGGCTCACACGGGGGTGGGAATAACAATCCAACTCAGGCCCGCCCGTTTCAATTAATGAAACGGTGCGTTTAGGGCCAGGGCAATCTCCCTCCAATTTCAGATTGAATATAGGCCATTGGATCATTCTAAAAGTCAAGAGTCTTACACCAAACGAATGGCCACGATTATTTCTTCTCCAAACGACCTGCAACCTAGGGTTTCAGCTCCACCATGGCAGCCATGCACGAGCAAGGTTCCACCTCTCTGCTCTCCATCTACACGCAACCAATCCACACGATGTGAACATGAAATCTGCTCCAAATCTCTCCCTCTACAAGCTTAGGGTATCAATTCGTCTTGAAACTCACCACAACAACAAACATGATTGGATCAACATTCGGCCTCCATTGAAATGCACTGATATGGACCATCACCAATCCTCCTCAAACCTAGCCTAAATTAAACTACATCTAATGGAGATTAACCTATGCTATCAAGTTGCAATTATAACACATTCATCCAAGAGATTCGAACACAAACAGATTATGGCACCTGTTAACAAACCTCACCAAATCGTTCCAAACTCACCTAAACTAATCTCCTAACCACCTAGATTGCATCTAAACTAACAACATCATGCCAAATTAACTAGATCAAGCAGTTTGAATGAAAACTTACCTAGTAAGAAATCTTGAGAAACAGCTATGGAGGATGTGGATCTGAAGCTTTTAAGTGTTGAATCTTGATCAATCCTTGAGGAACTTAATTCTGTATGCACAAACTTGGAGGTTCCTTGCTTGAATCATGCAATCCACTTGAACTTGTGATTTTGATGATCTTGAGAAAAGCACTCGAAAATGGATGATAACTACCAGAAACTTGCTTCAATTATGATCTATGATGATGATGGAGTGAAATTGAATTGATTATGATGAAAGTTGGTGAAGGTTTTGAGAGAATTGTAATGAAACTCCAATGAAAAAGTGTGAGAAATTATGTGGAATTCTTGGTGCAAATGAGGCCAACCCTTGCCAAATTCTCCTTTCATGAATATATAGACCCCAAATGAACATTCTAGATCCATCTTGCACATTCCCTTGTTTTCAAATTTTGATCCATTTTTGATTATGTTTCTTAAATGATAAGCAACCATGGATAACTTCATTTTTTCCTTCTAAACTCAAAAAAGTGGGTGAACCATTGTTCTTAGAATTGTTTTTCCATTCAAAATCATATATTGGAAGTCTCCATTTGGACTTGTAAATCTCCCAAACCATTTTCCAACTTGAAATTATTCACTTTATAAGCCTTTTTAGTTCATATTTTGACCTATCATGCAACTCCATGCTATGGGCTTCTCCAATAACTTGTGACCTTCTTTCTAGACTTAAAATCCCATTTGGAGCAAGTTTGATGTTGTAAGTTTTTCCATTTGAGGCCTCCTTGTATGAGTTTTGGGCATAGGTTAAAATGACCTGTAATTCACAAATGCCCAAAATACCCTTTGCTTGTCAAGACCATAAGTTGAGTTCTCCACATCATATGAAGGCATGCCATACCATTCTAGAAAGCTAAGACAATGAGGAACAATTCTTATGTTGACCAAGAATTCATTTGAAATCTCCTTGAGGGGTAAAACTAGCTTGGAAGTCAAGTCACTTTCACAGACAAAAGTTCAGACACCCCAGATGACCTGTAACTTGTAAGGACCATAACTTGAGTTCTATAAATCTCCTTGAGGTCTTCCACCACTCAAATTAAAGGTCTTGAGATCCTCTACAAGTTTCATGTTGGCCAAGAAGCCATTTGAAGCTAGCATTTTGACTTATCTTGCTTGGAAATTTGACCTAAACTAGGGGATTTTACAGAGAAACCCTAATTTAGTAACTCCTCTTCTCCTTGATTTCTCTTGAATTCTCCTTGTCATATCTCCATATCCTTCTTCATATGTTCAATATTGATCCCCACATCTCTCCAATAACCTTGAATGCCCTTTTAAGTCAGTCAATTGACCTAGGGTTGACCTAGGGTTGACCCAGATGAAACCCTAGTTGACTGTCTTCAACTATAGCTCTTGTGCTTTCATCAATGACTTGTTTTCTTCTCCAAATGACTTTATAAGTCTCTCAAGATGTCTAGATACTCTCCATGCCTTCAATCCACAGCTCATAACCCTCTTGTTGATCCTCAGATACCCTCAGCTAGGAGATAGACTCAAGGCTTGATCTGCTGAACTCTTTGCTTTCAAATTCTTTCCTGATGACTTGAATGAGATTGAATTGGGATAATAACCTCTTGCTAGGCCTCTAGAGATGAAAATAATGATTGGTCCCCTGGTGAATGACTTGCTATGCTTATGCTATGCAGATGGTTAGTCTATGTACATAACTCTACATGCAAATGCTAATGATGATGAAACATAAATCCAAGGAATAAGGTTGAGCAAATTTTAGGGTGCAACACCCGTCCGCCGTTGCTGTGAATCGCTGTCGCGCCGTTAGTTTTGCACCCCGTTCGTCGCCGTCACAAAGTGAGTTCCCTTCTTCTTTTCTTTTATTTCTGCCGTTTGATTTGGGTCTATGGTCGGGGCGCGATGAATGCCCCGAGGAGAGACGTGAGTTTCCGCCGTGTCTGGTGGTGTTTAGGTTTGTTTAGATGAATGCCCCGGGGAGGGTCGGTTGTTCCGATGAATGCCCCGAGGACGGGTGCCTTCTCCGATGAGTACCCCGGAGAGGGGAGATAGGTTAACTTTGAATGCCCCATGGAGAAGCGGCGGAGAGTGTCCCTCGGGGGCCGCCCGTGTGCTCGTCTTTTGCTCGCTCGCCCGCCGTCGTCGCCCTTTCACTTGACCTCCGGTTTAAGGGTGGATTTGGTCCTGGCTATCGAATTCACTATTATCCTCTACTTTTTAGGTGTACATGTCGGCCTTGATACCGGGGACGATGGTCGAAGACAGTGATCCCGAGATCCCAGATTTTGACGAGCGGGTTCTCCCCGTCGAGGAGTGTGTGGCCGAAGAGCCCCTGTCCACCCCTTCTTGCTTCGCGCTCGATGCGTCCGGCGCCTATGCTACCGTGGAGGATCGGGTGGAGGGGGAGCCGTAACACTGGCAGGTGTATCGCCCCAAGGAGCATCATCGCATCTGCTCGAGCTATGGGCGGCGGATGTTTCCTATGCACGATTTGCCTCGACCCCACGCTCGGTCAGGTAGTAGCCGAGGAACTTTCCGGCGCGGACACCGAAGGTGCATTTCTCCAGGTTGAAGCGCATTCGGCATGTCCTCACGGTGTCGAATACCTTCCTGAGATGGGCCGTGTGGTCGGCTTCTGTGCAGGATTTGACGATCATGTCATCCATGTAGACTTCGAGCATGTCGCTGATTTTGCCCCGGAAGACACTGTTCATCATCCGTTGGTATGTGGCGCCGGCGTTCTTTAGGCCGAAGGGCATTACGTTGTAGTAATAGTTGCCCGATGCTGTCATGAAGGCTGTGCTCTGTTTATCATGCTCGGCCATCGGGATCTGGTTGTACCCCGAGTATGTGTCCATGAAGGACAAGAGCCTGAAGCCCGCGGAGTTGTCGACGAGTTTTTCGATGTTGGGGAGGGCGTAGGCGTCCTTAGAACATGCCCGGTTGAGATCGGTATAGTCAACACACATGCGCCATTTTCCATTATTCTTTTTAACGAGTACAACATTGGACAACCAGGTTGAATATCGGGCTTCCGAAATAAAATTTGCCTCTAGGAGGTCTTTTACAGCTTTCTCGGCTGCTGCCGATTTTTCGGGGGACTGTCTACGCCTATGTTGAACTACGACCTTTGCGGTCGGGCTGATGGACAGCTGGTGGCAGGCAACCTCGGGGTCGAGTCCGGGCATTTCTGCGATGCTCCATGCGAAGAGGTCAGCGTTCTCGCGGAGGTAGGCATGTAGCTGTCTTTTTGCTAAGTCGGGGAGTCCGGCGCCGATCTTCACGGTTCTGCTCTTGTCTTCCCCGAGTGTGACAATCTCGAATTTGCTGTCCGGGATGGGGCGCGCCGGGTGGGCGGGCTGCTCGTTGGCTTCGCTGGTCCTTATTTCGTGATCGCGTTCCTCGGTGAAGCGGTTGTCGAGGTCCACAGATCCGACCAGCTCCTTTGGTTCGCTCTTCGGCGCTACGATTGGGGTCGCCTTCTTGGTTGCTGGGGCAATGGTGTCCAAACCTTTCAGCGCGGCCTCGAAGCACCTCCGGGAAGCCTCGACGTCTCCGTTAAGGGTTACCACGGCCCCCCGTTTCGTGTAGTACTTCATCTTCAGATGGACAGTGGAAGGTACCACGGTGAGTTCTGCTATCATTGTTCTGCCCAGGATGAAGTTGTAGAGGGACGGGCACTCGATGACTAAGAAACGGATGCTGATCTCCTTGGTCGTTTCCTCTTCTCCGAAAGTGACTTTTAGCTCCACGTACCCCCAAGGTCTCATCGTCGTCCCGTTGAACCCTGAAGGTTGGAGCCTACGTAGGGGAAAAGGTTGGATTCGTCGAGTTGGAGGGTTGTGAACAGGTGGGTGTACATGATGTCCACCGAGCTGCCTCCGTCGACGAGGTGGATGCAGTCTTTGGTCGCGTGCCCGTGGGTCCTGTGGAATTGGCAGTATTTCGATTTGTCCACATTGGGTTTGGGGGGGGGGGGGGGGGGTCGGCCGGGGGAAGCGGACACCTCCCTGGACAAATTCAGAGTAGGCGCACTCGGCCAGTATGCACTCGCGGGAAGCGACTAAGGCCGTGTATTCCGTGAATCGGCCGGCAGGGCCGCGTTGTTCGCGTTGTTCGCGAGGGCGATCTTCCCGACGACGGTCACCTCCCCGCCAATGGCTGGAAGCTTCGTCATCTCGGTGCCCGCGGGGGGCCTCTCTGTCTCGGGTGTCTCGCGCGGAGTTGGCTGCTTGGGTTTCCTCGAATCGGATGTAATGCACAGCTCTGTCGAGGAAATCCTGTAGGGAGGCCGGCCGGTGTATGCCTACGGCCTCATAGAAGTTGGAGTCGTGGCGTAGACCCTGCTCCATTAGGTAGCGCTTCATCTCGTCTGACGTCGTTACCTGCACCGCTTCTCGGGTGAATCGTTCGATGTACTTTCGGAGAGGTTCTTCAGGGGCTTGGATGATCGCCTCGAGGACGGCCTCCGTCCTCGGGTGGCGCCGGGACGCAGTGAAGTGTTTTGAGAACAGGTACTTCAGGACTCTCCACGACGTGACCGATTCGGGCTCCAGACTTTTGTACCACGTCATGGTGCCTTTCCTCAGGGTCGTCGGGAATAGCCTGAACTTGATAGCTCCTCGGACGTTTCGGTAATCGAGCATGGCCTCGATGTCTTCCAAGTGATCATCTGGGTCGGATGTGTCGTCGTACGTCGATAGCGTCGGGAGCTTCTCCATCCCGTGAGGAATGGGGGCGGCCATGATTTCCCAGGACAACGGAGTCCGGTAGTCGTCTTCATCGCTGAGAGCGGGTGACTGAGGAGGAGATGGGCCATTTAGGATAGGCACCTGGTCTCGGTTCCTCGGCCTCCTGACCAGGGGTTTGGCGCGCGGGTTCCTGGCCGGGATTGCTGAAGTGTTCTGCCGTCTCCCGCGAGCTTGTCTTGCCGGGGATCTGGTGCGCTCTCGCACCACTTCTGCTCGGGGCCTCTCCAGCCAAGATCGGCAATTTCTGGGTTGAGGTGAGGGACTCCTCGAGCCCCCATTCCGATCTTCCCGCGGAGGGGATCTTGGGGGGCCCTCCCGCTCCAGCGCTCCAATTCGTGCGTTCTGTTGGAACAGCAGCTGGTTCGTCTTGTTGATGGTCGCAAAGAGGGCGGCCACCATTGGGCCCGCGCCTGCCGGGGTAGGAACGGGTTAGAACGCCGCCGGGCTCGGGGGCCGGTGGTCGGCCTGGCACATCGTTTCTGCGGACGATGGAGAAGCAGTTTGGCCGTCTCTCTCATCGGTCTCCGCTAGGCGTGACGTCTCCATCTGCTTTCTGCCGTTGGTGGCGGAATTGAGTACGGAGTTTCGCCCGGTATCGTCGTGGTATGGGCTAGCCATGATCGTGGAGTGCTGGTGAAACTTTGGTTTTCTGCTCGGAGTAACGGGGAAGTTTCTGTTCCCACATACGGCGCCACTGATCTGACCTGATCAGAAGGGGATCACGGGCTGGCCATACTCTGTTGGACTGCTACCTGTTTGCCGGTGATGAGGAGGAGAAAAGGGGGTGTACCTGCAAGACACTCCGATGCCAAAGTAAGAATTTGGGCAGAGTGAGAGCAAAGTACAGAAAATGGGTAAGAATTGAATTACCTGACCCTCTTGAGGAAGAGGGTATTTATAGAGAGACCCCAGCGCTGGGGCAACGGTCACTTGCGTTGGGCTAGATTTCCAGGCCCAACCCAGGTGACTGCTAGGGCTTACATGGCGTAGTGAAGACCAAGACATGATCTTCGCCCTAGTCCAACTGTCCCGCGATCTCCGGAAAGTGGGTTTGACCTGTTCTTTCGGAGGTGGGCAGTTGTTTGGTGACGTGTCCCCGCGGAGGGGGGCACGTGGAGAACGTGCGGCTGGCACGTTGTTCTCCCCACGGAGGGGAGCTTGTGGGATTCCCTGGCGGTGTGTGGCCCTCCCCGAGGGGGGAGCACACGAGAGCGGGAAGGACAAATCGTCATGCCCGTTGGCAGGGGGGATTCTGCCCGTGGAGGCTGTTCTGCCCGACTAGGTGGAGCGCCGAGGACGCTTAGAAGCTCGTCGTCCTGCTTTACAGGGAGCGTATTCTGCCCGTCCGGTGGGGGGGGTGTGCCCGGTCGAGCTACCCCACTTATTGGGCCTTGTGCGTTATTGGGCTGGGCCGCGAGGCTGGGCCCAGGCCAGAATACAAACAAAGGATGCAAAGAAAAGATGCAACAAAAAAGAATAGAGGGAGGAAAACACGCAATGAACAAGTGACAAAACATCAAGTTTATTAATTTGTAAATTCAAAATAAAATGATAAAATAAAATAAAAATTAAGATAAAATAAGAAGAAAAATAATTAACACAACAAAATATTAGAAAATGATTTTTTTGGATTTTTGAAATTTAAAACTATTTTTTTAAAATAAATAAAAATAAAGGGAAATAAAATAGACAAATGACTAAAAATAAAAAAGTGCCTACACCAAGAGTAGAACCCTTGACCTTGGTGTTATAAGCATACAGCTAAACCAACCCAACTAAACCACACACGTTCAAATAAATGGAAAAACAAAGAAAAATATTAAAACATGAAAAAAGAATGAAAATAAAACAAAAATGCTCCTGCTGGGGGTCAAACAGAGGTTCATGGGCAAGGCAAAGTTCTTAAGGCAAGGCATTTAACCACTGGGGTGGCGATACATCCGTTGTATCAAGCCACCCCATTAATACATGTACCAAAGGGGCGTGTTCTTCTGGGCCAAACCAAGGCAAGCTCAAGGCAAAACTCAAGATACGATTTGATCACAACCCTTCCAAATCTTAATCAATTTCAGTGAAATTTTAGTCTATCACACTTGTTTTTTCACAAGGATTATGATGGTGCAATCCAAATTTCAAAACAACACACACAAGGTAAAATACAAATGGAAGTGCAAGTGAGGGTTTTGAAATGTATTTTCAATGACAAAGTTCAAAACAGAGGCAAACAAGATCAAATAAGGATGTGCACATGTTCCAAATATGTTGTTCATTGAATTCAGATGGTGAGAAGATCCAAGTTCCAACTAAATCAACATGTCATATATGAGTAGCAACAAAGCCTAATGACTTGAAAACGGTGCTTTTTAAAACCAACAGTTGTGATATACCAGATGATCCAACATTCTTCACAACATCACCAATGTCATCAAACTCAAACCTCAGCAAGGCACACACTCAAACAGTCAATGATTTTTAAAGACTCAAACTAAAAATTGAATGTATCAATAAGTGGACAAACCTCAAACAGAATCTAAACAGCAAATTAAATGTATCATGTTTCAACAGCATACACCAAGGATTTCAGCAACACACTTCAAATGGCAGCGAACGTGCCAATCATCATGATTAATAAACTTCCAACATAGAAACACATGACTCAAAATAGTTTTGTTTGAAAACAGAAGTTGCAACACAGTTTGACCTTATAATGCCAAACACTAGTCCAATACATTGCATTCATGACAGTTACCTAACAAACCAAGAAGAACCAGTTTTGACAGCAAAGAAACTTGGATAGCAAAAACAAACCTCAATATACCAATGTCTCAACAGAAGTATCTTCACCAGTATAAACTAAACAGTCTTGCTTGAAACAAGAACAAATATCAATCTTGGCACAATAATGCAAATACCAAATCCAAGTGTTGCCTTGAACAACCTAATGTCGTAACCTCTTGACAACCCTACAAGTCTTCTAAAAGAAAAGCAACAGACATGAGTCGACCAAACCCAGCCTTCAAGCACAGTCCAATAACCACACAGGCATAAATTCAAACATGGCCAGAGAAAACTTGAATGATCCAATATAGCAATGATGTTACTAAATCATAAATCCAACAAGGAAACCACAACTAGGCCTAAACAGCTCTTACAAATTTGTCATAAAAACAAGGATGGTGTAGTCCAATAAAAAAGAAACAAGACTCTAAGGATTAGCAGATCCTGATGCACAACAGGTCCACTAGGTGCAAGAAACCTGGTAACAAACTTGGAAATCCCCCCATCTCAAGGACAACAACAGTTGGTCAACACAATGCCAACTTCACACATTCTGTCAATAAGAGTTGAGAATTTCAAACTGTCATGACAACTTTCACTTGCTATCCTACTCTAATTCAAACCATACTCCTCAGATGAAAACCACAAACACAACCAATCTCTTATCATGGATTCTAAAAGTAATTGTATGATTCATCAAGAATCAACCATTCCAAAATCAAAGCCTCAACTGCATCCACATATTCACACCAAAATATGTTGCTTTAACTGTTCCAAAAGTTAACCAACCAAAAAACTTAAACTATGAAACCTAAATAGGCTGACTGAGATGGAGAGGATGTTACCAAGCTCATGATGATTGGTTCTCATCAGAATGTTAACACCAAACTTAAGTCAACATGGCCAATGACACCAAATGGTATACCATGCTAGAGGTGAATGTAAAGGTACTGTTACTTGATAGCTGCCAAAAATATTGAACCTAAACCCAACCAACAAATGCTAACAGGTTCAAACCTGATCCTACTCCTCATTAGGCATCAGCCAAACAGAAATGATGGGAAGCCACATGGTCTAACCCTCAACAAAAATCTAACAGCAGACCTAAAGACAATCCTAAACATATATCTGTTGCACCCCAAAATTTGCCCTCTTTCAAGGATTGACTCATTTCTTCAAATTCAATGACATAAGGGAAGCCCATCATTCCAAATTCAAGATTCATGAATTCAAAGCTAGATTCAAGAGTTTTTACAAAGAAAAAATCTCTTGACATTTTCAAGAATGTTACATTGGTTACCAAATTTCAAACTCTTGATAATGCTTAGGAAATTAAGCTATTTCTAGTCTTAATTCAAGATTCAAAATAACTTCATGCCATGGTATCCCCTATGCCTCATCAAGTCCACATGGTCCTCTTTGTGCTTACAAACATGCAAGGAAAATATTTAAGAGCTAATTCAATGTTGGAATATTTCAAGATCAATACCATGCATGTTCAACCATGAGCAATATGAATGCAATCCAAAACAGCCCCATGCAAGAAGTGGCAATGTGTATCATATTACAAAATCATTTTATGTCACAAAACCAAGGCTATAAGTTTATGTTGATACATCTACACATCAAAAATCAGAATTTGAAAATGATGTCCAAAAGGTAGTGTATTGACTACATGAGTATGTCCAAACAAATCAACCAACCCATGGGTACAAGGATGAATAGAAAGGTGGAGTGCTGCAGAAAAAATACAGCAAAAGCAGCATACTAGAAGTGGAAAAAGTGGGGCTGCACCAAGAAAGTGGCCATAATTGTTGCCAAAAATGGAAACTTTGAAGATTGAAAGTTGTGCAAGAGCTATGCTTTTGGTACAGCAGAAAATGTAGCAGAAAAAAGGAGGCTTGGAGGCTGCACAAAACCATTCATCCACTATCATTCACATACACAACATTTTGGAGATAGAGGGATTTGGGAGAAAAAATAGAGAGAACAAAAAACCAGCAAAAAGAGAACAAAGAAAAAGAGAACCACAAAAGAGCAAGAGCCTTCACAACATAGAGTGAGGAGTGGAGCACATTCATCCAGAACCAAGGAGGACTTGCAAGAAGAAGAAACTCTTGGGTATCCATTTTCTCAAACTTTTCTCTCTTTATTTCTTTGTTCTTATATTCATTTTGTTTACTCTTTTATGTGTTGTTGAACTGTATATATCATGTAAGGTCCCATAAGGGACCAAGAAACCATTGTCAAGAAACTACGAAAACGAAAGAAACGTAGAAAAAGTTAGGATTTTGGCTGTTTTAACAGGCTAACGGTCGACCATAGCAGGTCTATGCGTCAACGCATAGCCTGCATTTTTAGACAAATCAAAAAAACTTACAGTATGCGTCGACGCATGAGTCGGCGGGCGCTTACCCGTCAGTCTACCAAAATGGTGTGCGCCGAGTGTATGGTCGACGCATGGTGTTTATGCGCCGAGCCGTGGGAAAAGGCTGAAAGTCATGCGCTGACCCTATGGTCGACTCATGGCTTCAAAACTTGCAAAAATGAGAAATTTGTGGCTTTGTGCAGTTTGTTATGACTTCAAATATCTTTCAAAAAACCTCAAAAAAATTCTTCGTGCCGTTTTTATTGGCATGTCCCGATTTTTTTTAGCCGACTAATCCCATATGTTGTATGATTTTAGTAGGAATGTTGCTATTGTCCTTGGTGACTTTTGATTCCAAAAACCATTTTCAAAAGCAAACTCTCGATTCTCATCGAGCCATTTTTGACCTTGTAAGCCGATTGCCTTGTGCGTCGCCATCGACCTTGTTCGCTTCACCTCAAGCCTTTTAAGCAATTAAACCCTTGACCCAACGTCAAACGTATTTTCTCAAATAATGGTTAAACCAACTCACCATATTTAACAAAAGGATAAAGTTCACTTTGTATTGAACTAAAGAGAGAGGATTAAGTGTAGATTTCTTCCTCTCCGAGTGTTGAGATGCTCACTGTAGTGTGGGTGGTTTTGACACTAGTCTTTCAATACAAAGATGTTTTCATCCACACCTTTTTCCCCTAAAAAAACCCTCGGTCCCGTACCGAGCGCATTTTCAAAACACCTACAATAAATAAACTGATTCTCTTTGTATTGAACTAAAGAGAGAGGATTGAGTGTAGACTTCTTCCTCTCCGAGTGTTGGGATATTCACTGTAGTGTGGGTGGTCTCGATACTCATCTTTCAATACGAAGACGTGACTTTATCCGCCACCTATCTCCCTCTACAATTTCCTTTCGCAACCTTTCACACCTAAAACCTCGGTCCCGCACCGAGTGCATTTTCAAACTCTTTTCATAACAAAAATTTGAATGGTCGTGGAGTGGTTTGGCGTAGGCCTTCTCCTATCCCAAGTGCTGACGTTTACCGTAGGGTTCTCTGTCGCAAAAGCACTTACCATTCGAAACTAAAAAACACTTTAATAAGAGAATGAAGTTCTCTTTGTATTGAACTAAAGAGAGAGGATTAAGTGTAGACTTCTTCCTCTCCGAGTGTCGAGACGCTCACTGTAGTGTGTGTGGTTTTGATACTCGTCTTTCAATACGAAGACGCTATGTTCGCCACACCCTTTCATAACAAAAACTTTGAGATAAAGAATTGGGTACTACCCATAGTGGTTACTATCCGAGGACCTATCTCGCCCCTTAAAAAGAAACAATCATACAAATCAAATGTGACATCTTACCTCGCATGGCGAAAACTTATCTTTCGAAAAGGATATGATACGTCCGTTCTACCGCAAACAGGTAATGCCTAAGTCTCCAGCGAGCGAGCAGCAATACACCTAACTGCTAGAATGCGTACGATAGCATCGTCCATAAAAAACATCAACAAATCGTAGGCCGAACTACGGCTGCTCTGATTCTTTACTTTTTCAAGTAAAGATACGTAGGCACAAGGGCCACAATCCTTGTCGAGCACATTCCCCCTTATATCTGTAGTTCCCCGAACTACGTCGACTCTGATTTTCTCATGACCATCGAGAATACGTAGGCCTAGGACCGTGAAGTCCTACCGAGTCCGTCCTTTCTCTCTTCTTCCCTGTTACATCCTTTCCCCGTTTCTAAACTTTTTTTCATAGTCCCATGGAACACTTTTATAACATAATATTTAAGCAAATAAATCACACACAACAAACAAATGGTTCCCATCGAGTACGATGGATGCGAGGGGTGCTAATACCTTCCCCTCGCATAACCGGCTTCCGAACCCGTTCTTGGTCGCGAGACCATCTTATCCGTTCTTTTCTTGAGGTTTTCTCGATATTTTCCTTTCCCCTCACGGGATAAATAAAATTCGGTGGCGACTCTTCTGTCCTTTTCCTTTTCGCCTTTCCCGTCGTTGCGTGTATTTTTCGAGTAGCGACAATATCCACTTAAACCTATCAAACATGAAAGGACAGCTCCAACACAACTTGCAACAGCAAGTCTTAAATCAACAAGACTCAAAACAGTCCTAGTGCAACTATCCTAAGCTGGACAGGTTCAAAGTTAATTCCACAAATAAAAGGTACCACACATCAAGATGCAAGTCTATACCCTAGTTGACCAACCTATTCACTAATGGTTGAAAACAAACAAAAGGCCTCCATAAAATCCAACCAACTTGCCTAGACAGTCAAACCAAAGAAAACTGCTCTCTTAGATCCAACAGTCCATGAGCTCTCATGACACTATCAACTTGCTAGCAACTAAACTTGAGCTGATAAACTCTATTCTCAAGCATACACACATTGACCGCAAAACATAAACACCAAACATAGTTCACATGGATAGAGGAAAACTTGCCATAATAATGTCAAGTTAACAACAAAACTCAGTATATTTCTCATGGAAACAACTTGCAAAAATTAACACAACAAGATTGTACATTCACAGCCACAGACTTGCCATCACAATACACATCAACATTTCAAATGAAAGTTAACAAACCATGAACATAAACAAAAACCCAAACATGTTTCAATGATACTTATGCATATAAAATAGTGAGTTTAGAGATACCTACCTCTTGTAGACTCCTCACAGCAAGCTAGCAGCAAAATATCCCTCCCTCCTTTGAGAAAGCTTCGAAGTTTCTTTTACAAACAACAATTGTTTTTCTTTTTTAGGACAATTGAGAAAAGTGCTAACAACCCTTTTTTTTGCAAACAGTTTGAAGGTTATGTTATGGAGGGTATGGAATGGAAAGAAGCTTGGGAAATGGTTCAATATTGAGGGAATTTCAAAGGCAAGAATCAAGGGTGCAAAAGTTCAACTTCTGATTTTCAATGCAAAATGGTGGCTAGGGCTTTTTCTCAGCTGCACTTTAGCTTAAATACAGAGTGAAATCAGGCTTAGAGGAGTTTCACCATGGTAAAAGTTGAATGGACCAGATTTCACAATTTCAAAATTTCTTTCATCAATGGTGAGGATGGAGAGATTGTACATAAGCCAACTTGCACATGGAGCTGTTTGGTTTGAGCAGAATGAGCAGCATAGTATGGATGTATGCAACAAAATAAAGCAAACTTGTCTCTTCCTTGTTTTGGCTAAAGATTCAAAAATGAACAAAAGAGGTACATTGGGTGTTGTCTAGTTTTGGCAAAGTTTGGTGGGCTTCCAAATCTCAAATCCTGCGCATGTGACATGACTACATGGCTGATAAACAAAAACAAATGAAAATATCACATATTTCATCCTTTGAAAAAGTGTTTAACACACCAACTTTGAGCAATGATAACTTTGTGCACACAACTCCATTTGCTTAGATCTTGTGCTCAAATGAAAGAGGGTATGGAGTAGAACAAATTTCATGTTGGTGGAAGTTCCATTTGATCACTGAAAGATCATAAAATTTGAGGTTGAAAAGCATGGCATGCAGGCTGTCTACAAATAACTTAGAAAAAATTCTAAGTTATGGATTTTGCCTTATTTTTCCTCAACTTTGCACATCCATAACTTGAGCTTCCCAAATCATATTGAGGACTTCTTGGACTTTTTGGAAAGCTTGTAACATGCTCTACAACTTTCATTTGGGACAAAGTTTCATTTGACATTAAGAGATTGATGGAATTTGGCTTGCAAAGTGGTACAAAAATCTGTCCAAACTTGACAGTTTTGAAGTCATTTAAATCCCCAAATTTGAGGGATCATAACTTGAGCTCCAAATATCATATGATTATGAATTGGTACTCAAAAGAAAGCTTGAAATACAAGGAAAAACTTTGATGTTTGAGCCAATTCCATTTGAAACCTTGATCATGAAGAAAAATGGCATTGAAGATGGCTACTTCAACCATGAAACTTTCCAAAAATAGAAGGTTTCTAAAACCCTAATTCCCCAAAATAGCAACTTTCAACAATTCTTGATTTTTCATAATTCCCTTGACATTTCTTGATTAAATTACATCCATTGGTCATATTGAACTTGAGGAACATGATCTTAACCTCAAAAAGTCAGGAGTTGACTTTTTCACTGCACAATTGACTTTTCCCCCAAATCTCCTAATTTTCAATTGACTGATCAATTGAAGCCCTTATGATTAAAATTGATGATAAATATCCCATCTTCAAACACCTTAGGACATATGGAAGACCATGGAAACAATTCTTGCTCAAAAAAAACAAATTTATCCTGATTAAAAATGAAACCCTAATTTCACCCTTTTTGCCTAGGCATTGTTCAGATGAACTGAGTGACTATTCCAGCTTCATAATGACCTCTGAGGCACTCAGCAAGCTTCTAACTCATGTTTACATCAATGACAAGTCTTCATGGACCCCTTGACAACCTTATGATGATTCCTTGATAATGTTGTGACACACCCCTCCTCTCTAGGAGCTCTGATAACTTCATGATGATGACATACACACAACAACCTCTACCAATGCCTCTGCTTAAGCTTGTGGTTAATAAGGCTCTCCTCTTAGATGATACACAAAAAATTACTTGATCCCCTGTAAGAACTATGCTATGCAAATGCAAAAAGGCAATGAAACATAAGCCAAAGATCAAGAAAAAAGGTTGATCAAATTTTGGGGTGCAACAGATAGGGCAACCATCATACTAAGAAAGTATCGCAAGGATCCCGAGTCATTGATTTCAAAGTTGGAAGCTAGTTTCTCTTTTACTCGAGACATCTCATATATTTATCTCTAGTAAGAACAATATCATCGACAAAGACTATTAGTGCAACAAATTTGCTATTGTGGGAGAATTTTTTTAACTATGTGTGATCAATTTGGACTTTAATGTAACCCTATTTTTTTATGGATCGGGTGAACTTTTCAAACCAATATTTAGGGGAATGCTTTTTCCAATACAATAAATTCTCCATATTTCATACATTAGATCCAAATTTATTTTCAAAATAAAGATGTATATCCAAGTATATTGTATTACATATTGCAAAATATTTAGTAAGATGTCTCAAAATTTGTTGAGACATCTTGGCTCTGTTAAACTCTAGTTCAGTATTTTTGAAAAGTTTTATTTTGGTTGTGTATGATTCCAAATTATGTGTTCAAGATTCTAGATTGTTCTTTTCAAAAAGATTTATGTCACTTTAGATTATGTCGAGTTATCTTGTAAAAATTTAGGTAGGAATAAAATTATTAATCTAAATATGCTTGAAAAGATTTAAATAGATTCTCTTTGATTAAAAGATTTATTTTTGCTAAAGATTGGATTTACTACAATTAAAAGATTTAGTTTTGTTGAAGATTGAATTTGGTCTGAATTTATTGGTACCCTAATGTGATTTTTTTCTAAATCGCCATCTCTATATAAAGAGATCATTTTCTTTGTGTTAGACACACATTTGAATAGAGTATTCACGTGTCCTTAGAGTTTAGCTATTTGTATTTTGTAGAGTGTCTAGCTTGTGTACAACTCAATCATTGTTATTCTTTTATTCTTAAGAAAGATAGAGTTTTTTTATGTATGTATGAAATTGTTGTGTCCTAAAATTGATTCATACGAACACTTGGGAGAATGCTTGAGTGAAAATGTGGAGATCTCATATTTAGATAGAGCACAAGTTGAACTTCATGGGTAGTGCTAGGAAAATGACATTGAACTTAGAGAGTTTAGATGAGATCGTTGTGTACTATTGACTACATATAATTAGTGAATTTTCTTTCCTTTAGGCCACAACCCTCGAAACGTAGGCAACATTGCACCGAACTGGGCGATCAATTCTGTGTCTTTTACTTATTATATGTTTAATTACTCATAAATTAAATTAGATCATATTGTCTCACACATTATTTAAAGGGAGTTATTACTTGACAACTCTTAAAAAGGTATATAATTTTGTGGCTTTTGTTTCATAAATTGAGTCATAAGGAACTGATGAAACTATCGTTAATGAACATTGATCTCTTGCTATGCAAGATATGTTAAACCAATTTAAAAAAAAAACAATGTTTGGGAACTTTTCCCCAAAGCTTAAGTTAATCAAGTGATTGGTATCTGTTGGTCTTTTGTAACAAGCTTTATGAATATTGAAATGTTGTAAGAATTAAGGCAAACTTGTTGCAAAAGGATAAAATCAATCCGAAAGCATAAATTTTGATGAAAATTATGCTCATGTAGTTAAACTAGATGCCACAAGGATGTTATTAATTTTTTCCTATATAATGAATTTTAAACTCTTCAAAATGGATGTAAAGAGAATGATCTTGAAAAGTTACATCCATGAGGAAGTTTTTGTTGATCAACCTCCAAGTTTTATCAACTCAACTCTACTGATCATGTTTTTAAACTTAAGAAAGATTTATATGGTCTGAAAAAAGCTCCTAGAGGATGATACAGTCATTTAAGCAAGTTCTTGCTTGAAAAAAAATCTTCAAAGAGGACAAGTTGATAAAACTCTTTTTATCAAGAAAGTTGAGCATGGAATTTTACTAGTTCAGATTTTTATGTTGATGATATCATCTTAGATGCTACTAACAAATCCTTGTGTAAGTATTTTTCTTAGATTATGCAGAATGATTTCGAGATGTATATGTTGTTTCTTCTTCACTCTTATCATCATAATCAGATCAAGTGATTGACATACCCTTTTTCTATTTCTTTAAAAATGTAGGACACTCAAATTTAATGTGACCAAAACCTTCACATTGGTCTTCATCCTCTTCAGTGTTTAATACAAAGGCAATACTCTTGATTTTATTTTTATCTCTATCATTTATAGCCATCTCAAAGGTTTTTGAATATCCTATGAGTTCATCCACTTTGATGGTGCTAATGTTTTGGGTTTTTTCAATACTTGTGACTTTCATACCACACCTTTTAGGTAGGGATCTTAATATCTTTCTAGCCAGTTTTCTCCAGACATCTTCTCTCCTAATGCAAAAGAAGTGTTGGCAAAGTCACGTAGCCTAATGTTGAAGTCAGAGATGGATAAATATTCCTTCATTCTCGGATTTTTGAACTTTGTGGAGAGGAGCTGAAACCTTGATATACAAACTTTAGAGTTGCCTTCATGTGCAGTTTTGAGAATACCTTATGTCTCTTTGGCTTCACTATATTTGTTGGTTAATCTAAACATGTTCTTTTCTACACCATTGAAAATAGAATTTAGAGCTTTGGAGTTTCCAAGAGCTTCATCATTTTCAACATTAGACCACTCAACTTCTGGGTGTAATAATGATGTCCCATCTTAAAAGGTAGTCATAGAGTGTTTCCAAACTTTTAATATAGCCTTCCATGTTTAGTTATCCATAGAACTAAGAAACACAATCATTTTAGCTTTCCAATATTCATAGTTGGTACCATCCAAGACAGGTGGTCCATTGACTAGCCATCCTTCCTTAGTATTGTTCATTTGAATACAAAATACTTTACTTAGAGCTCGCCCAAACAGAAAAGGATGCCTACTCAGATGCCAATTGAAATTTTGTTCTGCACAAGACAGATGTTGGACACAGTGTCTTAGACAATGTGTACCATAGAAAATAGTTTATGACTGATTATTACTGGCTAAGGAATTTAAAGCAGAAAGCAATAAAAAACACAATAGAATTGTTTACCTAGTTCAATGCAACGTCACCTACGTCTGGGGGACTTCCAACCCAAGAAAGGAAACTCACTCTCAATAGTATTAGTAAAATTAGTCCTAGATGAACAAACCTTGTTCAATGCCTAATTCCTAATACTTATAATGCCTTTCTATTTAGGACTCCCCCTAAATATGAGAATCCCTATCACTTTCTCTCAATCACTACCCTAGTGATATATGCTTTCAACAAATTAAAGACGTTGAATTACAACTCAAATAACAATCAACCTCTATGCCTTGAATATTCAGTTTAGTATACTTTAAAGGTTTACAATAAACAAAAAGAATACAAAGACTCAAAGAACAAATCCTAGCACACTAGATCTTTAATAATTATGTGTTCTTTTCTGTTAGAATGAGTCTTCTTATATAGCAAACCATCTGTTGGGCATGGGCATTTGATTTAAAGCAAACAAATTTTATTTGATGCAAATTTTAAAAAGATGCATATTTGATTTGGTTATTCATTAATGTCCACAAAGAGATTTGATCTCATTCAATTTGATTTTGTCTTGGAAAACTTTTTATCCATTCTTATTTAAAAACAAAATTGCTAAAATATACAAAACACAACTAAAAAATCTTCTTGGAATCAAAAAACACGCTCATATTTACTCGATGAATTTTCCTTTCAGATTGAAGACAGGTGCTGCATACATGCTGGGACAACTTGTCCCACATGTTTCCTCTTTATAAATTCATCTTGTTTTGTCCATGTTATTTTAGCTAAAGCAACCAACCAATGAAACAACAGAATATCAACCCGCGTGAATCCTAATTCATCAGTTTCAACACTAGTGTTATCGTAAATCCACTTGCACTTGAATAAAGGCACATTAAGTGTAACATAATCAATCTCATAAATCTCCTCAATGACCCTAAAGTATGCTATAGATGCCAATATAGGATTGTTATCTTTGGAATTAGAGAAGCACTTGGATTCAACTTCAACCATAACCCCACTATTTTGTATGGTACTACGATCATCCTTTGATTTTGTATAGGATGAAATTTTTGTTATTTCATATGCACTACAAGTTATTACAGTAAACTTAAGCATATATGTCATCCATTTAAATGTTTCAGATGCAATATTATTTATAGAAACCATTTCATTAAACCAATTTATGAAAAAAATTTACACTCTGTGAAATTATGGCACTCTAACACATGTTACTACTAATATCCTCACATCAGAACATAATGTCAAGACAGATATTACAACATCTTCTGTGTGACAGAACAAATGAACTAGACTGAAAAATAAATTGCAAAAACAAAAATAACACAGTCAATTGGAAAACCCAGTTTGGTACAACATCACCTACATCTGGGGGCATCCAAGCCAGGAAGGAAATTCACTATGATAGCATTAGTTCAAAGATAAACTCCCCCGTTTACAAATTCTCTCTTAATCACTACCTTGTGCAACTTCTACCTAGAAACCCTCTAGATATGAGATCCCCCTTTCACTTCCTAATCAGTTACAATCCCAGTGACAATACCTCGAGAAACCAAAACGAAGAAGAACACTCTTCCAACTACAATACTTAGTTTTGCTTAAAAGCTCCAACCAAGAACAATAAATTTTTGCTTACAATCTTTAGAGTGGACAATTAACAATACAAAATCAGTCTACCCCAATGCACCAGAAGATACAAAGGGTGACATACAATTAACAAGCACAAGACTCTCAAAACCTAAGATTCTAAAATCTCCCCTTATTTTACAAAAGTGAAAGTCATATCTTCATTAGGTTTAACTATTATTTAAATATCCTTCAAAATTTATGGGTTTGGGCTCTTGAGGCGCAATTCATTAGGAATCATAAGCGTAATCTTCTACACAAAAATAGGAGAATACAAAGTTTTCTAAAAAGGCTCAACGATCCTTTTTCATAAAACCATCACAATCTATCAAAACAGAAGTTCCCACAATATCCCTCCTTGGATAGCACATATGTGTGAATTAAAACACACTAAAAAATCACACAAAAAATACCAAACAGTCATGCCCAAACTTTCCAGTATAACATGTCACAACATCATGCAGAACATGATGTCTGACTGTCATGGCAGAACATCTGGTTCAACATCTTATTAACAGCATGTTGTTTTGCCAAAATGTAGCCAATCCAAAAAAACACAGAACTTACAATCTCCCATTTTGGAAAATTTTGGCTAAAACAACCTTAGCACACATCAGAGGTAAACACAGCGGAAACAAAACAGAAACAAAGAAACCCAAGTACAATGTTGTCACACCAATAAAGAACACCTGACAACACAATATCAAGACATCATGTTTGACATCACAAACTAACACAAGCTACATGAGAACATGTAAGCTCTGTACAAACTCCATCCTTGCAGCAACAGATCATACAGGTACACAGCTTCCCCTGTCACATAAAACTAGTACTCCCCTGAAGGAGAGAACCCAAATCACCAAAAAAACACATGAACATGAACTTATGCAAGTTCATACAATGGATCCACATATCAGGAATATAAGCACAAGCACAAGTGCACTCCCCTTGAACACTGTTGCACCCCAAAATTTGCCCTCACTCTTTCTACCTTAACTGCCTTTTGTTTCGCTTTCATCTGCGTCATCATTAGGTCATAGTTCATGATCATACTTGGCTCTGTTCGTTTAGACATGGGGTCAAAGGATTTTCTCATTATTGGTGTTTACCCTGTTCATAGGTGATTCAGTTGGCTCCTACTTCAATCAGGCTGAAGCTAGAGGTAGAATTATGTTCATTGTAGTCTTCTTGTCAAAAGATCATTAAGTATCAAGTATTCATTCCTCAAGATTTCGCAAGAAGCCTCAAGTGTTTGGGGGTGTCCTCTGTGGTTTAATTGAGAATGTGATGGTTTAGGGTTTTGTTTCTGTGCAAGAGATTTCCTCATTCAGGGTGTATCTCAAGGAGGATTAAGGTCTTTTCCATAGTTGAGCTTGTGGATTTTTATCAGTCGAGGTTCATTAGATTATGTTTTTCATGTGAAGGATCTCTGGTTGGTCATGTTTCTTTCTACTTCATGCATCATCTCCAGCTTCAAGTTTCCTTCAGGGAACTGTTCTTGTGTTGAGATCATTGGTCATAAAAGGCAAGGTATATATGGACTGAGTATTAAAGCTTTGGTCTATAGTGCAAGAGATCCAGTTATGGACCCATATTATGATCAAGGCACTGATGTCCTCTTAGTCGCTTGTTGCTTGTTTGTTTGTGGTGCAAGTTAACGTGTATATGAGAGTGAAGTTGGGGATTTATTAAGTATGCAAGTTCGATTGAGATTGAAGTTTGAATTTGGATTTAAGTTGTTTAAATTGGTCAAGTGTTATGAGCGTACAGAGTATGAGAAAGAGGTCCAAGTGGATTATTTGGAATTCAAGACACCCGCCCTTTAAACCAAGTCCAATTGTCCACTCAATTGCAAATATCCATCCATAACCACATTTGAATAATCTTTTTTTAAAAATCCATATTCTATTTGATCAAATCCATTCCAATTAACCATATTTCTTTTCAAGTCCACCCTTTTGGTCACTATCCATAATTCTCCAAATTACTCACATTTTATTCAATCCATATCCATTTTCAATTTCATTCAAAATTCCATTTCTTTTATTCATGGTTAAATTTAAAATTCCAAACTCATTCTTCATTCAAGATTAAAATTCCTTTCTTTACATTCAAGTTTCTATCCAAGATCAACTCTCATGGTTAATTTCATATCGAAATGCCCACGTAATATCCAAGTCCAAAACCATATTTTAAATTTTCAAGTCTTGCAAATCCATTCCAAAAGATTGAAATTCAATTGACAAATCCAAATTCAAGGTTCAAAGTCACATTTATTTCAAAAATCCAATTCAAGATTCATAAGTGTTACAAGAAATTCATGATATCACAATTACAAGGTTCCTAGTTCTAAAAGTTTCAAAAGCCTAATTCTATTAATACATGAGCTTTGTCTTCATGCCAAGCCCTCATTCAAAACTTCATGCCTTTCCCTTTCACCTAAAACCTTGCTCATCACCAATCTTGTAAGCAATATACAAAAACAAGTGCATCTAGTTAGAAATTTCATTCAACCTAGCATAACTATGGTATTTAAAGTTAGAAGTTTATTCCAACCTTCACATCCCTAGTACCAACATTCGTAACCAGGCCCAGCGGTTCATTTCCTTAAAACCTGTTTTCAAACACCTTTCAAATATGGTCCAAACACAACAAGCAAAGATCAGAAATGCAGAAAAAATACCACAGAGGTTCAGAAATGCAGAAACAGATTCAGTACAGGATAACAACAAATCATCACAGATACTTTCATTTTTTTTTACAAAACAATTTCTGAACAGGGGAAAACAGTTAACAGCCATGCCGAGAATTTGATTTTCGCAAGAAGACAAAGTATAGCAGAAGGTAGCAAGACATGACAGATACATCATTTTGGTAAAAAAAAATAGCATCAAGGAAAGCAACAGAAAAAATCCCATGGTAAAAAGATGCTTCTATAATTTTTTGAGGGGATTGCAAGTTCACTTCTGTATAAAGACAGGCTATCCGAACAAAGTGAAGGGAAAAAAACCTTATAAAGTCGTAAAATAGTAAAAGATTAAAAAATAGGAAGAAACTCGATCGAGTTTCTCGCAGCAACAGTAAGGAAAATCAAGAAATTGAAGGAAAAAGGTTTTTTTCAAAAAAAAAAACGAATCATAACAGGTGAAAAGAGTTGTTCTTTTATAGAAAATTTGAATTTTTTTTTGTTGTTGGTCCCAAAACGTAGCACAACATACAGAAGGAAGAGGTTCGAATTCAAAGAGAAAGGTACCTGAGGTCCACTATTGTCCTATTTTATTTGAACCTTTATCATTGTACTTGTAATGTCGAACTTCAATTTGTTAAGATCTTTGAGAACTCATTACTCGTGGTCGTCGATGCGCTTGCGATGCCCATTTCATTTCTATCGCCGCTAACAACCACTGTATCGATCGCCGTTTGGTTTATAGTTTTTTCTAGAATTTGGATTCTCGTTTACGAGTCATGCTAGATGAATGAAAAGGATTAGGGTAAGAAGGTTTGGATTGAATTTGTAAAACTGAAACGGAGAAGGAGAGATCGTGCATCGCTGTCTAAGGAGGGATTTCGTTTTGTATCAGAAATGGCTAGGGTTTACCCTAGCATCCCCTTTTAAACTGAGCCGGGTACGGGTCAACAGGACCTGACCCATGTTTCCTTATCCCAAAACTTATGTGGGCTTACCCAAACATCTGGCCCATTCTGCTTGTTTTTTTTTTTTTTTGTAACCCATTAATTTATGAGTAATATTTTAATAATTTCTTTTTTTAGGATTTAAAGTTATTTTAGTTTTTTTTATATCTTGATTAGTATTTTAGAAGTAGTTTATTATAGAATTAATTAATATTTTTAGACTTAGTTAGTTTAGAATTATGTTTAGCTCATAATTTTAGATTAAGTTAGTTTAGAATTGTATAATTAGTTTTTAGATTCTGTTAGTTTTAGAATTATGTTTAATTAATATTTTAAGACTTAGTTTAGAATTATGTTTAGCTCATAATTTTAGATTAGTTAGTTTAGAATTGTATAATTATTTTATTTTTTTAGATTCTATTAGTTTTAGATTTGTGTTTAGTTCTTAATTTTATATACATCTTGGTGAGACTTGACTTATGTGTTTGAACTGGCCGACTTGACTATGTTTGTTTATGTCTTGTGTTTACATCGTGTTAATATCATTTTGACCTTTTGACCCCTAAATAAACATTTTTTTAGAAGTAAATCCTCAATTCCTATTGAGCCATCTTCAACCCTCGTAAGTCGATTGCCTCGCACATTGTCGTCAACCTACCATCCTCTATTCACCACCTGTTCTCTTCTACAACTTTTTCTCTTAAAACCTTGGTCTTGTACCAAGGGCATTTTCCTATTTCTTTTCTTAATAAAACTTGAATGGTTGTGGAGTGGTTAGGCGTAGGTCTTCTCCTATCCTGAGTGCTTGACATTACCTTTAGGGTTCACTATCGTAAAGCACTTACCATTCAAGATCAAAACATCTTTCATAAGAGAATGAAGTTCTCTTTGTATTGAACTAAAGAGAGAGGATTGAGTGCAGACTTATTCCTCTCCGAGTGTCAGGATACTCACTGTAGAGTGTGTGGTCTCGATACTCATCTTTCAATACGAAGACGTAACTATATTCGCCACACCTTTTCACAATAACACTTTTGAGATAAAGAATCGGGTACTACCCGCAAGGGGTTACTATCCGAGGGTCTATTTCACCCCTAAAAACAACTTCCACAAATCAAACGTGATATTTTGCCTCGAAGGCGAAAATTAATCTTTTCAAAAAGGATATGTTACGTCCTTTCTACTGCAAACAGGTAACGCCTAAAACTCCACAAGCAAACTGCAATACCCCTAACTGCTAGAGTGCGCATGTTAGCATCGTCTACCAAAATACCAGTCAATCGTAGGCCGAACTACGGTTTCTCTGATTCTTTACTTCTTAAGTAAAGATACGTAGGCACGAGGGCCCCAATCCTTGCCGAGCACACTCTTCCATCTTTTATCCATAGTCCTCCGAACTACGTTGACTCTGAATTTCTCATACCTGTTGAGAATACATAGACATAGGACCGTGAGGTCCTACCGAGTCTCTCCTCCCCCTTTCATCTTCTCTTTTCCTTATTTCTAACATTTCTCTTTATCCTTTGGAACACTCTTTATAGCAGTATTCTTTAGCAGATACTTTCACACATAGACAAACAAATGGTTCCCATTGAGTAAGATGGATGCGAGGGGTGTTAATACCTTTCCTTCGCATAACCGACTTCCGAACCTTTTCTCTTGGTTGCGAGACCATCTTACCCGTTTCTTTCTTAGGGTTTTCTAGATTTTTCCCTTCACCTTCATGGGATAAATAAAGTCTGATGGAGACTCTTCTGTCCTTCCGTTCTCGCCTCTCCGTCGTTGCATTTTTGAGTTGCGACAAACACCACAACCAACTGTAGAGAATAATGCATTCTCCAAGACACAAAAATATCATTATCCTCAAGGACATACCCATATAATCATGAACTGTCCTAGTTCATATATCAGAGGCACATGCATAGCAGAAGAAGGAAAAGCCTAAAAACACATGAGAAAATCCAAAGTTAAAAAAACTTCAGGCAGGCAAGAAGTCATACACATTTGGTTTTGACATCATGTACCCAAACCACATCAGAAGAAGTACATCTTCTCTTAAGCACCAACAGGTAGAAGGATGTCAGAACATGGCATCCCCTCATAAATTACAAAGACAAGTAGAGATCATTCCCATGCTTCATACCATAGCATCACCAATAAATCTCAGAGAAATCATGTTTCTCCTCAACATAAGGAATGTCATCCTACTCTACACAACATAATCTTCCTTTCTGCACTAACAAGGTTATCATCACCACCTGACTTGGTCAAAACTCTACTCCAAACTCCACCAGAACTCGATATTTCAGTTCTGAAGCTGTTGATGAACACAAACACCATAGGTAGAGCTTCCATGAATAATATGTTGCAATAATGTCCTAACATTCATAGGATTTGTTATCATCACATCAGCTCAGGCACATCTATTTGGATGAACTACTTGAAAACAAAACTTAAGTTCTCACTTGGTCATGATGGTTTTCACATGCTAAGAGATAAGCATTTGACTCTTTGGCCTTATGGTTCAGATTCCTCATCATTTATGTTGATATTAGACAGAAATCCAATGATGAAAATGTCCAAAATTGGCTTAAAAAATTGCGGGATGCAAGTTATGTGCCAAATGTTGTCAAAGACCAGTTTCCATCAAGGCATGTTGTGAGGTTCATAACTTCTTGCTCAAGTTGAACCAATGGACGTTCTTGTACCCTTTGGAAAGCTTGTATATTATACTTTAACTTTTATGTTTACATTTGGTCTTGATTCATCTTGGATCATAATGAAAAATGCCTCCAAAGTTGGACAAAACATGAGGCAGATTCTGCCTAAAAAATTGTAAGTGTTAAAGTTCAAAATCTTATGAAACCCTAACGTTAATGTTTCATAACTCAAAATGTATGCATTTTTTAGGGGTACTTAAGCTTTGCAAACATTTTGTATGTAATAAGATCTATCATTTGAGCTTTGGATGAAAATAATGGTTGCTTAGATCACAAGTTATGGCTTTGCAAAGTTGGGGTAAAAACCATATTTCTTCCATAACTTAGTGAATTTTAAGTTTCTCAAGGTTGCCTTTTTGCAAGTATCCTTACTTTTATTGATTTTTTCTTGATTGATCATGACCCAAATCACAAGTTAACATTGTTCTTGACTTAAAGAGGTCATGTTTTCCAAAAAAAATCCCAAAAGTCAAACTTGGTTTTGATCACAGTTGACTTTTTAGATTAGATGAAACTTAAACTTTGTGACCCTTTATGAAATCAAGTCCTTGGGCTAAATTGAACCTAATGGATTGATTCCAAAGGTATTTTTGAGTGTCTTGAATCATGCCCCAAGGTTTGAGATCATGCTTTGTTCAAAAGTCAAAGACATGGTTGACTTTTTCTCAAGAACCCTAGTTTGTGGTCCAGATGAATTTGAATCCTTGTATTGCTTATGAATCAAGTTCTTTGAATCAATCCAATCTTGTGAATGGATAAATATGTTGTATTTAAAGTCCTTGAAGCATATCTTGAGGTCTTGGTTCATGCCTTACTCCAAAAGTCAACCTAGGGACTGAATTAGGTCAAAACCCTAATTCCTGATTTTTGATAGATGCAACCCCTGAGGATATTTTGAACTTATGAATGGACTCATGAGGTTCTTTTGAGCTTCTTGAAACATATAATGAAGTATTGGCTCATGCCCAGATGAAAATTTCTGTTTGGAAGCCTTGGTCGACCAAAACCCTAATTTGGTGACACTGATGGTTTTGAGGCTTGATTAACATGGAGTGATGCAATCTTGTGTTAGATTCTTGATGAAGCAAACCTATTGATTCTTCATGGATATTTGAGATCATTGACAAGTTGAAAATCATTTCAATTCTTGATTTCTCATTTGCCTGAATATTCTGAGAGGGCTCAAAACCCTAATCTTTAGTTAAGGTGAATACCTAACAATCTTTGAAAATATTAGTGAGGTATGAAAACACACCCCTATTATGGTGATGATTTGCATAATGATGTGAAGTCTTAGGGTCAAAATTTAGGGTATGACAGTTGGTTATGCAATGGGAAGGTGTTAACATTCAAAACATCTATAGTACTCTCTATACGAACCTCTTGAAAATCTATGTTTGGCTTAAAAGGGGTTGTTTGCAAAAGATTGGAGAGATGAGAAGAGGTATATTTTTTAGGGTTTTGTGTTTGACAAGACTTCCTGAGCCTTGTGCTTACGTATTGTCATACCCTATATTTTGACCCCAAGACTCTATTTTTCTGTTTTGCATCGTCTGCACAGCATATCACGCATTTTATCTTGCATAATTCCCAATTTATCAGCTGAAATAAATTTGTGGGAATTTACGGTCGAATCGGTCAAATAAAAGTCAATTGTGTGAAAAATCAGTTGATATAGAATTTAAAATTGAGCCTGCAGATGTCAGTGATATTAATCAATGTTTCGCGTAGTTTAACCTGGCGTGCTCATTTTAATTTTTCAATCACTTTTCGGTCGCATTTTGAACAATTTAAACCTGTTTCAGCGGATAAAATTTATTTCGAGATTTGACCAAATACTGTATTTTTCCAACACGTACATTTTGTGCTGATCATTTTTATGCATCCTTTTTTTTAATACTTTGGTACCCGACTTTTATTTATTTTTAATATTTTTATTTTTAATTTTAGTTAATTAATCATTTTAATTTATTTAATTAAGAATTAGTTTAGGTTTATTTTAATTAATTGATTTTGTGTTTAATTTAATTATTGTAGTTTTTGTTCTAAAATAAACACACAAACATTTTGTTTTAACCCTTTTAATATATGTGTTCCCTAAGTTTTAGAAATTTTTTAATTCATTTGAAAATCTATTATTGGGGATTGATGCAATTGAAAAAGGGGGGGGGGGGGACACGATAAAACATCAAGAAATTCCCATTACCCTCACCACTAATACACACAACAATGTTCATATAATCATAACCTGTAGAATCCACCCATAAAAACGCTAGAAAGAAACATGATAAAAAAAGACAATAAAAAAAATTCACACAATAACAGCCACCCATACACCATCTCAACATACACGGTACATAGAGAAAAAAGAAAAAAAGAAATTCAAAAGAAAACACACGCCTTCCCTGACATCCTGCCACTACCTCTTTCCCTTTTTTCATTGCCATTTGCAGCCATCAATACTAAAAACACCATCACATGATATTCATGAAAAATCCAACAATAACCTTTTGTTCTTCCCTCATCTCACCTTTTCAAATCCATAATAACTTAAACTCTCATCAATGCTTACCATAACCACTGTGAAACTCAATCCGGCCACTTCTTTTGTTATCCAAAAAAAATCACCGTGCACAACCTCGTTGTCGTCACGGGAGCTCCTTCCTCCGTAGTCCGCATTTCAACCGGCGACGAGTTCCGTCATGACACAAATCACAGATACAATTTTCTCTAGAAAGAGGAATACCAACTTTTATTACCATGTTTGGTACTCATAGACAACAGTTCCATATTCCATCTTCATCCCTTCCTCGCCATCGTGTAACACTCACATCCACCAAGAACATCTGTTTCCGGCGATTTGCAGAAAATAACAACACTGCTATGTTAACACATCCACTTTAATTCCTTCTTCCAAACTCCTTATTTATTAAGAACACAAACCCAACATAAATCACTAAATTCCAATAGAAAAAGTTCCAATTTCAATCATCAACAATCTGTTCAACAAAAATTTCCATCTTAATTGTCAAAAGCCTCATCATAACGACGTTCCAATTTCGGCCGGAGATCCACCTCGATAATTCCGTCTCGCAGCACCGAACCTCGACGCCAATCGAACCGCCAAAATGTAATAGATCTGGCTACCTCTTCACTCGACATTGCTTTAAGCTCGTCACGATTGTTCCATCGCTACTTATCGGTAGTTTCTTTTTTCCCGATTCCATTAGATGCACTTGATTTTGTTTATTGTCGTTGTTATTGTTTGATGGTTGGAGTTTGAAAGAGAGCGATTTGAGTTATGTTGCATTGTTGAGAAAGAGATAAATGGAGAAAATGGTTTCATGTTTTTTTTTTGTAAAAGTCTTTTTTTTAAACCTAACGATGCAGGAGAGAGACAATGATGATGATGAACTGGTTGTGCCTTTACTTTTACTTTCATGTAGAATTTAGTCAACAACCATATTTTAAGTATTATTATGTGGTTTATTTAATATTTATTTTAAGTAATAAAATGAGAAAGTAATAAGTGGGAATTCATCCTACTTTCTTCATTTTATTTAAAGAATAATGATATTTAAATCATAAAGAAAAAGGGATAAAGGCCCCACTTTTTTTTTTAAATCAAAATAAAAAAAAACAAATACTTTAACTTAGATAACTTACAATTAAGTTCTCATTTCTCCCACAAGAGAATTAGACATAAGCCATCTATGTAGTTGAGATATAATTCTCCTACCCCATAACATAGTCGAGAAATATGTAGAATCTTTTCTGCTTGAGAGAGATATAGGGCATACTCTTCGATTATATATTCGAGTTGAAGCCCTTCTTTCATTGTGAAGTAAAGACCGTATTCCACGTGTTTATGGTGGTTTAAATAGAGTATTCTCCTTAAGATGACAACTTGTATCTTCTCCAAACCAATCAACAAACCTCTCCTTCTAGAACCTTGACCACGGTCAAGAGTTCCTCACCCTTTTAGGGGAACTACGAATGCTCTGATTTCATTCCCGTTAGGATACATAGGCACAAGATGTGACTTCTTGGCGAGCATACTTAGGAATAAATCCATAGGCTTACCCTTAGCAAACAACAATAACATGAATGCAACAAGAGGTTCCTGTAGAGTACTACAGATGCTTAGGATGTTAACACCTTCCCTAGGTATAACTAACACATGAACCTTAGATTCTCTTTTGCTTTGTTTTTGCATTGCATTTTTTGGGTTATTCGTTCCCTTCCCTTCCCTTGGATAAATTAAAGACCGAGGGTGAATTATGATTTAAGATTCAAGTTATTCGATAGCTTGGTATCTGATTCTCACCGCGACAGAAATGGCCACTTCACTGGGGATACTTCGAGGGTTCCCTCTAACTTGTTTAATTTGTGTTTTTGTTGAATATTTATATACCTGTTTACCTGTATATATATGTTTCTGCTTTGGTTTGTTACTTTCGTGTGGTGAGATAAGTCCTACACCCGGACTTGAGTGTACTTATGATAGGAAGGTGATATATTCAAGGAGGCTTATAGGGAGTTGATTCTCGACCAAGCTGACTTGAGAAATCACCACTCAGTTGAGGCCCTCTTGAGAATATTATTGTTGAATGAGTATTCGTGAAAACACTTACTATTTTCGACCTAGGAGCCTATGACACTGAGAATCTTTAGTTACCCTTAACTCAACTTGACTTTCTTAGAATGTAGTGTGATGACTATGAGGGAGTAGTCCCAAAATAGTTGATACACGATAATACACTCGAAAGAGGTTCTCTTGAGAATATTATTAACTATCGAGTATTTGGGAAAATGATAATATTCAAAATATGAACTTAAAACTTTGGGAACTTTTGTAGAACGCGGTGTGCAGGTACAAATAAACCCTTAGTCCACACCTTTTAGGATGGGTAGACCATGGCTTCATGCTCGTGTCGTCAAACCTTAAACTTCACATGTTTGTATATATGTTTATGAGAATTTGTTTATACATATGTTTGTGCATACATTCATTCATCCTTCCATGCATTCATGCACCTTTTTTTCTAACTTTTCAAGGAACTTGGAGTTATCTTGCAAGGATCATAGGTTTTACCATGGATTTTGGAAGTTATACTCTATTTTGTAATCCTTCAATTTTCAATAAAAACGATATTTTCAGTTGTCAAAAGTGTTGTCCTCTTTATGGTGTTTGCAAACATAACTTTTGAGTTCCTTGAAAATCATTTTTATTATGCACTTGCATACATCATTAGCATCACATTCTCTGCATCCCAGGTTCTCACTCTTGCTTCTTCCTTCAGTATACAAGTTGTCGCATCACTACGGTGCTCGAGCCAATCAAACAAAGAAGATGGATAATAGTGAGCAAGAGAATCATGAACTCTGTAAGGAATGACTACTTTGAGGGATGGCATGGAAATACTCTCTTCTTTGGTTGAAACTATGGATGCTACTCAAAATCAAACTTATCCTCATATTTCACAGGCTCTGCTTCAAAGGACCGTGATTTATGAAATTATGTCAATGCCCATTCCTGTGACTCCACTTATCGCTTCTAGCAACTCTAAAAATATTAGGGATGGTTTTCTCAAGAAGAAGGAACAAGCTGCAAATGGTATTTCACGAGAGAAACATGGAGGATCTCGTAGAAAAAGTAAATAACATGTGAATTAGTTTGACCCAATCTTAATGGCCTATTCTGAATTATATCCCGCTGTAGTACAGAAGAATTTGGTGCAAAAAAGGAGTCCGCCGGCCATCCCAAAGGATCTCCCATGGTGGTTTAGGTATGGTCGTTTTTGTCCATTTCATCAAGGGGCACCCGGTCATGACACTGAACATTGTTTTGCTCTAAAGCTGAAGTACAAAAGCTGGTACAAAATGGTATTTTGTCTTTTGAAAATTCTGGGCCCAATGTCTCAACGAGTATATTACCCAAGTATGGAAACACTGTGGAAGGATATCTTGAAAAATACTGTATCTCAAACATAAATTTAATAAGAGGATCTTTGGTAGATATGCATGTCAATTTATGTAGGCTTACCCATTATGAGCATAATCACGCTTTCTGCAAAATTTGTTCAAAAAATCCTCGTGGATGTTCTGTTGTGAAGAGGGATCTCCAGGATATGTTGGATCAGAAACTTCTTCATATCACTAGAGAAAGGGTGAATGCCATAATTCCGTGTTTTAATATGCCAGAACCAGTGGTAATTACTTGCAACAGTAAGAAAGCTTCTCATGTGCCTTGTGGATATAATGCTACCATGCTGGAAGGAGGGAAGAAAGTTCCTGTTGATGTTTCTCCTGCCACTCAGGTAATTCCGAATTATCAATCACAGTTTCGTCAAAGAACACATCACAGTCATGCTCAGAAGAAGTTTGACCCAATCCCAATGACTTACAGTCAATTGTGGTCCTATTTTACCCGAAACTCGGTAATGGAACCCAAAAAGACCAGAGCCATGAAATCTCGCCCTCTTTGGTTCAATCCTAATACCAGTTGTGAATTTCATGATGGAGCAATGAGACATTCGATTGAAAAGTGCAAGGTTTTCCAGGAAAACGTCCAAGAGATGATCGACGATGAGGTGGTGACCTTCAACGGAGGAAGCCCAGTTGTGAATGGAACACCTTTATGATGAAGGATATGAAGACTTAAGAAAGTCCTTTCCAAGCTGGTGAAACCAAGAGCAGAGCTCATCAGGCTGTCTGTTTACTTGCTTGCATTTGTTGTTATTTCTTTGATTATAAAATCATGATTTTCATGTAAGGACTTGTTTGTTTGAATGATTAATGCAATAAATATGTTTGCCTTGAAGAAATCCATTCGTATTCACTCATAAAATGATTTTTCCTATTTTATAATGCCAACTTTACTCAATCTCTTGTCTTCGTAGAGAATGGGAGGGAGGATGACGAAAGTGAGAACACAAGATCTCCTGTTCGTACGCTTTTGAATAAAACCCGGCTGATGATGTAAGGCATTGTTTCAAATCCCCAAACACTAGAGATATAAGGTAGATAAACCTTCTTTAACCTCTTTGAGCCTTGAAGTAGGAGTTTTCTTTTCCTTTCATACAAAAAAAACCTCAATTTTAATCTGGGGCAGGATAGTTTTCAGTTAAGCTGATCGAGCGCCCAAACTTTCAAAAAGGGAGATAACATCTAAGGATATACCATACCTATATCTCACACATTATGAGGCTAAGAATCAAATCTATAATGATTATCCCTCAACTAGCCAAAGAGTAGGGCAGTCACAATCCTTTCAACAAGTCAAAATGACTTAGAGTTACCACGATTTGTTCATAAATAAAAAATAAATAAATAAAGAAAAAGAAAACACCCGCTAAGTCAAAACCTATGAGGGAGGCTTAGGCAAAATTGGGACATCCCGCTGGACTTCATAATCAAATCCAAAAGACTCCGTCCAGGAAAAAGTTAGGGAATAAAACAAGAACGTGAAAAGTGAAAGCAAAGGATTACAAAGAAAAATCATCAGTAAAGAATAGAGTCGTGTGATCAAACACCAAAAGAAAATAGGTGAGTGACTGCCATGTCCAAAGCCTCAATGGTTTCCTAACCATATCAAAATCCTCTTGAGAGATGAGTGTTAGTGTCAAGTTAACTGAATGTAGGGCTGAAGAACATCACAAAGAATGGGTGAGCACAAATAAACATTGAGCCTTATATCCTCTGTTTCTTAAACCTTGAACCACCCTTAAAAGACCAAATTGAAGCAGAGTTTGTTTTGAAAGCATACTCGACGAGATAATGTTTCCTGACTTCTATGAGTTATGCTCAAATTTGTGTTGTCTTTTTAAAATTATCATATCCTAATTAGTGATTCGATCACAAGTTATTGTGATATCTTTTTAATAAAAACATCAAGACTAACATGTGTGTTGCATTAACAGTTTCAGAATTAACATTTTTTTCTTGCTAACATTGCTTGGTATCATAGTAGCTTGTACACGAACATCAATGATGAGCTTAATTGTTTGAGACTTGAAACTCTGATAAAAAAGGGAGAAACATTCCAAGAATGATCATATCCAAGGGCATGTTGCCTAAAGACTCTGCTGACCAGGGGCAAGTTCGTTTCCCAACTGTTTCTTTCACAGACTAATCATCCCTAAGGGGGCAAGTTTGAAGTTTCAGCTATACATAATGCAGTCAATCTGGGGCAGTTACGTCAAGATTCGACAAATCTCTCCAAGAGTTGGAAGATATTGGCATATCTTGGATTCCAAGTTTTCTGTAAAATCCTCTTGGAATGACTTTCTTCTCATAAACTATGTGATCTTGGGGAATTTGAGAATTGAAGATTATTTTATCCATTCACAACAAATGTTGTTCGAAATGGCGACCCCCATGCAGTTCATCAATGCAGAGCTACTTTATTCTCGTAGTATTCTTCACTCATACCCCAAAGAGCTCATATCTTAAGTGATGTGAAGATTCCCCATTAAGTCTCTACCACAGGTAGTCATAACAATTCCTCGGTAAATCTCTACTTCAAGCAGTTATGGCAAGTTTAATGCAAGATTTCCCCTGTTGGAGACCTAAGAACTCCTCAGTGAATCTCCTTGACTTAAACCTCCCCCAGTAAAGTGAATGTTATTTCACTCCTCAGTGGGTCTCTTACAATTTCAATCTTCCTCAGTGAAGTGGATGTTTACTTCATCCCCACGGAGTCTCAACTCTGATATCTTCAGTTGCTATGTTGATCCAGGCTTCCCCAATGAAGTGGATATTTATTTTATCCCCCGTGAAGCCTTATCTCTGGCATCTCCAATTACAATTTCCTTTCAGACTATTTCAGTTCATCGTGGATATTTATTTTATCCCCTATGAAGTCTCTCTGATCATGAGTTTGATCTATTCCTATTGGATCTTTCTCATCTCCAACAGAGTAACCAGATTTATCTTGACAATCCCCTAAGTGACGTCATGATGTTATATCCCTAAGTAGAGAACTCTCGTTTCCCTAGTGAAGTATGAAGCTTTGAAGCAGGACTGTGGTTCCATATATGGCTTCTCATTCCATCCCAAGTGATACTTCTATCTTGTTGAGACTGGCAGAGTATCCATGTCAAGATGTTTATTTCATCTCTAGTTTACTTCTCTTCGTTTGTTTTATCAGCATAAGCATAACATGACATACATCTATTCATATAGATACATGGCATATGTGCATTTTTCATTTTGTGATGTTTGTTTGTTCTTTCACTTTGGCCATGTTTATCCTCAAGTGTCTGGTTTTGTCTTCTCCCTTCAAGTAGAGTCGTCAGCCCTAAGTAGAAAGAGCACATCCTTTCTAATTCCTCACTAAGTTCGTTTCTTGTGGAAGATGGTTGTTTTATTTTTTTTCCATTTCTGGATAAGATAAATCCCATTTGAGTTCATTCCTCAATGGATAGAGTCTTTCTTGACCGTTTCTCTTTAGTTACTTCCTGAATTGAACTTTGGTCTCTGAAAATCACAATTTTGAATCTCTCTAGGATGTTGAACCTAGATCAAGTGTGCATTTATTTTACACTTTGTCTCCCCGGGAAGAATCTATTTGAAGATCACCATTGAAGACAAGATATTTCTCCAACAGTGTTGTTATAACATCTTCTTGGAATTCATACCCAGGCGACAAGTGGCAACCTCTTTATTTGAGCAGCTTATTTTGTTCTCAGGTTTTTGGATGACAAATGATAGTCTCCTCAAGACAGTTTGTCTATCCCTTGCAAATTATCAAGGTTATCAATTTATTCTCCATCAAATGGCATCTCTCCGAAAAACCGTCAGAGAAGTTTGTGGAAGACTTTACAAGTATTTATCTTTATTTGAGAATTCCTGCTACAAGGATTTTATTTGCTCTAAGGCATTTTCAAACTACAACAATATTTCTCCTCAGTGGTGTTCTCCCCCAGGGAGTCCACTATTCAAAGTTGCTTCCATCAAATGGCATCTCTTCGAGAAGTTTGGTGAAGATTCTTACAATTGATCTTACTCTTTATTTTAGAAGACATGCTTTACAAACTAACCGGCCTACATCTCTTCTAAGGATCCCCGGTGATGTTTTCTAATCTCTAATAAGTTTTGGATTCCCTCTGAAGTCGTAGATCTCCATTGGGACTCCACTCCCCTGTGAAGATACTTTCCCATAAGTATTCGTCATTCCAGGAAGAAACTGAGACCCGTTCATGGTATACAACCTTGAAGCGAGGGGAGATTTATTTTACCCTTTTCAAAGAAGAAACTGAGACGCATTCATGGCATACAACCTTGAAACGAGGGGAGGTTTATTTTTTACCCTTTTCAAGTGGAATACTTGATTAAAGAAGAAACTGAGAGACCAGTTCGTGGCTTATGACCCGAGACGATGGGAGGTTTATTTTACCCTTCTCAAGTGGAGGATTTGATTAAACAAGAAACTGAGACCCGTTCATGGCATATGTTATACCCCAAATTTTACCCTCATATCATTTGATCATTTCATATTTTAAGTCAGCCATTTCTGCATTCTTCTAGTTAAGTTTTATTTCATCATTTAATCGTGCTTTTTTTTAGTCAATTTCGTCATCCCATTTTAAAATCTTTTTTTTATAATTATTTTAGGTATTACTTAGAATTGATTTTTTTTATTTAGTTTGCTTTTTATTTATAGTTTCTCTTTTTGGTTATTTTCTAATTCCTATTTATATTTTAATTTAATTTATTTTTTCTATCTAGTTTTTATTTTAATATATAGGTTTTAGTAGCTATTTTAATTTAGTTTATATTTTAGTATAGTTTTTACTTATTTCTATTTAGTTTATATTTTAATATAATTTATATTTTTGTCACATTTTTTTTAATTAAATTAGTTTAAATTTACTTAGTTAATTAAGTTTTAATTTACAATCTGTTTTTTTATTACTTTTATATCACTAATTTAGTTTAAATTTATTTTTTATTATTTTTATTTATTATATTTATTTTTTATTATTTATTAATTTTATTATCATTTAATTTAGTTTATTTGTTATTAAATATTTATATTTATATTTTTGTTTATTATTAGTTTTTTTTATTTACATTTTTTTATTTTATTTATTATCATTATTATTTTTATTTATCATTATTATTATTATTTATTTTTATTATTATTTATTTATTTATCATTGTTATTACTATTTATTTTTATTTTTATTATAATTACTATACAATGATCTAGTTCCCAAAGCCACAGCTCCCACAAGCTGCAAAACGACACAAACATGTACCACTGCTACCTCTTTACACCAATTTTGCAAAAAGCCAAAATTGCATCTTTTTTTTTCAAGACCAAAACAATACTCCAAAATAACTTCCACAGCCTGTCCTGGGCATCTATTAAAAACTGCTTTGCCATTATGCTGAGACCTTCTGCCCACTGTGAAAAAAGGGTCATACACAAATGCCAAATCCATGTCCAAAAACAAGACAACAAGCAAAATACTGCACAATTTTCTGTTGCACCTGTTACCAAGAAATACACTAAAATGGCTAAAACTAATTTATGTGCAACTTGTAAAACCTTGACCATAACCTTAACCAAATTCTGCAGCAAGCCAACAAACAAAATCAGACCTGTATAATCCTGTATTTGAAAGGGACATTTCAACGTGACTTTTTTTTTTTTTTTGAATTTGTTTTGAAAAGAAGAAAGAAGAACCAGTTTACAGATGACAGAACAAAATCACACAGTGGGGGGGGGGGGATTTTCTTTGGGGAGGTAAAAACTTCCTTGGTTCTTCCTCACCACCATCCATCATCACGACTCCCATTTCGACACCATCTCGGACACGCAAAATCTCCATAAACATTTCTCTTCCACTTTGCTACCTCCATTACTCGTGTTAACTAATCCTTCCACCAACAACGCGTCACTTTTCTCTTCCTACTATGCCCCTTTTCCTCATGTTTTGACAAGCCATAAAGATTCTCCGTTTCCACTACTAAAACGGTACCGAGTTTCACGATCGGAACTCCCCTCCTCATCAATAAAATCAAAACCATTCACAAACATCAGTTGCGGCAACCAACTTTTCCTTTCTTCATTTTTACCACTGCGTCTCAACCTCTTTAATCTTCAACCACCTTCAAGCTTTCAAACCCATCAAGAATCAGACCAGAACAAGAACGAGTAGAAGCAGAGAGTCAAGAGAGAACTAGAGGAAGGAGTGTGTAACTGACCGTGAGAGAATGAAATGATTTAAGGGAAAGCAGGAGAAATTTTTTAGATGGGTTAGCGTTTGATCCAATTTCTTTCGGTTGTGTGTGTCATAACACAAATAGCAGAATATAGGGTTCGTGTTTTCCCTTCTCCACTTGCAAACGAAAACAGGTTTTTCCATCAACCCGTGACCCATTTTCTGGTGAGTTGGATTTATAATTTAATTTTAATTAGAATTTTAATTTAGTTTCTAGTTAGGATTTTAATTTAGTTGTAGTTAGAATTATATTTTAATTTTTTTTAGTTAGTTTAGTAAATTTAGTTCTCATTTAGATTTAGTTTATTTAGATGTGGTTTAATTAGATTTCTTTAATCACAACATTTCTACATTTTTTTAAATTCTTGATGTTTGATCTAATCTTGTTTGTTTTTGAAATTCTGCTGAAACAGAACAAGGACAGACCATGTCCAATTTAAATTACTTTAAATTAGACCAATATCATGACGTCTGTTGTAACATCAGCAGACAGATAGACTATTTATCTAACCATTTAAATTGTGCAGAATTGTAAATGCTAAAAGATAAATAACACAATGAATTGTTTACCCAGTTCGATGCAACCTCACCTACATCTGGGGGCTACCAAGCCAGGAAGGAAATCCACTATTAGCATAATCAATTCAGAGCTAAACTCCCCCGTTTACAACTCCTCACTTAATCTCTACCCAATGCAATTTCTGCCTAGAATCCACTAGATAAGAGACCCCGCTCACTCTCCCTCAATCACCGCAGTGATAATCAATTAAATACAAAAGACAAACTTTAGAAGACACTCTTCAAAGTCACAACACTTGATCTTGCTTCACAGCTTCAATCAAGAATACAATACTCTTGCTTAAAAGCTTAGAGTGACACACAGCTCAACAATACTAACCAATGCAATCATACAGCAGACAATTGCTTGGCTCACGAGTATTCCTAAGACACAATACACACGTGAAGAACAGTTGATGCAGTCAGACTTCTTCACTCACAAATAACAGCCTACATATGTCTACCACAATGCATCAAGAGATTGAAAGGGTGACTTACAAGGTCACACACAAGAGACTCTCAAAGCCCTAACCTTAATTTTACACTCAAGTTATTCTTGTTGTGAGTGCCTTCTTTCCTTTAATTCTGCTCCTCCTTAAATAGTAATGCAGACTGGGCTTGGGCTGATCAAAAATAACATAAATTAGGTTTAACCAAGTTAGCCTAATTTCCATAATTCAGATGCTGCGAATTAGGTCACAGCTGCTTCATGTTATGCCCAGCCCTGACTGAAATCTCGCATGAGATAACTAAGGAGGCATAACAGGTTTCCTGAATTCTAGCCTGAGATATATCAGGTAAAATACCATAAAACTAAAACACGTGCGCTGATGTCATACGCTTGATGTCATAACATCTAGCATGACATCCAACACACTTTGTTCTTAGCTGACCAAACTCACCCTGCTAAATACTCCTGCAGAATCTTCTTCATAACAGTAGACACAAGCATATCCTTTTTATGAATACCAATTAAATATGCATTTTCATGTTGTGAATATCTTTGACCTACACACACTTGATGAGATATATCCAACAGGATCTCATCAAACCAAAACACTTATGTTAAGTGATATCAGCTCCTGCTGTACCAGACAGTGATGTCATGACATTGGTGATGACATCCTGATTAAAACACATGACAGCAGTACTGTCATCAGCTCCTACTGTACCAGACAGCGATGTCATAACATTGGTAATGGCATCCTGATTAAAACACATGACAACAGTACTGTCATTAGTTCCTGTTGTGCCAGACAGCAATGTCATGACATTGGTAATGACATCCTGCTTAACATTAGTGCAGAATCATGTTTTACCAAAATTTAGACAATCATAGAACCATGGACAATCATAGAGTCATGGAACTAACAATCTCCCCCTTTGGCAAATTTTGGCTAAAACAACCAAACAGACATCAGGTCAACAGCAGTAGTCTTCTCACAAACATCCAGCTTCACAAACTATCATGCTCCCCTCCCCCTTAATAGTTGCATTCAGCAAGCAACTACAAAATACTACTTTTTCCTTAGCAATAGGAACAGATAACAACACTTTACTCCCCCTTAGTTTAGTCAAAAATTGACAAAAATTGGAGTAAATGTGCATATTGAAGCATAATCACCATACTTTAAAGCAAGACTCAGCTGACAACCTGCACATGGTGTCCAAATCTCCAGACTTCCATCTCACAACCTCCTATGAGATACACAAGCTTCTTGAAAACTCACCACCTTCAGCAATAATCCATGGACAAGGATTATAACACTGCTGAACTCTAGCTTTCAAGTCACCCCCTACTGAACTCACTCAAACAGAGTAAAATCAATCCTGATTTCAGCCCATCATGTATGACATCAACTCCTTTACTTTGGTTCTTAATACACCAACCACAAGGCTTATTATTTCCAAAGTAGTCCATACATTTCATGAAGATCTCAGTAGGACACAATGATTCTTAGTTTTACCCCATGAACATAGTCATTGAGTCTTGAGTTCTTTCCCTGTCTAGAGCTGCACCTTCAGGAGTGGCATTTCTGACATCGCCATTTAAAGGATAATCAATTAAATACTTGTCACAAGTAAAAATTGATTTTAAATCCCCAATTTGAGACATAAAAATATTCTGCAGAGAAAAATAAATTCTCCCAGACAATAACCAATGTTGTACACAGCTCCATATCAGCACAATGTCAACACAAGCAATGCAACTACACATCAGACAGGTACACAGCTCCCCCTGTCATGCATAATCAGCACTCCCCTTAAAAGAGAGAACCCAAACACATGAAGAATCACTGCAACTTTACACCCCTTGATTCACAAACCACACTAGAACAAGTATCAGAAGTAGTTGCAGGATAGACATAGCTTTCTGTGAGATTCCTCAGATTTCAGCTTTGAAAGACAAAAAAAATCTCCAAGATGTCAGAGTGAATGTCCTTCCTTATGCACAAGATCAAGGTTGGTGGTGTCTTGATCTTCATCTTCACCTGTCAAACAAGACACAACACTTGGAGAGAGGCTCAAAACCCTGGTTTGATCCATCGATACCCAATGACATAATAAAATATACTGTCAGGTTTACCCTGAGCTAGAGCAGTAACATAATGTCACAACATCTTGTCTGACATTCCATCCTCATAGAGGCATACAATCATAAACTGCTTGACACCACAAACAATCTTGAACAGTAACTGTACTATTGTGGTAACAAATCCTAGATGGAAGTATAACCCCCCATATCAAGGCTAACCAGTGCTCTTTTTCCAAAAGCACGTGTATGGAAAACATAAGACTCATCTTCATGTCTTCAAGAGCTCACTCTTTGTTCAACATACCTGCTGAGCGCATTCACTTGCTGCTTGAACCACAAGCAACTAGTACACCCATCAGATAGAAGCTCTCCTCCTATCTTCTATAACAGCTGCTCCAAGATCACCATAGTATCTCAATACCAACCTCATGCTCATACAGTGAGAAGGTATCAAACTGATCCACTTCTTGCTAGAGTTACCACTTCTCCATAAGACTTCTGGCCTGAGTCAGAGAACTAGATAGACACCCCATAATCCAAGACATTCTTTCCTCATCATTCTTCCATATGATAAGTTAGAAAGCTTTTGATTTAACTGGTGAATCTTCTCATCAGAATCCAGAATTTCATGCAATCAACCAATGATCCACTCCAGTCTTGTACAATCCCTTCACATCATACTCCAAGACAATCTTTTTACCTCATCATTCTCTTGTATGATAAGATAGAGTACTTCTTAGTCAAGATGTGAATCACAAGTTCCACAATAGATCTTCAAGACCAGCAAAAAAAATGATGTTCTGACATTAGTTAGGACATCCTAACATATCACAGACACAACATCCAATGGTTCTTGATATGCCCACAACTGGACTTACTACTGCCTAGTAATCCAACTGAAGATCTTCAAAGAACACAGCTCCACCAGCTTGATCAAATACATCTCCAAAAGAAGGTAATCTTCCATAAGCAACTTAGGGCTTCTACCACAAGCTCCAATATATGAATAGAATTAGAACCTTCTTTGATCTTCAAACAACTACCCTTTTGCACAAGAGTAATATAAGCACACTTCTTTAAATAACCAAATGCCACTGTTTGGTTACTCAGCTGCTTCCAGAGCTCTAGACACTCTTCTGATCCACCAAGCAAACTTGATCTTCAAGTTACATGTCCTACTTGCTCCATAGCAAGGCATCTTAGATACACCAAGACTTGGACATGTAACATCTACTTCTTCTCACAGCTCCTGCAAACTGAGGTTTCTGCTTGATGTCACAACATCTAATCAGACATCCTGCTGGTGAATTCAGTCCTTCATTATGCCATTTAGAAGAACCTCATAAAGAGTTTCATGTTCACATAGACTTGATCAATGATAGCAAGTTTGAGTAGACAACCTGTATTCTGCTTTCTTGTATCACAACAAATCCCTTTGAAGTGCATTTGCTTCATAAAACTCCTCTTTAGAGAAACCAAACATGCCAAAGCTTGATTCTTTAGAGAAGATTAGTCACAAGAGATCTTTACAGAAGGAATCCCTCTTTCCTTAAGTAGAGACTTCTTCAGAAGTCCAGAGATAACTTCCACCTATCCTTGTCCTCCAAGATGAGAAAGGTCACATGCTCTTATGCACTTAGATTAGAAATAAACTGATCCAAGCAGTGTTATCACCAGCACCATATTCTAGACAAGTTTCTTGCCAGGTAACTTTCTAGATAAATACCAGATGCTTCTAGTAGTGACTAGAACACACCTACTACACTCCAATAAACTGATCCAAGAAAAATGTCTTCATCTTCACTTCCATCAGCACTACATTCTAGTCTTAGTTTCTTTCCAGGAAACTTACTAGAATAAAGACAGATCATACCACACATGAGTATGGTAACAAGATCATCATCTATATCAGACTTTTGTACAATTTATGCTGATGGAATGTCTCAACATCTGGTTGAACATCAGATCCTTGAATTAGACAAAGTAGATCAGGGGCCTGATGCTTGTGCAACATCTGATGAGACACCTTGATCATCAACTAAGGATAATCCATTAAATATTTGAGAATATCTCAAATAGAAATGAATCTTAAATCCTTATAATAAGTCCTTCTCTGAACTTCAGCAATCTTGAACTTCATGGATAACCAATTAAATACGTGTGTAGTCCACATATAGCAAATGATCTTAAATTCACACCACTTGTTGAGAAGACCATCTGATAGATATTTACACTTCACTAATACCAAAAGTATTCTTTAGTATAAGTATCTTTAATGTTGAAACATCAAGGCTGACACTCTTGACTCAACCTACCTATGACTTCCTCTGCTGATAGAACCTTTGCAAGTCATGAGTGGTGAAAATAAATCACCTCCCACTATCTTCTCTAAAACAGCCTTCAGCACAACAGAGCAGCCCAAGCACACAAGCAACGACTCAGGCACTCAACCAACACAGCAACAACTTTCAGTAGTCTGTAGGTCAAAAATCAGAGCAACATAAACAAAACAGCATCAAGCAGGATCAACAGCTTGTCAGACCATACAGAGCAGCAGCAACCACCATCACACTTGCCACACTCATACATCAAACTGAATATAGGGCAATCTTCTCCCAGGGCTACCAGAGTTCTTTCATCATAAACATATGCAGCGGAACCACCAAAAGAACATCTGCAACATGCCCTAAACAAGATGTCAGAACATCTTGTAGGTCATCATACAGAACTAGCCACTCCTCCTTTGGCAAACCATTCAGCAGATTATATAAGCTCCTATATCAGAGAGCACATCAATAGATACACCGAATCCTTTGCAACCTCCTCCAAAACTCCATAAGCAGCAGCTCAAATGTTTAGAAAGATCAGCAACTCAACTACCACTTCTCCTTGTTCAAAACACCAGAAAGTATCTCCCAAGATCTCATCCAGAACAGACAGGATGCCTGCACTGATATCAATTGAAATTCTGGTATGCAGATCTCATATGTCCTAAGAGATGCAAAGAACATTGATCTCTGCTGAAACAGAACAAGGACAGACCATGACCAATCTAAATTACTTTAATTTGTACCAATGTCATAACCAACGTCATGACGTCTATTGTAACATCAACAGACAGACAGACTATTTATCTAACCATTTAAATTATGCAGAATTGTAAATGCTGAAAGATAAATAACACAATGAGTTGTTTACCCAGTTCGGTGCAACTTCACCTACATCTGGGGGCTACCAAGCCAGGAAGGAAATCTATTATTAGCATATTCAATTCAGAGCTAAACTCCCCCGTTTACAACTCCTCACTTAATCTCTACCCAATGCAATTTCTGCCTAGAATCCACTAGATAAGAGACCCCGCTCACTCTCCCTCAATCACCGCAGTGATAATCAATTAAATACAAAAGACAAACTTTAGAAGACACTCTTCAAAGTCACAACACTTGATCTTGCTTCACAGCTTCAATCAAGAACACAATACTCTTGCTTAAAAGCTTAGAGTGACACACAACTCAACAATACTAACCAATGCAATCATACAGCAGACAATTGCTTGGCTCACAAGTATTCCTAAGACACAATACACACGTGAAGAACAATTGATGCAGTCAGACTTCTTCACTCACAAATAACAACCTACATATGTCTACCACAATGCATCAAAGGATACAAAGGGTGACTTACAAGGTCACACACAAGAGACTCTCAAAGCCCTAACCTTAATTTTACACTCAAGTTTTTCTTGTTATGAGTGCTTGATTTCCTTTGCTTCTGCTCCTCCTTAAATAGCAATGCAGACTGGGCTTGGGCTGATCAAAAATAACATAAATTAGGTTTAACCAAGTTAGCCTAATTTCCATAATTCAGATGCCGCGAATTAGGTCACAGTTGCTTCATGTTATGCCCAACCTTGACTGAAATCTTGCCTGAGATAACACATAATTCACCCTTGCTATTTTTTTATTTCTCCTGATTCCAACGGAAAGGATTCCCTCCTGTTGACTGCCATGTCATATTTAGGAAGCTTTAGGTCCTTACCCTTTTCCCTAACCATAGGACTTGGAGTCGTCGTGCTCTATTTAGTCGTACCACCATGGACATTCCCTTCCTTGCTAACTTAACCTTAGTTTAGATTCTCCGCACTCTATGTAGGTGTCTCGCCGTAGACATTTACTTTCCCCTTGGAACCTTGACCATAGTCAAGAGTTCCTCACCCCTAGTTAGGGGAACTACGGTTGCTCTGATTCCATTCCCGTCAGGATACGTAGGCATGAGATGTGATGTCTTGGTGAGCATACTTTGTATATACTTTAGATCTTTACCTTAGCACTTTTCCCTTAGCAAGCAACTTTAGCATAACACAAATACTAACAAGAGGTTCCTGTAGAGTACTACAGATACTTAGGATGCTAACACCTTCCCTAGGTATAACCAACCCCCGAACCTTAGATCTCTAGCTATGTTGTTACATGGCACACTTAGGTTTTTCTTTGATCTTTACCCTTTCCTTTGAATAAATCAAAGATCGATGGTGAACTTCATGATTTGTGATTAAAGTTAATACAATATCTTGATATCCGATTCTCCCCGCGATAGCATACAACCTTGAATTGTGGGGAAGTTTATTTTACCCTTTTCAAGTGGAAGACTTGATTAAAGAAGAGACTGAGACCCGTTCATGGCACACAACCTTGAAGCGTGGGGAGGTTTATTTTACCCTTTTCAAGTGGAATACTTGATTAAAGAAGAAATTGAGACCCGTTCATGGCATACAACCTTGAAGCGCGAGGGGTTTATTTTACCCTATTCAAGTGGAAGATTTGATTAAAGAAGAAAATGAGACCCGTTCATGGCATACAACCTTGAAGCAAGGGGAGGTTTATTTACGCTTTCTAAATGAATCATTTAGTTAAAGAAGAAGCTGAATCAATTTTGATCATAGAAGCTTACCTTTGTTTAGGCTATCATATGTTTGATAGTAGGTAGTATACCATACCTTTTGGTCAGATACCTTTGCTTAAGCCACCATGTTTGGTAGTAGGTCATCTTTCCTTTTGTGTTTACCTTCGCTTAGGCTATCATATGTTTGATAGTAGGTAACATGTCTATCTTTTTGGTCAAATACCATTGCTTAGGCTACCAGGTTTGGTAGTATGTCATCTTTCTTTTTGTCTTTACCTTTGCTTAGGCTATCACATGTGTGATAGTAGGTAATACACATTAATTTTTTTCCGGACACCTTTTCTTAGGCTACCATGTTTGGTAGTAGGCGATGTTTCCTTTCAACTTATTACCTTTGCTTAGGCTATCATATGTTTGATAGTAGGTAATATACCGTATCTTTTTGGTCAGATAATTTTGCTTAGGCTACCATTTTTGGTAGGAGGTCATCTTTCCTTTTGTGTTTACCTTTGCGTAGGCTATCATATGTTTGATAGTAGGTAACACACCTTTCTTTATGGCCAGACACCTTTGCTTAGGCTACCGTGTTTGGTAGTAGGTGATCTCTCCTTCTGAAACTATGACCTTTGCTTAGGCTATCATATGTTTGATAGTAGGTAATACTCATATCTTTTGGTCAGATACCTTTGGCTTAGGCTACCAGGATTGGCAGTAGGTCATCTTTCCTTTCAAGCTTATTGCCTACCATATGTTTGGTAGTAGGTAATACACACTTTTGTTCTATTGGGAGATACCATGTGTTTAATCTATCATGTGATTGTCAGTTGAGTCTCATCCCTAGTGGAGTTGAACCTTTCCCCGTAGAGTCTTGCTAAGTTGTTCCTCGTCGGTTCTTCCTTTCTTTAACTATGTTTTAGTGTTTTCTATATGCAGTTATCCTCTGTGACGTCATTCCTCACAAGGTTTCTGTTTTGCATATCATATCATATCATAAGCATTTTGTGGCGTCTTAGGACCAAAAATTGTGCATGTTTGTATTTAAGCCTCTCATATCACGTCGAGACGAAGATTTCAATCTCTGTATCTCCGGATAGAAGAAACTTAAATATGAGCATCTGTCATACCCTAATTTTTGACCCCAAGATTCTGTTTTTCCGTTTCGCATCGTCTGCATAGCATATCACGCATTTTATCTTGCATAATTCCCAATTTATTAGCTGAAATAAATTTGTTGGAATTTACGGCCGAATCGGTCAAATAAAAGTCAATTGTGCGAAAAATCAGTTGACGGAGAATTTTAAAATTGAGCTTGCAGACGTCAGTGATATTAATCTATGTTTTGCGTAGTTTAACTTGGCATGCTCATTTTAATTTTCCAATCACTTTTCGATCGCGTTTTGAACAATTTAAACCTATTTCAACGGATAAAATTAATTTTGAGATTTGACCAAATATTGTATGTTTCCAACACGTACATTTTGCACTGATCATTTTGGTGCATCCTTTTTTTTTTGAATACTTTGGTACCCGACTTTTATTTATTTTTAATATTTTTATTTTTAACTTTTAGTTAATTAATCATTTTAACTTATTTAATTAAGAATTATTTTAGTTTTATTTTAATTAATTGATTTTGTGTTTAATTTAATTATTGTATTTCCTTTTCTAAGATGAACACACAAACATTTTGTTTTAACCCTTTTAATATATGTGTTCCCTAAGTTTTAGAAAGTTTTTAAATTCATTTGAAAAGCTAATATTGGGGATTGATGGCATTGAAAAGGGGGGGGGGGGGGGGACACAATAAAACATCAAAAAATTTCCATTATCCTCACCACTAATACACAAAACAATGTTCATATAATCATAACCTATAGAATCCACCCACAAAAACGCTAGAAAAAAACATGACCAAAAAGACAATAAATTTTTTTTCACACAATAACAGCCACCCATACACCATCTCAACATACACGGTACATATAGAAAAAAGAAAAAAAAAGAGATTCAAAAGAAAACAGACGCCTTCCCCAACATCCTACCACTACCTCTTTCCCTCTTTTCATTGCCATTTGCAGCCATCGATACTAAAAAAAACCATCACATGATATCCATGAAAACTTCAACAATAACCTTTTATTCTTCCCTCATCTCACCTTTTCAAATCCACAATAACTTAAACTCTCATCAATGCTTACCATAACCACTGCGAAACTCAATCTGGTCACCTCTTTTGTTATCCAAAAAATTCAACACGCACAACCCCGTTGTCGTCACTGGAGCTCCTTCTGCCGTAGTCCGCGTTTCCATTGGCGACGAGTTCCATTGCAACACAAATCACAGATACAATTTGCTCTAGAAAGAGGAATACCAACTTTTTTTACCATGCTTGGTACTCGCAGACAACAGTTTTGTATTCCATCTTCATCCCTTCCTCGCCATCGTGTAACGCTCACATCCACCAAGAACATCTATTTTTGACGGTTTGCACAAAACAACAACACTGTTATGTTAACACGTCCACTTTAATTCCTTCTTCCAAACTCCTTATTGATCAAGAACACAAACCCAACTCAAATCACTAAATTCCAATAGACAAAGTTCCAATTTCAATCATCAACAATCTGTTCAACAAAAAATTCCATCATTAACTGTCGGAAGCCTCATCACAACGGCGTTCCAATTTTGGCCGGAGACCCACCTCGATCATTCAGTCTCGCAGCACCAAACCTCGACGCCAATCGAACCGCCGAAACATAATAGATCTGGCTACCGCTTTACTCGATATCGCTCCAAGCTCGTCATGATTTTTCCATCACTACTTATCGGTAGTTTCTTTTTTCCTGATTCCATTAGATGCACTTGGTTTTGTTTATTTTCGTTGTCATTGTTTGATGGTTGGAGTTTGAAAGAGAGCGATTTGAGTTACATTGCTTTGTTGAGAAAGATATAAATAGAGAAAATGGTTTCATGTTTTTTTTTGTAAAAGTTTGTTTTTTTAAACCTGGCGATGCAGGAGAGAGAAAATGATGATGATGAATTGGTTGTGCCTTTACTTTTGCTTTCATATAGAATTTAGTCAACATCCATATTTTAAGTATTATTATGTGGTTTATTTAATATTTATTTTAAATAATAAAATGAGAAAGTAATAAGTGGGAATTCATCTCACGTTTCTTCATTTTATTTAAAGAATAAAGATATTTAAATCATAAAGAAAAAGGGATAAAGGCCCCATTTTTTTTAAAAATCAAAATAAATAAAAAACAAATACTTTAACTTAGATAACTTACAATTAAATTCTCATTTCTCCTACAAGAGAATTAGACATAAGTCATCTATGTAGTTGAGATACAATTCTCCTACCCCATAACATAGTCGAGAAAGATGTATAACCTTTTCCACTTGAGAGAGATATGTGATATAATCGTCGATTCTATATCTGAGTTAGAGCCATTCTCTCATTGTGAAGCAAAGACCGTATTCCACGTGTTTATGGTGGTTTAAATCGAGTATTCTCCTTAACATGACAACTTGTCTCCTCTCCAAACCAATCAACAAACCTCTCCCTCTGGAACCTTGATCACAGTCAAGAGTTCCTCACCCTTTAAGGGAACTACGAATGCTCTGATTCCATTCCCGTCAAGATACGTAGGCACAAGATGCGACTTCTTGGCGAGCATACTTAGAAATAAATCCCTATGTTTACCCTTAGCAAACAACAATAACACGAATGCAACAAGAGGTTCCTGTAGAGTACTACAGATGCTTACAATGCTAACACCTTCCCTAGGTATAACCAACCCCCCGAACCTTAGATTCTCTTTTGCTTTGTTTTTGCATTTCATTTTTTGGGTTATTCGTTCTTTTCCCTTCCCTTGGATAAATTAAAAATCGATGGTGAATTATGATTTAAAATTCAAGTTAATCGATAGCTTGATATCTGATTCTCACCGCGACACATATCCTCAAAGTGCAATGGATGATCAAAACCTCGTAGTTTACGGTATAAATAACAAAAGAGATTTGTTTTGATTGATTTTAAATGGAAAAACAAGTTGTCATTTTAACGAGAAAACTCAACTAATCACCCAAAAGTATATGAAAATGGATCTTTGCATCACTATTGAGAAGGGTTCCAACTTGGATTGAAATCAACAAGTATTCCACTAACTCTCTCAAGTGGAAAAGAATCAACATCAAACATCACTTTGAGGATAAGATAGTTACATCTCAACTATAAAAATGACTCATGTCTAGACCTTAAGAAAAAGTTTAAAAGGAAAAGTGAGCAAATGGCACAAAATGATTTGAATGGGTTATGTATTTTTTAGTTTTATGAAAATGGTCTTGATATGCTTAAAATGAATTAGCACTTTATTCAAGAAGAAGAGTTTGAAAATCACTTGACAAAGTCAAGGTTTATTAAGAAAGTTGTTCAAGTTTAAAAACAAGAAGGTTTTGAAAGAAAAAAAAAAGAGAAGATTTTGAAAATTTAAGAATGGGAGAATATGAAGAGACTACCCTTATGCATAAACTAAAAGCTAAGGAAGGAAAGATCTAACCAAAAGCAAGCCTCTGACATAAGTCAAGCCAAAACTCTCATCCTTTGAATTAAGCAACAAGCAACTAAATAAGCAGAGAAATAACCAAGCATCAGATAAAGAAGAACTTAAGACAAGGCCAAAGATTAGGTAATAAAGCCAAGTCTTCCAAAAGTCAACCCAAGGTTAAGGTACTAGATAAATTCCAAGGTCTCAAGTCACAATTCTAAAGCATAGGATCAAGAACCTAATTCTAAGTCCATAAGTCCAACATCCAAGTATGAGATAGTAACCAATAGTTCAATGGCAACATTAAGTATTTTAATGGTTTAGCCTTTATTAATCTCTTAAGAAAAAAAGAAAGGTCCAAGTGGAAAAAGGAAAAAGGCATAAACATAAATAATAACAATATGATATGTAAATGATAACAATAAAGCAATATATAAGGAACAAGAAAGTAAATGACATAAAAATAAAGGTGCATAAAAATAAATGTTAGCACAGTTATATGGTTAGTATTAATGTTTGAGTTAATAATTCGATTCAGGACAAATTTAGCACTATGTTAAGCAATAGTAGCATAATCTATAAGGAAGATCATACTATGGGAGGCAGGTCAATAATAATTTATGTGTCATACATGTTAGAGATATGATAGAGATCATACTCCTAAAATATATAACACAAGTAAAAAACTAAGAAGGGATCAAGCGCTAAGGCAAAGAGATTGGTCCATTACATCAATCAATCCTTCATGACACTTAGGAAAAACTTATGCATCAATCAAAAGTACCTACAATAATCAAGGATCAATCAAATAGTAGATTTGAAATGATGAAACTTCATTAAGCATCAATCAAAACCTCGTGAACAAGATGGACAATGCATCATCTAATTCATCAAGAGAAAAATAAAAGAAAAAAGAAAGAGAAGGAAAGATGAAGAGAGGACCAAATGGGATCAAGACTCAAGATCACTTCATCGTCAATTTCAATCACCTTTCTTGGTGGATTAAGGCGCTAAACCTATCATCAACACAAAACACCAAAAATGAATCAAATGATTCATTTAATGATAGATATGTATTTATGAAGGTTCATCCAACCTCATCAATATCCAATTCCATTATAATTGAGGAGAAACTTGATCAACAAGTAATGATCCAAGGCTACAACCACCAAACCAATCACAATACAATAAAATGCATAAAATGATTATTAAATGAATTTTAAAATTAAAATAAAAGAGGAAATGATGAAGGAACCCCTAAAAAATAAATCAAAGCTTATGAAAAATACTACAAGTCAAAAATAATTTGAGGATCATATATAAAACTTTGGAGAATTTAAAAAAGCACAAAAGTAATTTTAAACTAATTAAAATGCACAAAAAATGAAGAAAACAATGAAAAATAGCAAATGATGCAATAAAAATATGGAAAACAACTCAGAAAATAGAAAATAATTTTATGAAACTATGAAAAAAAATTGGAGTGAAAAATGTTAATGGATCTATCTTTAATGAAAAATTGAAATTAATTGAGAAAAAATAGAGAAAATAAAATAAAAAGCTAGAAAAGACCACAACCCTTGGATCTGTGCTGACTAACCAAAGTATGCGTAATAAAAGGTCCAAATCTGCAGCGTATGGTGGACTTTAAGTAAAAAACACGTTGGATTATTAAAATACGTGGACCATTAGATTTATGTAGACGGACTAAAGTAAGCGTATATGAGGGTCCAGATCAAAGGCACACGGTGGAAATTAAGTAAAATAACACACGTGATTCATTTTAAACTTAAAACAAACTTCGACCACCTTATACTCTCCAGTCATCTTCTCTGGTTGCTCATCACCAGAGTTTTGGCAAATAGTAACATTAGACAATGAGACCACCACCATTGTGAATGTTATCTCATCATGAATCCAACCATATGCTTCATTTTCATTTACTAAAAGTGAGCATGGAGAATTTCAGAGAAAACTCAGCAAAAGAGAAAACACGAAAAGACAAATTAAATGCCAAACAAGAACAATCAACACCAGATAAGTTAGGGGAAACATCCAGAGAAGATCAAGCTACATTATGGTAACTTGTTTGAGTGAAAATGAAGCCTCAAACTACCTTGTCAAAATATGATCGAAAGAGTTTGCAAGGTGGATCTAGTCATCTCGACTCAAGGAGTCTTAGAACTTGATTCTTGTTGCAGAAGTTTCTGAGAAGTACGATGGAGCTAATGGAATCAAGAAATAAGGTTGAAATAGCTCAGAAATTGCGAACGAAATCACAAATTTTTAGAGTGAGGTGTGAGCTCAAGCAAGGATTCTAGGGGATTTCTAAGCTTGGTTTTCAGTGCAAATGAGCCTTCTATTTATAGATGAACAGAACGAAACTCATACGTGTGAGAGTTAGCTTGAATCTGTGTGAAATTATGAGCAAGCAAAGTGTGACAATCCTTGATCATGAAGTCATCTAAAACGCAGACCATTATGTGCAATTCCAAGTCGTTTTTGCTCCTTATACATCATTTAACATTACCAGGTCTTAATCACGTGCACACGTTGACTTAAAATTGAGCATTGGATGAATTTGCAAATATGATGATTACCAAAGCTCAATTTCAGGTAACCATGTTCATAGCTAGGGCAAATACAATCTACTCGTGCATTCTTTGATTTTCTTTGAGCCAAATAATCTATTCATGGAGTAGAACACAATTCATAAAGAACCAATCCAAAAGAATGCTTGAGGTGAAAAATGGAATGAGGTGAAAGTTGGGGTTGTGGCCCTGAAAATCAGATCAGGCATTAGGTCAAACAGTTCATGACCTAGTTTCGTGGACAAGTGGCCTTCAAGATTTGAGGTCCTTAGAGCATGAATTGATGTTTGACCTCTAAAGCAAAGTTGTAAAGGACATCAAGAGGGATATTTGGAAAAAAGAAGCATCCATAAAAGTTGATTATTGAAGGAGTTATGACCTTTGGAAGTTAGGCATGCCAAGCTTGAACTTAGGCCAAAATATTCTAAGTCCACAAGATGACATATAATGTCTTCAAACTTTTGATGGTCTTCCAAGCACAATTGGCTCTTGACTTGTGAACAGAAGTTGGAGAGGATGTCAAGATGAGTCATTTGCCTAAAGAAGCATTCAAAAATGTTGAAGTATGAAGAAGTTGTGAAGTTTTGAACTTAGGCTTAAAATGTTAATTTTTTGGTCAAACTTCCTTGAACAAGCTTGCATCCTTGGATATTTTCTTGCATTTAAAAGCACATTGATGATCATATGGACTCAAAATTGTCTATGCTTGATTGTATTTTGATGAAGCATGTCATGTCTTGATGAAACTTATTGATGAAGGCATGGAAATAAACACATGAACCTTTGAAGATTCCTTGGGAAACAAGTTATCCAACTTGAAATATCTTTGATCAAAATGGAATTGAATGATGTTTGAAACCTTATAATTTGAGATGAGAGATTATGCTTTGATGGATAGCTTTTGAATATCAATGATTGACCACACTTTGACTTGAGGAATTCAACCTCTAGTTGATGACACATTCACATGATGCTCTTGATAAGCCCTACCTTGTAAAAGAAACAAAAGGGACAAGACATATTCTTTTATTTTGGTTAGAGGTTAGTAACATATAAAACATATAAGTACAGAAAGAAAGATACACAAAGAGGTGTTTGGTGATCTCTTCAAAGGCAAATCCAAAGGTATAAGGGTTAGAAGACAATTAAGTTTGTGATCTTGATGCATTGTGAAAATGCAAATGAGGTGGGATCTTAGGGGTAAAAATTAGGGTATGACAACATGCAACAACAATACCTATTTCATGTAATTTTGAATAATTTCATCATAACCTAAATGATTGAATATATTTTCCTTTGGATGTTTTTGCGTATTTTGGTATTTTTTACAAGGATAGTAAAAAAATCTCAATATTATCCGGAGTGTTTTTTTTCTCCGTGAATTCAAGAAATTGAATCACTCAATTCTCATACTTTTTACTTAATCTATTAACTTTCATCCAACTACAATCCATAATCACAACAATTTCTAAAAATAAAATAAAAATCGTACACAACCAATAACAATGAACATTTCATCTCAATAAAACAACAATAAACAAAAACAACTAGAAATACATGAAAATAGCACAACATTATACCCTAAGTCTCAAAAACCATAACAAAAACAATAATGACAACGACAACGAAAAAAACAACAACATTAATGGTACAATCATGAAGAAATTTTTATATACCGGAAAAGTGATGAGAGGGTCAAAGAATTGTGTTGGTTTGAGGTTCGAGTTTCTTTATTCGAGCTTCCTTCCTCCTTTATTTACTTTGTTCAACTTGGAAAAGATGAAGAATGATATTACTGTTTATTAGGTGAAGAAAATGAACAATGGTGTTTCGTTCGTTAGGTGGAGAAGATGAAGAATGATGTTTCGTTCGTTCGCTATGGAGCTAAAAGTTTATGAAAAATAATGCAAAAGTGAATAAGATTTAACATTCTGATGTTGTAATATAATATTGTTTGGAGATTATATCTCAGTTGACAAAAAAAACGAAGGAAAACAATTGAGTTAAAAGTTGAGTTCAATTTAATTAAATAAAATACTAAGCAACATTTCATGTCGGTTTTCTAAGAAAATAAGGAAAAATATTTATAAAATAAGTGTGTCATTTTGGTTTTAAATAAAGTACGGAATTGTAAGAGTTGAGAATCGAAACTCAAAACATGAGTTATATTTTTTGTCAATTTTTTAAAAAAACCGACAAAAACTGATTTAATTTCTAAAAAATATTAAAATTGCGCGTTCCAGAATATTTGACTTCGATTTTTAATTGATTAAGATGAAAATTTTGTTCTGAAATATAATATTTGTAATAGTGATTGAACTAGTAACTATCAAATTAATAATAAATTAATATAAATCTTTATGTTGATTATGTCTTTTTATTTCAATTATATATCATCCTTTGTTTTTATTATACATGTTTTAAAAGAGATCTTGAATATTTTAAGAGTCTTCACAATGAATGTCTCCTCACCATAAGTAGATGATTCTTTATTGCTTGCTTACTCTTAAAAGGTCTTTCAAATAGGGCATATGATAGTCCTCACTCCTATTTATCTTTATTTCTCTTCCCAATAAATTAATTATTTTGAAGAGAGGACTAGTATTATAGTACTAGTATATTCTTATGGTGGTAAAAATATGTTGATATTCCCTATTCCCTATTCCCTAACCTTAACATCAGGTGAATTAAATTCAACTCGAAGAGGTCCAAAATATGTTGGCTCTATTGGTTCAATTTTCAAGCATTAAAGAGTAGAAACAAACAAAGAGGTCGAGGTTACTATTCTCAAATTGAATTAAATGTGTACACTTTGATTCACAACACCATGCCCCTCACCAAACGTGGAAGTCATGCATCATTGTAATCTTTAGGTTGTTTGTCTTTTTCATATCACCTAACCAATTAATGCATTCTAAATACCAACAACTCTATTCTCTACTTAAATTCAAATTCACAACACTCAAGATTCTGCCTCTCACTCATTCCTAAGAGACCCCATTGATATAGTTAAAATTTTTATTTTCAGAATCAGAAATGGTCCACATGCCCTAGTTATTGTCTTTGTCTTGCATTTATTCTACATGCAAAATCTCATTTTCCTCCTTTATGCTCCATGTGTTTCATCATATATGTAACATGTATGATGCTCATCTTAACAATATTGATGAATTGTAATAAGTTAAAAGTCATATATTTTAATTTCATAATAATTCATTAATTATTTTTAAATATAATTAAATTAGGATATATGTTCATATAATATTATTATACTATATAATTAAATATTTTAAACTAAATACTTACACCATGTTAACGAAAACAAAATCTTGAAAAGAGGAGGAAAAAGTGTAATATTTTGTTTTGAACATCATTAAAGGGTAAAAAAGCAACAAAGAAACAAAAGCAAAGGCGTGGCATTTGGTTTAAGTTAGTGCTTGACTTTAATTAATAATCGCTTTAATCACAATGTCGATCATATTTGACCTTAATTCTATAGACCCTTATCTCTTGCAGCAGTAGAGTCTTTACTTTAATACTATTATTTAATTGGGTTGGGCACAATAGAGAAAATGGAAGAAAAATAGAAAAACAAGAGGTGATAAATTTATGAGAAATATAAATTGGGAAAAAATATCTTAAATAATTAAACATCAATGATCAATATTTTAATTCATTTCTATTCCTAAATTTTATCTTTTCTCAACTGCAATTATTGAGATATAAGAATGGGTTGAAAGTTTTATATTGTTTGAAAAAAATGTGGAGATTAAATACTTTATAAGTGATAGAATTCATATATTCAAGGTCAGAAAATTTTGTGTGAATATGTGGTGTTTTGACTCAATATGATGTTCCTCCTTGTGATCTATTAGTGGTATTAAAGTTGATGGTTCGAGTAAGAGACTGACTTTTTGTATCAAAAGTTTTTCTGACATGGTGGTGGTCACACGACGTGTCCCGTTGAAGTGTCTGTGACGTGCTAAGTGTGTCAACGGCAATACAAGTGTATGTGGATGAAAGAGCTTCTACTTGAGGGAGCATAAAAGTGGATGAACTCACATTTCTTGAAAAAGTGAAGGTTGAATATTTTAAAAGTGAGAAGACTCATATACCGAATGCCTTAAAGTTTTTGAATGAATATGTGGCGTCACTCTTACTTGGGTGTTCCTCTTGCCTCAATGTGGATGCTCATATTCGTAACCCATTAGCAATAACGACACCAAGGAAGAAAAAACATATCAAGTGTATGTGGATGAAAGAGTTTTCGATTGAGGAGGACCATATAAGTGTATGGAATCACACTTGACGGAGAGTTGTTGAGATAAAAACGAGAGTTGTTGAGATACAAACGGTTGAACACTTTATAAGTGAAATGAACCTTATACTTAATCCCTTAGGGTATGTTTGGATTATTGGTATGAGATGAAATCGAATGAAGTGGTAAATAATGAGATTCCATTCTTTGGATTTACAAATATTAGATGAAGCGAAATGGAACGTGATGGAATTCATCCCATCCTATTTCATCCAAACCTTCAATTTTCATTTCATCCCATTTAAAAACTAATTTATTATGTTTTGTTCCATCTTATAAACAATACACAAACAATGAAATAGAATCAATGTTTCACTCTGCTTTGTTTCACTCACTTCATCATATTTCTTTATGCTCTGCTCCGTTCCATTTTATCAATTCAAACATAACATTAAGATTTTGATTGAATATGTGGTATCTCTCTCATTTGAGTGTTGCTCTTAACTCAATTTTGTTGTTCCTCCTCATGAACCATCACCAATAGCAGCACCAGGGGTGGCAAAACGGATTGGGCCCATCAGGCATGCCTCTTTTTCCTGTATTTTTTTTAGAACAGAACAAGGTTTTAAACTCTCACCTTCTAATATATCAATCTCATTCTGTTTATTTGCGAGCGCATTTTTAACGAGACGAATATAGGTTTTATACCTGTACACTCAACTATGTATGTCTCGTCATGCCCTGTTTTTTCTACAAAGCGGGTATAAAGGGGAAAGTTCCACATTGCTCGAAAAAGTAGATGTTGAGAACTTTATAAGCGAGAAGATCCATATACCCAATTCCTTAAGGTTTTGACTGAATATGTGGTTTCTCTCTCACATGTGTGTTTCTCTTGATCCAATGTTGATGCTCCTCCTCATGACCCATCAGCAATAGCGACATAAAAGATGGCAAAACGGGTTGGGTCCATTAAACATGATTGTTTTGTCTGCATTTTTTTGTAGGACAAAATAAGATTTTAGACTCGCACGCTCTAATATATCTTTATCATTTAATTTATTTATGGGCGCAGATATTAATAAGAATTTTGATAAAATTTACCCTTTATATAAGGTTTTAGACCCGCACTTTTAACTATGCATGTCCCATCCTACCTTTCTTTCCAGAGCGGATCAAAATAGGAAAGTTCCATATTGCTTTGAAAGGCAGAGGTTGAACACTTTATTATTGAGATGACGCATATATCCAATCCCTTATTGCTTCGAAAGGCAGAGGTTGAACACTTTATTATTGAGAGGACGCATATATCCAATCCCTTAAAGTTTTGACTGAAATATGTGGTGTGTGCTTCACTTGTGTGTTGCTCTTGACCCAACGTTGTTGCTCCTCCTCATGACCCATCATTAATAGCAGCACGATAGATGGAAAACGGATCAGACTCATCAGGCATGATGGTTTTACCCGTATTTTTTGCATGATAAAACAAAGTTATAGATTCGTACTCTTTAATATATATTTGTCTCATTTCATTTATTAGTGTGTCCTAATCGCACAAAATTCAAAATAACAAAATTCACTAATTCTTGAATATCAACATATTTAGTATGCTTTTTCAAATCAAATCTCACTCGTTAGATTTTTTTTGTCTCAAACAAATCTCACCCTTAAAAAAACAAATTTAAGAGGCATTATCTTGGCTGAATTTGAGTATCCACATCTAGAATAATTATGGATGTAACCCTAATTATAATCCATCGGTTAATGGCTAACCCTACTTTAATGTGATACACCAATTTGATAATGACAATTTCAATCACTCAACATAAAGGAAAAGACACAAATATTTAGCCCTACTTATAGTCAATTCTTTCTTTTCAATTATCTTATCTTTTCCAAAAGAGTGTTGTACCAATTATTCTCACGCGTGAAAGAAGAAAAAAATCTTCAACTAAAAACTAGAAAAAAACTCACTACTTTCCATTAAATTTCCTATCAAATTAAAACCAAAATTAACTACAATTGAAAAACCAACATTCTGTGGTCTTCAACAAAAAACAAACTAAGGTTTATAGTACTTAATATAAGTAACAAAAAACAACTCAAAATATCTATAACAAAAAAAACTAAAAATTTACAAGACTTTAGAGTGAAGATAAACTTGTTTTTATTCTTCAAATTTTGTGGTTCATGATAAGCTCATAATTTTGTGGTTTATGATAAGATCATAAATCATAAACCAAAACAACCAACATGTTGGTGAAGATTTTTGCCTCTATCAATCAAACCACGAACGTTTCTAAATTCTTCAACATGACAAGGAATAGTGATAGTTCCTTTTTGATCAAATCCATATTCTTCTTCTGCTTCTTTCAATAGTTGAATGAAAAGAGGGTGCTTGAAGTACATAATAGGAACAACAAACCTTTGTTGATCTTCTCCTTGACCTACTTTAATCGCCATAAACCCTTTTGGAACACCTTTGAACTCTTGCTTTTGAAGATGAAAACTCTTTGGACCCTTTTCAACAACACCCATTTTTGTTTCACCAACAAGCAACAAGGAACACAAAGAGATAAAAAAAAAGGTTTGAGAGAGGAAACTAAATTGAAGTTATTATAGAAAAACAAGTTCTAGGTATTTTTTTGACTTGTTGGTGAAAATAAAGGAAGAGTTTCCCATAGGGTTTGAAAAGCTATGAGTCATGGTTTGATATAATTAAAGAAGAGATGTAAAACGCAAAAAATAACATGAGGATGAAGAGAATATATAGGGAAGGTAGAGAAGAGACAATAGTTCAAAGATTAGGGTTATTAGGTTATAGACTTTAAGTAGGAATCTACACCGTTTGATTTTGGTTGGTGATGATAATCACAATATTTTATGGATCAATCAAATGAGAGAGAGGGAATAGGAAAAGTTAGTTGGAATCCCAATTATCAAATCAAAGTCTTATAACTTTAATAATTTTTTATTGAGTATTAAAGAACATTTTAATACTTGATTTTTAATCATTTTTTCAAAGTCATACAATTTATTTATAAGTTATAAATAAATAAATAATTATAGTTAGGTTCATAGTATTAGATGTGCTTCTATATTTAATTTAGAGATTCATTGTGCAAGTGGCAATTTCTCATATTTTGTATATTTAGGTGTGTGTTTCTTTTTAAACCAACAATCTAGTTTTACATTTAGTCAAATAAAATATTTTAATAAGTGTTCGGAAATTTTAACTTAAAAGTCGATATTATTATATTAAATGATATTATTAAATTTTAAATTAAAAATTAATTGTATATTTAATTTTGAATGATTATTATCATTTCTCCTACGAATAAAAAAAATTTATATGCAAATATTATTTTTAAAAAAAGAAATCTATTTTCTTATTAATTTTAGTAGGTTGTTTTTTGGATTTTATTTATTACTTTATTTTTTTGTAACAATAATAATAATTTCAATATTATTTTTAAATTTAAAACGTATTAAAATATTAACTAGTTGTATCCATTAATATTATTTATTTAAAATTTAAAATGCTAACTTAAATTAAACATTTTAGTTTCAAATTTAATTGTAAACTTTAATTAAAAATATTTAATTTTATTTTTGATGCATACATATTATTTTAAATAAATAAAAGTTTGATATATTTTTTAATAATATATTTAAAAATCATGAAATAACATCCATCTCTCAATGATATAATTTATGCATATTTTAAAAAAATTATTAAATCTACTAACTTAAAAGTTTTATTTTTTTATTTTTATCAAGTGGTCTAATGATCGTAACTTTCCTTCTTATTGATGAATAAGTGCAATAAAAAAAAGTGAAATATTGTGGGTTTTGTCGCATCTCAAAAAATACGACTTTACGAGTGTTTGCACGCTCGCAGAATGATTGAACAAAGTCGCCACCGAATTTTATTTATTTCAAAAAAGGAAAAGGAAAATATCAATAAAATCTTTCAAAGTAAGAGAAAATGATCGTCGCAAACAAATTTGGGTTCGGGAATCGATTATGCAAGGAAAAGGTTTTAGCACTATTCACATTCATTGTACTCAACGAACCGTTCAGTTAGATTTGTGATTGAAAAGGGGTCGCAAAAAGTTTAAAATAGTAAAGAAAAGGGGTCGCAAAAAGGTTTTTATTATAGTGTATGACAAGATTGTAGGTCTTATTGCTATGTATCCTCAAGTATAACGAGGAATTCAAAGCAACGTAGTTTTGTCAGGAAAAAGATATACTTAAGTATGTTTTCTTTAAACCAAAAATCTAGTTTTACATCTAACCAAATAAAATATTTTAATAAGTGTTCGGAAATTTTAACTTAACATGTAAAAGTCGATATTGTTAGATTGAACAACATCATTAAACTTTAAACTAAAAATTAGTTGTATATTTGAATTTTTAATGATTATCATCTTTTTTTCTATGAATAAAAAAAATTATTTTATTTTTATTTAATTATAAACTTTAATTTAAAATATTTTTAAATATTAATCAAGAATAGTAATAAGTAGATTTTTTTATACATGAAATCGAATTATATTAAATCAAAAGTTAAGACAACTTATGAGTAAAAGTCTAACAAACAACCGAAATAATAAAATGAGCATCATGCTTATATTGTGCAAGTAAATGAGCATATTTATTGTGTCTATCTTAGAGAGAAGAAAATAATATTATTTCAATCTTAGATATAAAGTAGAACTAAATATCATTGAGTAGATTCATAGGGGTGTAAGTTGTATAGCCTTCATTGATGTTGGTGTCTGACCTTCCACAGTGGAGGCCCGAAGGCAATCAACATAGTTTAGTCGTCCGTAATGGCGGTCTAGCAGAGCCTAATTCTCTGTATCGGTGGAGGCTTACAATTGGAGGTTAGCTGAGGTCGACAATCAGAGGATATAGGTTATAATAGGTGTGGATCTATGTGCTTGTATGTATAAAGATGAAAATCTCGCAGAAGCTCCATATGACGTTTTGATGACGACAATAATGAATAAATTTGGTAGCAGCAACTTTCAACCTAGATGATGATGATCTAACTAGATAAACATCTTATGCCTTATAAAAAAAGGAGACTCAAGATCAAACTGCTTATATGATCAGAAGTAATATAGCCGGAAATCTTGAAGTCTTAGATAAAGTGTGAAAGCTTGCCAGGTCATGTTTGTCTGTCTGTCTGAGTGAACAGAGTATTGTAAAAGTAAGGAATTAGCTTAGAAGTACTAAGGTAACACACACATATACACACACATAAGAACACACACGCACACACACACATGCACAAGCACACTCGCGCACGCGCGCACACACACGCACACACACATGGTCTTATAATAGATACATGTGGAGATTCACCATGCAACCATTGGTGTGTACCTAAGGGAGGCAATCATGGCCTATAAAACATGGGTTCCCGATCCTATAAAAGGAGAACATCAACTCATTTTCCATCAATGTTATTTTAGAGTTTTCATTTAGGAAGGCACATTATACTCAAACCTTATCAAGATTAACTTCATCCTCTCTTATCGCAAACTGATATGACCTCTTTTTCCCCTACTTCACCCTCTTCTTTCTAGAAATGGAAATCATTAGGGAGTTAGACGATATGGGTAACGTGATTGAACGTTCCTATACATAACTTACAAAATTATATGAATAGTGCATGAGAAATGCCAGGTGAGTCGACCGAATGATTGACTATAAGTTTATGTAAATGGGGATGTTTGGGAGTTATGAGAGCACCTTTGATTATAGTAGTGATATGGACTCTCTTTTTACTTGTTCTTTCTTAGGAAATCCAAAGTTGTCAATAGTGGCCAGCTCATTCAAACGTTCGGGAGTGGAGGACTTTGGAACTTACTACACCTCTGAGAAGATTATAGACTCCTTTTATAAATGCCTAAACATGTTTATAACGGGCGTGTGAGGGGGTTTATCTAAGAGCCTTTCTTCGAATAGGGACGAGCTAACATAATCGCCCTAAAAGATTCACCATACACTTTTTTTATATGCATCTTCCAGTTGTCAATGACGTTGGAGTGCTCATTACCTTCATTTATTTTGAGTCATAGGTTCTCGGGACCATTAATGTTTCCACCTCCCAATAGTTGAACTTTTATAAGGTCCTTTGATATCATGTGCCAGCGCTTGGAAGCATTTAATGATTGAATTCCAGCAAGAAAAGATTATTTTGTTCTCCATCGAAGACTTCGGTAGTGATCTGGAGTGATCAGAATGGATCATCTTGGCTTTCAATGTAGGGCAGCAACAGTGGTTGTATGAGAGGAGAGGGTTGTACCTGCAAGATACTCCAATGCCAAAGTAAGTGTTTGGGCTAGAGAGAAAGAAAGGTACTCCATGTAACCGAAATATCTAGTCGGTCAATAGGGGATTGTCATGTGAAAGATCTAGTGCGTGATCTTTGACCTGATCCAACTGTCTTCGTGACTTTTAGAGGGACAGTTGGCCACGTGAACTATCAAGCGCGTGAGGGGCATGTCCTCAACAGTTATGTGCTCCAACGACTATATTATGCTCAACGACTATATTATGCCCAACGGCTATATTGTGTTCTATGGTCGTATTGGGTCGGGCCTTAAGCTAGACTGGATTGGGCCTTGCTCAGCTGTGGGGCAAGTTCTAGTCCAGTCCAGAACTAATAGTATCAAACAAAGGTAGTAGCGGAACGACATTGGGAGTTTCAAAGATCCTTGGGTAGAAGAAATGCTCGGACAAGGAATCAGTAAAATCAAGTAAAGATTGCTGCAAAATGGAAGCTTGGAGAGGAACTTCTAGTCTAGCAAGGCATTTGGGTTAAGATCAAGTGAAAATATTGTGATTTTATTAGTTTGAGTATTTTGCTACAACAGAAAGAAAATCTAGATTTTAACATATGTTGGCTTAAGCGTTATCTGGCTTTGAAGTATTTAGTGTTGTCTAGATTATATTTTATAAAAAAAAACTATGTTCATTAATTTATAAAATAGTGGAAAACCTTGCAAATTTTTAGTGGTTCACCATTGAAAACTGGATGAAGCGCAAAGCAAAGATGAACATGTTGAACTATGTAAACCCTGTGTACAATCTCTCTATCCCTAACTTTTTACATTTATACATAGTTTGCATGTTTAGTTTCTTTATCACTTTCCTAGAATCCATGATGATATACTTTATCTACTTATAGTGATTTATGGTATAAACGTAAATTTGTGATAGATATAGTCATTTGGATACTCTTTCTGGCGATTGTGATTATATGAACTCCTGTCGGTAGATTGATCATTTGATTAATCAAAATCAATTTGAACCATGTGTGAAAATTGAATCATGATAGTTATTGAATTTCTTATTTAAGCAACTTCACTTATTATAATTGTTGTAAGTCCCGATGATCTTAATTAAATATGATATTCATTCGATCATGACTTTTATAGAACCTTCGTTATCATCTGTTTTTGTATGTAGTGTCTATTTGGTAAGACCAAAAAAATAGTTTTTAGCTTTTAGTTTTTACTTTTTCAACTCATTTTAATTAAAAAATTATGTTTGGTAACTATCTTTTAGCTTTTTAACTAATTTTTAGTTTTTTTCTCAAAAGCTATTTAAAGTAGCTTTTGAGCTTATGACATTTTATTCCAATTATATCCTTATTATTTTAACACGGAAAAAATAGTAAAAATCTGCTATAACATTATTCAAAATCTCTATAAATTCAATCTTTTAAAATCATTTTTTAATATATATATTCAATGTTTTCAAAATCTTTTAAATTCAATCTCTATAAATTCAATGTTTTTATATATATATATATATATATATATATATATATATATATATATATATATATATATATATATATATATATATATATATATATATATATATATATATATATATATATATATATATATATATATATATATATATATATATATATATATATATATATATATATATATATATATATATATATATATATATATATATATATATATATATATATATATATATATATATATATATATATATATATATATATATATATATATATATATATATATATATATATATATATATATATATATAATATTTACTATTAAAAAATTGATTTTAAAAGATTGAATTTCTAGAGATTTTGAATAATGTTATACCAGATTTTTACTATTTTTCTCTAATTTATTAGATATTATTTTTATTTATTAAATATAAATTATCTAGTTAATTTAGAAGTAGTGTTGATAATTCTCAAGTTAGTGAAACATCGGAGGAGAATCAATAAAATCAATAAAGGTGAATAAAATTCAGAATATTATTGCAGTTTTATTGTAAAATATTAGACAGTAAACGTATTTTTGTTATTATTTTAGATTAATATAACTAAATTCAAAATTGCAATGTTATTATTTCACGTATTTTATCATATTTCATTATAAAATTAGGAAAAAAAGTTATATTTTACGAAAGAATGAGTTAATCAGATAAAAAATTATAGTTATTAGGATTACTTTTACTTTTATGCCCTCATAAATAGCTTTATGAAATACCTATGCTTCATGTATGGTTTGCTGGTTCTTTTATTCATTGAATTTCGTTTTCAATCACTATGCCAGAATTGACATTTAGCAGTGCATACAAAGACATCGCTTTTAGAAAAAGCGCTGCTAAAGAGGAATTAAAAAAAAAGAAAAAAATTGATAACCAAAGACAGTGCTTTTTCAAAAAGCGCTGCTAAATGGGGGTCCTAGGACAACGCTTCTAAAAAGCGCTGCTAAAAAGGGGGTCTAAGACAGCCCAAAGACAGCGCTTTTTAAAAAAGCGCTGCTAAATGGGGGGTCTAAGACAGCCCAAAGACAGCGCTTTTCTAAAGCGCTGCTGTAGGTCTAGTCTACGAGAGCGCTTTTTCCATAAAGCGCTGCTATATGGGGTACATAAGAAGATCTTTGAGAGCGTTTTTTAAAGTGCTATTAAAGCCATTAAAAAGCGCTGCTATAGGTTTAGTTAGAATTAATTTAAAATACCCACCAGAATTTTTATGAGAAACAGAACAGTCATTACGTATTTCTTTCTTTCTTTTTCTCTGGCGAACAAAGAACGTTGCCCTATAAACCCACCGTTGTCGTCCAACCGTCGCCCTCCTCTGTTGCATTTCGCCGCTGTTCACCGTCCCTCTGCTCGTCTGCATTGCATTTCTGCCATTGTTACGGTATTCAAAGTTTTACTCTGGTTTTCTTTTTTACGTATATTTTCACCATTGTTGCTGTAATCTTTAAGTAGAACTGAATATGTTTTTATTATTTGAATGCAATCAAGTTAAGTAGAACTGAATATGTTTTCACCATTGTTGTTGTAATCTTTAAGTAGAACAGAGAGTTTTTATTTGAGAGTTTATATGAGAGTTTATATTTGAGAGTTTATATTTGAGAGTTTATAACCAGAATCAAGTTAAGTATTTGAACTGAATATGTTTTCTACAAGAGTTTATATTTTTTAAGAGAGTTTATATTTGAGAGTTTATAAGAGAGTTTATAAGAGAGTTTTGTTTGTGATAACTGTTTGGTCATGAAAATGCAATGTTTCGTTGTTTGTTTATGTATGGTGTCCTCAAAGTTTTATTAGAGTGGATGAGCAATATTAATTAATAGTTGTTAATGATAATAATTTATGGATAACAATCATAGAGTAAAGTTAGAGTAGAGTGTGTGTAAGGACCAGTTTCTTTAATACTACTTTATACTTAAGAAAAAACAACTTTATTGGGTTGGTGGTTAGAATTCTTGGAAATAAAGAGAAAATGATGGAAAGAAAGAAAGAATAATTAAAATGCGGATAAGAGATTTATATATTTTTATGTTAAGTCTCTCTGTTGAATATGTTTTTAAGAGAGTTTATATTTTTTAAGAGAGTTTATATTTTGTATGTTTTAGATTGACAAACAAGAGTTTATATTTTGCATGTTTAATATAGTTTGGAAATTTCTATTTTTTAAGAGAGTAGCCAACATGAATATGGTTTTATATGTTATTATGGTTTTATATGTTTAGTTAGGATTTCTCAATGTTTAGTAAGGGTGTCATTTTGGTTTAAGGATTATCTAGTATTTTTAATATGATTTGTTTTGGTGGATTATCTAGTATTTTTGTCTTGGTTAATTATTAATATGATTTTAATAAAATTTATATTTTGTCTGCTATAGGGGTTACCTGTGAAGAGCAAAGTTGTGATTGTTTCCAAGCATCCTATTGCGTAGCATTCTTAGAAGTTAGTGATTTCCTTACAGGTATTCTCTGTTTTGTTTAACTTTTATAGTTTAGTGTAGATTACTCAATTAGTATGGATAAAAAATGGATGTCTGGTAATCGATTGTCAAAAGAGTACGAGAATGGGGTATCGAAGTTCGTTAAATTTACTGTTGAACACGCCAAAGACCCCAGTAGGATCACATGTCCTTGCTTAGGATGCTGTTATGGGCGTCGAGTTGACGCCGTTCAGTTGGAATCTCATTTAATGAGACATGGAATTGATCGAAGTTACACATGTCGGACATTACATGGTGAGATAAGTAACGAGAATGTTGAACCCCGGAATAATACGACATGTGCTTCAAAGGACAACGGCAGGGATACATATGATTGTGATCGAGTCGAAGAGATTGCAGAAGCACTTGAAGAAGATCTTCAAGATTGTCCAAGATGTTCCAAGGTGCCCAGAAAAGCATTTGTTCCTCGATTTAGGATGTGCCTTGAAACATATGTGGGAACATCAGATGTGCCTAAGGGTGGCATCCGTCAAATACATATGGACGAAGGTATTTCCGATTTTGAATATCCCGAAACAATTGCTAAGGAGGATTTTGATCAGGTTTTCAACCATTCTGAATTGGGCGTCGGTGTTATGCATTCATACATCAGGTACTTCGATCCATTTTAATTAAATAATTGAACATTTTAAAATTTGCTCGTTTAACTGAATATTCTAATGTTGATTATGTTTTTTTAGGTTCTTGTATGACAAGTTGTTGGTCCCGAATGAATTGACTTCAGTATTCGCATTCTTATCTGCTAGTTGTGTCAACTCACGGATAATAGACCAGACACCAGATACAGTCAAAGAGTACACAGTGCAGAGATTTATGCACGCGACTACGGAGAAGTTGTTCTTGTTGCCATATAATACTGGCCATGGGTTAGATTTTATTCTAAATTCATTTATTATAATTGTTCAATTTTACCATTTCTATATAACATTTCCATCTAAACTGTTGTCTTATTTTATAGTGGACATTGGTTGTTGGTCGCGATTAATCCGAGGAAAGAAATAGTATATTATATAGATTCATTGGATGGCGATACAACAAAATATGAAAATCTGAGGAACATGGTTGATACGTAAGTGATGAGATATACTGTTGTCTTTAATTATATATCTTTATTTATTATGTGACATTGTTCTAAATATGCGTTTATATTATGTTAGAGTTATACAAATATTCAGAGCACAAAGAGATACCACGGTGCCAAAAAGCAAGGCTAACAACATCAACTGGATCAGAGTGGAGGTATATTTTCCCATGTTTGATTGTTATAGTGGCTCTACTTGATAAAACTATTTAAACTATATATCCTGATAAATGTTCATTTGTTTTTTCCATTTACAGTGTCCTCGGCAGCGCAATGGTATTGACTGTGGATATTTTGTATTGCGTTTTATGAGGGAAATTATTCTTTCTGGTCAACTTGAGATTCCAGTCATGGTATGGATCAATTCATTATATAAGTTATATGATTCATTTTGATAATTATCCGATACTTCATCTGAGTAATTAGTTTTAAAATTAAATCTTGCATGTTCTGTTATATTATGTAGTATTTTGATGAATTCAAGTGCGCTACTTACACGAAAGAAAAATTGGAAGAAATTAAAGAGGAATGGTGTCAATTTATTCTTGGGTTGAGAATTGTATAGAGTTATCGGATTGGAAGAATTGTAATTATATATAAATTGAATGTATTTGTGATGTTGTAATTCTGAGGATCGAATTTTGTTGTAACATATTTAAACAGGTTTATGTGTATATTAAAATGTTTATGAACAAAGTGATGAGTTACAATGTATCCAAAGTTTTGAATTGTATATATAAGGCCAAAGTTTTGAATTGTATATTTAATGCCAAAGTTTTGAATTGTATATATAAGGCCAAAGTGTTGAAATAAAGGCCTGAATTATAAGCAGGTTTGTGTAATATAAGCAGGTTGTTTGTAAATATACAAAACAGGGTGAATATTTTTCTAAAAAAATTTTTTAAAATCTGGGACATTAGACAGCGCTTTTACAAAAAAGCGCTGCTAAAGGTCACAAACATTGCGCTACAAAAGCGCTGCTATAGGTTTGGAAGGGGGGGTCTAAGACAGCGCTTCTAAAAAATGCTGCTAAAGGGGGGGGGGGGGGGCTATGGCAGCGCTTTGTAAAAGTGCTGCTAAAGGTGGGCTCTAAGACAGCGCTTTGTGAAAGCGCTGCTAAAGGGGGGATGGTTGGGGGGAATATGCAACGCTTATGAAAGCGCTGCTAAATGGCTATAAAAGCGCTGCTAAAAGTGCTGCTGAAGGGAGCCTTTAGCAGCGCTTTTTCCATAAAAAAAGCGCTGCCTTTACCTTTAGCAGCGCCACTTTTGGCAGCGCTTTAAAGCGCTGCTAAAGGTCTTTTTTGGCATAGTGAATATATTCATACCAAATAGCAAAGCTCATAAAACTTATATACAAATTTATATATTTTGATGATATCTTTAAGTTTTCATATATTAAAATTGTTTTGCATGTTGTTATTAATACATTTACTTTTATTGAACAAAAATTAATTATATAATATAATATAATAAGATAATTAAATCACCAATTTCTTAATTAAAAATGTCCTTTTAGGTTTTTTGTAGTTATCAGTTAGTGTAACAATTAATTTACCTAACACTCAAATTAACTTATCAGCTATCAACCATCAAATATAAGTTATAAGCTATCAGCTACCAACTACCAACTACCAACTATAAGTTATAAACTAGTTTTACTAAACAGAGCCGTAATTTAGACATTTATTTATAAAACTCTAATTTTTAAAATAAAATAAAATATTTTTGTGAATGATATTAGCGGAATGACTTATTCGTCCTCCCTTCTAAACTGTTTAATTCTCATATTTTTTTCCAACAAGCACGATAAAAGAGAAAAGACAAAATAATTATCAATGTATAAAGTTACATTATATCATAATTGATATTTATAATATGTATCTCATATTAAAATTTGTCTCTTCTATTAAATCCGATGTTAACTACTCCCTCTGTTTTTTTTAAGTATTATTTTTTTAACTTTTTACATATCAAAAAATTTAATTATTATTATTATTTTTTAAACAATGATTATCTATTTTTCTATTTTATACCCCTTAACTTTCTATTAATTTATTTGACATTTTTCTCTTTCCATAATAAATAATTATGAGTAGTTTTGACAAAAAAAAAAACATTCAACATTATTCTAAACTTTAAAATTACACCTAAAAAGCAACAAATTATTTTCTAAAAAATGACATTTAAAAAAGCGGAGGGAGTATATTACATGAGTTTGTTTTAATATATAAACCTATTTTATATGAATTAAAACCAAAAAAATAAAAATAATATAATATGATATATATTTATTATAATATAAATAAAACAAATAGAATTATAAAAGCTAAAATTTAAAAGTAATATATTTGCATAAAATCAAATATATATATATATATATATATATATATATATATATATATATATATATATATATATATATATATATATATATATATATATATATATATATATATATATATATATATATATATATATATATATATATATATATATATATATATATATATATATATATATATATATATATATTAAAATCTAACATAAATGATAAATGATAGAAACTTTATCACCAACGTGCTTAGGGACCATTGGAAAAGATGATTGATGTGTTTTTTTTTTCAAGGTTTACAAACGGAGACCACTAGGTGCAAGAGAAAATGAAAAAATGAAAAGAAACAAAAATTACTCAAAGGAAAAGCAAATGGTGAAATGAAAATGTTAAAAAAAAATGATATAAATTAATTATGGACCCATTTGTTTATGTTTTTTTTTTATAAAACTTATATAAGTGATTCACATCCATTCAGAAAGTTTTATAGGACAGTTAAATTCATTGGTGTATTATTGCTTTTATTTTATAATAAAATTAAAGCGAATGAACAATTGAAATAAGTATTTATTTCTTTGTAAAAATGATAGAAATTTGTAAAACAATAAATAATAATAATTTGACTCCAATGACTAATTTTTATATTTAAACAAAGTCTTGTAAGGCAGAATCTATTGGCACCCTTTTTATTATTTTATTTTATTTTTAACCCAGTTTGTCATGCTGAGCTCACAATAAGTTTTGTATTTTGTGAGGCCCATAATTGCATATCCTGAATATATTATTTTACGAAAAGCACAGTCAACCTAAAAATTCCCATTTTGTTTTTTTTTTTCAACAAGTTGGTGTTGTATATTCACTTATCCACATAGATTTCTTTCCCTCTCACACAAAAAGATATAAAATAATTTCATAAAGCTCTTTCTTACCATAAAAGGAAATTATTTTTTTTTAAGTTAATAGGACAAATAAAATGATAAATGCGCATTTTTTTATATATGCTATTAAATATGTTAACTGAAGAAATTGAAAAAAATTTTACTTAAAATTCCCGCAAGGTTGAATTTTTGTTTGTATTTTTAATTTAAATATTATTTATAACTGGGGAGAATTTTCATCTTATAAGTCAATTTTGTAAAAATGAGTTAGACTTAACCACATTTTGAAACATTCAAAATTGATTCTAAAAAATTAGAATAATTTTTGAATAATTAACTGTTTTTAAGTATAATTTATTTTATCTTTAAAATTAATTTTAATTTAAAACAATCACATTAAGCCATCTCTTTTAATAGCCGTGTAAGAACATCAGATGCAGGGGCATGGATTTGAACCCGTGACATCTTATTTGTTCACATTTAAAATGGCGAATTTCAGCAACTATACTACTTGACAAAAAAAAATAACTTGAAACTAAAATTGGTAGGGGAGTACTCTCTACAATCCATGGGGTGCTTCCACACCACGATCAAAAGTCACAATTCTCCTAGAATCAGAAGATGCATATTCTAGCGCATTCTTTTTACACACTTATTAGCACAAAGTAGTAAGCCACCCTTATTTCGTCAAATTTAATACAGAGATGCATCTTTGTATCTGCATTAGGGTGCGTCCGGAGATGCATCTCTGTAACAACCCTTAATTAAAAACTCAGTGAGTTTTACAGAGATGAAAAACAACAAAAATTAGCATTCAAATACTTAACATTATATAGATAATTGTTAGCATAAATTTAACATTACGTTTCATTATAAATAGGTGGTTTAGGATGTTGCAACATTTTTAGAATATCTTTGGTCAATCTTGCAATCATCGCATCCACTTCAATTATTTCCTTTGATGAGTAAGGGTAAAATGTAATCCACATAACCTTTAAATATGCATATGTCTTTAGTTTAAACTTGGTGAATCATATCTTCCATCCATCGTCAATCAAGGGTGAACGTTAATCGAGCTTGATAAATGTTCAATTTTTTGGATATCGCAGAAGAGAATTCAATTTAAATTTTAGATCAATAAGATGTATGTCCTCGATGACCCTAAAATGAAATAGGGGCTTTGTGTCATTGAAATACACAAATGCAAGATTGGGATATGTATTTATTTTGGTATGTTGTGTTTTTTCAAATAACATGGGATGAGGGACCCTCTATTTATATAAATTTTAGATCAATTTGGACCTTAGAAACATTATCAGGTCATCAAGGCATATTTCATATATGCATAATTGGACACGTCCTATTTTTTTTTTTTACAAAATAAGGGTTTTTGCGGATATTCACATCCGTAAAATCTCCTAATTAATTACTTTTACAATTAAAATGAGGTGTGTCCAGAGATGCATATTCGGAATTACCCCACAAAGCATTGTTAATACATAACCGTATATATGCAAGGCCAAATTTTGAAACAAAAAAGTGCCTAAAAATTACCCCCAAATTCTATTGCATTAATTTATACATTATGTGTGTCTTAAATTGTATTGAGATTACATCATTGACAATATTACATACAAAAAAGAACGATTGACATTGTTAGATAATATCTAAAATATATCAAAGTATTTGTCACCACCTAAATTTGTATTTATTGTTAGCTCCTTATTTGACATTTTCTTATTTAATTCTTTTTCAATGTCGCTCAATTTGGTGAACTCTTCCATTCTTTCCAGAAAGTGATATGACCGAGTTTCACCCTCTTTTATGAAATGTGTCATCCACTCAGCTGACGTCTTTGGTATATGACACTCTGGTTTCAAATAAACTTGAATAAAATATCATGTTTTTGAAATACATCCAATTATATGATGCATCCGGATGGATTTTGAGGTGGCTCACTCTGAAATGGAAAAAGTATTTATGAGAAACCTTATATTCTCAAGTCGATACACACCCTATCATAAACAGTTGATATAAGATATCTCATTTCATGGAAGCACATCCATTTTCAAACGATTGGGAATTGCATTGTAATTTTATTTTATACCATATAGAAATGTGTATGATCCCTATGCATTATCAACTCATGTATAAAATGATGGCAGACAAATTGATGGTTATCCTCTCCTTTATCGATCAAACCCAAAACTTCTCAAAAACCATAGTTGACATCACCATCAACATCTACAATCTGCTCAATATATTTGTGTATAAAAAGAGTCATCTCTTCAATGTGGATGAGTTTCGGTAACAGTGGTGGGAAAGATAGTTTACTAAAGTGAGCACCCTTGAAAATAATTTTTTTAAGATTTAGGAGTTATAGAATCTAAAAAATGTGATTCAACATGTTCAAAGTAAGAAGAAAACCGTCTTGTAGAATTGTCACTCTCGGTCGGTTTGACATTTTTAGGGGCACCCTTTGTTTTAACTAGTTCTGAAGGTGGTTTCGAATCTATGGTTTTAGGATAGGAAATATTCCTCAACTTCTCTTTGATGTGAAATCTGATGTTGTTATCTAATTTCATGAATCTCTCTATGATCATTTTCATTTGATCATGATAGATATGTTTGATTTATCATCCTTCATCACACCACCATCATCAAACTGAAGCCTTTTCTAGTGAGTGTAAATCTCATCCATATGTATTTGTGTGTTGACCTTCATTTTCTTTGCAATTAACAACCACATGGAAGACTGTACATTTTCTTGAGTATACAACCACACTTGAAGTCACTTGAACTTATTTTATCTATTTTCTTGGCTTCATGAAAAATAAAATGCAATCTAGTCTAAGATAGGTCTCCAACTAACTATGAATAAAGGATTTGTCTTTGAATCGGTGTTCTAACACACTAATGCTTCGACCAAAGGATGTTTGTAATTTATTATATTGGTTTTGGAGCATTTGGTTCACGATGTCCCAATCTCGACAAAAATCACCTTTACTATTTCCCAACCAATTCTTCAATGTAGCATGTGCAGATTTAAGTTTGTTAGTTGTTGCATTGCCCAAGTGTCTAACCTGATCAGTCCAGGAACAAACAATTTTCTCCTTCACCTGGTCCAAAATAGTACTCTCAACATATTTCAGGAAATATGGATATCATGCACACACCCTCCTGAAATGTATTACATATTCGACATATAACTCTTTAGTGGAAGAGTTTATTATTCCATTCCAGACATCCACTATCTTTTCCGATACCACACCATGTTTGACCATTTTTCCACCTTCGCCCTTGATTTGTTTGGTTCCTACCATAGATTATACTCGACTTCTCACATTTTTTATTGATACTTACAAAGTAATGCATACGATGTAGGAAAAATCTTTGCAACCGAATTCATCAATGCGGTGTCACGATCGATGACAATTACATTTGCCACGTTTTCTTGGTTCTTCAGCATTATCCTGCACATTTCCAAAGCCCATATAACATTTTCCTCTTTTTCGGATTCCAAAATTGCAAAACCCACTAAAAAGTCTTCTCCATAGAAGTAACAACATCAATTTTCTGAAGTGGACGCATATACATGTTGGTGGTATATATTGAATCAATTATGAGCACAGTGGGGAATACATTTAACAACTTGATGGAATCAAGATGAATCCAAAATATATCTCAAACAATGACTTTATCCTCACAAACTATGTACCTAGAAACATAATGGTCATCATCCAAAAGCTTCAACAGTTATTGCATTTTAGATTTTGGACCTTTTTCCACCTTGTTGTTTCGGGCACGCACATTGTATACATTCTTGATATTTGAAATATTTTGAGGTCTTTTCTGTTTCAAAGTTGCAAGTATGTTTTTCTGCATCACCATGTTTAATGTCATGTCTGAAGCAAGTTCCTTATCCTCTAAAATAAGGTGGCAAACAATGGAATGACTGACTAACTTGTGACACAAGGCATAATTATGTATACTATAAACCACATTAAATTTCCATGTATCATTCGCCTATTGGTAGGGCTGACAATGAACCGAACAACTCGAATATAGTTTGAAATTTGATCTGACAACTAAATTGTTGAACTTGGCTCATGAACTAAATGAGTTGAATATAAGAAAAAAATTAAGTTAGTTAATTAAATGAGAACTTGAACTATGTATAGTTCGACATGTTATATTCATGAATCAACTCAATTATACATGCATATCTGGAATCGTTACTAAATTATTAAATAAGCCAACTAAATGAATAAAAATCCCATAAATGAGTACATGAGAATTTACGGAGATACATCTCCAAATTTACCCCTGAAAATATACAAAGATACATCTCCATACTAGATTTTGGCTAAAATAGGTTGGCATTGAACTGGTGTGATTTTAGATGCATGCAGAGATATATCTTCAAATATCAATAAAGATATTTTTAAATTTTCAATGGTTTAGAAGACACCCCATAAATTAAGATGAGTATTCCCCGATTAGTATATACTTGGATAAAATATTTGGTTGTTAAATAATTTTTTTTGGTTAAATATATTTGTGTTTCTTCTAAATATTTTAAAATTCTTTTTTAGTCCCTACAAATATTTCTTTTAAAGAATGGTCTTTTTAAAAAAAATTTATCCACACTTTTTATCCCTAATACTAACGTTGTCGCAAAAATTATTGCTAATGTAATTGTTAAAAAATAAATTGTTGCTAAAGTCGTCAATAATACAATTGTTAAGTTGTAAAATTCGTCGATTAATTGCAGGAGAAAACACAAATACAGATGAAATTTTTTACCAAAGCTATTATTTAAAAGAAATATTTTGAAAAATATTTAAGGAAATTGCAAATTCATTAAACTCATTTTTTTTTTTAAGTTGGTGGTTAAATAATATTAGAAATGCACCACAATTTTGTGTTACTCTTTACCATGACCCACCTTGATTGGCAAACACCTTTTGGTATTATATCCTTAGAAGTGACCCCTCTTTGTTGCGATGATTTATTACCAGAACTTTTTGGAAGTTGCTTTATGTCATCATTCTTCAACATTGATATGAAATCAAAAGAAAGAAAAAAAATCCCATAATGAATAGGAAATCCACAATTGATGATTACAGAAATAACGCCATAACTCATCAATTTGAGAGATGAATATTCAAATACTAACTGGGTTGTCAAACTAATTAAGTCAGTTATTTATTGGACACTGTGATTTGAAACGTTGTCATGGGCTGCACCAATATATGGACCGGATAGGAATACTGTTTCTTAGTTCTTAAGTTTCTTCAAAGTATTGAATAAATAATATCCTTCTCAAATATATATAATGTATTCTATGAAAATGTCATTTTTACGTAAGAACATGAAAATAAATTTAAATTATTAGATTTTAAAATAAATAGTAGAGATTATCTGTTATGTTTTTACTCTCTCCTCTATTATTAAAATAAATGAGGGAGGAGAGAAAAAAAAACACATAATCTCCATCAAACGTATCATATGAGAATGTCATTTTTACGTGATTACATGAAAATGAATCCGAACTATTAGATTTTAAAATAAATGGTGGATATTATTTGTGCTTTTTCTCTCTCCTCCATTAATAAAATAAATGACGGATGAGAGAGAAAAAAACTGACACATAATCTCTACATTTATTTTAAAATCTAATGGTTCAGATTCATTCTCATGTTCTTACATAAAAATGACATTCTCATATGATACGTTATATATATATTTACTCACTTAAATTATTACCGAACAAAAAAATTCTAGACAAATTTGCAGCAACCATGTATGCAGTATAAAAGCGATTATTAATTAATTGAGATATATTTAAAATAAAAAATATCACTTATAATTATTTTAAATAAATTTAAAAAATTATTAAAAAAATTACTTATAATTATAATTATTCTAAATGTGAAAATTTTATTTTTAAAAAAAATCATTTATAATTATTCTCAACCCAAATTTTTTATTCTTAATTTTTTTTTGTTTGCAAGTGGAAAAAGAAAAATAAAAAGAAAATGGTATAAAATTATCAAGATAATAAAATTTCACTAGCATTAAGAAGCACGAGAGTGATGATTCCTACATGAGGTTCTATAAAAGACTCGGACGCCGCATTATTACCAACTACATGTTTTGCTAGATAGTCAACATAAGTATTCCATTCCTAGAACTATAAAATATTTGAACTCGTCATTCCCTTGTTAGAAGCTCTTTAATGTCGTGGAGAATCGCAACATAGTTATGCCAAATATTAACTGACTCTGAGATAAGCTTGATAGGAGAGTTGGAGTCAGAATAACACATCGAGTCTTTAATGCTAAGTTCCCAGACCATACAGAAACCAATAGATTTTCAAAAGCGAGTAAAAAATTCACAGTCTATTCGGAAGTGTAGAGTTGTCCCAGTGTCCTGATTGCATATAGGACAGAGATCCGTCTAGAGCATACCACAATGGGTAAAAACTCTATTTTTCTTTTATTCCACCTTATTTGTTTTGTTGATTCAAATCATGAAATGTTCTTGATTCGAATCTAACTAATTTTTCAATCATATTGTGTGCTTAATCTTAAGCACATATAAAATCTTTTTGTCATCATTTTTCTTGTAACGAATCAAAAAATTCATATTCATATTTTTATGCGATTCTCTGAAAAATCAATACCTTATATTTTGAAAGTTCAAGTTCTTGCAACAAAGTTCAAGTTCAAGTTCAAGATATCAGAAATGATCCATGATGGGAGTTAGAAACCTTCCTGAAAAGAAGAACATTGTCTGCAAAAATTAAATGTGATAGACGAGGTCCATTACGATATAACCTGACATGTCTCCAATTGCCCACATTGACTTCCCTAATAATTGATTGTCTTCGTAAAGAATTTCATACATCTAATAAAGAGATAGGGTGAAAAGGGGTCACCTTGTCGTAATCCTCTAGTTGGAATAAAATTTGGTAGTCATTTCCCATTCCAAATAATAGACATAGAGGAGCTAGTTACACAATGCATGATCAACGTTATAGTTATGAGAGAAAATCTGTTACACTTCAAATAAAATTCCAAAATATCTCAATTAAAATGTGAAGGTGAGAAAAATACACAAGAGGGGGGGGGGGTTGAATTGTGTTTTGCAAAAAATAGATTTACTTCTGAACCAGAGTTCAGATTCTAAAAGCTGAGTTCAAAATCTGATATGGTGCAGCAGAAATAGAAACAGAAGTAAAGTAAAAAAAAAATCAAAGAACACACAGTAGTTATCACGGTTCCTCTCTCAATTGAGAGTACTCCAGTCCCCTTGTCAAGCAAGAGATTTTCCACTATAATCAACCAGATTACACTTGCTTATACACACTTGTATAAGACTTTTCTTTTTACTCAGATCATTTGACCAAGACTTCCCTTGCTTAGAGCTCGTGTTTAAGACTTCCCACTGCTCAATCAGATCTTGGTCGAGACTTCTCTTGTTTAGACCACCTACCTAAGACTTTACCTTGCTCAAGCCTACAACAAGAGATTTATATGTTTCTAAACAGATAGTTTAAAGAAGGAATAACTTACAATAATACTTGATAAAATATCAAAGGTGTTCAAATAATACAACACAGTTTTACAAAGATTCTTAATTGACACAAGAGTAAGAACTCTTAACAGACTCAGGTTTCTAATAGTAGTGCGTGTATTTTTCAGTTGTATTTGCAGCGTTATTTCTTGGTAATCTTCAAATCTTCAGCTTCTTTTTATAGAAAAAGAAAATAGAGACGTTGGAGATTTTCAACGGCTACAAACATAACCAAATCTTCTAGTACATCTTCTTTTCCAATAAAGCAAGTGTTGAAACATTCAGTCACAAGAATATCCGTGAAACAAGGCCTTTGTCCAGAGGATACAACTATGATTTAAGTACAACACAACCTGTAGAAGATAATGTCAATAAATCTTGAGTCACATGTTAGCAGAACTAACTTGACATTACTTAGCATTAGAGGCAGCATAGCACGCTTCTGAGATGGAGTGTACTAGCAGCTGCTTTTCTGATAAGACTTCCTCGAGAGAGCATGATCAGAACCGAACGAAAGTCGTTTTAGTGTCAGAACTAGTTCCATCAAGTAAATAGAATTCTGCACACACAAGCTAGCTAATTATAAATCTTAATTGATTTTCAAATACCTTGTTATCATCAAAACCTTAGAGAATGTATAAAATGAATTGCTTCTTGAATAATAATGACATTGTCAGTTGTTTCTTTATCAGACAAAAAACTACTTTGTAAAGGTCTAACTATCTGGTTTAAATAAGAATGCAGTCTTAATACATATTTTATTTATTTTATTCTTGAATAATTAATTTTAAAAAATTTATTTTATTTACATTTATCTTCTGTCATTGATATGTTAATTTTGTATTCTTGATCAAATATGTTTTTTTTTTCATTTAAGTAGATCAATTTTTTTAATCCATCTAGTTTTTCACTACTAATTTTAATTTCTATTTTTCAAAAAAAAAAAATCTTATTACATATTTTAAGTAAATGGATTTTCTAGTCTTTGAAAAAATTATTATAGATTTGATCGATAATAAATTATCTCTCCAAAATATATCCTTGCCACATAATATAAATATATAATATCATTGTTAGTGTTTTTTCAAGTGTTTCTCCATCATACGATGAGTAAACCACCCCTATTTTTTTCTTACATATTATAAACTAATTTTTCTCTTTACAATACTTTCCCGATACACATCATTGACACACCATACAAGTCTTTTATATTTTAATAACAATATCGTGATACCACAATACTTATTTCAATAACATGCATCTATGGATTTTAATTGAAAATTTTTATTAGTAGAATTGAAGATTAAACATTTTATTATACAACTGAAAGTTGTCAGTTTTTCAAAGACTATCCACAAAAACGGCTCTATAGAACTTTGAGGGATGACAATGCAAAGTATAGCCACAAAAATGGACTGCATATTATCCGTTTTGTTTCTTAAATTTATTTTTCGTTTTTCTAAAAGAGGTAAATTGGGCACTAGTTGACCGATTATTGGTTATAAGAAACAAGTTTTCAAATGCAACTTAGGTTAGTCAATTTTCTCTCTATAGTCAAATGTCTTTTATTTTCTGTTTGTTTTATAGACGTCAATAAGAATCAAACTGAAAAATTAATTAAACATAATAGAAGCTAGAGGTTTGGTTGTGATTGTTTTTTGTTGGCATCATCAATGGAGAAGTCGTCATAAGTGTAACTCTTGATGAGTATGACACATAAGAGGGTTGGAGTGAGGGAGACAAGCTAGTGCAGAGAATTTGCAAGCTTTTATCCAAATTATATAAGTGACATCCAAATTATATAAGTGACATTAAGAAGTCGTCAAGTGAATTTTCAAGTGTTTGAAAGAATAAAACAAATTTTGGTATTATGTTTAGCTGCGAATAATGTGATTATTAAATTGAAAGACATGTCGATTCAAATTATGAAGATGATAGGGATGATATGATGTCTACAATAAGATATGACTTTACTCTTGCAAATGAACATATTTTGTAAAATCATCAATTAAATTTATAGTGGTTATGTCTACGGTTGAAATAGAGTAAATGAGAGTAGCTTAGCCCGTCAAATAGGCATTATAGATTACAAGATTGGTTAGGAAATCGAACATTCAATAAGGTGGAGTTTAATTGTATTGTAACAGTCAAAGTATTTATTTATTTAAAGAATAATCAGGTGTATCATACTAAGATATAATATATGAGTTTTTACAAAATTCAAGAGTTACTTGCATCTATACATATTTTACTTGAAAATTTTTATAGTTGGGGAATGCATATGATATGTTGACTAAATTTATCACCACTGACAAGTTCAAGCACTGCTTTGACTCGTTACATATTTATCTATGTTAAGTATGTGGTTCTCATCATAAAATATTCAAATATTTAAAGAGGTTAGATATTTTACCAATGTGAAAATCGTCGAGTATAGTTTATTGACACAAATAGGAGCATGAGGCGAGGAAGTTAAGTGAGTTAGGCAAGTCAAGGGTGTTCTTTTGATAAAGATCATAGTATTGTATATATAACTTGTAATACTCAAAACTCAAATTCATTTAAGCAATAATATGGAACTACAACTGCTTTCTAGTTGCAGATGTTGGCACATTTTTGTTTAATTGAGTAACCAAGGAATCGTTGTTTGAATCATGGAAAATTAAAGCGAAATATATGTTGGCTCAACAAAATGTACACAAGGTGACGCGTGAAGCGAAACTAATAGACATGGTGTGGGACATTGGATCGAACTCTAGTGTGGTCGAAGTCTGTTCGCAAGTAATGCGTGTTGTAGTCGAAGTTTGTTCTAACATGCATGAGTAAATATTGCTAAGGTTGTTAGCATGAGTAAATATTGCTAAGGTTGTTAGCATGAGTAAATATTGCTAAGGTTGTTAGCATGTGCTATTTTATTATAAATAGGATGCTAGTTTCTCAATCTTGGAATAAGGAAAAATAGGAAGATAAAATCCTAATTTCAAGGGAGAGAGGTTATTTTGTTATTCTTGTATACTTGTAATCTTGTTCAAAGAGAAAGGAAAGAATAGCAGTTTAATAACCAATCCTTGTTGTTCCTTGTTATTTTACCTTGTTTTCTTTGTTAACCCTAACCCTTGTGAGTTTCTTTATTATTAAGAAACCGTTTATACTTTGTTTAAAGGTATCCGATTCACAACAAATTGGTGCGGTGAGCGTGGAGAAGATGCCTTCAACAAAGTATGAGATTGAAAAGTTCACCAGAGTGAACGAATTCGGCCTGTGGCGCTTGAAGATGAAAGTCATGTTGTTTCAGCGGGGTTGTTTGGAAGTGTTGAATGGTGAGACAGCCATGGACGCTGCGTTAACGGAAAAAGAAAAGACGTTGGCCAGTTGCAAATTTTTCCACTGTATGCAGTTAATAAAGCTGCATGAAGAAAGCTAATTTCTTGATATTATAGAGTTAGATCCAAGGTGGAGATTTGTGGGACATTGGATCGAACTCTAGTGTGGTCGAAGTCTGTTCGCAAGTAATGCGTGTTGTAGTCGAAGTTTGTTCTAACATGCATGAGTAAATATTGCTAAGGTTGTTAGCATGAGTAAATATTGCTAAGGTTGTTAGCATGAGTAAATATTGCTAAGGTTGTTAGCATGTGCTATTTTATTATAAATAGGATGCTAGTTTCTCAATCTTGGAATAGGGAAAAATAGGAAGATAAAATCCTAATTTCAAGGGAGAGAGGTTATTTTGTTATTCTTGTATACTTGTAATCTTGTTCTAAGAGAAAGGAAAGAATAGCAGTTTAATAACCAATCCTTGTTGTTCCTTGTTATTTTACCTTGTTTTCTTTGTTAACCCTAACCCTTGTGAGTTTCTTTATTATTAAGAAACCGTTTATACTTTGTTTAACGATATCCGATTCACAACACATGGTGAAAACTTAATCTTCAAAGTCATAAGAGAAGCCTGAAAGTTTGATACATCTATGTGTAATAGACTAGGTCATGTATCATATCTTGGATTTAACGTCTTTAAAAGAGATTTGAGATAAATTGAATTGTCGTTATATGTCCAAGATGCTGATCAGAAAATTATTCATGAAGCATTATGTATGCACTCTAAAGATGCCAAAAGGATCCCATTTGCAATAATATTTCGATATTTATAATAGCATCATATGGGATTTGGTAAAGTTTGGAGTGCAGGTTGATGAAGAAGATACAAAAAATGATATTGTTTTGTCCGTTACCAGTTCTTAAAACCACTTGATGACTACTCTTCCTTATGGAAAATACATTATAAGCCTCAATATAATTACTACAACACTCTTATCCCAATATTAAAGAAAGCAAAATGTAGAGGAGGGAACTCAACGTGAAACAAAGGTAAGGTAGGCTATAGAAAAAAGATGTCTAAATTCATTAATACAATGCCACATAGTGATATAGTTGTAAACAAACCAAGAATTTGAAAAATAGATTGTCCAAACATAAAGAAGGAACCACCAAGTTCTGTGAAAATGGCCCAAACTGATGACTTTTGCAATGAAGGAAATATATGTTAACCAAGTGACTCCAAACAAAAAAGAGAGAGGGGTTGAATTGTGATATAAAAATTCAAAAATAATTTATAAAAACTTTAGTTTTGGGAAAAATTTATATTAATATAGATAAATAAACAAAGAGGTAGTAGCAGAAAGATAGAAAGAAGATGAAGAAGAGAGATAAGCAACAGAAAAAAAAAGATAATATAGAGAAAAGGGATAAAGATATTGCACCAGAGATTTATACAGGTTCGACCTAACCACTAAGCCTACTCTTGTCCCCAATAATATCCTCTTTAGGGATTTATCAAGAATGTGTGAAGGTAAATTGTGATACGCAAAGTTCTTTTCATTTGGCCAGTCATCAAGTTTATTATGAGAGGACAAAACACTTTCACATTCATTTACACATTATAAGGGACATGATTGTGTCAAGACTAAGGTTCCAACATTTATGCTAACCAAATCATTTCCAAGATTAAAGTTCAAGAATTGGTTAGACATGATCTACTTTTTGATGAGTGATTTAAGATTTGGAAATAAATTATAGATGGTTAATGGTTAAATTGACCTTAAGTGATAATAGGTGGGGAAAATCAAGTTTTAAGTACTTCCATTTTTTCCTAGAGAGATGGAAACGAAGAGGACGAGTTGACGATTAGCGAGAGGCAATACATTGAAGCCTACATCTTGTAAGCAAAGATGAGATTAAGGTGCATTGACTACGTGATGTTGGTGTCTGATCTTTCACAGTGGAAGTCTGATGGCGGTCGACATAGTTTAGACGTCCGCAATGGCAGGCCAACAGAAGCTAATTGTCTGTATCAATGGAGGCTTACAATTGGAGGTTAGTTGAAGACTAAAATCATAGGATGGCGGTCATAAGAGGTGTGGATCTATGTGTTTGCAGGTATAAAGTTGAAAATCCCATAGAAGATCCATTTGAAATTTTGATGATGACAACAATAATTAAAGTCGAGGGAAACAACTTTGAACCTAGATGGTGACAATCTAACCAGAGAAACATCTTATGCCTCATCAACAATAAGAGACTCATGATCAAACTGCTTATATGATCAAAAGGAATCTAGCCGAGAATCTTGAAGTCTTTGATAAAGTGTGATAGCTCCCCAGGTCATGTTTGTTTGTCTTTCAGAGTGGACCGAGTATTGTAAAAGTATGGAAATAACTTAGAAGTACAAATACAACTCTCTCTCTCTTTCTCACACACACACACACACACACGCACATGCACACGCACATGAACACACATGCGCACACACGCACACGAACGTGCATACACACACGCACACACACACACACACACACACACACACACACACACACACACACACACTCACACACACACACATGCACATTTGCATACAAGCATATACACAAACACATACACGCACACACATACAAGCACACATGCATACATGCACACACACACACACACACCTAAAAGTATCTTTTCAAATGTTTTTATCATGAAAGTTATTTTCTAAGCCAAGCTAAGTGATTAAAAAGTCGTCCAACCCTTTTCAAACATAATTTGAACTAACCAATTGATTGGTAAGTTGTGCCAATCGATTGGAAAAACTTTAATGAGGTAGCCAATCGATTTAACGTTAAGCCAATTGATTAGAGAAGTAATAATCGATTAACCAATCAATTAGGACAACACTTTAATGACTTCAATGACTCTATATTCAATATTTCCTATTTGGGCATTCTATTCTATTAAAAGTGAGATTGTCAATCGATTGGAGCTTTGTGCCAATCGACTGCCTCATTAGTTCAGCTCGTCGATTATTTCATTTTTTGGTTTTTTCCAACTTCTATATAAAAGAGACTTTCCTCCTCTTCATTTCACGCCACTTTCTAACGATTTATATTTTCTTTTTAATATATATCTTTAATTTTTTTTATCCATCTCTCTCCTTCTAGAAAACATTTCTTTCACTTAAAATTGACTTAATGCTTCTGAGTGAAACGTTGCTCATGAGGAAGAGTTTTGTAAGTGGTTGTGTGGTTTGTTTAATTCTTAGGAGTATAACTCTCTTGAGAAGATTGAGTTTGGTTCATGAGATAAACTATCCATAAAATATATGTTTTAGTTTATTGAGCTTTGCCGCAAAAAGTTCTACTTTGAATACTGAGATTAGCCTGAAAATATCTAAGAAGGTTCTAGCTTAGCTTGTGGTAAAAGTTATTTGTGGTTGAGGATAAGCCTTTAAAAATATGAAGATCAGCTTATGTAAAGGTTCATGGGCATAACCTTGAAATTTTCAAATTTTATAGTCAAACTCTCAAGAAAACCTCTTAGGTACATGACTAGGCCAACGTTCGGCCAAACCTGTATAAATATTTGGTGTGGTTTCTCTAACCATATCTTTTTAATTTCTGTTATTTACTTTCATTATTTCCGCCGAAATTCACTTAAATGAAACTACTAACATTAAGAAAAGTATAAAACTAATCACGAACTTTAAATACCATAATTCATCACCCTATTGTGCTTGAAGTCACTTGTCCAACAAGTGGCATCCGAGCCAAAATCTTATTAAGGACTAATCATCTCAATGGGAAACATTACTTCAATTTATTCACAAAACAAACCCTAATTCTTCAATGGAGAAGGTTATAGTTTGTGCAAAGATAAAATGAATTTTTTCATAGAAGGGATGGATCGTTGTATTTAGAAAGTTGTGAAGGAAAGTATGTTTGTTCTTACAAAAAAAGTTAAAGGTGTTGTAAAAAACAAACCAGAAAAGGGTTGGACCAAAGATGATAAAGAAAATGTGCAACACAATTTGAAAGCAAAAGTTGTCATTGTAACACGGTGGGAGAACTGACTTTAAACAATGTTGCGGATAGCAAGAGTCGCCACCGACTTTTATTTTATCCATAAGGAAAGGTTATAAAAGAACAGGAAAGACCTTAGAGAATATTTTGGGTCCGGGGGGTAGGTTATGAAAAGGGAAGGTGTTAGCACCCTTTTCATCCATGGTTATCCATGGGCTCTTAGGTACTTAAGCTCACTTTTGAATTGTTTTGAAAGTGTAGTGTGTGAATAGAAAATTTTCAGAATAGTTAATAAATAATCCATGTAAGGATGTGTTAAGAACTTGTTTGAAAACTTGTTGAAAATTTGTTTAAGTGTGAAACAGTTTTGAAGTGAGCAAGCACCTAGGAGTAACCTACCCTAATATTTAAAGGTCTTTCTTATTCTTTATTCTTTCCTTTAGTAAGACTATCCCTACTATAATGGAGTAGGTAGTCCTTACTTTGGATGTTAAGGGACATGTGAGGGACAATTGGATTTTTGAAGGCCATTGTGGGGTGTAATAAGCAAACTGGAGGGACTATCATCATTTTTCGAAAGGGACTCGATTCGTAAAGGCAACCATAAGGGACTTTGATGATTTTCTTTTTGAGGGACTTGCTTTATACACCCCACTTAACCAATATTCATAGGCAACTTGAGGGATATCCTTAAGAAGTGAGACGACGATTAAAATCGACTTACGTGTGTGAAATGTTTAATTTAATTATCTTATATTAAAATGATCTAATTTATTTTTTTAAATATCATACATATTAGCACTCCCTAATTACTAACCATAATGATAATAATAATTAAATAATTACAATTTACATCCAAGAGGCAATTACAAAATTATAATAAATAAAATAAATAGTAAAATATGATTAAAATAAATATAATAAAAAAAAATAACAAATAAGTAAATAAAATATTGGGGTTAGTAAATAATAAAAAAAAATTAAATAAGGTTAGTATAAATATAAAGTTAGTGAAAATAATTAGTTGAAACAATAATAATGAGAAAAATAGACAAAGTTAGAAAAAATAATAAGATAGAAATTTCAAAATAATACAAAATATGATTAGCAATAATAATTAATTAATAACATGATTAAACATAAGATTTGATTTTTATTTAGAAACATAAATGATTAAATAATTACTATAATATAAAGTTCTAAATATCATAAGATTTGATTTTTATTTAGAGACATAAATGATTAAATAATTACTATAATATAAAGTTCTAAATATCATAAGATTTGATTTTTATTTAGAAACATAAATGATTAAATAATTACTATAATATAAAGTTCTAAATATAACATAATTATAAATTTCTTAATCATTTACAAAAATTTAATTATCTCTAATTATATATTAACAATTATTAAGAAAAATATTTACACATTATGATGAAAATAAATTTTAACTAATCAATAATCACATTCACCAAAATTTTACATTAAGTATTTATAAGGTTTAATTTTATTTACAAAAATTTACAAGAATTATAATAAATATATATATAGAATTATATAGAAAATTAAAATTAGATTTTATTTTTTTTAGAAAATAATTTTTAGGGTTTGTAAGAATTAGGGTTTATATATATACAACAAATTTTAATAAATTAATGATAACAATAATAATAATAATGATAATAATGATAATAATAATAAATAATGATAATAATAATAATAATAATAATAATAATAATAATAATAATAATAATAATAATAATAATAATAATAATAAAGCAATAATGAATTTTAAATGTGCCAAATAACCCAACAATGTTGCTAACGCAGAAATGCGCTCATCGCAACCAGATCTAAATCGGACGAAACAAAATTTATCGCAAAGAAAAAGAAATTAAGCAAAAAATAGTATTATTGCTCACACAAAAATGCGATCATCGCAACCAGATCGAACTAACACAAATGTCACGCGTCATGCACACAAATGTACAAACATCGTATCGACATAATTCGATCAAAAATCTTATATATATAAACTCTAACAATTTAAAAATTATACATATATAAACGTAACAGTAATAGATAAAGAAAAAGAAATAACGGTAATAGATGAAGAAAAAGAAATAACGGTAAAAGATGAAGAAAAAGAAACAACGGTAAACGATGAAGAAAAAGAAACAATAGTAATGGATGAAGAAGAAAACTAAATAACGGCCAACGGCACTCACTCCTCTTAGGTTTTTTTCATTCTCCCCCTTTTCCAACAAGGCAACACATGTATATATAGGGAACAAATTAGGGTTAACACCAAATTGTCAATAATGTCCCTAAAGCCCATTTTAAAGCCCAAACTAAATAATTAGTTAAGAAAAAAATAAAATTTAAATAATTTAAAATAATTAAAATAAACTTAAAATAAAAACTAATAATCCTATTGATTCCTAAAATAAAAAATATTATAAAAAGAACAAAATTTTTTCAATATCTTTTATTTTATGATTTTTTGGATATTTTTATGAATAATTTAGAAAAAAGTGAAAAAAATAATATTTTAAAAAATGATTTAATTAAAATACGAAAATAATAATTAAATAATAATAAAAAACTATTTTTGTTATTTTTTTAATGAAAGATAGAAAAGTTTAGAGTAAAAATAATAAAAAACAAAAAAAATGACAAAGGTGAGATTCGAACTCTCAACCTCTCACACTCATAACTCCTTACACATGTCCTCCTGCCAATTGTGCCATTTTTACTTTTTAGAAAAAATATGCATGCCATATGATATTTACCTGCAAAAAGTCAAACGACTACACAAATTTGTTAGTAATTGATTAAATGCAATGAAATGCGACGACAAACCTTAGGGCAAAATTTGGGGTATTACAGTTATTATGATAATATTTCTCACCCAACCTCTCTTTGATGTTGGCAAAAAAAATCATGAAGTTTGACTTTGGTTTGACCACAGTTGACCTCAGTTTGACCTTTTAACTGCATTGACTGCTTTTGACTTATCTGATCATCTGACTGAGCAAACTTTTGAGAAAAGTCTTGAAACTTGACATGGGGGTTCTTATACACATATAAGATGTTATGAAGCTCACTTGAAGTCTTGGAAGTCCATTTAGCCTGATTAAAGTCAAAACCCTAGTTTTGGATGCACTGCTTAGGAGGTGCATTGTCTGAGGGAATTGTCAACTCTTCTGACCAATTGTGAATTTTGTGAACCTTGTGAACCTTCTTGGAACACAAAGTCTTGTATTGTGAGGGCAAATTTTGGGGTGCAACAGCTGCCCCTGTTCAATTTTCTGAAACCTGAGGGGTTAGATTGGTATATTTGCCAGTCGTAACCTGGAAGGTTGAAGGGGATTGAACACAAAAGCCCAAAAATTTGCACTCACCAGTGCATGGAGTGATGTTGATGGTTGGTTGAACATGATTGAGTGGGCTTAAAGATGCCACTAGGGGAAAGTTCTTCAGTAGTATAATGAGAACTGTCAGGAGTCTAGAGTAATACTGATGTAACAGCATGTCTTCATGAGGATAGAGCAATCAATAGTGATAACCCTAAAGCAGTCTTGAAGCAATGATATGATTTCAGGAGGATAGAACAATGAATGGCTCTAAAGCAGTCTTGAAATAACAATGTGATATGTCTTCAGGAGGATAGAGCAATCAATAGCTCTAAAGCAGTCTTGAAGTAATAATGTGATATGTCTTCAGGAGGATAGAGCAATCAATAGCTCTAAAGCAGTCTTGAAGTAATGATTTCAGGAGGATAGAGCAATGGATAGCTCTAAAGCAGTCTTGAAATAATAATGTGATATGTCTTCAGGAGGATAGAGCAATCAATAGCTCTAAAGCAGTCTTGAAGTAATAATGTGATATGTCTTCAGGAGGATAGAGCAATCAATAGCTCTAAAGCAGTCTTGAAGTAATGATTTCAGGAGGATAGAGCAATGGATAGCTCTAAAGCAGTCTTGAAATAATAATGTGATATGTCTTCAGGAGGATAGAGCAATCAATAGCTCTAAAGCAGTCTTGAAGTGATGATTTCAGGAGGATAGAGCAATGGATAGCTCTAAAGCAGTCTTGAAATAATAATGTAATTTCAGGAGGATAGAGCAATGGATAACTCTAAAGCAGTCTTGAAATAATTAGATGGCTTCAGGAGGATAGAGCAATGAATAGCTCTAAAGCAGTCTTGAAGTAGTAATATGACCTCATGAGGATAGAGCAATGAATAGCTCTAAAGCAGTCTTGAAGTAATAGGATGATTTCAGGAGGATAGAGCAATCAGTAACTCTAAAGCAGTCTTGAAATAATAATGTAATTTCAGGAGGATAGAGCAATGGATAACTCTAAAGCAGTCTTGAAATAATTAGATGGCTTCAGGAGGATAGAGCAATGAATAGCTCTAAAGCAGTCTTGAAGTAGTAATATGACCTCATGAGGATAGAGCAATGAATAGCTCTAAAGCAGTCTTGAAGTAATAGGATGATTTCAGGAGGATAGAGCAATCAGTAACTCTTAAGCAGTCTTGAAGTCATGAGAGGCTATCAGGAGGATAAAATAACCCTGAGGTTACGATAAAGCAGTCCCAAAGTAATAAGAAGCTCATCAGGAGGATAAAGTAACCCTGAGGTTACAATAAAGCAGTCCCAAAGATCATAAGCTTGTTTGTTGGATAATTAACCTGAAAACAAGGTAGCATTCTGTATAACAACATTAGTTTACGCTTTATGTATGCATGTATGACATGATGCACTTAGGTAATGTACTATAGACATATATGTTATGGTATGATGTAAATGATGTATGTATGCTATGACACTGCTGGAAGTGTCTGGATATCCTTGTATAACAACTGCTGGCCAAGAAAAATAAATCCCGATTCGTTGTTGAAGAATATATAACCCTCCGTCTGCTGGGGATAACAAGGTATAGATAACCTCCCGTTGTTGGGGATAACAAGGTATAGATAACCTCCCGTTGTTGGGGATAGTAGGGTATAGATAACCTTCGTTTTCGTTTGATAGTAGGATAAGTATAACATCCCGTCTTCGTTCATCGTGCCCTTATTGGAAAGTAATTTCCCGTATATCCGTATGAGGATAAAAGAGATGGATATAAATTCCAGGGGAGATTAGACTTTGTGAAAATGGATTAGTCCTACTGATGGTTTGTAACTGCCTTGTAAAGATGAACCGGCGAAGCTTCGTTGAAATCCTTCCCTCGTTCGTCCTTAGTAAATACTATTACTGCATTTTCATGCATTTCTGGTAAACATCAATCATATTAAAAGCATACATGCATTTCTGGTAAACATCAATCATATTAAAAGCATACATGCATTTCTGGTAAACATCAATCATATTCAAAGGCATACATACATTCAAACACAACCAATGGACGTTTCGCTTATGTAAATAGGGTAAAAGTAAATCTGGATTCAAAAGATGGGGTTTATTTATATCAAAAGTGACCCATACACGGGTAAGTTTGTACCAGGAGACATAAACCCTAGTAAGAGAATTTTGTCATGAAGTTTTACAAAAAAGAATCAGCTATGTGGGAAATAATCCTATTGAGTTTCAATTCTACTATTGCCACTCAAGTATCTCATCTTCTTGCTGTTGAGACGGAAACGATTGGATTGAGCTTTATCTGTTTGAGCTTGAGTAAGTAGTACAACTGGTTGCAGTTTCATGAGTGATCCAAACGAGACATAGTCATACGCTTTAATCCCTAACTTTTGCCTGGATTGCCCTTTCAGGTTTTCAATCCACCGGGATACCCTTTTTTGCCCAAGCCGCCTTTTCAGGTTTTCGACTTGCCGGGTGTACATCTTTTTATATATATATCCCTAATTTTTGCCCAAACCCTTTTGGTTTGCCGGGATGCCCTTATTTTTGCCTAGGCCTGTCAACCTAGCGGGTCTCTTTTTATGCGTAGTATTTTTTAACTATGTCTGCGTTTACAGGTTGTGGGAAGTCTTCACCATCCATTGTAGTCAGTATCATGGCACCTCCTGAGAACACTGTCTTGACTACAAATGGTCCCTCATATGTTGGAGTCCACTTGCCCCTAGGGTCACCCTGTGGTAATATGATACGCTTGATCACCAAGTCACCAGCCTGATATACCTTTGGCTTAACCTTCTTGTTAAAAGCTTTGATCATCCGTTTCCGGTACATCTGGCCATGACAAACTGCTGCTAACCTTTTCTTATCAATCAAATTTATCTGGTCAAGTCGAGTCTGAATCCGCTCATCTTCATCCAAGCCTGCATCCTTCATAATTCTCAAGGAGGGGATCTGAACTTCAATAGGCAGAACTGCTTCCATACCATAGACTAAGGAGAATGGGGTTGCCCCTGTTGAAGTACGTATTGTAGTACGATAACCATGCAGAGCAAATGGTAACCTCTCGTGTCAATCCTTGTAAGTAACAGTCATCTTCTGTACAATCTTCTTAATGTTCTTATTAGCAGCTTCAACTGCCCCATTCATCTTTGGACGATACGGAGAAGAGTTGTGATGCTTAATCTTGAACTGCGTACAGAGATCAGTAATCATAGTGTTGTTCAGATTAGAGCCATTGTCAGTGATAATCCTTTCAGGGATACCATACCTACCTATGAGATTATTCTTAATGAACCGAGCCACAACATTCTTAGTCATAGATGCAAATGAAGCTGCCTCTACCCACTTCGTGAAGTAATCAATAGCAACCAGGATGAAACGATGCCCATTAGAAGCAGTAGGCTTGATCTCACCAATCATATCAATGCCCCACATGGCCTTCTGAGTAGTACACTGTATATCATATTCCGTCAAGATCATTGGCCATCTTGCAATTCTTCCGGAGAGAGCAGGTTTCTCAAATGTGTACTTGATTGGATCCATCTTCGAAATCAACAAGGTAGTATGGGTCAACATATACTGTCTTAGTCGGCGAGCAGCCCATGCCAAAGCGCAGCAAGTTTTCTCGAGCAGTGAGTATCTTGTTTCACAGTCGGTAAACTTTTTGCTAAGGTAGTATATTGCCTGCTCTTTTCGACCAGACTCGTCATGTTGCCCCAATACACACCCCATTGAGTTGTCTAATACTGTTAAATACATAATCAAGGGTCTTCCATCAACTGGTGGCATTAAAATTGGAGGTTCTAGCAAATATCTCTTGATTTCATCAAAGGCAGTCTGGCACTCATCATTCCATTCCATCACCTGATCTTTCTTCAACAACTTGAAGATTGGCTCACAGATGGTAGTTAATTGGGAAATAAATCTTGCAATGTAGTTCAATCGTCCCAAGAAACCTCTAACCTCCTTCTCAGTACGGGGAGCTGACATCTCTCGTATAGCTTTCACTTTTGCAGGATCCACTTCAATACTTTTTCCACTGACAATGAAACCCAAGAGTTTTCCAGATCTAACTCCAAAAGTACACTTGTTTGGGTTCAATCTCAACTTGTATTTCTTCAACCTCTCAAACAACTTGTGCAGATGATCAAGATGTTGTTCTTCATTCTGAGACCTGGCTATCATATCATCCACATATACCTCTATCTCATGATGAATCATATCATGAAACAAAGCCACCATAGCATGCTGATATGTTGCCCCTATCTTGACCTCTTTTCTGTTTTCTTCAGTTCCCAGATTCACAACTTCGACTGGCTCTTCATGTGGCTGTATAGCTTTCTCTTCTTGTTGTAACAACCTAGCAAGCTCTACAGGTATTTCACGATCGTCCTCGTCTCCGTCTTCAGTTTGATAGATCGGATTCTCGAAATTGTAATTGGCAATAGTAGAACTGTTATCAACTGGATCCAGAGTGGATGAGGATCGGCATTTTAGTGACGTGGGTGTGTGTAAGAACACATAGCTGATAAAGCAACAATAAAAGAAAAAGAAAGACAAGGAACACAATATTTACGAAAACGAAACGTCCATTGATTTTATGGAATGAAGTATGCAAATGAAATGACAACCCGTAACAAGCACACCATTGTGCCCCGGGTAAGGCACATGGCTTGAAAGTTTTAATTGGTCCAAATTTAAAACATAACACAGTAATAGTATTTACTCCTGACTAAAGGAGATAGGGATAACATCTTCAGCTGTCCAATTATTGAGTCCAGCACCCACAGTAGGAAAAATCCATGCCTCCAAGTTGAAAGTGTTTACATGGCTGACAAAGTATTCTTCCTCTCCAAAGACAGTAACAACTTTTCCATTTATCGGATATCTCAACTTTTGATGTAATGTGGAGGTCACAGCACCTGCCCCATGGATCCAGGGGCGACCAAGCAGACATGAGTACGAAGAACGAATATCCATCACATAGAATGTAGCAGTAAACACCTGAGAGCCAACCTTGATTGGAAGATCAATTTCCCCATGCACTACTCTTCTAGAACCATCAAAAGCCTTTACCACAATATTACTGGGCTTCAATACCGTATCTTCAGGACTCAGCTTGTTCAGGACTTCCTTAGGCAACACATTCAGAGAGGAACCATTGTCTATCAGCACATGAGACAGGGTAGTGCCCCTGCATTCAATTGAAATATGCAAGGCCCTGTTATGATCCCTCTTGGCAGGGGTCAAGTCAGCATCAGAAAATCCTAACCCGTTGTCATAGGTCAGGTGAGCAACACAATTCTCAAACTGGTCCACAGAAATTGCACTGGGTACATGAGCCATCTTTAGAAACTTGATCAATGACTTGGCATGAGCCTCAGAACATAATAACGGGGAGAGCATAGAAATCTTTGAGGGAGTATGCCTCAGCTGATCAACAATATCATAATCACTCTTGCGAATGATTTTCAATACTTCTTCCATCCGCTTAGAGAGGTCATCAGCAGCTGGCACATCAGTAGATACAGACTCAATAACAGGACCCTTGCCCCGAGCATCAGTGGTGGAAGTAACAGCAGGAGTAACTGCACTCTTAGAAGCAACTGGAGGAGAGAAGACTCTTCCACTACGAGTGATCTTGCTAGATCCAGCAATATTATCAATGTCAACAGGCATATCAGGTAAAGGCTCCTGCTTGACACCATGGATGTAAACATCAGACCCATAGTGCCAAGGCACAGCTTTGTCAAATGTATAAGGAATAGGACCAGGAGTGGTAATGATCAGAGGAACTACTCTGGCTTCAGCAACAACTTTCACAGGACCTTCAGCAGTGATCTGGATTGGGCCCTGATGAGTGATTTTAATGGGACCCTTTGAAGTGATTCTTAGTGGTACTTTGTCAACCATGTCAACCTCTTCAATCTTTTTACCCTGAGTCAGATGATCCACCATACTTTCTACAGATGCTGGTCTTCTTTCAAACACTATGGTATATTTATCCATGAGACGTTGAATCCCATCTCTCAAAATGAAGCAACTATCCGGCTTATAGGTACAATATAGACAATCTTCATGACAACCTGGAAAGATCCCAGCTTGTTCTAACCTCTTTTTGATAACAGACAATGGTGTGCTCAACTCCATAACTGAATAGACATGCAGATCTTCATCAATATCTTTATCAATGGCGTTGACAGTCTTCTCGTGATTTGGCATTGGAGCTGTAATCACATTTGGAGTACCTGGTGGATCAAACTCAATTTCTCCAGCATCAATCATATCCTGAATTTTGTTCTTCAAGACCCAGCAGTTATTAGTATCATGTCCTGGACAGTTTGAATGATATGCACATCGTGCATTGGGATTGTACTTGGGAGAGGTAACATTGGGATTCCGAGGGGCCTCCCTCAGGGTAATAAGTTCAGCTTTCAACAAGTGTTGCAATGCCTGAGCCATTGACATGTTGATCTTCGTGAACTGTCTTCTAGCCCTCTGTTGGTTGCTTTGAGGCTGCTCTGTTGTTGCAGGAGTTGGATTTGAAATATGAACTGCACTAACAGACTGATGCCTTCTGTTACGATCAGGCTGACCATACACAGCATTAGATTCTTTCTTCCCAGGGGGAGGCTTCTTTGCAGCACCTGATGAAGAAGTGCCCATTTGGATCTTACCACTCTTGATGCCATTCTCTACTCGCTCTCCTGTCATGATCAACTCAGTGAAGCCAGATGATGAGCTTCCAATGAGATGACTGTAAAACGGACCATTCAGCGTACACATGAACATATCAACCAATTCCCTATCAGTCAAAGGGGGTTGAACTCTTCCAGCTAAGTCTCTCCACTTCTGAGCATACTCCTTAAAGCTTTCTTTGGCACCCATAGACATGCTTGCTTTATGAAGTAGCTTTGTTAGCTCTAGGATCCTTGCTTGGCTTGCTTTGTAATGAGCCTCGAAAGTATCCCTTTGCTCTTTCAGTTGGATCCATGATCTCTGCAAGTCTTCCATATCAGTAGGCATGTCTGGGTGAAGGATGGTATAAGCTGTGTCTCCTTCAGCAACAGGTTCCATGGTAACTGGTAGGATGGCAGGATATGGCATCATGAGTGTCTGAGCACGAAATCGTACCCATCTGAGATAAGCCTCCATAGGAATGGTGTACTTAGGCTCCAGTGTCTTGCTGTCAATCCTGTTTACCTTTTCCCAAGCTCGTATGAATCTCTGACGGTAACCCTGAAGATCGTTGTCGTAATCAAACACAATGCCCTGAATCAACATGTCATGTGGACCATCGCTCCGGGCGTAACCAAACTGTCGTAAAGCTAGAGATGGGTTGTAGGTGATGCCTCCTCTTATGCCTAGAAGTGGCACATTAGGAAACTCCCCACAGTGGTCAATGATGGTGACATTCTCCATAGATCTGGAGCACCAATGGATGTCTGAGTGAGAAAGTGACATGATCCTCTTGGACCATCTGAACCCTTGCTCATTCTTCATTACTGAGCGAGGAAGGTGAGAAATAAACCACCTAGAGAGCAAAGGTATGCAGCACATCAAAGTTCCTTTTGCCCTTGTAGTACGGGTGTGAAGAGAATGTAGGATGTCTCCAAGCAATGTAGGCACTGGATTGTGACTCAGGAAAATGTTGATGGCATGAACATCTATGAACTGATCTGGATTGGGGAACAACACTAAGCCATATATCAGCAAGGCTAAGATCTCCTCAAAAGCATCATAGCTCATGGCCTTCAAGAACATTTGAGCTTTATCCATTAATACCTTGGCAAGAATACCCTTGACTCCGCTTCTCGTCTCTAGAACAATGTCAGACTTCTTCAGATGTAGAGCTGCAGCAATAACTTCAGGTTTAAGCTCCTTCTCCAAACCTGTGAATGGTTTCTGATCAAGAACAGGGATACCCAGAAGTTTAGAGAACTCCTCCATGGTTGGAACTAACTGATAATCAGGAAATGTAAAGCAATGGTGCTTAGGGTCAAAGAACTGAAACAGCACACTCATCATGTCTTCACTGAACCCTGAAGTGACTAGATCCAATAGGTGACCATGTCTCTGGATGAACTGGGAATGATCAGACACTTGGGAAACCAACTCTTTGAGCTTGGGAGGTATCCCTACAAAGTTGATCCTGATGGTGTTTCTACGAGCAGAAGCCATGACCTGCAACAAAGAACAAAAATAAATCCCTTGGTCCTTGAAATGGTTAGGGAAAATGATATGCTCATGATGCATGATGATGTCATGATGTTATGTTCAATCACAAACATGTGGCACACACAAACAAGTCACACCATAGCCCTAGGTTTAAAGGCTTGCATGAGGTTCAAAGGCAAGTACCCTCCCCTGAAGTTAGATGGTTCATCCTGTCCTACAAAAGTAACCAGGTTCTAAGGGATCTCAATATCATTGATCCTTCACAAGGGTGGTTGTTCAGAAGGCAACTTACTTGCCAACCAAAACCCTCCAAGTTTAAGATCTCAATGAGCGTAGTATCGAGTGTCGACCAACTTCAGTCTGCACCAAAGCCGGTTACCTCACTACTTTCTAAAGGCCAAGATGAGTTAACTAGGGTTCTAAAAGTCAGTTAGTGCATTGACAACATATGGCAGCCTCAATATTATCCTCAACTTGACTTAAGGAATATAAGCACCAACCAAGAAGTCGCACTAACTATGGCCACCAGATCAACCGTATCGATATACGTCGTACAGTTTCCTTGGTCTATTGCCATTTACCTAAGGTACACTAGATCCGGGTTAGGACCTTTCACACATAAGAGCACCCCAACAATATAATAATAAAGCAAACAAGGCAAACAATTTAAAGTGATCTTAATTCCTAAGGGTACCCCTCTTAAATAGATCCCCAGCAGAGTCGCCAGTTCTGTAACACGGTGGGAGAACTGACTTTAAACAATGTTGCGGATAGCAAGAGTCGCCACCGACTTTTATTTTATCCATAAGGAAAGGTTATAAAAGAACAGGAAAGACCTTAGAGAATATTTTGGGTCCGGGGGGTAGGTTATGAAAAGGGAAGGTGTTAGCACCCTTTTCATCCATGGTTATCCATGGGCTCTTAGGTACTTAAGCTCACTTTTGAATTGTTTTGAAAGTGTAGTGTGTGAATAGAAAATTTTCAGAATAGTTAATAAATAATCCATGTAAGGATGTGTTAAGAACTTGTTTGAAAACTTGTTGAAAATTTGTTTAAGTGTGAAACAGTTTTGAAGTGAGCAAGCACCTAGGAGTAACCTACCCTAATATTTAAAGGTCTTTCTTATTCTTTATTCTTTCCTTTAGTAAGACTATCCCTACTATAATGGAGTAGGTAGTCCTTACTTTGGATGTTAAGGGACATGTGAGGGACAATTGGATTTTTGAAGGCCATTGTGGGGTGTAATAAGCAAACTGGAGGGACTATCATCATTTTTCGAAAGGGACTCGATTCGTAAAGGCAACCATAAGGGACTTTGATGATTTTCTTTTTGAGGGACTTGCTTTATACACCCCACTTAACCAATATTCATAGGCAACTTGAGGGATATCCTTAAGAAGTGAGACGACGATTAAAATCGACTTACGTGTGTGAAATGTTTAATTTAATTATCTTATATTAAAATGATCTAATTTATTTTTTTAAATATCATACATATTAGCACTCCCTAATTACTAACCATAATGATAATAATAATTAAATAATTACAATTTACATCCAAGAGGCAATTACAAAATTATAATAAATAAAATAAATAGTAAAATATGATTAAAATAAATATAATAAAAAAAATAACAAATAAGTAAATAAAATATTGGGGTTAGTAAATAATAAAAAAAAATTAAATAAGGTTAGTATAAATATAAAGTTAGTGAAAATAATTAGTTGAAACAATAATAATGAGAAAAATAGACAAAGTTAGAAAAAATAATAAGATAGAAATTTCAAAATAATACAAAATATGATTAGCAATAATAATTAATTAATAACATGATTAAACATAAGATTTGATTTTTATTTAGAAACATAAATGATTAAATAATTACTATAATATAAAGTTCTAAATATCATAAGATTTGATTTTTATTTAGAGACATAAATGATTAAATAATTACTATAATATAAAGTTCTAAATATCATAAGATTTGATTTTTATTTAGAAACATAAATGATTAAATAATTACTATAATATAAAGTTCTAAATATAACATAATTATAAATTTCTTAATCATTTACAAAAATTTAATTATCTCTAATTATATATTAACAATTATTAAGAAAAATATTTACACATTATGATGAAAATAAATTTTAACTAATCAATAATCACATTCACCAAAATTTTACATTAAGTATTTATAAGGTTTAATTTTATTTACAAAAATTTACAAGAATTATAATAAATATATATATAGAATTATATAGAAAATTAAAATTAGATTTTATTTTTTTTAGAAAATAATTTTTAGGGTTTGTAAGAATTAGGGTTTATATATATACAACAAATTTTAATAAATTAATGATAACAATAATAATAATAATGATAATAATGATAATAATAATAAATAATGATAATAATAATAATAATAATAATAATAATAATAATAATAATAATAATAATAATAATAATAATAATAATAATAATAATAATAATAAAGCAATAATGAATTTTAAATGTGCCAAATAACCCAACAATGTTGCTAACGCAGAAATGCGCTCATCGCAACCAGATCTAAATCGGACGAAACAAAATTTATCGCAAAGAAAAAGAAATTAAGCAAAAAATAGTATTATTGCTCACACAAAAATGCGATCATCGCAACCAGATCGAACTAACACAAATGTCACGCGTCATGCACACAAATGTACAAACATCGTATCGACATAATTCGATCAAAAATCTTATATATATAAACTCTAACAATTTAAAAATTATACATATATAAACGTAACAGTAATAGATAAAGAAAAAGAAATAACGGTAATAGATGAAGAAAAAGAAATAACGGTAAAAGATGAAGAAAAAGAAACAACGGTAAACGATGAAGAAAAAGAAACAATAGTAATGGATGAAGAAGAAAACTAAATAACGGCCAACGGCACTCACTCCTCTTAGGTTTTTTTCATTCTCCCCCCCTTTTCCAACAAGGCAACACATGTATATATAGGGAACAAATTAGGGTTAACACCAAATTGTCAATAATGTCCCTAAAGCCCATTTTAAAGCCCAAACTAAATAATTAGTTAAGAAAAAAATAAAATTTAAATAATTTAAAATAATTAAAATAAACTTAAAATAAAAACTAATAATCCTATTGATTCCTAAAATAAAAAATATTATAAAAAGAACAAAATTTTTTCAATATCTTTTATTTTATGATTTTTTGGATATTTTTATGAATAATTTAGAAAAAAGTGAAAAAAATAATATTTTAAAAAATGATTTAATTAAAATACGAAAATAATAATTAAATAATAATAAAAAACTATTTTTGTTATTTTTTTAATGAAAGATAGAAAAGTTTAGAGTAAAAATAATAAAAAACAAAAAAAATGACAAAGGTGAGATTCGAACTCTCAACCTCTCACACTCATAACTCCTTACACATGTCCTCCTGCCAATTGTGCCATTTTTACTTTTTAGAAAACATATGCATGCCATATGATATTTACCTGCAAAAAGTCAAACGACTACACAAATTTGTTAGTAATTGATTAAATGCAATGAAATGCGACGACAAACCTTAGGGCAAAATTTGGGGTATTACAGTTATTATGATAATATTTCTCACCCAACCTCTCTTTGATGTTGGCAAAAAAAATCATGAAGTTTGACTTTGGTTTGACCACAGTTGACCTCAGTTTGACCTTTTAACTGCATTGACTGCTTTTGACTTATCTGATCATCTGACTGAGCAAACTTTTGAGAAAAGTCTTGAAACTTGACATGGGGGTTCTTATACACATATAAGATGTTATGAAGCTCACTTGAAGTCTTGGAAGTCCATTTAGCCTGATTAAAGTCAAAACCCTAGTTTTGGATGCACTGCTTAGGAGGTGCATTGTCTGAGGGAATTGTCAACTCTTCTGACCAATTGTGAATTTTGTGAACCTTGTGAACCTTCTTGGAACACAAAGTCTTGTATTGTGAGGGCAAATTTTGGGGTGCAACAGTCATCACTATCATTCTCGATCTTGATGAGTTCTTATGAGTTTTCACTACGCGACTGCAAAAGAAATGTGAGACATCCTCCAAATCACCCATGAAGGTACTAATGAGGGGAAAAGGGCAAGCTTGGACACATTAACCCATGAGCATGAACTATTCAGAATGAAACCTAAAGATAGCATTAATCATATGCAAACACGACTTACCCATATTGTGAGTCATATGAGAACTCTAGGAAAAACATTTCCAAATCAAGAATTGGTTATAAAAAATCTTAGATTCCTAAATCGTAGTTTGGAACCTAAAGTCACTGTGATTTGTGAATCTAATAATTTGGCAACCATGAACACACATACACACACTCTTCGGTAAATTACAGGAACATGAGATGGAGTTGGAAAGACTTGCGTACGATGAAGAAGATGACAAGAAAAAGAGGAAAATAATTGCACTTAAAGCTACTAACGTCAAAGAAATGGAATTATAAGATGAAGACTATCAAAGTGAGACCAATAATTTCATGAAGCTCATGTTTCATAAATTCAAAGAATTCCTTAAGCATGAAAAAGAAACCTCAAGGCTCTAGAAGAAAGGTGAAGAAAGTTCCTTGTCCATTCCTACATGTCATCAATGCAAAGAGAAAAGGTACATAAGAACAAATTGCCCTCAAAACCAGAGAAGAAACCAAATTCAAAGAAAAATCAATAAATCCCAAAGAGAAGAAAAGAAAGCAAACATATTTTGGGATAACAATGATTTGAAATCTTCAAATAAGGAAGAAGTAAACCTTTGTTTCCCAGCAAATCATCAAGATGATGAGTAACCTCTCACTTTTCTTGAAACATGCAAATTGGAACAAATCATATCTACCTCCAAATACATTATCTCTTCCCTTGAAATGAAGAATAAGAACCTACTGGAAGAAATAAAAAGTCTTAGAGAGATACAATATGATCTAATTCAAAACTCTTCCTTGTCTCATAAAGTCTTGGACGAATCTATTAATTTTGAACAAAATGACATTTTGAAAAAAAAAACTTGAATACATTTAAAACACACTTGAAGAGTTCACTAAATAGAGAGACAACTTGAATCTTTTATTAGGTAACCAAATAGCGTATTACAATAAGGTTGGTCTTGGTTAAGAACCTAAGAAAAATTGTAAACTTTTTAGCAATATTTGCAATGCCTAACAAAAATCTAAATGCAAAAGCCTAAAATAAAATTACTGCAGTAAAGAAGACCACATTGCCATGTTTTGTTTTATCAAAAAGAGACATGAGAGAAAATAAAGACATCCTCCTTCTATTGGCTAGGATTTCGACACCTATTAATGTTGGAAGTAAGTTAGGAGGTTTCAAGATCATATCCTAAAAAAGGACATGATGCATTCGTCAACAAATAGTGACAAGGATGTTTCGATGGCAGTGGAGATTTGAAATGAGCTGCTGGAGTTTAAAGAATCATTTTAAGAGAAACAATGTACTTTTCTATAGGGAAATGGTGAATATCTATTCGAAGAAATCTTTTCATAGGAGACTCTATGATCTAAGACTTAGAAAGATTTTTACCCGGAATGGAGTTCGACGACAGCCATTGGAAGAAGCGTTTCGACGGATGGAGTGCAAATGAGGCTGGTAACCACCTTTTGGCCTTATCTGTTTCTTAGGATACATGGAGGATTTTGAAGCGAAGAAGTGCATCCAGTGTGGAACGTGGCACATTCTGGAAAAATAATCATTAAATGACGGTTATTTTTGATTTATTATAAATAGATCATTTAACATTTAGAATAGAGGTGTTCAACAACTCTACAAAACTCTACATTTTATTCCCAGTACCTCCGTGTGAGAAAAGAGTACTTTTGAGAGAATGTACGTTTGAATATCTTTCTTTACAATCAAATTCATTTAAATTCCAGTCATTACCTTTACTTGCAATTTACTTAATTTTCATTTTTCTTCAAGCAACTTTCTTTTCTGCAATCTACATTTCTTTCCTTACTTAAAAGAAATCACAATGTTCCATTAATAGCTTTGGACAATATTTGAAAAACATTGTATAAATGTCCATGATCATTAAAACCAAGAACTAAATAACAACACATGTCTTAGGATCAGTCTAGTCGAACATGTACTGTAAGTGACCAAAGACTAAGTAACTTTGGAGGACTAGCAGTTGTTTACCATTTTTGACGGCAAACACCTTCATACTTTTATTAAGATCATTGTGAAATAAAAAAGAAAAATATGTCTCCTCATAATATATAATCAACTAACATCAAAGGACCTAAAAAGATTTGTACCAAAGATAGAAAAGTCAAATTGTGATGTAGATGATGATACCGATAATTGCTCTTCAAGATACACAAGTGAATAAATAAATATGTTCTATTGTTCCACTCATACGAGTGAACAAAAATATTTTCCTAATAACAACAAGACAAAGTAATTGCATTTTTGAGTTTTTGTAAGATCCTCATTAATTAATCTTACCCTTTAGTTGTTCTGATTAATTATACCTTTATTGCACAAGTTACTTAATATTAAGTACGTTGTGTAACAAAGAAAATAGAGTATTTTTAATTCTTATATATACGTGGTCTATAAAAACCTTAATGTGAAATCCTTTTAAAACCTCTTTTTGAAAGCAACATGATTATGCAATGAAATATGAAACAAAAATATTATACTAAATTTTTTGGGTGAATTTGAGCTTGTTCAGCAAAAATTGATGCATAAAGCATAGCTGGAACCAAAGAGAAATTCACTGGGAGAATGGTAGTTCGAGCAGCGAATTTGAGGCAGAATAAAAAGGTTAGAGAACGGGGGGAAATTACCTTGTGCAAATCTTCAATTTGACCAACAGGTTTATGGCGGCTAATAAAGGTGGTTTGAGATGACTTTAGGGATAAGTTGTCCTAAATAGAATTTTATTTGGTGAAGTAAAACTCTCCCAACAAATGACGATATATTTTGGAAATCTATAAATAGGGGTGCTTGAATAGTTATTTTGATATATAACATTTATATAGTTTTAGTTAGTTATATTGTTTAGTGAAACTGCTACTGAGGGAAAGTTTGAGTTATTATAATACTGAAGGCCTATCGGGGTGTATCGATTGAGGAATATTAGATTGCCATAAACCTATCACTTGGTTTTCCAGGCCTACTGGTGCACTTGTTTAAAAGTCATTAAGTGTCACTTGTTTAAAAGTCATTAAGTGTCAATTCTCAACACTTGTAGTTATGTCTTAAAAGACAATATTGTTTATAACAACATGATATGTGGAGTTAGGTGATGCCAAGAGGTGTTGTTATATTTATACATAGATAATAATTTATCACGAGTTATATTCTCATTCATAATATATATATATATATATATATATATATATATATATATATATATATATATATATATATATATATATATATATATATATATATATATATATATATATATATATATATATATATATATATATATATATAGGTATATATATTTGTGTGTGCTTGCGTGCGTGTGTGTGTGTGTGAAATGAGAATAACTTATCATTTGATATGCATAAAATTATATGAATTACAACACTTAATCTAAACACTCTTTCTCATTGATGTTTTTTATTATTCTTTTTTTTTATGCTAAATACTCTTTTTTGTACCTTATCTTGTACTTAGGGTCTAATTTAGTCCCTTAAGTCTTAAAAAAATCGTTTGGGTCCCTCAAATTTTGAAAATATATTGCATTATTTCTTTTTGTCTAATATGTTTGTCAAAGTCAACGACATAATCTATGTGGATGTCAGCACATATGCCAATTGCAACGTCCCTTTTAGTGACCAATTTTTTATGTCTCTAAATTTGTCACTAAGCCAAATTTCTTTGTGGCATTTCAACAAACATCTTTCTTACTTGCTTCACTCTTATTGCTAAATATCATTTATGATTTGAACATATCCATATTTTCCCGTTCCAATAAGCATGTTTTCATAAATCAAGTTCCAATAGTGACTACTACTACAACAAAACAAATTAGAACTCGAGAAAATAATGAATTGCTAACTTTTAATGCTTTTGTTTCTACTGTACTCAACGCATTAAGCAAATCAAGAAAGCACCATTGCTATCCTACATAGACAAATCGTGTAAATCAACATAGAAACTACTCCACCAATTTCATTTTCCATACAAAGATTATTGTAATTATTTAGTGTAACACAAAAGCAACATTGATCAAATTACTTTCACATACTCAACTTATTTTTTCTTACAAAATAAAATAATAATTAATACTAACATATGCATAAATAAAGGATTAAACTCAAGGATAAAGCATAGAACAGAGTCAGGTGCGTCTGGAGTGTTCAGTTGTTTCATCAAACCTTTAATCTCATAGATAATAGAATAGTTGTCTTTAATGGTCTAAAATATATATGTATTAATAACCTTTGTTTTCAATTTTTGGACCAGCGTTGCGAAATGATCCCCAAAAGGATCATTGCTTAGAGTAGTCAAAGAGCTTGAAGATTTTTAAACTGAAGTTCCCCGACTTCCCATAATCATTTTAAAATCCTCTATAGGGTCCTCTCCTTGATAGCTTTCAATTCTTCTTGGCTAAGAGTAGTGTTAAAAGTGTTTGATGAAAAAGTCGAGATTGGAATTTCATTGGCTGCTGATGAAGTCATTGGAGTAGGAGACACTTGTGGTTGTTCTTTTTCAACCACAACAAATTGAGGTCCAGTCAGGCTTTGAGTTTCTTGAGTTTGACCAACATTTGGTGTTTCTTGTGTGTGAACAACATCTTGATTCCCCTATGGTTGATCAACATGATTTGGGTTTTCTGGTGTGAGAACACTTTTATCTTGACCAATCGATTGATGGTCAAGGTTAGAATCTCTAGAATCAGTTGAATGATGTTCATTGTTTTGGTTGTTTGGGACACAAGATGGATGTTCAAGATGTTGGTCTTCACCTTCTTCGTTTGATGGTCCAACAATGTTTTCTTCGGTTGGATTATTGGTTGTTGGCTGTTTGGTGGTGAGTCTATATTGAAGGTGAGATAATACTTAGAAGGGGGGTTGAATAAGTATGAAAGGTTAAGACTTAGAATTAAAACACAATTATTTTTATCCTGATTCGTTGAACTCAAATACTCCAATCCACCCTTCCTAGAGTGATTTGCCTTTCTCAAACAAGGACTTAATCCACTATTTAATCAAACAGATTACAATAGCAACACCTAAGAACAACTGTTCTTAGTCTTCTCAAGAGCTACTGATTCCAACTGAATCCTCTTAAGGAAATCCTTTACAATCAATGTAAATCTAATACAAGAGTAAGAATGCTTCTAAAAAGCTTTTATCACAACTGTGATATTTCTCTTAAGTTTAAGTACAATGAAATTAATTTTAAGAATGAATATGAAATAATGAGAGCTTGAATATTTTTAATTTCTTTTCAGCAAAATGTCTAACTGAAGAATTTGGTGGAGTCTTGCTTTTATAGGCAGCTGATCCAAGGTGAGCTGCACGTTGAGAAGAGTGTCCAAAAGGTCTAAGCCTTTTTGTCTTCACATCAAGTGACCTTTCCTAGAAAAAGAAAGCACAGAAAAATCCTTTTTGTCTGTGTTCTTGTGTCTAGCATTAATAAGGAAAGAGACGTTTGATTTACTCCAACGGATATAATCTTTGAATATTTCTTCTTCAGTTTTCAGCAAGTTCATCAGAGTCTAATTGGGTCAGAGTCTTCTGATGATGATCAGAGCTTGCTGGATCAGAGTCTTCTGCAGCAGGTGTGCTTTCAGCGTGTTAAATATCAGAGCATATTTGAAACAGAACTTCAGTACTGGCAGCTTTAGTACTTTCAGAATCTTCTGTAGAAACTATGCTTTGAGAAGCTCTTCATACAAAATTCTTCTTCGCTTCAGATGCTTCTGACTTGCTTTAGATGCTTCTGACTTGCTTCAGATTCTTCTGGAGCTTCTGCTTCAGAATCTTCTGGAGGCTACGCTCAGAATCTTCTGTTGGCAGCAATCAGAATCTTCTAATGAATGCATCTGGCGCTTCAGAGTTTAGCTAATTTCTTGTATTCAATTCTGATTTGCTTATGGAGTGTTAATATCTTTACTATCTGCAGTAAAAACTCTCAAGCAAATTTTAGAGTATATAATTCTTAAATACAAAATTTCCTAATAGTTATCATCAAAACATAGAGATATTATTAAGAACCAATCTGTGTTCTAACAATCTCCCCCTTTTTGATGATGACAAAAACATCAGAAATTTTGTTTAATTGAAAATATTAGAATTATAACTCCCCCTGAGATGATGAATCTCCCCCTGAGTTAAATACAGATAAGGAATAGAAACTTCCATTTTGTCTTGAGTAATCTTCAGAGTTAGATCTTGTTTATTCTTTTAACATTTGAAGGTCAGAATGTCTTGCAGATTTAAGATTCAGAGTTTGATAATAGTCAAATGATCTGAGAGACTCAGAGTTTCTTTTATAGAGTGTACTTATCAAAAGTTCTGAAATACTCAGATTAAATGTTAGATAGAATAAATATGTTTGAATTTTCATTCTGGTGAAGTTAAATTAAACAGTTCAGATCTTTATATTTTCTCCCCCTTTTTTGTCATAAGCAAAAAGTAAAACTTTAAAAAGACAAATAACAGGAAACAGTAAATAAGATAATTCAGTGGAGAAAAACTTTGATTCATTCAATAAGATCAGATCAAGAGCACATGCATCAGAAGATATAGCAAAAAAAATACATAAACAAACATCAGATGCAAAAACATCAGAATGAAAAAAATGAAAATCTAAGAGTGTTTGGACAAAAGCATCTTCAATAGATCTGTAATCTCAAAGGAGGATTTCTCTTGCTTGGACATCCACTTAGCCATAGTTTCATTCTTTTGATCTTGCTTTGACATCCATTCTGTCATGTCCTCAGACTTCTTATCCTGTTTTGCCATCCAGGACTTGATCTCTGATTGGCCAGCTTCCAGAGCAGCAATCTTATCTTCAAAATCTGGATGTTCTTTCTTAATCTCAGATGAAGAAGTATGATCAGGTTCTGGAGCTTGAACAGAGTCAATGTCCATGTGATCTGTAGAGTCTGGAGCATTGGAGCTAGAAGGAGGGTCTACCAGAGTCATGGCCAACGGATTTTCCTCAGATGCAATGTTAGTAGTTTCTGCTGAAGGTGGAGGAGCATCTGTAAGGAGCAGAGGATCGGATTTCTTGACCGTCCAGAATAGAGTTCTTGCAGCCTCAGCAAATCTGAGCTTCGCATCATCAGAACATATGTTCTTCAGATGAATCCATTCCAGATGATATCAGATTCTTGGGCATCCATTGTTGCTGAGCATTTCTTCTGTACAGTACCTAAATACAACTGTATTTCTTGCAAAAAAGTTTGAAATAAATGATTAACATTAAGTCTGGGCTTAAGATGTAATAGAGTTTCCAGAGTTACAGGTTTTGGTTGGGGAATTGGTGGAAAAATTGATTTTTGGATGGAGATCAGAGGAGGAGGATAGTATGGAATGAAAGGTATTTCGGGAGCTTTTTCTTTGGATCTATTTAAGGCATTTAACAGATGAGGTTTTGCTCTGGTGTGAAATGGAACCACATCAAAGGGTTTATTTGAGAAGGATTGAAAAGCAGATTTGGGGGGTTCATCAGAAGCAACATTGTTATCAGATGTAATTGGTATAGCTGAAGCAACAGCTTTACCAGATTTAGCAGAACAAGATATAGTTGCTAAGGATCCTACATCTGACATGGATTTTATATAGTCAAGAATCACAGATGGAAGGGTCATTGTGAGTTTGGGTTTCAGAGGGGTGATTGGGTCAGATGGTTCAACTTTGTCATAAAAGTCTTTGAGTTTGAAACCATAAGCCAGATTATGAAATAGGGATGAAACTTGGGCACAAGAAATAGATGATCTTGGGTTAGAATTTGGGATCAACATTTCAGATGATGGTGCAGGTGTGGGAATAGGATCTGGAATGGGAGCTTTTGAAGGTATAATGGGTTCAGGTTGGTTTACCTCAGAGTCTCTATGAGATGGAGAGACTAGAAAGTCTGGGTGGATGTCTGATTCTGAGGAGTTTGAAGAGGTGGTTGGTGTGCAGGAAGTAGAAGATACTTGAAACACAGTTTTTAAGGGTGTGACATCAAGAACTTCTGTTTCAGGAATGTGGGGTTCAGAAGTGTTGGTTGGTTCTGAAGGAATTTCAGAGGGTTTTGATGGTTGTTCTGAGATGGGTGAATCAGATGGAATTGTGATTGGTTCAGATGAGATTGGAACATGTGTTATTTTTGTAGGTTCAGATGCAGTGGGTTCAGATGATTTTGATGGTGGATTATTTGATGGTGGTTGATTTTCAGAGGCTTTTTCTGGTTGAGATTCTTGTGGTTTTTCTGGTTGTTTTTCTTGTGGGTGCTTTTGTTGTTCAGATGTCTTTTGTTTAGATTGTTCAGAGGATTTTTGTTGTACAGAAGGTTGTTGTGGTTGTTGTTCTGTAGGTTGTTGTTCTGATGATTGTTTCTGTGAAGATTGTTTTTATGGAACAAACTGTTTGATTTGGATTTTTGGTTGAGATGATTGTGGTACAGAGACTTTTGGTGTTTGAATGGTTTTTGTTGTTGGTGGTGTTGGAACAGAAGTTTGTTTTTGTGGTGATTTAGAACTTGGAGCAGTAACAGAAGTAGTTTGTGTAGAGGGTGGTTTTGGAATAGACTTAATATTAGAATCATTTAAAGCAATTGTATTTGCATAAGATACAGAAGATTTAGTACCTTTTATCTTGATCCTCTTGGCTGGTACATAAGAAGTGTCTCCAGATTCTTTTCTCTTCAAGAGCTTCTGTGGCTTCTCAGCAATCTTGACCTTCTTCTGAGCAGGTGCAGCTTCTGCTCCTGGCTGAGTCCTCTTTCTTTGTAGTTGTTCTTCTTCTTCTTCTGCTTCAGGTAGTGGTTGTCTTGCTAGCTGTATTATGTTTGCAGGAACAGGCTTTCCTTCTTTCTTACACTCATCAATGTACATCACAACAATGTGCCTTGGTTCTTCAGCAAAGAATAGTGGAAAGTCATCTACAGGAATCCTCTTCTTACTCAGTTCAGAAACATTTAGCTTCTTGGGAGCTGTTGTGAGTTCATCAACTATTTTAAGTCTCTGAAGACTTTTAGCATTCAGAGGTTTTCCCATTATGAATTCCAATTCCTCTATAACTCCAGCAGCGTACAGAGCAGTGACCAATCCATTCTCAGTTAGAAGATCTGAGATCAACCTTCCAAAAGGAATCCAGGTTCTGATCTTCTGTCCTTTTTCTTTCACATACTCTCTAGAGGCATTTATATGGTTCCACAGATGCATAAAGAGAATATATGGAAGATCTACCTTGGTGCTCTGACTGAGGCAATACATGAAATAGAGTTGTTCATTATTGACATAGTCTGGAGAGTTAACTTCCTATGATGGATGCATCCCATGAAGATCTTAGCCCAGATCTTGTAGTCAGGCTTCAGATCCTTGAACTTGTTAGAAGCTTGACCAGCAGTCATCACTTCATACACTTCATCCATGTCCACACGCCCAGCTGGCAAGTGTGAAACACCATCTGTTTCTTCATATCCAATTAGCTTTCTGATCAGATCTTTTGTTATAATGATTTATTTTCCCAGTATAGAAGATAGGATGAACTTAGGGTAAACTGAGGCATGGATCCAGAATTCTTTCACAAGGAGGGGGTAAACTGGTCCAAAGAGTCTATCAAAGTACTTTACCCATCCTTGAGCACCTATGATAGAACGAAACTCAAAGCCATTTTCTGCAAGTGAATCAAATTCTACCATTGATTCACACAAAACCTCCAACTTTTCAACAGGGGTCAATAGAGTTCTTTTAGGAGGAGAGTAAGGAGCAACACCCATGTTTGCAGAAGTAACTGCAGCCATTGAAGATTGGAATTGAGCAACTGTTGATGATGAAGTTGCCATTGAAGATTGTTTTGTCACACGCTTAGGGTTTTTATGCAGAGAGAAGAGAAGATGAAAATGCATAAAATTTTCTGAGATTGTGAAAAGTGTGAAAGTGAAGATAGGTCATGTATTTATACTAAAACAATTAGGCATACCATCAGTCAGAATTTTTTGCACGTTTGAACAAGCATTAAATGAAAAGAATAATAATCATTTCAAACATTTATTGCTTCTGACAAATTGGGGGGAAAATCAAGATTTTCACTGTTCAAACTTCACCTCAAACGTCTCTTCAGTAATGTACACGCCACCTTTGCAGATTTGGTGTGACACGTGTTTGCTTGCATGTGTTCTGAATTCTTTTGAGAAATAAAACGTGAACCAACATTCAGATCCTATAAGAATTGTTAGTTCAGAGTTTCACAAAACCAAAATAAAACAAATAAGCAATCAGAAGAATTACTTCAGAGCATTAGGCATTTTTGCATCTGTAAAAATTTGCTTCTGACAAATATCATTCTGGACAAAAATCCATACCAATATTTTTCAGAATAAATTTGAATCTATCTTCAACAAGGGGATTTGTAAAAATATATGCCCATTGATGATCTGTATCAACAAAGGCTAAATTTATTATTCCCTTCTGAACATAGTCTCTGATGAAATGATGCTTAATTTCTATATGTTTTGCCTTAGAGTGTAAAATGGGGTTTTTGGACAAACATATAGCAGAAGTATTATCACAAAAGATAGAAATGTTACTTTCAAATATTTGATAATCTTCTAACTGACTTTTCATCCAGAGCATCTGCGTGCTACATCCAGCAGCAGCAATATATTCTGCCTCTGTGGTTGAAAGTGCAATTGTGGGTTGCTTCTTGCTGTACCAGGAGATTAGATTTCTTCCTAGAAATTGACAACTTCCAGAAGTACTTTTTCTGTCCACTCTGTCTCCAGCGTAGTCAGCATCACAGAATCCAACTAATTTGAAATCATCAGATTTTCTGTAACACAAACCCACATTAGAAGTACCTTTCAGATACCTTAGAATCCTCTTGACAGCTGTCAAGTGTGATTCTCTAGGATCTGATTGGAATCTAGCACACAAGCATACACTGAACAATATGTCAGGTCTAGAAGCAGTTAGATAAAGAAGAGAACCAATCATACCTCTGTAGAGCTTACGGTCTACTTTCTTACTTACCTCTTCCTTGCCAAGTGAGCTAGTAGGATGCATGGGAGTCTTTGCCAGCTTACTATCAGTCATGTTAAATTTCTTCAGAAGTTCTTTAACATATTTGGTCTGATGTATGTAAGTGCACTCTGGAGTTTGATTGACTTGGATTCCTAGAAAGAATCTGAGTTCTCCCATCATGCTCATTTCTAATTCTGCCTGCATACATGTAGCAAACTCCTTTCCAAGCATAATATTTGTTGATCCAAAAATAATATCATCCACATAAATTTGACAAATTAGAAGATCTTTCTTAATTGATTTACAAAAGAGTGTTGTATCCACTTTGCCTCTGATGAAATTTTTCTCCAGAAGGAAATTGCTCAATCTCTCATACCAAGCTCTGGGAGCTTGTTTTAAACCATATAGAGATTTCTTTAGTTTGAAAACATGATCTGGAAATTTTTCATTTTCAAAACCAGGAGGTTGGTGGACATAAACTTCTTCTTTTATAATACCATTAAGAAAGGCACTTTTAACATCCATCTGATACAGAGTGATGTTATTTTGTGCAGCAAATGAAATAAGAAGGCGTATAGATTCTAACCTTGCCACTGGAGCATAAGTTTCAGTGTAATCAATACCTTCTTGTTGACTGTACCCTTGAGCTACAAGCCTTGCCTTATTTCTTTCAACTTCTATTTTCTCATTTAGCTTATTTCTGAAAACCCATTTTGTACCAATTATATTGAATCCTTGTGGTCTTTGAACTAGATCCCATACATCATTTCTGGTAAATTGATTTAGCTCTTCTTGCATGGCAATAATCCAATCATTGTCTTGTAGAGCTTCATCTATAGAAGATGGTTCAATTTCTGACACCAATCCAAATAGTGATGCTTTAGATGATCTTAGAAAGGATCTTGTTCTGATGGGATCATCTTTCTTTCCAATAATGACATTCTCTGGATGAGAAGCTTTAATTCTGGATGATGATCCTCTAACAGTTGATTCTTCAGAAATGTTTAGATTGTTCATCTGAGAAGTTAAAGGAATAGCATCTGGCGTTGCTTCTGGTTCCTTCACTTGAATTTTGTCTACTTCTGGGACTTCAGAGTCAATGAAGACTACTTCTCTATCTGCAGAGTTTTCAGACTGCTTTGACTTTTCAGAGCCAAGCTTATCATCAAATCTGACATGAATGGATTCTTCCACAATCTGTGTGTCAGTGTTGTATACTTTGTAGCCTTTAGAGCGTTCAGAATATCCAAGCATGAAACACTTCTGTGCTTTGGAATCAAACTTGTTCAGATTTTCCTTAGTATTTAACATATAGCAAATACATCCAAAAGGATGAAAATATGAAATGTTGGGCTTTTTGTTCTTCCACAGTTCATATGGATTCTTCTTTAGAAGAGGTCTTACAGACACTCTGTTCTGAATGTAACAGGCTGTGTTGATTGCTTCTGCCCAAAAGTGTTTTGTCAGATTTGTCTCATTGATCATGGTTCTGGCCATTTCTTGCAGAGTTCTGTTTTTCCTCTCTACAACCCCATTTTGTTGTGGAGTTCTAGGACAGGAAAAATCATGAGCAATGCCATTTTCAGAAAAATATTTTTCAAAATATTTATTTTCAAATTCACCACCATGATCACTTCTGACTTTTATAATTTTGAAATCCTTTTCATTCTGGACTTGCTTGCAGAAGTCAAAGAACACAGAATGTGACTCATCCTTGTGTTTTAAGAACTTTACCCATGTCCATCTACTATAGTCATCAACAATGACTAATCCATACTTCTTGCCTCTGATGGATGCAGTTTTCATTGGTCCAAACAGATCAATATGAAGTAATTCTAGTGGTTTGGAAGTAGAAACAACATTTTTTTATTTAAAAGATGATTTTGAAAACTTCCCTTTTTGGCATGCTTCACAAAGAGCATCTGAAGTGAACTTCAGATTAGGGAGTCCTCTGACAAGATTAAGTTTATTAATCTGAGATATACGTCTCATATTAATATGGCCCAATCTTCTGTGCCAGACCCATTGCTCTTCATTAACAGACAAGAGGCATTTAACATTTTGAACTTTAAGTTCTGGAAGATTTATTTTATAAATGTTGTTTTTCCTCTTACCACTAAATAGGATAGAGCCATCCTTTTGACTAATAGCTTTACAACATTTTTGATTAAAGGTAATATCATAACCATTGTCACTTAATTGACTTATGGACAATAAGTTATGCTTTAACCCTTCAACAAGTAAAACATTAGTAATAGAGGGAAGTTTACCATTTCCAATGGTGCCAGATCCAATGATCTTGCCCTTCTGGTTCCCTCCAAACTTTACATCACCTCCAGATCTAAGTTCCAGGCTTTGGAACATAGACTTTTCTCCTGTCATGTGTCGTGAGCATCCAGAGTCCAGGTACCATGATTGGCGTCCTGACCTTGCTGCTAAGAACATTTGCAACAGGAATTATTTTACTTTTAGGTACCCAAATCTTCTTGGGTCCTTTAGGGTTAGTTGGTTTGTAGGTATGTCTAAACTTCTGTTTTTCAACATAATGTTTATTCTGACTTGCCTTGGGTTTAAACACATAAGTATTCTTCTCAGAGCTTGTGTTTAATGTCATTTAAGTGACCAAAATTAAATTGAGAGTACAGAGGTGTTTTCTTGATGAAAAGTTTGTCAACAGATTTTGGATTACTTCCAGAGGAAGATTCATATCCAATACCTCTTCTGTTGTTCCCACTAACACCATAGATCATAGAAGCCATCTTGCTTATGTCTATGCTCTTAGTAAGAAATCTCTGAAAGCTAGAGTTATACTTTTCTAAAATGTTTTCACATGACTTAGTCTCAGATTCAAATTCTTGTTGAGTTATTTCAAAGTCATTTTTGATTTTCAGATTAATTTCTTTTTGCTCAACAAGTTCTGTCTTCAGAAGATCAATCTCAGATTCAAGACTGCTTTTCAGCTTCTTGTATTTGAGTTTGATATTGTTATAACTTTTAAGAACTTCTGATAAAACTTTTAGAAGTTCTTCTTTAGTAAGTTTAGCCATTACCTCTTCAGCATCATCGTCAGATTCAGAATCTGATTCATATCCTGAGGTTCCTTCCTCCTGATCTTCTGTGCTGGCCATCAGTGCAACATTAGCACATTCTTCTTCTGATTCAGAAGATGATTCAGATTCATCTGAGTCATCCCATGTTGCCATCAGAACCTTCTTCTTTTTGTTAAACTTCTTCTTGGGTTTTTCTTTTTGAAGTTTGGGGTAATCATTCTTGTAATGCCCAGGTTCTTTGCACTCATAGCACACAACTTCTTTCTTGCCAGATCTTCTGTGCCCAAAAGATTCCTTTCTATGATCAGATTTTATGAAGTTGTTGAACTTCTTTCCCTTGTGCTTCTAGAGTCTGTTGATCTTTCTGGACAGCATGGATAATTCATCTTCTTCTTCAGAAGAAGATTCTTCAGAGCTTTCTTCAATAACCTGCAAAGCTTTAGCAGATTTATTAGATTTTAAAGCAACAGATTTACCTTTTTCTTTCTTCTGAGGTTCATCTTCCTCAAGCTCAATTTCATGGCTCCTTAGTGAGCTGATGAGTTCTTCTAAAGAGATCTTGTTCAGATCTTTAGCCATCTTCAAGGCAGTCACCATTGGTCTCCATCTGGTAGGTAGACTTCTGATGATTTTCTTTACATGATCTGATGTGGAGTATCCCTTGTCCAGAACCTTTAGCCCAGCTGTGAGGATCTGAAATCTGGAGAACATAGCTTCAACAGATTCAGAGTTTTCCATCTTGAAGGCCTCATACTTCTGTTTCCCTCATGTTTTTGTCTCCTTGACTTGAGAGTTTCCCTCATGAGTCATCTTTAAGGATTCAAACATATCAAATGCAATTTCCCTGTTTGTAATTTTTTCATACTCAGTATGAGATATTGCATTCAATAATATTGTTCTGGCCTTGTGATGATTTCTAAAATCTTTCTTCTGAGAATATGTCATAGATTTTCTGTCTATCTTCTTACCATTCCCATCTGTGGGATGAACATATCCATCTATGACTAGATCCCATAAATCAGCATCATATCCAAGGAAAAAACTTTCAATTCTGTCTTTCCGGTAATCAAATTTCTCCCCATCAAACATAAGGGGTTTGGTGTTGATTCTGTCCCTTTCTTCATATTTATTGTTAATGTTGGATATTGTATTATCAGCCATAGTAACAACTAAATATATATCAAAGTATTTCTCTCTGGATCTTTACTGTCACTGTTAAGTGGTAGCGCACACAGAACCGGAGATCTGATGCCAACTGAAGGTGAGATAATACTTAGAAGGGGGGTTGAATAAGTATGAAAGATTAAAACTTAGAATTAAAACACAATTATTTTTATCCTGGTTCGTTGAACTCAACTACTCCAGTCCACCCTTCCTAGAGTGATTTGCCTTTCTCAAACAAGGACTTAATCCACTATTTAATCAAACAGATTACAATAGCAACACCTAAGAACAATTATTCTTAGTCTTCTCAAGAGCTACTGATTCCAACTAAATCCTCTTAAGGAAATCCTTTACAATCAATGTAAATCTAATACAAGAGTAAGAATGCTTCTAAAAAGCTTTTATCACAACTGTGATATTTCTCTTAAGTTTAATTACAATGAAATTAATTCTAAGAATGAATATGAAATAATGAGAGCTTGAATGTTTTTAATTTCTTTTCAGCAAAATGTCTAACTAAAGAATTTGGTGGAGTCTTGCTTTTATAGGCAGCTGATCCAAGGTGAGCTGCACGTTGAGAAGAGTGTCCAAAAGGTTTGAGCCTTTTTGTCTTCACATCAAGTGACCTTTCCTAGAAAAAGAAAGCATAGAAAAATCCTTTTTGTCTGTGTTCTTGTGTCTAGCATTAATAAGGAAAGAGACGTTTGATTTACTCCAACGGATATAATCTTTGAATATTTCTTCTTCAATTTTCAGCAAGTTCATCAGAGTCTAATTGGGTCAGAGTCTTCTGATGATGATCAGAGCTTGCTGGATCAGAGTCTTCTGCAGCAGGTGTGCTTTCAGCGTGTTAAATATCAGAGCATATTTGAAACAAAACTTCAGTACTGACAGCTTTAGTACTTTCAAAATCTTCTGTAGAAACTATGCTTTGAGAAGCTCTTCATACAAAATTCTTCTTTGCTTCAGATGCTTCTGACTTGCTTCAGATGCTTCTGACTTGCTTCAGATTCTTTTGGATCTTCTGCTTCAGAATCTTCTGGAGGCTATGCTCAGAATCTTCTAATGAATGCATCTGGCGCTTCAGAGTTTAGCTAATTTCTTGTATTCAATTCTGATTTGCTTCTGGAGTGTTAATATCTTTACTATCTGCAGTAAAAACTCTCAAGCAAATTTTAGAGTATATAATTCTTAAATACAAAATTCCCTAATAGTTATCATCAAAACATAGAGATATTATTAAGAACCAATTTGTGTTCTAACATATATGAGCTTCATTATTTGTTAGAGGGAAAATCACAGAAATAGGTCGTTCCTATGAAGAAGAGAAAATTCAAATAGATCGTTCCTCTTGGCTTTATTTTTTATTATGGTGGCAATAGTGAACCACTCCCTATTTTTCGACTCTGGGAGATAAAAACAGATAAATAAGAGATAATTTATGAAGGTCTAGAAAGTTTACTTGTTTCCTTTCTTTTGGATGGTGACACTTCTCACCATCATCAATTGTTTCTATTTGCTTCATCTTTGACTATTTGGAAGCGAGAGATACAACTGCAATAGTTCAACACAAGTAAGAGATGTGAAATATAAGAAAACGTTAAGAGGTGCCTAAGAGTCCTGAATTTCACCTGCCAAACTAGTGGACAATAGTTGAACATTTTCAAGATCGACATGAAGATGACCTCTATAATTGTGTATGTTACACTTAGTTGAAACTACTCTTTTACAAAGTTTTTTTAGTTCATTATTTAAAACTGACAAAGATCCACAAGTAAACTAGTCTGGAAATGGGAGACAAAAAGTCAAGTTAAATTCATAGGTTGGCAATGGTGGAACCTTTGAAAAAAATAGAATTTTAAAGCGAAATCATACCTACCTTTTACATAAGGAGGAAATTTCAGTTTTGGGATTTTTTCAAGAACTTTGCGTTTTAAAGTAAGGGTTACATCATAGATAATTTGACTAAGTTCACATGGATTATACACAGTTTCAAAGTATTTTTTGAAAGCTAAAATTTCCTTGATGTCAGTACCTCAAATCTTCTTGAATTTACTCTACAGAGAGGAAAAATCATATGTTAAACGTTTAAGAATAGTCTAAGGATCCACATAAATATTGTGATGGTAAATTGGCCGCCAATGTTCAAAGCCTTGTGTGAAAAGATAAGAAACTTGAAATTCAAAGGGGTTGGAGTAATGACTTCTTTGGCATGGTAGTCTAAAATATTTGGGTATTCCTCCTCTGTTAGTTCACTCTTGGCCCAACAAACTTCATCTCTATGGGTATAAAAATATTTTGGTAGAAATTGGCTAAGCCAAAATTGTTTGGCAACCATGTTTGGTTAGTAACGAGCAAGTCCTAGGTCAACTTTTCTTGTTGAAATTTTTGTTGTAAGTATAGTGCGCTTTAGGAAAGATTTATAAACTTCGAGAGCTTCAGAATGGTGTTCAGAGGAAAGGGTTGGAAGTTCCTTTTTGAATCAATTTGGCCCATGACTTTGACTAACAAAAAGGGTTATGGAGGAAAGAATTGTAGCACAGTTTGCATACATAAAGAAATATTGTTTGAAGGCTTATCCACTCAAAAGGCTTGTATCTTCAAGGGTAAGCTAAATAAGCCTACTACAATCAACTTTTTTTTATCTTCGACCTATTTTATTAAGTCAAACTAGATGGTGACCATCTTAGGACCAGACATTAAGAGTCTTTGGTCGAAGTTTGTTATGGATTTCAAGTCATTAGAAGTAAGCACTAGAGATTCATAAAGAGAACCTAAAATTAGCTTGCTGAGGCAGATATTTCACCCCTCATGGATCTAAGTTACCAAAGGTATGAACTTCTTGGCTATTTGCATAGAACTAGAGCAGAAGAAAAAATGAGATATCCAAAGGGTGAGGAAGGCAATATGCTCCTAATTAGAGACTTCCTCATGCTGGTCTTCGATTTTGTCCTCGATATAATTCCTAAAGTCTGGACAGATGAGGGAGAAGTTGGGTTTGGTTTTGTTTTTGAGAGATAGGTTGAAGGTATCCCTAGTTGGTCAAAGACCAGTGATAGCAGCGACATCGAAGAGGGTGGGAATCAATTCATATATGCTTTGGTCTTTCTAAAATCATTCTTTTTTCTTTTCTAATTTGTTTCAGCCAATTGATGTAAGCATCGATGTTGCTGGTAAGAGCAGAATGGAAGACACGTTGGGGGTGAACTCATAAAATCTAACTCATAGATCATGTCTTCAAACACACAGGGCTTGCAGTTGCAATAGAAAACGAAAAACATTTTTAGCTTATCAGGTTTTGGAGATATTTTAGGGAATGAACCCATAAATGCGTGAATAATACTTGAAATAGAGAAAGGGGTCAATTACTGAGAAGCCTATATAACAAAATTTTCTTTCTCCATTGGTGGTTTAGGGATATAGGCGTGAATGCCAGGATGTGTCAGAGCAATAACATCAACACCAGAAGGCATTAGAAGTTGTTTCGAGGAGGAAACCATTGTTTGTTCTGAGATTTAAGTTGAAGATGAAGATTGCAAGAGATGAGAGTTCTTAGGGTTTTTGGCAGAAGAAATAGTGGAAAGGAAAAAAAGAAGAAAGGAAGGTGCATATATAGTTGTGGTGAAATTTTTTTCATTTTTCCTTTAGAAATCTGGATAAGTGGCATTTCGGTTTGGACAACTGACATTTTGGTTTTTAGGGTAAAATTAAATTAAATGATTTTTTTTTTCAATGTGGGTTAATATGGTGGCCCACGATGACCTAGAAAATCGAAGTCTTGATGACTGAATGCATGCACGTTCGTTGACGTAACAATTTGGTAAATTGATCATGATAACGATGACGTATGCAGACTATTGTGAAAAATGTCGAGATGTTACTAAAAACGCCACCTTTCTTCCATCTTACGAATGTGATTTAAAATGACATTTTTGGGGGGCATTTGTCAGCAAGTGATTTTTGACACTACAAGAAAACCCACTAAACATGTTTTGGAAGAGTCTTAGGAACAGATCCACAGGATTAAGATCACTTTTTCTTTAAAGAAGGTCGAGAATCTTGAAAAGGTTCGCAGTGAATTAACATTTCGACACTGAGGTGTGATGTGAATGTGGTAAGTTCAACTTGTTTTTTCAGGTTTTTTGAGACTTAGTGTGTTTTGAGGTTAAAGACTAGGCAATATAGAGACATGTCAACACCACTATAAAGACAATTTTAACAATAAGAGCAGTTAGAGACAGTCAAAGACCAACACATTGAACATATTAGAAGACAAAAGTCCATGTAATAGGATACGTGTCGAGTTCAAGGATAGTAACCGCTATCGAGAATTATTGATGTATGTAGTATATAAGTTGATTTTGTTCATGTAATCAAGGTTCACAAATTTACCATTATTCCCTATAGAACTCGAGTATCCAAGTCACAGAGAAAAAAGTGTTTGCGAGGAAAACATGTATGAATCTGCATCTCTTTTATAATTCTGTAATCAAAGTATGTTTGTTTAAGTTACTTTTATCGTTTCTTTATTTTATTTCAAGTTCTTAGAACAATCTTGTATTATTCTTATTGGAAGTTCTTTTCAATTTCACCATAATCAAACATTAATATTCAAAGCACAAAAATATTTTCTCAAATCGTTTGCACAATATTTTCTAGAATTTTTCGAGTTTAATCCTAAAAGTGAAAAAAAAAACTATGGTTTGATATACCAAAAACAACAACAAACAAGTAAGATATGGCTTGTAAAATTGAAAACTCTTATTATTTCAATAATATAGAACTATAACTACTTTGCAGTCTCAGAAATAGGTTTACTTTATCGAATTGTATAACCATGTTCATTATTTGTAATTTGTATTTCTATTTTCTCTCATGTTATTTGTTGCTCTTCTAACAGTAACTCTTAGTGTATATTTGGTTCTTCGAAAAAAATAATTGATTGAGTTAATTGATTCAATAAAATTATTTCTAGTTAAAATTGATTTGAATGTAATGTAATATATGTTTGGATAATTTTATGCAAAATTGAATTACAAGATAAATTGAAAGCTATAAATTCTAACTTTAAGTAAAATCAAATTCAGAGACGATCAATAATACTTTGAAAAAAACAAACACCTCAAAATCATTACAAAATATATTACATATTTTTAAAATTATTTTTGTCTCTTTCAAGAATTAAATCAAACATAATATAAAGTTGTTACTTCACAAAATCTCGTGTTTTTTTTTTAAATTTAGATTTTTTTTAAGTAACATCTTTAATTTCAAAATTTAATTTCTATTGTTCTATTTTAATCATAAATTCTTTTAACTTTGAGATAATATATTTTGAAAAAAGTAAATGTATTTTTAAAAGAAAATATTTTTTAAACAACAAATTAAGTTTGAAAAATGAAAAAAGAGAGTATATAAAGAATCAACAACAATAAAGCCTTATTTTCTGGACAAAACTCTTACTAAAGGCCCAATACAAAGAAGGCCAGCCCTATGAGATAGTATGTCTAACTAGTGAGCATTTAACTTGCCATAAACAAATTTGAGTTTAAAAAGTGTCAACAAAATTTTTGGTAATTTATTAAAAAAATTTAATAGTTCATTTTTAAATTGTTGGTACATATTTTTTATTTGATTTATAAAAAAAATACACTGACGATATAAAATATTTTACACTGTCAACTAATCACAATCATGTATTAAAATATTTTACACAAAAATATTTTTATTTTAAAAATATTGATATTATATGATAATTGTAAACATTTTAATTGGTTGTATGTGTAAAACTATCTTACAATGACCGTTCACTATCTTTAAACTCTTTTTTAAAAATGTTGTAACTATCGAAATTTTTAAAAAATACTGTAGTTTTTATAAAAAATGTAATATTTTATCGGAAATTTTAAAATATTCAGTAGTATAAAAGAATTTTCAAAAATTTTATTTTTTGAAAATTCTGATATTTCTTCAATTTTTTTCCAAAAATCACTAACTCTTTACTGAAAAATTCTGATATTTTTTTTAAAATATTTCATATTTTTCCAAAAATTCCAATAGACATAATAAAAAATCTCAAAAAAATTTAATAAAAATATAAAAGTAATAGCCACAATATGAATGTATCAAATTTAATTGAAGAGGGGTGGCAAGATAATTTCCGGTACCTAGCAGGAATAAAAGCCTTTAAGAATGAAATACTCTTTTAAGTAACATATAAACATTACTAAAATGAAACTACTTTAAAACTACTTCCCATTTACTAAATACACCCCTAAATTTAAAACCACTCCTCTTTCCTTAAATACATCCCAATCTTTTCTCTCAGTGCAACTTTCCTCTTGATAATAACTTTCTCTGACTTTCCACAGCTTTTTCTCGTTTTTTCATCAATCTAACTTTTCTAATAGTGACGCATCAAGAAGATCTATATGTGAATCTGGCTAGTAGTAAAGGTTATATGTCACTTTATTGTTCATATATCACTTCTTCATCTTTATTAAAATAAAACATCAAATTGAAATCTAGGAAGGACATTGTGGAGGTAAAGAGACCTTGTGGAGGCTTCAAACAACTTTGATCAAGAGACACATCTTACCAGAGATTAATCATATTTTAAGCAAGGAAAGTGATGCCTAAGCCAACACAAAAATGACATAATCAATATCAATACAACCTCAATCGTATGAACCATATGCATGCTATTGTAAAATTCTATGAAATGATTTAAGTTTTAATAGATAGTATTCTGATTCATGTACCATTTTTATTGAAGGGCCAAAATGCAATATGTTCAAATATATAATACAAGCTTCTTAATATTTAATAAATCATGTGATAGTATAGTGTTATTTTGAGAATCGTTTTATTGTTATTTTTTAATAAGCAACAAGATCAGTTGAATAATTTTGTTGAATAATAAAATTGTAAAATTATAAAATAAGACATTTGAGGCTCCAACTATACAGGTCAGAATCTCAAAAATAATGAGAGGTCGGAGTCTCAAAAATAATAAATAACAGTTACGGCACTTTGAATTTTTGAAAATATATATATATATATATATATATATATATATATATATATATATATATATATATATATATATATATATATATATATATATATATATATATATATATATATATATATATATATATATATATATATATATATATATATATATATATATATATATATATATATATATATATATATATATATATATATATATATATATATATATATATATATATATATATATATATATATATATATATATTGTATTATAATTTGTATATGTTCTTATCAAAATGAAGAAAAACTTGAAAGTTTGGGATTTTCTACCTTTGAACTACGGTATTATTTTTACGAGGGATTGTTTACTTTGGTCTTTGTGAAATCTATTCATGATTTTTTATTTATTTAACAAAGAAACCTTATCGAATTAAGGAATTTGAGTGAATGTTTTATATTAGTTACCATTGCCCTCGACTCTTATATAAAATTTTATTCTTTAAGAGACAGGTATCAAACACAATGTCCTGTATAATTGGTTCGACAAGATAAATCAGAATTACAACAATATTATAGATTAAGTTATACAAGATGATAGAGCATAAAAGCAATAAAGAACATAACAGTTGGTAACACAGTTCGATGCAAACAACACCTACGTTTGGAGGGTTGGGTTCACACCCAACAAAGAAAAGTCACTATTAGTAGCTTAGTACAATTAGTCTTACAAACATCAACAAACCCTATGTTATTCAATGCTTCTTTTTAATACTACCAATGACTTTTTATTTATGACTCCCCCTAGTTATGAGAACTTCTCTCACTTTCTCTCAATCACTAAACCCTAGTGATTGGTGTTTCACCTAATTATCTATGTCAAGTATTACAACTCAATTAGACAAACCTTCTATGCCAAATTACTCAAACATAGAGGTGTACGTAAAGATGTTGAATATACAACTCAACTAGACAAACCTACAACTATGTTAAATCACTTAAACATAGTGTGATATACATAAAAATAACTAAGACTCTTGTAAATTCTAGCACTCTAAAATCCTCAATGTTAATCTTTGTTTTCCAATGTAGGTTTGAGCTTCTTATATAGCATAACAACTCTAGGCTTTTCTCTTTGGATATTAACTTTATTTTCATCCCGAATTAATGCATATTCTATTGGAGATTATTTGTTCCATAAATATCTCCAACAACATATGATTTGTTTCAATTTAAATTCAAATTTAAAACTTTATTTAAATTTGAATCAATCTTCGTTCAATTGTCAAACAAATCACCTAATCATATTGCTAAGCCAATTAGCAATAAAATATTATCCAATCTTTAACTAGAAAGTCTTCCAAAATGCAACAGCAATGACCTGTTGCGTAAGGCCCGGATGTCGTACCAATATGATGTGACATCATGCCCAACATGTGTCCCTTCTGCACCTCCATACAACTTAACCAAGCTAGAATAGTCTTGAATACTTTGAACACTTCCCAATATTGTTGTTTTGCACTATGCAGCCAATTCAAAAGGAACAAAATCTCTCCCTTTTCCAAATTATGGCAAAATAAATCTTCAAGATATAACACTTATTCATATTATAACATTTTACACACTTCAAAGCGTACAATCATCATTAGCTTTCATTAGACTTGAGCATAGCAGCAAAAATTCAGTTGAATTCATCACAAATGCCACACAAAACAGTGCTCTAGAATCAATCAAACAGACATGCAATCATTCACAACTTAGTCATGAATGACACTCAGTCAACTAATAGTTAGTATCACACAATCCTACTAGCTAACAATTATCATCATGCGGTCATTCATATACTTAATTATGCATAAGAAAATAGTTATTAGCTAATAACAATATATGCAACATTTCACTAACACAAAATCCCACATCAAAAGGGCCAAATGTCTGGCGCGATGCTACAACATATAAGCACAACATTAACACTTACCCAGATGGTTAGTACTAAACAAATGCATTTGTTACCTCAGCAGCACCAATACTACTCCCCCAATTTGCCATGATTTGACAAAGGGTTAACTTATCAAAATAGCACCTAAAGGTCAGTCATGCAAAGGTTAGTATGTTGGTACATACACCAAAACATAAGTAGAACAACATCCAGAGATTCATAAGCATAGATTTGTTTTATTATACAAAAGTTCAAAAAGGCTATAAAGTCTTTACAAATCCAAAACAAACACCCAAATAAAAAGGTCAAAAATGACATAACTAGAACACTTAAACTTATTCTTCAATCAATCTTCTACAGTTCTCGTAAGCAATCTGATCTTCATCGGCCTCTAAGTTAGAATCATGTTTCTGAACAAGTCTCTTCTTCACACCTTTCACTTTGGTGATTAACTTTTTTACCAGTTGTAGATGATCCACTAAAAGTATAGCCTCTATTTGTAAAAAAAAATAGGAACCAAACCCTTTGTTCTTCCTTCATCAACTTCGTGGAATCTTTCAATAGCTTTCATTATAGAGATTCCTTTGTTAGATGGTATCTTATTTGAATTTACAAACTTCTAATTCATATTGAAAGAGATAAACAAATGTAGAAGAGAAGAGAACATACCAAGACAAATATAGCATAAAATTGATATTTTTGCTTATAACGAAGGTCCATACAAAAAGAGGTTTAGAAACAAGTGAGTTCTGCATTGTTTCATGTGCATCATAGAGAAAGAGAGAAAGAGAGAGAGAGAGAGAGAGAGAGAGAGAGAGAGAGAGAGAGAGAGAGAGAGAGAGAGAGAGAGAAAGAGAGAGAGAGAGAGAGAGAGAGAGAGAGAGAGAGAGAGAGAGAGAGAGAGAGAGAGAGAGAGAGAGAGAGAGAGAGAGAGAGAGAGAGAGAGAGAGACTCCCTTGCACACCTCCCTAGCATGTACTGCTATTGATTCTCACAAAATCATACCCTTTTTTCTAAGTGAACTGCATCTAATGTCTTTGTGAAAATGTCCCATAAAAATGTCAAGACATCTTGTCCCATATTATACTTCTTCAACATCTGTTTCATTCAGAGTAATTGCTTAGCACTGCTTTTTGCAGTAGTATATTCAGCTTTATCAGAAGATAAGGTTGCACAAACTTGCTCCTTGCCAACCCAAGATATTATGTTGTTGACAATAGGGAAGAATCCATCACTCTTCTCCTCACTATTATAACTTATCATGAGTTCCACCTTGTCTAACACATGAACTTCCTTTAATAGGATTACCACTTCTTCAAATGTCAAAACTTCTTTTGATAGACTCCTTTCAAGGCATATCTTTCAATGATACAACCATATCTCCTGACTTTGATCTTATCAATCCAACAACTTAATCATCCTTCCTCTGAGTTGGAACCTCAATTACCATTATGTTACTCAAGATGTCTAACTCATATTAGAAAACATCTCTCTTTATCATCGTTAATGACATCTTTGTGCATTTGGTTACCCCACACAAGTTGAGTGCAATTTCTTATAGTATACAAACCTTGAAAATCATCTGTATAGTCCTTTACTTCAAACTTAGGAAGGTATCTAATATATTCTATTATACTTAACTCAAGGTCAAACTACATCGTATGAACAACATGCTCCGCCAATTTTTCTGACAAGTCAACACCAAACAAGAAATCTTTCTCAAGATTATCATTGTCTTTCATAATGACTTGTTTTAACAATTGAACATCATCTACAAAGGTCAGAGCCTTTTTTGGTTGCATCCTATCAAGGGATAACCTCAATTGACATAAATACTTCAATATAATAACCTTATTAAAGGGATACATTTTACAAAGATCAACATCCTTAGTAACACCTTCGTTGACTGGTTCAGACCTATCAATATCATGAACATCCTTGTTCATAAGAATATCACCCTCATCAGCACTAATGTTGTTACTCAAATTATTTTCCATGTTTTCTTCATTTGTTGACAAAAAGAAGTTCTTCAACTTCCTTATTTAAGTACCTATTGATATAGGCACTATGCACATCCATCTGATAGAGTTTGTACTTTAGAAAACCTGATGGTCTTAGACTTAATTTCATGGTTCCAAGAAGGGAAAGAGGACCATGGATACTCCTATTGATTTAGTTTGGAGTTTAGAGATGAAATCTCCTTTTCTACACTTGTGATGGTTGAGGTAAGCTTTTTTGTTTCCTTTTAAAGCACAACTCTGGTTTTCTTCTGGTTATCTATGGTTAAGCACGCTTCTTCCCACTTGGAGAGTAAGATCATGTGTGATGTATCATGATCTTCTTTAGACAGGTCTTTAGTACTATATTCACCTTCAGAATCACACGACCAGAATAAGCCATCACAATATTGGCAATTTCTTTATCACTTTCCTTATCAGAATCAGACCAAGTGGTGAAAGTCCCTTTTTTTTATTTCTTTAGAAAGGTAAGACATTCTCCTTTAATGTGTCCAAAGCATTCACACTCAAAGCATTGAGTACCCTTGTCAATATTGGGTTTGTCTTCACTTCTGCCTTTGATTTAGGGACTGATGTCAAGCCTTTTATCTTGGACATTTGTTCTCCACTTTTTGTTCAGATATTTTAAGGAATTGTTGAACTTCTTAGTAAGAAGAGTTATATCATCTGACAAGTTCTCTTATTTATCCTCTTGACTTTCTTTAGTATTAGAAACAAAGGTTATAACTCTGTTCTTCTTTTCTGACCTTTCATTGATGGATATCTCAAAGGTTAGTAGGAAACTAATGAGATCATCAACCTTAATGCTACTCAAGTTCTGAGTTTCTTCAATAATAGTCATTTTCATGTCAAACTTCTTAGGTAATAATCTGAGATTTTTTTTGGTCAGCTTTCCTTCAGATATATTTTCACCAAAGACAAAGGAAGTGTTAACAATATTACACAATATGATGTAGAATTCAAAGATAAATTCACCTTCATTCATCCGTAAATTCTCAAACTTAGTTGTAAGGAGTTACAAACTTGACATACATACTTTTGAGGTGCGTTCATGTGAAATTTTGAGAATCTCATCTGCTTCTTTAGCTACAGAATATGTGTTGATCAACTTGAACATGTTCTTTTCCATAACATTGAAGATAAAATTCAAAGCCTTGGAATTTTCAAGAGCTTCCATATCTTTTGCATCAGTCCATTCATCTTCTGGTTTTAAGTTAGTATTTCCATCTTCAAAAGTGACCACTGGATGTTTCCATCCTTTTATCACAACTTTCCATACTTTGTTGCCCATGGATTTAAGAAAGAACACCATCATAACATTCCAATAATCATAATATGTGTCGTCTAAGATAGGTGGTTTGTTGTCTCCATTTGAGAAAAATTTATCTTCCCTAGAGCTCAGCCAACAAGCTAGGGTTCCTGCTCTGATGCCAATTTAAATTATATTCCTCAGCGGACAGGTGTCGATCACATTGTTCTAGACAACTTATTTAACAAGATAAACCAGAACTACAACAATATTACATATTAAGTTATACAAGATAATGTAGAAGAAAAGCAATAAAAAGCACAACAATCGGTAACCTAGATGCAAGCAGCAACTACGTCTGAAGGGTTGGCTTCTAACTCAAGAAAGGAAATTCACTATTTGTAGCTTAGTACAACTAGTCTTACAAGCAACAACTAATCGTATGTTGTTCAATGCATCTTCCTAACACTATCCAATGACATTCTATTTAGGACTCCCCTTAAATATGAGAACCCCTCTCACTTTCTCTCAATCACTAAACATTAGTGATTGATGTTTTAGACAATTATCAATGTCGAATGTTACAACTCAAATAGACAAGCCTTCTATCCCAAGTTACGGAAACATAGAGTTTTATGTAAAGACGTTGAATATATAACTCAAGTAGACAAATCGACAACTATGCCAAGTTACTAAAACATAATATGGTGTATATAAAAATAACTAAGACTCTTGTAAACCCTAACACTCTAAAATATTCAATGTAAATGCTTGTTTTTCAATATAGATGTGAGCTCCTTATATAGCATAATAACTTTGGGCTTTTCTCTTTGGATATTAGATTTAATTTCGTCCAAAATTAATGCAGAATCTAGTGGATATTATATGTTTCATAAGTCTCTCCAACAAGATATAATTCGTTTCAATTTAAATTCAAATTTAAATAGTCATTTAAATTTGAATCAATATTCGTCCAAAAAGTCACATAGTCAATATTCATCCGAAAAGTCATCAAATCACCTAATCATATTGTTAAGCCAATTAGCAATAAAATCTGATCCAATCTTTGACCAAAAGCCTTCCAACACGCAACAACAAAGACCTATTGCATAAGGCACATATGTCTTACCAAGATGTTGTGACATCGCGTCTAACAGGTGTCTCTTCTGCACCTCCATACATCTTAAGCAAATTAGAGTAATCTTGAACACATTTCCATATTGTTGTTTTGCACAATGCAACCAATCCAAAAGGAACTACATTATTTATCATTCTCATAGATTTGGTTCTCACGTACAAAGTCAATTGGTTATGATAAGATCTTTCTGATTTATATATTTAAAGTGAATGAGGATATAACGATGAATTTTGGTGTGACCTTCTGTTCTAATTTGATGATGGGAAATGTATCCACACACACACTTTGAGATTCAAGATAGTGACAACCGTAAATGTGAGATTTTTAAGATAGAATTGTGTATATCAAAGATTGATATAATGTTTTTCTATTAACGGAATGTCCTAGAGCTTTCAAGAATCTAAAACCTTTTGTTACAACGGTCTTACAAGATAGAAGTTAGAGGATCTCTAATAGTACGATATGACAATATCTTGGGTCTTATAAGCTCTAATAATATGCGTTTCTAGAACTCTCCTTATTAGGACCGAAAAATACAAGACCGCTCTTCATTTTCATATGTCTTGTAGGTTCGACGTTGATGTGTTCAGTTGCCTTAACAATCCAACGACCATTGAGTGTTTGACAGATCTCGACCTGATAAAAAGTTAATGTGTGACAATTTTAGAAATCTCATATATTTCGACTATTTCTAAGACATGAACATTCTTAACTATCTCCTAAGATCGTTGAATAAATAAGAGCATTATATCTTGTAGGAGCTAATCGAGTCAAGTCTTAGATCATACCAAAACATATAATATTTTATGACAACGTTATTTTTTATTTATTCTAAAACATATAATAAACTTATCATGTTTATTTTTTATTTATAAGCAAGTAAAACTCATCATGTTATTATAGCTTCCTTACTTCATAAATTTAATATTACCACAGTCATTTATGTTTTCCTCAACCAGAAGATGTGGCAGGATGTCCTGTCAAGAGGATACAGTCAAGTCAAGATGAACTGTCACATAAAACTCTATCATTGTAAGATTAACAAACAAACTAAAACTAGTAATCTTACTTGTTTTTAATATATATAAAATTACCTTGATTTGCAATTCAAAATGCTGAACCTCTTACATTTTATTCCAACATTGAACAGTGAACATCAATGTCATATGTCAGCCAAATTGAGCTGACCCAGATCTTTTATTATGTACTGATAATTGGGTCCAGTCTTAGCAAGTTCAGGGCAGTGCACCATGTTAGCAGTGGAAGAAAAGACAGAACCTTTTTGGTATTTAGCAAAACTTTACAGTTACTGTGTTTCATTTTTCAACTTTATGGGCCTTAGCATCATAGAAATTGGACACCTTTTCATAAGTAATGACATGATAAAATTTGAACCATGATTTTCCATTTGAGTAAAACTATATTCACCAAGGTCAAGGATTTAATTAAAAACCTTGATAGTTTACTTACTTTCCCATTCACCAAGGGTTGTGTTTTTATTGCTAGAGGCATTGATAGACCTAGCATTATCATGCTTTTTTTTTCCAACTTAGGTGGATGAAGGATCACATTTCTTATAAATTATAACAAAAAAAGATTTTAATATTTTTTATAATTTAAAATGTAAAATTATTTTGTTTATGTTATGATGATAAAAATGACATTTTTATTAAAAGTAATTAGTTGTAAAAAAAATTAAAAAATTTTACTTTTGATTTTCGTACAAAAACAAAACAAACACGGCTGAGTACGAAAATAAGACATTCAATAAGAGTTATGTCAAAGAATGAGACTAAAACCTAGTGATCGAGAGAAGTAAATCGAAAAATACCTATTAGAAGTGAGGTCAAACTTTGCCATAAAGTCGGCAAATTGATGCCTAATCGACACATCGATGAAAATATATGATTGTTGATGGCATTTTACACCAAATTATTTAAAATTTAATTTTATATAATTTGTGGATTTTTTTTTCTTTGAGTTCTTTGTTATATTTTTTTCTATATTGAGCAGACAATTTTTTTTTTAATAATGAATTTATTTTATAAATAATAATTCTTTTACAAATAAAAACTCTAACAAACATAGTGTGAATCTCTCTAAATGGTATGAAAAGGTAAATCCAGAGTCAACTCTTAGATCACACTACAATACAATATGTCAATAATGTCTAGTAATTCTACTATACACTTTATGCATATAATAATTAATCTATGCATTGGAAAAAACTTACGAGGTCCTCAATTTCTATCCACATAGTACAACAAACTACTACAAAGACTTGAAAAAGATTTTGGGTTAAGTCATCAATAATTCATGGAAAAGTTAGGTGTGAACATAAAAGTTGTATGGGAATTCAACTAGCAATTTCTCTATCTACATATCATGCATGGGAAAACACAAAGTAAACTTCAAGGGTCCAACTAACTTTATACTTTACATAAGGTCAAAAAGATTCAATTTCCCAAAAGCAATTCTTTTTAAGACACCATTCACTTATTTTCTTAGTCACAATACTACAAAAAATAGTGAAAACTAAAATGATGGGAAATTTTTCATGGCCTTGAGTAACATTTTACACAACAATTCGAACACATTGTAAACAAATAAATACAAACAAAATAAGGATTTGAGACGAGTTAATTTGATAATATTAAGTAATTGAATGTGGAAAATACTAGAGGATAAGTCGTCTTTGTGAAATGCTATTATCTTTTTCTGGTGTGACTCTCAGGTAGATGATTTTTCATTAGGAGGTAGAGAAGGGAGCACACAAAAGGCTTTTTTTAATGGAGAACGACTTCCTTTCTTAACCTTACTTCTAGTCCGTTGTCATATCGGTTTACCTCTTCTTGCTCCAAGATAGTAGGGGACAAAAAGAGAACTAGGTTTTGCACTAATGTTTGGGTGAGATCAAATTTGTTGTGTGTCTCTTTTGAGAGATTGCTTCTCATCTTAAAGAAAAATTATCTTATAATAGAGTCGATGGATACTTGTGAGAAGAATGATTGGGTTTGAATTTTAGGTGGAGGCATTATCTCATGGTCTGAGAAGAAAAGCTCATGACAGAACTTCTTAGTTCAATTGCTAGCATGGTTAAGAAAGGTTAGATGAATGCTAGATCTCGCTAAAGGATTTTCATTAAGATTTGCTAACATTAAGCTTTTCTCCTTAATGGTTAGTGTTGATTGTACGCCATATCATGTGATTTAGGGTTTGGCTAGGGGTTTAAGAGCTTAGTGCCTTCAAAAGTGGTAGCTTTTTTTGTGGAAACTGCTTCAAGATAGATTTTAGACTAGGCATAATCTCTATAAGAGCACATTGTATCTACTGAGTGTGGTTTGTGGTGTCAGTGTGTATAGGGCAAGTCGAGTTTGTGGATCAATTGTTTGTCTTGTGTGAAGTTTTCTTTTTGATCTAATATAAGATTTTTAGTTGGATGAGATTGTTTTACCTCTCTCTGTTCGAATTTTGGAGGTTTCGAGGTTTTTAAAGTGTTGGACTGGGTAAGAAGGCTCGTTAAGGTGTGTTTTTGATCTGAAATTCATTGGTTTATATTATTTGAAAAATACATAGTAAAAGATTTTTTATCAAGACAGATTCTTGATTAATCACCGGATGAGTTCGATAATTACTTGATTTTGGATGTGGGTGAATTCGATAGTTTCTTAATTATAAAATATATATTGATCTGGTTTACAATTACAAAAAATTAGAATTGGATCCTCTTTAATTTTTTTTCATGCCTTTTCTCATATTAATTATGAACGGTTAGATTAGAAAGAGAAAAACATCATTTAAAAAAAAGAGAGAGAGAGAGAGAAATGTATTTCACTTTTAATTCTCCTTTTATTTTTTCATCTACTATCTAACTTAAATTGAGAAAACAAAAGTCAATACCAACTACCAAGGCATCCCATATAATTTGCTATAAAACCAGTTGTTCTGTTTTTTTGTTTATATTCTTTTATCAAATAATTATTTTTATATATTTTCATTTGATAATAATTTATTTATTTTTATAAATATTTAATCAACCAATTAAGTTAATTTTTATATTTAATAAAATGAAGAAAAAAATTAAAATAATAATTATTTGTCATAAACATCATAGGAAAATTATGTAAGTACAAAATATTTAAATTTAATATTTTATAATATTATCAACATAAAAAAATAATTATAATAAATCAATTATATTTACTATACGTTTATACAACGTTATTTTTTGAAAATGATTCGCCAAAAATAGACATTAAAGTACACAATTTATATATGAGAAAATTATCTATCACTAATTTCATTAGTTATTTTAAACTTTTTTTTTTCTATCTCTAAATAAAAATAAGAATAATTTTAATATATTATAAAAATTATACATAGAAAACGTATTTGTGGCTAAAGATGACAAATTAATGTCTCTTTTTTCATATTGTCAACATAAAAATGAAAATAAATATAATGTATCAACTACTATTTTTTCAAAATTTAAATTTTAAAGCTCTTTTATTTGAAAATGAGTCATTACAAAGATCATTGAAGTTTACAACTTATACATTGAATTGTGTTCACAACATAGTCGCACTTGAACAATATTTCTAACTTAGAAAATTAGGCCATGGCCCTTATCTAAAGCATATATCTTTTGGTTTGGAAAAATTTGTTGGTGAATGTGTCTTTAAGGACTTATATTGGGCTTTGTCAACTTAATCTTTTATTTTCAAAAAATCATCCGAACAATTGTTTGTAAATAAGCGACTTATCTGCAAAAATCTCTTTCAACTTTCAAGATGTCCAAGGATCAAATAGTGTGTTCAAGGGCTATTACTATACAAGGAGACAGTGTAATCGAAAAAAATAAGTGCTTATTCAAGAATCACATTACTTTACATACATTCACTGCATTGATATATGAAAACTATACATTTGCGTGCAAGTAAGCATGAACATGTAACTATCAACCATGGTGATGATAAAGAAAAAGCAGTGCTGATGGATAAGCACTGAGCAGCACTGTATTTATGTCATTCCTGTTCCCCTATGTCCCTAGCTACCTTCTTAGTAGCATTCTGAATCACATTTTTCATTCTTCCAAATCCCTGTGTGCTTATCAAGAAAACAAAACAGCTCAAAAATGTTAAGCAAAAAGACCCTAGAATAATTCCATTTTTAATTAATTTATCATTGATCCCTAAATGCATACCAATAATACAAGAAAATGATGCATCTTGTACTTTATATGTATATGAAATTAGGGTTTAAGCTAGTATCAATTAAGCTATAAAAGATATTATAGATCTGGATGAAATTATAGATCTGAGTGAAATTATAATGAACACAAAGAAACTATGAATCTATATGCATACCATGAAACCCTAGAGAGAGATTGTAGAGAGAGATGGAAAATGAAAAGGGGTGGAATGTTGAAGATTCTTGAAGGGTGGCTAGATCTGAAAAATTCATGCTAGAAACAGACAGATCCGAAGGAAAAAACATGATTGTGAGAAGATCTAGCTAGCAAATGATGAAGAAGAAAGAAAAAAGTGTTGCATCTGACAAGAAAAACACCATCATAACACAATCAGAGTAAGAAAAAGGAGGTAATGATGAAAACCTTTTGAGGAAGAAGAAAGAGAAATAAAATTGGTCAAAATGCTTCATGATTACACCAATCTGCAAAACTCAAAACCCATGATTCAGATCTATCTATATTTAAGAAAAAAACAAAAGTTTCATCTAAATATAAAAATAAATAAAAAACTAACAATATTTATAGAAAAAAAGAAAGATGAAACAAACCTATAAGAGAATAGATGAATGGAAGCTTATAATTGAGGGGAATGAAGCCTGGTCCGAGAACACTTTACAATTCTAGAAAGAAGAAAAAGTCCTCGAAGCAGACAACATTCCCCGCAAAAAATAAAGCTTCTTTCTAAATAGTTTTTTCTTGAATTTCATGAGAGAAATATGAAGTTTTTTTCATATACTTTTGTCTTCTCTTTTAACTCTTGAATCATCCCCCAAAAGTCTCGGCTACCTTCAAGGGGGAGTGAAAGAGAGAGAGAATGGAATGAGTGGTGGTGGTGAATGAGAATGTGATATGAGAGAAGGGTTATAAAAAGAGTAAAAAATAAAGGGGAAATGGGGAAAAGAGAAAATGAGAAAAAAGACAAAAAAAGATTGGGGCAGAGTGAATGAGTAGACCCTACCAGCTGGTTTCCTCACTTCCAGAAATGACCACGACCCCATGCACCCAATTCTAACCCAATCCAACCCCTATTACCAAGTTTTTTTTTTTTCACGAATTTATGCGTTACTCTTATACCGCGATATCAATATTATTATTCACTGTTTATACGTTAAAATTATAAAAAAAATATATATACGATTATCTAAATTTCTATTATAAATAAGTGATATGATTTATATTCGAACTCGTGTTTCTGTCGTATGTATCAAATTATCAATAGATTTAGATTAACATGTAAAATCAAATTGTATATGGATGTGTCTATGTGTGAATGTAAAGAGTGGTGAAGTCGATGATATCCACCGTTGGATTTTGGAACAAGGGGTATGATGAAATGTGATTGATTGTAGAATACAACCATTGACTGTGGTTGGTAGTGGCCACAAATTCCATAAAACTATAAGACGCCCATTTGATTTTTGTTGGATTGAATATGATGTGGCTGATGGTGTCACACAAGTGGGGATCTATGTGACTCATAGATAGCCTAGCATTCAATGTTTGAGATTGAAAATAAAGAGAGTGACAGAGAGAGAAAGAGAGAGATATTAAATGTCAACCGTAGGATTATATGAAAACTAGGAACTTGCTCGTCTCAATATTAAGGGTCATTTATGGCTATGCACACAATGCAAGGATGTATTCTATCTTATCACAAATTTAAATAAAAGTTGATGAATAAATTGATTGATTTGAAGTTAAATATATACAAAATATATAGACTTTTTTTAATCAAAACTTATTTCTATTTCTCATGAATTTATAAATTTTAAATGCAAATAAATGTTATTCATTTTATTTTTTCATTATGCGTTTGTTTGCCATTTTCATATTAACATTATTTTCTTGATTTTTTAATGAATTATGTATATAATTTGACTAGGTCAAATTTTTTAAGGTGAGTATTTTAGGAATGCTCTTTAAAAATTTTAAATAAAGAAAATTTTATATTCTAATATACTGAATATACACATTAAAAAATTTATTTTTTAAACCTTTTATATGAGTGTCTTTGAGATATTTGTTATTTGTTAGTATTTTTCATTTTTTATGATTCTATCATATATGATTGAGTTGCAAAATTTTTTGGATAATTATTCTATATCATAACAAAATAAATTCAAAATCTTTTGATTTTTTCTAGAACAAATAATTAATTTATTTTAAAAATATAAATTATTAGTGATATTATAAAATTATCTTTTTCAATGGTATTAAAAGATAAATTAAAAAAATTAATACATTTTTTAAAATAGCAAATATGCATATAAAAAATCATTTAAAGAAAAAAAAACTAAAAATTCAGAAAGCACGTACAATTTAAGAAAGCAGAAAGCTAAAAAAAAAGTTCAAAACAAGGTTAACATAGTCAAAATAGCTAACAAGGGCAAAAAAAACTCAAACAAGCATATCAAAGGACATAGAACAACAAACACAAACACCCCAGACAACTCCACCCCCAAACCACCACTCACTAGAACGCACACCGAGAAGGACAATTGAAATTCAATTTGTAAGAGACCAACTAAGAAATAACACACATCACAAGGCAAGTCAAACAAACCAACTTTGTGCACCATTATCCGTCTAAGCACAAGAATAAATCTTCCTTCCAGACCAAAAAAAAGTTAGTTATCCACCAGGTTACCATGAAATTAGTTCCATGAGAAGTACATTAACACGTTCACCCCATAATCAACATAGAAACACTTCTTTGATACAATAACATGATTATGAGCTCTCTAGATAAATCAGACCATCGACTTCCCAATCGCAATCAACACACATAAAACTTTCTTACTCTTGCCAAAGTACTGAAGCTCGTCCAAAATCTTGACATTTTACAAGGTAAAACAACATCCCTATCCAGCCACCTAAAATTTACCTTCCATATAACATTAGCAAATCCACACACAATGACTAGATAGTCGATACATTTCACCTGGTTTGGACCCAAGATACATAGCATTGGGATCAGTAACAACACATCACCTAAAGAAATTCACTATAGAATATACCTTATCTTTGATAAGCTTCTATGATATGGCAACCTTGTAAGTGAACTAACTCTTAAACCCTTTAGTTTGATCATATATTGACTTTTGGAATCCTTTATAGTAATGGAGGTGACTAATGCCTCATAGAAATACCTGGTCAAAAATAGACCTTTTGGGTCATTCTTCCAAACCCAAGATTCTTCTTGTTGAGGTATAACCTTACCAAGCAGAGGCTAAACCAAACCTCTCATCGCTTCTCCCAAACAAATATCTTACACTACTATAAATAAAACATTTTATAAAAAAAACTTTCACCTTATCCAATAAAAAACTGAGGTATAATTCCTGAGCGCGTCACATTTTTTCCTCAAAAAATACCATATAATCTCTCGGTTGTTGTAAATAAACGAGGGGTAAACTAATTTAGGGTACATTTTTTTCTCAAACATCACTTACATAGATCATATGTTGTTATTTTTGTTGTTGAGACCCTAAACTCCATAGGTTTAATCTTATTGTTATTGTTTAAATTGAGATTGCATGTTATATGTTGTTATTTTGTTGAGAGTATGTTATAGGTTTATTGTTGATGTTGATGTTAATGTAGTTTTATTGAGAGATTGTTATTTTTGAGTTGTTGATGATGTTATTTTTGTTCTTGTTTAGTTGTTGTTATTGAGTTTGAGATTGAGATTGAGATGCTTAGTTGTTATACTAAGCAAAGTTTTGAAAGTTATATGTTGTTGTTTAGTTATTGTTATTATCGAATTTGATATTGAGATTTATATTATGTTTTTGTGATTCTTTATGCGGCTCTTATCTTGTTCCGCCGAACATGTCAATAAGACATTAGAGTGATAAAAAAATACAGTTGAATTTATTATATTTATGTCGATTATTTGTTTCACTAATCCGTCTTTGAACATATAATCTATTAAATTGATTTTGAAAATAATAGTATGAAAAATTATGTTGTATTTGAAAAATATCTTACACTATTTAATATTTTTTGAGAATTTTGTAATTCATCATTTTTCTCATGTTCTTTAATGGTTAAAATATCTCTCACTACTTTTAGTTTTCGTTCAACTTTCTGATATACTTGTTCATTTTGCAAAGCATCAAATTTTATGCTTTGAAGAATGAATTAGTAGAGAAGGAAGTGTTGAGTGAAGAACTTGAAACATTGAACAAGGTTAGAACAATTAAAGAATGGGAGATGAATAGTGAGTTATAAGATGCTCAAAAATCATTGATTAATGTAAGTTGTTTTTCAAATACTAACATAATTTTTCATATAATTATTTTGTAAACCAATTTGAAAAGTTATATGTTCAATTAGAGTTTGGTGAAATAAGCAATCAACATTAGATATATTAAACTTAATTGTGTTTTAAACGTCGGTTAAATGACAAAACCGAGGAGAAAGGTGTTTTTCCATTTAAAAATTCCAAACGTTATCGCTGGAGATCGAACTCATGACCTTTACAGCTTACCCGTTGGTGGATCTAAAATCGAGAGGTAAAGTGACATACTTTTTATGATGCTCTTCTTTAACCGAGGTAACAATTCATATCCAACTGATGTTAAAGATATTTTTTGTAGTAGTGCTACATCTCAACTTTAAAAACCCAAAATCATACACCCTTCACTCAAAGTCGCAACGTTCCCCCAGATGATATAGTTATCCAAATATTATAAACAATCGCCTAAAACTAACTCTAAGGGACCTAGCCTCCACTCAAGAATCTCACCAAAATTAAGTCCTCAGACAATTCCCAACCACCTTGCTCATCCAACTTGCAAACCAATTAAAAACTAAATCATGCTTGTTACGGAGAAAAGAGACAATCCTCCATCAAGCGGGACCTCTTTGGTGAAAAAAAGACAATGGTGAACCATACTTAGTTAAAAAAATCTCTTTAGAGAAATTGGTCATCCGTCAAGATCCTCCACTGCTATTTGGATAATGGTATAGTAAAATAATAAGTATTACTCTCTCCGTCCCAAATTATAAGACGTTTTGGATATTTCACATAATCAATGTTGTATGAAAAAAAGAAATTATGCATGACTTTATAATATTTCCCTTCATTTATTGTAGATGAAAGAGAAGTTTACAGAATTGGATGGAAAAATAGTAATAAATGATAGAGGGTATATTGGAAAAATGACATTAATGTTGCATTGAAATTGTAAAGTGACTTATAATTTGGGACAAATTTTTTATAAAGTGGGTATAATTTGGGACAGGGGGAGTAATATTTATTGATATCTGAAATTGTTTAATGTAACATATAATTAGAAATAGAAAGAGTAATTAATTCCTTTTTTATATTGAATTTAATTTATCTAAAAATATCCTCACATTAATTATTGCAAGAAAGAGTAACCATTATATTAAGGGATGAGAAGCGGTATTACTTTTTTTTGTTTAATACTCTTTTTAGTCCCTTACCTATACCTATGTGTATATTTTAGTCTTCTTTCTTTTAAAACATTCAAGTTGGCCACTTACGTTATTAAAAGTGTACCACGTTTGTCCTTTCTGTTAGAAACGTTAGATTACCAATATAAACCTGGCTGATGTGGTAAATTATTGCTTAGGTGGCAGTAAAGGATTATTTAGGTGGCATGATAAGTAAGAGTAATGCTTAGGTGGCATGGTAATTCAGATTATATTCCCATTTCATTTTTTTATTCTAACAAATGCTAAAATAAGAACCCTGGCATAGAATGAAGAGAGAACAAAGAATGCATTGAAGAAGACGGAAGCACGTCGTAGACTACGAAGGTGGAAAGGTTAATTTAATTTGAATTGGTTGGTGCTTTAAGGAAATGGAATGTGTGGGTTAACAAGACAAAGGAAATTAGAGCAAGATTTGTAGCTATGGTTATGGTTGATGGCTCATTTTTAGAGGATTATACAAGAACATATGATTATTGTCATGAAATTCTAAGGAAAAATTTGGGCTCAACTATCTAATTAAATATCACACATGTCCAAGAAAGTGTTGAGGATACAAGGCCTTATTTCAAGAGGTTATATATTTGCTATGCTTCTTGCAAAAAGAGTTTCAAGTTGTGTTGGCCTATTATTGGTCTTGATGGATGCTTCTTCAAAGGTCTTTGTGGAGGTCAGATTTTGGTAGCTATTAGTACAAATCCCAATGACCAGATGTTACCTATAGCTTTTGCTGGTGTGGAAAGGGAAACTAAAGATAGTTGGTCATGACTTTTGGATCTTCTTATTGATGATCTAGGAGGTAGAGATGAATGTAGAACCTATACATTCATTTCTGATCAGCAAAAGGTACCAACCTATTTTTTCACATTCAGTTAGAGTATGATGTCCATAGTAAATGTATTTAGTCACTATTATTTGGTTTAATTTTGCAGGGTCTTCTTCCTGTAATGGATGAATTACTACCCAATGTTGGACAGAGATTTTGTGTAAGACACTTATATAACAATTTTAGGAAGAAGTTTTCTAGAAAAATGTTGAAGGAGATAATTTGGAAGGCTGCTAGAGACTTTAAATAGTGTGATTGTAGAGTCAAGAAGAGGAGGAACCGTGAGCATGGTGAAATTGTTGATAGAGATAGAAAGATGAGAAAACTGGCATGGTACTTAGGTGTACAATGTGCAGACAAATTAGGTACAATAAATCAATTTGTAAGAGGACTCAGCCACAAACTCAAACAACTCAAGCAAGAGACTTTAATTGATTTTTGGCTCATTGGAAATAAGCTTTATGTGTAGCTTAATATTTAATTGTTTATGAATTAATAATTGTTGAATAATTTGTTCTCATTATCATCTAATTGGTTTATGTTACGCATATCCGAGCTTTTTCATAGTAGGTTCGATTAGATGATTCGATTCGATTGGGAAACTGTCAAAACAAATCCTTGTATCTCTCTCTATCACTCTCTCTCTCTCTCTCTCTCTCTCTCTCTCTCTCTCTCTCTCTCTCTCTATATATATATATATATATATATATATATATATATATATATATATATATATATATATATATATATATATATATATATATATATATATATATATATATATATATATATATATATATATATATATATATATATATATATATATATATATATATATATATATATATATATATATATATATATATATATATATATATATATATATATATATATATATATATATATATATATTGATCTCACCTGATCAGAAAGGAATCAATAGTCTACCATGCGTCGTGAACTCATGTGTTCACCAGCATTGTAGAGGAGAAGGGGGTGTACCTGCAAGATACTCCGATGCTTAAGTGAGTAACGGAGTTTTAGAATGAGCAAGTACAGAGAGAATGGGTGTAGAGAATAAGATATCTGACCCTCTAGTGAAAGAAGATATTTATAATGTGTCCCCAGCATAGGGCCAACGATTACCTTGCATTGGGCCGGATTGCCAAGCCCAACATAAGTAACTGTCAGGGCTTATGTGGCGTAGGGAAGACCAGCATGTGGTCTTCGCCCTGGATCAACTGCCCTGTGATCTTCGGAAGGTGGGCTGACCATCTCTTTCGGAAGTGGGTAGTTGCCTGATGACGTGTCCCCATGTAGGGGGCACGTGGAGAACACGGAGAAAGCGCGTGAGCTCTCCTCGTGCAAAACAATGATCTTCCCGACTGAGGTGCCTTATTGAGGTGTGTGCCCGACAGGGGAGGATTGAGCCTTGTTGGGCCTCTCCATCGTGGTACTGGGTGGGGGCTGGCTGACTGAGGGGAAGGTCTCAGACCAGTTCAAAACACACACACACACACACACACACACACACACACACACACACACACACACACACACACACACACACACACATATATATATATATATATATATATATATATATATATATATATATATATTTATATATATATATATATATATATATATATATATATATATATATATATATATATATATATATATATATATATATATATATATATATATATATATATATATATATATATATATATATATATATATATATATTAACATCAACAAATCAAATTAAATTTCCAAGCATTATCGATTGCACTTAAGGTGTTCAATAATTTGTTTCAGTTGTTTTTAATTGATGTTTTGCTCATTGGAAATAAACTCTAAGTGTAGCTTAACATTTAATTGTTTGTGAATTAATTATTTCTGAATAATTTGTTCTCATTATCATCAAATTGGTTTACATTACACATATCCGAGCTTTCCGATAGTAGGTTCGATTAGACGATTCGATTCAGATTGTTTCCACTGTGCCATAAAACTTTTGAAAACCATTATTGCCAAAAGTTAAATTTTTAATTTGTGATCTATTCACTCCCTCTAGATCGAAGTCTATAAGTATTACAAGCTCTGGTTAATTCCGTGCTTAAGATTTACTTTTTAGAAGAATGACTGCTGAACCTACGGGAGCGTACAATAGAGCACCAATTTTCACCGGCGAAAGTTATGGTTATTAGAAAGCTTGTATGCATATTCATGTCATCTTCGTTAATAAAGGTATATGGGACGTCATCAAAAATGGTCTGAATGAAATAACCATGACCAGTGATGAAAGTGTTACATTACCTAAACCGGAAGCATAATGGGATGCTACTGATTGGAAATTGTGGTCATGTGATTGAAAAGCAAAAAATATTCTCACATCCGTTTTAGGTGTTGATGAGTATTATGGCATTTCTCATTGTGGAACTTCCAAGGCTATGTGGGACGCATTAGAGGTTGCCCATTAGGGTATTAATGATGTCAAACAAGCTAGGATCAACATATTAAATCAAGAGTTTGAATTGTTTCGTATTGAGCATGGTGAAACCATTGTGGATATGTGAAAACGGTTCACACATCTTATAAATCAATTAAATGCGCTATGTAAGCCTATTTCCAATGAGATTTCTACTAACATAGTTTTGAGGTGCTTAAGTATGGAATGGTAGCCCAAGGTCACCGCCATCAAGGAGGCAAATGATCTTAAAGTGCTTGATCTCACGACTTTGTTCGAAAAATTAGAAGAGCATGAGCAAGAACTCACTTGCTTAGAAAAATATGAACAAGAGTAAGAAAAGAAAGTGAAAAGGGAGAAAGGAAAATAAAAGGAAGAAGGGAAGAAGTCAATAACTCTAAAGACTTCTAACTAAAGGTATACACATTATGAGCTAAATGATGATGAAAGTGAAAATGACAAGGATTTCTATGAGAAGGATATGGGATTGTTTGTCAAACGACACCATAAGTATATTAGGAGGAATGGAGTTGGGCACTTTGGTAAGAACATAGCCAAGTTTAGAAGGTTAACAAACTCCTCAAAGGATGATGAGGATGGGAAGATTAAGCTTTGAATATCTTGTTATCATTGTGGTGAAGTTGGTCATTATAGATTGGAATGACCTATGAGGAAGAAGGACAAAGAAAATAATCATCATAAGAAATCGAGCAAATCTAGAAGAGCTTATGCCGCTTGGGAGAGTGCAAGTGACTCCTCTAGTGGTGAAAGTACAACATCAAGTATTGAATCGGTTCAAATTTCCTTATGGAAAATAGAAAGAAAAAGAAAAATGTAAGTCCCTATAAGCTTGAATCTATTAATGATTTATCCTACTCTCAATTACAAAAAGCCTTTGAGAATCTTCATAGAGAGGCCTTAAAAGCTTTCAACAAGTTAGCTTCACATGAAAAAGTCATTTTAAATTTAGAAGCTAAAGTGTTAGAATCCGAAAGGAAATTTAAAGCTATTAATAAATCTATGATAGATATTCAAAGTGACAAGAATGAGAATATAAAACCTCTTATGTTTGGTTGTGAACATTGTCATAATAGACAAGAAGAAGTAAAATTTGTTCAAGTCAAACTAGATGATGCCTTACAACCTAAGATTGATTTTTCTATTGATCATTTAAAGGTTAAAAAGCCTTTGAACCATTCTAAAAAGGAACATAGATATGTGCATAAGGATTCCAATAGCAAGGACAAAACTCATAAAAACATATCTTGTCGTTATTGTTGCAAAAAGGGTCATACCATTGACAAGTGCAAATTTAGGAAACTATTTGTTCCTAAAGGAGTTGTTTAATGGTTGCCTATGTTCAAATTTGATTTCACTCACTCTCAAGGATCCAATGAAAATTGGGTCCCTATTTCCTTTATTTAAATTTTCAAGTTGAATGTCTCGACTCTATCGAAAAGATATGGTATTTTGATAGTGGATGTTCAAGGCACATAAGGGGTGAGATATCTCTCTTCATTGACTTTGTGCCAAGGAAAAAGGGGTTTGTCACTTACGGAGATAATAGAAAAGGAGTTATACTTATAAAAGGTAGTGTAGGTAATCCATCATCTACTACTATCTTCGATGTTATGCTAGTTGATGGTCTTAAGTATAACCTTCTAAGCATTAGCCAAATGTGTGACTAGGGTTTCAAAGTCACGTTTACAAATACTTGTTGCTTGTTTGTGCATGATGAAAAGAAGCAATGTGTGTTTAAGGGCGTGAGGGTTAATAATACTTATATGCTTAACCTAGATGAGGTATCCATGGATGGAAATTAGTGTCTAGCTACCATGAGTGAAAACTCTTGGTTATGGCATATACGTCTAGCTCATCTTAACTTTGACTTATTAAATAAGGTATCCTCAAAAGATTTAGTAATTGGTCTACCTAAAATGAAGTTCACTAAAGACCATCTATGTGAAGCTTGTCAAACGGGGAAGAAAACAAGAATCTTATTTAGATAGAAAAATATTGTTTCTACCTTGAGACCTCTTGAGCTTCTCCATATGGAACTTTTTGGTCCCTCTAGGACCAAAAACATAGGTGGAAATTATTATGGCTTTGTTATTGTAGATTATTACTCAAGATTTTGTTGGGTTTTATTTTTCTCTAGTAAAGATGACACCTAACCGACTTTTAAACAATTTGCTAGATTATTCTAAAATAAAATGAATTTGAAAATCGTTTCCATTCGAAGTGATCATGGAGGAAAATTTCAATATCACCTCTTTGAAAAGTTTTGTGACAAACATAGCATTCAGTATAACTTTTCGACTCCTAGAACTCCACAACAAAATCGTGTTATGGAACGTAAAAATCGAATTTTAGAACAATTACGAGGACTATACTTAATGTAGGTAATTTGCCTAAGTATTTATGGGCGGACGCCATCAACACGACTTGTTATGTCATGAATAAGGTTTTCATATGTCCAATTTTATACAAAACCCCCTATGAACTACTTAGAGGTAGAAAACCCAATGCTTCTCATTTACATGTCTTCAGATTTAAATGTTATACTTTGAACAATGGAAGGGATAATTTTGGTAAATTTGATGCAAAAGCCGATGATGGTATCTTCCTCGGATACTCACAATCTAGTAAAGCATATAGGGTTTATAAAAAGAGATTACTTATTGTTGAGGAGTCCATTCATGTTACGTTTGATGAGTCTTACCAAAAATATTTTAGGAAAGGTGTAGTTTTTCATGATGTAGGTGTATCTTCTCAAGAAATTTGCAATGGAACCGAACAAGGAATTGATCAACCTAAAGCGTTAGACCTTGAGAAGAAAAAAAATGACGATCATGAAGAGGAGAAGGTCAAAAGTCCAGATGTAGTGGAAGATCTACCTATGACTTGGAATACATCAAAAGATCACCCTATTGACAACATACTTGAGGATATCACAAAAGGCGTGACAACGCGCTCTAAGATAAGTAATTTTTGTTATCACTTTGCTTTCGTCTCTCAATTCGAACCTAAAAATGCTAAAGATGCATTGCTTTACCAGAATTGGCTTATGGCCATGCAAGATGAACTAAACCAATTTAAAAGAAACGAAGTTTAGGAGCTTGTTCCTCGTCCTAAAGATCATCAAGTAATTGGCACCTGATGTGTTTTTAGGAACAAGTTTGACCAAAACGAGGTGATAACCTGAAATAAAGCCTTACTAGCTGCTCAAGGGTATAACCAAGAGGAGGGCATTGATTATAAGGAGACTTATGCTTCGGTTGCTCGCCTTGAGGCTATACGCCTTCTTCTAGCCTATGCTTACGCTAAATATTTCGAGTTATTTCAAATGGATGTGAAAAGTGCGTTTTTAAATGGCTATATTAATGAAGAAGTGTATATAGCTCAACCCCCCAGTTTTGAAAGTCAAAAGTATCCAAACTATGTGTACAAGCTCAAGAGAGCTTTGTATGGTCTCAAACAAGCCCCTAGGGCTTGGTATGAGAGATTAAGCAAAATTTTAATTAATCAAGGATACTCAAGGGGTAAAGTAGATACTACATTATTCATTAAGCGCCCTTTTCTAGTTCAATTTTATGTCGATGATATTATTTTTAGATCATCTAATATGCAACTTGTAGAAGAGTTCTCTAAGCTTATGTATGGAGAGTTATAAATGAGCCTTATGGGGGAATTGATCTAATTCCTTGATTTTCAAATCAAACAAATGAATGAAGACACATTTATATGTCAAACAAAATATTGCAAAGACTTGCTAAATAGATTTTGCATGGATGATGTAATGTCTATTGATACCCCTATGGCTATAAATGGTAACTTAGAAAGAAATGAGAATGGTAAGGATGTAGATGTGAAAAAATATCGAGGTATCATCGACTTTCTTCTATATCTCACTGCATCTAGGCCTGATATGATATTTAGCGTGTGTATGTATGCCCGTTATCAATCGGCTCCTAAGGAATCTCATTTAAAAGCCGTAAAACGTATTCTTAGGTATCTTCATGGTACTTGTCAATATGGGCTTTCGTGTTCTAAGGGAAGTGATTGTAACTTGATTGGTTATACCGATTTCAATTTTTCTGGTTGCAAATCAGATAGGAAGAGTACTAGTGGAACTTGCCACATGTACTTTATATACTATATCTCTAACTTGCATTGGAAGTTCTATTACTTAATAGTGCATCATTCATCAATTTATTAGCGATGTACTATCGTTCCATTTCTCTCTTTTATAAGCCTTTTATTGTTGCATGTTGCTTGTGTTCCAAACAATGAATATTCTTGATGCTTGAAATCAGGTCATAACTATTCACTTCCAAAAGTTTCTATTGATGTATGTCAATTATATGCTTATAGTGATATTGTGTTATTCCATCTAAATGTTTGAAATATATTCTTGGTGCATATGGCTTGTTATCTATTTGGGCATGAACCTTGGTTGAACACGTTATGATGTTAATAAGATTCTTGTTATATGTGTCATTGTTATTGTTACATATCTATTTTTGATTTGAGTGGTGATGAATTTGTATCGCCTTGCTAGAGAACATGTGTGTGCAGCGTTTCAGGAGCACCAAAGGCATATGTCACGTAATCGTGTCGCTTTTGAAGCAACTGCAATGGTTTTTGATGAAATTGTATCTTTCATGTTCATATTTGTTATGTTATTGGGCATCAATAAGTGGAAATTATGTTCTATTGTTGCTTTGTTTGCCTGTATTTATGTTTACAGCAATATATTTCAATGTCAATGTCATTCTATGTGAGTGTTATCGTGTCGATAGTATTATCTTTGCAAATTGCCTCTATGTAGTATTTTCGTTTGTATGAGATTTAAGATACTTCTCATAGTTTGCTTGTTCTCTTTTTGATGTTATCAAATGGGGAGAAGTCTACAAGATGAAGTTGGATGCACATATACAGGGGCAGTCTTTATGAAGACAATAACATCGCGAAATGCATTATCTCATGTTTTTCTATCATAAAAAAGGGAGAGTATGTGAGTGTACTTTTGGATTTTAAATTATGTCAAAACTAGGATAGTGCATCGTTAATTTGTATTGGACGGTAACCTCCCATTCTAGATGAGCATCTTATTATTAGGAAGAATTAAAATGGTTTGGAAAAGGACTTTACATCATACATGCATTGAAAAACAAGTTTTTGGGTGATCAACACATTTTAGGTCGACACATGCAAGAACAGGTTGGCACTATAGAATTTTCTACTTTAGTATAGGTTAACACAAAACTTTTCAGGTCGACATCCACACATCAAGATTAAAGCCTATAGCTTCTATTTGATGTGCTGACCAACATAGGTCGACACAAGACATTGGCAGGTCAGCTCATAGGCTTTGACAGGCCGACCCATGACATGTATAGGTCGATACACTTGATGCACACCTTCAAAAATCTTATCTTTTTTTCCTTCATTCATTTGTATTTCTTTTGCTTCATACCTCTCATTCATATAAATACTCATGCATGCATCATATTCTTGCAAGGCACTAGTGTAAAACCTAAACGAAACCATAATTAGAAAGTTAACCCATCATCTTCAATCTCTCTTCTATGCATACACACAATCAAACTACACATAATCATTTTTTGATTGGCTAACCATCTAGATTAGGGTTGATAACATCTAATTAGGTTGGTGTAAATGAGAATATTGGGTCAGGTTCTTTGTGTGTTTAAAATAAGAAAACCAATTTGGGGTTTTCCTTTAAAATCATTGAGATTTGAAGGTTTTGGACAAGATCACGCTAACATGGATTTGATCGAGTGATATGCCTTTGTACTTGGTGGGATAACCTTGAAAGGGAGTAGCTTGAAACAAAGGATCGTGTTCGTGAATCTTGGGTTCAACAAGTGCGTGCTAGGAACTAATCCGACCGAGCAAAAACCTTGAAGACGAGGAAGTCTTGCAAGCTAGTAACAAGAACTAGTGGATTGTAGCAACATTGTTGGTTTCTTGATCAATATTTAATCAAGGGTTTTGGAGGTGGTTAAATCAACAACAAACCATAAGGCTTGTGGGCTTAGAGTTCTCCATCTCTTGTATACACATTGTTTTGCAAAGTAAGGTTATATTGCAACTATCTCAATTTGAATTTGAATTGAGGGAAAACGTACCCATAGCGAGTCCGATTGAGGAACTGCCTAAACAAATCCCTCTCTTTCTCTCTCTCTCTCTCTCTCTCTACGTATATATATATATATATATATATATATATATATATATATATATATATATATATATATATATATATATATATATATATATATATATATATATATATATATATATATATATATATATATATATATATATATATATATATATATATATATATATATATATATATATATATATATATATATATATATATATATATATATATATATATATATATATATATAATTATTGTACTTGCAAATTATCGAATCTTTGTTGTTTTGATCAATCCGTTTGGAAATCAATTTTTTTTTTACATTTTGAATTATGACTTGTTGACATAATCATAATCACTTTGATTGTGATGGGCTTTAACATCAACAAATCAAATTATATTTCCAAGCGTTATCGATTGAACTCAAGGTGTTCGATAATTTGTTTTAATTGTTTTTAATTGATTTTTTGCATATTGAAAATAAGCCCTACGTGTAGCTTAACATTTAATTGTTTGTGAATTAATTATTTTTGAACAATTTGTTCTAATTATCATCTAATTGGTTTATGTTATGCATATTCAAACTTTTCGATAGTATGTTCGGTTAGACGATTTGATCCGGGTTGTTTCCGCCGAGCCATAAAACTTTTGAAAACTATTTTTGTCAAAAGTTAAATTCTTAATTTGTGATCTATTCATCTCTCCTCTAGATCGAAGCATATCGTCTAACATATAATTTGACTAGGTCAAATTTTTTATGGTCGTGTTAAGAAGTATTTTAGTGATACTCTTTAAAATTTTTAAATAAAGAAAATGTTATATTCTAATACATTGAATATATGCATTAAAACAATTATTTTTTAAAACGTTTTATGAGTGTCTTTGAAACATTTGTTAACATTTTCCATTTTTTTATGATTCTGTCATATATGATTGATTGAGTTGCAAATTTTTTTGGATAACTATTCTATATCATAGCAAAATAAATTCAAAATCTTTTGATATTCTCTAGAACAAATAATTAATTTATTTTGAAAATAAAAATTATTAGTGATATTATAAAATTATCTTTTTTAATGGTATTAAACAGATAAATTAAAAAAATTAATATTTTAATAGCGAATATACATATAAAAAATTAATTAAATAAAAAAAACTAAAAATTCAGAGAGCACATGCAATTTAGGAAAGCAGAAAGCTACAAAACAAGGCCAACAATATCAAAATAGATAAAAAAGAACAAAAAAATTCAAACAAGCACATCAAAGGACATAAAACACCAAACACAACACCCCCTAGAGACAACTCTACTCTCAAACCACCACTCACCAGAATCGCACACCCAAGAGTACCATTGAATATCAAGTTGTAAGAGACCAACTAAGAAACAACACACACCACAAGGCATTTCAAACACACTAACTCTGTGCACCATTATCCATCTAAGCATAAGAATAAATCTTCCTCCGAGACAAAAAAAGTTAGTTATCCACCAGGTTACCATGAACTTAGTTCCATGAGAAGTACATTACCATGTTTACCCCATAATCAACATCGAAACACTTATTGGATACAATAACATGATTATGAGCCTTCTAGATGAATCACACCATCGACTTCTAAATCACAATCAAAACACATAAAACTTTCTTACTCTTGCCAAAGTACCGAAGCCCATACAAAATCTTGACATTTTACGAGGCAAACCAACCTCTCTATCCAGCCACCTAAAAATTATCTTCCATACAACATTAGCAAATCCACACACAATGACCAAATAGTCGATTCATTTCACCTGGCTTGCACCCAAGATACATATCATTGGGATCAACAATAACACATCACCTAAATAAATTCACTCTAGAATATACCATATCTTTGATAAGCTTCCATGAGAAGGAAACCTTGTAAGAGGTCTAACTCTTAGACCCTCTAGTTTGATCGCATATTGGCTTTTAGAATCCTCTCTAGAAGTGGAGGTGACTAGTGCCTCATAGAAAGACCTGGTCGAAAATAGACTTTTTAGATCATGCTTCCAAATCCAAGTGTCTTCTTGTTGAGGTATAACCTTACCAAGCAGAGGCTGAACCAAACTCCTCATGACTTCTCCCAAACTATCATCATACACTACTACAAATAAAACATTTTATAAAAAAACTTTCACCTCACCCAATAAAAAACTAAGGTATAATTCCTGAAGGCGCCCACTCTTTTTCTCAAAAAATACCATATGATCGCTCGGTTGTTGTAAATAAATGAGGGGTAAACTAATTCAGGATACAAGCTTCAAATCCCAACAATAACAATTTTTATTTTTATTTTTTTAAAAGTGGTGTGTTCTTTCACATTTTATTTTTAATCAAATAATAAGCCATTATTCATCTCGTTTAGGTTTTTCAACCGAGGTGAAATAGTTTACTCTTATATATATATATATATATATATATATATATATATATATATATATATATATATATATATATATATATATATATATATATATATATATATATATATATATATATATATATATATATATATATATATATATATATATATATATATATATATATATATATATATATATATATATATATATATATATATATATATATGGGGTTTGCTAACGTAGATCCACTTGTTTTTATGAAGGTCTATTTTAGCAACACGCACCTTATGGTGCATTTAACCATTTTTTAGTTAAACCTTGCTATAATATACCCATTTGTTTTTATGAAGGTGTGCTTTAGCAACTTACACCATGAGGTGCATTTAAGCTTTTTTTATAGTTAAAGCTTACTAAAGTAGACTTTCATAAAAACAAGTGGGTCTACGTTAGCAAATCCATATAAATGTGTGTGTGTGTGTGTGTGTGTGTGTATATATATATATATATATATATATATATATATATATATATATATATATATATATATATATATATATATATATATATATATATATATATATATATATATATATATATATATATATATATATATATATATATATATATATATATATATATATATATATATATAATAACAATAATAATAATAATAATTGTTTATCTTGTAGCTTTTAGCTTAACTTGCCTAAAATAACACACTAAAACAACACACACAAAACCCTAACAGAGAGCAATAAACATATATCATCTTCCAACTCGTAAAAAATCAAGGATGCACGAAGATGATATGTGTTTAGGGCTCTCGTTCGATACTTGCAAGAATGAAAAATCGAAATCATTTTTTCACTTTTTCTTTATGTATCTGGTACGTCAAACATCACTTACGAAGATCGTATGTTGTTGTTGTTTTTGTTGTAGAGATCTTAAACCTCAGATGTTTAATCTTGTTATTATTGTTTAAACTGAGATTGAATGTTATATGTTGTTATTTTGTTGAGATAAGTATGTTATAGGTTTATTGTTGATGTTAATGTTAATGTAGTTTTATTGAGAGATTGTTATTTTTGATTTGTTGACGTTGTTAATGTTGTTCTTGTTTAGTTGTTGTTATTGAGTTTTAAATTGAGATTGAGATGTTTAGTTGTTATACTGAGCAAAGTTTTGAAAGTTATATGTTGTTGTTTAATTATTGTTATTATTAAGTTTGATATTGAGATTATGTTTTTGTGATTCTTTGTGCGGCTTTTATCTTGTTTTGCCGAACGTGTCAATAGGACATTAGAGTGATAAAAAATGCAATTGAGTTTATTATATCTACGTGGATTGTTTGTTTCACTAACCTGACTTTGAACATATAATCTGTCAAATCGATTTTGAAAATAATAGTATAAAAAATCATGTTGTATTTGAAAAATATCTTACACTAACTAATGTTTTTTGAGAATTTTATAACTCGTCATTTTTCTCACGTTCTTTAATGGTTTCAATATCTCTCAATGCTTTTAGTTTTCGTTCAACTTTTCGATATACTTGTTCATTTTACAAAGCATCAAATTTTATGCTTTGAAGAATGAATTAGTAGAGAAGGAAGTGTTGAATGAAGAATTTGAAACATTGAACGGGATTCGAACAATTAAAGAAAGAGAAATGAATAATGAGTTACAAGATGCTAGAAAATTATTGATTAATGTAAGATGTTTTTCAAATACTAACATAATTGTTCATATATTTTTTTTTGTAAACCAATTTGAAAAGTTAAATGTTCAGTTAGGGTTTATTGAAATAAGCAATCAACATTAGATATAATAAACTTAATTGTGTTTTAGCCATGACTTAAATGAAAAAATCTAGGAGAAAGGTGTTTTCGTCATTTAAAAATTCCAAAAGTATTCGTTGGAGATCGAACCCATGACCTTTACACCTTATCCATTGGTGGATCTAAAATCGAGAGGTAAAGTGACATACTTTTTATGACACTCTTCTTTAACCGAGGTAATAATTCATATCTAACCGGTGTTAAAGATGTTTTCCATAGTAGTGCTATATCTCAACTTTGAAATCCCAAACTCATACACCCTCCATTCAAAGTCTCAGATGTTCCCCTAGATGTTACAGTTACCCAAAGATCATAAACAACCGCCTAAAACTAACTCTAAGGGACCTAGCCTCCACTTAAGAATCTCACCAGAATCAAGTCCTCAGACAATTCCCAACCACCTTACACATCCAACTTGCAAACCAATTAAAAACTAAATCATGTTTGTTATGGAGAAAAGAGACAATCTTCCATCAATCAAGACTTCCTTGGTGAAAAAAAAAGACAATTGTGAACCATACATAGTAAAAAAAATCTCTTTAGAGAAACTGGTCATCCGCCAAGATCCTTCACTGCTATTTCGATAATGGTATAGTAAAAAAATAAGTATTACTCTCTTAGTCCCAAATTATAAGAAGTTTTGGATATTTCACATAAATTAAGAAACATAATCAATGTTATATGGAATAGTAAAATTATGCATGACTTTATAATATTGCTCTTCATTTATTATAGTTGAAAGAGAAGTTTAAAAAATTGAAAGAAAAAATAGTAATAAATGATAGAGGGTATATTGGGAAAATGTCATCAATATTGTATTGGAATTGTAAAGTGATTTATAATTTGGGACAATTTTTTTATATTGAATATGATTTTTTTTTAAAATATCCTCACATTAATTATTGCAAGAAGGAGTAACCATTAATAGGGGCAAGATGTGGTATTACTTTTTTTAGATTACATTAGAATATATATCCTCTCTTTTTATGCTAAAATATATATTCTTCTTAAAATTTATCTGTTTCTATCCTTTTTAAACATTTTAGTCTATTTTTATAGTTAGAGGGGCAATTGCAAAAGTACGAGTTCAAAATGCAATATCTTAATTATAATTATAATATAAAGCAATTAAATCAAAGCAACCCTCAAGATAAATTTTCTTTAAAAAAAAAGCATACCCTCATTAGGTTAGACATTAGTTTGATCATTATTTAGGAGTTGTGTTCGTTATAGATTGGGTCTTGTAATATCTGTGGGTTAAGTGATAGGATAAACAAGAATAAGGTAAAAGATCTCTTTATATCTAAGTCCCTTTAATTCCTTGCAATTCAGGAGACTACATTTTTGAGGTCTCTACCCCTTTAGTCCTTTCTCTTTAAGGGAACCTTTTTTGTGACTGGATTTTCCCCCCGTCTATAAGTAATAGTGGTGGTCTCCTTTCTATTTGTTATAGCTCGAAAGGATCTTATTTGTTCTACTTTATGGTCCCTAGGTATCTTGCAGTGTGTTTGGAGTGGGGGATTTCCAAGACTAAGTATGTGGTAATTAATGTCTATTTCCAAGTGCAGCTTTAGAGAAAAGAGGGCTCTTTGGAGATATTTGCTTCTGAGAAGGGCTTTCCTTAGGGTAATGTATGGTGTGTTCTGGGTGACTTTAATTTTGTTTGCTCTCTTATTGAGAGGGTTGTTAGGGAGTCCTCTGACCATCGGGATGGGGATCTGCTCTGTGTTGAGTTCACTAATTTAACCTCTCAAATGTAGTTATGGCATTTCCCTCTTTAGATAGGAGTTTCACTTGGTTCTAGCCTAAAGGTAGGACTATTATCCGCCTTGATAGTATTTTTATTTTTGTTTAATGGTGAGAGTTATGGGGGACTGCTTCCTAGTGGGCTTTGCCTATAGATGTTTTTGGTTTAATAACAACTGGCTCGCTCACCCTAGAATACCTGAAGTGGTCCTTGACAGTTGATCTACCTCTTTGTCCTCTGGGTGGAAATCTTTTGTCCTTAAAGAAAAGCTCAAAGCCCATAAAGGAGTTCTGAAAGCTTGGAACCATCATGTGTTTGGAAACCTAGACTCCCATATTGAGTCTCTTAGGGAGGTGGTGAGTACTCTTGATTGAGAGTTGATTAGGTTAATATCTTTGCAGAGGAGTTGAAATCAAGGAGTAATGCTTCCCTGAATATATGGTTTCTCCTACAAATCAAATATTCCTATCTTTTTTCAGAGGTCCAAAGCTAGGTAGCTCAAGGAGGGTGATGCCAATACGGGTTTTTTATGCATGTCTAAAAAGTAGAAGAAAAATGAATGTTATTTTAGCTCTTAAGGTAGGGGATGGTTGGGTTGAAAGGGTCTTTGAGGTTCATCAGGTAGTGGTGGATCATTTTTCTAGTCACTATAGAGAACCCTGTGAGGATCATCCTGGTTATACGAGGTTCCTTTTCACTCTCTCTCAGAGGAGGATAATGTTAGTCTTTCTGCACCTTTTCTTTTAATTGAGATTGATAGAGCGGTTGCTCTTTGTGATGGTAATAAGAGTCCTGGCCCTGGTCGTTTTAATCTATCCTTTTCAAGAGGTTTTGGCCTTTCCTCAAAGATGCTTTAAGAGTGATGTTTGAGCAGTTTCATCAGCTTGCTACTCTCCCCCATAACGTTTCCTCTTTCTTTGTTACCTTGATTCCAAAAGTTAATTCCCCTTCTCATCTAGGAGATTTTAGACCAATTTCTTTGGTTGGGTCTCTTTATAAGATCCTTTATAAGGTCTTTGTTTCTAGGATATCTGGTGTTATGGATAAGCTCATCTTCTCTAACTAGCCCGACTTCCTTAAAAGTAGACTCTTAGTGGATGGACGATTGTTGTGAATGAGCTTATGGACCAAGTTAAGAGGAGTAATAAATATTGTGTCATCTTTATAGTTGATTTTTGCAAAAGCCTATGATTCTCTTAGCTGGTCTTTTCTTGATTATATGCTCTCTAAATTTGTGTTTAATGATAAACGGAAGAGCTAAATTAGGGCTTGTGTGTTTTCTAGCAAACTTACGATCTTGGTTAATGGTTGCCCAACCCAAGAGATAAGTATCCAAAGGTGGTTGAAGCAAGGATGACCCATATCCCCCTTTCTTTCTTCATGGTTGCCAAAGGCTTGAGTGGTTTGACTTCTAGAGCTATTAAGATGAATCTTTAATCTGGTGTTAGAGTGGTATTCTTGGACTTAGTAGTCTCCCATCTTCAGTATGCAGATGACACGATTATTCTGGTAGATACTACTATAGATAATCTCTAGACTATAAGGATAATCTTAGTGGGTTTGAGCTAGTCTTGGGCCTTAGTGTGAATTTTGCAAAAAATCCACTCATTGGGGTGAATTTTGATCAGGCTTTCTTAGATTTTTCTTGTAAGTTTCTCCATTGTAAGAAGGAGTTTCTTCCTTTTAAGTACCTTGGAGTCCTGGTTACAGCTAACCCCTGCCTAAAATCTTTTTGGGAACCTCTAGTTAATCTTATATCTAGAAGGCTCCTTTCGTTGGAGCATATGTATCTCTCCCTAGGATGGAGAGTGATCCTCCTTAACTTTGTTCTTAATGTCATCCTTATATTTTTGTTATCTTTTTTGAAAATGCCTGTCAAGGTTCGGACGAAGATAATGAAGATCCAGTGGAGGTTTCTTTGGGGAGGAGTGAATGGTAAGTCTATAATTTCCAAAGTCAAGTGGGTGAATGTTTGCAAGCCTAAGAAGCTTGGGGGCCTTAGGGTTTGTGACCTTTCCGTATGTCAACTTAGTCCTTTTGGGAAAGTGGAGGTGGTTCCTACATTTAGGGATTTATGGTATTTGGTGAGATATCCTCACAGCCAGATATGGTGTAGCCTCTTCGACTTCTATCATGGGTGAGAGAGTTATTTGTCTTTCATGAAATTTCTTTGTGCTAAAGCTGATGATATTTCTGACTGGTTCAAGGATGGCCTCTCCTTGAAATTTTTTTCTGGTCTCCGTACCTCATTTTGGGAGGATCTTTGGGTTAGAAACAATCCCCTTTGTTTTAGGTTCCCTAGATTTTTTTCCTATTTCTGACTAAGCCTCTAAATCTGTATGGGAGTTTAGTATATAGAAGGGGGAGAGTTGGGTCTGGGACCTCAGGTGGAAGAGACCTTTTCTCTCTGACTACGAGTTGGATATTTTTAGTGATCTTCATCTTGTGATTAGAGGCTTTACCCCTTTTTTTTAAGAGTGATTTGTGGAGGTGGAGTGCATTGAGTGATGGTGTTTATTCTATGTCTTCCTACTCTTGTCTTTTGGCATCTCCTACAAAGTTAGTCCTTACATCTGTTTGGTGAAGTTGGCCCCCCTTTAAAGTTATAGTTTTTCTCTTGGTAGCTTATTCATGATTGTATCACAACTAGAGAGAACTTACTTAAGAGGGGAGTTCATTTAACCTTTGGAATTATTTCCTGTCCCTTCTGATTTCTGCTCATTAAGTCGTCCTCTAATCTCTTTGTGACCACTGAGGTTGCATCAACAATTTGATATGTGATCTTTAGGTAGTTGGGGTGGTGTGTTATCTTACCTAGAGATATATTTGGTCTTTTCCAAATTTTTATTCCTTCGAGTGGAGGCTCTAGTACTAGATGAGGGTTGAGGATGATTTGACATATCGTGGTTTGGTTGATTTGGAAAACCAAGAATGATATAGTTTTTTTAGGTATTTCAGTGACTCTAAAAGATGTGGAAGACATGAGAATCATCATGTCTTGGAAATGGTATCTTGGTAGGTTTATGGAAAACTTATGTTTCTTCTCGGCCTGGCTTGAAAATCCTATCTTGTTTCTGAGCTAATAGCGAGGTGAGCGGGTTTGGCCTTCATTAGATGTGTTATTCGTGTGTCTTTTATCGGTTCATTGTTGTTATAGGTGTCCTTGGATTAGAAAGTTCTAACCCTGTCAGGATTTTAATTTTTGCATCTTTCATCTTCTTTTCTTTCTTGTGGCATTTCATCCCCTCGCCTGGTGGTTGGGGTTGTTATTGATGTTTATTTTTTCTTATATTTTATGGTGATTTTATTCCCGGTTTGAGTACTCCTTGTGCCTTTTCTTTTGGGTAACCCTTGTACTTTGGTTTGTAGTGCCTCATCTTTAATTTATATTGCCAAATTAGTTTTGGCCTAAGAACGTGTCAACCTAGTCATTTGGAGGAAACATCTATTTGGTTTGATAAAGAGTTGCCAAAGGTAGTTGATGACCTAGTGATTGATGGAGGTCCTTTCTTCGGGGACCTTCAATGGAGGGTGGTTTCCTTACCCATTAAAGTTGGGGGATTGGGTTTTTACTTGGGAATATAGGTTACCTCAAATGCTTTTGTGGCTTCTAGGGCTCAATCTTGGGTGTCATAGGATCATATACTGAGAGGCAATGAAGTATATGGTATGGACTCAGATTTCGACAGAGCTTTGGATGGTCTTAGGGTTGCGATTCCAAATTTTGACCTTAGTAGTTTTACTAGAAAGAGCATCGTCCCTCCTAAAGTACAACATGTTTTGGTGAGTGAACTTTTTAGTAAAATTGTTATGAACATGGATTTAAAGTTTAATATGACCACAAGACAAAAAGTAGCTTTTGGTTGTTTGCAAGTCGCACATGCTCAAAACTTTCTCCTTGCTATTTCTATTGATGGGCTAGACCAACATATGTCACCACTGGAGTGTCGTACTAGCCTAAGATACCTCCTTATGATTCCTTTATTTCCCATTGATAAGGTTTTCCTTATTAGTTGTAAGGCATGTTTGGATACATTTGAGGAACGTGCGATTCATTTTATGGTGCTTTCAGGCTTCAAATACCAACATGACCTTGTTAGGGATGTTATGTTTGATATATTTTGGCGGGTTAAAATATCTATGAAGAAAGAGGCACCTGTGAATTTCTTGACTGATCCATATTATAGGAGACTAACGCTTAGGCCATCCGATTTTATAGTGTATGGGTGGGTAGGATGGAAACAGGCTTGTGTGGACTTGACTTAAGTTTCTTCGCTGGTGTGATTGAGGACTAGAGATTTTATTGTGGGACAAGCAGTTCTCAAAGCTACTTCAAATAAAATGTCAAACATGAGAAAGCGTGTTCCGACAATCAACGTGCTTTCATATCATTTGCTTTTGACACTTTTAGTTTCCTAGCACCAAAAGCAATTGATTTTTTTACAGGACTCATGAATAACAATGTTGTATCTCCTAGGTCTACGAATGTGGTTTTTAAAAGAATAGATTTTACAACTCAAAATGGAATAGCAACGCAATTTGTTGTTTGTTTACCTTATATATATATATATATATATATATATATATATATATATATATATATATATATATATATATATATATATATATATATATATATATATATATATATATATATATATATATATATATATATATATATATATATATATATATATATATATATATACACACACACAATTTGTCTTAAAAAAAAGTTTAATCATTAAAATATAACGATGTGTAGCTGAATTAGATAACTTGTAATTCAAACAAGTATAAGCATCAAATAAGTGCAACATAACACCGTATTTACTAGGTTTGACTATGGTTTAACCTTGTAGAATTATGTGTCTAAAAGCATCTTTAATTATGGGAATTTAGGGATTTTTTAAAAAAAAAAATTTACCATTGAAGTGTGATGATGTGACAACATTGATTATTAAAATTTAAGAGATGGAGTTTAATAAAGAAACTTGAAAAGTTGAGAACGTCATATAAAATATTATTATTTTTGAATCAATTCAATTAAAAAGTGATTATTAAAATTTAACACAAATAAAATAATAGAACTTATGGAATCAAATATATGATGTTTATTTACCATTATCATTAAAAAAAATTAAAATTGCTTAGAAATTGCATACACCCATAAAATATGACACAAACAATAAAAAAAAATCTATTAGTGATCTAAGAACATGATTATCGGTTCATTTTCCCCGTTGTTTCACTGCTACCTAGACATCTTTGTCAGAGTTATATGGATGATTAAGATTCAAAGCAGTACATATATTTACAAGCGTTCACAAATGTGAGAGCGCTCTTTAGATTTTCTCCATTGCCAGCTAGACCAATTAAGAACTGTTGTGAATCAGATATTTTTAAACAAAGTATATCGGTTTCTTAATGATCAAGAAACACACAAGGGTTAGGATTAACAAAGAAGACAAGGTAAAACAACAAGGAACAATAAGAATTGATTATAAACTGCTATTATTTCCTTACTCTTAGAACAAGATTACAAGTATACAAGAATAACAAAAATAACCTTTCTCTCTTGAAATTAGGATTTTATCTTCCTATTTTTCCTTATATTAAGATTGAGAAACTAGCATCCTATTTATAAGAAAAATAACACACTAACCTAATGGGCTTTTTAACAATTATCCATTACAAGCTAACTTAGGGTACAAGCTAGTTTAAACACTTGGGCTTACAAGCAAGGCCCAATCCAATATGCTAACAACCTAGCAATATTGACTAATGCATGTTACAACAAACTTTGACTACAACACGCATTATCTTCGACAACAGCATGCGAACAGACTTCGACCTCATGCTTAATTCTTGTCAAACCAGAAGCTACCCTTCGACCATACTAGAGTTCGATACAACATCCCACAAATATCCACCTTGGAACAAACTCTATAACATCAAGGAACTAGATTTCTTCATGCAACTTTATAAACTGCATACAGTGGAAAAACTTGCAACTGGGCAATGTCTTGGTGATCATATCAGCAACATGTTGATCTGTCAAAACCTTCAGCGCTTGTACTTCTCCATGCTCGATTACCCCTCTGATGAAATGAAACCTCACATCAATGTGCTTAGTTTGCTCATGATAGGTTGAATTCTTCGACATGTGTATTGCACTTTGACTATCACATTTAATAGTGATAACTTGACCTTGAAGTTTTAGCTCCTTTGCAAAACCTTCAAGCCACAATGCTTCCTTCACAGCTTCAGTTAGGGCAATATACTTTGCTTCAGTGGTTGATAAGGCAACGACCTTCTGAAGTTTTGCTTTCCAATTGGTTGTTGTCTCAAACATAGTGAACACGTATCCAAAAATAGATTTTCTGGAATCTATACAACCTGCATAATCAGAGTTAACATATCCTTCGATTGTTGCTTTATTATCTTCACCCAAGGCTCCACCATAAATTAGGACTCTATTCAGAAACCCATTTATGTACCTTAGAATCTACTTCAATGCTTGCCAATGAGCCTTTCCAAGATTCTCCATGTACCTGCTTACAAGACTTACTGCATATGCTATGTCGGGTCTAGTACAAACCATTACATACATCAAAGAACCTACTATGTTAGCATATGGGATGCTATTCATATAAGTTCTTTCAGCATCAATGTTGGGACACTGATCTATACTCAGCTTGAATTGAGGGTTTGTCAGAGTCACAACAGGCTTTGAATTTGACATGCCATACATTTCGAGAATCTTCCGTAGGTATGCCTCTTGAGATAAGCATAATCTTGACTGCTTTCTATTTCTTCGGATGTCAATCCCAAGAATCCTGGACGCAACTCCCAGATCCTTCATGTCGAACTCCTTATTGAGTTCATCCTTCACCCTCATTACCTCTTCAACATTGTTGCTTACTATTAGAATATCATCAACATAGAGCAACAAAATAACAAATGAATTACCCATTCGAAATCTTAAGTAAACACAGTGGTCGAACTGACATCTGATGAAACTTATGCGTTCCATGAACTTGTCGAATCTTCTATTTCACTGTCGAGGAGATTGTTTCCGTATATATAAGGATCTATTTATATTGCACACATAATCTTCCTTCCCTTTTTCGACATACCCTTCAGGTTGCCTCATCAGGATTGTTTCATCTAAGTCACCATACAAGAACGCATTCTTCACATCCATCTGTTCCAGTTCAAGATCAAATTGTGCCACTGTGGCAAGCAACATTTGAATGGATATGTGCTTCACAACATGAGAGAACACATCATTAAAGTTGATACCTTCTTTTTGAGTGAACCCCCTAGCAACCAATCTTGCCTTGTATCTCTTCGACGCCACTCCTTTGATTCCTTCCTTAACTTTGAAAATCCATTTACAATTGACTAACTTAGCTCCAACAGGTTTCTTGATCAGTTCCCTGGTATTTTTATCATGAATAAATTTCCTCTCATCACCCACGGCCTTCATCCATTCAGTCTTCTTTCGACTCCTCATAACTTCCTTATAGTCTCTAGGTTCTTTGTCTAGAACCTCACTTGTAGAGATTACGGCATAAGTTATAAGATCTGCATACCCAAGTCTCTGAGGTGGCTTGATGACTCTCCTCGACCTGTCTCTTGCTAGAAGGTATTCATTATCAGTCTCCTCATCTTCGACAACATCTTCGTCTTCTTCGCTTCATCTAGGGTACACAATTCAGCATCAATATGCTCCACCTTAATAGAAATCTCTCCCTGTTCTAGCTCTTTGTCAGCATCATCAATTTTCTTGAAAGTCATCTCTGTTTCATTGAAAACCACATCTCAACTGGTGATACACCTCATGTGACTTGACTCTAGGCACCAATAGCCTATAAGCTTTGACTTCTTCATGGCATCCCATGAACATGCATTTTAGAGCTCTATGTTCGACCTTGTCTTGCCTAATATGAGCATAGGCCACACAGCCAAATACTTTTAGTCTGTCGAGACTAGGTGGATGTCCTGATCAAACTTCTTCAGGTTTCTTCATTCCCAAGGCAGTCGAGGGACATCTATTTATCAGGTAAGCTGCTTTCGAAATAGCTTCCGCCCAAAACACCTTCTTCAATCCATCATTAACCAACATGCATCTAACCCTTTCAAGGATTGTTCGATTGAATCTTTCAGCTAAGCCATTTTGTTGAGGAGTACCTTTTACAGTCTTACGCCTTGCAATCCCAGACTCAACACAGTAATTGTCGAACACTTTATTGTGGAATTCAAGGTAATTGTCGGTTTTCAACCTCTTAACCTTTCTGTCAGTTTAAGTTTCAACCAGAATCTTCCGACTTTTGAAATTCTCAAAAGTTTCATCCTTCGTCTTCTGAATGAATACCCATAGCTTTCTGGAATAGTCATCAACGATGGATAGAAAATACCTTGCACCTGAGTGTGAAGGATTCCTTGCAGGCCCCCAAAGATCAGCATGAATGTAATCCAGGGGTCCATGTGTTCTTTGCTTGCCTTTGTTAAACTTCGCCCTACAAGATTTACCAAATACACAAGATTCACAAAACTCCAACTTTTCGACATTGTCACCTCCTAGCAAGTTCTGCTTCCCCAATTCGACCAGTCCTCTTTCGCTGACATGGCCCAATCTCATGTGCCATAATTCTTTCTTCGACACAGGTTTCGTGGATGCAACATTTGTCGAACCACTTACAACCTTAGCCTCAAGGGTATACAAGCCTTGTTTCTTCATGCCTCTCAAGACTTCTTTCGACCCCTTCATGACTCTTAGGATACTTTTCTCTCCTTGAAAAACGTATCCCTTTCTGTCGAATTCACCAAGAGAAATCAAATTTCTCTTCAAGTCAGGTACATACCTGACTTCAGTCAATAACCTTATTGACTCATCATAGAGCTTGAATCTCACAGATCCAATACCTGCAATTTTGCAAGATTTGTTGTTTCTCAGTAGCACAGATCCATCATCTTGATCACATAGCTCCTCGAACAATTTTCTGCTTGGATTCATGCACCAAGTGCGACCTGAATCCATAATCCACACTTTTCTCGAGTCGCCACTTGAAACCACAAGAACGTCAAATGAGTCGAAGTCATCTTGGACAATGGCTACGTTGCCATTACCTCCACGATATTTCAGGTGTTCAAGGCACACCTTTCTTTTGTGACCCTCCTTCTCATAGTGATAACATCGAATACCAGATGTTTTGCCACCATAAGACTTCTGTTGACTTTTACCTTTCTTCTTGTCGAATTTACCATCCTTTCGCAAGAATTTTCCCTGAACGGCCAAACCTTCACCCACCATCGAAGGTTTATTCTCCTTTCGTTCGTTCAAGTCCTTAGAATACAAGGCCGATTGAACTTCTTCAAAGGTCAGGGACTCCCTTCCATACAAGAGAGTTTCTTTGAAGTGAGCATGTGTTATGGGCAAAGCACACAGTAGCAACAGTGCTTGATCTTCATCATCAATCTTCACATCAATATTTTCAAGATTAAGAATTATCTTGTTGAACATATCCAACTGCTCAGCCAACACTTTGTCTTCACTCATCTTGAATGAATACAAAGCTTGCTTCAGGTAGAGTCGATTCACCAGAGATTTGGTCATGTTCAAACTTTCAAGTTTCACCCATAATCCTGATGATGTAGTCTCCTTTGATACTTGTCGAAGAACCTTATCACCAAGGCTCAACAATATTGTGTCGTGGGATTTCTCGATCATGTCCGTCTTTTCTTTTGCCGTTAACGCGTCATCCATGACTGCCCACCCTTCAACGCTTTCAAACAACCCTAGTGAACCAATAGAACTTTCATCTTCAAGCGCCACAGATTGAAGTCCTTCACTCCGGTGAACTTTTCGATCTCATACTTTGTTGAAGACATCTTCTCCAGGCTCACCGCACCAATTTGTTGTGAATCAGATGTCTTTAAATAAAGTACAAACGGTTTCTTAATGATCAAGAAACACACAAGGGTTATGATTAACAAAGAAGACAAGGTAAAACAACAAGGAACAACAAGGATTGGTTATAAACTGCTATTTTTTCCTTACTCTTAGAACACAATTACAAGTATACAAGAATAACAAAAATAACCTCTCTCTTGAAATTAGGATTATATCTTCCTATTTTTCCTTATATTAAGATTGAGAAACTAGCATCCTATTTATAAGAAAAATAACACACTAACCTAATGGATTTTTTAACAATTACCCATTACAAGCTAACTTAGGATACAAGATAACTTAAACACTTGGGCTTACAAGCAAAACCCAATCCAATATGCTAACAACCTAGCAATATTGACTAATGCATGTTATAACAAACTTTGACTACAACACGCATTATCTTCGACAACAGCATGTGAATAGACTTTAACCTAATGCTTAATTCCTATCGAACCAAAAGCTACCCTTCAACCATACTAGAGTTCGATCCAACATCTCACAAGAACAATGGTATTAATTGCAAGACATTCGTTATATATATATATATATATATATATATATATATATATATATATATATATATATATATATATATATATATATATATATATATATATATATATATATATATATATATATATATATATATATATATATATATATATTTGTCTTAAAAATAAAGTTTGATTAAAGTGTAACAATGTGTAGCTGAATTGAATAACTATATCTTATGATCTGAGTAAGTAGCGGCATTAAATAAGTGCAACATAATGCTTGCTAGGTTTGGCGGTAATTGAATGATGTAGTTTTATGTGTTTAAAAGTATATTTAATGTATTTTAGTGATTTCAATTATGTTGTTTATCATTTTTACCATTGATGTATAATAATATAACAACATTGATTATTTAATTTTAAGAGATGGATTTTGATGAAGCAACTTAAAAAGTTAAGAACTTTAACATTTTTATGTTATTATTTTTGAACCAATTCAATTGAAAAGTGATTATTAAAATATAGAGCAAATAAACATAATATAAACTTATTGGATGAAATATATGTTGTTTATTTACCATTATCATTGAAGCAAAAATAATTAAAATTGTTTAGAGATTGTTCAAATGCAATATGACAACTTACAGCCACAAAATATGACACAAACAATAAAAAATGTATTAATGATCTAAGTCCAACCATTTGAACAATCACTTTTTTTATAAAAGAAAAGTGTTGACGTGTACGTAAATCAAAGAAAACCACTTTAATATAAATATCACATATTTTTATACGAACATTGAATAATAATAATAATAAAAGGCTAGAAATGCAGGTGGGAATAATGATGATCAAAATTATTAAGATGAAAAAAGGAATCAAAAGTTAAAAGAGGAGTAACAAGTGAGTCAGAGAGTGGTTGAGTTTATGAGATGCCCGATAATAGGAAACCCTATTAATTATTTAGACCACCTGTTCTTCTTGACATCTTATGCTTTTTCTGCACTGTACATTTTTTAAAAATAAATAGGATAGTTGCATTGGTTAAATTAAAAAGTGAAGGGTAGCGTCGTAGAAAAGTGTGAAACTTTTAAGTATATGAGAAATTCGAGAGAGTTAAGTTACCAACAGAATGGGGGTGAAGGGGTCCACGATTTGCTTTTTACACCTCCTCCAATTCCTAGACGACTTCTCCGTGCTCGTCAGGTCAAATGAAATCGTTTTTAAGCAACACCAACAAAAAGGTGAATTTAACTTAGTCACCCCATATTTTATATATGACACTTCACATATTGAAACAAAAATGTTGTTATTATTATTTATTAACAAAAATTATATTTAATAAATTTTTTTTTTACTTTTACTAAACTGTAATTCTAGAAATTTTCGAGAGTTAAAATGAAAAATTCTGATATAATTTTTTTTTTATTTTGTGAAAATTTTGCAATTATTATATTAAAAATATAAGAAAGTCAGATATATTATGAAAAAAAAATACAATGTTAGCGGTCTTTTGAAATTGCTGAAAATATCAAAAAAATTGAAATTTTAGTTAACATCTAAAATATATTAAGAAATTTTGAAAATTACAGTAAATAGCAAAAGAAAAATTATTGAGAATTATGAAAATTTTGGTAAACATCTAAAATTGTCGATTGTTTCTAAAATTTCGATAGACTGGAATTTTCGCATACATTTAAATTTTCTGATAGTGTAGAATAATGCTTTACTTGTGTTTTTCAAAATCGGAAGGCTCATCTACAGATTCCTGTACATATTATACATAGTTTTCTTTTTAACCTGTCCTAAATTTAAAGATTGTTCTGTCTTTATGATATTGGTAGTTTACTCTTTATATATTGTAAATGACAGATATTTTCGTCCTGTTCTAAAGTATTAGCATGGACAGTCCATTGGTAAATAGCATGGTATTATTGTTGTCCATGTTCGTTCTGATACCGCAAATAGGAAGCGAGAGAGCATATATAAATTGATTATGGATTGTGAGAGAGGAGGAAGAATACATCTGAAAGCAATAATTCCTCATAAAGCATTTATAGTATGAAAGTTAAATGTCCTGGTAGGCTGAGATCTGTGCCAAGTGGTAGCTGTTGGAAGGTGATGGGTAGGTGCGACTTGCACAATCATCAACTATCTAAGGATTTAGATGGTCATGACATACTATGTCGTCTAAAAGATCATGAAAGACAGTTTGTGAATGACACGAAGAAGTACAATATGGCTCCAAGGTACATAGTTACCACTTTAAAAGATAAAAATCCATAAAACCTCATTAGTGTTACCCAAGTGTATAATGCTAAAGCTATATACAATACGAGCAAGAGATGTCCACCGAAGGAAGCAAATGTTTTTTTAGTTTTATTCATGGAGAGAAGTACACGTGCCAGACTAGAAACTGGGACAACTCAAATGTTGTTACTCATATCTTTTAGACACATCCTAATTTAGTGAAATTGTTGAATATGTTTCAATTGGTGTTAATTTTTGATTTCACATACAAAAGAAATAGATAATGGCTACAATTCATTTAAAAATGCCGACTTTGATTTATTTGATTATTGGCCAGTTGTTGATGAGTGAATATGCATCATGATCCTACAGATACCAGCTACCACTACTTGAGATTGTTGGTGTTACGTCATCGAAGTTGACGTTTTCGGCCGATCTTTCTTATTTGGAATATGAAAGGGATGAGAACTTCAAATGGGAACTAAATAATCTCAAAAAGTTATTCTCTTTTGAGAATTTTTAATCCTTTCTTATTTGATTCCTCATTTAACATGGATCGTCGCCACGAGGGCGTGTTGATCTCCATATATAGCATGGCATCCGCTCCATAGACCATGGAGAACACCGTTTCCTTGGTGCTAGCATGTTAGTGTTATGGTATGACTACAATATCTCATGGAGTAGTTCCGCCCATAAACCCTCGGCATCATCAAGCTTCTTCTTGAGTCCTTTTATGATTACTTTGTTTGTTGACTCTATTTGACCGTTGGCTTGAGAAGTGTATAATGAACACAAAATTTGCTTGAACTCCCAAGTCTTTGCAAAATTTAGTGACCATATCACTAGTAAACTGGGTCCCATTGTTGGAGATAATGGTTCCGAGAAGTCCGTATCTGCACATAATACTTTTCCAATAGAAACGACGAATTCTCTCTGGCGTGATTTTGGGAACATCTTTTCCTCTATCCATTTGGTGAAGTAATCGACTCCTACTTTCAAGAACTTCAATTAATCTGGTGCCAGGAGGGAATGGGTCCAAGATGTCCACTCCCCACTGGTAGAAAGGCCATGGCGAAGTCATTGATTGGAGAATTTCATTTGGGGCATGGTAAAGGTCAGCATGTTTATGGAATTGATTACACGTTTTAACAAAGGTGATGCTATATTTCATTAGAGTATGCCAATAATACCTTGCCCTTAATAGTTTTTGGGTGAGGGCTTTTCTATCAATGTGGTTGTTGTGCTCCCTTGTGTACCTCTGCAAGTACAAGGGAAGTTTCATGCTCACCCAGGCATCGTAACATAGGAAAAGCCCTCCCCATTTTGTGAAGTTTTCCAAAGGGTATGGTGTACTTGGCAGCTTGTTCCTGGATTCTTCTTGCTTCTCCCTCGTCTAGTGGAAGTTTGTCAGACTGTAAATAACATAGTATGGGCGACATCCAGCTAGATTCGGGGACAAATTTCAGGGAGTACACCTCAACCTCCTCAAAGATATGAGAGACGAGAGTCTCCTGTATACTATTATGTTAAACCTGATTGTCTTTGATGTAGCCAGCTTGGACAAGAGGTCTACTTTGATGTTATGCTCGCGGGGGAAGTGCTCTATTTCAAAAGTGAAAGGATATATTCTATACCTTTTGCAGATATTTTATCAGTTGTGGCTCCTTGGTTTGGTACTTTCCAGAGACTTGATTGACGACCAGCAGAGAGCCACTTTTGGCTTTCAGTTTGGAGGCTCTCATCTCTAAGGCGAGGATCATACCAACATTGAGAGCTTTGTACTCCGCCTAGTTGTTATGGGTAGTGAACTCGAACTTTAGTGCCTGCTCTATGAGTATGTCACCAAGTCCCTTTATGTTAGAGGTGCCATGTACAGATAGCACCCATTCTGGAGGCGTCTCTTCGTCTATAGGTAAACTATATTCTGCCAGAGCTTGTTATTTGATGTTTCCCCTTGGGGCGTATTGGATGCCATATTTTGAGAGTTCCATAGACTAAGATACCATCCTTCCTACTAAATTGGTTTTATCCAAGACTTGACGAAATGGATAATTGGTTATCACCAGGATCTTGTGAACCATAAAGTATGGTTTCAATTTTCTCGCCGTAATGACAATGGCTAATGTCAGTTTCTCATTTTTGTGATAGCGCGGTTTGGTGCCCCTGAACATCTTGCTTATGAAATATATAGGTTTCTCTACCATGCCTATTTCCTGAAAAAAGGACTAAGCTCATCACTTGATATGTAACCGAGAGATAAAGAAGTAACGATGAATCCTCCCTCACACGAGTGAGAAGGGGGCGATGTGAGAAAATTTTGACCTTGGTGAAGGCCTCTTCGCATTCGGTGGTCCATTTGAATCTCTCATTCTTCTTTAAGTCACCAAATAAGAGGAGGGCCTTGTCACATACGCAGGAAAGGAAGCGAGATAAGGCGGTAAGGTGACTTGTACGCTATTGTACCTCCTTTACATTAGTGAGACTCCTCATGGTGATGATTGCTTGGAACTTATTTGGGTTAGCCTTGATGCCCCTCCATGTCAATATGAAACCTAGGAATTTCCCCGCTTGAACCCCAAAAGAGCACTTGATGGGGTTTAGGCACATATCGTACTTACTGAATGATTGCATGACATCCTCCAAATCTTCTGCATGGTTGCACCTTTAAATAGTCTTAACTATCATGTTATCGACACAGACCTCTAGGTTTCCCCCTATCTAGTGGGTGAAGACAGAATCCATGAGCTGCTGGTAGGTGGCATCGAAGTTCTTAAGGATAAAGGGGAAGACATTGTAGTAGTAGTTGCCATGATTGGACATGAAATTTGTTTTAGGCGCATCTATGGGTCAATCAAAATCTAGTTGTACCCTGAGTATGAATCCATGAAACTCAACATGCGAAAGCCTGAACAATCATCGATAAGGAGATCGATGTCTGGAAAAAAGTATGGATCTTTGGGATACGAGGCATTCATATCGGAAAAATATACACACATGTGTAGTCTTTTGTTCACCTTCCATACAAGAACCACATTGGTCATCCATGTGGAGTATTTTGTTTTCATGTTGAATCTGACATAAAATTGTTTTCCTACCTTTTCATCAACAATTGCCTTTTTCTCCTGGCCTACTTTCTACTTACTATGCGCCGCTGGTTTAGAAGAAGGATGAATGGTGAGGGGAAGGCTCGCCACTTTGGGGTTTGTACCCAGCATGTCGTAGGGAGGCCAAGTGAATAAGTTGACGTTCTTCTCGAATAGTTCTTATTCCTCCTCCTTGGATAATGAATTACCTATCTTCATAACTTCATGGACAAGAGAGGCTATATAGACCTATTTCAAATCACATGTGGGCATGAACTTTTATGCTTTTATGCCCAGCCTAGGGTCCCAACACTCGAGATTAGTATTTGAAAGTTTGGAAGGGGGCACCAACAAGGGAGAGCTTTTCGCTTGCTATATCCAGGATACTTTAGTAAATTATCAAGCGACCTGTTGGTCTCCTTTGACTGTACCTACTCGTACACAAGAAAATGAGTATTTTTAGGCTAAGTACAGGGTGGAAATGAATGCTCCCAGGGCGCTGATAGTTGGTCTCCTAATAATGATATTATATGGCGATATGGCGTCCAAAATAAGATAAATGACGTAAATCTCCTTGGCGTCGGCTCCCTCGCCACATGTGATTTTTAGGATTACACGGCCCATTATTGGTGCTTGTTTGCTAGATAACCTTGTCAATTAACCAATGAACATTGTTATTACGTTAGAGTCAAGTTACAGTTTCTGGAAGGCGTTCTAGAACAAGAAGTCAATGGAGTTACCATGATATATCAAGACACGTTTGATATCCCAGTTGTCGTGTTGCCCAAGGATGACCAAGGGATCATCATCATGAGGCTTGATGTCGAGGGTGTCCTCATAGAAAGTGATGATATCCCATGTTTTCCCTAAGGTGCTTCGGGGAAATCCAAGGGAAATTAGTTTCTTGAGAACACCTGCCTTGTGTATTTCCTGCGGGAAGGTCTAGAGCTACTCCATTAGCGAAACCTGTGATAATGGGTTTGTGTTGTAAGCTAGTGTTTTGTTGGCCATCTTCTAAGGGAAGATGGATGAGGTTGGAGTAAAAGTGTGGTCCAGGTTAGTTTTATCGAGCCCCATAGTGGGTGCCACTGTACAGTCAAAAAGTACAAGTGTATGCGTTCCTCCTGCAAGGAAAGGAGGACTTTGAGGCATTTGTAGGTATATAACATTATATGGTGGTTAGGGCTTGCCCACAGTACTGAGAATCATTGTACAAGGGATTTTTATGATGGTTTTTGGAGTCCTGCTAACGTGAGGTGAGAGGATCTATGGATGACTTATATGCTTAGATGTAGGCTTTTGAGAGGTATGAACAATATGAGTTATGATTTATCCTTCCTCCTATGAGAGAGGTGTATTTATATGGGCCCATAAAGCCTAGGGTTCTCTTTGGAAGAGTCTCTGTCCACTCATTCAATGGTGGACCATTGAATCCCTATTACTAAAGAGGACGTGGGTTAGTTAATAATCCTGACTTCTGTCTGTCCGATGAACCTCTTTTTCAATGTTCCTCATGATTGGGTGATAGAAAGACCTTAGGGGTGAGGCGATACCTCCCCTTGAGCAATATGTTATTGTCGTCTCTCCTTGTGAGTCATATAATCATTGCCTTAGTAGAGTCCTATTACAAATATATTACTATAGGTTTAATTTGGTTAAGTCATGCGGTTCGATCAGTGACACAATGATTCGACTAATGAACCAGTGATCCAATACCCTCTCCGATTTGATGACCAGTTCAATTTTAAAATGTTGATTCAACCGATTCAAATAAAAATCATAAATTTATTTAAAAAATTATAAAATGATTAAAAAAATTGAATATTTTCAAATATGTTTGGGTTTTAAATATCTTATATTAGATTAATTTTATATTGATTTTTAAAAACCGAACAAAATCCCTTGCATATATTTTAATATTTATTTATTTTTATGTGTGTAATATATCACATTAATTTATTATTCATTGATACTTAATGTATTTAAATTATATATATATATATATATATATATATATATATATATATATATATATATATATATATATATATATATATATATATATATATATATATATATATATATATATATATATATATATATATATATATATATATATATATATATATATATATATATATATATATATATATATATATATATATATATATATATATATATATATATATATATATATATATATATATATATATATATATATATATATATATATATATATATATATATATATATATATATATATATATATATATATATATATATATATATATATATATATATATATATATATATATATATATATATATATATATATATTCATTTGTTTCAAGCAAAATCAATCATTCTTATTTTGTAATTTAAATTTTATTTGGGCCAAGTAGTCTTGTGGTGTAATTCACCCATTAAAAGTAAACAAGTAATGTCACGATTCAAACATGCTTTCCTGCATCTAATGTCCTTGCACAACACCCAACGAAGCTGACTTAAAGGGACTTTGTAATTTTAATTTGAAATATATTATATATTATATATTATTTCAAACCTATTATTTCATGACAATTTTATAATATTAACGGTACTTTTTAAAATTACAAATATGTGAAACCCTTAATGATTAAGGGGTCTCAGAGGCTTTAAGAATGTCGTAGGGTTGAGAGCTAGCTCACATGGGGTGAAAAGCTTTTGTATCTATGTATTCATGTGTTGTAGTCCCTTTAGTTTATCATGATAGTGAGGTATTTATCCGACCTAGACCTAAGTTTTCCTTGGATATAGAAACCACTCCGAAAATGGATACTTAATCCCTTGAAATCTAAGGAGCATAATAAGGAATCCCTTTCATCGTAACAAGAAAACCTAAGCTTGAACCTAACCATGAGCATACAATAATGTTAAATTCATTTGAGGGATAGATTTGTCGATCGTTATGATCATCCTTAACTCGAAGAATAAATATTTACAATTGCGCACCAAGAATATTTGATTTCTAAAAAATGGCAACAAACTTTTCGTGATCGCATTTGCATCACCTTATGCCTTTTCCATACTAGTTCCTCGTTGCTGTTTTTAAATAAAAAACATCATATTATGATTGATTTTTTAATATAAAATTGAAATAGAGAAATAATAAGTTACCCTCATAATTTTAATATTAAATTTTTTAATTTGTGTTTTTAAAATATGCGTAAATTATATAAGAAAAAAAGTAAGAAAAAAGTGATATCACGTATAATATATTTGATAGCATATATTTTCTAGAGTGCACATTGGTTCACATTAGGTCTGGCCTGACGTTGGCGGACATCTACAGTCTTCATGCAACAAGTCCAGTTTGGACGATTCGAGTATTAGACTTAGTCGTTTTTGTTAGCTGACCCGTTTGTTAAAAGGGTTGTGTTTTGCACCGTTCTGAACTTGATGAGTTTCTGCAATTATATTATAAATATGTATCTTTATCATTTTTGTTAGAACAACCTTCAAAATGTAGTATGAAAGACATAGATAAAGGTAACAATCCTAGTAGGGAAACTTACAGAGACAATGGTAGAAATTCCTTGAAGCTCTAAGGATTTAATAAACCTTTAAAAGTATTAAGGGGATTAAGAAACACTTCTAAAATCTAAGTTTGTGATTTATATTGAAGAAATTGTGAAACACTTAAGTAGAAAATAAGATTTGTTTTTGGGAACAAAAATAAGTTTTTTGTAACTCTTTTGTGATCCCTATTAACAATTATTGAAAGTATGATACAGTAAAGAGTTGCTCCCTCCCACATAATAGATCATTTTGATCTAATTGGATTAATAAGTTCCTTTTGTTCTTTTCTTTTATCTTCTTCTAGTTTGATGTGGATATGCTTGAACTAATTGTAGATTATTTTGTTGTTTGAGATAATTTATTTTGGTTGTCATTGTTCTTTGTCTCACACATATTACTATCCATAAAATTATTATTATTATTATTATTATTATTATTATTATTATTATTATTATTATTATTATTATTATATTTCATTGATTGCTTGGTATGGTTAAACCATATGGCAAATGGGGTTTGGTTACAAATCACCATGGGTATTAAATGGGATATCGAGAAGTTTTCTAGACACGATTTGAGGTTATGAAAAGTGACTATACGAGCAATAAAAGTGTATTAAAACATTGAAGGTGAGACATCAATGACTTCACCTAGGGGTGTACATGAGTTGAGTAAACCCACAAAATCCTATCAAACTCATTCAAATTGATCTAAAAAATGGGTTTAAACAGGTAAGTGGGTCAATATGGTTTTCCAAAATAAAAAACTATTCAAAATATATGGGTTTCAGGTAAACCCAGACCCAACCCACAAACCCCACTCAACCCACTCAATGCAAAAAATTTACCATTAACTACTATGTATTTTTTTAGGTTTCTATTAATGTTGAAGTCAAGACTTTATTTTGGATTGTGGAAGATATTTGAACAATGTTTTTGACTCTTTTTTTATAATTTGATGAATGAGGACTTTGATGTATTCATACTTGGTTTCTTCAATTTTAGGCTCTTATTTTATGAGTCATGATTTTGAATTATTCATGATATTGCACTTTGATTATTTTGATGCGAATACTAGTAAGTTCTGAGTAATTTATGTAATTTTAGTTATAGGTATAGCGGAGAAATTTGTGAGTGTAAGCTATTGATTAACTTAACTCAAAATGTAAGAGAGTCGCCACCGAACTTTTATTTTATCCAAAAAAGTAAATGAAAAAGAGCGAACAAAATCTAAGCAAGTTCTAAAACAAGAGCAAATAAATAGATACTGGGTAAATGGGTTGGTTACGCAATGAGAAGGTGTTAGCACGCAAAACATCTATAGTACTCTATAGGAGCCCTTTGAAATATCTATGTTTTTTTGTTTGAAAAGGTTTGTCTCAAAGGAGATTGGGGAGATGAGAATTATTTTTTTAAAGATTTTTGTGTTTGGAGAGACTTATCGCCTCATGCCTACGTACCCACAAAGTTCAATATAGGATCAAAATCTCGTAGTTCGTGGTACAAATAACAAAAATTTGTTGGTTTTGATTGATTTTTAAATGTAAAGTCAAGTCGTCATTTTAAGGAGAAAACTACAACTAGTCACCCACAAGTATAAGACAATATTTGCATCACCTAAAGATGAAGGATTTTGCTTGGATTAAAATCAACAAGTCTATCACTCAAAATCTAAGTGGAAAATGTCAACACCTTAAATACTATGGGGAATAGGAGAATTATATCTCAACTATGAAAATGACTCATGTCTAAACTTTATGAAAAATTTTAAAAGAAAAAAATGCAAAAAGGCGCAAAAAGAGTTGATGAGTTTGATCTTTTTTAAGTCGTTTTGAAAATTGGTTAAAATATGATTAACATACATTGACATTTATTAAAGAAAACAAAGCTTGAAAATCACTTGACAAAAGTCAAGGTTTTATTGTGAAAGCGGTTTGTAGTTTGAAAATAAGAAGGTTTTTTTTTTTTAAAAAAGGGAGAAGATTTTAAAAATTTAAGAAGGGGAGGAGATGAAGTGACTACCCTAGAAAGAAAAATAAAAGCTAGAGATAAGAAGGATATAACTAAATTGTAGCACACTCCATAGCGAGGCAAATAAGAATTCCATCCATCTTGAAGCTTAAGCAAGTGGGCAAGGCAAATAAAGGCGAAGATCCGTAACACTCTAAGCATAGGGAAATAGTCTTAATTCTAAGTCCAAGGATCCAAGAATAGTCCAAGAGGTCCAAGGTCTAAGAATAGTCCAATAGCATAGCCACAAAGTTAAGAGCACCAATTTTTTAGAGGTTTAATCCTTTGTTAGTGTTTTGAACAAGATATGGCCCAAATGGACAAAAGAAAAATGGCGGAAACATAAACATGTGTCCAACTGACAAAGCAAAAATAACGGAAGTATAAACAATAATATGATATGAGATGATAAAAATGAAGCATAAAGATAAAAGAGAGATAAGGAGCGAGAAGAAAACATAAAAAAAAAAAATTAGTACAATAATATTACTAGTCAGTTAGTGATCAATTGTTAAAACAAATGATCAACGATGACTAACTCATGCACTTAGACCAAAGTTAATGAATATTCATTAGAGGATCGGTAAAATCAAAACCCCCTAACCACAAGCTTCATAGGTAATGGACTTAAGACAAATAATCAACCATACTTGGACTTTCAAACATAAGTTTGAGCCACAGATGATCATTTTCTGATTATGGGACAATTTAGCACTATGTTAAGCAATCGTAATCGAGTTTATGTAGAAACCACAACTATCTGAGGCCGGTCAATAAAAATGTTAGGGCTAATGCATGCTAGAGAAGTGATATGTAGATCACTCTTCGAAAGCAATACCGCACGAAAAGAAAATAGGTAACGATCTCATCTTCATCAAGAACTTGAAATAAGTTCAAACAATATTGAAGATTTTTATCGATCAAAAGAAAAAAGAGAAGAGGAGAGGGAATGCCAAATTGGATTACAATTTCAAGGTCATTGCATCTTTAAGTTCATCTACTTATCTTGGTGGATTAAAGCAATAAACATATCATTAACTCAAAGCACCTAAAATGAACTGGGCAATTCACTTTAAAGATAGATTTGAATTAGTGAATGTGTATCCAACTTTATCTGCACCCTAAGTCCAATGAATTTAAAGAGGAAAAATACTTTTAAAAGTGAATTCCAAGACAAAAATCAAAAGGAAATGGAAGAAGAAGAAGAAAGAACCAAACAGTCCCAAAACAAAGCCAAAATGCCAAAATCAACACTGTGTAATCGATTACCGCCAGGAGGGTAATCGATTACCACTGCTAAAACAACAACAAATCCACTTTCAAAATGTGCAAAACTTGATCAATCATTTCTTCAAACACCTCATGATCAAGTATGCAATTGAGCCCAAAATATCAAGTAAAATAACAACAAACAACACCAATAGAACATAATTTGCAAGATCCAAATATCAAGCAACAAGAATCAATAATAGATCACATTTTGAAGGATGTATTAAGAGTAACAATGGTGGATCAAGAAACACTCCAAATCTAAAAATTCTTCAAATCAACTCCACGAACCATACTCTAAAGTTTTGATCTAATAAAATTGGCGATGAATTAGTGAATGCATGAAGGTTTAGCTCAAAGATTAGTAAGTTCTAATGATGAACTTACTTAATTTAAAAGGAAGAAAAAGCTTTGGTGAATTTGGTAGTTGGAAAAAATTTAGAGTCAAAAAAGAATTTGACAAAGTGATTTTGTCTATCAAAAGCTTGTTAAATGAGAGAAATGAAGCCTTTATTTATAGGAGTTGTGTTGGGAAAATTTAGTGGATTAGAATTTGGTTTGGAATCAAAATTAGGCTTGGAATTTGAATTTGGAGGGAAATTCAAGATTAAATGGTGATTAGTGAAGGTCTATGGTGGGAATTAATTATGATGAGGTTTAGGAATAAAAATGAGGTGATCTAGAATATTCTCATGATGAAATATTTCAATTTGGTGCCAAAAATGCTGCAAAATTTGAATTTGGCCAATTTTCAAAAAATGCGCACAAGGTAATCGATTACCCTAATACTGGTAATCGATTACCACAGGAAAAAATGGTGAAAAATTGCGTTTCTGATATATTGTCTTGGCTCTGGCTCGATTCTTTTTGCTTGTCAAAGAAGGCATGGAAATAAACACATGAACCTTGGAGTCTCTTGAATAAAAGTCAGTCAAATCTTAGGAGACTCTTGATCAGATGATTCTGAACTGTTTGCAGATCAACTTTGACTTTTTCCAAATGAAATTCATTCGAGCCGAGGGACTAGTATTTGATATCTTTGATCCAAATTCTTCCTGAAAAAGTTAGTAAAGGAAAAACAAACATTTTTTTTTTGGAATTTGAATAATGGTTAGTAAACATAAACATAAAAAATATTAAACAAAAAAGAAAACAAAGGTGCCTGGTGATCTCTCAAGAACAAACCTACAGAGGAAGGAAAGAGAACTAAAGCTTGCAATCTTGTTTGTGGAACGAGATTCAAATGATATGTGGGATCTTAGGCGTAGAAATTAGGATTTTAAAATAGGTACTACCATAATACAACTTTGATTTTTGCAAATATTTTTATTATAAACTTTATAGAATTTTTAGACATTTGATGTTAAAAGAATAACACTAATATGGCTAAAAAAATTTCCAAGAAAAAAAATAGTTGGGGTCTTTTTTGAAAACTAGTATGACACATCATTTATAATTATATAAGAAGAAAAAAATTGGGTGACCCACTACTCAACCCAATCCAACCCACAAATTTATGGTTTTATCCAAATCGACCCAATGATGTTCTTGGTGGTTGTTTTACCTCACCCAAACCAATATACTCTATGTGTGTTGGGTTTAGGTTTTATCCAAACCCAACCCAGACCAACTCATGTACACCTCTAGCTTCACCCCTAACACAAACAGAGAATATCCAAATGATGGATAAAGCCAAAAGTGACATTATCTTGTGCCTCTATGATAAAATTATAAGGGATACCTCCAGAAAGAAGATTTTAATTTCGATGTAGACAAAACATGAATCATTGCATATAACCAGGTATATGGATAATATGTTGTATTGGAAATAGGGGTGTGCAAAAATATAGTTACTTGAACCATATATCCAAATTGAATTGCATTGAACAAAAAAAATATGAACTATTTAAATGATTAATAAACTGAACCACATATTATAAATAATTAATTTAATTGAACTTAAGTTAAAAACTAGTTAAAATTGTTCAACTAATTATTTTAAAATGATTAAAATAAAACTATTTTTGGAAGGAAAATGAAGAATAAAAAAATAATCTGAAAGAAAAAAAAAACTGAAAAAAAATTTAAATTTTTTTATTGAAAATAAAACAAAATATTTTTTTTAAGAAAAAATATTTTTTTCCTGAAATAAAAAATATTCTAAAAAAACCGAATGATAAAAATTCCTGACAAGGTTTAAGCACATATTGTACTTCTTGATTGAGTGCAAAACATCCTCCAAATCTTCTGCATGGTTGCGCCCTTTGATAGTCTTAACTATTATGTCGTCGATGTAGACCTCCTGGTTTCCCTATATTTGATGGGTGAAGACAACGTCCATGAGTCGATGCAGGTGGCGCCAACGTTCTTGAGGCCGAAGGACATGAAATTGTAGTAGTAGTTGCCATGATTCGACGTGAAGATTGTTTTGGGCACATACAAGGGTCCATCCGAATTTGGTTATACTCTGAGTATGCATCCATGAAGCTCATCATGTTGTAGCCTAATGACTCATCGATAACACGATCGATGTCTAGTAATGAGTATGGATCTTTGGAACATGCGATGTTCACATAGGTGAAATACACACACGTGCGCCACCTGTTGTTAGCCTTCTATACCAGAGCCACATTGGCCATCCAGGTGGAGTAATTTTTTTATGATGAATCCAACGTTAAATAGTTTCCTTCATCTTCATCAATGGCAACCTTTTTAGCCTCACTTACTTTTTGCTTCCTCTACACCACTAGTTTAGAAGAAGGGTGAATGGTGTGACGATGGCTCACCACTTTTATGTATATCCCTGGAATGCCTGAGGGAGCCAAAGAGAATAATTCGACGTTCTTAATAAGTTGTTCGAAAAATTCCCATTTCTCCTTCTTTGAAAACGAAGTGCCTATCTTCGTAACCTAAAGGGCACGATGACCTATATGGACCTCCTTCAAATCTTCTGTGGGCATGAGCTTTTCCCCTTTAGTGCCCAGTATGGGGTCCTGAGACTCAAGATCAATATTTGGAACTTCGGAAGGGGGGCATCTATAAGGGTGAGGTCTTCCCTTGCTATCTCTAGGATACATTGGTAGCATTCTCGAGTGGCCCATTGGTCTCCACATAATGTACCTACTTACCCATTGGAAAATGCACATTTTAATGCCAGGTATAGGGCGGAAATAATTGCTCCCATGGCACTGATAATCGACCGCCCAAGAATAATATTATATGGAGAAAGGGCGTCCATAATAAGATAGCTGACGCCAATCGCCTTGGTGTCGGTTCCCTCGCCACATGTGGTTTCTAGGGTTACATGGTCTATTATTTGTATATGTTTTCTTCATAACCCTGCCAATGAACCACTGAATATTTTTATGTCTTTAGGGTCAAGTTGCAGTTGTTAGAAGGCATCCCAGATCAGGACGTCATCGAAGCTACCATGATCTATCAAGACACGCTTGATATCCCATTTTTCATATAACACAATGATGACCAAGGGATCATCATTGTGAGGGTTGATGCCGATGATATCCTCCCTAGAGAAAGTGATGTTAACCTTTGTTTTTCCTAGGGTGCTTCAGGGAAAGCCAAGGGATTTTACGTTTTTTGCGAACACCACCCTTGCGTATTTCCTACGAGAAGATCTGGAGCTACCTCCACCGGTGAAACCTTCGACAATGATGTGTTTGTTGTAAGCTAGAGTATTATCAGCCATCTTCAGAGGTAAGATGTATTGGGTTGAATTAGGAGTGTGGCCTATGTTAGTTTTACTGGGGCCCCATGTTAGATGCCAAATTTTGCTTATTTGATCTACCAAATGTTGGCATCTTTCACTCATTTTTGTCAAGAAAGTGTTGAAAACCATTATTTCTTTGGTTGGTTTGCAACATTATAAGAAAACCTCTTGGTACCTTTGATTTGTGTGTTATTATGCAAGAATTAGGCACAAAATAAGTGAAAAGTAAGACACAAGAAATGGGCAAGGAAACCAAGATAACATGCAAACAACATCCATCGAAGCTCCCTCCAGAACATCATGAAGTTCGCTAGGAGAACTATGAAGTGAAGGACTCGCAAGGCGAAGTGGTAGCGAAGCTCTAGAGAACACTCTCAGACTTGGACAGAGGCGAAAAGGACCATAAACTCGCTAGGCGAAGTTCACAGTGAAGGCTTCGCTAGGTGAAGGAATGCTCTCCTAGCGAACATTTGGAAAAGTCTCAGGGGCGGTTTGACTGTTCAGAGGCACCTCACGTGCCTAACTTACTGTTTGCTAGGCGAAAGATCTGTTCTCTAGGCGAACATGACAGATCCTGAATGTTCTATTTAAGTGTTTTTATTGCTTTTTAGGTCATATTCCATTATGTAATATTTTCTACATCAGAACTTATCTCTCTTCATCTATTTTAGAGAGAGAAACACAAAACCTTAAGAGGGAGGAGGTAAGATCTTTGATCTCTTGTTGGGGTTTGGATGTAATCTTTTGATACCTTATGTATTTCATCTAATTTATGTTGTTAACTAGTTTGGATTCTCTATCGATTGATTATCTTTGATTGCTTATTTGTGGGTCTTGACAAAACCTTTTCACATCTTTGATCTCAGATTTTCTTCTATCAATGAATTTTTTTTGACATGGTTTTGTAAATTGATATTCATTGTATCCTCTTTGGTATTGTGTTGATTAAGTAGCATGGGTAGAATGAGTAGGATCAATACGATATTGTGCGGGTGCGTGATAATAGTGATGAAGAACGATGTTCGCAACCATTTGGCAGATTAGGTGAATACATGTACAAAGGGTTAAGCGTGCGTACGTATTCTGATCATTGTGTTTTATATGAACAATCGTTTATCCGATATTGGTGTCGTCTTTTCTTACCTATTTATATTTGATTTTAACCGTGATAGAGATATACTCTTCAGATCTAGATCTAGGATGATTACCTGTTAGGTCCTAAATGCTAGAGATAGGTTTAGGCTTAGCATTTGCGTGAGTATCAGTTCGTAATGCTCTGTGTTGTGTTTTTGTTGGATGATAGATCACCAATGAGACAACACAGTTGTTCTCTTGACGTTGCGTTAGAGATAAGCTTTGTCGTGGGTCATACGTGAGGATATTAGACGAATGATTGCGTTGTGTTTAATTTGATCAGAAGAATGCATATGTTATCAATTGATGAAATCAAATCCCAACAAGGCTCCGTTTATATTTCCGTCTTTACTTTATATTTTCTGTTTTTATCTATGGTTCCTTGAACCTTTTAAACCAAAACTTTTGAACAATAGGCTTAGAAATATAGAAATCGTTGAACAACGTTCGTATCGCATCGATTCCTGTGGAGACGACAAAACTGGGTACTTAACATTTTTTGCTTGCTGCTTTACCATACCAACACCCCACCGTGGGCGCCTCTATACTAGTTAAAAAGTAAAGGTGTGCGTGTTCCTCCTACAAGGACTGGGGGATTCAGAGGCCTTAGTAGGTATAGAATGTTGTATGGTGGTTAGGGATTTCCCACAACATCGAGAAACCCTGTACGATGGTGTTTTATGATGGTTTTAAGAGTCCTGATCCTTTCAAGTGAGAGGCTTTATGGATGAATGATATGCTTTGGTATAAGCTTTTGAGGGGTGTGATTATTATGAGTTATGATTGGTCCTTCCTCCTACGAAAGAGGTGTATTTATTGGGGCCTATAGGGCCTAGGGTTCTCTTGGGAAGGGTCATCGTCCATTTATTAATTGGTAGACCGTTGAATCCCTATTTCTAAGGAGGACGTGGGTTGATTAATGACTCTGACTTCTCTCTACCTCATGAATATCTTTTTCCACGTCTCCCATGATTGGGTGATAGGAAGACCTTAGGGGAAAGGCGATACCTCATATTGGGTGATATGTTAACGTCGTCTCTCTTGGGGCATCCTATAATCATCACCCTATTAGATTCCTATTACAAACATAACACTACAAGTTTAATTTGGTTTAGTCATGCTGTTTGACTAGTGACCCGATGGTTTGACCAATGAACCAGTGAACTAATATCCTCGTTGGTTTGATGTCTGGTCCGATTTTTAAAATATTGATTCAAACTTATTCAAATAAAAATCATAAATAAATTAATAAAAAATTAAAAAACGATACAAAAACTAATATTCTCAAATATGTTTGGATTCTTTTTTATAACAACATCTTAGATCAGACTATATTCATATTGATTTTTAAAAATCTATCCAAACCAAAAAAAAATCGCATGCAAATATTTTAATATTTATTTATTTTTATTAGTGTACAACTACCAACTGAGTTGGTTTAACGAAATTTTTTATTTTTTATTTTAAAAATATTATATAGTATATATTACTTCAAACCTATTATTTCATAATATTTTTATAATATTAACTGTACTTATTAAAATTACAAATACGTGACAACCTAATGATTAAGGGCTGCCAGAGGTTTTAAGGATGTTGTAGGGTTGAGAGCTAGGTTACATGGGGCAAGAAGCTTATGTATCTATGTATTATGTGTTGTAGTAACTTTAGTTTATCATGGTAGTGAGGTATTTATAATCTCTTTGACCTAGACCCAATTCTTCCTTGGATATAGCAACCACTCCGAAAATGGGTAGTTAATCCCTTGAAATCCAGGGAACGTAGTTAAATTCCACGACCCCTATATCCAGTTTGTTGACCAAATACATGTTTCCCGCAGAATCACACATTATAGACGAAGACTCTAAGGATCTTGTTAAACTATCCATAGACAAGTCGCCATTTCTGAAAGAGAGACACCTGAACTAGAGGAAGGGCGACTTGGGGTGAAGTGTATGCCTTTGCCCCGCCCCTATGTTCTCTTCCAATTACACCATTACATTAATATTAATACAAAAAAAAATTATAATTTGCAATTTGAATATCTAGATTAAATTGTATGAAAGTGAATTGGATTAGATTAGTTTTTTTAACTAATTATACAAAACTGAACCGGACCGTGAGTAATTTTATCTTTGGATTGGCTGAGTTTTTGCCTCAAAACTTACACAAACCGCACTACGAACACCGCTAAATTTAATTAGCTTAAAATTTAAAAAAAAACTCTTTTTTACTCAAGAACACTTAGATTAAATGATAAAGAATCTCTTTCATCATAACAAGAGGTTATAAGTTCAAACCAATCCATGACTATACAACACTGATAAATTCTTTGAGGGAGAGAATTTTTAATAATTATGATAATCCTTAACTCGGAAGAATTAATCTTTAAAATTATAGTAGAGAATACCTGATATCTAAAAAAAATGACAACAAACTTTTCTTCACCGCATTTGCATCATCTTATGCCTTTTGCATACCAGTTACTCATTGCTTTTTTTTAAAATAAAAAACATCATATTATGTATGATTTTTTTATTATAAATTTGAAATAGAGAAATAGTAATTTACCCTTATAATTTTAATATCAAATTTATTAATTTTTGTTTTTAAAATATGCATAAATTATATAAGATAAAAAGTAAGAAAAAAATGGTATCACATATAATATATTTGATGCCATATGTTTTCTAGAGTGCACAGTAGTTCACAATGAGTCGGACCTGGCATTGGCAGACATCTACAGTTTTTCTGCAAGAGATCTAGCTTGAAAGGTTCGGGTATCAAACTTCGTCGTTTTTGTTAGCGAACCCGTTTGTTAAAGGGTCGTGTTTTGCGTCCTTAGGAACTTGATGAGTTTATGCAATTATCTTATAAATATGTATCTTTATCATTTTTGTTAGAACAACCTTCAAAATGGAGTATGAGTGAAAAATATAAAAATTTAAGGGAATTAAGAAACACTTCTAAACACTCTTAGTTTGTGATTTATATATAGAATTGAAGAAATTGTGAAACACTTTGGTAAAAAATAGAATTTGTTTTTTGGAACAAAAGTGATTTTTTTTTGTAACTCTTTTGTAATCTCTTGTAACAATTCTTTAAAATATAGTGAATTAGAGAGTTTCTCTCTTTTTCATAGTAGATTAGTTTGATTTATTTCGATAAATAAATTCCTTTGGTTCTGATCTTTCATCTTCCTTTAGTTTGATGTGGATTTGTTTGCACTAACTATGAATTATTTTGTTGCTTGAGACCATTTATTGTGGTTGTCATTGTTCTTGTCTCACACATCTTACTATCCACAAAATTAATGTTATTGTTAAATTTCATTATTTACTTGGTATGGTTAAACCATATGGCAAAGGAGGTTTGTTTATAAATCACCATGGGTATTAAATGAGATATCAATAAGTTTTCTAGAGATGGTTTGAGGTTGTGAAAAGTGAATATATGAGCAAGCTTAACATAATAAAAGTGCATTAAAAAATTGAAGGTGAGACATCAATGGCTTCATCCCTAACACAAAAAGAGAATATCCAGATGGTGGATGAGGCAAAAAGTGATATTATCGTATGCTTCAACGATAAAATTATAAGGAAAGTCTCTGGGAGAAGTTTGTAATTTCAATGTTGACAAAACTCTAATTATTGCATATGACCAAATATTTAGCTCACATGTTATGTTGGAAATATGGGTGTGCAAAAATATAGTTAATTGAACCATATATCTAAATTAAATTGCATTGAACCATAAAAAATTTGAACCATTTAAATGATTGATAAACTAAACCACATACTATAAATAATTAAGTTAACCAAATTTAAGTTCAAAACTAGTTAAAACTATTTAACTAATTATTTTTAAAAAATTATTTAAAAAGTGTAAAAAAAAACTATTTTTGGAAGAAAAACGGAAAATAAAAAAACAATGTGAAAGAAAAAAAAACTGAAAAAAAAATTTAAAATAAATTTTTTCTTAAAAATAAAACAAAATTACTTTTTTTTATGAAAACTATTTTTTCCCGAAATAAAAAGTATGTTCTAAAAAAACTGAACGAAAAAATAATTCACGAATATACAAAAAAATATTCAAAAAAAGTTCTTAAAAAATTTCCTCTGAAAATAATTAAAAAGTTTAAGAGCTTTATTTTTTTTAAAAAAACAAAAAAAGAAAAAAGAAGAAAAAATTGATTCCAAATGTGTGTAAAGTATAAAACTGGTTTATATATGCAATATGATTTAAACTAGTTTTAAACTGAATTGAGACCCTTTAAGCAACTAATTGTTTTATTATGAAGTGATTCCTGAACATTGAACCAAACCATTAATGTGATATGGTTCAATGCTTTTCAAGAACCACGAAGACCCCATGTTTGAAATAACAAATCTATTCATTCTTAATGGAGAAATTGACAAAATTTTACTACATGATTGATGATATGGAGAATATTGAGGTGAAGATTAATGACGAGGACAAAATTTTACTCTTGTTAAACTCATTAACAAGATTATTTGAGAACTTCAAGGATGTTATTCTTTATTATAAAGAATGTATTATTACTTTGGATGAAGTCCAAGTGAGTGTTAGATAGAAGGAATTTTCAAAAGGAATATATTTGGAGATTAACGATGTTGGGGAAGGTTTATGTGTCTCAAGAGGTGGAGGTGAGCATGAAGGATGTTCAAATCTAGGAGGTTTGACAAGTCAAAATTAAAATTATTAATTTGACATAAAAGTGAACAAGTTGAGGTTTATGTTAAAATTACTAATTTGGCATAAAATGATTAATTTGATGGTGAAAGTTGAGGTTTCAAGTTGTTGCAAATCTCAAAATACTTATAAAAGTTTCTAAGTTTTAAACCTTTCTAAGTGTATGACTTTATGGGAAATTTGTGAACAATCCAAGAAACCATTCTTGATACTTGAGGGTTGAATTTAAAGAGCATACTTCCTACTCCATCATGATGGAAAATTTGATCCAAAAATCTCTTTCCAAATGAGAGAAACGGGAGGCCAAAGTTGAGGTTTCACGTTGATGATCAATAACACATTGAGCCAGATTTCACTAAGTGTTATAAATCAATTTGTTTCACACGTGTTTGAAGCCAATTTTGGACACTTTCCAAGTCTTTCCTCAACTTGTCATGAACATAAAACTTGTTCCTTTATGTGATAACTTTACAAAGATGCCATTTTTATGCAAATTGAACCTCTACAATAAGGACAAAACCTGCTGCAAACTGTCCACTCTGATCAACATTCTTGGCATTATGTGAAAAAGTTGCTTTTGACCAAAACTTGTTCAACAAGCTGTAGCTCTGATCAACTAAATTCAGAGGCCAAAGTAAGTCATCTTGACCTGAATTGAGAGATGAAAATGTCTATCCAAGCCAAACCAAGCCTTAACATATGTGTATTTCATTTGCCATTTTTGTTGAATTGATCCAAAACTCAAAAATCCAAACCTAGCTATGATCCAAACCAAGTTCCTAACCAAGATTCAAACCTTTACAAATGAAGTTGAACCTCATAACATCAGCATGAAGAAAAGTGTACAAAAATCACATTGAAGCAAAAAACCTCAAACTCCATTAAAGCTCATTTTCGAAACTCACAATTCTTTCCCTCTCCTTCCAAACTTTCCTCACAAACACCTTTCATACATCATCTAAAACCAACTGGATGCACTAGAATACCTCTGCAACTTCTCAAACACCATATCCTAAACATCACTTTTTACCTCTAAAACTCGATTTGGACAGAGCAATTCAGAAGGTTTCAAGTAGTTCTAATCATACCATTACACTCCTGGGAACTCAAGGAAGCCATGGGAATCTTCATTTCACTTCTTCAAGAGCATTTGAAGGGACAACAAACTCACTCCGTTAGGTAATTTTTCACCATTTGGGTTCTCCCACTTGCAAACATCATTTTGATTCATTCTTGTTACCCTCATGCTCGTTTTGATGTTGTAAATGAAACCCCTAACCTTTTGACCATTGATTGTTGATATATGCCATTTAATTTTTTGTTTGTTGAAATTATAGGGTTTTTTTGGTTATTGATTAAATTCATTAGATAGAGTTAACATAAATGAAAACCAAGACCATATTTGGATTCCTTGTGAAATTCTGAGTAGAATAATGTATCTACATGTCACATTTGGTTTGTATTTGATGATTTCACAATTTTGAAATTTTGTTGTCTTGAGGTTGAAGACGATGAGCACTGCGCGCCATATTTCATTTTTAAATTCAGTTTTAATGTTTTTTTGATAAAAACGTTAACAGGCCACAGGGCCATGGTGTGGTGGTTAAGTTATTTTGTTGGTAACCTCAGGGACTTGGGTTCAGCACCCAGTGCCCCCCCCCCCCCCCCCTTTTTTTCCTTTCTCCTTTTGTCTTCCTTTTTTCCTTTTCCTCTTCTTTCTTTTTATTTATTTTTTCTATTTTCTTCATTTTATTTAATTTAATCTTGTTTATTTAAATTTAAGTTTTAATATTAAAAACTCAAAAAATATATTTATTTATCCCTTTTGATTATTTATTTTTATCATTTAAATTTTCATATTTAAAAAAACAATTTCATTTTTATTTTGTTATTTATTTTATGATCACACGATTCTTTGATTTTGTTTAACAACTTTCCATCGTGCCTTGATGAGTTCATGCTTGTGATTAATATCATGTGATGCTTTTCTTTGGTTGATGTTATTGTAGTGATAATTTTGTGAGTTGATTCTTAAGACATGTATACTTGTGTCACTTGTGTGTTAAGGATTGGTTAACTTGTAGCCATGTTTTAGGTTTGGATATCTTGTTGAGTTATGATTATGTGACTTGATGCTTGAGTTAATTGTTTGTTGTTTGCTCTCTTTTGGTGATTAGTTTGGTTTTATGGTTTGATTAAAAAATGAATGCCTATGTGATTCAAAACCCTAATGACTTGAGGTTTTGCTTTGAAGTAAACTTTCACCATGTATTGATGCTTTGCCTTGAAACTTGAAGAGTAATTTTAGGATGATGATTCTTGATACATGTACTTTTCATGTTTAATCTTGATGCATGCTTAGAGTTTTCATTTGAAGTTACTTGAGGTGCTTTTTTCTTGTGAGGTTGTGTTGATTAAATGCTTTGATGCTTACTTTGTGCATGAGTTGTTATTTGTTTATGAGCATTATTTTGACACTTGTAACTTTTCATGTGAGTCTTGATTACCTCTTGTATGTTACGTATGCTTGTGCTTAAATCCAAGGGAAAGGATTATGGTTGACTTGTTCTCATGTGAATATCCATTGTGTGTCATGTTGGATCCTTTGCCCATCTTTTGTTTCATGTTTACCCTTAGGTCTACTTTTTCTGACTTGAATCTCTTTCAATAAAAACCTTGACTTAGGTCATTTCATTTTCAAACTTTTTTTCTTTTATAAATGCTTCAAGACATCTTAAGCATATTAAAATCTTTTCATAAGACTAAAAGACACAACCCCCTTCAAGACTTTTCCTTGACTTAATTGTTTGTTGTTTGCTCTCTTTTGGTGATTAGGTTGGTTTTATGGTTGGATTAAAAAATGAATTCCTATGTGATTCAAAACCCTAATGACTTGAGGTTTTGCTTTGAAGTAAACTTTCACCATGTATTGATGCTTTGCCTTGAAACTTGAAGAGTAATTTTAGGATGATGATTCTTGATACATGTATTTTTCATGTTTAATCTTGATGCATGCTTAGAGTTTTCATTTGAAGTTACTTGAGATACTTTTTTCTTGTGAGGTTGTGTTGATTAAATGCTTTGATGCTTACTTTGGGCATGAGTTGTTATCTGTTTATGAGCTTTATTTTGACACTTGTAACTTTTCATGTGAGTCTTGATTACCTCTTGTATGTTACGTATGCTTGTGCTTAAATCCAAGGGAAAGGATTATGGTTGACTTGTTCTCATGTGAATATCCATTGTGTGTCATGTTGGATCCTTTGCCCATCTTTTGTTTCATGTTTACCCTTAGGTCTACTTTTTCTGACTTGAATCTCTTTCAATAAAAACATTGACTTAGGTCATTTCATTTTCAAACTTTCTTTTTTTTATAAATGCTTCAAGACATCTTAAGCATATTAAAATCTTTTCATAAGACTAAAAGACAACCCCCTTCTAGACGTTTGCCACTTGGCGTCTCACTTTAAAACTTTTTTCTCAAAAAAGAGATTAGACATGAGTCATCTATTGTTGAGATATAATTATCCTACCCCATAACATTGTTGAGAATGGTTTTGATTCTTTTTTATTTGAGGGAGGTATGAGGCATACTTGTGGGTTCTATATCCAAGTTGGAGCCCTTCTCTCATTGTGATGCAAAGACCCATCTTTCACATGTTTGTGGTGGATTAGTTGAGTATTCTACTTAAGATGAAAACTTGTCTCTTCTTCATTAAAATCAACCACAACAAACCCTTTTTTATTTTTACCCCGAATTACGAGGTTTTGATTCTTTATTGGTACGTAGACATATCAAACACAAAAACAATAAAGAAACACTAATTTTCTCATCTCCCCAATTTTTTCAGCAAACACTTTTAATCAAACACAAATATTTCAAGAGGTTGCTATAGAGTATTATAGATGCTTAGTGTGCTAGTACCTTCCCTTAACATAACCAACCCCCGTACCTTAGATCTCTTTATTGCTTAGATTTTTGCCTTACTTTGTGCTTTGCATGTTTATTGTGGGTTTATTCGATCTTTTCCCATTCCCTTGGAAAAATAAAAGTTCGATGGTGACATCTTGTTTTGTGAGTCTAGCCAATCTATAGCTATGGTATCCGATTCTTCACCGTGACATAGAGCTCAGGAGAATTTTTTTATCAATAAACATGTTTAAAGATTTAGGCTATTACACTAAAGTTGAACATGGGATGTTGAAGATATTTCATGATGGAGTGGTCATGGCTAAAGGGTCTAAAATAATTTATATATATAGTTTAAAAGGTTATAATGTTATTGTCCAATCATTATCATCTAGTGAAGACTTTCATGAAGAGAACAACCTATGGTAAATGTCTGTAAGGTTATTTCGAGCACTTTATTGAATTTTGCAGAAGACAAGAGATAAAAATGCATTTGATCGCTTCTGGAGTGGTACTAGAAGCTGAGTTACCATGAAGTTTATGGAGTAAGGCTAGTGCTAAAGTAGCTTACATGATTCACAAATATTCATTCACTAGAATATACTTCCATATATCTATGGAGGTTTCAATTATTAAACATGTTAACTACTCTATTCTGAAGGTTGTCAAAGATTTTCATATTTCCTAAAATCAGCTAATCTAACTTGATGGAAAATGGGAGGAAGAGGAAGGTTATAAGTTTTAGTAATTTAAATCTATAGGATCAAAGTTTATCATTCATAGATGTATTACGTTTAGTGAATTGTTTAAAAGGGAGGAAGAGTAAATACCAGAATATGAAGGAGGGCAATTTTATCATCTCAAAGATATTTTATACTAGCCTTAGTGTTTGTTATTTAAATATTGATAGATTGCAAAACTCGAAAACATAGACCTTTATGGTACAACCATTCTTATACAGACAAAGGTACGAATTCCTTGAATTTTTTGGAACTTGTGAAATATTTGGTGGTATTTGTAACACCCCAAAATTTGTCATATCTCTTTTCAATCCTAACTGACTTATGCTTCATTCATTTGCACATCATTTTATACCATAACATTATTGCTTGAGACATGAGACTTGAGAATTTTTGGTTTGGGATTAGGAATGGAATTAAGCCGCAAGCATCTGAGGCTCTGACATTTAATTTGCTCGGTGATTTGGTACCGGACCGTAATTTTTCAGCATGATATTTCGAGTGCAAGAGGGCATTCATAGCTTATTTCAGGTATTATTCAGGTGCAATATCAAATGACAAGTTTCAGAGGTAAAATTATGCTCAGAACAAGTGGCAACGGTCAAATCTCCAAGTTTCCCTCCTTTTGGCGCTAAATTTGAATTTTTGAATGCATTAATCGATTAACTACTTTCAAGGCAAAAGTGGTTAATCGATTAACCTAAGTTAATTTTGTCCAAAATCTTGAAATTTCAGCACTGCACCAATTACAATCCCATTTTGATCACTTGAATCCATATTTGCATCAGTAGAAGGATCTAGAATGCCTCCAAAATTTGATTTTTTTTTTTCAAATTAATTTCATTTCCTTCAAAAAATTCAAATAATTCCATTCCTAATCCCAAACCAAAAATTCTAACACACACTCAAAACCTCACTTTCATTCCAAACCTAGAGCTTATTTAAGCCAATTTTCTCCAAACCTCACATAACTTCACTCATTTTTCTGATTTCTCTACACTTCTCATTCCAATTCTCTCAAATTGCTCTCACTTTTTTCTTCTTCCAAAACCCCCAACAAAGCTCTATAGCCAAAAGTTTCACAAATTGTATATTGCAATTTATGAAATCTTGAGCTAAACCCCCATTACATCATCTTCCATTGTTCAATTCTGAAGTTGAAGCTTTTTTGGATCTTGATCAGTTTTAGAATCACTTGCTAAAGAGATTTTGGATTATTTTTGGATAATTGCTTTGATCTTCAACTTTTCTTGCTAGGAGCTCCTTGGATCTTGAATTTCTTGTTTGGATCTGTCAAATTCGGTTTGCAACACTTACCAAAGCAATTATCCGCTTTGTAGGTTGGTAATTCTTATATTTAAGCTCATTCTAGCTTACTTTGCAACTTATACAATGTAAATCCATGAGATTTTAATGTGAATTGTTTCATTGATTAATTGGATTGCTGATCTTGTTGTTTGTTGGATTCATTTGGTGATTGATTACTGTTATTTGATGTAATTTTCATGTATAATTGCATGCCATTTAGTGCTAAAAGTGCTTTTGAAATGGTGATTTTCAGCTTCTGTTACAGGGTTAATCGATTAACCATTTGCAAGACAAAAGTGGTTAATCGATTAACAGTGTATTTTTGCATATTTTCAAAGGGTTAATCGATTAACCACTTTTACCTTGCAAATGGTTAATCGATTAACACTGATGCAAAATGTGATTTTTGTGAATTTTCAAGCTTTTTTTGATTTCATTCCACTTTTAAACTTCATTTATTATGATGCATATTTGTGGATTGTTTTTGAGTTGTTTCACTTTACTCTACAGTATAATTGCGATTCTACGATGCACAACTCGTGGTTTTCATGATGCATGTCCATGACTTATTCATTTTGCATTCTTGGTATGCTGACCATGTTACATAGTCACTTGCACATTGATGATTGCTTGTTCTTGGTGGTTACCTTGTTGGATTCATGATACATATTCATGTTTCCTTATTGATTCCATAATGAATATTCATGATGGTTGGTTCGTATCTTTGATAATAAAGTTCATGTTGCCAAACCATTTACATGTTGATGTTTTCTTTGCTTGATGATGTTCACAACATGCTCGTGTTACTTTCATTCTCGATGTGCATTTGCAATTATTATCACATGGTCATACACATATGATTAAATGTTGGTACATGTTCATGTTTGGGTGCATAATGGTGGAGGCATGATTCATTTTGATTGGTATACATTGAAATGCTTGGTTTGATCTTGTAATGATACATGTTCATGATCATCTATGCTTGTTGCTTACTTGATGTATTATTTCATTGTTGAATGTATACATGATGCCTGTGCATTTACACCTACTGTCTTGAGCTATACATGATGTTAAATGTTGCCTTGCTTGTCTTGCTGCTTTTTACACCTCTTATACGCTGAAAATGCATGTTGTTGACTGTTGTATCTTGCTATTGTTGGATTTTCTGCTGTACTGAGTAGAAGCGCTGTTGTAGCTGCTGTTTTTTGGTTTATTTTCTTGGTTTTGGCTTACCTTTGCATGTTCACTTAGGGCTCCTAGTCCAACTTAACTTTTGATTAAACTTGGAGTAGGATACACATTAGGTGCTAATCCATGCATGATAAATTAGGATAGTCTCCATAACCTCAACCTTAGATCCACCTTTGCATGCTAACATTAGGATAAAGATTCCTTTCGCATCCCAACCTTAGGACCACTTTGCATGACAATGTTAGGACCGAGTTCCCCTAGAACTTTTGTGCGTCTCTTTCTTCTTTCTCAAAGCAAAATCAAAACGTGTAATAAAGATGATGAGTATTATGCGCCACGAGCCTTAAGTGTAACACCCTGTTTCCCCAAAATAGAATGAAACAATTAAAATAAGCACATATCAGAGTTTTCTCCACAATGGGATGTCACAATTTTCAACAAAATCCCACACAAATCATTTTTCAAAATAATATTCAGCAAAATTGCAGCGGAAAAAGATGTAGTCTGTCATAACACATATCATATATACATCATCCATATCATTAACATCGTCATATACAACAATCGGCCATCTGCCCAAAATATACATAATGTCATCACATATCCCACAAAAATCAGATACGCCACGGGGGCACACATAATCAATAAGAAACAATAAAACTCCCAAAAAGCCCCGGTGTTACGTATCAGAGCAATCCTACAATGATGCCACAATCCAAGCTAGCTAAACACCTGGGTTGTTTGTACTTACGAAGAAGCACAGACCACAACAACAAAAAAGGGGTGAGAATCACGATCAAATATTAGCGGTATAAATGTACATGAAATAAAAGGAAAAAACAATAAATCATTATTTCATATACAACATATCCGGACCTACTGCCCCATCATCAACAATCATAACACACACAAACAACAATGCAACACATGCACTCGACTCGACATTATGCGGTACCGACTCAACTCAGGATAGATCGCATACACTCCATCCGAGCAACGATCTATCCCTACCACGCTCCTCCTGAGCCCATATAATCAAATCTCAGGATAGATCGCATACACTCCATCCGAGCAACGATCTATCCCTACCAACATTCCCCACTTGGAACACGGGTGGTCACATACACTACGTCCGAGCAACGATCCAAATCCCGTCCACGCTCCCCACTTGGAGCACGCGAGTGAATCATTCACCGCATCCACGCTCCCCACTTGGAGCATGTGAGTGAATCACATACACTCCATCGAGCAATGATTCACCATGTCCACATGCCATGCAAGATACTATGCATAACCACACAGCACACACACAGTGCACACGATCCTACTGATCCATCACATCATATAATGCATATACACACAAGCACACGAAGTGCATCGATCCTACTGATCCAATCACCACACAACATATCACACACCATGCACATAAGGCATATCGATCCTATTAATCCAATCACCACACAACATACAAACACAACACATATCAAGCGTATCGATCCTACGGATCCACTCATCACAACACATCACCACAACGCACTCGATGCGCGACGATCCTACTGATCAAAATTTATCACATATCAAACATGCCTCACCCATCCCCACAGACATACATTATATACCTTACATACCCGATGCAATATCATAGTCACGCGGATATCACGGAATCACGTTCTGACACCTTACATACCCTCGCCGCAGCTCACTAATAGGCTCATCACCAAAACATGATCACAAGATTCCAAAACCACACAGAAATCAACACAGAACAGCAGCCAAAACACAAATTACTGTCGGGCTCGCTGGCGCATTCGCCTGGCGAAGCCCCGAAGCGAACACTCGCTGACCACTCGCCCGACGAAACCCCTGGCAAAGCCAAACAGAGGCTACTGGCAGCATTCGCTGCCCAGTTCTCCTGGCGAAGGCTCGCCCCCTCATTCGCCCAGCTAATACCTGCGTATTCTGAAAAATAAACTCTACTGCTCAGAAACAGCAGCAGCCCCTCCACACCAATCCTCTCCAAAAATCACACCAGCCTCACTAAATCATTATTCTACAATTGTTTTACCCAATTAGTGTCCAATTAACCCAATGAAACATCGACTCTAGCCGATCAATCCACTCTCGACTCAGAACCACATTCAACTCTGAAACCCCCAATTCATCAGTTAACCAACAAATTCAGCATGTAACAGTTCAACACAAACATCAACGATGTAAAACAGAATTAATACATGCAATATCATCAACTCATCATGCAATTCATCATCAACATGCAAACATCTTCATTCATGGGGTTAGGGATTCCCCTTCCTACCAATTATTCATGTAAATACCCATTCAACCGATCAATTCCCCCCTTTCCTCGAATTCGTTTTGATGATGAAGGAGCTTCACAATCCGCAACCTTGATGCACTCTTTCCCGCTCTTGATCGTTCTTGCTCTTGATGCTTTAACCGTGCTCTTCCCTTCCTCGTGTTCTTCTTTCCACTTCACTTTCTATTTCCACAAATGCCAATTCTACCCTTAATACCCCAAAAATCACTTATATTCCAAATAAATAATTAATTCACATTTTCTTTTAATTCCAAAAATCCAATAATTATATTTTACTCATATATATTAATATTAGTAATAATAATAATAATTAATAGCAATATTAACATTACTACTAATTATCACATTTTATCACTATATGATAATATTATGATTTCTTTTGATCCTCAAATAATCCCACACAATCACATCCGCGAATAAAAATAACACTGAACTAAAAATAATCAAAATGGGCGTTACATTAAGTACATGGGAAATGATGATTGGGGAATCTCTCCTTAATTCTTCTAGAGTGTTTAGCATACGTCCCGTTTGGGGGAGATCTTGCAACGCATTCGCTCATATGTCATAGACTTTAATGCAATGCGTATCTCAAACAAAGTCAATTCGCTTATGTTAAAACTCCTAAAACAAACTGCAAATCATTTTGTCCTTCGGGATTGTTTGTCAAACTCTTTTTAGAAAGGGCATGTTATTTTCGTTCTACCGCAAACAAGCGCTGACCCTAACTGCTGGAACGTGAACTTAACATCGCTCATAAAAGACACCTAATAACTTATAGGTCGAACTACGAACGCTCTAATTTCCTAATCCTTGTTGGAATGACGATACAAGACGACGAAGTCTTGGCGAGCAACCTTCTCCCATCATCCGTAGTCCTCCAAACTATGTTGACTCTGACTTTCTCATTGCACGAGGGAATACGTAGGCCTAGGACGGAGAAGTCGAATACAGTTTCCTTTTTTTCCCCTCGTTTCTCGTTTAACAATTAGGCTTTACATAAACACACCCTTTGATTAGAACAACAAGAGTGGACCCCGTTGATTACAATGAACACGAGGGGTGCTAATACCTTCCTCTCGCGTAATCGACTTCCGAATTTAGGATTTGATGTTGTTGAACTTTTCATTTCATAATATATCAAAACCCACATGAAATGTGTCAATTTCTAGTAGTATAGATAAAACAAAATGATCAATTGATTAGTTACACTAAATTTAAATAAATTGGATTTCAGTGACCGTTGGAACATGTAAATATTTGAATAAGGGGATGAATTTAAAAAAACTCCTTAACTCCCACATTGTTAGTATGTTTGTGTGTTAATTGAGAAAACTCTAAGTTCTACATTACTTAGATTACATTCATTGGCTAGCTTACTTCATTATATAAGGAATGCACATGTTTCCTTCCTGACTCTCTTTACTCTGCTTTTTTTGAATTGTCGAAGCTTGAACTTCTCCTTATTTCTTTCTACTTGCTAAATTTTTTGAGTATCTCTCCTTGTTTGAGATTTACAAATTATTTTTTATTCTCTTTAGATCATTATTTGAATTTCTCCTTGACTGGGAAATTATTGAGTGGTCAAATGACCATTCTTGATTTCCCTTTTAGAAAAATATTTGAATTTCTCATCGTTTGAGTAATTGTTAAGTCTGGCCTTAATACGAGATACTACAAATGGTAATTATACCATATAAGATTGGTCTTTGTACCATCAATGAGTGCATTTCTAGATCTACTATATACCGTGCAAGTAGTAATTACACAATTTATATCTCGGTTGTTTTATCCTAGATGTGTCATGGTTGAGTGACTACTTTGCATAACTTTGGGCAATGTCTTGAAATATCTTAAAGAGAGTGGCTCAATACGCAACTCGGCCCATTAATTTCTCCAGTGGCAATTTTATCAAAACAATGAAACAACAATTTTAAGACGTGTACAAACTGTCATGGCTAACAAAGAAATTACCAATACTTTTGCGGCTATTGTGTTTAACAAACAATTCATGTTTGAGGGAAGTCACTTCAAACACTGACAACAAAAAATGAAAATTTTCTTAACTTTAAAAAAATTGCCAACATTCTGATTGAAGGTGTTCTTTTTTGCTCCTTATGGATACACTGAACAAACTAAGCGTAAAAAATTTATAGACTCGTATGGAATAGTTAATTCAAATGAATCTGAATCTGCTACATAGGTTAAAGAACATGATTTTGAAGGTGAGAAAATACTTATAAGGGGGGGGGGGGGTTGAATAAGTATGAAGATAAAAATTTAGAAATAAAACTCAAGTATTTTTATCCTGGTTCGTTGAACTCAACTACTCCAGTCCACCCTTCCTAGAGTGATTTGCCTTTCTCAAACAAGGACTTAATCCACTATTTAATCAACTGATTACAATAGTAAGCACTAAGAACAATTGTTCAAAGTCTTCTCAAGAACTACTGATCCTAACTGGATCTTCTTAAGGTTTTCTTACAATTAAATGTAATAACAAATACAAGTGTTTAAATTGCTTCTAATGAAGCTTTATCACAACTGTGATTTTTCACTTAAAGTTAAGAACAAAGAAATTAATTCTTAAAAGAATATGAATTGTATGAGAGCTTTGAATATTGATTTCTTTCAGATGGAACGTTAGTTGAAGAAGATGGGTGAAAACTTGCTTTTATAGGCAACTGGTCCAAGGAGAGCTTCACGTTGAGAAGAGTGTCCAAAAGGTCTGAGCCTTTTTGTCTTCACATCAAGTGACCTTTCCTAGAAGAAGAAAGCACAGAGAAATCCTTTTTGTCTGTGTTCTTGTGTCTAGCATAAATAAGGAAAGAGTCGTTTGAATTATTCCAATGGATATAATCTTGAATTCTTCTTCTTCAATTTTCAGCAAGATTCATCAGAGTCTAATTTGATCAGAGCCTTCTGATGTTGATCAGAGTTTTGCTGAATCAGAGTCTTCTGCAGCAGGTGTGCTTTTAGCGTATGTAAGTTCAGAGCATGTTTGAGTTAGATCTTCAGTACTAGCAGCTTTAGTACTTTCAGAATCTTCTGTAGTTACTATGCTATGAAAACTCTTCATACAGAATTCTTCTTTGGGTCAGATGCTTCTGACTTGCTTCAGATTCTTCTGGAGCTTCTGCTTCAGATCCTTCTGGAGGCTACGCTCAGGATCTTCTGTTGGCAGCATTCAGAATCTTCTAATGGATGCATCTGGCGCTTCAGAGTCTAGCAAATTTCTTATGTTCAATTCTGATTTGCTTCTGGAGTGTTAATTCCTTTACTATCTGCAGTAAAAACTCTTAAGCAAATTTTAGAGTATATAATTCTTAATTACAAAATTTCATAATAGTTATCATCAAAACATAGAGATATTATTAAGAACCAATCTGTGTTCTAACAATCTCCCCTTTTTTGATGATGACAAAAACACCAAAAATTTTGTTTAATTGAAAATATAATAATTATAACTCCCCCTGAGATGATGAATCTCCCCCTGAATTAAATACAGATAAGGAATAGAAACTTCCCTTTTGTCTTGAGTATTTTTTAGAGTTAGAGCTTGATTGTTCTTTAACATTTGAAAGTCAGAGTGTCTTGCATATTTCAGAGTCAAGGTATGATAATTGATAAATGATCTGAGAGTCTCAGAGTTTCTTTTACAGAGTGTACTTATCAAATGTTCTGAAATACTTAGATTAATTGTTAGATAAAATTTATATGTCTGAAGTTTCATTCTGGTGAAGTTTAATTAAACAGTTCAGATCTATATTTTCTCCCCCTTTTTTGTCATAAGCAAAAAGTAATAACTTAGAAAAGACAAATAAAAGGAAACAGTAAAAGAGATAGATCAAGTGGAGAAAACTTTGAAACATGTATTCATTCAATTCAGAGCAAGAGTACACACATCATAAGATATTCAAGAAATACATATGCAAACATCAGAATGAAGAAAAATAAACTAAGAGTGTTTTGACAAAAGCATCTTTAACAAATCTGTGATTTCAGAGGAGGACTGTTCTTGCTTTGACATCCACTTAGCCATTGTTTCATTCTTCTGATCCTGTTGAGACATCCACTGAGTCATGTCTTCAGACTTCTTATCCTGTTTAGCCATCCATGACTTGATCTCTGATTGACCAGCTTCCAGAACAGCAATTTTATCCTCAAGATCTGGATGTTCTTTCTTAATCTCAGATGAAGAGGGTGGAACAACTTCTGAAGCTTGAACAAAGTCAACTTCCATAGGGGCTTCAGAGTTTGGAGCAGTAGAGCCAGAAGGATGTTCTATCAGAGTCATGGCCAGAGGGTTGTCTTCAGATGCAGATTCAGTAGTTTCTTCTGATGATGGAGGAGCATCTGTAAGAAGCAGTGGTCCAGATCTCTTGACATTCCAAAATAGACTTCTTGCAGCTTCAGCAAATCTGAGCTTTGCATCATCAGAACATATGTACTTCAGATTTGATGCTATAGTGTTGAATTTGTTGATGAAGCCATTCCAGATGACATCAGATTCTTGTGCATCCATTGTTGCTGAACACTTCTTCTGTACATTACCTAAATACAACTGTATTTCTTGCAAAAAACATGTAAATAAATGATCAATGTTTAGTCTAGGTCTGGGTTGTAACAGAGTCTCCAAGGTAATTGGCTTTGGTTGGGGAGTAGGTGGAAATATGGATTCACGAATGGTGATCAGAGGAGGAGGATAGTATGGTATGAATGGAAGTTCAGGGGATTTGTCTGGTTTTGACCTTTTCAAGGCATTTATCAAACATGGTTTGGCAGTTAGGTTATTAGAACCAACATTAAATGGTTTATTAGTGTAAGGTTGGAAAGCAGATTTTGCAGGTTTATCAGAAGCAGCAGGTTTATCAGATGAAACAGGTTTAGCAGAAGTAACAGCTTTTGCAGATTTAGCAAAGTATGCTATTGTAGCTAATGAACCTACTTATGACATTGATTTAATGTATGTTAGAAGCACAGATGGTAGAGTTATTGTATGCTTGGGTTTGAAAGGAGTGATAGAGTCAGATGGTTCAACTCTGTCATAGAAATCTTTCAGTTTGAAACCATAGGAAAGGTTGTGAAAATAAGATGAGAGTTGTGCACATGAGGTATAATTTACAGATGATCTTGGTGCAGGTGTTGGGATTGGATTTGTAATGGGGATTTCAGATGATGGGTTAGGTGTGGGAGTAGGATCTAGAATAAGAACTTTAGAAGAAATAGGGTGTTCTGGTTGGTTTACCTCAGAATCTCTATGAGAGGGGGATACCAGAAAATCTGGGTGTATGTCAGATTCTGAAGAGTTGGATGAAGTGGTTGGTGTGCAAGAGGTAGAAGACTCTTGAAACACAGTTTTGAGTGGTGTAACATCAAGAACTTCTGTCTCAAGGATGTTGGTTCCAGATGGATTGGTTGATTCTGAAGGATTTTCAAAGGGTTTTGATGGGGGTTCAGATGTGGGTGGATCAGATGAAATTTTTATTGGTTCAGTGGTAACTGGTACAGATGCAGTGGGTTCAGATGTGTTGGATGGTGGAGGTTGTGATTGTGGTTGTTTCTTTTGTTGTTGTGTTTGAGGTTCAGATGATTTTTGTTGTTGACGTTCAGAGTCTTTTTCTTGTAGAGATTCAGATTGTTTTTCTGGTTGTTTTTCTTGTGGTTGTTGTTGTTGTTCAGATGGTTTTTGTAGTTGTTGTTGTTTTTCAGATGGCTTTTCTTTGAGTTGTTCAGATGGTTTTGGTGGTTGTTATTCTGATTGTGGTTTTTGAGGTGCAGATGGTTTTGTTGGTATTTGTGGAGTTTGAATTTTTGGCTTTGTTGTTGTTGGTTTTGGAACAGATGATTGTTTTATAGGTGAGATTGAAATTGGATTGGATGATTTTTGAGGAGATGGAGCAGAAACATGAGGTGGAGTAGTAACAGATTTATTTTGTGTAGAGGGTGGTTTTGGAATAGACTTAACAGTTGAATCATTTATAACAATAGTATTTGCAGAAGATACAGAGGATTTAGTACCTTTAATCTTGATTCTTTTAGCTGGTACAGAAGGAGTGTCTCCATATTCTTTCCTCTTCAGCAGCTTCTGTGGCTTCTCAGCAACCTTGGGCTTCTTTTGAACAGGTGCAGCTTCTGCCTCTGATTGACTTCTCTTTCTTGGAGTCTCTTCTACTACAGCTGGTAATGGTTCCCTTGCTCTCTTTATAATGTCTGCAGGAATAGACTTTCCTTCTGCCTTGCACTCATCAATATATCTCACTACAATATCCCTTGGTTCTTCAGTATATAACAGAGGGTAGTCATCTAGTGGGATTCTCTTCTGACTCAGTTCAGTAATGTTCAGCTTCTTGGGTGCTATTGTGAGTTCTTCTACTATTTTAAGTCTCTGAAGACTTTTGGCATTCAGAGGCTTTCCAAGAGTGAATTCCAGTTCTTCTGTAACTCCAGCAGCATACAGAGCAGTTACAAGTCCATTCTCAGTTAGAAGATATGAGATTAACCTTCCAAAAGGAATCCAAGTTCTGATCTTCTGTCCTTTTTCCTTCACATATTCTCTAGAGGCATTTATATGATTCCATAAGTGCATAAACAAAATATAGGGAAGATCTACCTTGGTGCTCTGACTTAGGCAATACATAAAATAGAGTTGTTCATTATTGACATAGTCTGGAGAGTTTGTAGACTTTCTATGATGAATGCATCCCATGAAAATCTTAGCCCAGATCTTGTAGTCAGGCTTCAGATCCTTGAACTTATTCGAAGCTTGTCCAACAGTCATCACTTCCTCATATACTTCATCCATATCTACACGCCCAGATGGCAAGTGTGATACTCCATCTGTTTCCTCATATCCAATGAGTTTTGTAATCAGATCTTCTGTGATAATTATCTCTTTGCCCAGAACAGAAGATAAGATGAACTTAGGGTATACAGAAGCATGTATCCAGAATTCTTTTACCAGAAGGGGGTAGACTGGTCCAAAAAGTCTGTCAAAATACTTCACCCATCCTTGAGCATCTATAATGGAGCGAAACTCAAACCCATTCTCAGCAAGTGAATCAAATTCCACCATTGATTCACACAGAACCTCCATTTGTTCAACAGGTGTTAGCAATGTTCTCTTTGGTGGTGTATAAGGAGCCACACCCATATTAGTAGAAGTAACTGCAGCCATGGTAGATTGGAATTTTGCAGCAGTTGATGATGAAGTTGCCATTGAAGATGACTTTGTCAAACGCTTAAGGTTTTTATGAAGAGAGAAGAGAAGACAGAAATGCATAAAAAGTTTGAGATGTGAAAAGTGTGAATATGGTGAGAAGTGATGTATTTATACTAAACACATAGGCATACAAACAGTCAGAAGAAAGCACGTTCACACAAAGCATTTAATGAAAAGGAATAAAATCATTTCAAGCATTTATTGATTCTGACAATTTGGGGGGAAATCAAGATTTTCACTATTCAAACTTCACCTCAAACGTCTCTTCAGTAGTGTACACGCCACCTTTGCAGATTTGGAGTGACACGTGTTTGCTTGCATGTGCTTCTGAATTCTCTTTGAGAAATGAAACGTTAACCAACGTTCAGATCCTCTGAGGATTGTTAGTTCAGAGTTTCACAAGAAAATAATTAAAGAAAATGAATAAGTAATCAGAAGAAATATTTCAGAGCATTAGGCATTTTTGCATCTGTAAAATTTGCTTCTGACAAATATTATTCTGGACACAAATCCATACCAATATTTTTCAGAATAAATTTGAATCTATCTTCAACAAGGGGTTTTGTGAAAATGTCTGCCCATTGATGATCTGTATCAACAAAGGCTAAATTTATGATTCCCTTCTAAACATAGTCTCTGATGAAATGATGTTTAATTTCTATATGTTTTGCCTTAGAATGTAAAATGGGATTTTTAGACAAACATATAGCAGAAGTATTATCACAGAAAATATAAATGTTACTTTCAAATATCTGATAATCTTCTAGCTGACTTTTCATCCAGAGCATCTGCGTGCTACATCCAGCAGCAGCAATATATTCTGCCTCTGTGGTTGATAATGCAATTGTGGGTTGCTTCTTGCTGTACCAAGAGATTAGATTTCTTCCTAGAAATTGACAACTTCCAGAAGTACTTTTTCTTTCCACTCTGTCTCCAGCGTAGTCAGCATCACAGAATCCAACTAATTTGAAATCATTAGATTTTCTGTAACACAAACCCACATTATAAGTACCTTTCAGATACCTTAGAATCCTCTTGACAGCTGTCAAGTGTGATTCTCTAGGATCTGATTGGAATCTAGCACACAAGCATACATTGAATAATATGTCAGGTCTAGAAGCAGTTAAGTAAAGAAGAGATCCTATCATACATCTATAAAGTTTCTGATCTACTTTCTTACTTACCTCTTCCTTGCCTAGTGAGCTAGTTGGATGCATGGGAGTCTTTGCCAGCTTACTATCAGTCATGTTAAATTTCTTCAGAAGTTCTTTAACATATTTGGTCTGATGTATGTAAGTGCACTCTGGAGTTTGATTGACTTGAATTCCTAGAAAGAATCTCAGTTCTCCTATCATGCTCATTTCAAATTCTGCCTGCATACATTTAGCAAACTCCTTTCCCAACATAGTATTGGTAGATCCAAATATTATATCATCCACATAAATTTGACAAATTAGAAGATCTTTCTTAAATGATTTACAAAAGAGTGTTATGTCCAACTTGTCTCTGATGAAATTTTTCTTCTGAAGAAAATTGCTCAATCTCTCATACCAAGCTCTGGAAGCTTATTTTAAACCATACAGAGATTTCTTTAGTTTGAAAACATGATCTGGAAAATTTTCACTCTCAAAACCAGGAGGCTGGTGAACATAAACTTCTTCTTCTATAATACCATTTAGAAAGGCACTTTTAACATCCATCTGATACAGAGTGATGTTATTTTGTGCAGCAAATGAAATAAGAAGGCGTATAGATTCTAACCTTGCCTCTGGAGCATAAGTTTCAGTATAATCAATACCTTCTTGTTGACTGTACCCTTGAGCAACAAGCCTAGCCTTATTTCTTTCAACTTCTCCTTTCTCATTAAGCTTATTTCTGAAGACCCATTTAGTTCCAATTACATTGAATCCTTTTGGTCTTTGAACTAAATCCCACACATCATTTCTGGTGAATTGATTTAACTCTTCTTGCATGGCAATAATCCAATCATTGTCTTGCAGAGCTTTATCCACAGAAGTTGGTTTAATTTCTAACACCATTCCAAATAATGATGCTTCAGATGATCTTAGAAAGGATCTTGTTCTGATGGGATCATCCTTCTTTCCAATTATAACATTCTCTGGATGAGAAGTTTTGATTCTGGAAGATGATCTTCTAACAGTTGATTCTTCAGAAATGTTTAAATTGTTCATCTGAGAAGTTAAAGGAATTGCCTCTGGCGTTGCTTCTGGTTCCTTTACTTGAGCTTTGTCTGCCTCTGAGCCTTCAGAGTCTGTGAAGACTACTTCTCTATCTGCAGAGTTTTCAGGCTGCTTTGGCTTTTTACTGCCAAGCTTATCATCAAATCTAACATGAATAGATTCTTCCATAATTTGTGTCTCAGTGTTGTATACTCTGTAGCCTTTAGAGCGTTCAGAATATCCAAGCATGAAACACTTCTGTGCTTTGGAATCAAACTTGTTCAGATTTTCTTTAGTGTTTAACATATAGCAAATACATCCAAAAGGATGAAAATATGAAATGTTGGGCTTTCTGTTCTTCCACAGCTCATATGGAGTCTTCTCCAGAAGAGGTCTTACAGACACTCTGTTCTGAATGTAACAAGCTGTGTTGATTGCTTCTGCCCAAAATTGTTTTTCCAGATTAGTCTCATTGATCATGGTTCTGGCCATCTCTTGCAGAGTTCTATTTTTCCTCTCTACAACCCCATTTTGTTGTGGAGTTCTAGGACAGGAAAAATCATGAGCAATGCCATTTTCATTAAAATATTTTTCAAAATATTTATTTTCAAATTCACCACCATAATCACTTCTGACTTTTATAATTTTGAAATCTTTTTCATTCTGGACTTGTTTACAGAAGTCAAAGAACACAGAATGTGACTCATCCTTGTGTTTTAAGAACTTTACCCATGTCCATCTGCTATAGTCATCAACAATGACTAATCCATACTTCTTGCTTCTGATGGATGCAGTTTTCACTAGTCCAAGCAGATCAATATGAAGTAATTCTAGTGGTCTGGAAGTAGAAACAACATTTTTTGATTTAAAGGATGATTTTGAAAACTTCCCTTTTTGGCATTCTTCACAAAGAGCATCTGAGGTAAACTTCAGATTCGGAAGTCCTCTGACAAGATTAAGTTTATTAATCTGAGATATACGTCTCATATTAATATGTCCCAATCTTCTGTGCCAGACCCATTGCTCCTCATTAACAGACAAGAGGCATTTAACATTTTGAACTTTAAGTTCTGAAAGATTTATTTTATAAATGTTGTTTTTCCTCTTTCCACTAAATAGAATTGAGCGATCTTTTTGACTAATAGCTTTACAACATTTTTGATTAAAGGTTATATCATAACCATTGTCACTTAATTGACTTATGGACAATAAGTTATGCTTTAACCCTTCAACAAGTAAAACATTAGTGATAGAGGGAAGTTTACCATTTCCAATGGTGCCAGATCCAATGATCTTGCCTTTCTGATTCCCTCTAAATTTCACATCACCTCCAGATCTAAGCTCCAGACTTTGGAACATAGACTTTTCTCCTGTCATGTGTCGTAAGCATCCAGAGTCCAGGTACCATGATTGGCGTCCTGACCTTGCTGCTAAGAACATCTGCAACAGGGATTATTTTAGTTTTAGGTAACCAGATCTTCTTGGGTCCTTTATGGTTAGTTGTTCTGAAGGTTTGTCTAAACTTCTGTTTTTCAACATAAGGTTTATTCTGACTAGCCTTAGATTTAAACACATGAATATTCTTTTCAGAACGTGTTTGTTCAATATCATTCAAGTGACCAAATTTAAAGTGTGAATATAAAGGAGTTTTCTTGATGATAATTTTATCAACAGGTTTTGGATTTAAATCCTTTCCAGAGGAAGATTCATATCCAATTCCTTTTCTGTTATTTCTGCTAACTCCATAGATCATAGAAGCCATTTTGCTTCTGTCTATGCTTTTAGCAAGAAACTTCTGAAAGCTATAATCATATTTTTCCAAAATATTTTTGCATTCAGATTCAGTTTCAGAATCAGAGTTTTGTTGAGCTAATTCAGAATTATTTTTCAATTTTAAATTCTTTTCATTTAGCTCAGCTACTTCTGATTTGAGAATATTATTCTCAGATACAAGATTGCTTTGACGCTTCCTGTATTTGAGCTTAATATTGTTATAGCTCTTCAGAACTTCTGATAAAACTTTGATAAGTTCTTCTTTAGTGAGTTTAGCCATTACCTCTTCAGCGTCAGAGTCAGATTCAGAGTCATATTCAGATCCTGAAGTTCCTTCTTCCTGATCTTCTATGTCTGCCATCAAAGCTGCATTGGCACATTCTTCTTCTGACTCAGATTCAAATTCAGATATATCTGAATCATCCCAGGTGTCCATTAGAACCTTTTTCTTCTTATTAAATTTTCTTTTAGGCTTTTCTTTCAGCACCTTTGGACATTCATTTTTGTAATGTCCAGGTTCTTTACATTCATAACAGACAACCCCCTTTTTGCCAGATCTTATGTGTCCAGAAGATTCTTTTCTTTGGTCAGGCTTCCTGAAGTTTCTGAACTTTTTTCCTTTATGCTTCCAGAGTTTGTTTATTCTTCTGGACAACATGGATAGTTCATCTTCATCTTTAGATGAGGATTCTTCAGAGCTTTCCTCTATTACTTGCAATGCTTTAGCAGATTTATTAGATTTTAAAGCAATAGATTTACCTTTCTTTTAAGGTTCATCTTCCTCAAGTTCAATTTCATGACTTCTAAGTGAACTGATCAGTTCCTCTAAGGAGATCTTGTTCAGATCTTTAGCCATTTTCAGCGCAGTCACCATAGGTCACCATCTGGTAGGTAAGCTTCTGATGATCTTTTTCACATGATCAGCAGTAGAGTATCCTTTATCCAGAACCTTTAGTCCAGCTGTAAGTATTTGAAATCTGGAGAACATAGCTTCAACAGATTCAGAGTCTTCCATCTTGAAGGCTTCATACTTCTGGATCAGAGCCAGAGCCTTTGTTTCCTTGACTTGAGAGTTTCCTTCATGAGTCATCTTTAAGGACTCAAACATGTCAAATGCAGTTTCCCTATTTGTAATTTTTTCATACTCAGTGTGAGATATTGTATTTAACAATATTGTTCTGGCCTTGTGGTGATTTCTAAATTCCTTCTTCTGAGCATCTGTCATAGATTTTATGTCTACTTTCTTGCCATTCCCATCAGTGGGATGAACATATCCATCTATGACCAGATCCCATAAATCAGCATCATATCCAAGGAAAAAACTTTCTATTCTGTCCTTCCAATAATCAAATTTCTCCCCATCAAACATAGGGGGTTTGGTGCTGATTCTGTCCCTTTTTTCATATTTGTTGTTAATGTTAGACATTGTATTATCAGCCATAGTAACAACCAAATATATATCAAAGTATTTCTCACTGGATCTTTATTGTCACTGTGAAGTGGTAGCACACACAGAACCGGAGCTCTGATGCCAACTGAAGGTGAGAAAATACTTAGAAGGGGGGTTGAATAAGTATGAAGATAAAAACTTAGAAATAAAACTCAAGTATTTTTATCCTGGTTCGTTGAACTCAACTACTCCAGTCCACCCTTCCTAGAGTGATTTGCCTTTCTCAAACAAGGACTTAATCCACTATTTAATCAACTGATTACAATAGTAAGCACTAAGAACAATTGTTCAAAGTCCTCTCAAGAACTACTAATCCTAACTGGATCTTCTTAAGGTTTTCTTACAATTAAATGTAATAACAAATACAAGTGTTTAAATTGCTTCTAATCAAGCTTTATCACAACTGTGATTTTTCACTTAAAGTTAAGAACAAAGAAATTAATTCTTAAAAGAATATGAATAGTATGAGAGCTTTGAATATTGATTTCTTTCAGATGGAACGTTAGTTGAAGAAGATGGGTGAAGACTTGCTTTTATAGGCAGCTGATCCAAGAAGAGCTTCACGTTGAGAAGAGTGTCCAAACGGTCTGAGCCTTTTTGTCTTCACATCAAATGACCTTTCCTAGAAGAAGAAAGCACAGAGAAATCCTTTTTGTCGGTGTTCTTGTGTCTAGCATAAATAAGGAAAGAGTCGTTTGAATTATTCCAACGGATATAATCTTGAATTCTTCTTCTTCAATTTTCAGCAAGATTCATCAGAGTCTAATTTGATCAGAGCCTTCTGATGTTGATCAGAGTTTTGCTGAATCAGAGTCTTCTGCAGCAGGTGTGCTTTTAGCGTATGTAAGTTCAGAGCATGTTTGAGTTAGATCTTCAGTACTGGCAGCTTTAGTACTTTCAGAATCTTCTGTAGTTACTATGCTTTGAAAACTCTTCATACAAAATTCTTCTTTGGGTCAGATGCTTCTGACTTGCTTCAGATTCTTCTGGAGCTTCTGCTTCAGATCCTTCTGGAGGCTACGCTCAGAATCTTCTGTTGGCAACATTCATAATCTTCTAATGGATGCATCTGGCGCTTCAGAGTCTAGCAAATTTCTTATGTTCAATTCTGATTTGCTTCTGGAGTGTTAATTCCTTTACTATCTGCAGTAAAAACTCTTAAGCAAATTTTAGAGTATATAATTCTTAATTACAAAATTTCATAATAGTTATCATCAAAACATAGAGATATTATTAAGAACCAATCTGTGTTCTAACAGATTTATAATTGAGTAAAGAAATCTCCTTATTGAAAGAAATTGATTTTCTCTACAAAATTCATATTCTAAATGGAGTCGCAAATGATCTGTATGATTATTATAGTAGTTACAATACTGCAAAATAGGTTTGAGAAACTCTAAAAAAGAAGCATGATATCGAAGAGGTTCAAGCAAAGAAGTATGTTTTTAGTCACTACTTGAAGTACCAGATGATAGATGAAAGGTTTGTGGAAGCTTAATGTGATGAACTTCAAATTATTACTCATGAGATCATCACTAAAGGTATGTATTTAGATGAACATTTTCAAATTTATTTTATTTATTGACAAACTTCCCAGGGTTTGAAATTTTTTTAAAATACCTTCGATACAAAACCAAAGAATTTACAATCGAGAACTTGATTATTCTACTTCAAATTGAAAAGTAATCTCATAGACAAGATTAAAAAGAAAATATCTTAAGCCATTTGAAAAACCATTAAAGAATTATAACCGAATATTGTAAACCGAATTAAGAATTAGACCTTTCAAGGTCCTTAATTACTCCAACTAATATGTAACAACCACCACCATAAAGAAATGGAACTGGTGTTTTCTCTTTCTTTAATCATGGGAAACTAGGTCATATAGCTAACAATGTAACATCAGGCCAAAACCTTGTGCTGCCCCTAATGCAGATGTTAACCTGACTAATGGGAGATTTATTGCAAAGATAATTGAAATCAACATTGTTGGTGGATCTGATGGCTGGTGGATTGACATTGGCTCGTCCTTTCATGTCTGTTATGATCATACAATGTTTAAAACATACATGAATAGTGAAAAAAATAGTGTTATTGGGTGTTTTCCACACCAATAATGTTGTCGATAGTGGAGAAGTGGAGTTGAAGTCCACTTCCAAAAAGACTTTAATCTTGAAGGATGTGATGCACACTCCTGAGATTAAAAATAATCTTATTTTTGGGTTTCTTCTGAATAAGAAAGGGTTTAATTAGTCTATTGGGTAGATATGTACACCACCACTAAGAATGATATTTTTGTGAATGAAATTGACATGTTTAAGATATTTATGAATGGAATTTAAAATCAATATATTAATTATGAAAATGAAGCGCTTGATATGTTTAAGGTTTTTGTGATGAAATTGAAAATCAATTTAGTAAGAATAAAAGTCAAGCACTTGTTTTGTTTAAGACTTATGTTAATGAAATTAAAAAATAATTTAGTAAGAAATTAAAAGGCTTTGTAGTTATATGGGAATTGAGTATGATTCTAGTTTATCTAATGAATTTTATAAACAACATGCAATTGTACATGAAACGAATGCACCATATTCTCCTAAAATGAATGGTAAATCATAAAGAAAGAATATAATTCTTACTGAACTAGTCGTTGTTATTATGTTGAATTCTGGTGTTGTATCTCGCTGGGGAAAGACAATTTTATTGACTGCTTGCTATGTCCTAAATAGAGTTTCCAAATCTAAAAATAATATCTCGTCTTATGAGATATTGAAGAAAAGACAACCAAAGTTATCATACTTTAGAACTTAAGGATGTCTGGCTTAAGTCAGTCTTTTGAATTTGAATCGAATTAAACTCGCTAGTAGAGCCTATGAATACGTATTCAATTATGCAACCTATATAGTAGAAGAAGATCTATAAATTCTTCAAGAAATCTTGTCATCTCTAGATACAGATTGGTAGCAATAAGCTATTAACGACGAGATAAATTATGTAGAGTCTAACATGACCTGACACTTAGTAGACTTGCTCCTTGGTTGCAAATCAATTGATTGTAAATGAGTTTTAAAAAATAAATTAAAATCTGATGGAACAGTTGATAAGTACAACGCTCATCTTGTAGCCAAAGGTTTTAGGCAAAGAGAATTTTTTTTTTTCAATACCTTTTCTCCAGTCAGTAGAATTACATCCTTTAGAGTATTGGTTTCAATTGCTGCTATTTATAACTTAATTGTACAAAAAATGGATATTAAAACAATTTTTTTAAATAGTGACTTAGGAGAAGAACTCTATATGGACCATCCAGAAGTGTTTGTGATTCATGGGCTAGAAAACAAGGTCGTGAGTTAGATAAGTCTCTTTATGCTCTAAAACAAACTCCAAAGTAATGACATGAAAAGTTTGATGAATTAATGATATCAAATGGGTACAAAGTGAATGAAAGTGAAAAATGTGTTTATTACAAATTTGAAAATAAGTCCCTCATTGTTAGTGTGTTAATTCAGAAAACTCTAAGTCCCACATTGCTTGGATTACATTTATTGTCTAGCCTACTTCATTATTTAAGAAATGCACATGTTTCATTACAAATACACAAAACTTCTTTTGAGTTTTTCTTTCCTCACTCTATTTGCTCTGCGCTTTTGAATTGTCGAAACTCTAACTTCTTCCCTTTTTTTTTTTCTACTTTTCAAGTATTTTCTTGAATTATCTTTAGAGAAGTTTTCAAATTTCTCATTGTTTAAGAAATTACAAAGTTGTTTATCCTCATTTGAGAAATATTTGAATTTCTGTGTGTTTGAGAAATTATTGAGCGGTCAAACCATTATTTTTGAAAAATTATTTGACTTTTTCTCGTTTGAGAAATTATTAAGACCGATCTTTTATCTGGATACTACAAATGATATTTATATCATATTTGATTGATCATTGTACTATCAAAGAATATATTTCTAGACCGACTATCTATTATATTGTATGAAACTAAATTGTTTTATTTTAAAAACGTTGTGTTTAAGTGATTATTTTACCTAACTTTTAATACTGTACAAAAACATATTAAAGAGAGCGAAATAATTCATGTCGCAACTGATAATATTTTCGATGACAAATTTTTCAAAAACAATAGTGAGTGATAAGGGTCACATAAAGTTTTAAAATTCAAAAAGTGCTTACATGAACACTTATATATTAATATTCATCAACGAGATCGTTACATGATCAATTTTCTTCTGGCAATTAAATTTGATATTAGTGTTTTCTTTTTTAAATTGATAGAAATCATATTTGATACTCTAAGTCTATAAACTTTTACTAGGTAGTACATTAGACATTAATTACTTATGAAAGTTAAATACAAAAAGTACTAATGAACACATAAATGAACTCTAGTACATTAGACATTAGAACTCTAATCTTTTTACATAAATGAACTCTAGTACAAATGAAAGAGAGTTAGGTGATGCAATCACTCTTGTTTGTTGATTCACATGCAAAGTCAACACAATGTCCTTTTAGTCAAGTGGTTCATAAAAGTTATGAAAAGTTTGAATTGTTAAATCTTTGTAGCCTGGTGACTAATTTACGTATCCTTGATCTCCTTTTTGCTTGTTTATGTTTCTCAATAAAACAAATTTGGGAAAACTCAAGTCTGCCTCGATAAACTAGTGGGTGAATATCAAAGGTGTCACAAGTGTTTTCACACGGTAGTACACCATTGAAACACTGTTGGTAGTTTAATTAGTTTTATAAATTAAAAGAAGGTTTCTACACACCGATTATGAAAAATAATAGATGAAAAAATAAATTTTTATAATTTTATAAAATTATTTTTATTGTTATTATATATATATATATATATATATATATATATATATATATATATATATATATATATATATATATATATATATATATATATATATATATATATATATATATATATATATATATATATATATATATATATATATATATATATATATATATATATATATATATATATATATATATAGTAAAATTTAATGACTTCAGATTAGTGCAGAAAATATTAATAAGAAATAAAATTGGTAAAATTTAATTAATATTAAATTGAAAAAATAAAGTGACAGTTATTATAGAATAAATTTTTAAGACTAAAAAAACACATATTTTGAAACAGAAAAAGTATATAACTAATTTATTAGTCTGTTCTCTAATTTTTCTTTTTTTTTTGGTTAGTTAGAGTACCTTTTGTTTAAGTTTGTTAATTTGGTATGCAAAAATAACTGGTGGAAATTGTTATGAGCTTACCAATGAGATTCTTAGACCAATCATACAAAACTAAATTGAAAATATCATATATATTTTCGATCCAAAAGTCAGATATCTGCAGAACTATCGTAAGATGAAAAGGATAACCTCATATGTCGCCCTGGAGAACTCCGCAAAAATCCCTCATCTTGCACCACTTCAAGCATTTATCGTCAATGAGATCTCCATGGAAACACACTGCAATAGAGATCCTCCACCGGAAAACCTCCTCCAAGTGACAAATGACACCAGATCATAAAGTATAGACGTGTTTGATGCTAGAATTTTGAGATCACGAGAAGATATATGGAATCCGAAACATGGTGATACCGATGGTTATAACAGTTACCGTGGTGAATCATATGGTGACAGGTTTTCTCGTGGACAACAGGAGCTCATGTAACATCTTGTACATTGACACACTCAACCACCTAGAACTCCGCCAACTAGATCTGAGTCAATGCAGTGTTAGAAGTCTCGTAGTATCCAATTATTTTGCAACTCACCCATGTGGAATGGTCGATTTATCTCTATCGCTTGTACAGGGGTAAGGCAAAAGGAAGGTAACCCTACATTTCTTTTTAGTTTCGTGTAAGATTGCTTTTAGTGGCATCCTTGGCAGGTCTTTTTTGGCAAAGTTATATGTAATGTCTTTCCTAATGTACCTTAAAATAACATATCACAACAATGCCAAAAAGTCGTTTGTACTTGTCACTGACATGAATGCAGTAAGACGTATCTGCATTAGTGTCATATGAGAGTCCAAGAATAGTTAATATGATTGACCTTGATGTGCATGAAGACGAGGTAAGACAAATTCTAGATGGAGACTTAGAAGTCATTTAGCTCGATGTTAATCTCATCTGATTTGTAAAGATATAGGTCGGACTCCCCTCTGAGGAAAAAATGTGTTAATCGAATGTCTTTCAGCTAACACATATCTCTTTGCCATTTCCCCCGTGAGATGCCCGACATCACCCCACTATGGTCTGCCATTAGTTGAGCGTTGATTCTAATACCTAATATATCTCTCAACAAAGAGGAAGGAAGTCTTCAGAGAAGTCAAAGCTACTATTAACACGATCGAATGATTGTTAGATGCCAACTTCACTTCTGAAGCAAAGTACATAAAATGGTTCTCCAATGATGTGCTAGTTAGGAAGGTTTTCAAGAAGTGTAGGATATGTGTCGACCATACAGACCTCAATTGAGCATGTCTGAAGGACTCCTACCCGTTTCCTAATATAGATAAGTTGGTAGAAAACTTAGATAAATACAAGTTGTTATTGTACTGGTCTCTTATTATGGGTACAACTAAGTACCTATAATTGGACCTAATAGAAAGAAAAGAACATTTATGATTAAGAAAGCCAACTACCATTATAATGTGATGTATTTTGTGTTGAAGAACGCAGATGTGATGTACCAAAGGGTGATGAATAAGGTTTTTCGAAAGGAGATAGGAGGGATGCTATAGATATATATGAAAGAAATGATTATGAAGTTCAATAAGGAAGAATCCCATGATCAACACCTCAGGCAGGTATTCAAGAGAATTCGGCAGTATAACATAAGGATCAAACCAGAGAAATACACCTTTCTAAGTGAGAGCCGATAAATTTTTAGGGTTCTACCTTATGAATAGGGGATTGAGGCCAAACACAACAAGTGCAAAGAAAATTCTCAGATAGGCACACCAACAATTCGAAGAAGAATTTATAGAAGGCGAACAAGATGCTCAATGCCTTAAACATGTTTATTTTGAAATCAACCCAACATGCATTGCCTTTCTATAGGATGTTAATGAAAATTTCAGATTTTGAATGGACATGAAAAAAAGTGTTAGCAAAAACTCTGGTTCTTACTCATCGACTCCCTAGCAAAGTTTTATATCTGTATCTAGCCATATCTAAGGAAGTTGTTAATATTGTTCTTACGAGAGAGCCTGATTCCAACAAAAACTCAGTATACTTCATATCAAGGACCTATCTAGACCAGAAATACATTATTAAAAGATAGAGAAGGAAACTCTTGCATTGGTGACTACATTGAGCAAGCTCTGTAGGTATTTCCTTGCACACCCCATAGTAGTTCGAACCAACTTAACTTTGAAAAAGGAAATTCGCTGACCGTATTTTGTTGGGCGATTGACAAAAGGGTTCATTCAATTTTCAGAGCTTGACGTTTATTTCGAGGCGATAGGTGTTAAAAGCCTAGTTGATTACTGACTTCTTGGCAAAAATGATTGCCAACCCACCAGATCCAGCTTATACTTAGAGAATACTCATGGATGGGTCATCTAATAGCCGAAGCAATGATGTTGGCAACCATTCTTTCATCCAACCTACCCAAGGTTAACCATTCTTTAATCCAAGAAACTTTGAAGATTCCAAGCATTGAAACCTTGAGGGACGTAGTGATGGTCATAAACAACATCAATCAATCCTCCTGGATATCTCCAATCATGATATACATAGAATAAGGAGTTTTCTAATCCGACCTAACTGAAGCCGCATTGATAAAAAAGAAGATAAATTTCATATACCATGATCGAAGGAACTTTGTACAGAAGAGGCCTATTTACCCCTTTGTTTTGGTGGTTAGAAAATGAGGAGGTTGCATACACTCTTTTGGAAGTACACGAGGGGATGGTTGGGCAACATCTGAACTCCCGAGCATTGGCCAAAAAGTTTTAAAAGGTAGAGTATTACTGGTCTTCTATGGTCCAAGACTCGAAAGAGTATGTGAATAAGTGCGACCACTTCTAACAACATGGAAACATATTTAGTTCCCCATTGACAGAGTTGCACATGCCGACACCCCCTGACCCATTTTGTAGTGGGTATAGATATCCTTGATCCATTTACACCAACTCTAGGTCAACTCAAGTATCTAATAGTGGTAGCGGATTACTTCACCAAGTGGGTCGAAGTGGAGGAATTGGAAAATGTCATGGTAGCAAATGTCTTAAAGTTTTTCTAACATAATATCATGGTTATATTTAGAGATCTTCTAGCCATTGTGACAGATAATGGAACATAATTCACGGATAGGAAATTAAAAAACTCATTGGAAGATTTGAATGTTGAGAAACACTTTGTATCATTGGAAAATCCCTAGAAAAATAAGCAAGCAGAAGCACCTAACCAAGTGTTTCTAAGAGGACTAAAATGGAGGCTCGAAACAACCAAAGGAAATTGGGTAGATGACTACCACAAGTCTCATAGGCATATCAGACGACACCCCATTCGAAAACTAGTGAAACTCCTTTCCATCTTACTTACAACACTATAGTTATTATTCCAGTAGAGGTTGAAGAACTAAGTTGGAGGATGGCTCATACTTTACCAGAGGAAGATAAGAACCACAAGATTAGAGAAATATCGACTTCTTAGAAGAAAAGGGCATATGATTCTTTTTCCAGTGTTGTTGTTAAGAAATCTACAACCTCCAAATACAATTAGCATGTCCGACCTAGATAATTCGATTAAGAGAACTTGAAAATGTAGAGAGCCGATTTGGTAAGTTAGCAGTGTTTTTGGAAGGGTCATATATAGTCCAAGACAACATCGTAAATGGGATTTATACCTTGATAACTTTAGTTAGGGAGCAAATACTAAGGACATAGAACACTTACAATCTAAATTGATACTTCAACTAAAAAGAGGGAAGATCAAACTATTATATTTCTTTTATGTAATACTTTAATATATGAATACGTGACGACTTTTTCTTTTTCATTGTCATATCCATTTCACATGCTTCCCTTCTTCTTCTTGTAGGAAGAAGGGGAATGAGACAAACACGCATTATGCCACAGTTAGTGCCCCCTCTTAGGAGATAACCATTCTAAAAGTGTGGGAGGTGGAGTCCAGGAGACGTCCACCTCGAACCAGAACAAAACTCCGAGGCAAATATAAAGGCCTGACCTTAGCCTGGGACAGCCCTCTGTGACATAGAAAAGTTACCCCAGCTCATCTCAAATGGGTTGGGTAATTGCAAAAGTTCACCTTACCAAGCCACACTAATTCCCATAAATGATTAGGACAAGGTGAAAGGACGGAGGACACGCCAGAGCCTAATAAAAAAAATGAATGTTAACTAAAAGATAACATACACTAGAAAAGTAAGCAAAAATAGTGCATCAAACTATTCTTAAATTTAAAAGGGAAGGGATAACAATAAATTACAAAGGAAACGTTTTGAGATAAATCCTTAGCTCGTCATAGAGAACTCAAAGATCTGAGTGGAACAACTCTAGCTCATCCACGACATCCTTGAATGAAGCATCTTTAAGATCCTCTACTGAAAGCTCTAGGACTTTTTTTTTAATCTAAGTAAGCCAATTCTTCCTAAAAAATCTTCACTTCACACGAGTGAGCCTCCTTTTCTTCTTTAAGCCCGCATTCGATAAGCAAGGCACATAAATAAGAAATCTCGAGAGAAGAATTAGACTCTTAGGAAGTTTTCTTTTCCTCTTCAAGCACGCCCTCCATATCAGCCACTCAACCGTCTAGTTCAACTAGAGTTTCATGCAAGCTTACCTTATCTAGGAAGGGAGAAATTTGATCTAACCATTGGTGAACCCTGGATGACTCCTCTTGGAAGTGAATAACTTTTGAATTGACGAGATCGTGTCATGTCCACAAATATTCTACCTCCAAAGGGAGAGCACATGGTAATAAGAGTTCCACATGACTGATCACGACTAAAGTCATGATGGAAGCTACCTGTAGCATCTAGAAGGCTAACTTCACTAATGATCAGTGAACACACACACTTTTATCTCTGGGGCAATATGGGGCATCCGATGGTCGAAGGCATTCGATAGTTACATGGGAAAAACCTTGTCATGACCAACTAGCCAAATCATGGCGGGAGCTTGTTTAGATAGCCTCAGTTTGTTAGATGGTATTTCTTCCCGGATATGATATTTACCATGATTTCTCATATTCCCAACCAAATTAGAGACCCTATGCTTCTTCTTCTTGCTTCTCTACTTAATAGATCGTTGAGTCAATCCTAGGGGCACCCCCTAACTTCAACCGACAAAGCTCTGCCCTCCGTGAGCATACATTAGGTATGTCCACCCGCGCTACAACCTGAGAAGGTGTACATTCAACTAAGGACCAGAGTCACATCCATTACAAATATATTTCTTCCAATCTTCTACATAACCTGTATTTGAGATATCCCAATTGCATATCAACTGGCCAAGAAAAAAATCAAAACCACCATTATATTTATCTCTTCGAAAGTAAGGGAGTTATAAGGGATAGAGTAAAAACCAACTTTTTGCTTAAAGTGAACTAATGACCAGAGTGTTTGGGATATGTCTGTGCAATCAACAGGACCCAAAACAGAAGTTGGAAAGTTGTAGAATTATGAATGAGTCACAAGGGAGATTGGACTTATTAGGAAATAATGGGGTTTTAAATGCTTCTAGATCTCGCTTTAGACAATGAATGCTTTGTCATCTCTATTATGTCGGAGCGAAACTAACGCCTGAGCACGCCTATGTTTAGTAGGAGTATAGTTGACCGAAAAAAGATGAAAAAATATATTTTATGAAGCAGAATCCATTTTCCTTTATACTCATACCAATATTGAAACACTCTTACAAAATCCTGAGAAACTGGGTGGAGTTGAATGGGAGAAATACCTAGGTGACTCAACACCTTCTGGAAAAAAATTTAGAGGGAGCCTTATGCCCAACTTCTGAAAGATGCAATTGTAAAAGGGAATATAACATCCCTTAAACTTACTGCAGATAATTTTTTTCGGTAGGGATTAGATAGATAGAGCAATTAGAAGATGAACCTACCTTGACAACGACATTTTAAACGACAGTTTTTGGGATGTAGGAGAATTGTCCCCAAGCTTTCAAGATCGAGCCATATTCGTTTCTGCGTCATAAAATGGGTCATCTTAATCAATGTCAATATAACAATTCTAAATGGAAACACAAACCTTAGACAACATACGGGGAGAATCTTTCTTAAGAGACTAGATGAAGATGCTAGTGTCTAGCTATGCCACCCTAGATAAAGCAATACATCAATTATAGTCAGCATGGGTATGAGAGGTGGCGCAAAATTTTTTACAAGGTCTGGATCCTCAACTCCATCGAATGATGAAGAATCGTTATTGGCAAGTTCGAGAGAGCCACATTGATGGGTACATTTCTGGTTGGCCATAATGGTACACAAGTGTAGATATAGAAATACCTCTAGGAAAAAAAAGGAAATGTCGAGAATAGTGAGGACACAAGAAAAAGGATGATCCATCAATTGGAGAAGTCAAGTGGCTAGAAAAACCGGAACTCAAGCAATAAATAAACTCAGGGAAGAAGAATCAATTTTGAGTGGTAAACAAAGTAAAAGTAACATTTGAAAAATCGTTTCAAGCATTTATACTGAAACTAATAACAACCAACAATCCGCATTATAATTAGGGGAGTCTAAGGGCAAAAGTTCAAACATTCCACATTAATAAAAGTAAGTCAGATGCACTCGAGGGTCCTAGAGAAGAGCGTCATGGCCTAGCTTACGAACCTAGGGACATGTACCTGAAAATCAGTGAAACGTATCAACACTACGCCAAAAATTATTTTTGACAGCGCAGAAAAGACATCGCTTTCTGTAAAAACGCTACTAAAGAGTTAAAAAAAACAAAAGGAAAAAATTCGCTGACTTTAGAAAGCGCTTTTAATAAAGCGCTGCTAAAGATGAGGGTATTTATTACAAAAGAAAGTGCTTCATCAAAAGCGCTGCTAAAAAGGGGGGCTACGAAAGCGCTTTTAATAAAGCGCTGCTAAAAAGGGGGTATGCGAAAGCGCTTTGAAAAAGCGGTGCTAAAGGGGGGTATACGAAAGCGCTTTGTAAAAGCACTGCTAAAGGGGGGGGGGGGTATACGAAAGTGCTTTTGAAAAGCGTTGCTATAGGTCCTGCCTAAGACAGACCTTAGAGAGTGCTTATTAGATGAAAGCGCTGCTATAGGTAGGGGTTTCAACAGTGCTTTCAAAAGCGCTGCTATAAGTGTTAATTTTATAAAATTAATAAAACGAGCTTTTTCCAATTCAAAAACAGTATACAGAAAACAACATTCTTTCTTTCTTTCCCTTTCGCAAAAAACCCTTTCACCATTTCTGAAAAACCACTCAAGACCATTCCACCATTTTCCCTCCGTCGACTGTCGTCCTCCCTCTGTCCATCCGCCATCTTCTTCCTTTCCGCCGGCGATAGTACTCCCTCCGTCCACAACACTACCTTTGTGCGACCATTCCACCATTTTCAAGGTATTTTAGTCATTTTCTTCATTTTCATGGTTATGGATTGATGAGTTTTTTTGTTGTAGAAATATTGTATAAGTTTTTCAGGTTGAAATATTGTGGAAACATTGTGGAAATGTTGTGGAAATTAATTATGATAAAAATAGTTGCTTTATTTGTTAAACAGAACACTGTTTTTATAATATATATGTTGATTTATAATAGTTTGAGATGTTCTTTATTTGCAAAATATTGGTTTCATGGACAACATTACTAGAGATTTGGAAGACTTGTTTATCTTGCTTTTAAAAAATTACAAGGATTTGCATATAAGCATGAAGAGGTTGTGCTCATCTTTAATAGATTGGTTGAGATATTAAAAAAAATCTAGAATACTTTTTATTGAAATTCTCATGAATCTTGTTGTTGTATTTGTTGTTATTGAAATACTCATCTTTGGTTTTGGAAGGTCCCTATATGAGGTATTCTTCCATTTTAATTTTTGTTTTATTATAGGGTCTTTAAAATTATATTTTACCACTACTAAATTGAATAACAGGTTTAATGATTGTCTGAAAAAAATGGAAACTTAATACATCCTATAGTCCAAATGTATCATTTTCTGACGTTGTTAAATGTGATTCTAAATGTTGTTGTTGATGTTGTCAATGTTGATGTTGTTAATATTGATGTTGATGTTGTTGATGAAAACATGAATTAATTTTGCATGTTAATTTGTTATAGGGGTTACTTGTGAAGATTGTAATCGTTTCCAAGAATCTTACTGTGTAGTTCTAGAAGTTGGTGATTTCTCTACAAGTGCTACATGTATTCGTTGTTTTTGTTTAGCTTACTTAGTTTAGTTGCTTCATACCAAATGTATCATTTTCTGACGTTGTTAAATGCGATTCCAAATATTGTTGTTGATATTGTTAATATTGATGTTGATGTTGTTGATGAAAACATGAATTAATTTTGTATGTTAATTTGTTATAGGGGTTACTTGTGAAGATTGTGATCGTTTCCAAGAATCTTACTGTGTAGTTCTAGAAGTTGGTAATTTCTTTACAAGTGCTACAAGTATTCTCTATTTTTGCTTAGCTTACTTAGTTTAGTTTAGCCTACTTAATTAGTATGGATCAAAAATGGATGTCTTCCAATCGATTGTCCAACGAGTACGAAAATGAGGTATCAAAATTCGTTAAGTTTGTTGTTTTTGGAGAAGTTTCGACATTCGGCAGATTCACCACAGTGGATGAAAATTGATAATGAGTATCCTGGTTTTGGAGAATAAGCTAGAAACCTTCGCTTGCATTATCAACTGATGTAATGAATCTGCATGGTCTACAAAGTATCTCACATTTTACATGGCCTGTAATTATTATGATTTATAACCTACCTCCATGGCTATGTATGAAGCGTAAGTACATGATGTTATCTATGTTAATTTCTGGTCCTAAACAACCAGGGAATGACATAGACGTATACTTGACACCTTTAATCGAAGACTTAAAGAGTTTGTGGGAGAATGGTTTGGAGGTTTATGATGGATATAGGAAATAAAGTTTCAATTTGAGGGCGATGTTGTTTGACACAATTAATGATTTTCCAGCATATGGAAATCTATTGGGGTATAGCATTAAAGGTCAATGTGCGTGTCCTATCTGTGAAGAAAACACAGATTGGACGCGATTAGAATTTGGTCAGAAGAATGTCTTTCTTGGTCATTGTAGATTCTTAAATTCTAATCATCACTACCGTGGGTGGAGAAAAGCATTCAATGGAAATTCAGAACAAGGTAGAGCTCCACCTACATTGACAGGTTAACAAATTTTTGAAAAGGTGAAAGATGTGAGTACTAAGTTTGGCAAGCCTTTTGCTCATACGCTTGTCACGCGTGGATGGAAGAAGAGGTCAATTTTTTTTGAATTGCTGTATTAGAAGTCGTTGTATGTAAGACATTTACTTGATGTTATGCATATTGAAAAAATATATTTGGAAGTGTTATTGGTATGTTACTCAATATACAAGGAAAGTCTAAGGATGTCCTTAAAGCAAGAAAGGACTTGGTAGCGATGGGAATAAGAAATGAATTAGGACCCTTGAAGAAAGGAAATCTAACATATCTACCACCCGCTGCTTATACTTTATCTAGAAAGGAGAAAAAGATATTGTGTAAGTTTCTAAGTGAAGTTAAAGTTCCAAAAGGATACTCTTCAGATATTAGAAGACTTGTTTCTATGAAAGACCTCAAGTTAAAGAGTTTAAAGACACATGATTGTCATGTTATAATGGAACACTTTCTACCAATAGGTATACGTTCTATTTTTCCAGAAAAAGTAAGAAGCACAATAACTAAATTGTGTTTTTTCTTCAGGTCAATTTGTAGTAAGGTGATCGATCCTACGATCTTACCAACATTACAAAAAGAAATAGTTATTACTTTGTGTGAGCTTAAAATATATTTTCCTCCATCACTCTTTGATATAATGGTACATCTAGTTGTTTATCTTGCAAAAGAGACACAATTGTGTGAACCAACTTATATGAGATGGATGTACCCTGTTGAACGTTATATGAAAATATTGAAAGGGTATGTGAAAAATCAAAGTCGACCAGAGGGATGTATTATTGAACGACACATTGTTGAAGAAGCGATTGAGTTTTGTACTGAATATTTGTACAATGTTCAATCCATTGGCCTCCCAAGATCAAATGTTGTTGAAAAAATAGTAGGAAAACAGTTAATTGGAAATAAAGTTGTGACAGTTTCAAGGGATGAACGGGAGAAAGTGCATTTGTATGTTCTTCATAATAACATTGAGGTTGAGCCGTATGTTGAAATGCACAAGGACGCTCTCCGAGGTTTAAATCTGAATAGAAATGAAAATTGGATAGTACGTGAGCAGAATCGAAGTTTTATAACATGGTTCAAAGGTCATATATTTTCAAAGTTTTATTTTGATCCTGTTTCAGTAACATAAAGGTTGAGATGTTTAGCATATGGTCCGAGTTTGCATGTGTTTTCTTATAGCGCATACGCAATTAATGGATACACATTTTATACCAAAGAACAAGATGATAAAAGTACAATGTAAAATAGTGGTGTCACCGTGCTTGCTGAAGCAATGCACATTTCAAGTGTGAAGGGCTTAAACCCCAAATATGCAAATCTATCATATTTTGGGGTTATCGAGCGTATTTGGGTGTTTGATTATGAGAAGTTTCAGATTCCTATTTTTGGATGCAAGTGGGTTGAAAATAATAGTGGCATACGAATGGATAAGTTAGGATTTTTGTAAGTGGATCTTAATAAGGTGGGGTACAAAGATGAGCCTTTTATTCTAGCCACACAAGCTAAACAAGTGTTCTATGTCACTAATCCGAAAAGTACGAAATGGTCTATATTTCTTTTTTCCAACAAAGTAATCGATGATAACATTGGAGATCAGGGTGATGTTGATGTTGAGAAGGAATATTATATATATGTTTTTCTTATTTATATATTTCTTATTTACATATTTGTCATTCATTTAATAATTTTGTTTTTCTGAATTACATGTATTATGGCTAGCAACGAGGAAAAATCATATGATACTTCTAAACATGATGTAAACGAACCAACACAAGATGTGAAGGAGATATTACAAGAGGAATAACGATTATGAAAGAAATCATTCGTGCGAGAGATAAATGTATAAAGTATGATGTGCACTGGAATGAAACGAACCAATTAATTGAGCCTAACGGTGCGATGTTGACAAGTTACATTAGGGCACTTGTTTGTTCACGAATTCCAATCACTTGCGATAATTGGAGAATTCCTTCATTGAAACCGGCTAAAGAAAAAATTTGGAGCGAGATACAGGTATGATATCTGATATTTTTTACTTATGTCGACGATTATGTCTTTAAATTATTTATACTAACATACTATATGTATGTTAATTTGTTTGCAGAGGTCTTTTAATATTGATGACGATCGGAAAAAATATTGTCTTCAATTGTTTGGAAAACGACTAAGAGGATTTTGAGCGTTTTTAACGAACAAGTTTCTTAAGGATTCTGATGGAAAATTTGTCGAATCAGAGCGTCCAAAGAAGTATGCTGATCTGATTTCACTTGAAGAATGGGAAACATTTGTTGCCAAGCGAAGAACCCAAGAATTCCATGTAATTCTAACTTATCATGAACAATGTATAATATATATACTTCTTCCACATGAGTTCTGATATGACTTAAACTTGTTTTTTCAGACTGTGAGTGACGTAAATCGTCAACGAGCATCAAAACCCGCGTATCCATACAAAAAAGGGAGTTTGGGATATGCACGCTTACAATAAAAATAGTAAGTATATATAAATGCTTTAATATGATATAGTTATAATACGAGAAAAGTGAAGCTTATTATCTATCTTAATGTGTAGTTAGAAGAAGAGAAAAGTGATGCAATATCTCTTCCGGACCATGTTTTATGGAAGGCTGCCCGTGTGGGTAGAGATGGAGTCGTTCAGGAAGAAGTTCAACAAGTATTTGAGCAATGCGTAAGTACAACATTAGTTCTGTCATAAACTCAAAAGTGTATAATATGTTTATGCTTTTATCTATATTTCAGAAGAGTCTATCCCAGACTATAACTGCAGCTGAGGACGATGATTGTGAAGGTGAGAAAATACTTAGAAGGGGGGGTTGAATAAGTATGTAGATAAAACTTAGGAATAAAAACTCAAGGATTTTTATCCTAGTTCGTTGAACTCAACTACTCCAGTCCACCCTATCTAGAGGGATTTGCCTTTCTCAAACAAGGACTTAATCCACTATTTAATCAACTGATTACAATAGTAAGCACTAAGAACAACTGTTCAAAGTCTTCTCAAGAACTACTGATCCTAACTGGATCTTCTTAAGGTTCCCTTACAATCAAATGTAATAATAATACAAGTGTTAAAAATGCTTTTAATAAAGCTTTATCACAACTGTGATTTTTCACTTAAGATGAAGAACAATGAAATAATCCTTAGCAAGAATATATGAGTTGTATGAGAGCTTTGTATTGAATTCTTTCAAGTGTTTTCGTCAACTGAAGAAGATGAATGGAGTCTTGCTTTCATAGGCACAGAGGTCCATGAAGTCTTTCACGTTGAGAACAGTGTCCCAAAAAGGTCTGAGCCTTTTTATCCTCACATCATATGACCTTTCCTAGAAGAAGAATGCACAGAGAAATCCTTTTTGTCTGTGTTCTTGTGTCTAGCATAAATAAGGAAAGAGTTGTTTGGTTATTCCAACGGATATAACTTTGAAATCTTCTTCAACAATTTTCAGCAAGAATCATCAGAGTCTAAATTGGTCAGAGCCTTCTGATGTTCATCAGAGTTTGCTGAATCAGAGTCTTTGCAGCAAATGTGCTTTCAGCGTGTAAATGTTCAGAGCAGAGTTTTAAATTAGATCCTCAGTACTGGCAGCGTTAGTACTATCAGAGTCTTCTGAATTAACTGTGCTCGAAACTCTTCATATAAAATTCCTCATTGCTTCAGATGCTTCTGGCTTCTGCTTCAGATTCTTCTGTAGCTCCTGCTTTAGATTCTTCTGGAGGCAGCGCTCAGAATCTTCTGGACACAGCGTTCTGAATTTTCTAAGAGATGCTTCTGACGCTTCAGAGCTTTGCATATTTCTTATGTTCAGATCTAATTTGCTTCTGGAGTGATATTTACTTTAACATCTGCAGCAAACATTCTCAAGAAAATTTTAGAGTATATAATTCTTTAATACAAAATTTCATAATAGTTATCATCAAAACATAGAGATATTATTAAGAACCAATCTGTGTTCTAACAATCTCCCCTTTTTTGATGATGACAAAAACATCAGAAATTTTGTTCAATAGAAAAGAAGATAATTATAACTCCCCCTGAGATGATGAATCTCCCCCTGAATTGAATACTAAGAAGGAATAGAAACTTCCCTTTTTGCATGAGTATTCCTTTCAGAATCAGAGCCTGAATGTTCTAAACATTAGATCTTGCATGTTTCAGAGTCAGAGTCTGATAAGTTAAATATGATCTGGGAGTCTTAGAGTTTCTTTTAAAGAAGAATGTCAGATTTATCAAACGTTCTAAAACACTAGGAGTTTACGTTAGTTATAATTGATATGTATGAAGTCTCATTTAGGTAGAGTTTATTTAAACAGTCAGATCTATTTTCTCCCCCTTTTTTTTGTCATAATCAAAAAGTAAAAAAAACTTTAAAAGACAAATAAAAGGAAATACAGAAAAGATAAATCATGTAGAGAAAACACTGAGTCATTCATTCATTCAGAGCAAAAGATACACATATCAGATAAAATTCAAGTACATGTGCACAAACATCAGATGCAAAAAAATAAACTAAGTTTGTTTAGACAGAATCATCTTCAACAGGTTAGTGATCTCAGATGAGGACTCTTCTTGCTTTGACATCCACTTAGCCATGTTTTCATTCTTCTGATCTTGTTTGGACATCCATTGAGCCATGTCTTCAGACTTCTGATCTTGCTTGACCATCCATGACTTAATCTCAGATTGACCAGCTTCCAGAACTGCAATATTATCTTCAAGATCTGGATACTCTTTCTTGATCTCAGATGAAGAAGGTGGGGCAGATTCTGAAGCGGGAACAGAGTCAATTTCCATACGAGATACAGAGTCAGGAGCAACAGATCCAGAGGGATGTTCTACAAGAGTCATAGCCAGAGGGTTTTCTTCAGATGCAGATTCAACAGTCACGTCTGTATCACATACTGCAGAGGATGAAGGAACATCTTCAAGAAGCAATGGTTCAGATCTTTTAACAGTCCAGATCAAGCTTCTAGCAGTCTAAGCAAATCTGAGCTTCACATCATCAGAACATACATTCTTCAGATTTGAGACTACAATATTGAATATGTGAATGAAGTTATTCCACATAGCATCAGATTCATTTGCATCCATGGTTGACAGACATCTCTTCTGAACAGAGCCTAAATGCATCTTTATTTCTTTTAGAAAACTTGTAAATAAATTATCACATTCAGCCTAGATTTTGGTTTCAGAAGGGTTTCCAAAGTGAAAGGCTTAGGTTGAGGTGGCGGTGGAATGGTAAATTCAGGAATAATAATGAGAGGGCTAGGATATGCTGGTTTCTTCTGGGATGGCATGATACGAAAGTATGGTTTTATTCTGCGAATTGAAGGAATGACAGCTCTTGGGTTATCAAAGTATGGAACAAAACCAGACTGTTTTTCTTTGATAAGAAAAGGAGTAAACGCTGATTGAGGTGGTTGATCAAAGAAATTGTCAATATCAAGTCCAGATGGAAGGTGATTAGATGGAAAAGGTTTAGCAGAAACAACTGAAACAAATTCAGATGTTCTTGGTTCAGGAATGGTTTCAGAAATGGTAATTTCAGAAGAAATGGGTGGTTCTGGTTGGTTAGCTTCAAACGTTTTGAGAGAGGGAGGTGAAAGAATATCTGGATGGATATCAGATTCTGAAGAATCAGAGGAGGTGGTTGGGGTACAAGATGTAGAAGACACTTCAAATACAGTCTTGAGTGGTTTAACGTTTAGAACCTCTGTCTCAGGTATATGTGTTTCAGGAGGATTGGTTGATTCTGGTTGATTCTCAGAAGGTTTTGATGGAGGTTCAGATACAAGTGGTTCAGAGATAGGTAGTTTAGTAACAACTTGTTCAGGTGCAACAAGATCAGATGCAACTGGATTAGATGCAACTGGATCAGATGCAACTGGATTAGATGCAACTGTATCAGATTGTATGGGTTCAGATGAATCTGGTTGTTGTTTTTCTGGATGTTGTTGTGATGAAGATTGTTCTGTTGGTTTTGTTATAGGTGTTGGAGTTTGATTTGCTGGTGTTGTTGTTGTTGTTGGTTCAGATGGTGGAATAACAAAAGTTTTTTAGTGGAGTAGTGGAAATAGGATCAGATGATTTTTGTGGGGAAGGAATTTTTGATGGTTCAAATTTTTGGGATGGAGCAGGAATATATTGTTTTTGAGTAGGAGGTGGTTTTGGAATAGAACTAAATGTTGATTCATTTATAACAATTTTAGAGAAAGAAGATACAAATGTTTTAGTACCTTTAGTCTTGATACGCTTTGTGGGAACAAAGGGAACGTCTCCAGAGGCTTTTCTCTTGATCAACTTCTGTGGCTTGTCAGCAACTTTTGGCTTCTTCTGAGCAGCAGCTTCTTCTGCTTCTAACTGACTTCTTTTCCTCATGTTCTCATTGTATACATCTGGCATTGGTTCTCTTGGTCTTTTCAGAATATCTGCAGGAATGGGCATTCCATCTGCTTTGCATGAGTCAATATATCTCACAATGATATCCCTTGGTTCTTCAGCACCAAACAGTGGAAAATTATCAACATGAATTCTCTTCTGACTGATTTCAGAAATATTCAACTTCTTGGGTGCAGCTGTGAGTTCCTCTACAATTGTTAGTCTCTGAAGACTCTTTGCATTCAGAGGTTTTCCAACAATGGATTCAAGTTCATCCTTTACTCCAGCTTCATGCAGAGCAGTCACCAGACCATTCTCTGTCAAAATGTCTGAAATTAACCTTCCAAAGGGAATCCATGTCCTGATCTTCTGACCTTTATCCTTTACAGATTCTCTTAAAGCATTGATATGATTCCATAAATGCATAAATAGAATGTAAGGAAGATCTACTTTAGTGCTCTGACTCAAACAGTACATGAAGTAGAGTTGTTCATTGTTCACGTAATCTGGAGAATTGGTAGATTTTCTGTGATGGATGCATCCCAGAAACATCTTTGCCCAGATTTTATAGTCAGGCTTCAGATCCTTAAATTTGTTAGAGGCTTGTCCAGATGTGATGAATTCCTCATAAACTTCCTCCATGTCTACACGCCCAGCTGGCAGATGACATACTCCATCAGTCTCCTCATACCTTATGAGTTTCCTGATGAGATCTTCAGTTATTATGATCTCCTTTCCCAGAACAGAAGATAAAATGAATTTTGGATAAACAGAAGCATGTATCCAGAACTCCTTCACCAGATGAGGGTAAACTGGTCCAAATAATCTGTCAAAATATTTTACCCAGCCTTGTGCATCAATTATTGAAAGAAATTCGAACCCATTTTCAGCTAATGAATCAAATTCCACCATTGATTCACAGAGAACTTCAAGTTTGTCAACAAGAGTTAACAATGTCCTTTTAGGTACAGTGAATGGAGTCACACCCATATTTGCAGAAGTAACTGCAACCATGGTTGATTGAAACTGAGTTGCTGTAGAAGATGAGGTTTCCATTGAAGATGAAGATGATTTGGACGAAGGTTTAGGGTTTTTGTGAAGAGAGAATAGAAGACAGAAATGCATAAACTTGTTTATGATGTGAAGAGTGTGAAATTGGTGTGAGATGTGGTATTTATAGAAAACACTTAAGGCACTCAAACAGACATACAAAACACGTTTTCACATAGCATTTAATGACAATTAATGAAAGAGAATAAAAATCATTTCAAGCATTAATTGATTCTGACAAATTGGAGGGAAAATCAATATTTTCACTATTCAAACCATACCTCAAATGTCTCTTCAGTAGTGTACACGCTATCTTTTCAGATTCAGAGTGACACGTGTTTGCTTGCATGTGCTTCTGAATTCTCTTGAGAAATGAAACGTTAGCCAACGTTCAGATCCTCTAAGATTGGTTAGTTCAGATACACACAAATAAACATAAATCTAATAAGCAACAAATGAAATACTTCAGAGTTATAAACATTTTACATCTGAAAAATTTGCTTCTGATAAATATTATTCTGGACAAAAATCCATACCAATATTTTTCAGAATAAATTTGAACCTATCTTCAGCAAGGGGTTTTGTGAAAATATCTGCCCACTGATGATCTGTATCAACAAAGGCTAAGTTTATAATTCCCTTCTGAACATAGTCTCTGATGAAATGATGTTTAATTTCTATATGTTTTGCCTTAGAGTGTAAAATGGGGTTTTTAGACAAACATATAGCAGAAGTATTATCACATAATATAGAAATGTTACTTTCAAATATCTGATAGTCTTCTAGCTGACTTTTCATCCAGAGCATCTGCGTGCTACATTCAGCAGCAGCAATATATTCTGCCTCTGTAGTTGAAAGGGCAATTGTGGGTTGCTTCTTGCTGTACCAAGAGATTAGATTTCTTCCTAGAAATTGACAACTTCCAGAAGTACTTTTTCTTTCCACTCTGTCTCCAGCGTAATCAGCATCACATAATCCAACTAATTTGAAATCATCAGATTTTCTGTAACACAAACCCACATTAGAAGTACCTTTCAGATACCTTAGAATCCTTTTAACAGATGTTAAGTGTGATTCTCTAGGATCTGATTGGAATCTTGCACACAAGCATACACTGAACAAAATGTCAGGTCTAGAAGCAGTTAAGTAGAGAAGAGATCCTATCATACCTCTGTAGAGTTTCTGATCTACTTTCTTACTTACCTCTTCCTTGCCTAGTGTACTAGTTGGATGCATGGGAGTCTTTGCCATCTTACTATCAGTCATGTTAAATTTCTTCAGAAGTTCTTTAACATATTTGGTCTGATGAATGTAAGTGCACTCTGGAGTTTAGTTGACTTGAATTCCCAGAAAGAATCTCAATTCTCCCATCATGCTCATTTCAAATTCTGCCTGCATACATTGAGCAAACTCCTTTCCCAGCATAACATTGGTAGATCCAAATATAATATCATCCACATATATTTGACAAATTAGAAGATCTTTCTTAAATGTTTTACAAAAGAGTGTTGTGTCCACCTTGCCTTTGATGAAATTTTTCTCCAGAAGAAAATTGCTTAACCTCTCATACCAAGCTCTGGGAGCTTGTTTTAAACCATAAAGAGATTTCTTTAGTTTAAAAACATGTTCTGGAAATTTTTCACTCTCAAAACCAGGAGGTTGGTGAACATAAACTTCTTCTTCTATAATACCATTTAGAAAGGCACTTTTAACATCCATATGATCTAGAGTGATGTTAAACTGTGCAGCAAAAGAAATGAGTAAACGAATAGACACTAACCTTGCTACAGGAGCATAAGTCTCTGTATAATCAATTCCTTCTTGCTGGCTATAACCTTGAGCAACTAGCCTTACTTTATTTCTTTCAACTTCTCCTTTCTCATTAAGCTTGTTTCTGAAGACCCATTTGGTTCCAATTACGTTGAATCCTTTTGGTCTTGGAACTAAATCCCATACATCATTTCTTGTGAATTGGTTTAGCTCTTCTTGCATGGCAATAATCCAGTCATTGTCTTGCAGAGCTTCATCCACAAAAGTTGGTTCAATTACTGACACCAATCTAAATAATGATGCTTCAGATGATCTGAGGAAGGATCTTGTTCTGATAGGGTCATCCTTCTTTCCAATGATCACATTCTCTGGATGAGAGGCTTTGATTCTGGAAGATGATCCTCTAACAGTTGATTCTTCAGAAATGTTTAAGTTGTTCATTTGAGAAGTCAAAGGAATTGCATCTGGCGTTGCTTCTGGTTCCTTCACTTGAACTTTTTCTGCCTCTGAGCCTTCAGAGTCTGTGAGAATTACTTCTCTATCTGCAGAACTTTTAAACTGCTTTGGCTTTTCAATGCCAAGCTTATCATCAAATCTAACATGAATAGATTCTTCCATAATCTGTGTTCAGTATTGTATACTCTGTAGCCTTTAGAGCGTTCAGAATACCCAAGCATGAAACACTTCTGTGCTTTAGAATCAAACTTGTTCAGATTCTCTTTAGTATTCAACATATAGCAAATACATCCAAAAGGATGGAAATATGAAATGTTGGGCTTTCTGTTCCTCCACAATTCATAGGGAGTCTTTTCTAGAAGAGGTTTTACAGACACTCTGTTCTGAATGTAACAGGCTGTGTTGATTGCTTCTGCCCAAAAGTGCTTTGCCAGATTAGTCTCATTGATCATGGTTCTGGCCATTTCTTGCAGAGTTCTATTTTTCCTCTCTACAATCCCATTCTGTTGTGGAGTTCTAGGACAAGAAAAATCATGAGCAATGCCATTTTCATTAAAATATTTTTCAAAATATTTTTTTTCAAATTCACCACCATGATCACTTCTGACTTTTATAATTTTGAAATCTTTTTCATTCTGGACTTGTTTACAGAAGTCAAAGAACACAGAATGTGACTCATCCTTGTGTTTTAGGAACTTTACCCATGTCCATCTGTTGTAGTCATCAACAATGACTAATCCATACTTCTTGCCTCTGATGGATGCAGTTTTCACTGGTCCAAACAGATCAATGTGAAGTAATTCTAATGGTCTTGAGGTTGAAACAACATTTTTAGATTTAAAAGAAGATTTTGAAAACTTTCCCTTTTGACATGCTTCACAAAGAGCATCTGAGTTGAACTTCAGCTTAGGAAGTCCTCTGACCAGATTGAGTTTATTAATCTGAGATATACGTCTCATATTAATATGCCCCAATCTTCTGTGCAGACCCATTGCTCATCATTAACAGACAAGAGGCATTTAACATTTTGAACTTTAAGTTCTGAAAGATTTATTTTGTAAATGTTGTTCTTCCTCTTTCCATTGAATAGGATTGAGCCATCCTTCTGACTAACATCTTTACAACATTGTTGATTAAAGATTATATCATAACCATTGCCACTTAATTGACTTATGGACAATAGATTATGCTTTAATCCTTCTACAAGAAGAACATTAGATATAGAGGGAAGGTTACCATTACCAATAGTAGCAGAGCCAATGATCTTGCCCTTCTGATTCCCTCCAAACTTCACTTTTCCTCCAGATTTAAGTTCCAAGCTTTGGAACATAAACGTTTCTCCCGTCATGTGACGTGAGCAGCCAGAGTCCAGGTACCATGACTGGCGTCTTGACTTTTCTGCTAAAAACATCTGCAACAGGGATAATCTTATCCTTAGGTACCCAGATCTTTTTGGGTCCTTTTTGGTTAGCTGCCTTGAAAGTTGGTCTAAACTTCTGTCTTTTTACAATAGTATTGTTCTGACTTACTTTTGGCTTAAACACAGGAACGTTCTGATCATAACGTGTGTGTTTAATGTCATTCAGATGACCAAACTTGAAATGAGAATACAAGGGAGTTTTCTTGATAACAAGTTTATCAACAGACATTGGATTTAAATCCTTTCCAGAGGAGGATTCATATCCAATTCCTTTCCTGGTATTTCTGCTAACCTCATAGATCATAGAAGCCATCTTGCTTCTGTCTATGCTTTTAGCAAGAAATTTCTGAAAACTAAAGTCATATTCTTCTAAAATGTTTTTGCATTTAGACTTACTTTCAGATTCAGAGTTTTGTTGAGCTATTTCAAAATCAGCTTTCATTTTTAAATTGTTTTCTTTTAGCTCATCAATTTCTAATTTTAACAGATTATTGTCAGAGTCAAGATTGCACTTAAGCTTCTTGCACTTGAGCTTAATCTGATTATAATTTTTTAGGACTTCAGATAAGACTTTGATAAGCTCTTCCCTAGTGAGATCAGAAAGTACCTCTTCTGAGTCAGATTCAGAATCTGACTCAGATTCAGATGATTCTTCATTATGATCTTCAATGACTGCCATCAGAGCCATGTTGGCGCATTCATCTTCAGATTCTGATGAGGATTCAGATTCATCAGAGTCATCCCAAGTTGCCATTAGAACCTTTTTCTTTTTGTCAAACTTCCTTTTTGGCTTTTCTTTAAGAAGCTTTGGACATTCACTCTTGTAATGGCCAGGTTCTTTACATTTAAAGCAGACAACTTCCTTCTTTCCAGATCTTTTTGGTCCAGAGGACTCCTTGCGCTGATATGGTCTTTTGAAGTTCTTGAACTTCCTTTGCTTGTGCTTCCAGAGTTTGTTGATTCTTCTGGACAACAAAGATAGTTCATCTTCTTCTCCAGAAGAAGATTCTTCAGATCTTTCCTCTAACACCTGCAAAGCTTTTACAGATTTGTTAGATTTTAAGGCAATAGACTTACCTTTATTTTGAGGCTCATCTTCCTCAAGTTCAATTTCATGACTCCTTAGAGAGCTGATTAGCCCCTCCAAAGTGATCTTGTTCAGATCCTTGGCAAGCTTAAGAGCAGTGACCATAGGTCTCCATCTGATAGGCAAGCTTCTGATGATCTTCTTCAAATGATCAGCAGTTGAGTAGCCCTTGTCCATAACTTTTAGACCAGTTGTAAGAATCTGGAATCTAGAGAACATAGTTTCTATGGACTCAGATTCTTCCATCTTGAACGTTTCATACTTCTGTATTAACGCCAGAGCCTTGGTCTCTTTTACTTTATGGTTTCCTTCATGAGTCATCTTCAAGGACTCAAACATGTCAAATGCAGTTTCTCTATTTGTGATCTTTTCATACTTAGTGTGAAATATTGCATTTAACAGTATTGTTTTGGCCTTGTGATGATTTCTAAATTCCTTCTTTTGGGCTTCTGTCATAGATTTTCTATCTACTTTCTTTCCATTCCCATCAATGGGATGAACATACCCATCTATGACCAAGTCCCATAAATCAGCATCATAACCAAGGAAGAAACTTTCAATCCTGTCCTTCCAATAAACAAATTTCTCCCCATCAAACATAGGGGGTTTAGTACTGATTTTGTCCCTTTCTTCATATTTGTTGTTAATGTTAGATGTTGAAGTATCAGCCATATTAACAACCAAATATATATCAAAGTTTTTCTCACTGGATCTTTTCTGTCACTTTGAAGTGGTAGCACACAAAGAACCGGAGCTCTGATGCCAAATGAAGGTGAGAAAATACTTAGAAAGGGGGGTTGAATAAGTATGTAGATAAAACTTAGAAATAAAAACTCAAGGATTTTTATCCTGGTTCGTTGAACTCAACTACTTCAGTCCACCCTATCTAGAGTGATTTGCCTTTGTCAAACAAGGACTTAATCCACTATTTAATCAACTGATTACAATAGTAAGCACTAAGAACAACTGTTCAAAGTCTTCTCAAGAACTACGGATCCTAACTGGATCTTCTTAAGGTTCTCTTACAATCAAATGTAATAATAATACAAGTGTTAAAAATGCTTCTAATAAAGCTTTATCACAACTGTGATTTTTCACTTAAGATGAAGAACAATGAAATAATCCTTAGCAAGAATATATGAGTTGTATGAGAGCTTTGTATTGAATTCTTTCAAGTGTTTTCGTCAACTGAAGAAGATGAATGGAGTCTTGCTTTTATAGGCACAGAGGTCCATGAAGTCTTTCACGTTGAGAACAGTGTACCAAAATGGTCTGAGCCTTTTTGTCCTCACATCATATGACCTTTCCAAGAAGAAGAATGCACAGAGAAATCCTTTTTGTCTGTGTTCTTGTGTCTAGCATAAATAAGGAAAGAGTCGTTTGGTTATTCCAACGGACATAACTTTGAAATCTTCTTCAAAAATTTTCAGCAAGAATCATCAGAGGCTAAATTGGTCAAAGCCTTCTGATGTTCATCAGAGTTTGCTGAATCAGAGTCTTTGCAGCAAATGTGCTTTCAGCGTGTAAATGTTCAGAGCAGAGTTTTGAATCAGATCCTTAGTACTGGCAGCGTTAGTACTATCAGAGTCTTCTGAATTAACTGTGCTCGAAACTCTTCATACAGAATTCCTCATTGCTTCAGATGCTTCTGGCTTCTGCTTCAGATTCTTCTGTAGCTCCTGGTTCAGATTCTTCTGGAGGCAGCGCTCAGAATCTTCTGGAGACAGCGTTTTGAATCTTCTAAGAGATGCTTCTGACGCTTCAGTGCTTTGCATATTTCTTATGTTCAGATCTAATTTGCTTCTGGAGTGATATTTACTTTAACATCTGCAGCAAACATTCTCAAGCAAATTTTAGAGTATATAATTCTTTAATACAAAATTTCATAATAGTTATCATCAAAACATAGAGATATTATTAAGAACCAATCTTTGTTCTAACAGATTGTAGGAGCGTACTGAGTCGAGTGTTAAATATTCCTGAGTATTCTGGTCGTGTGAGGGGTAAGGGATTTGGTGTCACTCCAACAAAATTGTATAAGCAGTCAAAGAATAAAAATCCTAGCAATAAACAAGTGATGGAGTCGTTGAAAGAGTTGAAAATTCAAATTCGTTAATTGCAAAAAGACAAAGAGAGATACATGTCAGAAAGACGCGATCCACAGTGTAAACATACTAGTGACAAAGATAGTATCAATTGTAATTTTCAGCAGAAGCTTCCCGAGGTAATTATATATATTACATTGAAGTTAATTTAGCATATTCTTAATTGCACATTAACCATATTCATTATTGGTTTAGGGCATTTCACCTTGCCGGCTCTATTTATATCACCGACTTATCGCATGGTTGGCAAGGGAAAAGTGCATAACACTTTGGGAGACTTACTTCACCAAAAACCGCTCCCTGCTGGATTTTTGAAAGTATCGATTGATACTGTTTTAGAGGGGGGAGCATTACTTCCTATACCAGACGATGTTTCAGATGCAACATTGGTGAGAGACGCAATAGGATCGTATGTTGCATGGCCGTCAAATCTCATTTTCAGATGATGAGGTAGGTTGAACACCATTATGAATCTTGTAGTATTCAAATGTTTTACGACCCATACATGTAAGTTATTCTTACATTTACGTACCATTTATTTACATGATTATCTTAGACTCCTAAAAAATCCAAATCAAAAGATAAGGGGATTGTGCGGGAAATCGAGTCAGCTGCATCAAAAAAACAGGTACTACTACATTAATTGATATGTATGCACAGAAAATGTCAATTATATCCTCCGATTTTAGAAGCCTTACGATTTTATACATTAATTACCTAACTTATATGACTTTTAGGTTTATGCTCAAGAGTTGCAACAAGTCAGCAAGGGTAAGATGTCTGAATCTATCAAGGTTTCCAACAAAAAAAAGGCCGAGGCAAAAAAGCATCTGTACCTCGATTTAGGTTGTGCCTTGAAACATATGTAGGAACAACAGATGTGGTGGAGGGTGGCATTAGTCAAATACCTATGAATGAAGGTATTTTCGGTTTTACTTATGCTGAAACAATTGCTAAAGATGATTTGGATCAGATTTTTCAACATTCTGAATTACGCATCGGTGTTATGCATTCATACATCAAGTACTCCGATCAATTTTAATTAAATAATTGAATAATTTATTTGCTCATTTCAATGAATATTCTAATGTTGATTATGTTTTTATTTAAGGTTCTTGTATGACAAGTTATTGGTCCCACATCAATTGACAGAGAGATTCACATTCTTATATTCTAGCTGTATCAACGCACGGTAAATCGATCACACTCCAGATGTAGTTAGAGATTACTTTATCCAAGCATTTATGACCATAGATACAGAGAAGTTGTATTTTTTGCCATATAATACTGGCCATGAGTTAGATTTCATTCTAAATTCATTTATTATAATTATTCATTTTTTGACATTCTATATAACATTTTCGTCTAAACTTTTGTCTTACTTAGTGGACACTGCTTGTTGGTTGCGATTAATCCGATAAAAGAAATAGTGTATTATCTGGATTCATTGGATGGTGATCAAACAAAATATCCTGATATGAAAAATATGGTTGATACGTAAGTGATGAGATATATTGTTCTGAATAATTATCTTTATTTATTATGTGAGATTGTTCTAAATATTCGTTTATATTATGTTAGAGCTATACAAATATTCTGATCACAAAGACAAGCAGCAGTGCCAAAAAGGAAGGCTAACAACATTAGCTGGATCAGAGTGCAGGTATATTTTCACAATTTTGACTATTATAGTGATTCTACTTGATAAAAGTAGTTAAACTATATATCCCGATATATATTCATTTGTTTTTTCCATTTACAGTGTCCTCGTCAGCGCAATGGGATTGATTACAGACACTTTGTATTGGGTTTATGAAGGAAATTATTCATTCGGGTCAAATAGAGATTCCAAACATGGTATGGATTTATAAGTTATATGATTTATTTTAATATTTAACCGATATTTCATCTGAGTAATTAGTTTTAAAACTAAATCATACATATTATGTTATATTATGTAGTACTTTGATGAATTCAAGTGTGGTACTTACTCGAAAGACAAATTGGAAGAAATTAAGGAGGAATGATGTCAATACATTCTTGAGATGAGAATTGTATAAGGTATATATATTGTCTTTCTGTCTTTTGATCGGAGTTTGTAGAGATTTGTGTTGTTGTGCTGTTATGTACATACTACTGGATAATTATATTTCTGGAAGTCGTGTGTAGTTTTGGAATTTGTTGATATACTTCGATCTAGAAGTTAGTTGTTATGAGGATCCAGAAATATGGAATTTGTAATTATATGTATTGTGAATGTATTTGTGAAGTTATCGATTTTGTAATTATATGTATAATGAATGTATTTGTGAAGATGTTGTGAGAACCGACTTGTGTTTAATTACAATGATTATAAGCAGGTTTATGTGTTGAATTACAATGATTATAAGCAGGTTTATGTGTTGAATTGTTATGGTATATATAAGGCCAAAGTTTTGAAATAAAGGCCTGTGGTGAATGTAATTGTTATAAGCAGGTTTATGGGAAAAATTATAAAAAAATGGTGCAACATAATTCAACAAAAATCACTTCATAAAAATATGAAAAATAAACGGCACTTTTACCAAAAAAACGCTATGAAAAAGTGATTTTTTTAAAAAAATAATTCAATGACGTGAAGAAAAGACAACGCTTTTCTTGAAAAAACGCTGCTAAAAGGGGAGGGGGGAAGGGGGGGAAAAGACAACGCTTAAAAAAGCGCTGCTAAAGGTATTCAGTTAATACACTTTAGGCAGCACTTTTTAAAAGTGCTGCTAAAGGTGGAGGAATAGGCAACGCTTTTATTAAGAAAATCGCTACTAAAGGTATTCAGTAAATACACTTTAGGCAGCGCTTTAAAAGCGTTGCTAAAGGTGGGGGAATAGAGAGCGTTTTTTTGAAAACGCGCTGCTAAAAGGTATTCAGCAAATACACTTTAGACAGCGCTTTTGAAAAGCGCTGGTAAAGGTGGGGGGAAAAGAGAGCGCTTTTCTGGAAAAGCGCTGCTAAAAGTGGGCCTCTAGCAGCGCTTTTTACTTTTAAAAAATGCTGCCTTTACCTTTAGGCAGCGCTTTTAAGTGTTGCTAAAGGCCAAAAAAAGCGCTGCTAAAGGTCTTTTTTGGCATAGTGCAATGATGGAAAATGTATTTAATGCACCTGCTCCCCATTACTTTTGTAACTACCTCGTGGCTTTCGCACTTCTCTCAATGATTAAATTTGGTGACAAGATGTGAGCCTTAACTTGGAAAGACTTCCCAGGTGATAAAACACTCAACAAGCCTTGAAGGAGACTGTTGTGCGTTGGAAAAAGGCTCGATACGGGTGAGATTCATATATCAAGCCCAACCATACAAAGCCCAATAAAAATTATCCAACGTATATTATCAACACTCATAAGATTTAAGGTACACCTTGAACACTCATAATTTCACTTCACTCATCTTGGACTATATAACAAACTTGGGCTTTTAAGTGTTAGCCTTGTAGGTCCATCCCTACACCACTGTATTGGAGATCAACACCATGACTTAATGAGTCCAACATCGTGAATCATTGTAAGTTCTAGTTCCCGTAGATAATAAGTACCTTTGTAACAATTTGAATTAATCAAATTCAATTCCATAATTTTTTTTCTTCTTTTGCTATTATGTGTTTTCCATTATAGAGGTAATCATCATAGTGACCACATGTTAATATGGTATCACGAGCAAGTGAAAATTATGATTTTATTTTCAACTTATTTGCCACAACCACTTTTTAATTGAGTACTACATTCCATTTGCCTTAGCATATTATGAGACTATTATCTCCATCTCACACTGCAACATTTGTTGTCTCTGGAAACACTTTTTTAGGTAACATGTAAAAATCGTTGCCTAAAATACTTTTGGTGACATTTTTAGAGTGTCACGCTTTTATTTTTTTGGTAACGATTGTTAACTGTGCCCTTAACTACTTTTGGAGACGATTTTGAAGTTTCGTTATACTATTTTTTTAGTAATGTCTGATAATTGTCCCCTTAAATACTTTTGGGCACATTTTTAGATTGTTACATTAGTTTTAATAAAATGCTACATTCCTTCAATGTTGCATAAAATTTTAGCAACATCAATTTTTTGGTGGCAATCTTCCCTTCAAATTTATCGACTAAAAAAAATATTTTTTTCTAAATATTATTAAAAAAATTTAAATATAAAAATTCATCTAACACGTGATATAATAATATAGTAGTATATTATTACATTATGTGTTAAATTTAGAAATTTTTTGGATCATCTAACATATCTCACATTTAGAGGAAAATATTTTTTGGATGATTTTTTATATTTAGAAATTATTTTATATTATTATCTAACACATCCCACTATTTAGAGGAATATTTTTATTTATCACGATCACGTTTTAGAATAAAATATATATAAATTAATTGAAAACCGAAAAAAGAAATAGTACACACTTTTTATTAATTTAATGAGAAATGCTTAATCATAGTATGGAGCACTACATAATTCATTGAAACAAATATAACAAATTAATGGGATTTAAATGAAATAAATATACAAACCTTTTCCAATTCTTTGATTCCTTTTGGAAGTTCTTGTTTTTGTACCAGTAAATATAAGATGTAATGAGAAAGACTTTCACACGGTCAGTGATTTCCCAAACTCTAGATACTGCTTCAAGAAACAATTACTTTACACATGTATTATAGGTTCGATAGTATTCCAGAAACAAAACTCTAGATACTACTTCAATAAATAATTAATTTTTAAAATAATAATAATAAAATAATTTTAATAACTTTCCTTTAGAAATAATTAAGTATTCAATACCACGTAATACACTAATCCCATTTGGCTAAAAGATAGTAAGTGAAAAATTAATTATAATATATAATAATATTACTAATTATTAAACCTTATTTAATGAATTAAATTAGTATGATTAATTAATTATTTATTGATTAAAATATGATTAGTAATTAATTATTAATTAAAATATTCTAATTCTATAATGTATCTTGCAAGCTTCTCTCCAAAAACTATTTCTATTAATTCACTTATGATAGAAGAATCTTTTTAACATTAAACTATTAAAAAAAATTATGTGAATATTATAGAATAATCAATTTATGCATTGAACTTTTCAATATCATCAAAACTATCTAACCTTTTCATATTGTAAAAAAAAAATCATCAAACCTGAGATGGTTCGTAAAATCGAAGCTCACAATTTCATCAAATCCGTTGCGTAAATCTTCAAATCGCTCGTCAAATCCAAAACTTTTCATAATTCATCAAATCGAACCTAAATCCCAAATCAAACTAGAATCCCAATTGTTCTGTAATTCTTCAAATCTCTCGTCAAATCCGTCCCAAATCGAATTAGAATCTCGATCGTTCCTCAAACCCTAAATCGCTACCTTAAATCCCAATCTCACAGAATGCTCAAATCCTTGAAAAGCTTCTTGATGCTCATCTTCCTCAATCTCGATCTCATTTAGTAATTATTCTTGTCTTCTTCATCCTCCATTTATTTTAATACTTTTTTTATATAAAAGAAATTATATGTTTGTTAAGAAGATAAGCTATGCTCATTGAGACGGTTTACTACATGGGACCACTATTTTTATTTTTGCACATTCTTTATATTATTGACTAGGTAAAGAATTGCGATTATGATTGATTTCTTTGTTGCTTTTTGTCCATAAAATATGGTACAAACTTAAAACCTGCAAATTTTCAACTGAAACAGTGAAAAACAAACAAGCCGGTTAAATGCATACGCATCAAGATAATTGAAGTTATATGTGTAGTTTATAAATTTGATTTATCAAAATAGAACTATTTGATAAATATGTGAGTTTTATTGAAATGTATTTTATTTTATCCATAATTTATGTCAAAACTTATCATTAGTTTTTAATAATAAATTTAATTATGATCCAAGACATGTAAGATGTTAGAGCTTGACTACTTTTCTTTTTTTAGGTGAATATGTATTTAATTTTGAGTTTATGAACGATGTGCATGTGGATGGTTTGAATTATGATATAAATTTTTTATGTTTTTTTTTTTCTAGCACATAGTTAATATAACTCATTTTTCCATAGGTTGATATAGTTCAGGATTATGATAATTCATTATTGAGAGTAAAAACATATAATAATTCATTATTGAGAGTAAAAACATATAATAATTCATACTCTTGAGAAGGGAGATTAAGCTTAGTGACATCTCTAACACATTTATTCACTCTCTTTGGGATAATTCTTTTTGTGATTGAAGCATTAGCTCTCATATGGGTAATAATGGTGGTCTTTCTCTCTATCTTTATGTGTTTGTTGACCCTTTTGTGGATTATAGTTTTATTGTTTGTAATGTTTTGAGATTTATTTTTATGTATTTGTATGAATAAATTTCAAGGTTTATTTCTAAATGGTTGATGTGATTTATTTAGGCTGTCTTGATTTGGATGTTTTATTGAAATAATTTTGGGTTCATGTCCTAATTGTATGAATAAATTAATTTCAATGTTTATTTCTAAAAGGTTGATGTAATTTATTTGTCTGTTAATGTTTTTTTACCAAAATAATATCTACTATCAACACCATTTTTCATGATTGTAAGACCATAATACAACAATGCAATCCTCAAATTAATTTGGAGTCAATTGAAGATTTGTTAGGATTATCTCATGGAGATGCTAACAGTTTCCCAAAGGATATGAGACCGCAAATGCATTCCTCTACATCAACTCATTCTCCATGTCATGGAAAGATAACCATATATATCAAACTTATTGATTTATGTTATTCTAATTGTGTTATACTATCTAAATTTTAGTTGTTAATGTATGCAAAAAGTTGTAAGTAGTAAACAAAACTAGAATGTAGACAAATGATCGAAATTGTTTAAGATGCGTGTGTAAGGTTTGATTCTGATTATGCAAAATTTTGATTGTGTTGTTTGGTTGAAATATTATTTAAGATGCGTGTGCAAGGTTTGATTTTGATTGTGTCTTGGGAGATAATATTATCACTTTTGTATTTGGAGAGCCTAAATATTGTAGTGTGATATGCTATGAGGGCAAGGAATTTAGTCACTTCAAAAATGAATGTCCCTAGTTGAAGAAATAAATATCAGAGACAATACATTCTGGAATTTCTAAGACCATTCTAGGTAAATTTAATGCTGCAAAAATTAGAAGACGATAAGAAGGCTCATGTCACTCTATATAACTAGATGATTGGATACCTTAGTTTTGTGTTCAACAACACGCCTTCCTATCACATTTGGATTGAGATTAGTTATCTAGTTTATGAGTGATCCAAGGATTACACACATGTCAACAACAAAACAAATAATTAGATACTTTAAGAGAACTTAAATATTATAAATTACGAACAAAAATATTATATAAAATTCTTTTTTTATAAGTAATTGTGTAGATTTCAACTGGGTGCATTGAAAATTTCCATTTCTGGGTTTAGTCTAAGGAGTAAGGACGTATCACACAGCATAGCTAATTCTTGTTATTGATGTAGCTGAAGAGTGAATACTCTAGGATATTGGGGCATATAATTATATTATATAGCATTTGTTCATTAGAATTGTGAATTCATCCAAAATTACTGTCAGATTATTTGACATGTTTTCTTTTGGCAATGCAGTCTTTTATATGAAACTAGTTAATCTAATGGTCCCGTATGTTGTTTTTACAGTATTGGTTGTAGTGTGACATTTTTTTTTGGTATCAACTACTTGATATTTCTAACCATATAATTGTGTAGATTTCACATGTGATTGTCTAATTGGAGTTGAAATTGAATTTCATTAGATATTTAACATTGGTATGACAACACAAATGTTAGTAACCTGATAATTTGGATGGATATTCAATCTTACAAAAATAATTATGAAGATGAAAATTGTTTTGTTTCTGCAAAATATTTTGGGATGAATATTCAATCTTACAAAAACAATTATGATGTATTTTGTTTTATTTTCTTATGCAACAAGGTATCAATGAAGATGTTGAAAAGGACGATATAAATGATGAATTCAAGAGGACGACGTAGATGATGGATTTCAAGAGGACGTTGTAGGAGACGAATATTAAGAGGACGACATAGATGTAGATGATGAATTTCAAGAGGAAGATATAGATGATGAATTTCAAGAGGACGATGTAGATGAAGAATTCCTGGAGGACGACATATGTGATGAATTTCAAGTGGACGATATGGATGATGAATTCCAAGAAGACAAACTTGAATGGGTTGGATGATGTCTTTTTTTTTGCTTGTAGTTGAAAGCATTACACTTAAACTATATTTTTTGTTATTTTGCTAGACTCATACTTCAAAGTATTAAACTTATTATTATAAGTAATGTTACATTAGGCGTTTTGTTTACTGGCTACTATCTTGAATTAATGTTTGAACTCGATTTTATTATAATATAACTTTTATAGACGTACGGTTAAATTTGATCTTGTTTAAGTTATAATCTATATTTTTTAAAGCCAGTCATCATCGACTATATTATTTAGAAAATAATTACAAAATTGTATATTTTATAGGGACACTGTAAAAACAATCCTCCTGATTAAGAAGGTTGAGACACTGTAAAAACAATCCTCCTAATTCATATTTAAGGCAACGCATACTAATTATAGCCACATTTGGCAACACTTAAAAAGCGTCACCTCAAAGGCCACGAATAATCGTCCCTTATTCTTTTTGTGGAAACACTTAAAAAGCGTCGCCTTAGAGACCACGAATAACCGTCCCCTATTCCATTTATTTAGACAACGCTTTTAAAAAATCGTGCCCAAAGATCATGAAAAAATCCCGCCTTAAACAATACACAACGCTTGCACAAGAGACGCCTAGAAAACGTTCCCTATTCTTTTAGACAACTTTTTTCAGAATTTTGAAAAAGTTTTGTATACCTGACTTGCAAGAGGAAATTTATTTACTCAAGAAAGTGGATCCAAAAGTAACTCAATTTTCCACTAATCTTAAAAAGATTTGGCAGGAACTCGAAAATTTTTGTCCTCTACCAACACACAATTGTGCCATAAAATGCTCATGCCATATTCTGCCAACCATCAAAGGTTATTGAGACATCAATTATGTCATTCACTTTCTAAAGGGATTGAACGAACAATACGCTCCAGCTAGGTCTCCAATCATGATCATGCAACCCCTTTCACATATTAACAGACTACTCTGCTTGAAGAACGTCAACATACTACCTAACATGAAAAGATAATAATCACTTAGTTATCAAACTCTACGATAAAACTCGTCCATAGGATTATTGTTTCCCATGGGTTATGGAAAAGGATTATAGATCTACACCTATTGTCACAAGCCATGTAACACAATTGAAGTTTGTTTCAAGAATCATGCCCACATCTCAAAAGGATGAGTTTAGCCCAAGCATTTGCAAATGAAGACACCACTTAATACATTCATCAATCTTTTATTTATTCTATTCATGCTTAATTTAACAAAAGTGTCGAGACAATTAGATATGATAATGGTCGAGAGTTTACAATAAAAATGTTTTATCTAAAACAAGAACTCATCCTCACAATTTTTGCACTAACACACTCCAACAAAATGGAATTTCTGGAAAAAAAGCACAACACATTCTAGAAATAACTCGTGCTCTCCTCAATCAATCAAATTTATCCAAAAAAAAAAAAAAATAGGCTCATACCCTATCTCAGTCTCATTTCATAATCAATAAAAACCCCTATAAGCTTTTAAAGTTCAAAACCCCTTTTAGCATTCTTTATAAAATTGTTCATTACCACTCCACCATGAGAGTTTTTGGTTGTTTAATGTTTGCTTCAATTCTAAGAGATATTGAACCAAACTCAATTATTGATCGGTTTATACATTTGAGCTTGGAGCTATTTGGAGATTTCTTTCCTTATAATTTTATTTACTTTTATTTCTTCCCTTTGAAACACTCAAATTTTCATCATTATTATCAATCTGTCTCTTTCAATTTGATTAACTATTTGGTTCTAATAAACAATTGTACCTCATCTAAGATGACAGTGTCTTCCCTTACCATAAAGAAGAACATATAGGTAATAAATTCAACATAAGTAGAATTTGTTTTCTCTTCATCAAGCTTTACTTTAATATTTACAATTAATTTGTGGTTTTATTGAAATATTTCAATTTCTCTACGATGGATTTTGATCCCACCATTCTAAACGAGTAGAGTTGTTGTTGAAAATATAATAACATACGAGTCAATGAGTACCAAAAAAACATATAAGTCAATGACTTTATCATATATAATTATTTAAAATTCTACACATTTCTGCCATAGTTTTCTCCCTTGTGACTTGTCTAAACACTTTATCTCTAAGACATAAAATAATAATCTTTTTTGCTTTATTCATCGTCTTAATCTTCTCTACTTGTGACGGACATGTCAACATCAATTTCTTATGTTTCTTTAGTTCAACATACTTTTTTTTAATCAAAATTGTTCGTATATTCACTTTCCACAAAAATTATTGTTTTTAAAAAAATTCTCAAAATATTCACCCCTATTTCCCTTTCTTTGTGGGTGTTCAATAAACACTAGTGTTCAATCTAGTAATGAAAATAGTATGCGTGGAGCATCAATAATGAAAATCAAACTAAACATAAATATTCACATCCCCTTTGGTGTAGGTTAACACAACACAGTCAATACAAAATAAAAGATACAAGAGAAATAGAAACACACCATAATTTTTCTATGAAATTTAATTCAAATTGATGTATGTCTAGAGAAGAGATCAACTCTATGATCCACTAAAGATTAATTACAAAATTTACAAAGAAGTTACAAGAATTAATCTTCTCACATTCTTTAAGAAAATTCCTTAGTTTATACCCCTTACTCTTTTCACAGAACCCACAAGAAAATCCTAAGAGAAATCAAAAAGAGAATCTTATATCTTTGCTTTAATGTATGTCATTATCTGAGGTGTTTGTAATGTATTTATCAACCAAATAAATCTCTCTCCACAATTACTTTATCATTAGCCCATTAATATATACATGTTTTTATGCATTGTAGTGGCTGTAAATTGTTAGTGAAATCTAAACGACATAATCATGTGTTGATAAGGTCTAGATTTAATGACATGAACTTAAAATTGAAGTGTTTTGAACAAGTTATGATTCTATTATCCAAACTTAAAAATTAAGTTCTTTGCACAGATTAAGATTCTATAATTATAAACGTGTAAAACATCTCAATAGTATGTGTGTTGTAATATAGAATATAAACATGTGCTTTACAACAAATTTAAATCGTTAATTTATACAAACATCAATAATCGCCATAACATGACAACATAAAATAATATTATAACCAAAAATGCATAATTTAACATGTCATAGAGAATATATAATAGATAATACCATATTATTAATAATTCATATTTATTTAGTTGTACTATTTTCTTGGCCCCTAAGTTTGTTAGAGGGTATTTTAGTATTTATCCTATTCTAGTAACCCTAGTTTTAGCTTATAAATAGGGTGACAATCATTGTAACAAATATCATGTTTTGTAGCCGTCATTCTCTTATTAGTAATATTTCCTATTTCATCATTTATTCTATCTTTGCACCAACAATTGGTATCTAGAGCTCCGGTTCAGATTCATTGGGAAACACGGGAAACACGAGTGAACGTGAGGTCTTGTGTGTTTGATTTTGTTTCTCAGATTCTTGTTGAATCTTGGACAAAATCTGATCAGAATTTTTTAATTCTGTGGGTTGGGAAACACTGTGTGAGAAAACTCTGAGTGTATTGTGCAAAGTAGAAGATGAACGGAAACGGCAACATGAACACCAAACTTCCAGTATTTGATGGTAAAAACTGGAATCGTTGGATGATCCAAATGCGTGTACTGTTTGGTGCTCAAGATGTTCTGGATCTTGTCACTGATGGTTATGTTCCAGTAGCAGCAGATGCAACTGATGAACAGAAAAACGCGCAGAAGGAAGTAAGGAAGAAGGATCAGAAAGCATTGTTCTTCATTCATCAATGTGTGGATGTAAACGTGTTTGAGAAGATTGCAGACTCTACAACAGCAAAGGCTGCATGGGACACTCTGGTGAGATGTTATGGTGGTGACGCATCAGTGAAGAAGGTGAAGCTTCAGTCCTTGAGAAAGCAATATGAGAATCTCAACATGAAGAATAATGAGAAAGTTTCTGAATACATTTCCAGAGTGATTCTGATCACTAATGAGATGAAGGCATGTGGAGAAACTCTTTCTGAAGAAACAATCATGGAGAAAGTATTGAGATCCCTTACTCCTCAATTTGATTACATTGTGGTAGCAATAGAACATTCCAAAGATCTGAGCACAATGAGAATTGAAGAGCTGCAGAGCAGTTTAGAAGCGCAAGAGTTGCGTTTGACTGAGAGAACTTCTGAAAGGGAAGTAGAGCAGCAAGCTCTGAAAGCAACTTCTGATAGGAGGTATCAGAAGCAGTCAGAAGTCAGGAGAAGATCTGATGGTGGTCAGAAGTCAGAAAGCTCAACCTCTGATAGACAAAAGAATGCTCAGAGGGGAAAAGAGAAGTATGACAAAAGAAAAATACAATGTTACTGTTGTAAGAAGTTTGGCCATTTTGCTAGAGATTGTTGGTCAAACAAGGAGAAGAAATCAGAAGAAGCAAATATAGCCAGAGGCTCTGATGACGAATCTGTGCTGTTGATGGCCTCTGAATCTGATAATGTGGATCTGACAGACTGGTGGTATATGGACACTGGCTGTTCAAATCATCTTACTGGAAACAAGAAATGGCTGGTTGACTTTGACTCTGAAAAGAGAACAAAGATCAGATGTGCTGATGACAAATATCTTAATGCAGAAGGTATGGGAAATGTCAGAGTGACTCTGAACAATGGGAAAATAGCATTGATTCAGAATGTGTGGTATGTACCTGGCATCAGAAGCAATCTGATGAGTGTGGGACAATTAATTGAGAAAGGTTTCTCAGTTACCATGAAGGACAATCTTCTGAAGCTGTATGACTGTAATCAGAAGTTGATTATGGAGTCAGAACAGGGAAGGAATAGAACATTCAAGGTGAATGTCAGAACTGCAGACTCAGAGTGTCTTAGTGCAACAAGTACTGAGAAGGAGAGTGAGCTGTGGCACAGAAGATTTGGTCATTTGAATTTCAGAAGCTTACAACATCTGAATTCAAAGAAATTGGTACATGGAATTCCTGCAATTAAGAAGCCTGAAAAGTCATGCAAAGTTTGCATGGAAGGAAAACAACCAAGATTGCCATTTGCATCAGAAGTTGCTCCAAGAGCAAAACATGCCTTGGGAGTTGTACACTCTGATGTGTGTGGTCCATTTCCAGTAGCATCAATTGGAGGGAACAAATACTTTGTGTTGTTTGTTGATGAATTCACAAGAATGACATGGGTATCCCTTATTAAGTTCAAACACGAGGTGTTTGATAAATTCAAGAAGTTCAGAATGAAGGCTGAGAATCAGAGTGGTCAGAAGTTGAAGATTCTTAGAACTGATGGTGGAGGTGAGTATAACTCCAAAGAGTTCCAGAAGTTCTGTGAGGAGAATGGAATTGAGCATGAGGTTACTGCTCCTTATACCCCTCAACACAATGGTCTTGCTGAAAGAAGAAACCGTACTTTGCTTGATATGGTGAGAAGCATGCTAAAGGAGAAGAAGCTTCCTCAGAAGCTCTGGGGAGAAGCTGTTGCCACTGCAACGTATGTACTCAACAGATGTCCTACGAAGAAGTTGAAGGAAATAGTTCCTATGCAGAAGTGGACTGGAGACAAGCAAAGTGTTAGTCATCTGAAGGTATTTGGTTCTGTTTGCTATAAACATGTTCCAGAAGTCAGAAGACAGAAGCTGGATGATAGAAGCAAAGTGATGATTCTGATAGGGTACCACAGTACAGGTGCATACAAGCTCTATTGTCCAGAAACCAATAAAATTGAATTCATCAGAGATGTGATTGTGAAGGAATCAGAAGTTTGTAATTGGGATAAGTCTCAATCTGATTCTGATGTTAGAACCTCTGAAGAAAGGCCAGAGTTAAGAATTTCTGAAGTTGAAGTAAACCCTGACGTTGACTCTGACTCTGATACTGATTCAAACTCTGAAGATGACTCAGAAGATGAAGGTGACTCAGATGACCCAGACTCTGATGATTCAGACTCTGATGGCAATCCAGATCTTGGTGGCAATTCAGACTCTGGAAATATGCCAGACTCTGAAGATGGTCAAAGCTCTGGAGGTCAATCATCTGAAGTTAGAAACTCTGAAGCTCAAGACTCTGAACAAGTTCAGAGACCACAAAGAATCAGAAGCGTTCCCAGAAGATTTGCAGAATTTGACATGCTGCAAGACACTGAAGTAGACTCTGAAGGAGAAGTTATTCAGTGTGCCATGTTAGTAGACTCTGAACCTATAAGTACAGAGGAGGCTCTTAAGCAAAAGCTCTGGCTGAAGGCCATGAAAGAAGAACTTGATGCTATAGAGAGAAACAAGACTTGGAAGCTGACAGAACTTCCAAAAGACAAGAAAGCCATCAGCGTCAGATGGGTTTTCAAGCAGAAGTTAAAGCCAGATGGTTCAATTGGCAAACATAAAGCAAGGTTGGTAGCCAGAGGATTTCTACAGAAACCTGGGCTGGATTATTCTGAAGTGTTTGCACCTGTAGCAAGACATGAAACAATCAGAATGGTGATTGCAATAGCTGCTAACAGGAATTGGCCTCTGATGCATTTAGATGTAAAATCTGCATTTCTGAATGGTCCATTAGAAGAAGAAGTTTACGTGTCACAACCTCCTGGATTTGTGAAAAAGAATCAGGAAGGGATGGTGTACAGATTATACAAAGCTCTATATGGATTGAAACAAGCGCCCAGAGCTTGGAATCAGAAGATTGATTCATTTTTCAAGAAGCAAGGCTTTCAGAAATGTGAGATGGAGTACGGTGTCTATGTTCAGCATACTTCTGAAGGCAATATGACTCTGGTATGTTTATATGTTGATGATATACTATTGACTGGAAGTTCTGAACAGGAGATAGCCAAGTTCAAGAAGGTTCTAATGAATGAATTTGAAATGACTGATCTAGGCAAAATGACATACTTTCTAGGGATGGAGTTCAGATATTCTGAGAAAGGTATCATTTTGCATCAGCTCAAGTATGAATTAGAACTTCTGAAGAGATTTGATCTGAAGAATTGTAAGATGGCTGTCACACCTTCTGATACAAATCAGAAACTGGATTCAGACTCTGAAGGAAAGGATGTGGATGCTACAACCTTCAAACAGTTGGTTGGTTCTCTGAGGTATCTGTGCAATACCAGACCTGATATTTGCTATTCAGTTGGGATGGTTAGTAGGTTCATGAGTAAACCTAAGTGGTCCCATTACCAAGCTGCTGTCAGGATTCTGAGGTATATCAAAGGAACTCTGAAGTATGGAGTGTTATTTCCCTCTGGAGGAAATAATGAGTCAGAACTTCTGAGTTATTCAGACTCTGATTGGTGTGGAGACAGAGTTGACAGAAGAAGTACATCTGGGTACTTGTTCAAATTTCTGGGAGGTCTCATTTCTTGGTGTTCCAAGAAGCAACCTGTTGTGGCGTTGTCAACCTGTGAAGCTGAATACATTGCAGGTGCTGTTACTGCATGCCAAGCTGTGTGGATTCTGAATCTGTTGCAGGATCTGAAGATCAAAGTAGACAAACCTCTGAAGTTGATGATTGACAATAAGTCTGCAATCAATCTTGCTAGAAACCCAGTGTTGCATGGGAGAAGCAAGCATATTGAGACCAAGTATCATTTTCTGAGACATCAAGTTCAGAGTGGAGTGTTAGAAGTTGTACACTGCAGCACTCAGAAGCAGTTGGCAGATGCTCTGACGAAAGCTATCAAGACTGATCAATTTCTCAGATTAAGGGATGGAATTGGTGTCACAAGTTTTGATGGAATATGAATTAAGGGATGGTATTAGAATATTATTAATAATTCATATTTATTTAGTTGTACTATTTTCTTGGCCCCTAAGTTTGTTAGAGGGTATTTTAGTATTTATCCTATTCTAGTAACCCTAGTTTTAGCTTATAAATAGGGTGACAATCATTGTAACAAATATCATGTTTTGTAGCCGTCATTCTCTTATTAGTAATATTTCCTATTTCATCATTTATTCTATCTTTGCACCAACATTTATCAACCAAATAAATCTCTCTCCACAATTACTTTATCATTAGCCCATTAATATATACATGTTTTTATGCATTGTAGTGGCTGTAAATTGTTAGTGAAATCTAAACGACATAATCATGTGTTGATAAGGTCTAGATTTAATGACATGAACTTAAAATTGAAGTGTTTTGAACAAGTTATGATTCTATTATCCAAACTTAAAAATTAAGTTCTTTGCACAGATTAAGATTCTATAATTATAAACGTGTAAAACATCTCAATACTATGTGTGTTGTAATATAGAATATAAACATGTGCTTTACAACAAATTTAAATCGTTAATTTATACAAACATCAATAATCGCCATAACATGACAACATAAAATAATATTATAACCAAAAATGCATAATTTAACATGTCATAGAGAATATATAATAGATAATACCATGTATAAATTCATAATAACAAACAATTCAAAGCAAATTACATAATCTAAAAAACTTGCTAACGAGTCTTATGCAATCTAACCCCTTTCTTTCTCAACCTCTTGTGTCGCAAGATATTCTTAACTTCTCTAATAATTTGATGGAAAACATCATGTGTTTCAATGTCCTCCCCAACATCTCCACCTAATGGAAACCTAGAGGCCAAGTCTCAGATACACACATACAGGGACCAAACTACCTGCATTGACGAATAATTGGGATGATATATAAATAGTTTTTATTATTAATGGTTCGTTTTTAAAAAACAAATTTTGATCTAATCTCTAATTAGTTTTTTTAAAAGGGTATATGATTGTGCTTTTTAAAAAAGCAAAATTAATTATTGCAAGCTAATAGACCTATGATAACGCTTTTTGAAGAAATATTAAATATTGATAGAGTTTTTAAGACCAACTCCAACGGTGGTTTTTCAAATTGGTTTGCCAGCTTGGCATTGAAAATGTCAACAAAATATTATTCCAGCTGTAGAACGTTACAAACATAAACAACGGTTCTTCATTTTGTTTATTATTAAAATAATCATTTAACTTTATTTTATTTTTTTAACTTTTTTATTTATTATAAATATAGGTTTGTTGGAAAAAATTTATATCATTCCTATTTTCTCTCCTTTTTATTTCTATTTTCTCTCCTTTTTATTTGCTCTTTAATTTCAAATTTCTCTCTCACAATTTCATCATTTTATTCATAAATATTTAATTTTTTTCCAACAATTTCTTCTTATTATCATTTTATTTCAAATTTTTATCTTTTTATTTCAAATTAGATTTATTTAGGCCAAATTTTCATCTTTTTATTTCAAATTACATTTGTTTATGTGATGTTATTTATTTTTATTGTTTTTAATTATGTGATGTTATTTATTTTTATTGTTTTTAATTATGTGACATGTATTTAAATTTAATTTTAATTATTATTTTCAATTTTATGTTTAATTTTAATTTTATGTTTAATTTGTATTTATATTAATTAAAATTTAAATATTTAAATTATAATTTTAAATAAAATAAATTTAATATAAATAATATATTTTAAATAAAGTGGTGGGACCCAATATGGGTTTTTTGAAGTTGTACCATTGGAGTGAAAATTGAATGAGTTGCTTTAAAAGAGTGGGTCCCACAAAGAACCCAAAAATGGGTTGCACCATTGGAGTTGCTCTAAGAAGTGCTATTAACAATTGAACTCATAATAGCACTTTTTGAAAAAAGTGTTATTAATTTATCGGGTAACGCTAACTTGAGTTCTTTAAACACAAGTTAAAAAATACATTTACAGAAAGTTTGTATTGGAAACATCAATAAAAATTTAAATTTTGGGTAATGTTAACTTGTGCCCTTGGGGCACATGTTAAGGAAATTATTTTTAGTAAATTTGTATTGGAAAAAACAATTTAAAAATTAATTTTATACTTTAATTTAAGTTTGTACACAATTTCCAAGATATTATTTCTTAATTTAGTTCTTAACATGTGCCTCAAGGGCACAAGTTAACATTACCCTTAAATTTTTTATTTTTATTAAAAGTAACGCACAATTTTCAAAATATTATTTCTACATTTAATTCTTAACTTGTGCCCTTGGGACACAAGTTTAGCATTATCCTAATTTATATAGTTATGATAGTGTTTTTATGAGAAGTGTTATTAAAGGCTATGCATTTATAACTCTTAAAGTGATATTATATATATATATATATATATATATATATATATATATATATATATATATATATATATATATATATATATATATATATATATATATATATATATATATATATATATATATATATATATATATATATATATATATATATATATATATATATATATATATATATATATATATATATATATATATATATATATATATATATATATATATATATATATATATATATATATATATATATATATATATATATATATATATATATAGAGAGAGAGAGAGAGAGAGAGAGAGAGAGAGAGAGTGACTTTAATGGCGTTTAAAAGCGTTATTAAAGGTAAAAAAAAATGTGAATCTTAAATAAGTCATCAATATTTAAGAAATTCATATGTGTATTATATTCTTTTAAATTTTTTGCAATGTGATATAAAAATAAAACATTAAAATCAATAACCAAATACTATTAATGAAATAATGCAAAATATCATATTGTTTAATATTTTAAAATTGAAAGAAACTAAAATTATTTTAAAGACACGATATTAAAAAAAATATATTAAATTTAGTAATTATCTTAAGATAACTATAAATATTTTTTTATAAAATTTATAGAAGTAATATATTTGTCTAAGTTAGTAATTAATTATTAGATTAATATATTTTTTACTATAACTATTTTGAGATTAAATATATTTATTTTAAGTGTTCATTTTTTTTATGCTTTCAAAGAAAACTTGATTTTAATTTTAATTTTTAGATTCACATGTCTATTTTAAATTTTAAATTTAGAGGAATATAGTTAAGATAATAGTTGTCATGTCATATCATTTTATTAAAAGTGAGAATTTTTTGTCTTTGTCAAAGTTCGAACTCGTAATCTCTAATAAAGAATAAATATTGTATTTTGCATTTTGAAAAGTAAAAATAAGTATTGAGAACTGTCACATATCACTATGAGATGATGTGACATAAATAAAATAGAAATATTAACACGTATCGTGTTATTATACGTCACTTCAAATTTAATATATTATATAGATATAACTACTCACCCTACGACCAACCTACTATCGATATAAGAATACTTTGCATGTATTTGAACTGGTGCAAGACTCACTTTGGGAACATACCATCATGTCAAACACTTTATGTTTGTTTAATGAAGTTTGGTTAAGAATACAACCTTGGATAGGAAGATGTAGCAGACTAGACATGTCGTCCAATGCCCATATCATCTCCCTAACCAGTAGATGGAGATTTCTCGTCTCACGATGTGAGCATTCAAAAAAGGCTCTTAGCGAACCATGACCAACCATGATGCACCTTAATATGGCAAGCATAATTAGTCCACATAATGGCATTGGTTAACCATCATTCATCCAGAGTAGCCAAACAAATGAGCATCTTGTCTTTATTAATACACTTAAGTGACAGATCATGAAATTGAAAAAAAAAATGATTTCTATCCATTACTAAAAATTTGAAAGAACAAAAAAAAAAACATATTACCACATTTGACAACAAGAAATCACCACACATACAATAGAAAATATCAAAAAATGAATGTTACATTGTGTATCATGGAATACTAAAATATGAAAAAGTGCAAAATAATGTTGCATTGTGTATCATGGAATACTAAAATATGAAAAAGTGCAAAATAATGTGTGTTAGGATTTTATAGTGTAAACTCTCTTGGCGACTAGAAAAAAAAAATCCAACAAGAACACACGAGTTATAGCAAATGTGCACTAACATATTAAATAGTTGAAAATATGATGATTCAATCGAGATTCAATTGAAGTAGAGACAATGCGCTAAATTTTGAAAATTTTGGATATTCAAATGTAAAATGCATATAAAAAGTAAAAGAGTTTCATGAATTTTATGGATAGTTTAAATTCTAAAATCTGAATATTTAAAAACTACTTCCCGATTTTAAAACTTAAAAGATATTTTTAACACAATGAGAGATTTCGAGAAACGATTTCACAAAAAATAAACACAAACACAATAGATAATCATTTTATTTTATTTTAAAAGAGCTTATAAATATCTTGCTTGAGAATTCGAAATTACCCCAAGTTATCCATGTTGACTCAATGCAAAGTTGCAAGTAGACCATATGCTTCATAGGCTAGACAAGGGTCATAGTCAAGTCATTCTGAAAAAGGTCACTCAATCACGAGAACGTCAGGCTTTTAAGTGTAACTAAAGTCAATACAAATTATATGTGAATGGTTTTTTTACGTATTAAAAGTAGAATTTTTTTTCCAACATATCATATTATTAATCTCTTTTTTCCAATAAGTCATATAAGTCAATTATATATATCATTATGCTATTATTACAAACAAAAAATTTAGACACGTAGGCACCGCCACTCAATGAAAGGACGAAACTATTTAAAAATTACATATGCCATCCATTGAAGGGCGACACTATTAAAGTTGTTTTTTTTACGAAATAAATATATTTTAATATTAGTAACATTCATATTAATATATATTAATATTATCAATATTAATAATGTTAATATTAATACAATTATAATATTAATATATATTATTAATATTAATATATGTTGATAAACATAATTAATATTATTTAGTAAGAGATAATTATGCTAATATAATTATTAATAGTATATTAACAATTAATTTTATTATTAACATATTTATAATTAATATTAATTTTTAATGTAATTAACAATAAATAAACGAGTATTAACAATAAATTATTATTTTTTATCGGCACTAGAATAGGCGGAATCCTTGACTATTTTATTATTTATGTACAGTTCCGACACTTGAATGGGCAGAACTTTTTAGGCAGAACTTTTTAATTTTTTAATATTTTTTTACAGTGCCGACAACTAAATGGGCGGAACTTTTTAGTATTTTATTATTTTTGTACAGTACTGGCACTTGAATGGATGAAACCTTTTAATATTTTAATGTTTTTGTACAGTGTCAGCACCTGAATGGTTGAAACCTTTTAATATTTTATTATTTTTGTAGAGTGTCGGCACCTGAATGGACGAAACCTTTTAATATTTTAATATTTTTGTACAGTCCCGCCACTGATATAAATAGAGGTGTGGTGTGACATATTTTTCACATCTGTTTTAAATTCCTTGTATTGTTTTCAAGATGTATCTTCGCCGATGGGGAAAAGTGAATTTTCGAAAGAAAAACCGGCTATGGATATGCTTTTCTGGAACATATGTAGTTTAGAGAAACTATATAGGGAGTTGAAGCGTTGGTTAGAAGAAGACATACCGAAAGGGGAAAAAATTAGAAGTATTGAGAGGTATGATGAAATTATCACATAAGTACATAGAGCCTGATGAAATTATCAAACCATATTTGGTTTAAGCGGGTTTCGGTCACGTCATCAACTTAACTTCATATGGAATTGATCGAAAATTACTTCTCGCCTTGTGCGAGAGATAAGGACCAGAAATCCGCACATTTCACTTTCCCACATGTGAATGCATGGTGACCTTGGAGGATGTCCATATGTTGTTAGGTCTGCGTGTGGATGGTTTACAGTTGTTGGTGACACAAACGTGAAGTACGATTTAGTGGAAGAACTATTGGGGTGTTGTTGGAACGAGGTGATAGGAAATGGGCAAAGCCTTAAAATTACATGGCTAAAAAATATTTATGGTGCTTTGATATTGAATGAGGAGTCTCCCGAGGAACTGAAAATTTATAAAACTAGAATTTATATTTTATTGCTTTTTGCATTCTTTTTATTTCCTGATACTAATGGTAATACTATTCATCTTCAATTCTTACCATTATTAGAATATTTAAGTCAAATAAGTAGATATAGTTGGGGCGCTGCTACCTTAGCGCATCTATACAGAAATTTGTGTAGATGCGCAAGAAAAAATGTGCATAACTTTGCTGGTTGTGGCGTTTTGATTCAAGCTTGGGGATGGTCCCGAATGCCCAGACTGACGCCAATAAACCCCAATCCATACCACTTTCCATATGCGACCAAGTAAGTATACAAAGTTTATTTCTATATACTTTTCATCTATAATTTTTACTAATTATTTATTTCATAGGTGGTCCGCATATGGGATGAATTACGAAAAAAACTCATCATTGTGCTCCTAGATATTGGACAGTCTTCGATCATTTCGAGGAAGATGATGTATTGTATCTAACACTTATACTACTATCATTAACATTTTTTTAACTCTAATCTCTTTTTAACTACATTATAGTTTCTATGGAGGATCTATCTTGAACTTGAAGATGAGGATCCAAGTGAAAGCGACATGTGGAGTTCTATAACATTCATATTTTGTTTCACTTATGTTGAAATGCATCATTCGGATATGGTGAAACTCCAATTCGGGATTCAACAAGAAATTCCTGGTCCACCTACGTGCATGGAGAGGTACCACAAGAGTACAACAAACGAGCAATGGAAATTTGATAATTAGAGAGACCATAACAGACAAGAACATCAACACTGGATAAATCATCGTCAAATTGTCCTACAAGAAAATGTCATGGAAACCGAATGTAAATCCAGTAGGGAATACATGAATTGGTATAGATCTGTTACCATTTTGTATCTATCATAAAATAGATACTTATGGGACCCTTGTAACCAACCAACTTCTTCAAACTTTCAAAACACCAGACAACCTTGTAACACCCAATCACAAACATTTAACACCCCTCAACAAATATTTAATACACAACCACAAATATTTAACACCCCACAACAAATATTTAACATCCAACAACAAATATTTAACACCCAACAACCTTTCAATCCAACACAACAACCTTATACCCCAAGCAAACACTACCGTCAACCTTACTTATCATTTAACCCAACCCCCTTCAACACCCAACAACAAAACCTAACCTCTTCATACACCTAATATAACCAATACTCATTCTCTCAATCTACCCCACAAGAACACAGCTACCAAACACCTTATACCAAGTTGGAGTAATGAGGGAACAAGATTAAGTTATGGTAGTGCGGCGGCGATACCAACTGTGGACGATTTGAGTGATGATATGGTCGCTAAATTCTTGAACCCTAGCAATGATGTAGGACCTTCTACTCAACCCCCAAACATTGATGTTGATCGTAGAAGGTCCACCAGAAATGTACAGGCTCCTACCTATGGAACCCACCAATGTTTACGTCGACCGGGTCAAAATTAAGGGTAGATAGGGATTTAATGTACTTTTTTAATTTCATGAATAAATAAATATTTATTTCAATTCATTTTTTTATATTTTATTTTATTATTTTTTTTATTATATATAGTATTATTAATTATTATTATTATTATTATTATTATCCATTTTATAATTATTATTTATAATTTAATTATTATTATTATTTATAATTCATAATTATTATTCATAATTTTATATTTATTATTTACTATTATTAACTATTATTATTCATAATTATTATTTATAACAATTGAATTTAAATTTAATTGAAACCTTATTTTTATAAATAAAAATAATTAATTAAAACTTAATGGAACAAATAAATAAAATTAAAAAAAAAAACAAAAAAAAATTACGTGTACCTTGCCGCTCATTGAAAGGGTGGCACTTTTTTGAATTTCACTCTTCCGCGCATTGAAAGGGTGACAGCTTTGCACCAAAAAATGATTTTTTTTTGGAAAGTATGACAATCCGGTATATTTTTTTAGACTTATGCTATTATGAAAATTTCTTTCCAATACTATGGCAGGATAGAAAAAAATGCTTAAAAGTAAGCTTTAGTTGATCATACTTTTATTGATTATATGCTTATTTTGTGATATATCATAAGAAAAATAAAAAGTGGGAATGATAAATTTTTTAATCTAAATAATCTCGTTTTTCAAAAAACACTTTTAAAATAATTTAGTTTTTCACAATTTTTTCAAACTAACCCATTTTTAAATAGAAAATTTGAAACACAATAATGGCGTCAGCCGAATTGGCGACTACATGTAAATTTATAGTGGTGGCGCCAATTGGATTAACGTACGTATATGTTATTGTCAATCCAATTGACGTTAGTGTGCAATGCTTTTAATGGTGGCGCCAATTCAATTGGCACTAGTGTGTTATGTTTTTTAGTATAAATATATGTGCATTCTACTATTTCCTCAACACCTCTTTTGATATTCTTCTTATCTTTTCTTCACTGGCTCTATCATGATTGTTAAAAGAGATGGGCATGTATGTTATTCGTCAATGAAGCCTCAGATGAAAATGCATTTTTAGAACATCCAACGAGCATCTTGAAAGGAGTTTGAAAAGTTGATTAGACGGAAAGATTAATAATGGGGAAAGAATTAGAAGTATCGAGAGGCTTTATTCGCACATCTCTATTGCATATGACAATAATGTTATGCAACGTATGTGAGTGAAAGTTAAAAATGACAATGATGTTAGGAATGTGATGTATGCATTAGATGATATTGTTTTGATTGTCGTAATCTCTTAGACATGTTGTGGTGTTAAGTTTGTTTTATTTGTTGTTTGTGTTATTATTTTAAGCGTGTTTATGTTTGTGTGATGTTTGTTTTAGGGATGTTTATGTTATTTTTATTGTAACCAAGAGTTGCAACATATATTATAAATACCAATGTTACTAAATTTTAAAGAAAAAAAATTAGTGATCATGTAGAACTTGCTCCAACATTGCGACAATTTTTTTTCGATTGTGTTCGGGCTGGCGACATATACCACACAATCTTGCCATTTCATCAGCCGTATTCATTTATGTTCTAATACGCATGTTGTTAGGGTGACCCTTTTTCTTCTGTCACATATTTTTATTGTGTCAAATTATGCCCCCTTGATATGTAGGCCAATAATCCTCCATTATTACCACTGGAAAGTTATTGTTGTACCCATTCAATATATTTACGAATTTGTAAATGGTGGTTGGATGCTTGAAAACATCCTAGCAAGCATATGAACATGTCTCAATGACATGGGAGTAAGGCATACAGAAGACTTGAAACTTTCCATAATTGCACCAAACTCTATTTAGTTCGACCATATAATCTCCATTTTGCATCCCCTAATTGTTGTCCATTGTTTCCTTTACACTGAAAGTGTGCCTATGATGGTCAAAGATTGTAACCGTGTGTGTGTCGTCTTTGATAGTTTAACCCTTCATCAATTTCATGCAGCTTTCATTGAATAATTGTCCTGACCGTAACACTGAACTCCATTTTTTGTCTCTGGTTGCAAAAACTGACCCCAATCTAAAATAGGTTGCTATCACCAATTCAGTTATTGGTAGGTTTGTTGTCATTTGGCCCCGTCGGCATCCCTCATCAAATTCCCTTATCCACTTCTCTAACAGAATGTTATCCACTCGCCTTAATTCATCCACATTTGACAATATAATTTTCTCACGAAAATGTCAAAATGATGGTTGAGTTAAAGCATACCCTACACTCACAACTTGTTTATGAAGGTTCTTGCCTTTGATTTTCCGTATAAAATTTTGTGCATTATGTCTAATGTAGTAGACATGGCTAGAAGGTTTTTTTTCCTATCCGTTCTCAATATTATTGTACGGACTCTCAACAGATGCATGTCTATTTGAAATCAAACATAGGTTCGGTTGCGAAGCAACGTGTGTTATGAGATTATTGAGAAAAAAATCCAACCACCCAGAGTTTCACCTTCAGTCAGAGCAAAGGCAACGAGAAAAAGATTATTATTGTTGTCTAGTGTCATAAGTAATGTGCCCTTCTATTTCCCGTAAAGCTGACTTATTAGATACTAACCCGAGAGGCCAAAGTATCTTATTTATGCACCTTAAAACACATCATTGCAATTTAACATTAGATGAAAATTCTACCGAAGAAAGAAAAATAATTATAACTATGTGTTATATTATAATTTTAATTGGTTTATTATTATTTCTTAAAGGTAGTGGTTCTATTATACATGTTATGTATTTATCCTTATAAAGACACGTAGATCAAATAGGAAGATATATTTGGGGTTCGACATGTTTGTCTTGTCTGTATAGCTCTTTGTGTAAAAACGCAAAGAAAAACACATACACATTTTATGGATGCGTTGTTTTTCTCCAAGCATGGGGTTGGTCTAGATATATGTCCCTAGTGCCCATCAACTACAATATCTTTGTTAGACAATAGGCTTCGATCTAGAGGGGGTGAATAGATCACAAATTAACAACTGAACTTTTTGCAAAAATAGTTTTCAAAAGTTTTATGGCATAGCGGAAACAACCCGAATCGAATCGTCTAACCGAACCAACTATCAAAAATATCGGATATGTGTAACATAAACCAATTGGATGATAATGAGCAAAAAATTTTAAACAACAATTAATCACAAACCAATTAAATGCTAAGCTACACGTAAAGCTTATTTCCAATGATCAAAAATCAATTAAAAGCAATAGACACAAATTTATCGAACACCTTGAGTGCAATCGATAATGTTTGGAAATTTAATTTGATTTTTTGATGTTAAAATCAATCACAGTCAAAGTGATTATTATTATTATATCAATAAATCGTAATTCTAAACATAATCAAAAATTGATTTCCAAACGAATTGATCCAAACAACCAATATTCAAAAGTTTGTAAATACAACAACAATTATATATATATATATATATATATATATATATATATATATATATATATATATATATATATATATATATATATATATATATATATATATATATATATATATATATATATATATATATATATATATATATATATATATATATATATATATATATATATATATATATATATATATATATATATATATATATATATATATATATATATATATATATATATATATATATATATATATATATATATATATATATATATATATATATATATATATATATATATATATATATATATATATATATATATATATATATATATATATATATATATATATATATATATATATATATATAGAGAGAGAGAGAGAGAGAGAGAGAGAGAGAGAGAGAGAGAGATAAGGATTTGTTCAGGTAGTTCCCAAATCGGCCTCGCTATGGGTATATTTTTCCTTAATTCGAATTCGAATTGAGATAGTTGCAATTAACCTTACTTTGCAAATAATGTATATACAAGAGATGAAGAACTCTAACCCCGCAAACTCTATGGTTTATTGTTGATTCTACCACCTCCAAAACCCTTGATAAAAGATTGATCAAGTAACCGACAATGCCGCTACAATCCACCAATTCTTATTATTAACTTGCAATACCTCCTCTTCTTAAAGGTTTTCGCTTGGTCGGATTAATCCATAGCACACACTTTTTGAACCCTAGATTCACGAACATAATTTAGTGTTTCACGCTTCTCATTTTCAAGGTACCACCTACCTTGTCCCAAGGTCTTCACTCGATCAAATACGTATTTGCGTGATCTTTTCAAAAACCTTCAAATCTTGAATGCTCTCGATTACATAGCTCAGCATATATATATATATATACACACACCAACACATAATACACATAACATATTTCTCACCTCAATACGTCACAATTCAATCATATATACATCGCAACACATATATAATTCACCAAGCATATCCACCATGCAAACACTCACCATTAAGCATATACAATTATGTTTAGTTCATCACTTCACATAAACATACACAATTATGTTCATCACACCAATATATCATATGAAGATAATAATGCACTCATAAAGACCGACTCACAACTCTATGCAAATGCAAATGCGGTACCGACTCATTCAGCAGGTTCAATTGAAGAACCAAATGGAACCATCGCTCGTTACCGAAGTAACTCCCCATCGGGCCTACGATGTTCACCCATCCCTCACACCCGATATGGGGACACGATGTTTCCGGATTGCTCACACCCCACACGAGCACACAACCCGATTGCTCACACCCTAAAAGGGCACACAATCGTTCTGCAGATTCTCCACGGAATCAAATATAAATCATCGCTCACACCCCACAAGGGCACACGAGATTTCTGCAGATCCTCCTAGGGATCAAGAATAAACCATCGCTCACACCCCACAAGGGCACACGAGGTTTCTGCAGATCCTACGCGGGATCAGACACACAAGAATGCAATCATGATGCTTCACAAACAAAACGACTCCATACATTCTTGAAATGCATACAAATACATACCATCATGCATATTCACATCAATCTCATCATGCATTTTCACTCAATTCAAACAAATGCACAAAATTACCAAACGGCCACAATTCACAATCTAGGATTCACGCTATACGGCTACCCACAACATGACATAACACAATATACACTATGCATAATAAGAAAGGATTAATCATACTTGAATCGAATAATCAACATGGAAGTGAAAACACAAGAAAACAACATCCTACTACGCTCGCTACTCTGCTCGCCCAGCGAGCTCCTAGAGAATGCTCGTTATCTGTTCGCCTAGCGAGCAAGCTCGCGAAGGCAAACAGAAGCCTCTGACTTGATTCACTACCCCACTTGCCACAGCGAATGCCCAGCGAAGACTCGCGACCTGCTCGCCTAGCGAACGTGCTAGCGAGGGTCTGCGAACTCAGAAAATCTCCACTGTCCAAAATCCGAAACTCGACGAAATCTACCCAATTTAATCCCAACTCGTTCTAGCAGCCTTAGTCCAACATCCCTCGACTAAACTTAACCACTTATTCTCATTTCTAACCGTTAAAACTCGGTTTCTATCGATTAAATCAAATTCAGCCTAAAAATGGAAAATGAGAAAAACTCTCCCCAATCCAAAATCAAACCAACAGAAACATAAATAATCATACACATCGAAAGAATAATAAAGTTTCACACCCTTACCCGATTAATCGAAGCTTAGAAGTTTGATTCTTGATGATTCTAGGTTTTCTCCTCTTCCTCCTCTTTTCTCTTCTCTTCTCTTCTTCTTTCCTCTTTATTTCTTTCTATCTCTTTTCTTTTCTCTCAAATTCCACTTATACTCTTTCTATTTTATTTCTCTCAAAGATCTACTAATTAAGGATTATCTAAAACACCCTCTAATTAATTTCCAAAACTCTCTGAATAATAAAACAACATAATAAGCACACATAACATATTAATGTTCAAATTCCACAATTAAAGAATAATCAATCAAAATAAATTAAAAGACTCAACAAAAATGGGAAATTCAAAATCGGGGTGTTACAACTCTCCCCCACTTTAGGAATTTTCATCCTCGAAAAAATTACCTTATCCAAACAACTCCGGATGCGACTTCCGCATATTACTCTCCAATTCCCAAGTCATGTTTCCCTCTGCAGCACCTCCCCATGCTACTTTCACAAGCTCAATATCCTTGCCCCTTAGCTTCTTAATCTCACGATCCAAAATCCTAACCGGTAAAACTTCAACCGTAAGGTTATCTCTTACTTCCACCTCGTCCATAGGAATAACATGTGACGGATCCGGAACATACTTCCGAAGTTGCGAAACATGGAACACATCATGTAAATTCGAAAACTTCGGAGGCAACGCCACACGATACGCCACAGCACCCACTCGTGCAATAATCTGATACGGGCCAATAAAACGAGAAGTCAACTTCTTCGACTTCAAGGCACGACCCACACCCGTAACCGGTGTAACTCTCAAGAACACATGGTCACCTTCTTGAAACTCAAGATCTTTCCTTCTCTTGTCATGATAACTATTCTGCCTACTCTGAGAAGCTCTCATCTTTTCGCGAATAAACTTCACCTTCCCCGTTGTTTGTTGTACCATCTCCGGCCCAACAACCGACTTCTCACCAATTTCATGCCAACATAAAGGTGTTCGACATCTCCGACCATACAAAGCCTCAAATGGTGCCATACCAATACTTGAGTGAAAGCTGTTATTGTAGGTGAACTCAATCAACTCTAAATAACTATCCTAAGCACCACCTTGCTCTAGTACACAAGCATGCAACAAATCCTCTAACGACTGAATCGTTCTCTCGGTTTGACCATCTGTTTGATGATGGTAAGCCGAACTCAATCTCAGTTTAGAACCCAAAGCCTTTTGCAAACTTTCCCAAAACCTTGAAGTAAATCTAGGATCTTTGTTCGATATAATGCTTTTAGGAACTCCACGCAACTTCACAACCACACGAACATAAATCTCGGCTAACTTCTCCAAAGGATAACTAATATCAATCGGAATGAAATGAGCAGATTTAGTAAGTCTATCAACAATCACCCAAATAGCATTATGACCTCTTTGCATATTCGGCAACCCCGTAATAAAATCCATCGATATACTATCCCATTTCCACTCTGGAATATCCAACGGTTGTATCAATCCACTAGGCTTCTGATGTTCCACCTTAGACTTCTGACAAGTCAAACACGCATACACAAACTGAGCTACATCTCTCTTCAATCCGGACCACCAAAAGATTTTCTTCAAATCTTGATACATCTTATTCGCTCCTGGATGAATACTTAAGTTACTCCGGTGTCCTTCCTCCAATATCATCCTTTTCAATTCCGCATCATCGAGAATACAAATACGACCACGAAATCTTAAAACTCCAAAATCATCAACCTTGAAATCCTCATTCTCATTTGTCATCAAGTCGACGAACTTCAAGTCCAACTTTTGCCTTTCACATACGGTAGCAAGAAAATCATTTGTAATACGTAGCATACCAAGTCTCACACTTCTCGGCGTCATTTCACAAACCAAACTCAAATCTCTAAAGTTCTCCAAAAGTTCCCATTATTTCATCATCAATGTAGACATGTGCAGCGACTTCCGACTTAAGGCATCGGCCACCACATTTGCCTTACCCGGATGGTAATTCAAACCAAAGTCATAGTCTTTCAAAAGCTCTAACCACCTCCTTTGCCTCATATTCAATTCCTTTTGATCAAATAAATACCTCAAACTCTTGTGATCACTAAAAACTTCAAATCTTGCACCATAAAGATAATGCCTCCAAATTTTCAAAACAAACACCACGGCCGCTAATTCCAAATCATGCGAAGGGTAATTCTTCTCATGCACTATCAATTGTCTCGAAGCATAAGCCACAACTTTTCCCTCTTGCATCGACACACCACCTAAACCAATCATAGAAGCATCACAATAAACCACAAAAGGTTAGGTAGGATTCGGCAAAATCAAGACTGGTGTTGTTGTCAATCTTCTTCTTAACTCAATGAAACTCTCTTCACAACCAGCACCCCAAATGAAATCCTTTCCTTTACAAGTCAACTGCGTTAACGGAAGTGCCAACTTCGAAAATCCCTCAATAAACCTCCGATAATAGCCTGCCAAGCCCAAAAAGCTTTGAACCTCCCTAACTGATTTAGGAGTTTCCCATTGCATTACCGCACCGATCTTGGATGGATCCACACTAATACCACTACTAGAAATAATATGTCCGAGAAAACTCACTTCCGACAACCAAAATTCACACTTTGACAACTTAGCATACAATTTCTTCTCTTTCAAAATCTGTAACACAATCCTTAAATGCTCTTCATGCTCTTCTTGAGACTTAGAGTAAATCAAAATGTCGTCGATGAACACAACCATAAAACGATCCAACTGCTCATGAAAAATATGATTCATGTATTCCATAAACACACCTGGCGCATTAGAAACTCCGAATGGCATCACAGAATATTCGTAATGACCATACCGTGTCCTAAAATCCGTATTTGGAATATCCTCCTTCTTAACTCGAATCTGGTGATAACCCGATCTCAAATCAATCTTACTAAACACACGCGCTTCAACCAATTGGTCAATCAAATCATCGATTCTTGGAAGCGGATACTTATTCTTAATTGTTACCTTATCCAACTGCCGATAATCAATACATAACCGCATACTTCCATCCTTTTTCTTTAATAACAATATCGGCGCACCCCAAGGAGAAACACTTGGTCTTACAAATCTCTTGTCCAACAAATCATTCAACTGCCCCTTCAGTTCTACCAACTCCGATGCTGACATACGATACAGTGCCATCGAAATCGGTCTAGTAACGAGAACTAGGTCAATAAAAAACTCAATTTCTCTTTTCGGCGGTACATCCGTAATCTCCTCCGGAAATACTTCTGTAAAATCACATACCACTGGAAACACATCAAGCTCAACTTTGCTCTCCACAGACCATGATGCAAACAAACCAAACAACTGAGCTTCGTCCGCTAAAAGTTTCTTCAACTCTTTAGTGGATAGAAAACTCTCACCTTCATCATCTTCCGAAGAAGGAAACCTTACTAACTTGTGATAGCAATCTAAATGAACTCTATTAAATTGCAACCAGTTCATACCCAAGATCACGTCCAAACCTTCCAACGGTAAACACACCAAATCCATGATGAAGTCTTTACCATACATGGTCAAGGAACAACTTACACACACCAAAGAAGTAGTTATCGACCCCGAAGCGGGAGTCTCAATAACCATGTCTCCACTCAAAGAAACCATGCACAAACCCAAACGCTTCGCACACTCAAGAGAAATAAACAAATGAGTCGCTCCGGTATCAATAATAGCAACTAAAGACATATTATTAATAAAGCATGTATCTTTAATCAAGCGATTCACATTAGTAGTGTCTGAACCTGCTAATGCAAATACTTTTCCATCCGACTGAGCTTGCTTTGGTTTGGTACACTTGGTGCTAATATGACCAACTCCCCCACAATTAAAACACTTTACCACATTCCTTCTACAACCAGAAGTGGCATGTCCGAGACTTCCACAAGTAGCACACTTCTCCACAGACTTCCCACATTCAAAAGATTTGTGACCCATCACGCCACACTTGTAACATTTGACCGCACCAGAACTTCCTCCTCCGAGTCTCCTATCAAAGTTCCCCTTATACTTGTCCTTATCCACAGGCGTCATATAAGGTCCACTCCTTACTTGTTGCTCGCCTTTCTTCTCACTCAAACTCTTATAATGAGTAGATCGAGCTCTACTGTCCTCTTCATAAATCCTACAACCTTCGGTCAAGTCCGAAAATCGTCGTATTCTTTGGTATCCCACCGCCTGCTTTATCTCAGGACGCAAGCCATTCTCATACTTAATGCACTTAGAGAACTCTGTCGTAACCGCCGCATAATGAGGATGAAACTGAACTAATTCCACAAACTTAGTCGTGTAGTCCACCACGGACATATTGCCTTTCTTCAACTCAAGAAATTCCATTTCATTTTTCCCCTTTACACTCTCAGGATAATACTTCCTCAAGAATTCAGTGTGAAATAAATCCCAGGTTATTTCCTTGTCATCTACCTCAAGAACTTGTCTATACCGACCCACCAAACATCGGCCTCTTCTCTCAACATGTGAGTTCCAAGTCTCAGCTTGTTTCCTTCAGCATACCCCATAACTTTAAAGATTCTCTCAACCTCCTTCAACCAGATCTGAGCACCGTCCGGATCAAACCTCCCCTTGAATACCGGCGGTTGATTCTTTCTAAACTCATCATTAGCGTTCGAATTTGGTGCACCTTGCACCGCGCTAGCCATAGCCTCCAACGCCGCAGCCATAGCAGTGTCATTACGACCAACCATATTCTGATGATTCCCAAAAATAACAACAAGGTTAAACAACCGTTCAACCAACACAACAACAAGACAGACACAACTGACTCAAAACTGGCTCTGATACCACTTAATGTAACACCCCCTTTCTATACCCCCAAATAAGCAATTTAAATCATTTAGGCACTTAATAAAAATTTCATCAGAGTATAATTTAACACATGGTATAAAAGAGGCACGTCAGATTATCCAGGAAATTCAAAACATCATACAACACCTGCTCATAGAGATATGCAACAAAGCGTAAATCACCACAAAGGAACATAGTCCTTAAAACTCACACATCAATATTTAGAATAAAAGCGGAAACATCTAAACATTGAATCACTTCATTCATATAAACATTGTCTACATCATCAATTTAATTCAAGTCATGTTACAAAACATTCACCAACAGATACATACACCGATGGATCACAAAAGAATCAAAACAATTCCTAACTACCCGGTGCTACATAACAGAGCCACCAACCAAAAAGAATGAAGCCACGCTTCACAAAAGACCTCCACAAACCTACTCTGCAATGCCTCATAGAGCATCATAAAATAAAAGAACGGTGAGAAACATTATCATAACAAACGATGCATCATGAAATAGCAGAAGGGTGAGAAACATTATCATAACAAACGATGCATATAATATATATATATATATATATATATATATATATATATATATATATATATATATATATATATATATATATATATATATATATATATATATATATATATATATATATATATATATATATATATATATATATATATATATATATATACACCAACACATAATACACATAACATATTTCTCACCTCAATACGTCACAATTCAATCATATATACATCGCAACACATATATAATTCACCAAGCATATCCACCATGCAAACATTCACCATTAAGCATATACAATTATGTTTAGTTCAACACTTCACATAAACATACACAATTATGTTCATCACACCAATATATCATATGAAGATAATAATGCACTCATAGAAACTGACTCACGACTCTATGCAAATGCAAATACGGTACCGACTCATTCAGCAAGTTCAATTGAAGAACCAAATGGAACCATCGCTCGTTACCGAAGTAACTCCCCGTCGGGCCTACGATGTTCACCCATCGCTCACACCCCATATGAGGACACGATGTTTCAGGATTGCTCACACCCCACACCGGCACACAATCCGATTGCTCACACCCCACAAGGGCACACAATCGTTCTGCAGATTCTCCACAAAATCAAGTATAAATCATCGCTCACACCCCACAAGGGCACACGAGATTTCTGCAAATCCTCCTAGGGATCAAGAATAAACCATCGCTCACACCTCACAAGGGCACACGAGGTTTCTGCAGATCCTACGCGGGATCAGACACACAAGAATGCAATCATGATGATTCACAAACAAAACGACTCCATACATTCTTCATATGCATACAAATACATACCATCATGCATATTCACATCAATCTCATCATGCATTTTCACTCAATTCAAACAAATTCACAAAATTGCCAAACGACCACAATTCACACTCCACGATTCACAATCTAGGATTCACGCCATACGGCTACCCACAGCATAACATAACACAATATACACTATGCATAATAAGAAAAGGATTAATCATACTTGAATCGAAGAATCAACATGGAAGTGAAAACACAAGAAAATAACATCCTGCTACGCTCGCTACTCTGCTCGCCTAGCGAGCTCCTAGCGAATGCTCGCTATCTGTTCGCCTAGCGAGCAATCTCGCGAAGGTAAACAGAAGCCTCTGACTTGATTCACTACCCCACTCGCCACAGCGAATGCCCAGCCAAGACTCGCGACCTTCTCGCCTAGCGAACGTGCTAGCGAGGGTCTGCGAACTCAGAAAATCCCCACTGTTCAACATCCGAAACTCGACGAAATCTACCCGATTTAATCCTAACTCGCTCTAGCAGCCTTAGTCCAACATTCCTCGACTAAACTTAACCAGTTATTCTCATTTCTAACCGTTAAAACTCGGTTTCTATCGATTAAATCAAATTCAACCTAAAAATGGGAAATGAGCAAAACTCTCCCCAATCCAAAATCAAACCAATAGAAACATACATAATCATACACATCAAAAGAATAATAAAGTTTCACATCCTTACCCGATTAATCGAAGCTTAGAAGCTTGATTCTTGATGATTCTAGGTTTTCTCCTCTTCCTCCTCTTTTCTCTTCTCTTCTCTTCTTCTTTCATCTCTATTTCTTTCTATCTCTTTTCTTTTCTCTCAAATTCCAATTATACTCTTTCTATTCTATTTCTCTCAAAGATCTACTAATTAAGGATTATCTAAAACACCCTCTAATTAATTCCCAAAATAACTTAAAAGACTCAACAAAAATGGGAAATTCAGAATCGGGGCGTTACACATAGCACACACGTTTTGAACCCTAGATTCACGAACACAATTCAGTGTTTCACGCTTCTCATTTTCAAGGTACCACCTACCTTATCCCAAGGCCTTTACTCGATCAAATACGTTTTTGCGTGATCTTTTCCAAAACCTTCAAATCTTGAATGTTCTCGATTTCATAGCTCAGCATATATATATATATATATATATATATATATATATATATATATATATATATATATATATATATATATATATATATATATATATATATATATATATATATATATATATATATATATAATTATTGTTGTATTTGTAAATTATCGAATCTTTGTTGTTTGGATCAATTTGTTTGGAAATAAATTTTTGATTATGTTTTGAATTACGATTTATTAATATAATCATAATCACTTTAATTTTGATTGGTTTTAACATTAAAAAATCAAATTAAATTTCCAAAATTTATCGATTTCACTCGAGGTGTTCGATAAATTGTGTCTATTGCTTTTAATTGATTTTTGATAATTGGAAATAAGCTCTAGGTGTAGCTTAGCATTTAATTGGTTTGTGATTAATCGTTGTTTAACCATTTGTTTTCATTATTATCCAATTGTTTTATGTTACGCATATTCTAGCTTTTCGATAGTAGGGTCGGTTAGACGACTCGATTCAAGTTATTTTTGTTGTGCCATAAAACTTTTGATTTTTTTCCAAAAGTTAAAATTTTAATTTGTGATCTATTCACCTCCTCTAGATCGAAGCCTATTGTCTAACAAGTGGTACCAGATCCTGGTTAATTTCATGCTTAAGATTTACTTTTCAGAAGAATGGCTACCAAACCTAAGGGATCGTATAACAGAGCACCAATTTTCACCACCGAAAATTATGGCTATTTGAAAGCTTGTATGCTATTCATGTCAACTCCATTGACAAGGGTATATGGGACGTCATTCATAATGGTCCGAATGAAATAACCATGACCAATGATGAAGGTGTTACATTATCCAAACCAAAAGCACAATGGGATGCTAATGATTATAAATTTTGGTCACATAATTGGAAAGAAAAAATATTCCCACATACCTTTTAGGTGTTAATGAGTATTATCGTGTTTATCATTGTGAGACCACCAAGGCTATGTGGGATGCATTAGAGGTTAACCATAAGGGTAATAAAGATCTCAAACAAGCTAGGATAATCACATTAAATCAAGAGTTTGAATTGTTTCGTGTTAAGCATGGTGAAACCATTATGGACATGCGAAAACGGTCCACACATCTTATAAATCAATTAAAGGTGATAGGTAAGCCTATTTTAATGAGATTGATACTAAAAAAGTCTTGATATGTTTAAGTAGGAAATGGCAGCCCAAAGTCACTGCCATCAAGGAGACAAATGATCTTAAAGTGCTTGATCTCATGGATTTGTTCAGTAAATTAGAAGAGCATGAGCAAGAACTCACTTGCTTAGAAAAATATAAAAAAGAGAATGAGAAGAATATGAAGAATGAGAAAGGAAAATGAAAGGAAGATCATAACACTGAAATTCACATAGTTTCTAACTCAATTCACATGCACATTTTGTCTGTTTTACGCTTTTATTTGGTGTTACGTGTGTATTATTCGTATGTTGTATGTATGAGCTAGGTTGAGGAAGGTACAAGAGAAAAAAGGCCAAAAATGATCAAAAGAGAAGGAAAAGTCTGAGAATTACAAGTCAAATTCCATTGAAGGCACAACATGACCTCATGTGTTTGCCATGGCCTGTGGGGTTCACCACGAGTACCAACAACCAGGTCTTCCTACATTCATGTAGGTGGCGTTTGCCACCACCTATGGCATTTTCCACGCCCCTCGCCCCCAAAGAGTCAACAACTGCTCTTCCTAAATTCTCTGCAACTCATCCCACGACTTCCTCAACTATCAGGCCATGAGATTCCATTCAGTTTACACACATTTCACTATATAAGACTTTGTGTTTAGGAATTTTCCATCCAAGTTTTGCTAGTCATTTGTTTAGGCATATATTTTCACTTTACAAGCATTAATCGTTGACATTGAGAGATTAATGCACTTGAATGCTAAAGAATTTGTATTGTTGGGATCGTTAATCCGGTCATCATTACTTTACGAGAGGTTTTTTCCTTTTTATTCAAGTCTTCGCATTTACTTTCTGCATTGCTTTATTTCCTATAAGTATTTATAGGCTATTATTATTATTATTATTATTATTATTATTATTATTATTATCATCGTGTTTGCATGCTTATGTTGTTAATCCGAATACACCTTGCTTGATTATTACATCTATAATGTTTATGAGTTGTGTGTTTAACTTTAACAACATGAGCTGTTTGTACGTCGCGTCCAGCTAAATCCATTGAGTTTGGTATGTGAGGATCTTCGTTTCGACGAGACTCGGTAATGATTTGGTGTTACCTTTTATAAATTGTTTTTCTAGTTTCGGTTTTTAATTATTGAAAATTCTGGCCAGCACACGATGGATGTTATTCCCAAGGTTAGAACATCCACATTGACATCTGCTACTTAACAGCTAATAATTAGCAACACTTACATCTGGGGGCTACCAAACCAGGGAGGAAATTCACTATTAGCAGAATCAATTCAAAGTCAAACAAGCAGTTTGCACTTCTCACTTAATCTCTACCCAATGACACTTCAACCTAGAGACACTCTAAGTCTGAGTATACCCACTTACTCCCCCTCAATTACACAACAGTGATATTAAACAATTACAGAAATTAATATGAAGAGACACTTCATACACACCTTGATATTGCTTCACAACTTTGATCAAGGAACTCACACACTCTTGCTTCACAGCTTCGAGTGAGACACAACCTAGAATCTACCTAACCAAAAACAATCATCAACCAGACAATTGCTTGGATTACAAGTATTCCTAGACAGACTTTACACGTGAAGACTAGCTTTCTTCACTTACTAGGACTCTCTGCTTTGCACTCTCTATTCTTCTGTGAAGAGTTCCCCTATTCTGGATTGCTCCATCTATTATTTATAGCAGATGTTGGTCCTTTGGGCCTTGGTGCATAACTTAGGTTTTATCCATAAGAAAATCTATCTTTAATAAACTGCACGCTTGCCTCTTTATTCAGGTACATTTTAATTCGCCCAGGGCTTCTAAAATGTTTCCTGATTTCCAGCTTGAGCTCCCACAAAGTTTCCTGCATTCTAGCCTGAGATTCCTCAACCTAAATAACTGAAAACTTAAACATGTGCTTGATGTTATACGACCTATGTCATAACATTGAGTATGACATCCAGCTTAACTTATAGTCAGCTGAGTTAACTTACCCTGCATAGTCCACATTATGAATGTAGAAACATCAAACATGACATTCATACCTACACGAATGTTATGCCACAAAATGCAGCCAATCAAGAGCACTTACAAACTCCCCCTTTGGAAATTTTTTTGGCTAAAACACTCTGTTATAATATCAGAGTTTTACACACAGTAGAAGACTTAACATGTGTCCTGTCATGCCGGTAAGTCACTTGTTGCTCAAGCTCTTAGAGTCCTCACAGTTGGCTTTCAGCCCTTTTAAAACTCACCTTGTTAACCATCTGATAGTTCTCATTCCAGATGTCACATTTCATTGAGTACTACTCTGGTGCACGCCCCGTCAACTGATCAGATCAGTTGGGCACTCAACCTGCAGATCATTCTGCAGTCTCACACACTTGTGCTACTCCCCTTGAAGGGACGCACACTACTCTCAGGTACTCTCATTCTGCTCACCACTTGCAGATCCAAGGTTAGCACTAGTTATTTTAGCACAGATCTCCTAGTTCTAACATACATGCATTCCACATAAATCATCACATCAGTAACATCCCAATTAGATGTTATCACACACACAACACATTATCAGTTGCACCTGTGTTTACTCACATGCTCATGCAAGTCTTCAACCTGTTCTCCCACCTGTTATACCTATTGTTTTCTATCACACTCTCCCCCTTTTTAGCCACAAATTAAGATCCAACTAATAAGAGGTATAGATCATAATAGGTACCAGTACATTATGTTTGGGGTTACATTACACAAATGACTCATTCAGAGCATCACAAATTCCGTTTTTACACAAAATTCACAGGATTCTAACTTATCAACCCGCAATACCTCTTTCTGCACCACCTCAGCCATCAGTTGTGTGAGTTACAAGTCATCAATTTGCTTCTGCAGCTGAGTTGGACTCGTCCCCACCAATCATCAGCATCTTCTGAACCAGCTTCTTGACTATCATCTTTCCTAGTACCATCATCTTCCTTTGTAGCATAGCATATTTTACACTGATTTTGCTAGCCACTAGCTTCCCTTTGGAAGGCCAGTTCTTGACCTGTTTTGCAGTTATCTCTTGACACACTTGATGGTCAGATACATTAAGTTCATTATGTCCTGCATGTGGTCTCCCCAAATACCTGTTGATGATGGAAGCTGAGAAATTTATACACTTTCCCCTCACAAATACTTTTCCAAACTCGCTGGACTTCCTATCAGCACATGCTTCTTATAGGTTCACTATGAATTCTTTCACAAGAATCTCATAACATGGTGGAAATTGAGTGACAGTTTTCATCAAGCCTGCCTCATGAATAAGGTCAATGATCATTTGGCTGTCAAGAGCCGTTTGAGCTAACTCTCTTTCCAAAGCTAGCCTCTTTTGATACACATATTTCCATCTGTTACCACATGATGAATAGTGGAAAGAGATGTTATCAGTAGGCATCTCAGGAACATTTTTCAGCCAGCTTGCTGGTAGAAGGTTTCCTCTTAGATTGGACGTAAGTGACATCAATAGCAACATCAGAGTCTGTTTCTGGTTCTGGCCTTGATTCAATCTTCCTTTTCTTGATGGTTACCTTGCTCCATCGTTTGGAGGGTCCATTCTTAGTTCTCTTTTTTCCAGCCTTCTTTGTGGAGAGATTTTGGCCGGCAGTCTTCTCAGCATCCTTTTTCTTGGGTGAACTTTGGTCAGCCACCTTTTTCCCTTTCCTTTTCATTAACCTTTTGGCTATACCTGGATTGATTGTTGCTAAGAGGTCATTGTCAGAGTATTCCTCTAGGTCTACCAACTCAGTCTCTTTAGTGCCTTGCAGCTCATCATCTCTTTTTTCAGACCTTTCATCCTTGTTGTTCCCTTCTGGTGGGTTGTCTTTCAATGCTTTGGCATTGTGTGAGACATCAACTTGATCATCTTGATTAGGCTCCGTCCTCTTAATGGAAGATGAAGTGGGAAGGTTGAGAACATCAGCAACCATCCCTGCAATTTTAAGGTGATTTTGCCTAGCTTCCTTTGCATTTAGGTCAACAGATGCAATCTTAGGAGGAGCTTGACCTGAGCAAGGTTTTTAGGTCATCTTGCATGCAGCTTTCTAGATTTCTTTACCAACAATCCTTCAGGTGTCATCATACGTATTGGAGAAATCTCTAGAATCTCATTAGGGTTTGCCTCAGCATCGCTTGTATTAATTCTGGAGGTTGGTTGCGCCATAGTTGGTGACTTTGATTCAGATGAGAAACCTTTTCTTTGCTTGTTTGAGATGGTATAGAAGTTGGAGAGTTTGTGAATATACCAAGAGTAGAGGGAGTGTTTTGTGTATGTGGGAGTTAGATACGAGAGCCCACTAGGAGGGAATTTATCATTTTGATTTATCATTAAATGACTTAATTTCAAAATGTAATTCCCCATTCCCTTTAATTGCTATAACTCATCAGTACTAGAGGAACTTAATTTTTTAAATTGGTGCTTTCTTGAATCCTTGTCAGCAATGTTTAGGACGTAGCCACCAGGAGTTACACAAGCTATTTCCCATTCACACCCGTTACTCCTGAGCTTGTCTCCTTTGAACTCAGCAGAGTTTGTTTGAATGTTGCCCTTGATGTCACAGAACAGGGTCATGACATCCGGAGTAACATTGCTTCTTTTCTGCAAAGCAGCCTCCATGGGATCCATCAGGTTCCAATATAGCCTATCTAGCTTTACCTGATGACCAATATTTGGGTCTCCCTTATTGTCTAGCCTCCAATCATGACTTCTCTTACCTCTTGTCCTCCTTTCTGAAGCATACTTTGAGGATTCTTTTGCTGATGATTTGGACCTAGTCCTTTCTATTTTTAGAGGTTGTCTTCCTTTCTCTAGCCATATATGTTCCTTCTTTTCTCCATTGACCAATCCAGTTAGGTTACTTCTGGGCTCCCACAAGTAACAATTATTCTTGGATCTAGTACCCCCTCATTTCCTCCTTACCTTCTTCATTGATAACCACACACTTGTCTTTGGAAAAGTGGACTTTTAAACCTTGATAACATAGTTGACTTATGCTTATTAGATTGACATTCAGTCCTTCAACCAGCAATACATCCTTCAATTTTGGAACTTTAGGACTGTCAAGTTGTCCAACACCTGTGATTTCTCCTCTAGCTCCATCACCAAAGGTTACATGACTAGATGAATGAGGGTTGAGTTTAAACAAGTGATCCTTAATTCCAGTCATAGGTCTGGAGCAGCCACTGTCAAAGTACCAATCTTCATTGGTAGGCATCCTTGGAGAAGTGTGAACTGCTAGTGCAACAGTCTTGGCGATCCATTGATTTTGCTTGTTATGCACTTCCTTCTTACCCTGATGCTGCCTCTTGCCAGGCTTGGCATGATGTTGCCTTTTTCCATGTGTAGCATGATGCTGTATTTTTCCATGCTTACCTTGTTTGGTCTTGCTTTGGCTAGGAAATCCATGCAGCCAGAAACACATAGCTTTTATATGCCCAAGTTTTCCACAGTGGTAGCATTTGTGCCCTTGGAATTGTCTCTTGACTTGATTCTAATTTTTGCGTAGAGGATGTTGTCACTTTGGTCATGACATCCTTTTTAGCTTTTGAAGGTCAGTATGCAACCTATTTAGTTTCAAGACAGGATTTTGTTTCCCCACAAATCCTAGACCAGATTTATCTCCTGATGTCTGACCACTCTGAAGGATTTCCTCTAAGGTGTCAGTCCCAGAGTTGAGCATCCTTATGGATTTTTTCATTTGCTCCTTTTCACCCTTCAACTCATTTACCTCCCCTTGGAGTGAGTTTAGAGTGGCTAGATGCTCTCTCTTTTCAGCTTCTAACCCCTTGATGACTTCCTTCTGAAGCTCTCCTTGTTGGTACAATTCAGTACTCCTGATGTGAAGCTTTTGATATGAGGCTGTAAGTTCCTCACAATTCAGTTCCTCTTCACTTGAGTCACCATCAGAAATACACACATTATTAAGAGCAGTGACATGCTTGGCTGACTCTTCTTCTGATTCACTGTCAGAATCAGTCCATGTGACAGTCAGGCCTTTTTCCTTCCTCTTGAGATATGTTGGACATTCTTTTCTGATATGTCCATATCCTTCACATTCATGGCACTGTACTTTACTGACTTTCTCCTCAGATTTCTCTTTTTCAGCAGGCAAGCTTTTGAAATAAGGTTTAGACTTAGCATATATCCTTTTGACCAGTTTGTTGAACTGTCTTCCAAGCATGGCTATTGCCTCTGATAGATTCTCCTCTTTTTCATCATCTGAATCATCGGTCGTGTTTGAGACAAGAGCTATACTTTTGCTCTTTTTCTCCACAGCCTAATCACACATTCCCATTTCAAAGGTTTGAAGGGAATCAATGAGTTCATCCACTTTCATGTGGCATATGTCTTGAGCTTCTTCAATGGCAGTTACTTTCATGGAAAACCTAGTAGGTAGTGAACTTATAATATTTCTTACAAGCTTCTCTTCAGTCATCTTTTCTCCCAGAGCTCCTGAGGTGTTTACAAGTTCAAGAACATTCATGTAGAACTCATGAATGGTCTCATCTTCCTTCATTCTTAGACCTTCAAATTTGGTGGTCAGCATTTGAAGTCTTGACATTTTAACCTTGGGAGTTCCTTCATGAGTAGTTTTGAGAGTGTCCCAAACATCCTTGGCTAGTTCACAGTGGTGTACCAGCCTGAAGATATTTTTATCTATGCCATTGAACAAAGCATTCAATGCTTTATAATTTCCAAGAGCCAATGCCTCTTGCTCTTTGGTCCATTCCTCTTCAGGAATTTGCACAGATACTCCATCCTTGTCAGTCTTCACAGGATGTTCCTAGCCAGAGTTTACAGCTCTCCAAGCTTTGCTGTCTAAGGGCCTTAGGAATGCAATCATCCTAGGCTTCCAATAGTCATAATTAGATCCATCCAGAATTGGAGGTCTATTAGTGAAACCTATATCTTTATCCATAGTACCAGAATTTATTTTCCCGGGATCTCACCCAGATTTAAACAGGAAGGGTGCCTGCTCTGATGCCAATTGAAAATTCTGGTCAGCACACGATGGATGTTATTCCCAAGGTTAGAACATCCACAGTGACATCTGCTACTTAACAGCTAATAATCAACAATAATAAAAGCAATAAATACACAGTAATTGTTTACCCAGTTCAGTGTCAACAACACTTACATCTGGGGGCTACCAAGCCAGGGAGGAAATTCACTATTAGCAGAATCAATTCAAAGTCAAACAACCAGTTTGCACTTCTCACTTAATCTCTACCCAATGACACTTTAACCTATAGACACTCTAAGTCTGAGTATACCCACTCACTCCCCCTCAATTACACAACTGTGATATTAAACAATTACATAAATTAATATGAAGAGACACTTCATACAGACCTTGATATTGCTTCACAGCTTTGATCAAGGAACTCACACACTCTTGCTTCACAACTTCGAGTGAGACACAACCTAGAATCTATCTAACCAAAAACAATCATCAACCAGACAATTGCTTGGATTCCAAGTATTCCTAAACAGACTTTACACGCGAAAACTAGCCTTGTTCACTTACTAGGACTCTCTGTTTTGCACTCTCTATTCTTCTGTCAAGATTTCCCCTATTCTGGATTGCTCCATTTGTTATTTATAGCAGTTGTTGGTCATTTGGGCCTTGGTGCATAACCTAGGTTTTATCCATAAGAAAACCCATCTTTAATAAACTACACACTTGCCTCTTTATTCAGGTACATTTTAATTCGCCCAAGGCTTCTAAAATGTTTCCTGATTTCCAGCTTGAGCTCCCACAAAGTTTCCTGCATTCTAGCCTGAGATTTCTCAACCTAAATAATAGAAAACTTAAACCTGTGCTTGATGTCATACGACCTATGTCATAACATTGAGTATGACATCCAGCTTAACTTATAGTCAGCTGAGTTAACTTACCCTGCACAGTCCACATTATGAATGTAGAAACATCAAACATGACATTCTTACCTACACGAATGTTATGCCACAAAATGCAGCCAATCAAGAGCACTTACAATTACAAATCTAAAAAGGTTTTGTACGACAGTGAAAACATTAAGGTTTTGAGCCAATAGCGCAACGGTGTGAGGCTCGAGGCAAATAGTAAAAATTGGACATTAATTCTAAACACCATGACGACTCTTTAGGATTAATTAGGATCTGTTAGTTTTTAAAGAGTATCTCACGACTTAAATGGGTGAGTGTTGCAGTGAGAATCAAATTTCAAGCTATTAAGTTAACTTGAATCACAGAATCTTAATTCACCACCGATCTTAAATTCATCCAAGGAAAGGGAAAAATAACGAATAACCCAAAATATGCAATGCAAAAATAAAGCAAAAGAGAATCTAAGGTTCGGGAGTTGGTTATACCTAGGGAAGGTGCTAGCATCCTAAGTATTTGTAGACAAGAACCTCTTATTTTATTGTGTTATTTGTTATTTTGTCTGCTAAAGGGTGAAAAGATAAAGAGGAGACCTAAGGTGTTATTTATAAGTATGTTCATCAAGACATCGCATCTCGTGCCTACGTATCCTGACCGGAATAGAATTAGAGCATTCGTAGTTCCCCTCAATAAAGGTGAAGAACTCTTGACTATGGTCAAGGTTCCAAAAGGGAGAGATAAGTGTCTATGGCAGAACACCTACATAGAGTTAAGAAACTCTAAACCTAAGGCTAGGTTGAAAGGGAGGTAAGTGTTTTTATTAAAAATTTTGAAACAGATTAGAAATATGATTGAAGTATTTTTGTATTTTTTATTAGGAAAAGGTTTTAGGTTTACGAAGATAAACTCTAGCCTAATATTATCATGCGAGGGATCAAAACCTAAGATCTACTCTAATTTAAATTATCGAAAATAAAATTGAATCATTAACCTAAGGGAATATGGATATGTGGCAAAGCATCACGAAATAAATGAACATACACGGAAAAACATCGTGTCAGATAAAACATACACGGAAGAACATCGTGTGTGAAATTGAATACATGGAAAAACATCATGGGATAAAAGTATATACACAACAAAGTATCGTGTCATCATGGAAGAACAACATGGCAATTATACGTTCACGGAAAAATATCATGATGACCAAATAATTGAGGAATAAATTATCAAATAACAAATAAACATGGTATTACAAGTATATATAAAAAATATGACAAGTAAAAATGTTAAGATAAATTCATGAGAAAATTAACATGCATATCAAATTAAATTAATTAACAAACTAATTATAAGAAAATAATAATTTAATATTTTTTTTATTATTTTAGTAATATAACAAAAATTAATTAAATAAGATTAAATATTATAAAAAAAAAATAAGATTGAATTAAAACATAATAATAAAATTAAATGGGTCAAGAAAGGGTGTATTAGAAATAAAAGGATGTGGATATAAAAGAAATTAGCATGGGTTTCCAAAGCCCATAACAACAATGATTCTTTTTGTTTTTTTAAAACAAATAGTAAAAAAATGAACATAAGTTATCAGATAGAGAAAAAAAAACCTGATAAGATGCACTTGTTCTTTTCCCAATCGTGTTTTGTCCATGTGCATGCTCCCTCTGTCGTCTGACTCGTTTCGTACAATGATCGTTCTCTTCGGTCTCATCCGCGGTGAGCTGTTGCTTGATATGTAGTGCTGCGATTTTGGAATTGATTTGGTAATTGTTACAGTTGAAATTTGTTATTGTGTTCTGCTCCTTGATTTCTTGTAGGTGGTGGCTTAATTTGTGAAAGAGTTTGGTTTGATTCTCAACTTGTAAAAGGTGTATCAATTCATGCTGAGAGAGAGCAAATGTTGAGAGGAGGACGTCGCTTTCTTTGTTGTTTTTTCTTTTTGTGTCCTCTTTGTTTTATCTAATGCATATATATAAGACTAGAAAATAGGCAAGAATGATAATAACAATTAACATAATATTTTTTTTATAATAAGACAAGAATAAAAGGAATTAAAAATCATGTTTTTGTGTTTTTTATGATAAGACAAGAATAAAAGGAATTAAAAATCATATTTTTGTGTTTTTTATGATAAGACAAGAATAAAAAGAATTAAAAATTATGTTTGTTTTTTTTATAATAAGACAAGAATATAAGAGGATAATGACCTCTCACCATCCTAACTACTTAAAGTCACACATGAGTAAAGAAATCCCCCTGCCTCGAATTTGAAGGTTAATGGAATTCTTCCTCTTTCTCTACCGATCGCTCCAAAGTGCCCTCCTCCCTCTTTAGATCCGCCTCTTTTCCCAAATTTCAATTTCTCTCGTACCAACTCTCAACACCTTGCGTTAGTTTATATGTAACCCTAAAGTTCCAAATTGTTTCCATCCACTAATATATGATTTTAATGCAATAATTATTTTGTTTTATTTAAATAAAATCCCACTAAATAATTATTTAATAGAATCTAAATTATATAATAATTATAAATACTCATTTTCTATCTAAATCTGATAATTTCTCTAATTATTTTTAAATGATTAAAATATTAAATCATTTCTAAATTAAATAATTCTATTTTATTTCTCTGCTGTCAACACTCTACATTTTTGTTATTTATTAAATTACTAAAATACCCTAAAACCCAATAAAACACATGAAATAACAAATAGGCACCAAAATTCAAGCAACGCGCGCACACGCACACGCGCGCGCACAAACACACATACACACACACACACACACACACACACACACACACACACACACTTAGGAACGCATACACATACACATATACTTAAAGTTGGGATTTTACATTCAACGTGCTCATCAGAATCTCCTAACCACTTGTGGTTAGCGGGTTCCTTTATCTCACCAGAGTTGGCGTGTCTACTTCGAGTCTTTCGATTCTTCAGGGATGGTGAACCTTTGTAGGGACGTTTTCCCACTTTTCCCTTGGAATTTGGTAAAGGATTTATGTGTTTCTCGCTTTGGTGTATGTATGGGGACTGTGAATCTTACTCATATGGTGTGATCCTTCTGGCAGGGATCGACTTCAGAGTAGTGGTTGATTGGTTGTGTGAGTCTGCCCTTCGTATGATATTGTTTCTTAGAGGTTATATATGTTATTCAAAAGTTTAACCACTCCTTATAGGCTTATAATGGATTGCCACACTTAAAGGCCAGATATTGTCTCTTGTCTAGGTGCCAAGGGTTATAAGTAAGGAAGATTCGATGATTTTCCGTGTCAAGTTGTTGTGTATGTCGAAATGTTAGTAAGGTTTAGAAAGCTCCTTGGAGGACTCTTGAAGGAACCATATATTGTAATGTTGGATCATATGGAGAGATAACAAGGACTAGATCTTCAATTTTTTGAGGAAGTCATTGTCTCTAGTAGTATTGGCAAATGCATAAGTTTTTTAGGATCGAGTGTTTCTTGATATCTGCATAGCTTTAAGGAGTTGATATCAGGCTCTCGAAAGAAGAAATTGATGATTCAACAGATGAAAATTAGAGATTTGGATCCTTGATGGACAAAATTGTAGTTCTTCATAGAAATTTTTGGGAATCAAAGGTCAATTCCCACATAAAGGATCATTGTTCCAATGTGTAATAGGAATTGTTATTGAATCGAAGAGACATATCGTGAAAACGTGCACTCGACTTTCGATACGCTGGTATGACGGTGGGCCTGAAAGGTTAGCACTCCAACGCTCAAGTTAGTGAGAGAATCGAGTTGATGGGAGAGTGAAAATGAATTTTAATACCTGATAATGACACATTTTTCTCTTTATATACTAGGGACGGTTAAAACCACCTGAGGAATGTGACACATTATTTGGACAACTGTCTGATTAATCTAGATAGTTGGAAATTTATCATAGGGTGGAGTTATCTACCTTGGGTGAGAATGAGGGAACACTTGTTTCTCGTGTTAGCTTCTTTCAATCTTGTCTATGAAATTTCTTCTTGGCCCTTGTGGACTTCTCAGAACAAGACCCACATACAAATTTTTCTTAGAATATATTCTCAAAATTCCATGTGAAATACTTGTTATGCACGTCTATCTATATTTAGTGATCACTCTACAAATGTATGCATGATATTTTATAGGAAGTGACACCACTTCTTCATTCATAAAAGTAAGTCTATCAAGAGTACACATGTATCTAGCTACCCCATTCCATATATAGTATTTATCTCATTAAGAGTTTCTATAACTTCACAGATTAATCCCATCAGAATCTTGTTCAATAGCATGTTCAGTATCATATTACTTCGTAGTTTTTTTTTTGTTTTCCATAAAACCTAACTATCAGGATATCAAATATTTTGAGCTAAACCACTACTACATAAAACACATTTTGTAACAATGTTGAACTATGACTACTTAACTAACTAAAGTAATATATGTCAACCGTAGTGAAATATATCACATATAAAATCTAACTAATATCAGTTTAAAACATAATGTACTCATAGGAAACCCTAACTTCTCTCGTCTTATCCCAATCTCTCAAAACTAAAATATAACTTCTTTCACTATTATGAATCAAGGAAAGGTTTCACGAATCTTTAAGACGAGACAAGTAGCTCATTTCTTTATCCTATTTCTCAATGTAAATTTTTTAAAAGAAAGTTACATTCATGAAACATTCTATGAGTTGATGTTATTGTATTTCAAAATTTGTATATTTTTTCTTGTTCAAAATATACGTGAAAAATTAGTTTATCATTTTATTGTTGTTAAGATGAGATTGTAGTTTTTGTATTGTTGTTTTTGTAGACATTAGTAAAGGGTTTACGTTATTGTTGAGGTATGTTGTTGTTTTGTTATGCTAATCAACTTTTTATGTTAAGGTAATTTTTTTGTTGATAAATGTTGTTGTTAGTGTTATTGTAGATGTTTTTTATTAGGTATGTTGATTTTCTTGTGGAGGCATGTTGATGTTTTATTATGATATGTTATTTTTTATGTTAAGGTAAGTTGTTGTATTTTTTATAAATATTTTTGTTTGTGTTATTGTATATGTTTTTTATTAGGTATGTTGATGTTTTTCTGGAGGTATGTTGTTGTTTTATTAATGTTACTTGTCGTTTAGGTTGATGTTTTTGCTAATAAATATTATTGTTTATGTTATTGTAGATATTTTTATTAGCTACGTTGATGTTTTTGTTAAGGTGTGTTGTTGTTTTATTAAGGTTAATTGTTCTTTATGTTGAAGTAATGTTTAGGTTTTTGTTGATAAATATTGTTGTTTGTTTTATTGCTCATGTTATTCTTTGTACAGTGCAAGTTCATTTTGTTCGGCCAACATGTCCTAGAAGATGAGTTTATTATATCAAATCGTAAATGGTTTGAATGTTTTACTGACCCTTCGCTAACTATATAACATTTGAAATTAAGTTAGAAATTAGTAATATGAGATATTAAGTTATATTGGAAAACAACTTAATTTAATTAATGTTTTTCAAGCTTTTTACAACCCATTATTCGTATCTTGCTCTTTAACTGTTATAACTTGGTTCATTGCTTCTAGCTCTTCTGCTATCACTTCCTTCGCCTTCAATCTTGTTTTCAAAGCAATTAATAATTTTCAAAATGAACTAGTAGTAAAGAAAGTATTAGCAGAAAGATTAAAAAGTTCAAACCGTTAAAAAGAAAAATACGGATAATAGATTGATAAAGCTCGTACAACATTGATTAGTATCAAACCGAACTAAAGCAAACCAAACTGTGTTATGTTACAACCAAAAATTCACTTATCTCACATCCAACCCAAAACCCAAACCTATTATTCCTTAACGTTACAAATATTTTCTTTTTCACACTTAGGGTTTTAGTTTCAACCTTCTCAAAACTCTCATAGTAATATCGCGTATTCTTCTCTTTTTTTTTTGTAAATTTCATATAACCACGGTTTATAAAAGTAATCTTTATGATATTTAAAGTAGTGACATACTTCGAATTCCCACACCTAAAATTTTATATCTATATCGTTAAAAAGGTGTGTTCCTTTAATTTCTATTTATAAATAAAAATTAAACACCTTTCGTCACGGTCCATATAAAGTATCGTAGTCAAATATAATGACATTTAACTACGGTTTTTTTTGTCAACCGTAGTGAAATATATCACCTATAAAAGCTAACTAATATCAGTTTAGAACATAATGTGCTCATTGGAAACCCTAACTTCTCTCGTCTTATCCCAATCTCTCAAAACTCCAATATAACTTCTTCCACTATTATGAATCAAGAAAAGGTTACACGAATCTTTAAGACGAGACAAGTATCTAATTTCTTTATCCTATTTCTCTGTGTATTTTTTTTTTAAAGAAAGTTACATTCATGAAATATTCTATGAGTTGATGTTATTGTATTTCAAAATTTATATATTTCGTCTTGTTCAAAATATACGTGAAAAATTAGTTTATCATTTTATTGTTGTTAAGATGAGATTGTAGTTTTTGTATTGTTGTTTTTGAAGACATTAGTAAAGGGTTTACGTTATTGTTGAGGTATGTTGTTGTTTTGTTATGCTAATCAGTTTTTATGTTAAGGTAATTTTTTTTTGTTGATAAATGTTGTTGTTTGTGTTATTGTAGATGTTTTTTATTAGGTATGTTGATGTTTTTGTGGAGGTATGTTGATGTTTTATTATGATATATTATGTTTTATGTTAAGGTAAGTTGTTGTATTATTTTTATAAATATTGTTGTTTGTGTTATTGTATATGTTTTTTATTAGGTATATTGATGCTTTTCTGGAGGTATGTTGTTGTTTTATTAATGTTACTTGTAGTTTATGTTGATGTTTTTGCTAATAAATATTATTGTTTGTGTTATTGTAGATATTTTTATTAGATATGTTGATGTTTTTGTTAAGGTGTATTGTTTTTTTATTAAGGTTAATTGTTCTTTATGTTGAAGTAATATTTATGTTTTTGTTGATAAATATTGTTGTTTGTTTTATTGCTCATGTTATTCTTTGTACAGTGCAAGTTTCATTTTGTTCGGCCAACATGTCCTAGAAGATGAGTTTATTATATCGTATTGTAAATGGTTTGAGTGTTTTACTAACCCTTCACTAACTACATAACCTTTGAAATTAAGTTAGAAAATAGTAATGTGAGATATTAAGTTATATTAGAAAACAACTTAAATTAATTAATGTTTTTCGAGCTTTTTACAACCCATTATTCGTATCTTGCTCTCTAACTATTAGAACTTGGTTCATTGCTTCTAGTTCTTCTGCTATCACTTCCTTCACCTTCAATCTTGTTTTCAAAGCAATTAATAATTTTAAAAATGAACTAGTAGTAAAGGAAGTGTTAGCAGAAAAACTAAAAAGTTCAAACTGTTAAAGAGAAAAATACGGATAATAGATTGATAAAGCTCGTACAACATTGATTAGTATCAAACTGAACTAAAGAAAATCAAACCGCGTTATGTTACAACCAAAAATTCACTTATCTCACATCCAACCCAAAATCCAAATCTATTATTCCTTAACCTTACAAATGTTTTCTTACTCACACTTAGGGTTTTAGTTTCAACCTTCTCAAAACTCTCCTAGTAGTATCACATATTCTTCTCATCTTCTTTGTCATGTACATATCACCTCATCTACTCTAATCTCTCATCTCTTATGTTCTTTATTTTTCATCTTCTCATTTTTATGCTATTGTTTTCTCTTCCAAATACGTGTTTATCGCATATTTCTTCTCTAATCTTACATCTCTTATGTTCTTTCTTTTTCATCTTCTCTAATCTCACTTTTCCTTCGTTTTTTTCTTTTTTATTATAATATTTTGGATATTATTTTATGCTACTATTTTATGTGTTTTATTCCTTTGTATAATCTTATTTTTGTACATTTAATGAGAAGTTATTGTATAAATATGATGAGTTTGGTTGTTATTTGGTAATGTATGAATGACTAAACACAAAGTTATGTTGTTCTCTATAGGTGTATTATGACTCAATAAAAATCTTGTAAAAAACCGAACCAACCGAACTAACCCAAACCGTATTGGTTAAGTTTGGTTTGGTTTTGTTTTATTTCTAAAAGTCAACCAAACTGAACCACATGCTTTTTTCTCTTGTGTTTCAGATGATTTTTAGCGTCAGATCCGCCTAAACTCCACCGTGAACACCCCTAATTGAACCCATGACCTCAACCGTTTACTACGGTATTTGTTTTCCATAACCACAATGATATTTTGCGTGCTATTATATTTTTATCACGGTTACCAGCTCGTGGAAGTAAAGAGGGACATGCTACAACATCCTAGCTTACCATGCTTAATCACCTATGATGATATATCTTTTCCAGTTGTGTTGAATGATCCTTTTTGTAGTATTAGACGCCTTTATAAATGACTCATTTATCTATTGGCGATATTCCAGTCCTTTTAGATGTATTTTGGACTTTCTCTTTAGCTAATTCTATCGACTAAGGTTCATCTAAGTTTTCATCATTGTATACATGATCCACTCTAAAAGTTATCTTAGAGAATAACTCTCCAACATGTCACGCTTATGATTTATTTGATGCTAAAGTAATAGTTATCAATTTTTGCAATAGTTTCAGCACTATCATGGTGATCAAGACAACTGTCATCAATTTTTCCAACCAAAAAATATTCACTGGTAATCATCTCATCCAACTTGCTTCTACATCTGTGGTTGCAAGAGCTATCTTTTTTGACTCCATAATGGATTGAGCGAGAATCGTATGTTACTTAGACTTCCAAAAGACCCTTCATCTAGATATGCTAAATATGTAATTGTTAGTTTCTTTGAAATCATTTGGTAAAGTGTTCCAGCACGCATCATTATCCCTAAAGGACAACAATAATTTTTTGATAATGTAATATAAGGTTCATGGTCTTTTTAAGGTATCTCTTGACTCACTCAATAACGTCTCAATGCTCTATATCAGGTCTACTAGTAAATCTGTACAACAATGACATAGACAATGTCGGGTCTAGTACATTTAAGGGCATGCATGAGGTTGCCAGTGATAAGGATACTCATATATTCAAATTGTGTTATGCTATCATGAGTTTTTAATATTTTTAACACTAGGATCATATAGGGTGCATGCAAGTTTACAATTAAAGCATTTATATTCTTTAAGATCTTGTCAGTGTAGTGAGATTGATCCAAATTGAGACTTATCACCTTTACAATCAAAGTATTTATATAGAGTGACACTTATCACCTTACAGTCTGGTTTTGTGAGGCGATTTAGGTCAATTTATAATAGTTTGAATTTAATAAATTTAAGAAAACACAATTTACATATGTTAGTGTATCGATATATTTGCAAAGGTTCCATAGGTGGCAGTTCAAGGTATCCTTATGGAGAGGCTACGCAATATGTCGCCCCACCATGCTTCCATGCCGTTCATTTTTTTAAAGGTGCACCAATTTCTTAGTAATATCGTCTGTTTTCTGGATTAATCACTCGTTTTTGGAAACACGGAAAGTGACATATCTCTATCCATAACAGTACAAGAGAGGAAGTCAAAAGGAGGAGAACACGTTCTCAAGAGAAATATTGTAAGCAACTACCCCTTCCCACACTCATGAAAGTGGGAATTAGAGATATTATCTTTTTGCAACTTAAAACTCATGTCCAAAAAGCTCCTATAAAAACTTCAAACATGAAGTTGAGACGAACATTCAATTTACTACAAAAATACCGTACACATAGCTTTTCACCATCCCTGTCCGACAATTGTAAAATCCACAGGTAAAACCTATACTACAAATAATTGACATGTATTATACTTTTAGTACAATTAGATATATGAATCCTTATATCAGTTACCTTCAAACTCTTTGATACTATATAATTAAAATTTTAAAAGACAAAATCTTCAAAACAGTAGTGCACTACATTTGATAGTTAAAAATATATAATCTTGTTGTTGTCGCTACTGCGAAAATCGGCGCCGGCTATGACAGAAGAGTCTCCACCGTGCGTTATTTATCCAAGAAGAGGGAAAGGAAACGCTCAGAGTAAACCTAACGTAAAGAGGGAAAGGAATGGTCATCGCAACCAAATCCTGGATTCGGGAGTCGGTTACGCAAGGGGAAGGTATTAGCACCCCTCACGTCTGTCGTACTCGACGGAATCCACGCTTGTTTTCTATCTAAGGGTGTGTTTATCTATCTACTCTAAAGGTATGGTTTAAAAGAAATGAAAATGACTCGGCAAAGTATCGCACTTTATGCCTACGTATTCCCGTCTGGAACGAGAAATCAGAGTCAACGTAGTTCGCCTAACTACGGGTTAAGGGGGGAAGGTTGCTTGCCAAGATATCGCATCTTGTGCCAACGTACTTTCATACGACATAAAAGATCAGAGAAAACGTAGTTCGGGCTACGGAAGACACAAGTTTGTCTGACAGTTTTTTATCTCCTTAAGAAAGGGTTTTCCTGATTAAGGGTCCAAGAGGACAAAAACAGAGTTTGATTGTTTGTTTTCAGTCTTTTACGCAAGAATTGTTTCTTAGGATATTCGCAATCTCAGTCGCACTAGAGACTATGACCCAGGAGTGAACGCTTCGTATGTCACCCAAAGGGTACCACACTAACATCCAGATTACTGGAGAGAGACCCTCTACCAACATTTTCCCAGATAGCTTAAGGCTCGTAACGTACGACTTCAATTAACCTTATTACTGTATTTTTGAATTGTTTTTGAGATGAGAAGAGAAAAACGCCCTAAGACTATGGTTGAAAGGGAATCTACCTACAGTTATCATGCATGGGTCAAAACCTAATGTCTGTCATAATTCCCTCTTGCACAGAGGAAATCAGAGATCCTAGAGGAAACAGTAAAATAAAGCAAGCAGTAAACAGTAAACAGTAAAATGCATGCTATGCAACAGTATAAGCGAGGCAAGGGAGTCTGGCTCAACCTCAAACCTAAGAAAAAACATGCAAAGGGAGACAAGCTCCACCTCAAACCTAAAGGTAAGCAACACAAGCAAACAGACAATATAACAAAAGAAAAACAGAGGAAGCAGCCGAAGCAGCAGCAACAGTCTTCTACAGACAGCAATCTTCAACCTTCAACAGCAGCTCTGACCAGCAAAGTTGAATTGACAGCAAAGAAACTTCATCTTCAAGCTAGCTCCTATCTTCAAGCTTCTTCAATCTTCATCTTCAAGCTCTAGCAAGCTCCACAAGAAGAGAAATCACCATGGAGATCAAATTACAATGTTAGAAAACCTGATGAAAACCAAAGGAATTCATCAGGAACCAACATGAAAAGAAAGTGCATCCTCAAAAGTTCTACTAATTAAGGCATGTCACTCATCCCTGCAAAGGAGAGATGGAGCTTCCTTAAGAGGACTTTGTATCATAGGATGAGGATAGAAGCAAACAATGCATTCTATGTTTGATGAAAGAAGAAAGACTAGTTCTAATGGCTCTTCCTAAAACCCTAATCCTATAAGCTTCTAAAACGCTCCTAAAAGATGAAGGAAACTTCAACTCCAAGCTCCACAAGCCAAGCTACAGCAACTACACCAAGTCCAGAAGCTCCTCCAAAAAATAAATCAAGCAAATCCAGCTCCAAAGTCACCAACAAGACCAAACAAGCCAAGGTACCAAAGATGGAACACCATAAACACAATCAATTTGCAAAATCTACCTAAAATAGAAAACCAAGTTATAAAATTCAAATAAATTTCCTAGGGGAACATGCATGTTTGAACATTCTAGAGTTAAAATATTAAAGCCTAATTCAACTTCTAGGTCCTCTAAACAATTCCTAAGTTGAAGGGTGTCAAGGTAATCCACAAGTTTGGGAAGGCTCTAAACTCATCACCTAAAACAGAACCTAACATTGTCTTAAAAATCTAACAAAAATTCTAAGGGAAAATGAATATCTACCCTAAAACATACTCAAAAATCTCAGCCAGAATCAACACCAATTGAGAGAACAAAATTCAACAAAACAAATGAACAAATATGCAAAAATTAAAGAATTAAACAAAATAAGAAAAATCAAATAAAATTGAAAAATGCATGAAAATGCAATTTATTGATCCCAGAAAATCAAAATTTCTCTCAAGAACATGGAGGTATTTTTAAAATATTTTTTGGATCAAAATTGAATTTATTGTGATTTTTAGAACCAATAAAGCATTTAAAATAATCAAAAATGAAATAAAATAAATCAAACTCTGAAATAAATCCATGGCTGTGGGATTGGTTGACAAGTCAAGGATTTGAGCGCATGAGATGAATCCACGTTAATTAGTAGAACGGCTGCGTTTTGGATTCAAAATTCCAACTCTAAGATTATAACACATCCATTGGATCTGGTGGTCAGTCAAGGTCAAAGTGAGATCTAACGGTCCAAAGTTCATCTTCTCCATAATTCAGCCTGGCCGGGTAGAAAGCACTCATGGTGGCCGGAGAAGACTCCGGTTGTCTTCTCCGGCGAAGGTCAAGTTATAGTCAACCAAAAATCACAAAGTCTATATCAATTCCACTCAGTTTTTTCACGAGGATTTCAAATCTCCAACTCAAATTATCCAACTCTCAATAGGTACTAAAACACAAAGCAAAGTTCAAAAATGGCATCCAGATCAAACATCATCAATTGCCAAATTAAGACCATAGAAATAATCCTTATGCCACATTGATCATCCTGATCTAATCAACTTGCTCTAACTCCTCATGAATCAAGAGATTCGAATCAAAATAGAAATGCTATGTCATGATCAACCATCACCAAATGCTTCCAAACTGATCCTAAAACGATCTACATCTTGCCTAGATCCTAACCACAGGTTCAAATCTAACTACATCATGCTAATTCATGAGGAAATTTGAAGGTTACTAACCTGTTGTAGATCTAGTAACAGATGCACTTGGAGCTTGATTCTCCCTTCAAAACTCTCCAGATACGTTCAATGATGCAAGAGGATGATGCTTCAACCTTCAATTTGCTTTGATCTTGCTCCAAACTGAAAATTCGATTTCTCTTGCTCTTCTTGAAAACTCAACTGCAATTTCAGTATTCTGCACGAAATGAATGCCAAAATTGATCTGAAATCAATCCAATGAATATATAGAATATTTTCATGGGCTTTTTGGACCTGAATGAAGCCCAATCCAGCCAATTGCATTTTCTGTTTTTGCTCTTGAAATTTCAATGCAACAGTCGTGTATTCTTGCTCACAGCTTGTTCCAGAAGGTTCTGATCACTTGCATCACCCTTGGTGAGCGAAATTGAATCATAATGAAGGTCTGAATTGCATTGTAGAATGATTTTGAAGTGTATCTTGCACATGAAGCAACCATATGGTAACTTGCAAAACTTGGCCTAAGCTCAAACATCTGGTAAAGCGAAAGTGTTTAGAATGAAATTTACAATCAAAATGATCACTTATTTGATATGTTTTGGCCACTTAACCAATTATTTGAATTTTCCCCCTTTTAATCCTTTGAAAATCTTCCTTATTCAAACTATTTCAAACCAAGTCTTGCTATGAGCCCAATCAATCCATCATGACCTCTTGGTTAGCCTAAAAACCAAAATTTGAACAACTTTCATGTTGAACAAAAATCTATTTGACAAGTGCAAGTTGGAGATTTTGACCTATGATTGAAAATGGCCTATAATCTCACTTTCCCAAAATACCCCTTACTTGTAAACCTCATAATTTGAGTTCTACAAATCATATGGAAGTCTTCTAGTACAATTTAGAAAGGTAAGATCATGAGGAACAACTTTTATGTTGGCCAAAAGTTCAAGTGAAATCTCCGTCTAGGTCAAAAATAGCTTTGAAGTCAGATGATTTTTATAGACAAATTTTAGAGGCATCTGAGGACATGTAACTTGTCTGGACCATAACTTGAGTTCTATAAGTACCCTTGGAGACTTCTAGTACTCAAATTAAAGGTATTGAGAGGCTCTATAAGTTTCATGTTGGCCAAAGATCCATTTGAAACTTGCATCTTAACCTATGGGGTATTGAAGTTAGGCACTAAATAAGGGATTTTACACTGAAACCCTAATTTAGCAACTTCCCATAGTCTTGACTCTTCTTGACTTGATCTTGGCACAACACTACAAATGTCTCATCATATAATTTCATGAACTCCATGACCTAAAAGTAGGCTTTGATACCCTTCAATTGCACAATTGACCTAGGATTGACCCAGATGAAACCCTAGTGACACCCACTTCAACTGTGGCTCTTGCACTTGATAAAATGACTTGATTGAGCTCCAACATGACCTCCAAGGCACTTCAATGAGCTCTAACCACACATTATCTCCTTAATCAAGGCCTTACAATCCATTGCTGATCTTCAACTGGCTCCAAATGAGGAGATGAACCCCATACAAGTACTCAAACTTCTCAAGAACTCAACCATCTGTCTGATGACCCTGATAGCTTCTTAAGCTTGAATAATACCTCTGGTTAGGCTTCTCTTGACATGTATCACACTTGATACCCTGTTAAATGAAGGATATCATGATATGAAAATGACATAACTATGCAAATGTGAATGCAAATGAAACATAAACCAGGTAAGAAAAGGTTGAGCAAATTTTGGGGTGCAACAGCTGCCCCTATTCAAACAGCTTGGACCCGACTGGGTGAAGAGCGAACGACTTTCAAACAATCTAGGTAGAAGACGGTTGAATACCAAGAAACCCAGAAATTTGCCAACCACAGAAATAAGCTGCGAAAACTGCTTGTAGGGACAACATCCATTACATTGAAACCAGTTGTTACGGCAACAACTGATCAATCATCTGATAACACTTTGGATTTCAACATCAACCCCTTGTGTGACGCCACAGGCATCGAATTAACTTTGAAAGAAACAACTCTGTCTACAACTAGACAAATTTTGTCAACACGAGGAGAGACTCCATCAACACGGTTACAACTCCGTCCAAAACTGGACTAAATTCGTCAACACGAATAACAATCTCTGTCAATCAAAGGTAACGATCTCTGTCAACACAGGTAGTAATCTCTAGCGACTCCACTGGGGACAACCCCGTCAATCACGGGTAATGACTCCGTCAACATGGATAATAATCACTGTCAATTACACGTAACAATTCCGTCAACACGGATAACAATCACCGTCAGCACGGGTAACAATCACTGTCAACACAGGTACAATTCTGTCAACACGGATAACAACCACCGTCAGCACGGGTAACAATCACTGTCAACACAGGTACGACTCCGTCAACACGGATAACAACTACCGTCAACACAGGTAACAATTACTGTCAACACAGGTACAACTCCGTCAACACGGATAACAACCACCGTCAACACAGGTAACAATTTCGTCAACACGGATAACAATCACCGTCAGCACGGGTAACAATTCCGTCAACACGGATAACAATCACTGTCAGCATGGGTAACAATTTCGTCAACACGGATAACAATCACCGTCAACACGGGTAACAATTTTGTCAACACGGGTAACCATCTCTGTCCATCACAGGTAGCAATTCCGTCAACACGGATAACAATCACCGTCAGCACGGGTACAATTCCGTCAACACGGGTAACAACTCCGTCAATTACGGGCAAATATCTCTGTCCATCATAGGTAACAATTCCGTCAACACGGATAACAATCTCTATCCATCACAGGTAACAATTCCCTCAACACGGATAACAATCACCGTCAGCACGGGTACAATTCCGTCAACACGGATAACAATCACCGTCAGCACGGGTAACAATTCCGTCAATTACGGGCAAAAATCTCTGTCCATCACAGGTAACAATTCCGTCAACACGGATAACAATCACCGTCAGCACGGGTACAATTCTGTCAACACGGATAACAATCACCGTCAGCACGGGTACAATTCCGTAAACACGGATAACAATCACCGTCAGCACGGGTAACAATTCCTCCAACACGGATAACAATCACCGTCAACACGGGTACGATCTCTGTCAATCACAGGTAACAATTCCGTCAACACGAATTTGTTTGAAGAATACTTTGCTGAGGAATATGAGAAACTCAACCAAACAACTCTGTGGGGAAAAAAATCTACTGGGGAAATCACTAGCGATAACTCCAAAATTTTGAGTCATGAAATCTTTTAACGCTGACGTAACAACAAATCCAGGAATATTTCCGAAGAGAAACTTAACCAAGCAACTCTGTTAGGGGACGAACGTTATCATCACCTATCTCACGCTGAGAATTTGAATATCTAGAAATTCTTCCGAGCAAGAATCCCACTCCTCTACAGGGAATAACATCTGAAAACAAAGAGATAACCAACCTGGCTTATGTTTCAAAATGCATATGTTTGACAATGGCGTAATGCTCCATACGGCATGGAAATGCTACGCGTTTGGATAGATGCAAATATGATGATACATGCAAAATGCAAGAATGCCAGAAAGCGCTTCAGCAAAATAAATGCTAAAGACAAAACCCAATCCGCTGGGGGGTGAATGGTATCACAAAGTATATTCCAGCAAAATAAATGCTGGAACGGTACAACCAACTCCACTAGGGATAACCATCCTGCTGGGGAATGGCTCACAAGCTTGAAATTACAAACTCTGCTGATGATGTTCATCCTGTCGGAGGAAAAACAACCTGCTAGGGGAGAAGGAAAAAACAGTCCCGCGCAGGGATAATCCTTCCGAACCAAAGATGACTTGGTTGTACTCTGCGGGAGTTACCCATGCTGGGGATTGATTGTGTACATACTCACTGCTGGGAATACACCTTCTGTCGGGGAATCAAGATCCACTGAGGATACTCTCTTGGCAGCTTTCCTAGGGAATACTCTTCTGGGGGGACAACCCCACATCCAGTAAGGATAATTACCATCTCAACTATCTCTGGGATAAGATATGACTTCCATCTGCTGAGGATCGTTACAATCACTATGTCACGGGACTCTGGGTGGGGAAACATGAATTCCTTGACTGTTTGCTTCAAAACTGAGAACCCTGCAAAATACAAACGAGACAGAACAAATCTATACAACAAGATCTATCCCGGTTAGTATCCGTAACATTCGTTCAGTCAATTCAAAGTTTTAGCAATTATTGGCAAGGGCCAGCAAGTTTATGTACATGCAAGTTCTTCAAAAACATCGGTGTTTTTCACAAACTGAACAGTAAAGAACAAGCATCAAATACTGAATAACATGCTTTATTGATAACGGGCCTGTAAATAGGCAAAATTTTGTACACTGGATGCAACTCCTGAAAAGAGGAAGTTACGCACAAACAAAATACAAATATACAGAAGCAAAAAGAAAATTTGTATACATGTCGACAACATGGTACAGACGAACACCATGAGCTGATCCTCCTATGACTCGCCTAACTCTGAGGCTTTCCCGATACTCGATCTTCGGAAGAGATTGTTTTGGATATACGACCCTCAGGTACTCCCAAACCACTAAGCAACGTAGTATCAAACTCGGACCGCAGTCATTTGCTTTTTCAATTCCCTAACTTTTGCGTGAACCGCCCTTTGCGGGTTTTCAATTCACCGGGATACCCTTTTTTTTTTACCGAAATTGCCCTTTTCAGGTTTTCAACTTCGCGGGTGTACATTTTTTCAATTTTATCCCTAACTTTTGCCCGAACCTTTTATTCCTTTTTATGGCTCGCCGGGATGCCCCATTTTTGCCTGGACTCTCTTTTTCCTGTCCAGCGGGTCTATTTAAGCAAAGTATTTTTTAACTGCGTCCGAGTTCACAGGGGATGTAAAATCCTCGCCATCCATGGTGGATAACAATAAGGCTCCTCCAGAGAAAACCTTTCTAACAACATATGGACCTTCATAGTTGGGAGTCCATTTGCCCCTGTGATCTGATTGTGGTGGGAGAATCTTTTTCAGCACAAGATCGCCCGTCTGAAAGCTTCGAGGGCACACCTTTTTATCATAAGCTTTCTTCATCCGACTTTGATACAGCCGATCGTATGCTAGAGAAGCCAATCTATTCTCATCCATCAAACTGAGCTGATTCTGTCTATCTTTTACCCATTCCGCCTCATCAAGATGGACATCACGTAAAACCCTCAAAGAAGGAATCTCAACCTCCAATGGTAGGACAACCTCCATACCATATACCAGTGAAAAAGGAGTTGCCCCGGTTGATGTGCATACCGTCGTATGATAACCGTGCAAAGCAAAAGGCAACATCTCATGCCAGTCCTTATAGGTCACAACCATCTTCTGGACGATCTTCTTTATGTTTTTATTGGCCGCTTCAACAACACCATTCATCTTGGGCCGATAAGGAGAAGAGTTGTGATGTTCAATCTTGAAATTCTGGCACAATTCCTTCATCATCTTGTTATTCAAATTCGAACCGTTGTCAGTGATAATCCGCTCTGGGATTCCATATCTGTAGATAATATCCTTCTTGATAAATCTGGCTACCACCTGCTTGGTAACATTAACATACGATGCCGCTTCAACCCATTTGGTGAAGTAATCAATAGCTACCAAGATAAAACGATGTCCGTTGGATGCTGTGGGCTCAATTTTTCCAATCACATCAATTCCCCACATGGAAAAAGGCCAAGGTGATGACATAACGTTCAGAGGGCTCGGAGGCACATGAATCTTGTCCACATAAATCTGGCATTTATGACACTTCTTTGCAAACTTGAAACAATCTGTTTCCATTATCAGCCAGTAGTACCCTGCTCATAATAACTTTCTCGTCATAGCATGTCCGCCGGCATGCGTGCCAAATGTACCCTCGTGGATCTCTTCCATGAGCAACTTAGCCTCTTTCTCGTCCACACACCGCAACAACACCAAGTCGTGGTTTCTCTTGTACAAAACCCCATCCAGATTCAAATAGAAATTGCCAGCCAATCTCCTAAGACTCTTCTGATCACGACTGGATGCCTTAGCCGGATACTCTTGGTTCTTCAGGAAATTCTGGATATCATAATACCACGGTTTGCCATCGGAAGCTTCCTCAATGGCGAATATGAAAGCGGGCCTATCAAGGCAAGAAATAACTATCCGGGGAGCCTCATTCCAGAAGTTAACTTAATACATTGAAGACAACGTCACGAGAGCGTCTGCCATCTGATTTTCTGCTCGTGGTACATAGTGCAATTCCACCTTGTCAAAGAAAGGTAACAACCTCCTTGCATAATTCATATAGGGTATCAAATTAGGCTGACGAGTCTCCCACTCTCCATTGATCTGGTTCACAACTAGAGCAGAGTCCCCGTACACATCAAGATTTTTAATTCTCAGATCAATAGCTTCCTCGAGACCCATAATGCATGCTTCATATTTGGCCTCATTGTTGGTAATTGGAAAGGTCAATCTAGCAGTGAATGGGATATGCGACCCATGGGGAGTAGTAATGATTGCCCTTATTCCACTTCCGTATGAATTAACGGCACCGTCAAATATCAATTTCCATTTGGAACCCAGCTCTAGACCTTCATCAGGCAACGGCTCCTCACAGTCCTTCATTTTTAAGTACATGATATCCTCGTCAGGAAAATCAAACCTCATCGGCTGGTAATCATCAATTGGTTGCTCAGCTAGGTACTCTGACAGAACACTACCTTTAATAGCCTTTTGAGAAACATATTGAGTATCATATTTTGTCAATACCATTTGCCATCGGGCAATCCTTCCGGAAAGTGCTTGCTTTTCAAACACGTATTTGATCGGATCCATCTTTGAAATTAACATGGTTGTATGATTTAGCATGTATTGCCTCAAACGTATGGCCGCCCAGGCTAGCGCACAACACACTTTTTCGAGCATTGAGTAACGGGACTCACAATCTGTGAACTCTTTACTCAAGTAGTAAATTGCATGCTTTTTACGTCCAGTCTCGTCATGTTGATCGAGAACACAACCCATACTTTTCTCAAGAACCGTCAAATACATAATCAATGGTCTCCCGGCTACTGGGGGTATTAATATTGGAGGTTCCTGCAAATATTATTTTATTTTTTCAAACGCCTTTTGACAATCTTCATTCCAGATCACAGCCTGATCTTTTTTCAATAGCTTGAATAATGGCTTGCACGTGGCCGTTTGATGAGATATGAACCGAGCAATGTAGTTCAATCTCCCTAAAAAGCCACAAACCTCTTTTTTTGTTTTCGGCATTGGCATTTCTTGTATTGCCTTTATTTTAGCAGGATCAACCTCAATTCCTTTTTCGCTAACAATAAACCCGAATAGCTTACCAGATCTCACCCCGAAGGTGTACTTGTTAGGATTCAGCCTCAGCCTGAATTTCCTAAGCCTCTTGAATAATTTCAGAAGATTGACCAGATGCTCTTCCTCCGTCTGGGATTTGGCAATCATATCATCAACATAGACTTCGATCTCTTTATGCATCATGTCATGAAAGAATGTTGTCATAGCTCGCTGATATGTTGCCCCGGCATTCTTCAAACCAAAGGGTATCACTTTGTAGCAGAACGTTCCCCACAGGGTAATAAAAGTTGTTTTCTCCATATTCTCCGGCACCATCTTTATCTGATTATAGCCTGAAAAGTCGTCCATGAAGGAAAACACGGAGAATTGAGCGGTGTTGTCGACCAGCACATCAATATGAGGAAGTGGAAAGTCGTCTTTTGGGCTCGCCCTATTCAAATCTCGATAGTCCACGCACATCCGCACCTTACCATCTTTCTTTGGTATAGGTACTATATTGGCGACCCATGAGGGATAAGTTGTAACAGCCAGAAAACCGGCGTCCCACTGTTTCTGAACCTCCTCTTTAATTTTCACGGCCATATCTGGTCGAGTTCTTCTGAGTTTTTGCTTAACCGGCGGACATTCCTCACGCAACGGCAAACGGTGAACCACCATATCAGTATCCAAACCAGGCATGTCTTCGTAAGACCAAGCAAAGATATCACTATACTCTCGAAGCATCTAGATAAGCCTTTGCTTGGTATCACTCTGCAGTGCAGCCCCTATCTGGATATTCCTGACGACCTCTTCGGACCCCACGCTGATGATTTTAATTTCCTCCTGGTGAGGCAGAATGATTCTATCTTCTTGTTTCAAAAGTCGAGTCATCTCTTCTGATAAGTCACTATCCTCAACAATCTCTTCTTCTGCTTGAAATATCGGGTGCTCGAAGTCGAAGCGAGTCATAGGAAGTTCGTGATCGATGTCGTCTGAACTATGAATCCTGCAATGAGAATGGTTAAATGTTTCAAATAATGCAAACAAAGCACATAACCACGTTGTCATTTTATTGTTAAAGCAAAAACAGGAAAAACAAGGATCACAAAATTTGCATGAGAAAACGCCTTTATTAATGATTAAACAAAGTACACACATAAGCAAGTAGCCCTAAAAACAGAATCACTATTCCCTGGGTAGGACACAGGATTATACAATAATCGAGAAAACAAATCATTACTATTTTGTAGTCACTTGGACAAGTTCCTGAATAGACCAGTTGCATAGGCTCTGTCCTGGCACGCTGGGCTTGATCCACGAGTCCATATCGCAGTCACTATCTCCGTCTTCAGCATCGGAAACAACATTGATCGTTTCATAACAGACTCCACCTGGAGTGATCACCACTGGTCCTTTAAACTTTGACACGCCTGATGCGGAAGATGACGATGTCGGGCGATACCCCAACCCGAACTTGTCCATCTTGACAGGAATTTCCAAGACTTGGCCCCATCCTTTGGTTGCTCCAGCCTGAACCACTGCCTGAGCGTCTTTGTACGAAGACATGGCCACCTCTGTCCATTTGCTGAGAACATGAGACTTGTCCTTGATCTGCAACCCTTCAAAGGCTTGGCATGGCGTCTCATGGATCTCCCCATCCACTTCGACATACTTGAATGACGAAAGATGACTAACTAGAATGTCCTCCTCTCCGCAAATAGTAACAACACTGTCACCAACCATGTATTTAAGTTTCTGATGCAGTATGGACGTCACAGCCCCTGCACAATGTATCCATGGTCGCCCGAGTAAACAGCTGTAAGCTGGATGTATGTCCATGATGTAGAACACAGTGTCAAACACTTCTGGCCCGACCTGGAGTGGCAACGTTATGGATCCAAACACCGACCTTCTGGTCCCATCAAAATCCCTCACGACCAAGTCACTTGGCATGCATATGATTCCTCGGACATCTAGCTTCATCATAGCCTTCTTAGGCAACACATTCAAAGATGATCCGGTGTCTACAAGAACATGCGACATAACAGTGCCTCGGCATTCCACTGAAATGTGCAAAGCCATATTATGGTCCCGACCTCTAGGCGTCAAATCAAAGTTAGTAAATCCCAGGCTGTGTCCGGCATTCACATGCGCCAATACCCCCTCAAGCTGATTAACAGATACCTCATGAGGTACAAAAGATGTGTCCAAGATTTTCAACAAGGCATTCTGATGGGCCTCGGAACAAAGCAACAAGGATAGTGTTGAAATTTTGGAGGGCGTCTGCTGCAAGTGTTCCACGATCTTATAGTCGCTTTTGCGAATCAACCTCATAAACTCTTCTACATCCTTGATCGATGTTTCTTTCTCTTTCGTCTAGGAAGGTCCTCCTTCATTCATTTTGGCTTTTCCTTTAGCAATCATCTCAGCCTCAATTTCAGGTGAAGTGAAGATTCTACCACTGCGGGTCATGCCTCCCGCTCCAACAAGATTACCCACTGCCCCTGCGGGCTGGCTATCCACATTAATCTTTTCCCCGTTGCAAAAAGCTTCCAACCCATAATTCCACGGAATGGTTTTCGTACTTTCATAAGGAATGGGCCCTACTTTCGTTATCGTGATAGTTGGCCGCTTGGCGGGCGCTGATATCATAATAGTCTTTCATGGAATTGTAATTGTCGCGACCTTACCCTGCTTTTCAAATCTTACCTCACCAGGTTTCTCAACAGCAGTGCGGTCGAACTGCAAAGTTCCCTCATCAATCATGGCCTGAATACCCCTCTTCAAATCAATACAGCCCTCTGGTCGGGTCCAACAATCCAAACAGTACTCATCACATCCGGGGAAGACCCCTCCTTTTAACAGTCTGCTTTTAACATAACTTAAAGGTGTCTTCAGATCATTTACATCCATAACCAAATCCAAATCTTCTTCTGTCAGAATAGCATTCGCTCCATGATTCAGCATTGGTTTCTGTACAATATTGGGACCATCATGACTGAAGTTAATGACTTTACTATCAATCAAATCTTGGACTTTGTGTTTAAAAGCATGACAACTCTCGATATCATGTCTGGGTGCTCCAGAATGAAATTCACAATGCTTACTAGTATCATACCCGTAAGGAAGCGCTCCTGTGGGCGGGTCCAAAGTTCTCTTTTCAACCAGATTCAAACTCAACAACGTCTGAAGCAGTTCTGCATACATTGACGGAGGTGTATCAAATACCCTCTTTGGCTTCCCATTCTGGATCCTTCTCTGAGCAGGATTATACCTTTGTTGTTGCTGCTGCTATTGTTGTGGTTGTTGTCGTTGTTGTGGTATAGGGATCATCACACTAGTAACCTGTTGTTGAATATAATGATTCCTACCTCTACCTCGTCCTCGACCACCATACACTGCGCTGGCGTCTCCTTGTCTTCTACCACTCAAGACCTTTTTTGCACCTCCTGCTGAGGTCGATTCACCGGCTTGAATTTTACCAATTTTGATGCCATTTTCAATCCGTTCTCCCATGAGTATCATGTCAGAGAAACTACCCATCGAGCAATTGAGAAATTTATCATAATACATCCCAGAGAATGTTCCAACAAAAAATATCAATCAATTCCCTTTCAACCATAGGTGGTTGGACCCTTGCTGCCAGATCACGCCAACGCTGGGCATACTCTTTGAAACTCTCCCCATTCTTTTGTGAAAGACTTCGAAGCTGGACCCTATTTGGCGCAAGGTCACTGTTGTATTGGTAGTGTCTGACGAAAGCATCTGCCAATTCTTTCCAACTTCCGATCTGTGCAGGCTCTAGTCCCATGTACCATTCCAGCGATGGTCCTGACAAACTATCTTGGAAAAAATGCATAAGCATCTTCTCATCATCAGAGTAAGCAGACATCCTCCAGTAATATGAACGCACATGAACCCGTGGGCATGTATCCCCTTTATATTTATCGAAAGTGCGAGCTTTGAACTTCAATGGCACTCTCAGCCCAGGAACCAGCCCCATGGTAGCCATGTCCAAACCTGCGGAATTTTGATTGGCTATACCTCTTATCTATTCCTCCAACATTTTAATCCTCCGATCATTATCAGTGGGACCTTCAAAACTCATGCCTTGCCCAGAAAAGGCATCTTCCTGACGATCTCTGTCCCAGTACGGACCCTCATTACCATACCCGTCATAAGCAGCATTACGACCATGACCATGACCACTTTGGAAAAACCTGGGGTCATACCTCAGATTGCCAAGCTCTTGATTAGCAGCCGCTGTCCCAAAGCTAGTATTGAAAGGACCCATCCCAGCACCATTGATATTCACGTTGCCAAACCCAGCATTACCGTAGCCATTATTACCATAACCTTGATTGTTATCACCAAACCCTCCGTTGCCGAAGCCCTGATTATTAAAGCCATCATTGTCATCCTGATTGCCAAAGCCAAAACCCTGATTGTTGTCACCGAAACCAGTATTGATACCAACGTTCCTGTTGGTTTCCACGTTCCCATTTCCATTATCAGCATTTCTGTTACCAGCGTTGCCATTGCCATTACCATTGCCGGTACCAGGCTCAACAACATTTGGCATCACTTCCTCCCTGCGAGGGGTCTCAACACGAACAGAGTTGTATTCAGTATTACCAACCGCTCGCGCCAGCAACGGTTGCACCAGAGTTTGGAGATGTTCCTGGCCCTTGGCCACAGCTTCCATAGTCTGCATGAATTGGGCCAACCTATCTCGGATCTCCTGCATCTCAGACTGTACCTGATCCATGATCTTCTTACTGTTGCTTCTTGTAGCGTACCGGTGAGTTCTCTATTCGTCAATCTTGGAACAACCTGAAAGACGCAGGAGATAAGATTCGAGCTCAAAAAGGTACCTGCCATGCAATATGAAGATGCAAATGCACACGTGTAAATATGCAACAGGTTAATTTCCCCCCGATTCTAGTTCCGGCGAAAGAGCCATAACGACAATGGAGTCCCAAGTAAGCAAGCGCAGAATCAGAAACCTCATACATAAACAAATGCCAAGAGGTAGAGTACAAAGATACAACTGAATACAACTGAAAAGACCTCAGCCAACAAGCCTGGCGATGGTCAAAATACAATCCTGAATAACAAACTACAAGAGAAAAGCAAAGATAAATCAGGACGGATGGCGCGCCCGGACATCTCCCAATAGCCTCAATGTATCCGGATGACCTAGTCTGGAGATCAGTTCCTGTATCAGTAATGTGTGTCGCCTAACAGTGGATCTCATCTTTTTGGCGTCCTCTACACAGGCTCCCTTGCCAAAACACTCATCAAGCCTGCATCTCTTGAAGCCAGCCTTCAATTCACAACCCCTCATTTCTTTGACCATGTTGCTCACTTTAAACTCAGCGTCACGTCTAAGAGATGCCTCTTCAGCAATCTTCGCATCCTTAGCGTTGAGCTGCTCCTCTAACTGGGAAATATGAAGCTTCAACTCATCTTCACGCTCCTTCCGGCTAGTAAGCATGGCATTCCACAAAAATTCTCATTTGGAAAGTCGAGAATAAGCCTTATTCAGAAGCTCTTTCTTAGTAGCAAGCACACTACTAACACCATTCAAGGCTACTCCCACCTTCTCTCTCCTGCTGGTTTCTTCAGTCAAATCTGAACCCAACCTATTAATCATCTCGGTCTGCTTCTTCAAAGTGAAAGTTGCCTCACTCTTCTCATGCCGAAGCTGGAAAATCTCCTTCACTAACTCTTCATTCGCTCTTTGCAACTCTTCCTTTTCAGCCAGCAGCTTGTTATACTTCTCAATCTCTTCTGAAGTAGGTTCCTCAACCACCAGAAGATACAAAGGCTCTACAACAAGATATGGCATCAAAGAAGTCCTAACTCTCTCATGGATCCAGAGCCGATAAGTATTATAAGCTCGACTGTCACTCTTGCCAAGCAATGTCTTTCCTCTTCTGTGAATATTACCCCAAGCATGCCTCAATCTGACCAAAATATCTCCGTCTAATAAACCCGTGAGATACAGAGATTCTTGTATCTCGTCTTCAACCGGAGAATCCCTCAAAGCATAACCAAACTGTCTCACAAGCAAAGAAGGGTTATAGTTAATACAACATTTCCGTCCAATCAAAGGAACGTTCGGAAAGCCACTGCAACTATATATAATGTCCACTCCGAGCAGGTTCCGGTCAAACCAAACAATGTTCTCAGCACACAATCCCATCAATCTGGAAGACCAATCTAAAGTACCAGCAGTATCAACAAAAGGTCCCTTCTTAGGAAGATGTCCCTGAAACCACCTGTATAGAAGAGGTACATAGCAAGAAACATTCTTTCCCTGACGCTTCTCATTCTTATAGTGAATAGAATGATAAACGTCACCCAAGAGAGTAGGCACCGAATTCTTCGAGGCAAGAATAAAGAAAGCATCTGAATCAACAAAATCAGGCAAGTTAGGGAACAATACAATCCCATAAATGCAGATAGCCAGTATAGCATTGAAGACAATCCAACATCCATCCTTCGCACACTGCGTAGCCTTCTCAACCAAGCAAGAAAGATGAAAACCATAAAATCCATTCAGCTTGACCAAACCTCCAGGGAACTCAGAAACATCTAAACTGACAATCTCAGCAAGCTTAGCCAACTCAGGCTCAAAATCCTCGTGAATAAAAGGCATCTGATCTAACACAGGCACTCCTAGCATATCAGAATACTCCTCCAAAGTAGGAGCCAAAATAAAATCAGGGAATAAGAAGCATCTCAACTGAGGCTCGTAAAACTGCATCAAAGTATACAATCCAGTCATCTCAAACACAGAAGGTCTGCACAACAAACTGAGCAGTTTCCCATAAGACTCTCTAAACTCAGCCCTCACTCTCTAATCTGCTAGAGCAACCAACCGCAACAAGGAACTGATATCTGGAGAAGGCAACCTATAAGCAACTATTCTCTTTATGGACTCCATGTCTGGCAAGAAGAACACTAGAATCTGAGGGGAAAAACACACTTGGAACATAAATACACGTTAATGAAATGCAAACATGAAAATGTAGATGCATATGCAACAGGGGATCAAGTGCAGTGCTGAAGAACTGTGTTGTGCTGTACTGCCACTTTAGAACCATCAGATCTTCTCCTCAAACCACACCAACCACAAAAGAACCCTCATAACCAAATCTCACTGACAGAGACAAACCAGGTATTCTGAGGCCAAAGTTTTCCTGCAAAAAGACCCACCTACCCCTCACAGGTATGTACTTAACTCGCAGACGAGGTACGACATCCTATGCGGTCATCAGCGTCACAGACTTTCAAGAGCGATGATACAATACCCAGAAGGTGTGGCATCATCATCCCTTGAAGAGGCCTCACTTAGCCGAATCCTAAATGATAGGTTCCCAGAGTCGACAGCCCTCAAATCCAACAACCTGTCGAGCCCAAAGGGCCAGACAAGATGCCATCAAAGAGAATCTCGTCTGAGTGTAAATTTCGTAGCTAGCTGGTGCGAGCAAAGCAAGCAGGCTAACCACTACTCTCTACTTCTAAGTCTATGTGCACTCAAGCCAAGGTCCGGCTTATCTCTCAAACTAACCCTCTATCCACAGCACAATAACAAATATATACAATACTGAAAGTAAAGACAGAAAGATAAATACATACAAAATCCCAGACGGGAAAACAAGCGCTAGGATTGACTCGCATAGGGAACCGTTGGAGTCCCCAGCAGAGTCGCCAACTGTCGCTACTGCGAAAATCGGCGCCGGCTATGACAGAAGAGTCGCCACCGTGTGTTATTTATCCCAGAAGAGGGAAAGGAAACGCTCAGAGTAAACCTAACGCAAATATGGAAAGGAATGGTCATCGCGACCAAATCCTGGATTCGGGAGTCGGTTACGCAAGGGGAAGGTATTAGCACCCCTCACGTCCGTCGTACTCGACGGGATCCACGCTTGTTTTCTATCTAAGGGTGTGTTTATCTATCTACTCTAAAGGTCTGGTTTAAAAGAAAATAAAATGACTCGGCAAAGTATCGCACTTTATGCCTATGTATTCCCGTCTGGAACGAGAAATCAGAGTCAACGTAGTTCGCCTAACTACGGCTTAAGGGGGGAAGGTTGCTCGCCAAGATATCGCATCTTGTGTCTACGTACTTTCATACGGCATGAAAGATCAGAGCAAACGTAGTTCCGGCTACGGAAGACACAAGTTTGTCTGACAGTTTTTTATCTCCTTCAGAAAGGGTTTTCTTGATTAAGGGTCCAAGAGGACAAAAACAGAGTTTGATTGTTTGTTTTCAGTCTTTTACGCAAGAATTGTTTTTTAGGATATTCGCAATCTCAGTCGCACTAGAGACTATGACCCCAGGAGTGAACGGTTTGTATGTCACCCAAAGGGTACCACACTAACATCCAGATTACTGGAGAGAGACCCTCCACCAACCTTTTCCCAGATAGCTTAAGGCTCGTAACGTACGACTTCAATTAACCTTATTACTGTATTTTTGAATTGTTTTTGAGATGAGAAGAGAAAGACGCCCTAAGACTATGGTTGAAAGGGAATCTACCTACAGTTATCATGCATGGGTCAAAACCTAATGTCTGTCATAATTCCCTCTTGCACAGAGGAAATCAGAGATCCTAGGGAAAAACAGTAAAAGAAAGCAAGCAGTAACCAGTAAACAGTAAAATGCATGCTATGCAACAGTACAAGTGAGGCAAGGGAGTCCGACTCAACCTCAAACCTAAGAAAACAACAGGCAAGGGGAGACAAGCTCCACCTCAAATCTAAAGGTAAGCAAAACAAGCAAACAGACAATACAACAAAGAAAAACAGAGGAAGCAGCCCAAGCAGCAACAACAGTCTTCTACAGACAACAATCTTCAACCTTCAACAGTAGCTCTGACCAGCAAAGTTGAATTGACAGCAAAGAAACTTCATCTTCAAGCTAGCTCCTATCTTCAAGCTTCTTCAATCTTCATCTTCAAGCTCTAGCAAGCTCCACAAGAAGAGAAATCACCATGGAGATCAAATTACAATGTTAGAAAACCTGATGAAAACCAAAGGAATTCATCAGGAACCAACATGAAAAGAAAGTGCATCCTCAAAATTTCTACTTATTAAGGCATGCCACTCATCCCTCCGAAGGAGAGATGGAGCTTCCTTAAGAGGACTTTGTATCATATGATGAGGATAGAAGCAAACAATGCATTCTATGTTTGATGAATGAAGAAAGACTAGTTCTAATGGCTCTTCCTAAAACCATAATCCTATAAGCTTCTAAAAAGCTCCTAAAAGAGGAAGGAAACTTCAACTCCAAGCTCCACAAGCCAAGCTACAGCAACTACACCAAGTCCAGAAGCTCCTCCAAAAAAGAAATCAAGCAAATCCATCTCCAAATCACCAACAAGACCAAACAAGCCAAGGTACCAAAGATGGAACACCACAAACACAATCAATTTGCAAAATCTACCTAAAATAGAAAACCAAGTTATAAAATTCTAATAAATTTCCTAGGGGAAGATGCATGTTTGAACATTCTAGAGTTAAAATATTAAAGCCTAATTCAACTTCTAGGTCCTCTAAACAATTCCTAAGTTGAAGGGTGTCAAGGTAATCCACAAGTTTGGGAAGGCTCTAAACTCATCACCTAAAACAGAACCTAACATTGTCTTAAAAATCCAAAAAAAATTCTAAGGGAACATGAATATCTACCCTAAAACATACTCAAAAATCTCAGCCAGAATCAACACCAATTGAGAGAACAAAATTCAACAAAACAAATGAACAAATATGCAAAAATTAAAGAATTAAACAAAATAAGAAAAATCAAATAAAATTGAAAAATACATGAAAATGCAATTTATTGATCCCAGAAAATCACAAATTCTCTCAAGAACATGGAGGTATTTTAAAAATATTTTTTGGATCAAGATTGAATTTATTGTGATTTTTAGAACCAATAGAGCATTTAAAGTAATCAAAAATGAAATAAAATAAATCAAACTCTGAAAAAAATCCATGGCTGTGGGATTGGTTGACAAGTCAAGTATCTGAGCGCATGAGATGAAGCCACGTCAATTAGTAGAACGGCTGCATTTTGGATTCAAAATTCCAACTCTCAGATTATAACACATCCATTGGATTTGTGGTCAGTCAAGGTCAAAGTGAGATCTAGCGGTCCAAAGTTCATCTTCTCCACAATTCAGCCTGGCCGGATAGAGAGCACTCATGGTGGCCGGATAAGACTCCGGTTGTCTTCTCCGGCGAAGGTCAAGTTACAGTCAACCAAAAATCACAAAGTCTATATCAATTCCACTCAGTTTTTCACGAGGATTTCAAATCTCCAACTCAAATTATTCAACTCTCAATAGGTACTAAAACACGAAGCAAAGTTCAAAAATGGCATCCAGATCAAACATCATCAATTGCCAAATTAAGACCATAGAAATCATCCTTATGCCACACTGATCATCCTGATCTAATCAAATTGCTCTAACTCCTCATGAATCAAGAGATTCGAATCAAAACAGAAATGCTATGTCATGATCAACCATCACCAAATGCTTCCAAACTGATCCTAAAACGATATACGTTTTGCCTAGATCCTACCCACAAGTTCAAATCTAACTACATCATGCTGATTCATGAGGAAATTTGAAGGTTACTAACCTGTTGTAGATCTAGTAACAGATGCACTTGGAGCTTGATTCTCCCTTCAAAACTCTCCAAATACATTCAATGATGCAAGAGGATGATGCTTCAACCTTCAATTTGCTTTGATCTTGCTCCAAACTGAAAATCCAATTTCTCTTGCTCCTCTTGAAAACTCAACTGCAATTTCAGTATTCTGCACGAAATGAATGCCAAAATTGATCTGAAATCAATCCAATGAATATATAGAATATTTTCATGGGCTTTTTGGACCTGAATGAAGCCCAATCCAGCCAATTGCATTTTCTGTTTTTGCTCTTGAAATTTCAATGCAACAGTCGTGTATTCTTGCTCACAGCTTGTTCCAGAAGGTTCTGATCACTTGCATCACCCTTGGTGAGCGAAATTGAATCATAATGAAGGTTTGAATTGCATTGTAGAATGATTTTGAAGTGTATCTTGCACATGAAGCAACCATATGGTAACTTGCAAAACTTGGCCTAAGCTCAAAAATCTGGTAAATCCAAAGTGTTTAGAATGAAATTTACAATCAAAATGATCACTTATTTGATATGTTTTGGCCACTTAACCAATTATTTGAATTTCCCCCTTTTAATCCTTTGAAAATCTTCCTTATTCAAACCATTTCAAACCAAGTCTTGCTATGAGCCCAATCAATCCACCATGACCTCTTGGTTAGCCTAAAAACCCCATTTTGAACAACTTTCATGTTGAACAAAAATCTATTTGACAAGTGCAAGTTGGAGATTTTGACCTATGATTGAAAATGGCCTATAATCTCACTTTCCCAAAATACCCCTGACTTGTAAACCACATAATTTGAGTTCTACAAATCAGATGGAAGACTTCTAGTACAATTTAGAAATCTAAGATCATGAGGAACAACTTTCATGTTGGCCAAAAGTTCAAGTGAAACCTCCTTCTAGGTCAAAAATAGCTTTGAAGTCAGATGATTTTCACAGACAAATTTCAGAGGCATTTGAGGACTGGTAACTTGTCCGGACCATAACTTAAGTTCTATAAGTCCCCTTGAGGACTTCTAGTACTCAAATTAAAGGTATTGAGATGATCTACAAGTTTCATGTTGGACAAAGATCCATTTGAAACTTGCATCGTGACTTATGTGGTCTTGAAGTTAGGTACTAAACAGGGGATTTTACACTGAAACCCTAATTTAGCAACTCCCCATACTCTTGACTCTTCTTGACTTAATCTTGGCACAACACCACAAATGTATCATCATATCATTTCATGAACTCCATGACCTAAAAGTAGGTTTTGATACCCTTCAATTGCACAATTGACCTAGGATTGACCCAGATGAAACCCTAGTGACACCCACTTCAACTTTGGCTCTTGCACTTGATAAAATGACTTGATTGAGCTCCAACATGACCTCCAAGGCACTTCAATGAGCTCTACCCATACATTATCTCCTTAATCAAGGCCTTACAATCCATTGCTGATCTTCAACTGGCTCCAAATAAGGAGATGAACCCCATACAAGTACTCAAACTTCTCAAGAACTCAACCATCTGTCTGATGACCCTGATAGCTTCTTAAGCTTGAATAATACCTCTGGTTAGGCTTCTCTTGACATGTATCACACTTGATCCCCTGTTAAATGAAGGATATCATGATATGCAAATGACATAACTATGCAAATGTGAATGCAAATGAAACATAAACCAGGTAAGAAAAGGTTGAGCAAATTTTGGGGTGCAACAATTGTCTCCCAATTTTGAAAATCGTCCACGGAAGAAATTATCGAGCCGATTCGTGGACTAGGTCACTCTTTTAAAGTCGTTTCACGATTGTCGTTGCGCAAAAATTGTCGGGCGTAAGGAACGCTCGAAATGTAAACAAAACAAAGTTGGTGCCAAACTTTATTTATTACCAAAGAGGGAAAGGGAAAATATTGATAAAACCTACGAAAAGCAAAAATAAATTGGTCGTCGCAACCAGATCATGTTCAAGAGTCGGTTATGCAAGGGGAAGGTATTAGCACCCCTCATATCTGTTATACTCAATGAGGCCCATTTAGTTAGTTTCGTGCAAGAGTGTTAGCGTGATCGTTTGCAATCTTCTACTTATCGAGTGAGAAAAGAGAAAAAAAAGAAAGGAAAGATTTTTTTATTAAAGAGGTGCTTTTTATTATTATTGTGCTCTCCAAGAATTCAGAATCCTGTACCTACGTATTCTCATGGTGAAATGAGAAAATCAAAGCTCCGTAGTTTTACTCTTTTAGAACTACTAGGTTGATTGGTTTTAAGGAGTAATCCTTTAGACATATCGAGTGTTTTAAACCTTTGTTTATTGCTCTCTCTTGGAAACTAAAGCTTTTGTTCCTTTCACATCAATATGGATAAAGTACACTCTTTTCTGAAAAATATATAAGTTTCTTTTAGAGAGGCAGACATCCAAACATAGAGCTCTATAATAGTATTCAAATGCGTGGGAGGGAAGAGGCGTAAGCCCTACTATTCTCTTTCAAGAGTTTTCATGAAACTATGTTGTGAATTAAATCAAAAGGTCATTAACAAAAGACAATTATTAGCAATATTATTTGTGTGGACTACTCCCAATAACACTTTCTTTTACGTGTATATTTTGAACATTGCACGATCATAACAGACATGACGAGAAGAGACAATGTCTATCCACCAACCATTAGATTCACCTATTAGTGATCAAAGCAATAAATTTCTCATCAATTAGGTTAACCTATGCATTAGGGGAAACACAATGTTCAAACTCGATCTTACATTTCTTAATCATATGACATGGTTTTCCACAATTGAAGCAAGAGAAAACACTAGTGTCATTTCTTTGTGGTGGTGGTAGTGGTTGTTGTTGCTTGTAAATTGGAGTAATTTGAGCCCTAGAAGGGTTCTCATTCTTAATTCAGTTCACATCATTGTGGTTCTGATTCTTTAACCATTTTCCAAATGGCTTCAGAACTACACCAAATTTCTTTTTGTTGTTAGAAACAACCAATACTTTTCTTTTTGATCTTATCTCTAAGATTCTTCTTCAAAAGGAAAATAATCAGACTCTTAGTTAAACTTTCTTTTGTTTTGTGGCGAATCAAAATTTTTAAAAACTTTTACATTAGGGGGTAGTTTGTCATTAATAACAACAATTTAAAATTTTTCATATAAAGACTTACCTTTAATGATGATCTTATAAGTATTATTTTAAATTTTGTAACATTGAGCTTCCATAGACCTTTAATTTATACCATATGATACTTTAGGTAGTGACTAACGACATACTTATTTGCTTCATCTTCTACGTCATACTTCTTTTTTAGAGCCTTTCAAACTTGTTTCACAATATCATATCTTCTGCGAGGTGATTTCTTTCCTAAGCTGTAAATTGTTCGATTTAATTTATGCAACAGATTCGGCTTCAACACTATTAAGTGTTCAATTTAAATTCTCAAATTTATTACCGTTAGTTTATTTGGTTGATCCAAAAGGAGCAACAAAATATCCTTGGTCGGAACGCTAGCAACATTTTTTTAATCTTATGAAGAACTTCATCTTTTGTTGCCAACATTTAAATTGTCTTCACTCAAACATGAACGATTTGTCAAAGACAGTAGCCGCAGAAGTACCAATAATTTCTTTAGTAGCCATGGCAATTCGAAGCGTTTTAACATTGTTGTCTCACGATTTTGAAAAGCAGCCACAAAATAAATTATCGGGCTGAATCGCGGACTAGGTCATTCTCTTTAAGACGTTTCGCGCCACTGCCCAAACTTAAGCAAAACAGTCAAACTATCACACCGCCTCCAGGATAAAACAACTCAGTTTTATACTATATGATTACTATTTATACGGTAGATAATCGATCTAGAAATACACCCTATGATGGTACAAAGACCATTTCAATATAGTATAAATAAAATTCGTAGTATCTAGTATAACAATCAGTCGTAATAATTTCTCAAATCAAGAGAAATTTCAACAATTATCCAAAGAGAATTCAATAATAGTCATTTGACCACTCAATGATCTCAAACAAGAGAAATTCAAATAATTCTCCATAGAGAATCCAAAAATTAACACTTGTAATTTCTTAACTCAAACAAGGAGAAATTAACATAATTCGATCTAAAGATTATTAAGAAAATATTCGGAAAATTCAATGAGTAGAAAGAAAGGGAGAGAAGTTGTCGTTTCGACAATACGAAATACGCAAAGATATGAAAATGGAGAAGAAAAAACTCATAAAATAATTTTTTATGTGTTTTAGAATAAAATAAAGAATTTTCTTGTATAATGAAATAAGATAGCTAAGATATATCATATAAGTAATCTGAGATTATAAGATTCTGTTTGGTAAAAATAATGTTGACTGATAAGTTAGCTGACAGTTTATAGCTTATGATTGATAGTTGGTGACATATAGCTTATAGTTTATAGTTGATGGCGGATGACTTATAACTGATAAACTAATTGAAGTGTTTGATAAAATTAACAGTTTAATTAGTTGATAAAATAAAATGACATAAAAGATATTTAATAATTATTATTTTATTTTAAATTATAATAAATTTATAAAGGATAGTGATGGGTTTTAGTTAAAATAACAAGAATATAATTGAAAGAAAAAATGATAAATTATAAACTATAAACTAAAACGATATTTAAAATAGCGTCTAAAAATAGACTATAAGATAATAAAATAAACTATAATGTTATGATGAAAAGAGACTTAACAACTGCAGTGCAATCGAATTGAATAGTTAAAAAGATACACTTCTGTAGAGGAGGAATAATAAGATGTGGAATTGGAATTGCTTGTTTGGTCACATTAGCTTTTAACCTATTCCAATGGTTTATCTATAACGGGGAGATGTTGCCCCCGTAAGACATGCTGCCATCCTTGGGTCCAAAGTCTCTCTCATCTATGGTACACACTAATCTTTCTGTTGTATGGTACACATTAAAATGTGACAAAAGGAAAGGACAATTGCTTCAGATTTCAACGCTTTTTACAGCCTTGAACATTGTGTTATTATTTGTGTGTATCAGATTCAGATTCATACAAGAGAAAATCAAACTGAGAAAGAAACAACACATAAATGTCAAATCTCCAACACAGCCTGTTCACCTTTTTCAATATTTTTATTATTTTTCTCTTGCATGCCCATTTAATATTATCACCATACCATGTGACATGTCATTGTTAGATATTAATTGAGACCATGTTTATATAATTATATCTTTTCACCCTTCCCAATTAAAATGTGTAGTATCGTTTTCTATTGTCTTAAATATTTGGCTGTTTTTTGGTTTCAAACAAAAACCACCTCGGAATACATTCATTCTCATCCACATGGTTTGTTTTGTAGTTCACGTGGTTCCTAGGGTTTGTGTTTTGTTATTTTAATTATGGATAAAAGTGTAAAAAGTTGATGAAAAGGGGAGTGGTTGTAGACTTGTAGCAAACTTTTGAACGGGGTTTATGTTTATGGTGCCTCAAGTCAATTTTGTGTCTTGGAGTGGGACAAGAAATTAAATAAAAAAGTTAAATAATTAAGAGAGATATTCCAGTAATACAATAGTCTAAAAAAAACCACTCTATTCTGAAATTCTATTTAATAGTTTTTTATTTATTTATTAATTATATTCTCATGGTTTGATAATATTTGAATTTGAACTCCATTTTTATGAAAAGAAACACTCAAATATGATTAGTTTATTTATCTCATTTATTTAAGTGGAGAGATTAATTTAGGATTGAAAGAGATAGAAGAAAAATAAAGATTCAAAAGAGAGAAATACATTCTCGTTTTTCTGCAATTAGTCTCACTAAATCTACGATGTCTCGTTCATTAACCGTTAGATCGAGCTCAAATTTGGTGGAAAGGTTCGTAACACATATATCTAACTTTTGACCGTTCAAAATTTCAAAATAATGTCTGAGATGAAAGTTATTTGCTTCGCACCAAAGCTACAAATTTGAGAAATTTCTTCAGCTTTTTTATTCTTATTTGTAACCTAGTTTGCTTTGTGATTTGCGGTTGTTAGCACTAGTTTGTAAATCACTTTAAGACTCTCTTGTATCCTTAATTGATTATAGTGAAATTATTTCTTTGGTCTGGACGACTCGTGGTTTTTAATCTCATATTGAGGGGTTTTCCACGTTAAAATATTAGTGTTCTTTTGTGCCTTTATTTGTTTGAATTTGCCGTCTTATATTTGTTGTTGCTCCTTAAGGTTCCTACAAGTTTGGGGAATTTTATATACGATGCGTATTGGTCTATTATTGTGTCTTAATTTCCCATTAGAGTGACATTAGAGCTCTTGGTTAAGGGCAATATTACTTGTTTGAACGGTGGAGTCAAATACAAAGATGAAGATGATATTATTGAATGGTTCTAATTATCATTTATGGAAAGGCAAGATGAAATATTTACTATTTATGAAGAAATTGCATTTACTGATTTTTAGTTTCAAAAGTCGGATTATGTGTCTGATGAAGAATGGGAGTTTGAACATCAACGGGTATCTGGTTTCATTCGATAATATGTAGAAGATAATGTTTATAATCATATTACTAATGAGACACATGCAAAAATTTTGTGGGAGAAGATAGAGTCCTTGTATGCCTCTAAATCAGGGAATAATAAATTTTTCTTGTTGAATAGCTTCATAAGTTTGAAGTATAAGGAGGGGATTTCTATTTTAGATCACTTGAGTGAATTTTAAGGCCTTCTTGATCAGATGTCAGGAATGAGTATCAAATTTGATGATGAACTTTTGAGACTATTTCTATTGCTATCTTTACTAGAGTCTTGGGAGACATTTTGGGTTTCTATCACAAGTTCTTCTCCTAGAGGTGTTGTTTCTTTGGAAACGGCTAAGGGTGGTATTCTTAATGAGGAGATGAGAAGGAAGGCACATGATTCTTCATCTCAACCCAAGGTACTTGTCACTGAAAATAGGGGGATAAGTCATAAAAAGGAACCAAAGGGTGGTAGAGAGAATAGCAAAAGCAAGTCCAAGTCGCGATACAAGAATCTGGAGTGTCATTATTGTCACAAAATAGAACACATACATAAGTATTGCTATCAGTGAAAAAGAGATAACAAAGGCAAGAAGGGTAAGTCTAAACAAAGAAACCATAAAGATCATGATGATGGTGATGATCTTGTTATTCTCTATCATCATGAGTCTGTTAATCTTGTACCAAACGAGAGCATGTGGATAGTTGACAATGGTGCTACATTACATGTTACACCAAGGAAATATTTCTTCATATCTTATACTTCTGGCGATTTTGGATTGTTGAAGATGGGTAATGATGGTGTATCTAAGGTAATTGGTGTTAGTGATGTTTGCTTGCAAACCAACATGGGAATTCAATTGTTGTTTTGAGGGGTCAAACATGCTCTAGATGTCCGCTTTAATTTGATCTATGTGCATGTGTTATATGATTGTGGTTATGATATTCACTTTGGTTCTGGAAAGTGGAAACTCAACAAAGGTAATTTGGTTGTGGCTAGAAGAGAAAAACTTTCTAAATTGTATTGGACAAAAGCTTTGGTTGTTAGGGATAGTGTGAATGCTATCGACATGAAAGCATCTTTGTGGCACCGAAGACTTAGTCATATTAGTGAAAAGGGGTTGAATGTTTTAGCCAAAAAGGATGTTCTTCCTGGATTAAAGAATATAGATTTGGAGAAGTGTTCTCATTGCATGGCTGGTAAACAGACTAGAGTATCTTTCAAGAGACATCTTCCCTCAAGGAAGTCAAAGTTGCTTCAATTGGTACATTTTGAGTTTGTGGTCCATTAAAGGTAAAATCCTTAAGTAGTGCACTTTATTTTGTTACCTTTATTGATGATTGCTTCAGAAAACTATGGGTTTATGCCTTGAATACAAAATACAAAGTTTTTGAAAAGTTCAAAGAATTCCATGTTTTGGTTGAGAAGAAGACAGGCAAGAAGCTAAAATGTGTTCGTTCTGACAATGGTGGTGTGTATTGTGGATCATTTGATTCCTATTGTAAGCAGCATGATATTGCACATGAAAAGAATCCTCCTAAAACTCCTCAATTGAATGGTTTAGCCGAGAGGATGAATCGAACACTAATTGAGAGAGTAAGGTGTATTCTCTTTGAAGCTAAGTTTCCCAATCATTATTGGGGAAAGGAACTTTACACGGCAGTGCATGTTCTTAATCTCACTCCTAATGTTGCTTTAAACAGTAAAGTTCCAAAAAATTGGGTTGGAAAGAATGTCAAGCATGATCATTTGAGATTCTTTGGTTGTAAGGCTTTTGTGCATATTCCAAAGGATGAAAGAACCAAGTTGGATGCAAAGTCAAAACAATGTATCTTCATTGGCTATGGGCAAGATAAGTTTTGATACAGGTTGTATGATCCCGTAGGGAAGAAGCTTATTCGAAGCCGCAATGTGGAGTTTATGGAAGACCAAACTATTGAAGATATTGATAAGATAGAGAAGGCTACACCCAAGAAATATATTAGTTTTTCAAATGTTGATCCAGTTCGGTTACCTAGTCATAATCTGGATGGTATTGGTGTTGATGATCACAATGGTGAGCCATATGATTACGTTGATGATCAACAACTTGGAGATAAGGTAAATATTCCAACTAAAGATGGTGAAGAGGAGAGCGATTTATCACAGGATGAGAATCTTAGTGAAACTCTAGAATCATCTCAAGTTCAACCTAAGAGGTCTAACAGGCAGAGACATCCTTCTACAAGGTATAATTCAGATGAGTATGTGACCTTGATTGATGAGGGTGAACCCGAGTATTTTTCAAGAGGCCATGGAAAGTGATGTAAATCAAAAGTGGATGGATGCAATGCATGATGAGATGAAATCATTGCATGATAATCACACTTATGATTTAGTGAAGCTTCCTAAAGGAAAAAAGGACTTTATAAAACAGATGGATTTATAGAGTTAAACATCAGAGCAACTCTAAGTCTTCAAGATATAAATCCAGATTAGTGGTGAAAGGTTTCCAACAAAGAAAGGGTGTTGATTTTAATGATATTTTCTCACCTGTTGTAAAGATGACATCAATAAGAACCGTGTTGAGTTTGGCTGCTACTCTTAATTTAGAGGTTGAGTAAATGGATGTGAAAACAACTTTCCTTCATGGTAATTTGGTGGAAGAGATCTACATGAAACAACCTGTTAGTTTTCAACTTAAATGTAAAGAAGATCATGCATGTAGATTCAAAAAGAGTTTATATGGGTTGAAGCAAGCTCCAAGGTAGTGGTATAAGAAGTTTGAGTTTGTTATGTGTGATCAAGGATATCCGAAGACTACTTTAGATCATTGCGTCTTACTAATGGGAGAGATAGAGGAAAAATAAGGATCCAAAGGAGAGAAAGGAGGAGAGAAACTCATTCCTATTTTTCTGCAACCAGTCTCACTAAATCGACGATCCCCGATTCATTAACCGTTGGGTTGAGCTCAAATTTGGTGGGCAAGTTCGTAACACATATATCTAACTTTTGACTATTCAGAATTTCAAAATTACGTCTGAGGTGAAAGTTATTTGCTTTGCATCGAAGCTGCAAATTTGGGGAGTTTTTTCATCTTTTTTATTCTTATTTGTAACCTAGTTTGCTTTGTGATTTGCGGTTGTTAATACTACTTTATGAATCACTTCAAGACTCTCTTGTACCCTTAATTGATTATAGTGGAATTATTTCTTTAGTCTGGACGACTCGTGGTTTTTACTATCATATTAAGGGGTTTTCCACGTTAAAATATTAGTGTTCTTTTGTGTCTTTATTTGTTCAATTTATTGTCTTATATTTGTTGTTGATCTTCAAGGTTCCTACAAGTTTGGAGAGTTTTATATCCGCTGTGTATTGGTCTATTATTGTGTCTTAATTTTCCATCAAATAAAAATCTCGGTTTAGTTTGTGGTCAACTCGTATAAAACTCGTCTTGGTTTAAGATCTGCCTATGCAAAATCTCTATTTGATGTGAAGACTAACTACTTCAAGCTTTGTTCGTTGTTTGGTTTGAAGAATAACCACTTCAAGTCTTGTTCGTTCTTTGGTTGGAAGTTAGTCTACAACTTCATTTTCCTGTATAAGGTGTTTGTGAGCATAACCTTATAAAAGCTCTCAAAAATAGTGGATACTCTCAAGATCAATTCTTGGGGAGAGGAGTAAGTTATTTCATTAAATTGAATCTCTATAATTTTTTGGTGTCATTTCTCTTCCTTTATCCTTAAAGTTTTTCCCTTAACTTCTTTACTTTGAATTTTTGCAGTATATTTGTTTTTATAAAATATTTTCAAACTTTAATTTTGATGATGATTTTGTTTTAAATTAACGATTATCAAACCTCCACAATTCACCTCTCTCTTGTGAATGGAGTCACATGTCCAATATATATCATTAATTTTAGGTACAAAAATCTAAATGAAACCAAAATTATTTGATTTTGAAATATAAGAACAAGTTTTGTGAATCCGCAAAAATAAAAGGGCTAAACTTATGATTAAGCCTAAATATTATTTTTGAAAAAATTAATTAATAATACATATTCGTGATACCTATTTATTAAATTGGGTTAATATATTTTTAAATTCTAATAAATTAAATGTTAAATTAAAATAGTGTTTTTATTTATATGAACGGATTAATAATTGTTAAAATAAAATAAAAATTTATAATTGTGTAATTGAAAAATATTTTAAAATAATTTAATTTTTTAAGTGTTACTATTGTCAACTTAATATTAATACTATATTATATTATTATATAATTTAATAATGCATGTAATATATAGAAGAAAAGTTGAGACTATTCATTTAGATCTATTGTAATATTGATTATATATGGAACAAATCAATATACTGTTTTATTATAACAAAAAAAAAAAGTTAAATTAATTATTTATGATAATGCCATTAATGAAAAGTGTTTGTTTTCTCCGTATTTTTGTGTTTCAGAAACATGCAGAATAATATTGAAAAATGAAAAGCAAAATACAATTTAGCAGTTTTGGTTTTTTTTTTTTTAAATTTTAAAACAACTCAATTTAAAACAGTGTTTACAGAACAAGATTTAAAAGAGAAAAACAATTTTTAAAAAGTAAATCAAAAAAAAGATTACTATACATTTTTTAAAAATTGCTATTTTTTAGGATTTAAATTTTAAAGTGTGAAGTCCGACAATACCTGATATGACCATATATTTATAATTAAAAACAAAAAAAGTTAACTTTGTTATAAATTATTTGAATTTGGTGTGATTAATAAATTCTCAACCGACACAGTTGCAATAATAATAATAATAATAATAATAATAATAATAATAATAATAATAATAATAATAATAATAATAATAATAATAATAATAATAATAATAATAATAATAATAATAATAATAAAATAATAATAATAATAATAATAATAATAATAATAATAATAATAATAATAATATTATTATTATTATTATTAACTATAACAATAATTATTATGTTAAATGGATAGTCTACACTAGTCTACTCTAGATTTAGAGTTGCAAAGGAAGAAAAAACATTAAAATAAAAAACAACTTTTCTCAATTCATTGAAAATTTCAAATCTGAAAACAAGCATTTAAATACTTAAGTTTATAAGTAAATGGGCCTAAGCCACTTTTGGAAAATCCATTACAAAACAACAATAGAAAGTAACAATAACCCAAAATTCTAGTACACCCCTAATAATATTGGTAATAATCCTTAAGCCATTTGGGTTGTTGGATCTTTCGTTTGGGCTTGAAACTGGATCTTCTAACAATACTCTCAGGCCTATGAGAAACTTTGTCCTCAAGGTTCACTGTTGACTTTCCACGTGGGTTGCGCAAAGGGGAAGAGGAAGGATGTAGGTTAACGGGGGAAAATTGGTTGGATTTGTAGCAGGCTTCACGTGATCAAGTTGGGAAAGGTGGGAAACTGATGTGACATATGGGAAGGTAGGGTCAGGACAGGTTGTAGGCACATGGGTCTGTGGGTAGGAATGTTGAGAAAGCATGTTCAAGGCTCTAAGAGAACTGCGTTGGTGTGGGAAATGGGAAAAGGTGATGTTGACTTGGCATGAGGGTAGGCTGAACACGCAAGTGAGGTAGTTGATGAGTGAGAAAAAGGAAGGTAATGGGAACATAGGGAATCAGAACAAATGTGTTAGGGAAAATGGGCAAAAGGACTTAGTGGAAAATAAGTTGGAGTGTGATTAGTAGAGGCAGACGCGTGAGTTTTGATGGGCGACGTGGCAGGATGGATTTAAGGCAAAGGGAAATAATTGGACAGTGGGGATGACTTGTCCGTTGGATGGCCAGATTGTTGCAATAAAGGAGCAATATGGGGGTATTTTGGGGTATTTGAAATAAACTTTGAGTCTGACTTATAATTGGTGTACTTGAGAAGTTGGAAACACTTTATCTTTCTCGAGTAGTTTCATTTGTCTCTATAACTGAGTTTGGTGTTTTGTAAGCATCAGAGTCCAAACCCAAAACACTAAGGTCTTGAGAGCGTAGTCGTGTAACTTGTAGTGTATTTTCCAGATTTCTTCCTTTGTCCCTACAATTTTTAGCATGATGGCTAGAGAAGATAATGAATCTTGCTTGTGGCACAAGAGACTTGGGCACTTGAACTACAATAGTCTCAAGTTGCTTTATCAAAAGAAGATGGTGTATGGGCTTCCAATATAATTGAAGAAAAATCTGGTGTGTGTGAAGGATGTATGCTTGGCAAACACCACTGCTAACCATTTCTAACTGAAGGAGCATGGAGAGTCAAACAAGTGTTGGAACTTGTACACACAGATGTGTGTGACCCTATGAATACTTTGTCTCACGGCAAAAACAGGTACTTTATCTTGTTTATTGATGATTTTACCCGCATGACATAGGTATATTTTATGAGACAAAAATCTGAAGTTTTTGTAATTTTTAAGAAGTTTAAAGTTTTTGTTAAGAAACAAAGTGGTAGGTTTATAAAAATGTCGAGAAGTGATCGGGAGAAAGATCACACCTCAAATGAAGTTCACAAATTTTATGAAGATGAAGATGTTGAAAGACAGCTCACTATTGGCTACGCACCTCAGCAAAATGGTGTATCTGAAAGAAAGAACAAAACTGTGATGGAGATGGTGAAGTCTATGCTACTTAAGAAAGACTTGCCTAAAACCTTTTGGCCTAAGACTATTAATATTGTTGTGTATTTGCTGAATAGATTTCCAACAAAGGTTGTATGGAATAAGACTCCATTTGAAGCTTGAAGTGGAAGAACACCTTCAGTTAACCACCTTAAAGTTTTTTGGTGTATTTTCTATGCTCAAATTCTTAAACAAAAAAGGACAAAGCTAGAAGAAACATGTGAAAGACGTGTCTTTATTGGCTATAGTTCCATGTCAAAAGGCTACAGACTTTACAACTTGAAGACAAACAAGGTGATCACTAGTCGGGATGTTGTATTTCATGAGAAGGCATCTTGGAGTTGGGAAGAAGAAAAAATGAAGGAGAAAACAGTCTCTGCAATTTTATTACAACAAAATTCAACAGCTATAAATGAGCAACCAACCTCATGTACACCACGTTCTTCACCCTCTCCAAGTTCACCAATTTCAAATTCACCATCTCCCAGCTCAACTCCAGTAAAATTGAAGGATTTGAGTGATATTTATGCAAGGTGTAACTATTGTGTTGTAGAACTAGAAAGTTTGGATGAAGCAATCAAAAAAGATGTTTAGAGGAATGTAATGCAAGAAGAAATAAATGCAATTGAGAAAAACAACACATGGTAGCTAGTTGAAAAGCCAAATGACAAAGAAGCTATTGGAGTAAAGTGGGTGTATAAATTGAAACATAATCCAGATGGTTCAATCCAAAGAGCCAAGAATAGATTAGTAGTCAAAGGTTATGCATAACAACCTGAAATTGACTTTTGCTCTGGTTGCACGTTTGGACACCATGAGAACAATCTTGCGTTAGCATCTCAAAAAGGTTGGAATTTGTACTAACTTGATGTGAAGTCAGCTTTCTTGAGTGGAGAATTAAAAGAAGAGGTGCATGTGCAGCAACCTCAAGGCTTTAAGACTAAAGGCCAAGAGGAAAAAGTTTACAAGTTGAAGAAAACTCTCTATGGGTTGAAACAAGCCCCTAGAGCATGGTATAGTTAAATTGACAACTACTTCATTCAGCAAGGATTTTAAAGAAGTCAAAGTGAGCCTACCTTGTATGTGAAGCATCAAGGTAAACATGATATCTTTCTTGTTTCCCTTTATGTTGATGATTTGGTGTATACAGGTAACAACAAGAAAATGGTTGAAAGTTTTAAAATAAAAATGATGAAAAAATATGAGATGAGCGATCTTGGCATGCTGCATCATTTTCTTGGTATTGAGGTTTACCAAGATGAATATGGAGTTTTTATTTGTCAAAAGAGATATGCTGAAAATACTTTGAAAATGTTTGGCATGTATGGCTACAAACCTGTTGATATTCCTGTAGATACAAACATGTATATAAGTTTGGTTTGAAGCTTGTTTTATCTTACAACTTCAAGGCCCGATTTAATGTTTGCTGCTAGTTTACTCTCAAGGTTCATGAGTAAACCAAGTCATTTACATCTTGGGGCAGCAAAAAGAGTTCTAAGGTATGTCATGGGAACCATGAAGCATGAAATCCAATTTGAGAAGAATTCCAAACTTAAAGCTAAAGGCTATTGTGATAGTGATTGGGCCGGAAGTATTGATGATATGAAGAGCACTTCAGGTTATGTATTCAACATTGGTTCAGGTGTGATCTCTTGATGCTCAAAGAAGCAAGATACTGTGGCGTAATCTTCAGTTGAAGCTGAGTATTTAGCAGACGGTTTCTCTACACAAGAATCACTTTGGTTGAGAAGAATATTAGAAGATATTGGAGAGAAACAAGAAGGAAGTCTACAACTTCATTGTGACAACAAATCAACTATTGTCATGACAAATAATCTTGTTTTTCATAGTCGGACCAGGCACATTAACATAAAGCATCACTTCATTCAAATTGTGATTGAAGAAGGAGATGTGCATTTAGCTTTCTGTAATTCACAAGAGCAGCTTGCAGACATTTTTACTAAAGCACTACCAAAAGGAAGATTTCAGTAACTTAGAGAAGCAATAGGAGTTAAAGAAGAACACATTAAGGGGGAGTGTTAAAATTAAAGTGTTGTAACCACCACAATCTTTAGTAAGCATTATGAGAGAATTGTAACCATCACATTATAATTACTGTCTTTATTTAGATTTATGATAGAGTTGTATCATTAAGATTGAGAGAACAAAATAGTCATCATCTTGATTACCAATTTATTGTATTCTTTGTCAGTTTCCTTCAAGCCTATATAAAGGCTTTGTAATGCTAAGTTGTATGCAAGTAGAGAAAAAAAAAGTGTGCTGAATTCAATAAAATCGAAGTATTTCAAAATATAACCTCCATCAATTGGAGTTCAATGAAAAATGTGATTTAAATATATCTTTTTACTCTAAATTCTACAACAATATATTTTATTACATATCACCTCTAGAATGCCACCAACAAGAACCAATCAATTGTATCATAATATGGGTTGAGAGTGGGAAACTAGTCAAGTGTTATGAAAGGAGTGGGCTTCAACTTTGAATTTTGTCTCTTCTGAGAATAATGAGAATTGTGTTCCTTATAAAACAGGTTGTTGATATTGTGTTCTATAAATATTTGATGATTCTTCAAAATTTGTTTTGTTCTAAAATATTTTTCGGAAAAAATGATCGACCAATATGCATCTTCTACTTCATAAAAATTTAAAAACGGAATCACAAATATCATTAAACGGAAATAAATTTGAAATAAGAGTATTAGTTGATAGGATAATTTCCTATCAAAACTAAGACATATTATCTTGGCTTCTATAAAATAAGTGAATGAACATTCTAAAACAATCTAACAAAATTAAAATAACATTTTCAATTCATTGATAATTTAAGCTCTCTCAATAAGAGTACATATAGTGTTAATAGGGATGACAACTAGAAGGCCAAGACAAAAATCCAACTGCATAACTATCCAATAAAAGTCTAACTAACAATAATATATTTTCTACCATAACTAAATAATTTAGTTAATTGTATTTATTTTCCCTATCAGACATATTTCATATTTCTAACCTTCATGATCTCCCACGTCTTCAACAAAGTGATATTAATTACTCCAATTTATTTACACAATTAACCTCTATATGGAAACAAACCGATGTCTATCAACCCATAAAAGATTATGTGTTTGTATGTTTCAACTTATTCAATCAAATTACTATTGATATAGCTAATCAACACATAAAAAAAAAAAAACATAGCACTCATAATAAAGACCTTGTGAAAGGATAATTTTATTACGCTATAAAACCGTGCCTTAACGGTGAAATTAGGTACCAACCTTTTAATTTACAAAACTTTTGAATGATTTATTTTGTTATGAAAATTTTGCTTACCGTTATGAAAATTTTGTCCAATCATATACTAAATATGTTTGTGGATTTTAGAGGCCTAGATCACTTTCTAATTATTATTTTTTTTTTTTTTAGTTTAGATCGGTTTTAGGCCCTTAAGTCAAGAAAGTCCAATTGTAAGGTGTATTGTCCAACAAAACAAAAGGTTTCAAAAGAGATATGTATACAATGAGCATTTAACTTGACACCTCCATTTAAATCTGATATTTTTTTTCACGTATGAAAAGACGACATTGTCTTTGCAAAATTATTTTTAAAATTTTTGAAATTTAGAGTGTTGAGATAAAAATTTGAAATTACTAGGACAATACTAAAAAACTAGAGCATTTATCGGAAATTTTAAAAACATTGAGAATTTATACTGATTTTTTCAAAATTTATGGTATTTTATATCGGAAATTTCAAAATTTCCAATATAAAAATACCATTGAATATACCAGAAATTTCATAATTTCTAATAGTTATAAAAACATGGTTTTGTAAAAAAAATTATAAAATTTCAGGTATATTCCATGGTTTTGTACTAGAAATTTTAAAATTTTCGATATGTGCAAAAACTTTGTTTTGTATCGGAAATTCTGAAATTTTTGGTAGTTGTCAATATATTTATATATATATATATATATATATATATATATATATATATATATATATATATATATATATATATATATATATATTAATTTTTTCTTCTTTTACAGTGAAATACAGAGGCAGAGACAACACTACTGTAGGGAGAGTTGTTGATCGAGCGACAGACCAGGGTAGGGCTGCCAAGGATGCTGATGCTAAGTCTTCCCAGAAGCAGACTGGACGAGTGGCCCCAACTGGTTCACGCCGGAAGTAGTTGACTGAGTAAGGTCAGTTTCGGGCACCTCGTTGCACTCGACACCGACTGGTACGATCAGTAGAGCAACATATATATGAGGTGGTGTCAGATGCTACTATTGTTGATCTGGTGGTTGAGGAGGTTGCAGGTCCGATTGTTGATTAAGTTGTTGACTTGGTTGTTGAAGAGGTTGCTGATGAGGTTGGTTTGGAGGAGGTTGCTCGGGTGGTCCATCAAGATGTTGTTGTTGTTGATTTGGTCCCATTTGTTACTACTGATACGGAGGTTACGACTCCTTCAACTGAGCCATTTGCGCACACTGATGGAGGATTTCCCTGAGGGCTCATCGACTGGTCGGTGCTTACTGAGTATGTTAACCATGTGGCGTTACGACTACGGAAGGGCGAAGTATATGTACTTTATGTTTAACTTTAATTATTGTTTATATTTGTTCTTCATGGGAGCTATCAGCTAATTTGGTTATATTTTTGTCACAAGAGCGACCCACACTGGAGGTGGCATCACACGGGTCGAAAATGAAGGACTGCTCGATGATTCTGATGTCTGAGCGGGTCAGTCGAATTATACACGAGTTCCAGCTGCTTGATTTTGCCCACGGCTCCCTCACCATGCTCGGTGCTCACTACTTAGTGTGTTTGTTGAGAGGTGGCACAAGGAGACATATTCAGTTCATCTTCTATTTGGGGAGATGATCATCACTTTGGATGATGTCTCCTCATTGTTCCATCTTTCCATCGGCGGCAAATTATGAACGACTTCCGTTCTTAGCATGTCCCTAGCATGTCAAACTGTTGCATGAGATTTGGAATTGTCTGAGGTGGAGGTACAGAAGGAGTTTGGCATTAACAGGGTGCGCACCTTCGTATGTTTTGGCTTCGAAAGTCATACGATCAGCTTGTAGCTGCTGGGAGGTATGAGGCAGCTGCTAGGGCGTACATGCTACATATAGTAGCATGTACTCTCTTTGCAGACAAATCTGGTGTTTATATCGATACCCGATACGTGCGCCTATTCAGTAGCCTCGAAGACACCGGTTGGGATTGGGGGTGTGCTATGTTGACCCTTCTGTATACAATCTTTGGAGTGGCAACAGTCTTTGAGATCACACAGCTTGCTGGCTATTTTAGTCTGTTACTGGTATACTTGAAATTATTTTGTTGTTGATTTCTTATTTAAGTGTTACGAATAAATCTTTTTATTTATTATTTGTTGTGTCTCTGTTTTGATATCAATGACGGATATGTAAGCATTTCCCCAACATCTGTGACAGGAGGGTGCATCATTGCCTAGTAGGGTCCCCACGGGCAAAGAGATGGAAGGCCAGGCTAGCACATCCCGTAGTGTTGCTGAGTACAGGAGGAGGCTCGATGCACTGATTGTAGATGATGTCATCTGGACACTATACACTTGTCAAAGAGTCTATCATGAGTTCGGGGAGTGTTCGTTATATTCAGGTTATATGTGGTGGGAGACCATGGTTGCTAGACATTTGCATAAGAGTTGTCTGCGAAGTATGGTTTATGTTTTAGAGTATCCCACGACCAGTTTCAGATATACCATCTGCAGGTATTGGTTGGTGGTTTCAGACTAACTTCATCAACTCTAGTCATGCCATTAAAGATTGAGCAGTCAATATTCAACATCCCTCGTAGTATGAGGATGATAACTTAGAGTGGTACCTCACTGTACCACACCCTCGCATCACTCCACCTATAGCTGATGTTGGGCCTTCTGAGCGGGTACCTGTTGATGACGTGTCGCCGCCTCCTTCAGCTGATGTCGATGACTAGCGGCGCCTCCAGATGATTGCGATTATCATGGATAACTTCATGGGTTTAGTAAACCCAGGTGACGAGGTTTATATTGGATTATCTCGGGCTGCCCACATAGCTCGTGGGAGCCTATTTAGACATCTTTTGTATATCATGGATTTAGCCTATTATTATTATTATTATTATTATTATTATTATTATTATTATTATTATTATTATTATTATTATTATTATTATTATTATTATTATTATTATTATTATTATTATTAGTATGTGTAATATTTGTATATTATTCAGACATTTTCATAATAACTCTTTATTTGCTAATATTTTTGATCTTCCATTGATGCAACATCAACATTAATTAACATTTAACAATGAATTACATAACTTAAACATAACTTAAGAAAAATTTAAACACTACTAGATAATTAATAAATAAGAAAAACCTAAACACTACCAGATGATTCTAGACGTTGCAGCATCTTCATTATATTGCCAACAGACATTGAAAGTTTAACATCTAACTCGATCGGACCCTTTGTTATACTGCGGCGAAATGATTTTCACATTTCCTTCACATCTTTGTCAGTCTTCAACATAATAAGGTTGTATTTCACCCTCCCGTCAATATAAATTCAATATTCACGAAACTCAATCTTTTTCACCTTTCTGTTTTCGCCATCAGTCAACCATTCATTCAACTTGGACGTCAGGCCGACAAGAGATGTGGTGTCATCCGGAAGTCGAAAATCTACCGGAGGTGAAAATCCGTTAAAGTACACTTCTGTCTTAATCAAAAATTGAGGAAGGAACTTTTTTTAGATATTTTTTAGTAAAGAACACATGACCTCTTATTTATATAACTTTGCATTTACTCTGAACCACACAAAATTGTCGGCAAAATTTCGAACGTTTAAAATATCAAACAAATAACACTATCGAAAATTTCACTTAAATTAAAATTTCTAACATCAACATGTAATTTTTAAATTTCTGAAACTTACTGAAATTTATCAAAAATTATAAAATTTCTGATATATCACAAATTTTAAAAATACTACCAGAAATTTCATTAATCTAATTAAGAATTTAGACCAATTTTTAGTCAGAAAAAATATTAAAGTCTAGAGATACCAAATATAATTTAAGGGTGACAATTTAAAATCTCATATACGCTTTGACATTATTTTGCTTACTAGATATGTGAGATATGTGAAACTTAATATTTTTCCAATACCCCTTCAAATTCAATTGGGTTTGTATTTGTATATTCGTTGACCTATTTTTAATCTCATATTTCTTCCCATTTTTTAGAGGAAATATTTTTAAAACATCTTATTTTTTCTATTTAGAGTTGCCTATATATATATATATATATATATATATATATATATATATATATATATATATATATATATATATATATATATATATATATATATATATATATATATATATATATATATATATATATATATATATATATATATATATATATATATATATATATATAAATTTAGAGTTGTTAATAGAATTCTAAATTGTATAGTTTTACTTAGGATATGTTTGAATGAATTTTGTTTTTAGTTTTTAAAATTTATTTTATAAATAAATTTCAAAAGAATGTGTTTTTTTAAAAATATAATATATTTTTTTAAAAATATAATATATTTTCAATTTGATATTTGTTTTTGCATGTGTCAAATAAATATGACACATGGATTTTAACATGTTTATATATATTGAAATAGTTAATAATTTTTTCTTTTAAAAAATATTTAAGTTGAATAAAACGTAAAATTCATTCAAACATATCCTAAGGAACATGTTTTCTCTTATTAATTTTATATTGAAATAGTTATGTTAGAATTATGTCTTCTCTTACTTAGGTTGTGTCAGATAAATATGTTAAAACATAAATTTGAAATTGATATTTGTTTTTGCATGTGTCAAATATTTTAAAAATTACTTAGGATATGTTAGAATTTTATGTTGAAATAGTTATGTTTTTTCTTACTTAGGTTGTGTCAAATAAACATGTTAAAACATAAAATTCATTCAAACATATCCTAAGTAATTTGGGTGTATTTTTATATATTATTGTTCATTCAATATGTTAGAATTATTTCTTCTCTGGACATGAATTTTAACATGTTCATAAATTTATAGATTACATTTTTTTATTATTACTTTTTTCAATTTTATGAGAAAATTATTTAATTCGCTTTCTATTTTATACGGTGACAGGTACTTTATCAGTTGTTTTAAATTCAAATAACACTTCTCTTATTAATTTTATATTGAAATAGTTAACATTTCTTTCTTTTAAAATATATTTAAGTTGAATAAGACATAAAATAAATACAACCGGTAAAAAATAAAGGATAAAAATACAAAGATATACTCTTTTTCTATATCAAAATGAATAAAAATATAAAAAATATTGAATGTGAAAAAAATGTTATAGATATTATTTATGATTTTATTTACAATTCTAACACATATGCACTCATAAAACAAGATAATTCATTTTATTTTTGTATCGTTTTAAACTTGACCATAATTTTTTATGGGAAATTAAAACACAATAATAAACCAATATGCAGCGAATATAAAACTTTTCAAAATTGTAAGAGCCTTGAGGATCAACAACAAATATAAGACGACAAATCGAACAAATAAAAGCACAAATGAACACCGATATTTTTAACGTGAAAAACCCTTTAATATGAGAGTAAAAACCACAAGTCGTCCAGATCAAAGAAATAACTCCACTATAATCAATTAAGGGTACAATAGAGTCTTAATTCACAAACTAGAGTTAACAACCTCAAATCACAAAGCAAACTAGTTTACAAATAAGAATAAAAAAGCTGAACTTTTTTTGCAAAATTGCAGCTTTAGTGCGAAGCAACTAACTTTCACCTCAGACGCTGTAATGAAATTCTAAATGGTTAAAAGTTAGATATATGTGTTACGAACCTGCCCACCAAATTTGAGCTTGATCCAACAATTAACGAATCAAGAATTATCGATTTAGTGAGATTGGTTGCAGCAAAACGGGAATGCGTTTCTCTCCTCTTTTTTCTGTTTTGAATCCTTATTTTTTTCTCTATCTCTTTTAACCCTAAATTGATCCTCTCCACTTAAATAAGTGAAATAAATGAGCTAACCATATTTGGATCTTTCTCTACATAGGAATGAAGTCATAACCCAACAAATCTCCCCCTCATAACTATGTGGGGGAAATCGCCAAACCGACGATATCACAACAAGCTTCAAATTTCCCTCTTGGTAATGCTTTAGCCATCATATCAGAACCATTATCATTTGTATAAACTTTAGCAAACTCCAATACCTTAGCATCAAAAACGTCATGTATCCAATGATATTTCACATGTGTTTGGACCTATTATGAAAAGCCGGATTCTTACCAAGATGAATATCGCTTTGACTATCAACAAAGAATACATATTTGTCTTGAACAAAATCAAGCTCCTACAAAAAAAAATTCAACCATAGTAACTCTTTGCATGCTTCGATAATTGCAATGAGCTCAACCTCTATATTAGATAGTGCTACACAGTTTTGCAATCTGGACTGCCAAACAACAACTTCCCCTGCAAATTTAATCAAGTAGCCCGAAGTGAACTTTTTGGAATCAATGTCTCAATCCATATCAAAGTCAGAGTACCCCACTAGAGTAGGCTTAACTCCTCCAAAATAAAGCCTCATAGAAGTAGTACCACGAAGATACCTTAAAATCCATTTTACAACATTTCAATCCTCTCTACCTGGATTTGACAAAAATCTACTGACTCTACCAACAACATGTGTTATATCTGGTATTATACACATCATTGCATACATTAAACTACCTACAACAGACGCATAAGGAACACGTTTTATATCAAATGCTTCATCTTCACTTAAAGGACTTTGATAAAAACTCAACTTGAAATGAGTAGCGAGAGGAATGCTTATCGCCTTAGAACTTTCCATTTTGAATCTTTGTAGCACTCTTTCTATATAATTTTCTTGTGACGTCCAAAATTTCTTCTCTTTTCTGTCACAGATAATTCTAATGCCAAGAATCTGTTTAGCTGCTCCCATGTCATTCATGGAAAATGACTCTCCCAATTGCTTCTTTAATATGTTAATGTTAGAAATATTTTTCCTTACAATAAGCATATCATTAACATATAACACAGGATAATGAAGGCACCACTAGAAAATTTTCTAACCAAGACGCAATGATCTGAAGTAGTCTTCTAGTATCCTTGACCACACATAACAGACTCAAACTTCTTGTACCACTACCTTGGAGCTTGCTTCAACCCATATGAACTCTTTCCTAATCTACACATATGATCTTCTTTACCTTTAACTTGAAAACCATCAGGTTGTTTCATGCAGACCTCTTCCTCCAAATCACCATGAAGGAAAGTTATTTTCACATCCATTTGCTCAACCTCTAATTCAAGAGTAGCAGGCAAACTCAACATGGTTCTAATTGATGACATCTTTACAACAAGTGAGAAAATATCCTTAAAATCAACACACTTTCTTTGACGGAAACCTTTCACCACTAATCTGGCTTTATACCTTGGAGACTTAGAGTTACTCTCATGTTTAACTATAAATCCATCTGTTTTCCAAAGCCTTTTGCCTTTAGGCAGCTTTACTAAATCATAAGTGTGATTATCATGCAATGATTTCATGTCATCATGCATCGCATCAATCCTTTTTTGATTTTCATCACTTTCCATGGCCTCTTGAAAACACTCGGGTTCACCCTCATCAGTCAAGGTCACATACTCATCAGAATTATACCTTGTAGAAGGATGTCTCTTCTTGTTAGACCTCCTAGGTTGAACTTGCGATGATTTTGAAATTTCACTAAAATTCTCATCATTTGACAAATCGCTCCCCCTTCATCATCATTAGTTGGAATATTTACCTCATCTCCAGGTTGTTGATCATCAACATAATCATATGGCTCACTATTGTGATCATCACCACCAATAGCATCCAGATTATGACTAGGTAACCAAACTAGATCAACATTAGAAAAACTGATATCTTTCTTGGGTGTAGCTTTCTCTACCTTATCAATATCTTCAATAGTTTGATCTTCCATAAACACCACATCACAGCTTCGAATAAGTTTCTTCCCTATGGGATCATACAATTTGTAGCCAAACTCATCTTGCCTATAACCGATGAAGATACATTGTTTTGACTTTGCATCCAACTTAGATCTGTCATCCTTTGGAATATGCACAAAAGCCTAACAACTAAAGACTCTCAAATGAACATACTTGACATTCTTTATAAACCAAATTTTGCCTGGAACTTCATTGTTCAAACCAACAATAGGAGTGAGATTAAGAACATGCACTGTCGTGTAAAGTGCCTTGCCCCAATAATGATTAGCAACTTAGCTTCAGAGAGCATATACCTTACTCTCTCAATTAGTGTTCAATTCATCCTCTCTGCTAAACCATTCAATTGAGGAGCTTTAGGAGGAGTATTTTCATGTGCAATACCATGCTGCTTGCAATAGGAATCAAATGGTCCACAATACTCTCCGCCATTGTCTGAACGAACACATTTCAGCTTCTTGCATGTCTGCCTCTCAATCAAAGCATGGAATTCTTTGAACTTTTCCAAAACTTGGTCTTTGGTCTTCAAGGCATAAACCTATAGTTTTCTGGAGCAATCATCAATAAAAGTAACAAAATAAAGTGCACCACTAAAGGATTTTACCTTTAATGGACCACAAAAATCAAAATGTACCAATTGAAGCAAATTTGACTTCCTTGAAGGAGGATGTATCTTGAAAAATACTCTAGTCTATTTATCAGCCATGCAATGAGAACACTTCTCTAAATCTACATTCTTTAATCCAAGAAGAACACCCTTTTTGGCCAAAACATTCAGCCATTTTTCACTAATATAACTAAGTCTTCGGTGTCACAAAGATGCTTCCATGTCAATAGCGTTTACACTGTCCCTAGCAACCAAAGCTTTTGTCCAATATAATTTAGAAATCTTTTCCCCTCTAGCCACTACCAAGTTACCTTTGTTGAGTTTCCATCCAGAACCAAAGTGATTATCATAGCCACAATCATCTAGCATATGCACAGATATCAAATTAAAGCGGACATCTGGAGCATGTTTGACACCTCTAAGTAACAATTGCATTCCCATGTTGGTTTGCAAGCAAACATCACTAACACTAAATACCTTAGACACACCATAATTATCCATCTTCAAAATTCCAAAATCACCAGAAGTATAAGATGTGAAGAAATCCTTCCTTGGTGTAACATGCAATGTAACACCACTGTCAACTATCCACATGCTCTTGTCTAATACAAGATTAACAAACTCATGATCATTGAGAATAACAAGATGATCACTAGTAGCAGTAGTAACACGATCATCATCATGATCTCTATGGTCTCTTTATTTAGACTTACCCTTCTTGCCTTTGTTATCTCTTTTCCACTAATAGCAATACTATTGTACGTGTCCTGTTTTATGACAATAATGACACTCCAAATTCTTGTATCACGACTTGGACTTCCTTTTTATGACTTCTCCCCATATTTTCAGCGATAAGTACCTCGGTTGAGATGAAGAACCCTGTGCCTTCCTTTTCAGCTCCTTATTAAGAATACCACCCTTAGCCATTTCCAAAGAAACAACACCTCTAGGAGCAGAACTTGTGATAGAAACTCGAAATGTCTCCCAAGACTTTGGTAAATATAGCAATAGAAATAGTATTAAAAGTTTATCATCAAATTTGATACTCATTCCTGACATCTGATCAAGAAGGCCTTGAAATTCACTCAAGTGATTTAAAATAGAAGTCCCCTTTTTATACTTCAAACTTATGAAGCTATTCAATAAGAACAATTTATTATTCTCTGATTTAGAGGCATACAAAGACTCTATCTTCTCCCACAAAGTTTTTGCATGTGTCTCATTAGAAATATGATTATAAACATTATCTTCTACATATTGTCGAATAAAACCACATACATATTGATGTTCAAGCTCCCATTCTTCATCAACCACAGAATTCGACTTTGCAGAACTAATAACCAGTAAATGCAATTTCTTCACAAATAGTAAGTTTTTCATCTTGCCCTTTTATAAAAGATAATTAGAACCATTCAACAATACCATCTTCATCTTTGTATTTGACTCCATCATTCAAAGAAGTAAAATAACCCTTAACCAAGAGCTCTGATGCCACTCTGATGGAAAACTAAGACACAATAATAGACTAATACGCAGCGGATATAAAACTTCCCAAAATCGTAAGATCTTTGAGGATCAACAACAAATATAAAACGGAAAATCGAACAAATAAAGGCACAAAAGAACACATATATTTCTAACGTGAAAAACCCTTCAATATAAGAGTAAAAACCACGAGTCGTCCAGACCAAATAAATAAATCCACTATAATTAATTAAGGGTACAAGAGAGTCTTAAAGTGATTCATAAACTAGTTCTAACAACCGCAAATCATAAAACAAACTAGTTTATAAATATGAATCAAAAAGCTGAAATTTTCCTCCAAAATGGCAGCTTCAGTGCAAAGTAAATAACTTCCACCTCAGACGTTGTATTGAAATTCTGAACGGTCAAAAGTTAAATATATGTGTTACGAACCTAGCTACCAAATTTGAGTTTGATCCAACAGTCAACGAATCGGGGATCATCGATTTAGCGAGATTGATTGCAGAAAAACAGAAATGTGTTTCTCTCCTCTTTTCTCTCTTTTGAATCCTTATTTTTTCTCTATCTCTTTTAACCCTAAATTGATCCTCTCCACATAAATAAGTGAGGCAAATGAACTAACCATATTTGGGTCTTTCTCCACATAGGAAGGGAGTCCAAACCCAACAATTTTCAATATGATATTAATAAAAAATTTATCAATTTTTTTTTTCCTCCTACTTTTTCAAATTTAAAAATTAAAATTTCTAAAATATATTTTAGATTTTTTTTTGTTTTAAGTTTTTTTTAACAAAAGTCATTTATTAAAGAAAAAAAGAAAATACAAAAGAAGGCAAGAACTTAAACTATTAAAAACTCAAATATATCTATAAAAAAATTCAAAGGCACAATGAAGAAGAGAACTCTAGTAAGCGTCTCCTCTACAAAATATCATGCATTAATTAGTCTATTTACACAACGATTATATTCTTTATAAATATTAGATACTTTAAATATAAAGGAACGAAGAATATGTAAAATATTCCTCCATTTTATCAAGAGAGTTGTTAAGAACTAATATTAATTCTTATAATAAGGAGAGAAATACTCTCAATTCAAAGATTCATACATCCCCTTATGTTAATATGATCAATAGTAAACATTTTATCTCAATTGCTTAAATGAGGTTAACGACATATAGATCAATTGCTTAATATGGAGAATATCTCACTACTATAGAAGAACTCTTTTTATCTCAATTGAAAAAGAAAATTTATTTCGGTTTTATAATTGAGATAATGTTATAAAAATTTATTTTTTTTCTTTTTTTGGAAGAAAGTTTCATCGAATAAAAAATTATACTGATCATAGACTCGATTCTCAACAGTAACATTTTTGTGTTTTCAAAACTAGAAAACGTGTGTAACTATACTTCTTGGTTTTTGTTAATATCCAAGGTGAAAAATGTGTATTTATCTCGGGTTGATTTCAAACCGCGTGGAAAATTATTTTGTCAAATATAATTCGTTTTAAATTGTATTTTAACATGTATTTTTTTAAGACATAACCTATATACACATTTTGTAGCACAACCTATATACACATTTGTAACAGAACTAAAACATTTTATTTTATATATACTAAATTACATTATTTGCAAAATTTATAGTAGAGCCTAATATACACATATAAAAAATGGTACACTAAAAAACATATACACATATTTATTAACAAAACCAAAATATCAAAACCAAATAGTTGTGTGTAATAGATAGGCATGACAACATAACTTGTACCTGCAGGTTTCCATCCGAACCTATCTCGAAGTTGATAGGAAAAACTCGCTTTGAGTTTGGGCTTGGATTTTCCCAAATTATAAAATATGGGAACGGGTCGGATAATGGAGACACTAGTACTCACCCCAAACCTATCCTGTTTATTTCATTATGCACATAACTATTTATTTTTGATAATTTAGAATATTAAATATGTGGTCAATGTTTTGATATTTTGATTTTGTATTTATTATTTAAAATATTTGATATATATATATATATATATATATATATATATATATATATATATATATATATATATATATATATATATATATATATATATATATATATATATATATATATATATATATATATATATATATATATATATATATATATATATATATATATATATATATATATATATATATATATATATATATATATATATATATATATATATATATATATATATATATATATATATATATATATATATATATATATATATATATATATATATATATATATATATATATATATATATATATATATATATATATATATATATATATATATATATATATATATATGGAGTATTTTTAGATTGTTTTATTTTATTATTTGTAGTATAATTTGATTTTGGAAAAAAAATAAATATTTCTATTAAAAAAATTAATTCCATTAAATGGATGGTGGCGGGGTGGGGATACCCGAACCCAATCCGAACCCGTTTGGGACGGATTTGAGTTTTAATTTTCCATCCTCGTTTTTGTTTGGGGAGCGGAACAGAGATTATTTAGGGATTCGAATTTGGGTTTGAGAGAGGTAAAAATCGTCTCCGATCTGCCTCGTTGTCATGCCTAGTAACAAAAAACCTATACACATTATTTACAACATGTAACAAAAAACCCTTACATATTATTTACAACAACCAAGAGAAATTAGTGTTGTTGAGGTTCATAAAATGATAGGAAAGAATCGACCCAACATGAACTGATGCCATTTATATCTTCTTGTAGAAATGATGTTGGGTCGTTAAACACCTATAATTTGAACAAAATTTTAATTAGAATAATTTTACAACAACAATATTAAAGATTCAATCTCCACAACAACAACATAAATCATTACCTTAACAACTAACATAAATAAATTACATGCATATGAATAAAGTATCTTACCGCATGAATCACTAATGCCTTTGGCGACAATATCAAACATATGTTTTATAACATAGTATCCATGTGAATATCCGTTGAGTTATTTCCGCGACTACAAGTAATTTTTATATAGTTATTAATACACACAAAGCACAAGTAATACATTAGCAAAAAATAAAAGAGTTAAATATATTTGAGATCCTCCTAAATATCTCAATTTTCGTTTTTAGTCCCTTAAAGTATTTCTTTCAAGAATAGTCCTCCTAAAATTTTCATCCATATTTTTGGTCCCCGATACTAAAATCGTCACTAAAACTGTCGCTAAAACCTTCGTTAAATTTGTCGCTAATTTGTAAAAACCATCGCAGGTTACATGAGGGAGCAAAAGTGTGGATTAAAAATTTTAAGAGGACCATTCTTTGAAGGAAATATTTTGAGGGAATAAAAACGAAATTGAGATATTCATGAGGACTATAAACACATATAACCCAAAATAAAATTATGTCAAAAAGAACAAGTAATACTTACTTATGGTAAAAAGAACTTTGGTTTTTTATTTCTTACATTATGAATCATAAAATTGTATCCCTTCATAGCTCTATATGTTGAAAAAAAAGTAAACATAAATAAAATTATTCAAAACTAAAGATAAAATTTGAGTATTACAAATAATACCACTTATGCGCTCAAAATATATTTTATCATTGAATCTTGATTATAGTGTAACGAACATATCATAGTTACACTTTTTTTGCACTAGTGCAAAGAGAATAATATAATTTACAAATTTACGCCCATTATACTAAAAACAATTTTAAATAAAAAATACGGTGATAATTTTGTAAATAAAGTGTTATTTAAAGTATTAACACTTGACAATAGACATTCTATTTTCAAAAATGGGTATAAATTAAAAATATTATTATAATCAAATCTCTATTACTCTCATTAAATTGAAAATGGATGTAAATTTAGATGGATTAAAAAAATATTTAATTTTTTAACTCAAAATATGAATCATTGTAATTAATTAAGTGATTAACGGGTGTAATTTTTATTAAGTAAATATCGTATAAATAAACTAATCTAAACACATTAACAAATTACAAACCACAAATTTTCTATTCTTCCATCCCAAAACACTCATTTCTTTTCCGAATCCAGAATCTCCATCAACTAAAAAAATCTTCATTGATTGCGAAGGTTACGTTAGGGAAGTTATTATAAACCGCCATAAACTAGAATATTTGTGACACTTATACAAGTTGGATTAACAAATATTGATTTAACTTTCAATATTCTTTATGTGTGTAACTCACCGGTTTCTTCTAACTCGCCGATTTCTTCTAACGAATCTTGTTCTACATTCTAAAAAATTATTGTTGTGATGTTTAACCAAACAAAAAATGAACCTCTAAATTTTATGAATAAGTGTGAGTTAATGGAATTAGTGGAAAATATAAAAGTGGACTAAATAGTTTTAAGAAGAAGGAAACTATTTGTTCTATTTTTTAACAATTTTTAAAATTAATTATTAATGAGTAAATTAAGAAAATATTTTTCTTTGAGTGAATTAAGAGATAAAAAGTTTTGATACGTAGTGTTGGATGTATTTTTTTTTTTTATCAATCTCTTGATGTGTTAGTAATTGGTTTTTTTATTAGTTACTGCGTGATTTTTTATTGGTTTATTTGAACAATAGTAATTAATTAATTAATCTTAATTATGAATTAATAATAGATGAAATACATGTCCTTTTTATTCATTTTTTAAACGAAAAAAGTTTTGAGTTATACATGTGTCCTATTTATTTTAATATTATTTTGATTAGTAATTGATGTTTTACTTTTTAGCCATTTCTTAAATTAATCATATTTATTATAAAATAATTTGGAGTTATATATGTGTCTTATTTATCTTAATATTATTTTGATTAGTAATTGTTATTTATACTTATTAATGAATAATTTGGAGGTGTCCTATTTTATGGCCATTATAATTTCAACAACTTTAACTTGTGACAAATGAATCAAATGTTAGGGTGAAGAGATATTTGAAGGAATATTTATGGCAAACTCACATTTGTTGTTGTATGTACTATCTTTTTTTGGTAAGTTTTTTTTCACATTTTCTATAATTTGATTTTCTCCAAACTCTTATTTAATATCCTAACATTAATTTGATTTTTCATTGAACTTTTAAGGTTACACTACAATTTTTAGGTCAAAACATTGCATACACCAAAATTAGAATATGAAGAGCTGAGTTTTTATGTATTATGTGTTGTTGGTAACAAATGAAATAGTGACTGAAACACCAAAATTGTCTTCATTAAACAACAACATTGAGATAACCTAACTACTATAAATTTGATGACTTCCAAAAATCTATGAGTCTTTATCACGCAATCATGAAGCAACCTTTGATTATAACATTTCTATGCATGCTAGTGAGTTAAAATTTTGATTTTTTTTCTTTATTCTTTTTTTTTTTGTATGTAGCTGGCCTAAGAATTGTATTCACCATTGTATAGTGTACACCTTGAATTATGGAGGATCGGAATTTATTTTATCACCGTACTTAATGTCATGTTAAACTTTCAATATTATTCACGTGTGTAACATTAGTCTAGAGTATTAAGTTTTTGTAATTCTAATTTTTGTAACATTAATTTAGAGTATTAATTTTTTGTAACTCTAGTTTGTGTCATGTTTATGTTTTTGTTATAGTTTGTCTTATGATTAAGTTTTGTTATATAACTTTTAATATGTAAATTATTGTTTTGATATGTAGTTGTTTAATTTATTATTTATTGAATTTGGCGATATTCACAGGCATCTCATCGTATGAAAAAGAGACAATCGACTACATTCGACAACTTTGGTCTCAATATTTTTTGTAAATGATTGAAGAGCAAAAGATTGAAAAGCAAAATGTACAACAAGATCAAATGCAAATGGTTGAAGAGCATAAGCACCAAGAAAACAAAGAAATACTGGAAAAACAAAAACGAAAGAAGGAAAATCATATATAGATAGGTTTTGCTCTATTAATATTTTGTAGCTATTATATGAAGAAAGTGATTGAATAGTTTGTGGTTGTTACATGAAGAAATATTATGACTTTGTGATTGACAATTTTGTTGTTGTTACATAAGACTTCTTGGTACGAGATATTGTGATTTTGATGTATATGACTTTTTGGTATTAGATAATATGATTTTGGTGTAAGACTTATATATGATGAAGTTAGAATATGTTTGTTTTGGTTGTGTTTTTTGTTTACTCAATGAATGTTATATTAAAATATTTGGTTTAATGATCTTTTTAAAAATAACATTAAAAACTAAATTGAGTTATTTTACACATGTTATAAGGTATTTGTTTGCTGAATGTCCGAAGAAGTACAAAAACATTTGGTTGAATGATATAAGGTGCAAATGAAATTAGATATAATATAATTATGAAATATTTTACACCAGTGATAACTAAAATACGGTGTAATATACTATATTTTAACACTCTATTTAAAGAAAATAGGGTGTAAATTTGTTGACATTCATAGTAAATATTATTCATTTTACACCCGATTTTATCAAATTGGATATAAATTTGTTTGATTTAAACGTATATATGTAATAATTTACACCAGTTTTTCTATAAAATAGGGTGTAATATACCATTTATTTACATCCGTTTTAAAACGAATGTAAATTCGTCAGACATTTCTCACTCTTTGAATTTACACCCTCTAATAATGGGTGTTAAATATTTAAAAACGGGTGTAAATTCCTATTTTTGCACTAGTGTTGCTTGGAATGTATAATTATTAGTTGTCAATGCCCACTGTATAAACATTCAAAATAATTAATAATGTGTATGAAATTGATTTATAAAATAAAATACAAATTCACATATACTTACAAATGGAAAAATGGTCCTAGGTAACAATATCATTTCTCTTAAATTAAATTATTTTGTATGAACGTATGAGCAATGATTGATGCCTGGTGTTGAAATTGAATATTGAATTAGCATAAGATATAATTTTTTGTTAAGTCTCTTTCAGTATACATCCGATGCGTGTACCTAAATGTTAACATACAATTCAAATCTTGATGTGAGTCTTGACATTAAAAGTATTTGAGAATAACGAATATAAATTGAAATCACCATAAAATATGTACTTAATTGCACCATAATTGTACTATGGTTATGTAGTCAATTAGTTCCATACAAAATATCCAAAATACAACTCTTTCCAATTATACAAGATTGACTTGGTTCATGGTTTAATATTATCTGGAAGATGTGTCCCATCTCTTCTACCACTCTTGATAATCTTAGCATGTTATCTGGTAGAGGTATTATGGTGTCAAAATTGTTGGAATTAACTTGAAACTTTGAGAATTCTGAATCAATCTTGATGAACAAGATTCAATCAACAGATCGAAATCCATTGTTTTTCACTCTTCACTTGAGTGAATCAATGACACCTTGATTGCAAGAGTGATTCTGCGCATCAATTTTAAGGGAAGAAGAAGAAATAAAATTGAACAAGAAAGAAGATTAGGATTTGACAAAATTGAGAAGAAGAAGATGATTTCTGCAGAGTAACTCTGATCTCAATCTAAGAAAATATTATTCAACTGTGCAACTGCATTTTCTGTTGTATGTTACAATTCATAATAGGGTTACTCCTTATTTATAATTGAGCTAGCTTGCTCTATAAGCTAAAGCTCAAAATTTATATTTTGGTCTAAGTCAAAATCCTATGTCAAGCAATCTGCTTCAACACTTCGACATTTAATACAACTCGACACACACTACAAGTTTTGACACATCCTTGTTTCTGTCAAGTACTACGTGCTTTAACACAAGAAATTACATTCTTAACACACCACCTAATTCATTGTGTCTAAGATATCTATATTCATCATAGCTCTTAGTCTTCTGAACACTTTGACCTGCACTCCCTTCGTCATGATGATCAATGGTTTTTATACGTTATTTTACCATGAGTTTTAGTTAATTGTCTTATACGTTTAGTTGCATTTTATTTCCTTTTATCTCATTTTATGTGTTGGCTGGGTATTTTCACTGTTTTTAGCTTCAGGTAAGCAACTAAGAAGAACCGGAGCAAAAACCGGGAAAAACATCATAAATTCGAAAGAGTTTTTGAAGGGGAACATTGGTCTGACACTGCCACCCGTGTTACCTGACACGACCCGTGTCAAGAGGGTACCAAGAGAAGAAAAAAAAGAGTTTTAGATAGAGGGCTGATATGGGTGCCCGTGTCAGCAAGTCTGGAGCAGGCAATTTTTTATCAGATATCCAGGGAGCCAACACGGCCGCCCGTGTCAGCTGACATGGCCCGTGTTTGCTAAAGCACTTCATCTTCCAATTTTCTTATTTTTGGACCTTTGTGATCCCTGAGACTATTTTGGGTATTTTCCTATTACTTTGTTGTACTTGAGATATTTAAGACAAATTTTGGGAAGGAAAAGAAGAACTTTTTGGCCAGAGAAGAATTACATAATCCAGATTAGAGAGATCAATAGGATTGGGAAACTGAAGGTTTTCATGAGCGGAAGCAATTGAAGATCAAAGAATCCTATTATCTTGTAATGTCTAGTTTTTACTTTGTATTTTCTTCAAATAATATGAGTAGCTAAACCCCCAATGCTAGAGGGTGTCCCTGATTTAAATCTGTAATGACTCTGATATTAGTATTACAATGACATTTCTTTTGTTTTCATAACTGATTTGATCTCTAGTTATTCTTAATGCTTGCCTTGTCGGACCAACAGGGTTTGATCTTTGATTAACGATTAGGCTGGACCGCCATTGTTAAGGCTTTGCTTTTGATCATTCTGTAGTAGATATTACCTAGGACTAGGGATACCCTATAGGAACCAGAATATTCTTGATAATTGATTGCTTAATCTCATTTATAATTCTCTATGGACATAGGAATTAGGGTAGATGATTAAAGGTTTTCTCACTAAGAACTTAGGAGTAAACATTCTAAAGAATCGGTAATTAGTTAGTTACAATAAGTTGTTGCAGTGTTAATTCAGAGTTGTTCCTGAGTCGGATCATACACTTTCCCTAACATATTACTCATATATTTTAAAACCATTTAGTCAATTTCCCTCTTTTACTTGCAAATATTTTTATAATTAAACAAAACAATTTCAAAACCCCAAGTGCTTTTGTTCAACTGAATTATTTTAGAGCTTGTATTTCCTATGCAGTCCTCGAGATCGATATTCGGGGAAATCCCCCTTATTACTCCATTGGCAAAATAGTACACTTGCTATTTTACCAATCAAGTTTTTGACTCCGTTGTCGGGGACTGCCGAAATATAAGTTAATTGTAATTTAATTGAAGCTTTATTGCTTTGGGACCAAAATTTTATTTTCAGTTTATTATTATTATTATTTACATTCTGTTACGACTAATTTGCGTCTAACATTTGTATGCGAGGAGAATCCTCAGCTAATTTTTCTTTTGACAGAAAGATCGAAAGAACTCTACACGCAAGGCATGGACAAGCAAGACTGGAAGGTTCAGACTCAGATACTGAGACTATGGCTAGAGTTCCACCAGCAGAGAGACTACTTGGTGATTACGGTGGGGTTAATGCATCGGCTGGTAGGTTAACAATTGTAAACCAACCAGTGAATGTGGCAAATTTCCAGTTGCATCCGAGCACTATCAACCAACTTGAGAGGAATCCTTTCATTGGAAAGGTTAATGAAGATGCCAACAAACATCTACAAAGATTTCTGACTATGAGCACTACTCTCAAGATAGAGGGACACACTGATGAAGCAAAATTGAGAATGTTTCCGTTCACTCTCTCTGAAGATGCTGAAGAATGGTTTTACTCGTTACGCGCAAGAAGTATTACTACTTGGAAAGAGATGGAAAAGGCCTTTCTTAATGAGCATTTTCCCGCCTCTGTGTATATTCGTAAAAGATATGATATCATGAATTTTAAGCAAAAGGAGGGAGAATCATTGGGCAATGCGTATAAAAGATTTAAACATTTATTGGTTGCATGTCCTACTCATAACCTATATCAAACTAAACAAATGCAAATGTTTGTGAATGGTATCAAGATGAAGACTAAGCAACTAATTGATATAACAACTGGTGGCTCATCAAACTTTACAAAAACTACTGGTATTAAGAAGATCATTAAAGTCATTACTGCAAATGAGCATTTGGAACTGTATAACCGTAGTGTGAATAAACCTGAAGGAACTTCTCTAGCTCAGAGGACAACTTCTTTAGCTCAGAGGGTGATGCTTTTGTTTATCCAGAGGATAATGTACCAACTCCCTCCACTAATGGGAACATTAATACTTTTACTCCCCTGGGAACTCCAACACAAACAACTTCTTCCCTTCCCACATCTGAGTCTTCTCACTTACCCTCCATTCCAACTCACAAGTATCCTCCTTCACTATTGGTTAATGTTCACCCCATGACGACTAGAGCCAAGACTGACAGATCCAATCCCAAAGCCCTGTTGGCTCATATTAAATCTAAACCCACAACTGTCAAACAAGCCCTTTCTCATCCTGCTTGGACTGCTGCTATGCAATCTGAGTTTGATGCTTTACAGGCAAATCACACCTGGACTCTCACAAAGTTGCCACCTGATAGGAAAGCTGTAGGATGTCGTTGGGTCTTCAAGATCAAAGAAAATGCAGATGGATCCATCAATAAATATAAATTTAGGCTTGTAGCTAAGGGATATCACCAAGAACATGGATTTGACTACATTGAAACTTTCTCTCCTGTTGTCAAACCTACTACCACTACAACATTTTTACTCTATAGCAACGCCTAATTTTCAAGAAGTAAAAAAATTGTTCTCGTAGAGAGTAATAGGAAACTAATTATATAATTTGTTGCGGTAGCTTATATAATTTTTTGTAAATTTTATACAACGGTGCAAAACCGTTCTTGTAGAGGACAATGAGAACGACTCCTATTAGCAACGGTTAGACCCGTTCTTATATAATTTTTAATTATTTTAATAAAATATTATTTACTAACACCGTTCTCATATGTATTACCTATCTAATTTTTTTAATAAAAATTGTCTCTAGCGGGAAACAGAGGTAATTTTTTTCACATAGCGCTTAATTTTCACTTTTGCCTCACTGACTTTTCATTGTCCCTCCCAAACCTGAAGTGTAAAATTTTCAATGTTCCCTCCCAAATTCATTCTAACGCACAGAGAGAGAAGAAACATTCATTCCAAATCCGATATCGATTTTGTAACCCTAACATTTTGTTCTTCATCCCATATGTAACCCTAATCCTTTCTTCATCGTACGAGCTTCTCCCAAACCCAACCCTATTCAACACAAAAGCTTCTCCTTCTTCTTCGTTGTAGGTTTCTGCGTCCTATCAAGAGTTTTCTTCGTTGTAGGTTTATGCGCCCTATCAAGAGTTTCCTTCAACTACAGACTTTCATTCAACTTGTGTGTGTGTAAATGTTCTCCTTCAACTTTCTCTATTCTCTGCCGACAAATCTAACGGTTTTGTTTTCATAGGTCTTAATTTTCAAAAGTAATAGTGTGCGCGTTTTCAGCGGTGTGCGAGTTTTCGGTTCATCCTGGTAAAAAGGTAATATTTTATTCTAAACAGAACTCAAAATTGTTTCTTAGAAAGTTTTAAGCTTGGTGATTAGTATAATAGTCATACTAAAATATTTATGAAGTTTTTAAAAATTTTACTATCAAGTTTAAACATGATTCTGTGAACTTTAGGACTAATTGTATGTTTACAAAAATATTTTGAATCATGTTTTTAATTTCAAGTTAATTTTCTTGTCTTTCGTTATATTTAGATGAGTTTATTAAGAACTAATTAAGTAATAACTTTACTGTTATCATTTTTAATGTGCCAACTTTAATATGTTGTGTTAGACATGGGCATTTGGAACCTTTAGCTTGTGTATTGAAATTATCATAATTACTCCATCAAGCTTTTAGTTTAACACTTATTTTTTTAGAGAGAAGTATCAGAACAATACAATATCATTGAGCATTACTTGCAGCAGTAGATAGAGAAGCTAATATCATTACCCTCCAATATGTGTTTGTGTACATGACTGGAGTGTTTTACATATATGTTGCTTTTGAATAATTCTTGTATAGTTTTAATTTATAGCTTTTGGACAGTGAACATGATTGGAGATTTTACATACATGTTGATTTTTATGAAATTTGTGAGCATGCTATTAATTTGATTATAATTTGTAGTCCTATGTTATTTTGGTGGGTCATTGAGTTAGAGATAGTTAATTAACTCAAACTGCTTTATACCGACCGACTACTTTGTAATAGTTTCTGATTTCTTTTTTTTTTGTCTTCTGAGATTATTTTGGCTGATTATGCCACAGAACAACTAGAATTCATTGTTCTATCTTAAGTATCGGAGATTCGAAGTATCAGGAGAAGTTCAGACCCTACAAACTGAAGTTATAACTATTTATGCCCATCTGACATTATATCAGATTTGTATCGATATTCATCTATAAAATTTGTTGGACTGTTTTTCTGATATTTCAGAATTTGATGTGAATTCTTAGTTTATGTTACTTGTTGCACTAGATGAGCATGTTCTGTGTTAATAGTAAAGTAGTAGTTATTGGCAGCAGGAACCCTTTGAGGGTAATGAATGGATGTAGAAATAAGAAGCTTGCATTGACCATCAATAATGAGGAGCAACCGTCGTTGGAAACGTTACCGGCATTAACTTAGCACTAATAATGAATGAAAAATCAATATTTTAACCATTGTTGCAACATGAATCCATATATCAGAACCAAAAGTATGAGAAAACAATTTTGTAGAAAAAGAAACATAATAGCTATTATATTATATTGAAGATTTAGAAGCTTCTCATTTGTTGTGTTTTTTTGGTTAAGCTTCCTTTATATAGATGTTTGTTTCAAACCTTGCAAACTAGAAACATGTATCATATAGTTTTGCACTAGTGAAACTTGTATTATATAGTTTTAACTCTTAACTTAATAGAGTTAAAACAAGAACATAGTTAATATAACAGAAGCATGTGGCTAAAGTTCATTTAAAATTTTTAACTAAAATTCATGATAATGAAGAAATTAAGTTAAATATAACTTATTCTATGTCACGCAATATTAGCTAGCTTAAGGAGTTTTATTACATTAAAAGAAAAAACTAACAAAGCAGACAATTCTAGATTCACCATAACCATAATTTAGTTTTTCATCTATTAATATACAAAGGCCATATGTACATGTGTTTTTATTTTTATATAAAGTTGCATTTTACTGTTTCAAAAATTAAAAGTTTATTTTCATTAGAAAATCTTGTATGTATTTTATCTATATGACTTAATATTGATTCTGCTATACACTTAATATTTTATCTTGTATGTATTTAGCTTATTATTCATTGTCAACATGTGTTTTAGCAAGAAATTCATAATTGGAATTTGCACATACTTTTACTTTGAAACCACTGTAATGTTAAACGATTATCACACTGTATATCTACACTAATCTAGCAACAATTTTAGTCCATAATCATTTGACATAATGAATCTAACTGTTAACTTGACTGCTAGAAGTGCTTAAATAATATATGGTGACACATTGGTAGGCTAGTTTTTATATGACAAAATGAAACAATTTTGACAAATTGAACACTTTGGGTTGCTCTACTGTGTTTCTTTTCTGCTTGTTTTGCTTATACATTTTTCCATAAATGGTAGTATCCCCGTAAACCCGATGGACAAGGAATGGACAAAGAAAAACCCAGAAAAACCCCGCGAGTAGAGAGTACCAAAATGGTCTTGATTATTTTCTAGATTATGCATACACCAAAGGAAAACCCCGCGGGAAAGAGATTTTGTGTCCTTGTGCTAATTGTTACAATAGCAATTGGTTTACAAGGAATGAAGTACGAAATCATTTAATTGCATTTGGATTTCAAAAGGGATATGACGTTTGGGTTCGACATGGTGAGAAGAAACCGAAACTCGGTGATCTTAATGATAATCATATGAATCAAGAAGAGGATCAAATTGACGATATTGATGGGCTATTGCATGAAAGATTTAGAGATGTTGTACAAGAAGAAAATGATGTAAATGTAAGCCTCAATGAAGATGCAAAAAAGTTCTATAATCTAGTCGAAGAAGCCAAACAAGATTTGTATCCCGGTTGCAAAAACTTCTCTAAATTGTCATTCACCATTCGTCTTTATTGATTGAAATGTCTTTATGGTTAGAGTCATGTATCATTCGATGCTCTATTAGAGTTGTTGAGAGAAGCTATGCCTTCATTAAACATCCCTGATACGTTCAACAAAACTAAAGGCATGATAAGGGACTTAGGGCTAGATTATAAGAAGATCGATGTTTGCCCTAATGATTGAATGACATATTGGAAAGATCACGAGAATGATACTTCTTGCCATGTTTGCGGTGCTCCAAGATGGAATGAAGATGTCAAAGGAAATGATCATGTTGAAAAAAATCATAAGTCTCATAAAGTTCCTTCAAAGATTTTGAGGCACTTTCTGTTGATTCCTAGACTTCAAAGACTGTTTATGTGTTCAAAGACAGCTAGCTCATTAAGGTGGCATGATGAAGAGCGTTTGAAAGATGGGAAGTTGAGGCATCCTGTAGACGCAGAAGCATGGAAAGAATTTGATAAATGTCACTTTGAATTTGCTGATGAGCCACATAATATAAGACTTGGATTGGCCAGTGACGAATTTAATCCATTTAGAACCATGAATTTGTCTTATAGTATTTGGCTTGTGGTATTAATACCATATAACTTTCCACCTTGGTGGTATATGAAGGCTGAGTATTCTATGTTGTCTTTATTAATCCCTGGACCACTTTCACCAGGGAATAACATTGATGTATACCTTCAACCATTGATAGAAGAGTTGAAAGTGTTATGGGATTTGAGTGTAGAAACATATGATGCATCACTAAGTCAAACTTTCCAAATGCGTGCAGCTCTCTTGTGGACTATTAGTGACTTTCCTGGGTATGCTATGTTGAGTGGGTGGAGTACAAAAGGGAAACTAGCATGTCCTTGTTGTAACTATAACACTAATTCAATATATTTGAATTATAGTAAAAAGGTGTGTTATATGGATCATCGTGTTTTTCTGCCTGAGGATCATAAATATAGGTCAAATGCTAGGAATTTCAATGGGAGCATAGAAGATAGGCCACCGCCGGAGTTGTTAACTTGGGAACAAATCTCAAACAAACTAAAGTATGTCAACAATTCTTTTGGGAGGTTGCAAAAGAAAAGTAATAATGGTCCATGGAAGAAAAAATCAATATTTTTTGAGTTACCATATTGGAAGCATAATAATTTACACCACAACCTTGATGTGATGCATATAGAGAAAAACATTTTTGATAGTATAATTGAGACTTTGTTGGATATCCCAGGAAAGACAAAAGATCATAAAAACGCACGTTTAGACTTGAAAGAGATGGGTATTAGAAAGAAACTTCACCCAAATGAGGTAGATCAAGGAAAAAAGTCAGTGTTTGCAAAAGCATGTTTTTCCATGACTCCAAAGTAGAAAACTTCTTTTTGCTCTGTATTGAAAAATGCAAAAATACCTGATGGTTGTGCTTCAAATATTTCAAGATGTGTTTAACTTGCTGGAAAAAAAAGTTAGCGGATACAAGAGCCACGATGCACATTTCATGTTGCATTACTTGCTTCAAGTGGCTGTGAGATGTACAATGCCAAACCAGGTTGCACATCCATTAATCTGTCTTTGTTCATTTTTTCGTTGTTTATGTCAGAAGGTGATTGAGGTGGAAGATTTGGATATCTTACAATCTGAGATTGCAGAAACACTTTGCCAATTCGAGACAATTCCCCCCCCCCCCCCCCCCCCCCCGAGTTTATTTGATATAATGGTTCATTTGCCAATACATCTAGTGAATGAGGTAATAATGGGAGGACCTGTTCAATTTCGGCGGATGTACTTTCTAGAAAGATATCTAGGAAAATTGAAGAGTTATGTTCGTAATAAAATTCGTCCTGAGGGTTCTATTGCTGAGGGTTATTTGGTTGAAGAATGCTTGACATTTTGCTCTCGGTATTTGCATAGTGGTGTTGAAACAAGATTCACTAGAATGACAAGAAATAGCGATAGATTTGATCCTCACGAACATGAAAGTCCAAGCTCTTGTCTTAATGTTGGTCATTCTATTGGAGGAAAGGGAAAGGGTGAAGCAATTTCGTTGGATTGCAAGTCAAGGAGTTTAGCCCATCGTTACATCTTATTCAATCATGAAGATTTCCAAAAATTTATAAGGTAAATGAATATACTTGTAGGTTCCAATTTCGTAAAAGGTTTGTTTTACAATAACTTTAACAGTATAATTTTAATTGTAGTGAGCATGAAAATTCAAATTCCAACAAGAGAAAGGGGTGGAGCAAAGCAAAGAGTCAAGGCTTAGATTTTGTTGAATGGTTTAAGAAGCATGCATTGTTAAGTGATGTATCAGGAAACCTTAGGACGCTATCCAGAAGACCAAATAAAATTACACGAAGTTTTTCTAGCTATGTAATTAATGGATATAGGTTTCATACAAAAGGACGTGATGCTAGACGTAAAACACAAAACAGTGGTGTGACACTAGCGACAATAACTGAAAGTTATTCAAGTACCAAAGATGAAAATCCAATAACACAATCAATAACATATTATGGATTAATTACAGAAATAATTGAGGTAGACTACTATGGTAAGTTGAAGTTTGTGTTATTTAGATGTGATTGATTTGAAGTTGAAGAGGAAAAATATGGGATGACTTGTGCTTACTTCAACAAGAGGTGTTATGTGGATGATCCTTTTGTCTTGGATTCTCAAGTCCACCAATGCTTCTATATTCAAGATTATTTTGATGCAAATAAACACTATGTTATGAAGTCTATTCCGAGGGATTTTTTTAACATGAATGAACAATCAAATTCAAATTCCCACCAGTCGTATAATTGTGATCTATCAGATCATGCAGTGAATCTAGCTTCGAGTGATGAAATTTGTGAAGTTGAATTTGTTAGGAATGACATTCCACCCACAATTGTTGATAATTTTGTACCTGCGCCAAATGTAATAGAATCTTATGACGATTCAAATTTATGACAATTTTTTATGTATGTTAACTTCATCACTATTTGAAAACAAGAAAGTTGTTTCCTAATCTTTTGTTACTATTAAACATTGGAATTGAACTTTTCTTCATTCCATCACTGTTATTGTTCAGTATAGCAATGTATTTATGGGCTAACTACTAGACTAATACTAGCATCTTAAATATATGATCTTTTGAAGTAATCGATGTTCATATGGTTACTGACTTGAGATTTAGTCCTGATAGTATCGCCTGTTTGAAAAATTATATCATATTAGTTTAAAAACATGTCACTGTTATACCTTTTTCTAATAAATATTTGACATAAAACAATCATTGTTAGATCTAGGGTATAACCTATGGCCTTATTTGTTAATGTTTTGAGCCCATGAATCATATCTCACAATTGTACAGGAAAATGACGAACCATTTAATTGTTTTTACTTTCTTTTGCATAAAAATGACGAACCGTAACGATTTTGTGTTTGATTTCCAAGCTAAGTCTAGCACGGATTTAAAGAGGAAGATGAAAATCAAGGTTGAAAATGAAAAAGCTTTAAAAGACAACCCAACAAATCAAGGAAGCAATCCTATAAACACCAATGTTGGAAACATTCAAAAGCCGGACCATCGAAAGAAATTGAAAGTAGAAGTCTCTAAGAAAATGGTTGAGCCAAGCAAAGTGTTTGTACCGAATAGTAACATTAGAAGCCAATGGGAAGTAGAAATTTCTAATAAAGTTGCCAAGCCAAGTAAAGTGCATGTTCTCAATAGTAATAAGAGGCAAATGGAAGTAGAGGCCACAAAGGAAATTACTGAGTCAAGAAAAGTGCTTGCTCTGAATAATAATACTAAAAAGAAATTGAAGTCAACGGTGGATCATCAAGTTAAAGGTTCAAGAGAATCACAAGTCTCAAAGAACACCAGTGATCAAACCAAAAAGGTAATTTATAGTACTTTCTAATTCTAATAATAATAATAAATATATGGAAAGTTAATTTTAAAAAATGGGGACAACCTCTTATAGTAATGTATTGATTTCTTAAATGAATTTTTAATTATTATTGGTTGATATGAAGCTCATTATTCTTTTACATTCAAATTTTGAAAAGTCTTAACAATATTATGAACAAGTCTTAACAATCCTTTGAGAAGAAAAAAAGTCTTCTAAAGTGTCCAGCCATGCCCCTTACCGAATGTCTCGATAAAAATAAGGAAAAAAATGGAGTAGAGGAATTCGACGATGAAGATACAGAAGAAAATGAAATGGAAGAATATATGGAGAATGATAGCATCCATAATGGTAAGGAAGTTGAGGGAACAAATGTAAACAAAGCTGAAGGTAATACCTTAGGTGCTTCATCCTCAGGATTAACAAAAAAACAGGGAAAGACGTTATGTCGAAAAATTCATGGACGACAATTCAAAGATAGACAAGAGATCACCTTAAATGAAGAAGGACAACCAATTGGGCCAGATGAAAAGATAGTGTCTGAACTCAGTAGTTTTTTGGGGACACTAGAAAGAAGTTCAGATTTATGTCCTCTCACTTTCACTAGTTGGATTGATTTGGTTAAGCATTGGGAGGAACACAATTTGGATCCCGTGTGGGATTATGTCAATGTAATTAGTTTTTTATTTGATTTTGTATTTTTTTTAACATACTTTAATGTATACATTGTTTTAAATATATATTTTTGCAGGAAAAATACAATATCCCAAAGGAAGGAAAGAAGGTTGTATTTGCTATTACAAATGATGCTTGGAGACGATACAAATGCTCGCTTAAAAGGAAGCACTTTAGTAAGTATAAAACCTTGCGTGAGCAGTTAAAAAATTGTCCACAAGAGGTACCAGAAGAAGATTTTAGAAAGTTATTGGAGTATTGGAGAGATGACAAAACTCAAGTAAGATATATTCATATTCATGTTTTAAAGACTTTACTCTTTTATGATTTTCAATTGAGTGTTAGATGTGGGAAATAAGTCTACATATGTGCACTAATGGTCTTGGTTATAAATACTTCTCTTTCTTACACTTAGGTTTTGGAACTGACTTAGTTTAAAGAAGTTGGAGATGAGTTGGCAGCATATGTGCTATGAAATAAGGATTTAAATTCTAATTTGTACCACTTCCTAGTTTTCCAGTATTTTTTTCTTCTTATTTTCTTGTTTTATATGATAGATACAATTGGATGTTGTTGTTGTGCTATCATCTGGTGTTCTCTTTTTGACTATTAATTACCCATGTTTCTTTGCATATACTAGGATCTTGTTTACTTGAATTCTTCATGGGTATCGTAGGTCTCATGAATGTACTGTGGAATTTGAAAGCGTGTAGAACACTATTGAGGACTTGTGTTGAGCATTTGGATTTAACTTTAATTTGTATTTTTTAATGCAAATATTGATTTATGTTTAGAGTATTGGAGATAAAAAATTTCAAGTAAGATATATTCACATCTAACTGTTGTCCATTATTTCTATATCAATAAATGTAGGAAGCCAGTCATCAAAATGCCGAAAATATAGCTCAACTGAAATGGAGACATCGAATGGGGAATAAAGGTTTTGCTGTTATAAGAGAAAAAATGGCATTCTTTTTTAAATTATATTTTAATTGAATATTAAATTGTGTTATTTTATTAATAATCTCATACTCTTGTTTTACTTGGTTTAGCGTGAAAATAATGAAGATAAAGAATCTCCGACTCAAGCGGATATGTTCATTGCTACTCGACAAAGTAGGAAAGGAAAGGAGTTGGATCAAGAAACCAATCATGCAATTGTAAGTTATTATTGTTAAGTGTTATTTCTGTTAGGAGTTCTAGTTAGGAGTGGATCAGACTAGTATATTATGAGTAATGTTCAAATGACAATTGTCCAATTTTCTATGTGTCAGCAATATAGATGGGTACATTTCCATAATAACCATTATCATTATATATATATTGATGAAAATTGAAATTAATCATAAAACATGTGATAATAGTTAAAGAACAGGTAGATATTTTGATTGTTTTGTCCCTTGCCTTTTATTTACTACTACTATATTATGTATGTTAGATAAAGCTTCAAGACTTGATTGAAAATCATGGAAAACCTTCTTCAGAAGCTTTTGAAAGCGTATCGGGCAAACAAAAACCTGGGAAATTGCGTTGCTACGGAAGAACCACAACACCGACTCTCTTGAAAAGAAACGAAGAAATTGCAAAAATTAAAAGAGAGCATGTTGCTGAAGTTAGACAATTTAATGACAGGATACAAGAGATGGAAGAAAAACATCGTCAAGATAAGGAAGAAACTGATAGGAAAATTCAGCTTATTCTTAAGACTGTTTTGAATCAAAATACCTCCGAGTTGAATATAGAGGATTTGGTAGCTTTGTTATCAACTCCTGCAACTGATGCTAACAGTGTCTTACGTTCTTCTACATCAACACATGCTCCAACTAATGATCAAGTAAGATTTGTTACATTCCTATGATTTATGGATTGTTTTATATGATATTGGATTAGTTTTGTATAAAGTTGAAGCTAATTGAAAATTGGATGAGTATTAATACACGGTCCTTATTGATGGATTTGGTTATTATTTATGGATTGGGTTATTAGGAGTAGTTATTACTCGTGGAGTGTTGGTTCTAAGAAAAATTAGTGTGCTCGTACTACTGTTTTGGTATTTTGTATGTTTTAAGGGATTTTGTTTCTATTTGTCATTTTTGTTATTTTTGTAAATTTGAGCTTGTTTTGTCAATGGGGAGGAATGAATTTTCATAGTGGCAGGGGTAATTCTCATCTGGTTAGTGTCTTGGGTGGAGTGGATTATTTTATTATACAAACGTTTGTTGATGATAGGTTGTGCTTGTAATGATTTTATATTAGGATGAGATTTCTATGTAATAATATGTTTGTTATTTTGGTTACTTGATATGTTTTAGTTACTTGGTATTAATATGGTATTTGATGGAACACTATGGTGTCATTTTATCCATTTAGACGATCCTACTTAGTGGGATAAGGCTTTGTTATCATTGTGAATGATGTACATATTTTTTAGCTCTTGGTTTAGGTGAGATAGTAAGTTAATCTCAAATGTTCTGCAACTTTGTACTTTTCTATTGATATGATGTAGTTGGTGGGCTTTTCTATTTTAACACTGTAATTTTAGATCCTTCGAATAATAATCTTATTTAAGCTATATTATTTTTATTTTGCAGGTCATGAATGATAATATCAATGAAGAAACGTAGATGTAGAGATGTAGATGTTTAAGTTTAATTTTATAGATTAAAGATGTTATTTTGACTATGAATGATGATTGACATTGGGATATGTAATTTGATGTTTAAGTTTTGTATAAATTTATTTGGTTTATAAAATAAAATAAATTTTTTTGCAACAGTTATAAAGTGTGTTTGTAGTAAAGAAAGCGTTGCTATAACCTATGAAGAAAAAATAAACTTAAGCCTCTATTAGAACGGTTTAGAATAGGCTACGGCTAAGATGCGTTGCTATATTCCATAAAATAGTCGTTTTCTAATAAACAACAATTGCAACAGTTAAAATTTGAAAACAGAGTCCAGCCGTTGCTGTTCTAGACCGTTCTCTAAATAAAATTACAGCAACGACTCTGAACAAGGCGTTGTCGTTGGCTAAATACCCGTTCCTAAAGGCTAAAACAACGTCTTGGTTTAGAACGTCCTGAAAACCGTTCTCATATCATATGTAAAGGCAACTGTTTTTTTTGGATTTTGCAACGGTTTTTTTGTGTTGCTGTATATTCAAAATATTGTAGTGTACTATAAGAGTTATTCTTACCTTGGCACTCACACACAAATGGGACATCCAACGAATTGATTTTAACAATGCCTTCCTCAATGGAACCTTAACTGATGAAGTCTACATGACTCAACCTCCAAGTTTTGCTATCTCTGACAAGACCCTGGTATGTAAACTACACAAAGCCATATATGGCCTCAAGCAGGCCCCACGGACCTGGTATGAAAAGCTGGCTCAAGCCCTAATACAATTTGGTTTTACAACATCCAAGTGTGATAGCTCTCTATTCCTCTACTGTCATCAAGGTACTCTTCTATATGCCATTGTTTATGTTGATGACATACTTATTACTGGCTCAAATACTACACTCATTCATACTTTAATCAACAAACTTCACATTGCCTTTGCTCTGAAGAAGTTAGGCAGGCCAAAGTACTTTCTTGGCATTGAAGTTAGATTCCAACAGGATGGCTCGATGCTCCTAACGCAGTCAAAATACATCAAAGATCTTTTATCCAGAGCTAACATGATCAATGCCAATGGTGTCCCGACTCCTATGATGACCAGCTGGAAACTCAGCAAACATGGTTCTCCAAAACTTGCTGAGCCTACAATGTACAGATCCATAGTGGGTATGTTGCAGTATGTCACTCTAACTCGACCAGACATTGCTTACAATGTTAATAAGGCATGTCAATTCATGTCTGATCCCCTAGAACCACACTGGTCTGCTGTTAGAAGGATTCTTAGATACCTTAGCGGCACTGTCACATATGGATTACACTTTTTTCCATCAGCGGCAACCTCAAAATTTTCGCTACATGCTTATAGTGATCCTGACAGGGCCAGTGACCCGGATGATAGACGATCAACGTCTGGCTTATGTATATTTTTTGGACATTACCTTATTTCATGAAGTTCTAAAAAGAAAGCCTTGGTTGCTCGTTCTAGCACAGAGGCAGAGTATCGGGCTCTCGGTCACACGACTTCTGAATTGCTGTGGCTTGAGTCATTATTGTCTGAACTCAAAATTATGTACCACACACCTATTCTACTCTGCGACAACTTGAGTGTTGTCATGCTATCTCAAAACCCAATCCTACATGCTCGCACTAAGCACATTGAACTTGACATACATTTCGTCTGTGAACGGGTTGTGGCAAAACAGTTGCACGTGCATTATGTTCCAGCTTCTACTCAACTTGCTGACACGCTAACAAAACCGCTTGGCACTGGAGCATTTTAGGATTTACAACACAAACTCAAGGTCACATGTTTAGACAAGCTTACCATGAGTTTGAGGGGGAATATTAAAGATACACATATAGTAAAATAATATTAGCCTAAGTCTAATATTGTGTATATATAGAGATAGTTTATCAAATGTATTATATTGATTGAAATATACAAAGTTTTATCTTATCTTATTATTCTTTCACTCTTTCTTTCTCTCTGTACTCTCTTTTTTTTCTAATCGTAACAGAATTCTATTACCCTATGATGCACCACCATGTTCATTTTCTTAAATCCAAATAGAAACAAAACAGCTGTATACAAATTCTATTTAGTCATGTTCAGTGCAAAACCTTGTTATTAGTTTATTGACAGCAGTGCATATACCGAACTGCTTATGCACTTAATTAGCCAAAGTTTATGTACTATAAGAAAAATAATTAACCATGTCAACACCACATGTACTATTATTAATCTTTTCCTTGTACTATCTTAATCATAAACTTCGTTACTTGTGGTGATAAATCTGATCCAAACAGTATAATGATATGATACACCTATGTTTTCACGAAATATTAGCCACATGAAATTTATTGACTAATGACTTAGCTTTTCCATATATTAGCAATTTGACAGAGACTTCAAAACTTAGAGGCAACGTAGGAAAATCGTGAAAGAATAAAGCGACAAAAAGACATTTTTGTTAATAGTATCAAACATCTATTGGGACATTTAATTTGCATCAATATGAGAAATAACTATATTTATGAGATTTTCTTTTATGAACAACCTACTTTGTGCGAGAGACACAATATATATTTATTAAAAATTTTAAAGTAATAAGTGTGTGTTCTCTCATTTATAATTCACGTTTGTTTTTTTTAAATATTCTATGAAATGCGAGTCTTTCTGTAATACTCTTCATCAGCGGAAGTTCTTTAATTCACATATATGTATATTGTATCGTTGTTGTCACTCTTCAATAGACCACCTTCTATACATTCCACTTGTGAGAAGTGCTTTTGATATAAGGAAAACGATCTCTCACTCGAAGCATGCTCTGATACAATTATTGGGACGTTTAATTTAGATGTCACTGTGAAAAAATATCTTGAATTTTTCTATAAACATTTTTATAAAGCAGTGCCATATCCCTGTTGTCTCAAAAGCTTTTTATTTTATTTTTTTATTTACAAAAGATACAAAGATATTTTGCCATATCTTTGTTGTTTCATCATAGACAACCTCTGTCAATGCTACAAGTATTTCCACATGGCTGCGTTTTGGCATAACCCAGGTTTTCTCTCTAAGTTTTGTATTGACGATACCCCTATTTGCATTACGTCAAATGCTTTGCAACCATTCCATCCCTCGATACCTGATGGAACCTTATCATACTACATATTCTTAGCATTCTCTTTTATATTTTAAATATATTTGTAATTAATATTGCATGAAACAAAATAAATTATCCCATGATTTAAAATGGTGTAGAAAAGCTCAATTCAATTTAAAATTATTATAACAATCAAATTCTCTAGTGTTTTCATGTTTCTAGTTTTAGTTATCTCTATTTTGAAAGAGTTGTTGACTTCTTTAAAATGTCTTAAGTATTTTTTTTTAATTTAGGGTACGTCCTCTTAATTTTGTATTTTCTTTCTCTAATTGATACACATTCTAAAGAGGTTAGCATAAGGCGGTTTGATACGTGGAGGAGTATCTCCCTCAAAAGATACCTTTAAGTAGATTTTATCGTCTTCGTTGAAAGAAGATTCTTTTAGTTTTACCTTCGAGGTTGTGTTTCGTCTCCTCTTCTTCATTCTAGTATTGAAGAAATTTATTCATCTTCTTTGTCGTTCTTTAAACAAAAGAATCATTTATTTGATATTGAATCTTTCAAAGATCGTTCAACTACTGAATGTATTCTTTTGAAGGATTGTATAGGAGTTGTATGATAGGAGAAAGATGAAGATGTTGATTCTTTAGTTTGGATTTCTTCATCTTTTAGTAGTTGAACCAGTTTGTTCATTTTCTCTACAATTTCCTTATTTCTTGATTTTTCCTGAAATTCCTGAAGGCTCCCATCTATTGATTTAAGAGTTGGATTAAACTTCTAATTTTTAATTTTAAAATATTTTTTAGTAACACATTTTCCAAAAAACATTCCTATAGTTGTAATTATCTTCTTTGTCTCGTGTATCATCTTATTTTGTTTGATATTTGGAGAAACTCCATATATCATTTTGAGAGTATTCATATTTCTTTGAAGGTATTGCAATGACAAACATAGTGAGAAATTGTGTCATTTAGAGACATTTTTATAAATCTTTTAGTTTTGAAATTTACTTAATTTTCTCTTTTCCTCTTCGATCCAAAGAAAATCGGGATAAACGAACCACTAACAATAGTTTCCCATAATTCATGATTTATGATTTGAAGATAAATTATAAACCTAGTTGGCCAAATATTAAATCTTCTATTTTCAAAAAGTGGTTTTGTGTTTAAAAAGGATCTCTTGTCAGAAGTCATCTTCTTCTAGAGACTATTAGTCCTTAAACAGGAGTTAGACGACTCTGATGCCACATGTTGGACTTGAGACTTGTCACACAAGAGATGGGTGAATTGTGTGGTTAGAAAAAACGTGGTTTGAGTGAAATAAAATTTGAGTTTAAAGATATTTTGAAAGCTTTGCAGCGGAAAGTAAAATGCAGAAAATAAATTTCAGAAATAAAAGGAGTAAAGGGAAGAAGGAGAACACCAAGAATTATACAGGTTCAGTCAAAAACAATTTAATCATGTCCCTATGAATTGATCTCGAGAGTTTTCAATAATATGTTGAGTTTTTAGTAGGAAAGACTCACGAACCTCATTATACAAAAATAACCTCACTTACAAAATGACTTTTCTCATAAAAGCACTTAGGATAAAAAAAACAGTGATAGAAAAATAAAGAAATGTTTAGAGAGAGAGAGAGAGAGAGAGAGAGAGAGAGAGAGAGAGAGAGAGAGAGAGAGAGAGAGAGAGAGAGAGTCAAAACACGATTCTTGATGGTTTGGAATGAGAAATGAAACCTCTATTTATAGGTTTGAGGTTGGCTCAGAAATGAAATTTCAGTAAAAGCATTTTGTAACAATCTAATTGATTATCACCTATTCCTAATCGATTAGAAGATAGAAATAAGCGTTTCTAAGTTCTCATAAAGGAAGTTTAAGATATCTAACTATTGCATAGAATCAAGGTGCCTTCAAGATAGCTAGGGTATTAAAATTTTCGAATTTCGAATCGATTAGACAAATGTTCTAATCAATTAGAAAAGTCAAAAAATTTCCTCTAACTATTTTGACTGCTCCCAATTCATTTGTCACAACTTCCAGATGTTTTTCAAAATATTTTCTTTTGGTAAAACATTTTGAAAATAGTTTTGTGTGTATGTGCGCATTTTAGCCATATACTTTTACAATAAAGTCCTTTTGCTTTACAACTTTTAACTCATTACTAAATTAGGAGATCACCACATTGCTTCAAGACTTTGTCGAATAACACTCTTTGTGTTGACACATGCTTAAGTGGCTTAAGATGAGGCTTTAGTTGCATTCTCTGTTTACCATCATCGAATAATCAAATTTATCAAACCCTTAAGATAAGATTTGTATCTTTATTCGCTTAGTCGTTCATCTTGACTTATCATAATATATCAGTTGTCATCGTAGAAGTTATCATAGTTGTTATCATCAAAAGCTAATATCCTTGTTAAAAGTATATCACCTGTAAAAATAAAGTTCCGCAACATGTGAAACACGATTTTCCAACATGTGTGCTGCAACATATGACATCTGTCAACAAACATATGTTATTGCAGTTGTGGTGAAGAAGAGACACATGTGAAACACGATGTTCCAACACGTGTGCAACATATGCCCCTGTCTCAACAAGTCAATGCTGTTGCGTTTTTGAAGTAAAATTTTGGTTGATATTCAATCAGATTTGTTACTATATTCTAGCAATGCGTTTATGTGATTTGTTTGACAATTATTGAAGATCTAATCGATATAAATGGTGATTTAAATTTGAATTTGTATTAAAACAAATCATATCTTTTGTTGGAGATTTTTATGGAACAAATCATATCCAAAAATATCTGCATTTATTTTGGACGAAATCAAATCAAATGCACATTGAAAAAAACCCAAAAGAAACATTTCATATTTGGAAATAAAGAATTCATCTCTTAATAAAATATAATTGTTAATGAAAATAAATAGATATTGTTCTGATAGTGACCCGTGAAATAAAAAGTTAATAGTGTGCATAATTATTGAGTGATATTCAATTTATAATGTGTTATTTAATTGTAAAATAAACCATGATCACATAAATTCAATTGTATTAAATAATCATATAACAAAAAGAGATATGTAAGATAGAAAAAGAAAAAAATTACATTTGAAAATAAAATTTTTGTCTCTCAAATAAAAATAATTGTTAATTAAAATAAAAATAATATATACATTGCCTTGATAACAACTTGTGAAATTGAAAGATAGTTGTGTTTCTTCTTGCATTTCTTCTTCTGCAATCCTGATGCCTTAATTGTAATACTATGTCTCTTATTTATTTTTTTCAATAAAAGAAAAAAAATAGTGTGCATTATTATTGAGTGTTATCCATTTAATATATATATATATATATATATATATATATATATATATATATATATATATATATATATATATATATATATATATATATATATATATATATATATATATATATATATATATATATATATATATATATATATATATATATATATATATATATATATATATATATATATATATATATATATATATATATATATATATATATATATATATATATATATATCAATTTTATATGAATACTTAATTATAAAATAAATAATAATTTTATATTTCATGAATTTTGTTTTATATAAAGTGATTATATTTTTATTTTAGATAAATTTTGTATTTTAAAAATTTAACATTTTTATGTATTCTTATTTATTAAATTAAAAGAATCAAGTTTGGTTATTTATATCTAAGAAAATAAAATAGAAAAAAGAAAATGGAGGAAGAAAAAATTAAAATGAAAGTAAGAAAATGTAAGAATGTAGAAAAAATTTTAAATTTAAATTAAAAGAAGAATTAGAAGAGGAAGAAAGATAAAAGTAAAAAGTGAAAAATAAAAGAGATGAGAAAATGAAGTAATAACAATTTTCAATTTTTTTAGTATTTGTTAATTAATATATATTCTTTTATTAGTATAATTTTTTAAAAAGAAAAAGATATTTTAAGAAATTTGATGATAGTTTATTTTGATAAATAAATAATTAATTCTAGCATAATACGCAGCGGCTTGTCTTTGGTTAATAGTTTTGTTGTGCTTTTTCGTTTTGATGTATTTTTGTTTTTTAACATTTTATTAGCTCAATTTTTGACATATTTTATACTTCAAATTATTTTGACTTCATTAAAAAAAAATACGAATTCAATATCATCTAAAATAAGAAAAAGATGAATCTACAAATCTACAGCATAAGTATAGGTTTTTTTCCGGTTTCCATCATAAGTTGAATCTTAATGATTATAAAAGTTTATCTATTAAAAAACTGTGTAAAAATACTAACTTTTTCAACAAATCCTTAATTAATTACTCCTCTAAATGAATCCTAATCATATTTTACTTAATTTCTACAACTTTAGTCTAATCAACTAACCATCTTCCAACACCCATTATATAAAAGGAAACAAACTACGTGTCGTGTATAAACACATGCAAAAAAGCAATCAAGACACGTGTACGGTGAAAACAATGTTCACCAGAATCAGTGTCTCATCAAGCTACGATATTACCAATAGTGCCACGTGTCGTAACGATTTAACATTTGCTTTAATCGTACGTTCGAAACGACAGTGCCACGTAGCAAGAAAGAAACACAAAACTTAATGGAAAAGGACAGCGTAATGGGATTCTATGTTTTTGTAATGTATCATGTGGCGTGAGGTGATTGGTTGAGGGGTGACAGAGTTAAAATTCGTGTCGCTTGGGAACTGATTTGATTGGACGTTTAATGTTTTAATATTTGGTTTTTTTAATGGGAAAATATAGAGGAAGTTTGAATTTTTATTTTTTTATGGTTTTTATTTTTTTTTCTGAAAAGGAAATATTCTGATTGAAGAATGAAAGATGGGCACGATGTGATGAGACTGTAGGTGATAATGACCTAACCTAACGGTGTCGTTTTCAGAGATGAGTCTTAGCCGAATTAATTTGGCTTGGCTTAGCTTCGGCTTCATTTTTTTATTACTTTTGTCAATTTTAGAAGTGTGTACATGCGTATACAGTGACGATGGTTTATGAAGGCTAAATTCACGTGGGAATAAAATTTGAGACTAATATGTCTATGATTATCTATAATTTATAAGTATTTATTTTGGCTTGACCTTCCGAATTTGAGGGAAAGAATTTTGATGATCTAGTTTAATTAAAGTTTGAAATTGTTATGCTAAATTATTTTGATTTTTTTGTGTGGGTATTATATTTTATCCTATTGCAATTTATTAATATTAGAACATATATTATATGGCAATTTAATACTATTCTTGATATTTGAATGATAAATAATGCATAGGTTAAACTTAATGTTTGTTTCGAAAGAAATTGTAATTAATTTGATTAAACCGATTTATTTATCAATAATTTTTTTTCTCACATCCATCAATATATATTTGCATGCATCAATATAGATATAAAAAAATGACACGATTATGCACCCAGCGCAATTTCTCCCTCAAAATAATAAGAGAGTTTAAACAAAATCTAAAAATGATTTATGCTTCTCCAAACCAGACCTTCATGGATGTTCTCCTTTGACTTTGTCTTCTTCTCTTTGTTCATTACATTACATTACATAAAAGAATGTTTATTTTACATACGAGAGAATGAGATGAGAAAATAAATTAAATTCAATTTTGGCGACTAATCACACTACACAGAGTTAGTCGGGGTTCTGCAAAGCAAAATTTTAATGAACAATTTACTTTGAATCGTGGCATTTTTTTACATCAACACTTGATGCTTTTTATAAAACTTAAAGACACAACTCTTATGTCGTCCAATCCCTAATCATATATCTCATGACATCCAAACTCTTGGACCATTATAAATTTTAATAAAACACCTTCCTACCATGAAAATCATGGACTACAATTGACTGCAATCACTCACTACTTGCTGTCATGCAATCAAGTTTTTAGACTCGTCTGATTAAGACCGACAGTTTACATTTAAAATTAGTATTTTCAATTTTAAAATGAAAATGATTTTTTTGAACCATACAATTAAGATCAAACGTATACGTTGACGGCCTAAATGCGTTAAAATATTAACTACATTAAATTATTTTTTAATAAAATATAATCAATTATTCAATCTAACTAATTAAATTTCATTACTGTAAGAATTTTGGGTCACAAATGTAACATTTAAGGTGTTAGTGCCATTATTTTAATTTGTCAAGATTTAAAATGATTTAATTAATATAATATTAAGTTTGTGGCTAAAAGCATAAATGACATGAAATGTTAGGTTATTGGGTAGATACCATAATTCAATATATAATTTGATGAGGGGACAAATTATAATATTTAAAATTAAGAAATAATTCTAAGGTTATTTAAATGGGTTATGGTCCCCATTTGTAGAGTACGATAAAAAATAAGATTTATGGGATATTCTCTCTTCATCCTCATCAGAGGAGATTCAATAAATCCTAAGAAGTTTACAAATTGGAAGATTACATACCTGCAACCTAGGTACGCTTCCGCCTTTATTCTCTAATTGAATTCTGGTATAGATTTAAGGGTTTAGAGTTCTGTTATTGATTTCTATATTGATAGAAATTATAAGATTATGAACAGATCTAACAATTACTTCATCATACAAATATGCACTTCTTATTTACATTCAGATAAGGCTACTACCTAGCTTAATTAGACAACAATAATTTTATTTATTTATTTGTAAATGTTATTTATGTTTTTTACACTAGGCTAGAACCATAAGCATGGGTTACTTCTCCTATTTAGAGCAGTCAAAATAGACTAACTCATGAGTCGGTCTGCTAGACCCGAAAAACATAGGACTTGAGTCTTAAAATTTGAGTCTATATTTTTTAGGTTTTTTAACTCGACCCTAAAAGGCCCCCTACTCATTAGGGATACTCTATATGCGCCGTGGGTAGCCTGTTTCGCCCGCATAGCTATAACTTTTTTAAAAAAATATATTAATACTTGATCTTACCTGATCAGAAAGGAATCAACAGCCTGCCACGCGTCGTGAGCTCATGTGTTTATCGGTGTTGATGAGGAGGAGAGGGTGTACCTGCAAGGTACTCCGATGTCTAAGTGAGTAACGAAGTTTTAGAAAAGCAAGTACAGAGAGATTATGTGTGTAGTACGGAATACCTGACCCTTTAGTGAAAGAGGGTATTTATAATGTGCCCCTACCGCAGGGCCAACGATTACTTTGCATTGGGTTGGATCGCAAGGCCCAATACGAGTAACTGCCAGGGCTTACATGGCGTAGGGAAGACCAGCATGTGGTCTTCATCCTGGATCAACTGCCCCGTGATCTTCGAAAGATGGGCTGACCAGTTCTTTCAGAAGGTGGGTAGTATCCTGATGACGTGTCCCTGCATGGGGGCACGTGAAGTCTGTGGGGGAGACGTGTGGGAGCTCCCTGTGCTAGGTAGTGGTCTTCCTGACAACAGTATTATGCGTGCCCGACATGGGGGAATTGGGTATTGTTGGGCCTCCCTAACATAGTATTTGGTTGGGTCTGCTCGACTGAGGGGCAGGTCTCGGTCCATTCTAGAACATGAGCCTCCCAAGTCGTTGCTCCTAATTGGAGGAGTAATGACTTAAGAGTTAGTTAGAGTGTTGAGGATCAGTTTGAAGGATGGGCAGCTCGTCCGACATACAGAGTCGGGTTGTGCGCACGACCAGGAGGGATAGATGCCCGACAAGACAGTAGGTCGCAGGGAGATAGAAAATGGACGGGCGTGCTTGATCTTCGGGCACAAGGGGAAGTCGAGGGGACGCACGTGGTGTACCCTAACGCCATGTGTCATGCGTAATTAATGCCTAGGGAGGCTACGCGTAGGGACACTTGATAGCCTAGTGCAGCCTCGTTTCCCATGCCAGGCTTATAAATAGGGGAAATTTTCCTCTAATTTGCACATTTCCCCTTAATATCTACCGGAATCCTCTTCAAGTTATTTTTGTCGTCGCCACCGCCGTCTCCTTTGTCGTCACCACTCTCTGTTGTCAAGATCCTCTTCCTACAAGTGAGTTTTCATTTCCTTTCTGTAGCGTTGCGAGCTTTCCAACAACTCTCATGAAGTTTCTGGGAAAGCTATGAATTTCCTGGCTTGTCTTATGAAATTTCTGGCCAAGGTATGAAGTTTCCAGCGAGGGTGCCAGGAAGTTCATGAAGATTTTGGGATCTTCATGAAGTTGCCGATGAATGCCCCAGAGACCTGTGATGAAGGTCTCACGGAGCTAGGATGAACGTCTTGGGGTGCGTTGCTCCTCGTAAGTGCGCAGCCATCGCGGGAAGGTTTCACTCAGGGTCTCCCCGCGCATGTCGGGGGCCTCCCAATTGGGGAGCATCACTGTCGGGAAGGTTTGCCGTGTAGAGTCTTCGTCGTGGTTTCTTCTTGGATGAGCCTCCGTCGAGGAGGGGGCCCATTGCTCTGGGCTTTCCGTCCCTTCCTTCGCCTTTTCACTTGATTTGTGCTGGAAGGATGGATTTGATCTTTGAAGTCAAATTCACCATTTTCCTCTGATTTTCAAGTAAAATGGCTGTAAGGATTGAGGGTGTCATCCACATTGCCGACGAGTCCAAGCCCGACACTCCCATCAAGGTTGAAGAAGCTGAACCAGTTTGTATGCCCGCAGACTGGGCCGGGCAGGAATCTCTTACTATAGCGTCACACTTCGCCTTCGATGACATGAACTCTTTTGCCACTATTGAGGACTGTCTGGAAGGTTCCTCCTCGAGTTGGATGGTCTATAAACCTAAGGACTAACACCGCATCTGCTCGAGTTTCAGGGAGATGAGGTTCTCTATGTATGAATTTATGTTTCCTGAAGCGGGAATCCACCTCCCCTTCAGTGATTTTCAGGGGGGAGTGTTCCGGTGGCACCACCTGGCACCTTCGCAACTACACCCAAATGCTATAGCGTTTGTGCGGGCATTTGAGCTCGTCTGCGAGTATCTTCATATTGGAGCCACACTCCCCCTATTCTTTCGCACCTTCCATCTTGAGTGCCAATCCTTCGAAGGTAGGCACAGTTAGGTCTCCTTGAAGTAGCTGAGGAATCTGTTCCGGGCGTACCAAGATTCTGTCCGCAAGTTCAAGGACAGTTTTTACATTGTGAAGCCCGTGTCGCATGTGGACATTGACTCTTTGTACGACCTTGTGGTCACAGAGGAGCACGGGGAGCGTGAGGAAACCTTGGTGTTGAAATTTCCACTTGAGTGGGTCGAGGACCATTTCAACCAGGGCACGAACAATTATATCGTGAAGCATGTTGACCTGGATACTGATGATCGGTTAGCTTACTAAAAGATGGTCGATTTTGTCTCCGGCTTCACTCCCGCTAAGTGTGTCCAGAAGAATGGGAGTTTCATCCTCAACGAGCGCTGGGAGGTTTGTCGCGAGGCTCGACTGATTAACACCAACGCTCTCCTCGAGTGCGGATCTTGCAAGGAGGCCTTGAGGTTTTTAGGTAACGAATTTTTTCTTTGGCGGGGTGCCCATCCTTTTTCTCTTGTTACTGACATGGTTTTCGTTGTTCGTTGTTGCAGGCTAGATGTCGAACGCGCAGGAATGCATACTGAAGCTATTGGAGATAAAGGATGGGAAGAAAGGTAAGAGCAGAGTCTCCCAAGTCCAGCAGATGGTGGGGCCCGACCAAGGAGCTGGTGGTTCTTCCTCTCTTCAATGCAGCCAGTCTCTTCCCATGCAAGATACTTCATCGAAAAGGTGGCGCACCGAGGGACCTGTGCTAGTCGATCCCGAGGAGAGCGTGCCCGTTGAGAAGTTTGTTCTACCTCCTTGCCACACCCAACGAGACTTCTTCTCTGGGGACCACTCGCTGACGGTGGCCAAGGCTAAAACCAAGGCGATCATGGGGATTGACCGGGCGGCATAAAGAAAAACGCTAACCGTGGACATGGCCGCCATGATGAGGATCTTTGCAACGACCTTGGTCCTTAACGATGAAACTGGCCCTACCTCTGAGCTGAAAAAGTTGTGAGACGATAACGCCGTCCTTGAGACGGAGAAAAATAAGACGAAGAGCGACTTGCAGGAGGCTCAAACGAGGTATGAAAACCATGTGCGCCTCTTTCATGAGATAAACGAAATGAGGGAGGAGCTAAAGGAGACAAAGGAGGAACGAGGTGACTGCAGACTGATAACGAGAAAAAACATCGATTATATCGCTAGATTTCATTAACGTTTTATCGCATATTCACCGTTTTAACACTCGATTTCCCGAGTTTTTCTTGCCATTTTGCAGGTACATCATTATATGGAGCTAAATCATGAATTAAGAGCAAAAGGAACAAAAGAAACCATAAAGAGATGAAGAAATGAAGAAGCCTGCAAAAGACTGCATAATTTGTTGCAGCCACGATCGTTACAAGGGTGTCACGACCGTGACACCCCAATTTGGGCCATCACGACCGTAAGAGAGTGGTCACGACCGTGACACTTAAAAACCTCAAGTTACGAACGTGAAGACCTTGTCACGCTCGTGACAAGGATAAAATTAGGTTCTTGACTCAGACTACGTCAAGGCACTACGTGAAGACCACTTCTCCTATTGGCATTACGTGAAGACTAGCTCTCCTACTTTGTTGCCACGTTCCTGCATTCCTCCAACAGAGTTCAGCAAGGCCCATGCAACAAAGGACCAAAAATCCAGCCCATTAAAGACTCTATAAATAGTACAAGTCCTATGAACCAGGGACAAGCTTTTCTGAATTCAAATTCCTGCGGAAGCTCTGCCAAACTGTATTACGAACCAGTATTTTCCATTCCTGCATTACCTTTAGTTTTCTGTTTCGTTTTTATTTGTATCCAAAGCAACCATATAACAATTTCCAACATCAGGGAATTGTTATACATTTATTTGTTTCTAAACCTTCAGCATTCGTTTATTTTTAATTTCCGCCAACTCCAAGCTTTCCGGTCTGTGGAAGAAGGAGTCTGCTCGAATATTTGTTAACCAGGTTTTTTTATTATATTGCAATTTAATTTATTTATAATGTTTATTTATTTTCCTGCCATGAGTACGCTACTATTAAATTCTCTGTCTCTGCCTGGTTCAACATCGATGAGTAGCTAAACACCTTAGGGCGGTATGTAGTTATAACAAACTTAACCGGTAAAATATAACCATAGGCTGAAAATAATTAATCACTTAACATTCTGGCTGATACTTTTTAATTGAAGTAGACCTTTTCGTTACGAGAGTAAGAAAAGGGTATTAGGTTAGGTCAAGACCACGAGAGTGTGAGATTTTAACCAGATAGCTAAAGTTAGGTATTTAAATTAAACACAGCGAGAGCGCTTTAAGATAAATTAGAGTTACTGAGTTTCCAAAAATTATCTCTAAACACTTATGGGCTAGCGAGAGCAGGCATAGGGCTTTGGGGATAAGATCTGATATAAGACCACGAGAGTGTGAGTTGAGGGTATTTAAACTGGTAATCTCTACCGAATAGATTAAGTGAACACCTTTATAAGCCTAGGTTAGATTGACCCACCTAAGTTAGTATAATTACATACCGACCGCCTTAATATTACTTTATTAAAACTTAAATTTAATTCCGCCTTTAATAGTCTTAGAAACCAACAAGAAATCGTGACAACCATTCGCCTTAGCTAAACTAGAAGTTCATCTAGCACTAAGTAACCATAGAATCCCTGTGGATCGATAATCTTAAATATTACTTCGATAGGCTGTGCACTTGCAGTAAGATACCGCTAGACGCATAAGTAGACACGTCTTTAGCCCATCAAGTTTTTGGCGCCGTTGCCGGGGATTCCTTAATTTAGTTACTAGTGCATTTAGGTAGCATTGTCTAGACTAAGGTATCAACTATTTAATTTAATCTAATCTCCGAGTGTATGCCAAGTACTCGCTCTAAAAGCGAAGACTTGCAACCTCTAATCCCTGAATCGGAACGCTTCTTACACGTAAGAAGACGTATATTCGATTTCGAAAATAATTACAATATTCCAGATCTTCAATTAGATCCGCCTAAACCAGTCGTAAAATCAGAGGATGCAGAGATGGCTGAAGAACAGACTCATCCACTCAAGTATTACGCTAATCCTTCGCAAGGTGAACCGCACTCAAGCATTGCAGCGCCGGCTATCAACCGAAATGATTTCGAACTAAAACCTTCGTTGATATCAGCCGTACAACAAAATCAATTCGCCGGAAATCCTACCGAGGATCCGAATCTTCATCTTTCGATCTTTGTGCAATATGCAGATACCGTAAAAGCCAATGGAGTTACCCAAGAAGCTATTAGACTACGTTTATTTCCTTTTTCGCTTCGAGACAGAGCAAGAGCTTGGCTTCAATCTCTGCCTTCGAAATCAGTAACTACGTGGGAACAACTTAAGAGAGTTTTCTTGAATAGGTATTTTCCACCTAGCAAGACAGCTATGCTGAGAGCTCAGATCAACGGATTTAAGCAAAGAGAAAGTGAATCATTATTCGAAGCTTGGGAACGCTATAAAGATCTACTGAGACTTTGTCCACATCATGGATTAGTAGAATGGATGGTCATCCATACCTTCTATAACGGACTCTTGTACAATACAAGAATGACAATTGACGCTGCCGCGGGTGGTGCATTGATGGACAAAGAATATAGTGATGCCTATGCACTTATCGAAAGTATGGCTCAAAATCATTACCTTTGGGGAAGCGAGAGAGTCGCAACTGAGAAACCAACAAAGGGAGGTATGTACGAAGTAAGTAGTATGGACCAAGTCAATGCGAAGTTTGACCAACTAAGCCAAAAAATCGATAACTTGGCCATAACACCTGCAGCCACCGTGGCTGCAGTAACACCTAACTGTGAGTTATGTGGAGTCCTAGGACACGAAGTTCCTGATTGTCAACTATTGGCAGGAACTCCCACTGATCAAGTGAATTATGCTCAAGGAAACCCTTACTCAAACACATACAACCCAGGTTGGAAGAATCATCCGAACTTCTCCTATAAGAATAACAATGCTTATTACGCACCAGGTCAAGCACCAACTACATCACCAGGATATCAAAAGACTGCTCCTAATATCCCTAGAAAATCGAACCTTGAATTGATGATGGAGAACTTTATAGCTAACCAATCTCAAACAAACAAGGACTTCTTAAACCAAAACATTCACACTAGTGAGCAGATTAAACAATTAGTGAGCAAGGTAGATGCATTAGCTACACATAACAAAATGCTTGAAACTCAGATTTCACAAGTAGCTCAACAGCAAGCACCTACTGCTGCACCAGCTGGAGTATTCCCTGGACAACCTCAACCTAATCCGAAAGGACATGCTAACGCTGTAATATTAAGAAGTGGCAAGGAACTTGACGGACCTACCGATCCAAGACTTGACAATCCAGCCATGTACCAAAAGCCGGATAAACCGACTGAAGTGGTGGATGATCCAGAAGAAAAGGAAGATGACAATCGAGAGGTAGTGGAGAAAGAACAACCTTATGTGCCTCCACCACCCTATAAACCACCAATTCCGTACCCTCAAAGATTAATAAATTCCAAGACGACGGGTCAATTTAAGAAATTTGTCGAACTTCTGAAACAGTTGAATATTACTATTCCGTTTACAGAAGCAATTACCCAAATACCCTCGTATGCTAAGTTTTTAAAAGAAATCTTATCCAATAAGAAAAAGATAGAGGATAACGGAATAGTTACCATTACTGCCGAGTGTAGCGCCATAATTCAGAATAACATGCCTCCTAAGCTAAAAGATCCAGGAAGTTTCTCTATACCCTGTGTAATAGGAAAATTCGTCATTGACAAAGCTCTATGCGATTTAGGAGCCAGTATCAGTGTTATGCCCTTAAAGATTTGCAAAAGGCTAGACATGGGAGACCTAAGACCAACTAAAATGTCTATTCAACTAGCCGATCGCTCTGTTAAATATCCTGTAGGCATACTAGAAAACGTCCCAGTACGTATAGGACAATTCTACATCCCTACTGATTTTATAATCATGGACATCTCTGAAGACTCCACTACACCTATCATACTAGGAAGACCATTCTTAGCTACCGCCGGAGCTATAATAGACGTAAAAAGAGGAAAGCTAACCTTTGAAGTAGGTGAAGAGAAAGTTGAATTTGTTTTAACACAATTCTTACAATCACCAGCTATAGAGGATACATGCTATCTAATGGACGTAATTGACGAATGTGTAAGAGAAATGGAACTGAAAGAGACCACTTATTCCGAAATAATGAAAATTCAAATCCCTCCGATTTTCGAAGATGATAATTGGCGAAAACCGTATCAGGATGATAGTCTAAGCGAAAGTTTAGCACTTACACCGGATCCCATGCCAAGTAAAGATAAACCTACATTAGGATTAAAGACTTTACCTCATAACCTAAGGTACGAATTCTTAGACGTTGAATGTAAAAGACCAGTTATAGTAAATTCCAGTTTAGGAACTATAGAAACAAAGAAACTTTTAGATGTCTTGAAGAAATACCCAACTGCATTAGGGTATAACATATCTGACCTCAAAGGAATATGTCCTTCAGTTTGTATGCATCATATTCTGCTAGAAGAAGATTGCAGAACCTCCAGAGAATCTCAAAGAAGAATTAACCCAACCCTTAGCACTGTAGTAAAAGAAGAAGTTAAGAAATTATTAGATGCCGGGATAATATATCCAATCTCTGATAGTGAATGGGTTAGTCCAATACATGTAGTGCCAAAGAAAGGAGGTATCACTGTTGTGAAAAACGCTCAGGGCGAATCGATATCGCAAAGAGTAGTTACGGGATATAGAGTGTGCATAGATTATCGTAAACTAAACAAAGCCACTCGAAAAGATCATTTCCCACTACCTTTCATAGATCAAATGTTAGAACGATTAGCCAAGCATTCTTACTTTTGTTATCTTGACGGTTACTCAGGATTTTTCCAAATCCCTATCCATCCTGATGATCAAGAGAAGACTACATTCACATGTCCTTATGGAACATTTGCTTATAGGCGAATGCCCTTTGGATTATGCAACACTCCTGCAACCTTTCAGAGATGTATGATGTCAATCTTCGCAGATTTTATAGACAACATCATGGAAGTGTTCATGGACGACTTCTCTGTATGCGGGCAAAGTTTTGAAGGATGCTTATCGAACTTAGAAATGGTGTTAGAAAGATGTGTAAAAGTAAATCTCGTGCTTAACTGGGAGAAATGTCATTTTATGGTCAACGAAGGAATAGTATTAGGTCATGTAATATCCGACAAGGGAATTGAAGTTGATAAAGCTAAGATTGAAGTAATAAAAGATCTTCAACCCCCTAAAACCGTTTGAGAAATACGAAGCTTTTTAGGACACGCCGGTTTTTACCGATGATTCATCAAAGATTTCTCGAAAATCACTAAACCTCTTACTGGTTTATTAATGAAAGACGCTGAGTTCATATTCAATGAAGATTGTCTTAAAGCATTCAAAACTCTAAAAACAGCCCTCATCACCGCACCAATCATGCAACCCCCCGACTGGAGATTACCTTTTGAAATCATGTGCGATGCGAGTGACTATGCTGTAGGCGCAGTTCTAGGCCAGAGAAAGGAAAAGAAACTTCATGCGATTTACTATGTCAGTAGAACCTTAGATTCTGCCCAGATGAACTACGCTACTACCGAAAAAGAATTGTTAGCAGTTGTCTTTGCGCTTGACAAATTCCGTTCTTACCTAGTTGGAGCGAAAATAATCATTTACACAGACCATGCTGCTATCCGATATCTATTAACTAAGAAAGATGCTAAACCAAGACTCTTAAGATGGATTTTACTCTTACAAGAGTTTGATCTAGAAATAAAAGATAAGAAAGGTACTGAGAACGTCGTAGCGGACCATTTATCTAGAATAGAAGGTATTAAACCCGAACAAGTGCCGATTAACGATGATTTTCCGTATGAACAGCTGATAGCACAAATAGGAAGCGATCTAGCTCAGTTAGATATAAATGAACCAGAATCCATGGAAACAATCCAGACAACTGTAGGACTGCCATGGTACGCTGACATTGTCAACTACCTAGCCGCAGGAGCCCTTCCACCCGATCTAACCTATCAGCAAAAAAAGAAATTCTTCCATAATCTGAAACATTACTATTGGGATGAACCATTATTGTTCAAAAGAGGACCAGATGGAATCTTTCGCCGATGTATTCCCGAAGAAGAAATAGAAGATGTCATTGCTCAATGCCATTCATCTCCTTATGGTGGACATGCAAGCACTTCCAAGACTTGTGCAAAAATCTTGCAAGCCGGTTTATTCTGGCCTAATCTATGGAAAGATGTCCACATCGCTGTTATAAATTGCGATCGGTGTCAACGCACTGGCAATATTTCAAGAAGAGATGAAATGCCTCAAAAAGGAATTTTAGAAGTAGAAATCTTTGACGTCTGGGGAATAGATTTCATGGGACCATTCCCATCATCTTTCGGTAATAATTACATACTCGTAGCTGTTGATTATGTTTCGAAATGGATTGAAGCCATAGCTTCTCCTACAAACGATACACGAGTAGTAATAAAGCTTTTCAAAAATATAATCTTTCCCAGATTTGGTGTGCCTAGACTCGTCATAAGTGACGGTGGCTCACACTTCATTTCAAAAATCTTTGACAAATTACTATCCAAATATGGAGTAAGACACCGTGTGGCTACACCATATCACCCACAAACAAGTGGACAAGTCGAAGTCTCAAACAGAGAAATTAAACAAATCTTAGAAAAGACTGTCGCCATATCTCGGAAAGATTGGTCATCTAAACTTAATGAAGCTCTATGGGCTTATAGGACCGCTTACAAGACACCCATAGGTACTACACCTTTCAAACTAGTTTATGGAAAATCTTGTCACCTCCCAGTAGAACTAGAACACAAAGCTTATTGGGCGATCAGAACTCTCAATATAAACTATAATGCTGCAGGAGAAAAGCGAATCCTAGATATTAACGAATTAGAAGAATTAAGGTTAGATGCATATGAGAATGCTAAGATATATAAAGAAAGAACTAAGCGATGGCATGATAAACGCCTATCTAGGAAAGAATTTAGTGTGGGAGAAGTTGTACTCCTCTTTAATTCAAGGCTTAGGCTCTTTCCTGGAAAATTAAAATCTAGATGGTCAGGACCCTTTGAAATAACTAAAGTATTCCCGAGTGGAGCAATAGAAATTAAGGGTAGGAATAGTGAACCATTCATAGTAAACGGACAACGCCTAAAACATTATCATAAAGTTGAAAATAGAGATTATGCGAATGATCTAAAGCTTTTAGAATTGTCCACTAATTCCCCTGATTAGTCTAAACCTAAGCATTACGTCAGGCTTTTGACAATAAAAACAGCGCTTAGTGGGAGGCAACCCATTCACTGATTTAATTATTTAAACTGTTCTTTGAGCATATTGTTATTTGTCGTTTTACTATTTGTTTAATTGTTTTGTCATTTTATATTACTGTTATCGCCATTACATTATGCATTTCATTTTCTTATTTTTATCTTAAATCACTTTTTACAGATTTTCTAAAGTCTTTTCCACTGATTTGTTTCCCCCATATTTGCACTGACCATGGCTAACCAACCAATTAACCATATGGAAACCAAATTTAGAGGTAGGAACCAAAGAATGAAGTTTGAAGAATTATCACAGAGGCAAATGGATTTGACCCTGTACCCGGATGATAAGACTATGGAAACCCTAGGTATACATGATAGTGTCATGTACTTGTTAAACCGACTCGGATGGGAGAATGCACTGATCCAACATAAGTTTGCGACCTACCGCGAGCTCACCCTTGAGTTCCTTAGCTCCTTAATTTACCTACCTGAGCGCGGTTTTGGTTTTAGGAAAGGATTTATTAGTTTCCGCCTATTTGGAATAGAATATGACTTTAACCATAAAGAACTAGCTGACTTGTTAGGATTCCCTAGTGGACCATTTGCTTTTACTACCACACAGGTAGAATTGATGGATGTGGAGCTAGATTTCTTTTGGGGAACTTTAACCGGAAACTACCACCCTGAGCCAAATAACATGAATAATGATGAGATCCATAATCCTGCTCTCCGTTACTTCCATAAATTCCTTGCCCACACCTTCTTTGGAAAAGAAGAAAACATTACCGGAGTTTCTAAAGATGAAATATTTATTATGTCATGTTTCACTAATGGACAACCTGTTAATGGTGTACCTTTCATGATGCAAACCTTCACCCATATCCAAGAAGAACCTGAATTACCTATATTAGTAGGAGGTCTTGTAACCATGATTGCTGATGCCATAGGACTTAGGTACCAACTGGACAGGTGCAACCGTCTAGGAACAATCCGCCCTATGAATCTTAATTTCTGCTTCAATAGGCATATCATAAGGAACTTAGGACATCCACCTTTTGAGTACCTAATCCGGAACGAAGTAGTAACCCTGTTCACATTACCTAACCATGCTAGAGTAAGTGTTCACAGTAAGGATAACTGGCTTTATGAGTTAAATCCACCTGATTATCCACCTACTCCTGAAACACCTCGGTCTTACAAGATACAAGATGATATAATGACCGCTGTCGAAACTGACCCTGAGACACCTCCTGGTTACCATGACATTGGCCACACTGAAGAAGTACATGAAACCCCTGAAGTGAATCAAGGAGATTATGCTAACAACTTACAAAACATCATGAACACTCTCAATGCTTACCAAACCGACATTAATCTATTTAAAGAAGACATTAAGAGCATGCGATTGGATATTATAGGATTGACTGACATGGCCTGCGAACAATTCTATCACTTGAACTCCGCCATCGACGACTTGAAGAAACGCTTTTGAAAATGCTATAAGTGATTTAGTTTATTCTTCTCATTGTTTTCGTTTCTAGTTAGATTTATTTTCCGCAACAATTTCATACCGTAATTTCCGTTTATGTAACTTCATTTTCAATTACTTTATACAATGCACCTTTAATTCCAAAATTTCTCCATTTTTAGCAATTTATATATTTTTTTCTATGTACTGTTATGCTTGCATTATTTCATATATTCAATCTCTCATGCAAGTTAGTACTGTGTTGCAATTATATACTCTATGGTGTTTATTTAATATGAGTGTTAGTGAAAATACATTATTAATCAAGTGAGAAAATGTTTTCTTTGGAAATTATTCAGCGAAGCATGCCCTCACGGTCGTCACACCCATCTTACGATCGTGACGTGCTTAATTAGCGTGTCACGACCGTCACGCCCTTGTCACGACCGTGACAACCCCTATTACAGGAATCGTGAGAAACAGAACTATTTCTCATCGTGCCTCTTCTTCTTCTTCCTCCATAACTTCCCCAAAACCACCAATTTCTCCGTAACCTCCCCACTACCAAATTTAACCCTCATTAACCCCCCATTATCATAACCCATCATATTCTCCATCTCCATTATTTATTCCGAACCTCTATTTCCTTCATTCCACCATTTTTTCACAAAACCTCAAAAAAACCTTCTTTCTTCACTATAAGCTCTTGCATGCAATGGATCCTATCACTTTTAGAGAAGGTGATGCTGGAGTAACCCAGAGAGAACGTTTCATCCGATTCCAAAACCGCGGTGTGCAACCTACACGCTACATTGACATTGACTGTCTGAGGGAACTTGGAATGCTTGCCAGCGTTCAAAGCCTGCTGCAAAAAGTTGGTCTGTGGGATCTTTGCAGTCAACCTCAGCCCACATTTGAACTTCTGACACTGGAGTTCTTAAGTTCATTCAGTTACATCACCCCGCCCGGTTCTCAGAGTCAGCTCACCGGTATCGCAACATTCAGATTGCATGGCCAAGAGTTCAACATTTCGCAAACCAGGATAGCCGAGTTGTTAGGCTTCGCTCACGGCACTGAAGCTCACCGTCGCGTGCCCGATAATTTTAGTGAACAAGCTTTCACTCTATGGCACGACTTAACCAACACCCGTGCATCCACCTTCCAAAGCCTCAACGCCACGCACATCCACAACCCGGCAATCCACTATTTTCACCGTGTCATTTGCAACACCATCTTCGCTCGAGAAAGCAACCATAAGCTCAACTCCAAGGAGCTTCTATTCTTACACTGCGCTCTTAATGACGAGCCGATCAACGCTGCCCCTTTCATGCTTTACCATATCCAGGCCATTGCATACAGAGGCTCTTCCCCGTTCTTCATAGGCGGCATTGTCACCGCCCTCGCCATTCAGTTGGGGCTTGGTGACGCGCTCGTTAATCAGCCTCACCTAGCCGCAGAATTCCTCACAAAGAGTTATTGCAGGTCCGCTCACCTGATTGCGCAGAGAGAGGATGGCAGGTATAGCCCTGTCGTCAATGGCACCATTTTCCATCATATCATTCTGCCGTCCCGCGACCGCATCGATCCATCCAGCCGAGCCAACTGGCTCTTTGTTTTACCTGCTGCTGCCGATCACGTCCCTGTTCATGATGACCAGGCAGACCCTCCAGCGGACGAGATGCAGGACGCTATGGATGCAGCTGAGCCTGTCCAGGATGTACCAGAGACATCCACCCGACAGCCCCCTGCTCCCGCAGTCACACTTGAGGAAGTCCTCCTCGCGATTCATCAGCAAAACCAGATGAACGCCGCACTGGAGCGAAGGCAGAAAGCGCAGTATGATGCTTTACTCAGCACTATCGCAGCAAACCACGAAGCCACTAATGAGAGGTTTGGAGAAATTTTCAGCGAGCTGGAAGCCCTCCGCATTAGCATCACTGCTGCCTCCGGCACCGGTTCGGATCCTGACGCGACTCCTTCCAGACGCCGCTCCCGCACCAGAGGCCGAGCCCGCGGTCCTCAACAGCCATAGTTTTAGTTTGTTTATGTTTGTTCTTCGTTTTTGTAGTTGTACTGTATTTGTACCGCTTTTATACCACAACATTGAGGACAATGTCTGATATAGTGTGGGAGAGGTACCTTTCATTTCCGCATTTTCCCTTTTTCGCACTTTTCCATTTCGTTGTATTTTCAATTCCGTTGTATTTCTTTTAGCAAATTAATGAAATATCTTTGTGCCATTTTCTCTAATTTCGAACTTTCCCCGATTATTTAGCTATACCAGACAAAAAAATCTTTAATTATTCGCATTGCCCGACTTACCTACGGAATCATAATTAGGAAGCCGAGAACGGTTAAAACAAGACCAATACAACCTTGACATCTTTGACTCCCTACTTAAGCAATTCCATCCCGATTACCATTACGAGTACACTTTTAGTTTCAGTTCAAAAGTAACCCCCAGTAGTTTATACTAGCAGTCAGCACCGTCTGAACACAAACCACGTGGGGAGCCGATGAATATAAGCGTTTGATGCCTAATCAATAATGATCCTTCATATCTCGATGCAAAATGAAAGGAAATTGCACCAAAGTACACGGTCGCATATAAGAAACGAGAAATATGAGAAGGAGTCCATTGCGAGTTGGTTCATAGGTACTGGTTCTGAACTCGGTAGGGCGTGCTACGGCTCGATCCCCCTCAACCTCCAAATCGGATAAAATACGTAGGGTTACCACACTTGTGTACCAGACCCCGTGCTCAAAAAGGATCAAAGTCGCTAACCGGCTACTCCACTACGTGCGTGCTAAGGCAAAGGGCCTAATGTGATTGCGCTAGAATGAAACCGGGCGAAATAAGATCGAAAAACTCCAGGTGAAATCGTAATGTAGTTGCCGATTGTTTCGTTTAACGGGAAGTCGACGACATAGCTTGTTGCTGGTGTCATTAGTGTATCGGTAGTGTTCTATCAAAGTACCGGATTATCCGACAAAACGATCCCTCGTACGGTTTGTTATGAGTACGCGTGAATAAAATCTTGTCCGCCGATTTTCAACCGACTATTTGCTTGAGGACAAGCAAAGGTTTAAGTTTGGGGAAGTTTGATAACGAGAAAAAACATCGATTATATCGCTAGATTTCATTAACGTTTTATCGCATATTCACCGTTTTAACACTCGATTTCCCGAGTTTTTCTTGCCATTTTGCAGGTACATCATTATATGGAGCTAAATCATGAATTAAGAGCAAAAGGAACAAAAGAAACCATAAAGAGATGAAGAAATGAAGAAGCCTGCAAAAGACTGCATAATTTGTTGCAGCCACGATCGTTACAAGGGTGTCACGACCGTGACACCCCAATTTGGGCCATCACGACCGTAAGAGAGTGGTCACGACCGTGACACTTAAAAACCTCAAGTTACGAACGTGAAGACCTTGTCACGCCCGTGACAAGGATAAAATTAGGTTCTTGACTCAGACTACGTCAAGGCACTACGTGAAGACCACTTCTCCTATTGGCATTACGTGAAGACTAGCTCTCCTACTTTGTTGCCACGTTCCTGCATTCCTCCAACAGAGTTCAGCAAGGCCCATGCAACAAAGGACCAAAAATTCAGCCCATTAAAGACTCTATAAATAGTACAAGTCCTATGAACCAGGGACAAGCTTTTCTGAATTCAAATTCCTGCGGAAGCTCTGCCAAACTGTATTACGAACCAGTATTTTCCATTCCTGCATTACCTTTAGTTTTCTGTTTCGTTTTTATTTGTATCCAAACCAACCATATAACAATTTCCAACATCAGGGAATTGTTATACATTTATTTGTTTCTAAACCTTCAGCATTCGTTTATTTTTAATTTCCGCCAACTCCAAGCTTTCCGGTCTGTGGAAGAAGGAGTCTGCTCGAATATTTGTTAACCAGGTTTTTTTATTATATTGCAATTTAATTTATTTATAATGTTTATTTATTTTCCTGCCATGAGTACGTTACTATTAAATTCTCTGTCTCTGCCTGGTTCAACATCGATGAGTAGCTAAACACCTTAGGGCGGTATGTAGTTATAACAAACTTAACCGGTAAAATATAACCATAGGCTGAAAATAATTAATCACTTAACATTCTGGCTGATACTTTTTAATTGAAGTAGACCTTTTCGTTACGAGAGTAAGAAAAGGGTATTAGGTTAGGTCAAGACCACGAGAGTGTGAGATTTTAACCAGATAGCTAAAGTTAGGTATTTAAATTAAACACAGCGAGAGCGCTTTAAGATAAATTAGAGTTACTGAGTTTCCAAAAATTATCTCTAAACACTTATGGGCTAGCGAGAGCAGGCATAGGGCTTTGGGGATAAGATCTGATATAAGACCACGAGAGTGTGAGTTGAGGGTATTTAAACTGGTAATCTCTACCAAATAGATTAAGTGAACACCTTTATAAGCCTAGGTTATATTGACCCACCTAAGTTAGTATAATTACATACCGACCGCCTTAATATTACTTTATTAAAACTTAAATTTAATTCCGCCTTTAATAGTCTTAGAAACCAACAAGAAATCGTGACAACCATTCGCCTTAGCTAAACTAGAAGTTCATCTAGCACTAAGTAACCATAGAATCCCTGTGGATCGATAATCTTAAATATTACTTCGATAGGCTGTGCACTTGCAGTAAGATACCGCTAGACGCATAAGTAGACACGTCTTTAGCCCATCACAGACCAAGGTGGCCGAGCTGGAAGCTAAAGGTAAGCCTGCCGAGGATGAGTATGCTAAAGAGAGGCTCATGGCATCTCGGGCTGATCTGGTGTTGAAGATCTGGGAGCTCGAGCAGGATTGTCTAGGGGCTCTCGAGGTGGGTTTTAACTAAGCTGTGGAACAACTCCAGATCGTGAACCCTGACGTCTAACTCGTCACCTAGGGGACAGGCCCTTATTATCGGGTGGTCCAGGGTCGCGTGGTTACGCCAAAAGTCGAAGAGGAAGATGACGACCAAGCTATAGTGGGCGACCAACTCAAGGAGAATGTGGTTGTTTAGTGCTTTTTTATTGTATTTCTATTTTTTGGCATGCGCGCCATATCTGATGTAGTTGTTTCTGACCTATGTGGCACGTTTTGATGTAATTGTTTTTGGCCTGTGTGCCAAGCTTTGTAAGCTTCGAACAATGGGCTCTGCCCGCACTTTTAGAAATGCAATATTCTACTTTTATGTTGTGTGTGCCCTATTTTATTTATTTTTCATGCGTATGAAATAATATGTGTTGTCTGTTTGTTATCGTGGTTTTGCTCGACATATATTGTGACCGACCGTGCAGGGAACTGGTTGGGTGATCAAAGTTAGTAATCGATCGATAACGAGCTAAGACCTTGGTCAAGGTCTTTGCTTCACAATGCGAACTTCCCATCACGAGCTAGGCATTCTGCCTTACCAGTACGGCAACGACGAAGCTCGATTGAGGGTCCCCGTCGGATCAAAAGTCTGCTCGCACATACAAAGGGCAGACTCTTGTCTTTTTGTTTTGAGTTTAGGAGTTGCGCTTGTACCATGCAGCGCCCCTTGTGGCCGCGATGCTAGTGGGTCGCGGGCAGTGTCTAACTGTAGTATTACTTGAGTTTTTCAGTGCTCCATGGTCGAGTAAGTTCTTCCCCGTGTAGGTTTTCAAGGTAATAGGCCTTGTTGTCCATTTTGTCTCAGACTCGGTAGAGGCCTTCCCAGTTCGGGAAAGTTTCCCCTCGCGCAATTCCTTTTGATTCCTTCATAGGACCAGGCTGCCCACATGGAATTTGTGCTTGACGACTCTCCTGTCATACCGCAAAGTTTTCTTTTGTTTTAGCGAGGCTTCTCGTAGGGATGCCCCAGACCTGATCTCCTCGACTAGGTCGTGTTCCTCCCTTAAGGCCTCACAATTTCCCTCCTCGTCGAGGGGGCACTTAGTTCTTTTGGAGGGTTCTCTTATTTCCACCGGAATCACGGCCTTAGTTTCGTAGGTTAGTCGGAATAGGGTCTCTCCAATTATCGAGTGCAGGGTAGTCCGGTAGGCCCAATGTACAATGTGTAGCACTTCGACCCACCTCTTATTGGTGTCTCCCAACCTTCACTTCAGACCATGCAGAATCACTCTGTTCACGGCTTCGGCCTGCCCATTCTTCTACGGGTGTTCAACCGAGGTGAAGTGTTGCTTCGTGCCCAACCTGGTAACAAAGTCCTGGAAGTTTCTGTCGGTGAACTGAGTCCCGTTGTCGGTGACGATGGCTTGGGTTACGCCGAACCGAGCAAGTATATTCCTTTTGTAGAAGTGGAGTATATTTTGGGTCGTGATTTTTGCCAAGGCTTCGACCTTTATCCATTTAGTGAAGTAGTCGACGCTGACTATCAAATACTTGTTTTGATACGACCCTATGGTGAAGGGCCCGAGGATGTCCATCCCTCACCAGGCGAACAACCGCGGGGATGAGAGCGTTTTGAGCTCGTTGGGCAGGGCTAGGTGCATGTCCCCATGTCGTTGGCATTTGTCGCATTTCTTGACGTGCTCTTTAGCATCCTACTGCATGGTGGGCCAATAGTATCCTGCCCGTAGAGCCTTACGGGCGAGCAGTCTCCCACCGAGCTGTTAGGCGTTGATTTCTTCATGAATCTCTTGGAGTATGTCCGACACCTTGGAATCGTCGACACACTTGAGGAGGGGAATGGAGAATCCACACCGATACAATTTGTCCTCAATCAAGAGGTATGAACAGGCTCGACGCCTGACTATGTTGGCCTCCTTGGCATCATCGGGAAGTCGCCCTGTGCTGAGGTAGGTGTATACGGGGGTTATCCAACAGTTACTGTCGCCGATAGCATTAACCTTGACAGTCGTTGTGTCATTCTCAATGCTCGAGTGAGGTAGAACCTCTTGTATTACGGACTTATTTCTGCCTTTCTTCTTCGTGCTCGCATGTTTTAACAAGATGTCTGCTTTGGTGTTGTGTTCGCGTGGAACGTGCCACACTACTGCGGCATCGAAGCTTTTCATCTTTTCTTTTACCAAGGCGAAGTACTCGGTGAGGTTGTCATTTTTTTCTTGGTACTTTCCCCGCACTTGGGAGGCCACGAGTTGGGAGTTGGTAAAGACCTTTACCCCCTTCACGCCAAGGTTTTCGGCGAGGCGGAGTCCCGCGATGACCGCCTTGTACTCGGCTTGGTTGTTCGATGTTGGGAATGCCAAGGCGATGGAAACTTCTATTAAGATGCCCCTTCATTTTCCAAGATGATGCTCGCTCCACTTTTCGTCGAGCTAGAGGCACCGTCGACGAAGATGGTCCACTTCTGTGCTCCGGGTGTTAGGGACTCTTTGGAAGTCATCATCGCGACAAAGTCGGCAAGGACTTGAGCCATGAGGGATTTTCTGCTCTCGTATTGGACGTCGAATTCTGAGAGTTTGAGCAACCATCTGAGTATTCTGTCTGACATGTCTGGCCGTCCGAGTAGCTGCTTGATGGGCTGGTCAATTTTGACCATGATCGTGTGGGCCAGGAAGTAATGTCGTAGCCTCTTGGGCGCATTGATGAGGGCCATAACGACCTTCTCAATCTGCTGGTACCTGATCTCGGGGCCTTGGAGGGCTTTGCTCGTGAACTATATCGGCTTCTGCCCTTCGGGGGTTTCTCATATCAGCACTGTGTTGACAGCCTCGGTTGCAACGATAAGGTATAGGTACAGGGTTTCCCCGACCTCGGGCCTCAACAATATCAATGGCTATGAGAGGACTTGTTTCAGGTGGTGGAGGGCCTGTTCGCACTCCTCGATCCACTTGAACGCGGCCTCTTTGCTAAGGAGCTTGAAGAAAGGGAGGGCGTGTTGGGAAGACTTGGTGACGGAACAGGATAGTGACACGAGCATCCTGTTTATGGATTGGATGGACTTCTTCATGTTCGGCATTGCGAACTCGAAGAAGCCCTGCATTTTTCCGGGTTCGCCTCTATTCCTCGTTCCGTCAAGTAGAACCCGAGGAACTTGCCTGCCCGTACGCCGAAGATGCACTTCTCCGGATTGAACCTTATTCTGCATTTCCTCGCAGTGTCGAAGACCTTTTTGAGATGGGTGGTATGGTCGACTTCTTCTCGTAACTTCACGATCATGTCGTCCATGTGTACTTCGAGCATGTCCCCGATTTCTCCCCAAAAGGCTGTTCATCATCTGCAGGTAGGTCGCGCAGTCGTTCTTCAAACTGAAGGGCATTACGTTATAGTAATAATTTCCTGACTCGGTCATGAGGGTCGTGTATTGTTTGTCAGCCTTTGCCATGGGGATTTGATTGTACCCCGAGTACGCGTCCATGAATGACAGCAGTTTAAAACCTGCAGAATTGTCGACGTGTTTGTCGATGTTAGGTAATAGGTAAGCATCTTTGGGACATGCCCGGTGATAGACCTAAAATATACTGTTTATTTGACTCGATGTGCACGTGTTATTTAGGATTTTATTTCTGTTTTCTTGTATTATGCCTCTGTTTTGTCTCTTTTTCAGGATTTTATATTTTCAAAGCTACTCAAGAAGAAATGAATAAAAACAAGCAAAAAGACCAGCTTTTCCGGAAATTGTACACATGGAACTCACCATGGCGGACGCTATAGGAGAAGCCACGACTTGGATAAGAGACCAACTTCTGAAAACTGCCATGTCTCCCACTTCTTTCTACTCTAGTACACATGGCGGGCGCCACCATTGTATTTTGTGTTCCCTCCCAAAAGAAGTTGGGGGGGGGGGCATTCTAGTCTTTCCTAGCATTATAAATAGAAGAGTTCTGCCTCATATCTAAGAATCCAAGCTTAGTTACAGAACTCAAGCCATAAATTTCCATCTGTTGTTAAGTGATAAACCTCTCACATCGAGGAGTTATCACATTGCCTAATCGAGTCTGTAATCAGGTTTGGAGCACTCTGGTAGAAGTTAATCCTGCCGCATTTTATTTCAGTCTTTTACTTCAAGTTGTACCAAGATTTAAAACCTCCCATTTGGAGAAGGTTTCTATTTATTTTCCGCTTTTACTTATCACATTTATTTCCTGCACTTTATTCACTCACAATTTATTTACCGCACTTTATTTATCGCACTCTATTTACCCGCACTTTATTTGCCATGTCTATTTACATTTCCATGTCCGGCTAAATCTTTGAGGTTAGGATGTGAGGATCATAGTTAAAAGTGGTATTCCATACGACTGTCGATAGAATCACGTAGGGGTTATTCTGACTTTTAATACATATTTTCTGCACTTAAAATCTGTTGGGTAAGATCGAAAGCCGTCCAACCTTTAGATAAATTTGGTTAGTCTTAACTGTTCAAAGGAAGCGAAAGCGCTTAGTCCAGTTAAGCAGGAATCTTTAATGCTTTAGAAAAATGATTTTAAAACTGTTTTCGGACGCACTTATGGATTTAAAGTCCGGTTCGCAAGAGCCTCTTTTTGTTAGAAATTCCAGGTCAAAATACTTTTCAACTAAGTTAAGAAACTATATTTCTTAAAAATAGGTTTAATCACTCTAACGCAATGCGCGCCTTTTTATAAGTGACAATAAGAGGGATCAATTAGGGGATAAACTCGGTTCTGAATATGCGAAAGTGATAATTCCCGTTAAATTAGTTCTTTTCATGAGTAGAAAACATTACCCCTCAAGAAGTCTATTTGTACGCATTTGGAATACTGACTAGATATGTGAATTACATCCAAGCCTGCTGTTTTAATATTGAATTTATTTTCGCACTTTACTTTTATTTCGCACAATCCAATTCCAAATTAACTTACCTTAGATAAACACCATAACAACAGTAATCGATAGATTGACGTTTGGTCTCTGTGGGATCGATAATCTTTTATATTACTCTGACGCTATTCGTGCACTTGCGAATCACAACATCAAGTTTTTGGCGCCGTTGCCGAGGATCAATTACGTTAAAATTTTGTATCCTGTCATTACACCGTCTAGACTAAGGTTTTACCTACTGGTCAATGCGAAGAACTCGCAGCACCGGTAATCTTATAGATCCTTTAGAGGAAGCTGAACGTTACACTCGTACACGTCTCTTATTTCATAGAATTAAGAAAGCTATGGACGAAGACCGTAACCAAAGACCCCTTTAAGGATTTCGCCTAACCATCTAATGATGAACCTAGTTCTAGTATTGTGAACCCCAATATCCCTGCTCACAATTTTGAACTAAAACCCTCCTTATTACAATTAGTACAACAAAACCAATTCGCGGGTCTCCCTACTGAGAACCCGAACCAACATTTAAAAACCTTTATTCAATTAGTTAACACTTTTAAAACCAATGGTGCTACTCCTGAGGCAATTCGCCTAAGACTATTCTCTTTTTCCCTTAGAGACAAAGCCGTTACTTGGTTAGATTCCCTTCCATCCAATTCTATAACAACTTGGGAAGACCTTAGGAGAGTTTTCCTTGCTAGATATTTTCCCCCAAGCAAAACAATTGTTCTTAGAAACCAAATAACCAGATTCACTCAAAACCAAGGTGAATCACTCTTCGAGGCTTGGGAAAGATATAAAGACCTGTTGAGAATATGTCCACACCATGGCCTGGAATCATGGCTAATCATTCACACCTTCTATAATGGAATTCACTATAACACTAAGATGACCATCGACGCTGCCGCAGGTGGCGCTCTGATGAATAAACCTTACCCTGAAGCTTGCGCTCTCATCGAAGATATGGCTCAAAACCATTGTCAATGGGGGATAGAACGGGAAACGGTGGAGAAGAAAGAAGCCCAGGGAGGAATACATGAGATAAGTTTTATAGACATGATGCAAGCCAAAATGGACGCTTTGGCCCTTAAGGTCGAACATATGTACGCAAATCCAGTTGCTGTAGCAGTAGTCTCGACTGAGTGCGAATTATGTGGAGCCAAAGGCCACCAATCAGCAGAGTGCAATCTGCTGAATGAAACTCATTTAGGAGAGGTCAACTATACCCAAAGGAACCCATTTTCAAACACCTACAACCCTGGATGGAAGAATCATCTAAACTTTTCCTATAAAAATAATAATCCCATCCAAAACCCTGCACCTCTAAGACCATCCGGTTTTCAAGCTCAAAGACAAAACCCGCCTATGCATGTTGTGCAACCTAAGCCAAACCTTGAGAAAATCATGGAAAATTTCATTACGACTCAAACCTAGCAAAACAAAGAATTCATGAACCAGAACATTCATGTTAATGAACTAATTACCCAGTTAAGAACTAAGGTAGACCAAATAGTCACCCATAATAAGATGCTTGAAACCCAGATCTCTCAGATAGCTTTAAAACAAGCCCCCAAAACTACACTCGGAGGGCAATTCCCTGGACAATCTCAACAAAACCCTCGAGGGCAAGCCAATGCAATTACTTTACAAAGTGGGATCGCTTACGACGAACCAGCTAAACCAATATTGAGCGAACCCAAGACTTCTGAAGAAAGCATAGTACCCACGGACGAAGTAGAGGAACCAGTAGGATCCGAAAAACAGAAAAACCAAGACAAAGAAAAAACTTTAGAAAAAACTAACGAACCACCTCCGCCATACAAACCTCCTATACCCTATCCGCAAAGATTAAAACAAACCAAGATCAATAACCAATATCAGAAATTCATTAAAGTCATAGAGAAACTTCATGTGGAGATCCCTTTCATAGAAGCCATCACCCAGATACCATCATATGCAAAATTTCTCAAAGACATCCTTACCAATAAGCGTAGACTTGATGATCCAAAACCCTTGGAATGCAATTCCATTTTCGAAAACAAACTTGCCAAAAAGGAGAAAAATCCTGGAAATTTCTCCATACCTTATATTTTGGGGAGTCATGTCATCAATAAAGCTTTTCTAAACTTAGAAGCTAGTGTAAGCCTAATGCCTCTGGCAGTTTTTGAAAGGTTAAAACTAGGAGAATTACAGCCTATGAAGATGTCTCTTCAGTTAGCCGACAAATCCGTCAAATATTCGGTTGGCATATTGGAAGACGTCCCAGTCAGAATTGGTCAATTATTCACCCCGACCGATTTTGTTGTCATGGACATTAAAGAAGATGATGACATTCCAATCCTCCTAGGTAGGCCATTCTTATCAACCTCAGGAGCCATAATAGATGTCAAGAGAGAGAAGTTAAATTTTGAGGTAGGTGACGAAAAGATAGAATTTGTTCTATCGAAGTTTCTTATGGCACCAGTATTAGGAGACGCATGTTATGCCATAGACATCATTGATGAATGCATTAGGGAGCTAGAATTAGAAGAAACCATCTTATTGCCTTCAACCTTCATAAAGGAAGATGATGGACTTATGGAACCTTACATTGATGATAGTCTACACGAATGTTTATCCTTACCTCCGATCCAATGTCGTGCCCTAAGAAACCTACTTTAGAACTTAAAGAACTACTCGAGAATCTAAGATACGAGTTTCTGGATGAAGAAATGAACCGTCCGGTTATAGTCAATGTTGCCTTAAACCAGGTAGAAACAGACCAACTCTTATATGTTTTACGTAAATATCCCTCAGCCTTAGGATATAATATCTCTGATCTAAAAGGTATAAGTCCAGCCGTGTGCATGCACCGGATCTCACTCGAGGAAGACTCAAAACCCTCTAGTGAACATCAGAGAAGGATAAACCCTATAATGAGTGATGTTGTAAAAAAGGAAGTTCTCAAGTTATTAGAAGCATGTATAATTTATCAAATCTCAGATAGTAAATGGGTAAGCCCTGTGCATGTAGTACCAAAAAAGGGAGGCATCACAGTCGTGCAGAATGAGAAAGGAGAACATATAGCGAAACGGTTAGAAGGAGGATGGTGTATGTGCATAGATTATAGGAAACTAAACAAAACTACTAGAAAAGACCATTTTCCCCTACCATTTATAGATCATATGTTGGAACTTTTAGCCAGACACTCCTATTTTTGCTATCTCGATGGATATTCATGATTTTTCCAAATCCCTATCCACCCAGAAGATCAAGAAAAAACTACCTTTACATGCCCTTATGGAACCTTTGCCTACAGACGAATGCCTTTCGGCCTCTATAATGCACCAGCAACCTTCCAGCATTGCATGATGGCAATCTTCGCTGATTACCTTGATGGAATTATGGAAGTATTCATGGATGATTTCTCGGTATGCATATTTGATTTCAAAAACTGTCTCGCTAACCTCGAGAAAATCCTAAAAAGATGTGTTGATGTTAACCTGGTGTTGAATTGGGAGAAATGTCACTTTATGGTCACCGAAGGTATAGTTTTAGGACATGTAGTCTCTGAAAGAGGTATTGAAGTAGATAAAGCTAAAATAGAAGTGATAGAAAACCTAAAACCCCCTAACACCGTCAGAGAAGTCTGAAGTTTTCTTGGACATGCTGGTTTCTACCGGCGTTTTATCAAAGACTTCTCTAAGATAACCAAACCTTTAACCGACCTCCTAATGAAGGATATCGAGTTTAACTTTGACGAAAAATGTCTCGAAGCATTCAACTTTTTAAAATAAGCGTTGATCTCGGCACCATTATCTAACCTTCAGATTAGGCCGAACCTTTCGAAATCATGTGTGACGCTAGCGATTACGTTGTAGGAGTTGTTCTAGGGCAAAGAAAGGATAAAAAATTGCATGTTATTTACTATGCCAGTAGGACACTAGATGCTGCTTAGCTTAACTACGCCACCACTGAGAAAGAACTTCTTGCCGCAGTTTTTACTATGGACAAATTTCGATACTATTTGGTCGGAGCCAAAATTATAGTGTATACAGATCATGCTGCCATTCTTTATTTGTTAAACAAGAAGGATGCCAAACCTAGGTTACTTCGATGGATCCTTTTATTACAAGAGTTTGATCTATACATTCGAGACAAGAAAGGCACGGAAAATGTAGTTGCCGATCACCTTTCTAGGCTTGAATACCTGAAACCTGATCCACTCCCTATAAACGATGATTTTACCTATGACAGGTTAATAGCTAGGATAAAAGCCATAGAAGAGAATAAACTAGATCCTCATAAGACCCCCGAGAGATCTCTGGCAGTAAACAGCGTACCTTGGTACGCATATTTTGTGAATTATCTAGCTGCTGATATTATACCCCCTGACTTTAACTACCAGTAGAGAAAGAAGTTCTTTAGCAACGTAAGACACTTCTATTGGGACGAACCACTCCTTTTCAAAATAGGAACTGACAGTATTTTTTGTCGTTGCGTCCCAGAAGAAGAGGTAAGAAAGATCATAAAACACTGCCACTCTGTATCCTACGGAGGACACACTAGCACCTCCAAAACACACGCCAAGATTCTTAGAGCAGGTCTGTTTTGGCCCACAATGTGGCGTGATATGCATGCCTATATAGTTAAATATGACCGGTGCCAGCACACTGGGAACATCTCTCGGCGTGACGAAATGCCCTTAAGAAATATTTAAGAGGTAGAACTCTTCGATGTTTGGGGCATTGATTTCACGGGACCATTTCCGTCTTTCTTAGGAAACAAATATATCTTAGTAGCAGTTGACTACGTGTCTAAATGGATTGAAGCCATAGCCTCACCCACCAAAGACACACGTGTAGTGATAAAGTTGTTTAAGAATTACATATTCCCTAGATTCGGAACACCCCGTCTTGTCATCAGCGATGGTGGATCGCATTTCATATCAAGAACTTTCAATAAGCTTTTAAGCAAATATGGAGTTAAGCATAGGATAACAACACCTTACCATCCACAGACTAGTGGCCAGGTAGAGATATCCAATAGAGAGATCAAATAGATTTTAGAGAAAAGGGTTTCTATATCGAGAAAAAATTGGTCTCAGAAGCTGCAAGATGCACTGTGGGCCTATAGAACTGCCTTCAAAACCCCTATTGGAACAACTCCTTACCAATTGGTCTATGGAAAGTCCTGTCATTTACCCTATGAGTTAGAACACAAGGCTTATTGGGCCATAAAGACCCTAAACTTTAACTATTTGACTGTTGGAGAAAGTCGCGTCCTTGATATTCATAAACTAGAAGAACTCCGCCAATCCGCCTACGAAAACGCCATCATATATAAGGAAAGAACTAAGGCCTGACATGACAAAAAGATCGTAAAGAAAGATTTCCATATAGGAGACCATATTCTCCTATTCAATTCCAGATTGCGACTCTTTCCTGGCAAGCTTCGTTCAAGGTGGACAGGTCCCTTTATAGTTACTAAAGTCTTAAAATCAGGAGCAGTCGAGATTCAGTGCCAGTCGTGTAGCCCATTCATTGTAAATGGGCAGAGATGGAAATACTATGAAGGAGGTGACATTCCTGATGATTACTCCAGCCACACCTTGATTTATCCACCACTGCCTACTTCAACCACATAGGTTCTACTCGTCAAACTAACAACGTTAAACAAGCGTTTCCTGGGAGGCAACCCACAGTTTTCTTTACTTTTCTTTACTTATCTTTTATTTTATTTTAAGTAATTATTATTTTGTTATGTGTCAACTAACTGTTTATGATGCTTGTACTTTCAGGTCTCGTTTTCTAAATTTTACTTGTAGGATGCAGCCTCTTGACGACATGCACGTCATATTTAGGGACGACAACCAAAGACAGAGGTACTTAGTTCTTCAGCAGTGTCCTATGGCACCTACCCAGTACCCAGATCAGGCCTGCATGGAAGCCTTGGGCATTGAGCCCAGCATAAGATTTCTCTGTCATCAGCTCTAGTGGGATGCATATGCTGATGAGTTACACCAGACCTACAGGCACCTTACTCTGGAGTTCCTTAGCTCTTTCCGCCATGAGCCATACGTTGGCCAGGACGGAATGATCACATTCATACTTTTCGGGACAGACTATGCCTTTACCATGAAGGAGTTCGGTGATCTGCTCGGATTCTAGACCATCCCTGATGCTATACCTGATCTGCCGATAGGTTATTTTATGAGTTGAGACATCGACCAATTCTGGAGTGACATTATAAGTGGAGGAAGCCTCGATCCATCCATTCAGTTATCTCCAGTCATCCACAACCCAACTTTGAGATACTTTCAGATGGTCCTGGCTCACACTTTCCTCGGAAAGGCTGACTCTGATATTCATGTTAGTGAGGAAGAGATCTTCTTCCTATTTTGTGAAAACTGTTCACGCCCAGTGGCATGTGGGAACTTCTTGCTGAATCATCTCGAGGGCACAGCTAGATCCTCTGAAAGGATTATTCACGTAGGAGGCATCGTCACTCAGATAGCCACAACATTAGAACTTACCAGCTAACTGCTGCACCTGACTCCATATTGCGGATACACCTTACTGGACATTGATTTCTATCTAGACAGAGGGTTGATGAGGAGAGCATCCTTTCAACCTGATTATTTCAGACTCTTGATCGACTACCATACAATCCACTATTTTACATTGCCTGATCCTGCTATAACCAGTGTCCACGATCTTTCCAACTGGAGTTACGCCTTGGAAGGTTATGGAGAGACAGTTGATGAGCCACGTTCACCACCTTCAGCAGAGTACCATCCTTCAACGCCCTCCATGAGGACGACAGTATTATCTAATAATCATTCACTACAAAGGACTGACCTATACGCTCAGATAGCGGAGTTTCGCATGAAGATAGCTAAGCTCCAGCAGTTAGTTGCTGACCTTACTTTGTAGGTACAGGTATCTGACATGACTCATGCAGCAGAAGCTGACACTTTATACCAGGAGATCTCATACTTTCACCGAGATTTACACACACTCCGACATCCAGACCAGACAGAAGAACACCCTACTCAGTGATGACACCGTCTTTCGTTATTTTTATAGTTTAAGTTATTTCCTTTTTCCTTTACAGACTTCTCTATATTTTTTTTGTATGCTCGCGTTTCTTTCTTCCATAACATTGACTATACACTTTATATTTATATTTACGATGATTATTGTGTTCTTATTTTATGTTATTACTTATGTTATTTTAGTCATTTTTTGTCCTCTGAATTTTTATGTCAAAAATAAGAAGAAAAAAAAAATGTATATAATAGGAGAAATGTTAGTAGGATAGATGATGCCTGCTACCTACACACCCCAAAAAGGAGGAGTACAAAAGCCCAAATGAGAAGAGAAGAATCCGGCCCACAAACCTTTAGTGAGGATGGCGCCCGCCATATAGCCTATGGCGTCCGCCATGGGGTCTGGGCTATATGCGGGGCAGAACCTCCATAACCACCATTTTTACACCTTTAAACCTTCAAACCTCCATTTTTACCCATACGAAAATCTCCCTCAAGCACCAAGAAGTTCCAAACTTTATCATCCACTCACCAACCCATTAACCATTCCAAGTTCCATTTTCACTTCCCTACACCAAAATCCATCAAAACTCCATTTTTACCAAATTCCCAAAAACTACCCATTTTCACTTATCTTCCATCCCAAAGGTACATCCATGGAACATGACAGTTACGTTCTTCGTCAAGGGAAACTCGGAAAAAGACAAGGAAGATTCTCGAAAAATTGCAAAATCGGGAAATTACTTTGACACGGTACGTAGACGAAAACTGATTGTATGCTCTAGGCATTTACCATAGTGTTTTTCATCTGTTAGACATTTTAGGTCAGCACGAAATTTTTGCTAGGCAAGATCCTACCTTCGAAAGGCTGACCCGAGAATTCTTGAGTTCCTTGATCTATATATTTAGGCCCGACACTACTAGTACCGTCGACACAGTACAATTTAGAATGTTTAATGTTGAATACGCATTCAGTACCGATGAACTGGAAGAGAGGATGGGACTACCTTTTGGTAAGGATGCTATTTGTGAAGCACCCTTAGATTCTGATTGGTCAGTGGAGGCATTTTCCTTTTGGCACAGGTTGTCAAACTTTACGATTACATCTTTTGAAGGAATACTTGCCTCCCGGATCCATAACCCGGCCATCCGTGTTTTTCGTTACATGTTGGCATGTACTATTTTTGGCCGGGAAAATCCAAATAAGGTGAACACAAAAGAACTTCTATTTTTGCAAGGGTGTCTCACAAACAGGAAATTTAATGTTGTTCCTTTTATGGTTGCCCATATGACTGCTGAAATCAAGAGCATAAGACCCATTGCCTTCAGAGGGCTTATTACGTCTATTGCAAAAGCTCTGAACTTGGATGCCGAGATAGCCACTTTAGCGCCTCTCCCTCCTTGCACAATTAATTTAAAATTCTTAAAAGACATGAAATTGTGCAAGGTAAGGAAAAAAGGGGGCTTTGAGCTTATGATCCAAGGGAAGGCTATCCCATCTATTGTTTTGCCTTGCACTAGACGTACGGATGTGCGTATCGCGAGGAACTGGACATAAGATTTGGATGCTCCACCTATTACGGGCCAGTACCTCCAAATATTCTTGTTGGTGACGGTGATGCCACCGATGACGAGTATGAACGGAGATAGCAATCTCCCGATCATCCTATGCCACCTCACCATGTTTTACCCGCACATACTGCACCTTCTTCCTCTTACCATTCTGCAGGTACCACTCTCGGTTTTTATATTTTTGAGTAGATGTGGCGAGACCAGTTAGCAAGAGAGGAAAGACGTGATAGCTTGCTTAGTACCATACAACAACAGTTAGCCGAAAACATGAGATTTATGCACGAGTCTCAGCAGCAGATGAGCCAATCCATACAAAGCATAACGCAATCACAGGCTGCTTTGACCTCTAGATTCGACGAGTTCGACGCTTCTCAGAGTGATCGTCGTCGCAGTAGATCTCGCCGTCCTAGGTACTCACCGCAGGCTGGCGACAATACCAACAAACATGCCTTAGGACCTTCAGGTAACTCGTCCCTATCTTATTTCGAAACATTGGGGACAATGTTCGATTTAAGTGTGGGAGGAGACTTTCTTTATTTTCTCGCACTTTCATTTTCTTTCTTTTTTATCGCTTTCTAGTTTAATTCTAGCTTATTTCCCTTTCATTTTCTTTTTTGTTTTTTAGAATACACATGTGTTTAACGAGTCATTTGCAGTATACCCTTATTCCCTCATTTCTTAAGCCTCACCAAAAAATTTTATTGACAAAAAGTGTACTATCCTGAAATTTTTTAGGCTTTGAGGCAAGTTCGAGTTAGGATGCGGATGATTTGGAAAAACCATTTCTGAAACATCGATATCATTATAACACCTTAGGCTTCGCAAATGTAGAAATCGACCTCGATACCCTATGTACCATGGCCTTAATAATAATATTCATAGTAAGTCCTTAGTAGTTTATCCTGGCAGTCAGCTCCGGCCAAAGCATAATCAAAGTGAAGGACCGATGAATATAAGTGAATGATCTGCATGTTCAAAAATAATAATTACAACTCGGGTATAGGTAACCCTCACAAGGTCATTTAACCTAAAATGTTGTAAAAATAATAAAAGCAAAACAAAATAAATATCTTCCCATTGATAGTTGGTTCAGAGGTGTCTAGTGCTGAACTCGGTAGGGCGGGTTACGATCTGATCCCCCACAACTTCAATAGGGTCAATAAAAGGGGTTACACCTATTTTTGTACCAGAGCCCCATGCTTGAGATCGGAATCACTAACCGTTCACTTCACTATGAGCACATATGGATAACATGCTTAATGTGATTGCGCTTGAATGAAAAGGACCCAAAAGGAGATTTAAAAGTAGGCCTAGATACAATAGGGTAGTACAGATTGATTTTTGTAAGAATGAAGCCTATGTCTATATTTACGGAGAAGTATCATTTCGATACCTTTGGTTCACTGAAATTGTACACATGGAACTCACCATGGAAGGCGCCGTAGGAGAAGCCATGACTTGGATAAGAGACCAACTTCTGACAACTGCCACGTCTCCCACTTCTTTCTACTCTAGTACACATGGCGGGCGCCACCCTTGTATTTTGTGTTCCCTCCTAAAAGAAGTTGGGGGGCATTCTAGTCTTTCCTTGTACTTTCCTAGCATTATAAATAGAAGAGTTCTGCCTCATTTCTAAGCATCCAAGCTTAGTTACAGAACTCAAGCCATAAATTTCCATCTGTTGTAAAGTGATAAACCTCTCACATCGAGTAATTATCATATTGTCTAATCGAGTCTGTAATCGGGTTTGGAGCACTCTGGTAGAAGTTAATCCTGCCGCCATTTTATTTCAGTCTTTTACTTCAAGTTGTACCAAGATTTAAAACCTCGCATTTGGAGCAGGTTTCTATTTATTTTCCGCTTTTACTTATCCGCATTTATTTCCTGCACTTTATTTACTCGCAATTTATTTACCGCACTTTATTTATTGCACTCTATTTACCCGCACTTCATTTGCCATGTCTATTTACGTTTCCATGTCCGGCTAAATCTTTGAGGTTAGGATGTGAGGATCATAGTTAAAAGTGGTATTCCATACGACTGTCGATAGAATCACTTAGGGGTTATTCTGACTTTTAATACGTATTTTCTGCACTTAAAATCTGTTGGGTAAGATCTAAAGCCGTCCAACCTTTAGATAAATTTGGTTAGTCTTAACTGTTCAAAGGAAGCGAAATCGCTTAGTCCAGTTAAGCAGGAATCTTTAATGCTTTAGAAAAACGATTTTAAAACTATTTTCAGACGCGTTTATAGATTTAAAGTCCGGTTCGCAAGAATCTCTTTTTGTTAGAAATTCCAGGTCAAAATACTTTTCGACTAAGTTAAGAAACTATATTTCTTAAAAATAGGTTTAATCACTCTAACGCAATGCACACCTTTTTGTAAGTGAGAATAAGAGGGATCGATTAGGGGATAAACTCGGTTCTGAATACGCGAAAGCGACAGTTCCCGTTAAATTAGTTTTTTTCCTGAGTAGAAAACATTACCCCTTAAGAAGTCTATTTGTACACATTTGGAATACTGCCTAGCTATGTGAATTACAATTACATCCAAACCTGCTGTTTTAATATTGAATTTATTTTCGAACTTTACTTTTATTTCGCACAACCCAATTCCAAATTAACTTACCTTAGGTAAACATCGTAACAACAGTAATCGATAGATTGACGTTTACTCTCTGTGGGATCGATAATCTTTAATATTACTCTGACGCTATTCATGCACTTTGGAATCACAACATCACCCAGTTGATTTCAATATAGTCAACACACATCCTCCATTTTCCATTATGTTTTTTTAACTAGTACAACATTGGACAACCAGGTTGTGTATTGAGCTTCCGATATAAAATTTTCCTCTAGGAGGTATTTTACAACTTTTTCAGCAGCCTTCGCTTTCTCGGGAGACTGCCTACGCCTATGTTGGACTATGGCCCTAGCGGCCGGATCTATGGTGAGGTGATGGCATGCTACGCTGGGGTGGTGGCATGCTACGTCTGGGTGGTGGCATGCTACATCGGGGTCGAGGCCAGGAATCTCATTAGCACTTCATACGAATAGGTCAGCATTCTCCCAGAGGATGGCCTTTAGTTTCTTCCTCACCAGGTCGGGGAGTCCAGTGCCAATCTTCACGCTTCTTCCTGGGTCATCTCCGAGCGTGATGAGCTCGAAGTCTCCATCTGGTCGTGTAGTACTTCATCTTCAGGTGTATTGTAGATGGAATTACGGTCAGTTCAGCTAAAGTCGGCCTTCCCAGTATACACTGGTACAGAGAAGGGCACTCGATCACCAAAAAGCGGACCTTTACTTGTCTGGCGGTCTCCTCTGCTCCGAATATGACGAGCAGCTCCACGTATCACCAAAGCTTTGTGGTGGTGTTGTTGAAGCCCTGTAGGTTGGAGCCGACATACGGGGTTAGGTGGTTCTCGTCGAGCTGGAGGGTTATAAACAGATGGGCATACATAATGTCCACCGAACTCCCTTGGTCGACTAGGATTCGGCGCACGTCGAAGTTTGCCATTTGGGCCCTGATCAAGAGGGGGATGCTGGAGTTGGGTGCACCCCCGAGGAGCTCCTCGAGATAGAAGGTAATCGGGTTTGATTGACCTTTGAACTTGTCGAGGGTACCCTTCGTCTTTAAGCTTTTATCGATTAGCTTCTCGAACTTCCTCTTGACTAACCCGACTGAGAGCTTGTTGGGTCCCCCGCTAGATATGACTAAGGCGGCGGGGAAGTCTTCACATGGACTATGGTCAGACAGCGGTGTGGCGGGATCGTAGAGAAGGATAGGATCCTCTGGCCGGGAGACACATAGGGCAACCTGCAATCTGGCTTCTTCGAAAAGCGGTAACACTTCCTCGACCCTCTTGGCTTTGCGGGTCTCCTATCGAGAAGCCTCGCCTCTCCAGGTGTATTGTTTCAAGTGCCCTTCCTTGATTAGGATCTCGATTACATCCTTGAGATGGATGCAATCTTCCATGACGTGTCCATGACTCCGGTGGAATTAGAAGTATTTGGATTTGTCGATTTTGTGCTTCGGGGGCGTCGGTTTCAGGAAACGGACACCACCTCTCTGAAACTATAAACTGATACACTCGGACATGATGTACGGGGAGCCGTGAGTAGCGTGTACTTAGTGAACCGGCCTTCCGGCCCCCTCTGCTCACGGGGTCGGTCTTCTCTTCTTCTTTCTCCGCCTCTTCGAGGAATAACATCGTCCTCGTGCCTGACACCCCTGACGCCTTCTTGATTCTACGTGTCGCATGCATTATAGGCGACCTCTATTTCTTCATACTGAATTTATGATTGGGCCTCGAGGAGGAGAGAATTCAAGGTGCGGGGTCGTTCGATCCCACGAACTTGGCGAAGTCGGTGCAAAGACGCAGTCCTTGCTCGATCAGGAATTTCTTCATGTCGTCCAAGGTGGCCACTTGGACAACTTCTCGGTTGAACCTCTCTATGTAGTCCCGAAGATGTTCGTTTTTTCCCTAGATGATGGCTTCTAAGGCCGCCTCTGTCTTTAGATGGTGCCTGGAGAACTGCCTATTTAGTTTGTACCAGAAGGTGATGAACTCGGGCGCGAGGTGCTTGTACCACGTCATGGTACCCTTCCTCAGGATAGTGGGGAAAAGCCTGCACTTGATGGCTCATCTTACGTTCTGATAGTCGAGCATCGCATTGATGCTTTTTATGTGATCGTCCGGGTCGGTCGTGCCATCATATGTCGCCAAGGGGGCTTTTCCATCCCAATGGGCAATGGAGTCTCCCTGATGGCCCTGGACAGTGGTGAGCGTTGGTCGTCCTTGTCGCCCCTGACAGGTGACTGAGAAGGGGAAAGGTCACAGAGATTGTTTCTGTTTCGTCGGGGAGGACTCCTTGGGCGGCTCTTTGGCTTCCCAATGCCTCCTTCAACTTTGTTCCTTTTCTTCATGGAGAAGTGTCGCTCCTTCCGGAGAGGTGAGTGGTCGCACTTTTGGGAGGCCACTGGCTGAGTCCGCTCCAAGCGAGGGCGACGTCCAGTAGGTCGGAGAGAAGGGCTCTTAGAGTCATTGTGTCACATCTTTCGTGGGGGAGGAGAGGGGTTGCTAGAGATGGGGCGACGATGTCTCCACAGGGGACAACATGATTGTCACTCCTTCTCGAGCATTCTTATGCGCTCATTCTATTGGAAGATCATCAGGTTGGTCTGGTTGAACGCAACGAACAGGGCCACCATGGTGGGGTCGGCGCTGGGTGGCACCGGGATCGGCTGGTAGATAACCGGACTATCAAAGCGGTATGCGGTGTTGAAGGCTGCGTCTTCTAAGGAGGGAGAGATGGTATTCCCATCCCTGGAGTCGCCTTCCTCGGCGTGAACGGTCACATTGGGATCGTGACCGTCACTGTTGGTGAAGGGGACGGATGCGGTTTCTGGAGCATTGTCGTTGCGTGGGTTGACCATGTTCAAACGAAAGTTGGATATTTCTTTGGTTCTTGAGCTTCTACGCTTGTATAAGAGAAAGAACGGGGGAGCAAAGAGTTTCCACAGAGAGCGCCACTGATCTTACCTAATCAGAAAGGAATCAGCGGCCTGCCATGCGTCATGAGCTCCTGTGTTCACCCGTGTTAATGAGGAGAAGGGGGTGTACCTGCAAGGTACTCCGATGCTTAAGTGAGTGGAGTTTTAGAAAAGCAAGTACAGAGAGATTAGGTGTGTAGTATGGAATACCTGACTCTCTAGTAAAAGAGGGTATTTATAATGTGCCCTCAGCGCAGGGCCAACGATTACTTTGCATTGGATTGAATCGCAAGACCCAATACGAGTAACTGTCAGGACTTACAGGGCGTAGGGAAGACCAGCACGTGGTCTTCGCCCTGGATCAACTGCCCCGTGATCTTCGGAAGGTGGGCTGACCAATTCTTTCAGAAGTTGAGTAGTTGCCTAATGACGTGTCCCCGTGTGGGGGGCACACAAATTCCGTGTGGGAGAGGTGTGGGAGCTCCCCGTGCTAGGTAGTGGTTTGCCCGACGCCAGTATTATGCATGCCCGGCATGAGGGAATTGGTCCTTGTTGCTCCCTAACGTAGTATTGGGTTGGGCCTGCCCGACTGAGGGGCAGGTTTCGGCCTAGTCTAGAACAATACTTATATTTTCTTACTTCAAAATTATACATTGATTTTTCTCACACCACTAAATTTTATCTATACTTTATTCAATCTTTCTCTTTTAAATCTTATACATTAATATAATAAACACTTTTTTTTCATATTTTTTTTTAGTTTCTCTTAGGTTAAATATTCGAGTATTATTCTATACAATTTAAATATTTATTGTATTTAAAAATATATTATAATATTATAAAAGATAATATAATACTTAAAAACATGTTTAAAATAATATAATTTTTAATTTTATTTATGAGGTTTTTATTTTAATTTTTGATTAAAATTTTTTATTTAAGGCTGAGTAGTCCGAATTCTATCTATAATCAGGATCATGTAATAATTTTTAAACTCATATTACGACATGATTTTTTTGATCCAACCCTAAAAAACACGACACCCATCTGAACCTATCTGTTTAAAATCGAATAGTTGATTTTAATAGTTCTATCATATCTCTCTTTAGATGCTTTTGAAGTGAACAAAAGTTATGTACACATGTTTATTCAAAACAAACAACAAAACACACACATGACTCATGCTAAGTACTATGGCTTCAATTAAAATAAAAAAGTAATAACATAAACTTGACCAAAGTCATAAGATTCTTTCAAGTAACACTTTTTATATTTTTTGCATGATCATTTTACATACTTAAATTTACAAATTACCAATAGTCCAATAAATAGTGAAAGAGTGCATCATCAATGGCATCACTGAACATATCAATTAATAAATAATTAGCTCTCGAGATTATATTATATTTTGCACAAGCTCTACCAATTCTTACACTATTATTATTAACAAATTTTTTTACACTAATTAAAAAATAATTAATAAAGAACGTGAATCATGTAACCGACATAACTATCATTGTGACAAAACCTCGAGGTTAAACAGATGTTGACAGTGATAATGACCAAATAAATAACAAATGAAGCATTCTCACTCACATAAATCACTATAATTGTGATTAAATAAAAAAATAATAAAGAGTATTCTATGATCTCATACTAGTATTAAAAAATAGTATACTTTAAAATTCATTATTGTAGCATCAAGCTAGCCATACACAAGCCAAGCTGCCAAACATGGCTCAGATAACAAAACAGTCCATGCTAGAGTTTATCTCAAAAGCTAATAAATATTATTTTTTTAAATAATAAATAAATATTTATTCATATATAAACATAAAAAGTTTTTATATTATCTTTCAATTATAACAATATTAATTTTTTTTGGAAAAAGATGATAAACTTTTCTTTAAAATTCTAAATTTTTAGTTTAAAAAGAATGAGATTGTGTTAAATATTTTGACTGGTTTTTATTTTTGCCTTAAAAATTTATATCTATAATTATTAGAGATATATTTAATTCATAACAAAAATCAATTATAACGGTTTTTATATTTATATATTAATGTAAATAAATTATTAATATTTATAAAGTAATAATTTTATTTATATTTCTATATTAGCATAAACGAATTATTAATATTTATAAATAAACAATTTTTTCAACAATAGAAAACTTTTTATACTTGATAATGCATGACAATTATATTTAAAAATAAAAATCTATATGAAAAAAAAAGGTAATATTCACAATGCATAGGTGGAAGAGAATTGAATAACAGGACCAATGAGTTTTGGATATAAAGGCGAGAATTGATGAGTTTAATCTGCCCCTCATGATAAGAACTTCAAATAAGTTCAAAACCAATAGATACATGCATATCATCACAAAGCAAAGAACTAAATATCCTCCTATACCATCAAAAAATTCATCTATATCTTCAAAGTGATTAAGCAACATGTTTGAATTAGAAACTATGGAGTATGGTCAATATAGTAGCTATTCAGCAGAAGCAGCAGCTGAGGAAGAAGCTTATGCAACTAGCAGCACATCTTCCATGATGAGAAAGAAGAAAAACAAGAATACAAAAAGGTTTAGTGATGAACAAATCAAGTCATTGGAAACTATGTTTGAGACTGAGACAAGACTTGAGCCAAGAAAGAAGCTGCAGTTGGCTAGGGAGCTTGGGTTGCAGCCAAGACAAGTTGCTATATGGTTTCAAAATAAGAGAGCTAGATGGAAATCAAAGCAACTTGAAAGAGAGTACAATAAACTTCAAAATAGTTATAATAGTTTGGCTTCAAGATTTGAATCAATGAAGAAGGAAAAACAAACATTACTTATTCAGGTACTAATTTTCATACAAATTTGTTGCTTAATCCGAATTTTCTCAGTTCAATGGTACTCTTACCACTAATCTGATACGTATCAGATCAGTGGTAACAAGTATGTATCACTAATTTGACATGTATCAGATCAGTGGTAAGGGTTTTATTCTAGGACTATATGACAAGATAGTCGTAGACTAGTCATTAGTTAATACATTTTTATTACAATTTTTATCATTTAGCTATATGGCTAATTTCTATGATGAACAGTTGAAGAAGCTGAATGATCTAATACAGAAGCCAATAGAGCAAAGTCAGAGTTCATCACAAGTTAAAGAAGCGAACAGCATGGAAAGTGAATCAGAAAATGGAGGAAGAATGAAATGTGAGGCTGAGGTGAAACCAAGTACTTCAATGGAAAGATCAGAACATGTTCTTGATGTTGTATCAGATGATGACACAAGCATAAAAGTTGAATATTTTGGGCTTGAAGATGAACATGGACTTATGAATTTTGGTGAACATGGTGATGGATCATTAACTTCACCAGAAAATTGGAGTGGTTTTGAAACAAATGATCTGTTAGGCCAATCAAGTTGTGATTATCAATGGTGGGACTTTTGGTCTTGAATGAAACAGAACAATTAGAATTGTGTGGTTGAAATGTATGCAGAATATGTAATGATGTTACATCAATCATTGTTTTGTTGAAGATGTTGGCAGGGTGAAAATCAAAGGACATTTTGTTTTCTGTACAACATAGCTATTAGTTGAGTTTGGCCATGTTTGAGTATATAACTTAATTAAACACTTACACTATATAAGTGTTTATGGATAAAATAAATTCAAATTGTTCTCATATAGATTATGCGTTTTTATAGGCTATGATGAAGAGCTTATTAAATGTGCTCACAACATGCTAGTGTCTCCATTCATATAAGACCTATATGACAAGGTGTAGGACAACTTAAATAAGTGTTTGGTTCTCTAACTTGGCATGCCATATCACATCTCAGACACATTTAGCAATGTGGAAGGATATACATGTTTGCATCCCATGAGGTGTATGTGTCGAATTCCATAAATCCTAGCTAAGAAATAAAGGCATTTGAAGAATGAAAATGGTTATACCAAATGACACCATTAATCTTTGATTGTTTAGTAGGTTAGTTATTAGATAACTGATAATTAGAGGCAGTTACTCAAATGTGAGATGATCCACATTGTTTTAAATTGTGGACGACATCACGTGATGTGGGCGTAATATTTCAGTTGCGACAATGTCCTTAATCACATCAGGGTCGCAATTCCACCGTTTTTTTAAATGACATATGTTGTGAAATTGAAAGGTTCAATCGCACTAATAAATTTAATGTATAAAGACATATATTTGTTGTCGCGCCTCAGCCACATGGTCTTCATCCAGCCTCCCACCAAGCTGACTCTATCGCCAGCCTCCCTGTGCCCTGACACCACAGTAGTCTCAATATGTGACGTCGCGCTATCTCTTGTGCTAGCCTTACGTAGTGCCAACTTTGTCGTCAACCTCATACTAAACCAGCTTCACAACGAGCATCATTCTGCGGCAGCTCCGCCAACCATCTCCTTCTGACAACCTACACGTGGCTCAGATGCCATTTGACGATATCCTAGTTGGTTCTATAACTTTTTTGTTTATGCAAGTTTTGAAGTATATTTTATTTCTCTTCATCATTTAAAGTCTCGAGACATACTTCAACAATCTCTACATTGACTTAAAACCATGGTGATGTTAATTTTACCAATCAATCATCTTGTTGCTCTCTACTTTGTTGAATCACTATTCAACAACATAAATCAAGTTCAAGCCACACTCGAACCTTGATCTTGCACCTTTCATCCACTTACTTTCAATCACTTTTTTTTTGTTGCTTCAGTAGTCTAATAAGGCCACAAATATGTTTTTTCAACCATCTTGGACTCCACTTGCTTTTGAATGCCTCCTTAGAAGTCCCTATTACTGAGTTTTGCAACCCTTAAGCCACATTCAAAGCACACCCAAGACCTACATAAATGTCCTTTTCAGAATGTACAATCTCCCTCATTACCTTATTAGGAGTCAAACGATAATTAAAGTCCTCTATAATCTTTCTCTCACTACTACTAGTATCTATGGTAGAAACCTCATACTGAGTCTTTTCCACCATAACTTCTAAAAGCTTCATCCCCATGTTTTTACTCCTCTTCTCCTGATGGGACGCACTGAAAGTAATACATTTGCAATTAATTAACTTTGATCCTCCAGGTTCTACTCCTAACAGCTCATGACCCTTTCTACTTCTTGGATAATCATTAAAGACACAACACAAAACCTTACCATCAAGTTGAATTAGCTCTATTTATACAATAGGAAAAGTTTTGACGAACTTCAAAACAAAGTAGGTTACAGTCTTCCTACTAAAAATCTCCATAAGTATTTGGAAGTTTATTCTTGTAAATGAACACTTTCCAGCCAGGTCATCTTCTTTGAAACCTGCCTTATTCTAGAAACTAAATGACAACTTAGAGGTTCATGGTATTGGTACCAATGAGAACATTTATATTATCATAATCATGAACCATGCAATTCTTATTGCCACCAAGGAGAACTACTCCATCTTTCTTTAGCTTTAAAGTCTCTATTCTTTTCTTGAATACATGTAATAAGAGAAACCTGAATCTATGAACCAACCAACTTTAGTCTCTAATCTCATTACCACTAATTCACCATCACTCTCATAACTATCCTCATCTGAGATAACTACAATTTGAATAAAATCACCATTTTCCCTCTTCTCGGGACAAACCCTTATGAAATGATTGATTTTCTGGAAAGTAAAACATTTTACCTTTGACTTGTTAAACCTCTTTGATTTCGACATACCTTTACGCCAACTTCCTCCTTTTTAGAAACTCAAGCCTTCACCATTATTGCTAATCTTCAAATCTTTCACGTATGAAATTTCTAGATTTCATAGCTGTCTAGACCTCATCAAAAGTAATAGTACATTCCTAAACATAAAAAATGGTATCCTTAAAGTTCTTGAAGAATCTGGGTAATGAGCTCAACAAGAGTTGAGACTTGTCCTTATCTTCAATATTCACGTTAATATTCTAAATATCATCAATAATCTTGTGAAATTATGTCAAATGATCCACTATGAGTTTGTTCTCTACCATTTAGAATGAGTAGAGATATTGTTTAAGATACAACCTATGATCCAAAAACTTAGTCATATACAATGATTCAAGTTTTTCCCATATATAAGCCGCAGTCTTCTTCTTAGCAATTTCTCTTTATAATAGAATCCCTGAGGCACAAGATACCGAAAATTTTGACCTTATCCACCATACCAATCTTCTCCGCTTCTGCTAGGTGTGCAGATATCAATGTCTTACCCTTCAATACTTCAAAACACTTCTCTTGAGTTAATATTTCTTTCATCTTCACTTTCCACAACCTAAACTCACTATCTCCATAAAACCTCATGATATCCCATTTAAAACCTATGGTGCTCACTTATAAACAAAACCCATTTTCCCAATGATGGGCATCACTTGTTGAGAAATTAAAAGGTTTAATTACATCAAGAAATATTACGTGTGGGGAAACATAATAGTGACAACCAAAATAAAAGGCCTTAAGAAAAAATAACTCTCTATGCAATAAGACATCAACTTTACTTAGCAAAAGAAGATAAAAGAAAAAGAAGATAAAAGAAAGAGAATTAACAAAATAACTTATTCACCTAGTTCGATCACTCGATTTATTATGAGGGATATAACAACTCTTTGATTAAATATACTTCCAATAGTTTTTATAAAAGATTATAGATGAGTTACAAGAAAGTAGTCATCCTAGTTCACAATAACAAATCCTATTTTTTACCAAAGTGTTTCTCAACCTATCCAACTCTTTCTATATATGAATCGCACAAGTTAAAAGTGTTCAAAAATATTTCCAAATCCCACTTAGATATTTCCAAGGTTTTCCTAAATTCTAAGAACACACTTTTAAGATTTTACCATTTTTGCTCTAAAATTATCACTAGGATTCCAAAATCTTTCTCACTGGCTTCAACTATAAAGTTATGAAGGTTGTGATGATAAGAATAGAAGAGATACATAGTTATAACTATTGAAAACCAACAATTCAATAACTATCCCAAAACATAATACATTAACGAATAGATCCACCAACTAAAATAATAAAGCCCAATACGCGTGAACCGAGAAAAATTAGACCCGAGCTCTGACGAAGGGAACTCCCCGCTGAACCCAGGCCCACTACTAATTTGTCACCAATAGCTCTGCCTCCATCCTTCTAATGTGTAGGCTCCACCGAAAACCTCACTCTGCCCTGGCTCTACCGTCGACTTTACTCTGCGTCGTCGTGGCAGCTACACTGGCCACCTTCACAAGACCACTTACCTATAGTTTCAACGCCTTTTAAAGACATCATGACAACATTTACAACTATTGGTACCTGAATTGGCGCGCTCTCTCTCTATATAGTATAGAGGAAATAACAAACTTGTTATTTTTAGGTGTGGTTTGCAAAGAGCCGTTGGATGTACCTAAATTTTGGATCCTATGAGTTCATCAATAGGATAGTTCTCGCGTGTTAAAAAGGTTCTAGAAGGATTGAATCTCCTTTAGAGTGTTCATACGGGATCGATATTGTTGGCCTAGAACAGTTTCTCCCAACCCCTTGCATATGCGTAACAAGCAATAGTTTATTATATTAGCCTCATCTGCCGATCGCTCTCTCATTTGTCTTAGAAGAGAATAAAGGGACATTTCATTTTCTTAGGGATTCACACATTTAATACTTCATACTTCAAACTTCTTTTTGAAGGTACCCTTATTATGGTCCTTGGGAACTGAAACACTCGAGTGTTGCGTGCGAGTGATTTGGCACGTTTGATAGAGTCTGCTTTCTTTTGCATGCTAGCATAAGATTCTTGAAGAGTCAGCTTCACATTTCTTTGAGTTGACTTTCCCAATTTGCAGTTATTCTCCTTCCTTTTGATATTTTTCTTTCCTATATCTGAAAAAGTTAGTTCATAATGGGTAAAAAATCACATAAGAGTGCTCAAAAATCCTAGAATAATGAGTAATCTTCATGGGTGCGCTCATTTTATTCTTCAACGTATGTATTTACCAAAGAGGGTAATATTTATGGAGCCTTTCTTGAGGTTATTCCATCTTTAGATTGTGGGTATCTTATCCCTTAGCGAGAATGACAAAATATGTAGTGAGCATGGCAATTGCTTCATTCCTTTTTATGAATGCACCTTCTCGGTCCATGCCGTCGCCTTCCCTTTAATGATTTTAATATGGAAGTTTTAAAGCATATATGGTAGTGGATCAGTTGCAAATTTATCCAATAAGTTTGGATTATGTGAAAGCCTTTTTGTACTGGTGCAAATATGTGAAAGTCTTCTCTGACCATTTTGTTTCACCTCTTTCGATCTTATCACAGACCTGCCACTCTAACATGTAATAGAGGAATAGTTTCTATGGTGCCAAATGTTAAGGGTTTCAGGTTTTTTTTAATGCTTGCAACAGTTTGAAGGTCTATTTTATTTGGTTACCCATATACTCTAGAAGTTCATGTAAAAGTCTGCACTGTTGGAGGCGAAGCAGATGGTGGATGTGTTGAGTTGGTCCCTAAGTACTGGATCAAGTTCCATTTCCTCATGGGAAATTAGCTATACGTATAAAAGTGGAATAACTTTCTCTAGAGGATTTGTATCAGAAAAAAGCGACTGATGAACTTCATCAATGACTTGGGTTATCTTGGGGGCAGCATTTCCCAAGATGAAACCGAACGGAAATGTATGAAACTGCTCATTGATACCCGCTTCCAGAAAGAAAGACAAATTATTTTTGCTATGTTTGAAAAGCACATGGATTATTTTCTTTTAAGTTTCTAGTTCATGATGTGTTTTCTTTGTTAATGATTGCTTTTGCCTCACTTTCTATTTATGTCGTGCAGATTCAATGATAGATGAAGTATTGCTCAATCTTTTAATGCGAGGAATAAGATGAAGAGTAACAACAACAAGTCTTTTCGCTGTTCCGAAGCCCTCTAAGAGTGGTGCTGTCTTGAATGCACCTCAGAGGCCACAAAGTGCTTTAGGGTCGGGCCTATTCTCCTTCAGGGAACATCACATTCCTCATTTAGAGGAGGATTGCTCGTATTTTTCAAATCTGTCTGGGCGTGCCTTGGTAGAAGAATTGGGGACTCTAGGGCGACATGCTTAGTGCATTTCTACTACTTTAACTCTCAGTGGAACTGGTCATTGGGAAGCCCTTTGGTCTAACAAGCATCGTGAATAGAAGCATCAACTAGAGGAAAATGTTTATAACTTGACGCTTTAAGGGATACATACTTGCAAGAAATACAAGCACCTTCCATTTCTCTTAACGGAGTAAGTGATGCTCTACGTCTCATTGGTCTCCCTAGTTCTCTTACTGACCAGCTGACCGATCTAGTAAGGATCACGGTGAGGAAGAGCCAAGCTCTAGTTTATGCTTAGGGAGATTTACCATCTCCTCAAGCATCACTTTCAACAACTTAAGGGAATTAGAGTCTCTGCACCTTGAGAATGCTTCTGTGACTCAGTGTTTGGCCAACCGTACGACCTCCAGTCTTGGGGAAGTTTCACATTCTTTTGAAAACTCCTTGTAGGATGTGGATTAATGCTCAAATATAGGGAGATTTTCTCCTTGTTACGGTAGCCTTGTAATAGAAAATTATGTGTGCATATTTTTTGGAATGAAGTGCTTTTTTACCTGTAGGAGACATATTTGTATGTTCTCGAATGCATATCTCTAGATTCTGTGTGAACTTACATGGTCTTCCCTCAAAGTTTATGGGACGTCTCTAGGGTCGTCATCAACCAAAGGTCAGTTTCCCTTCTCTTGCCCAGGAGAAAACCTGGTTCGAGGTCGACGTGTGTTATACCCATCACGGCCTATAGAGTGGCTAGCTTCCAAAGGGGTGAACTATATTTCCTGTGGGGAATTTATTACTGTAGTTTCACGGGTGAGGCATTTGTGGAAGCACCCCTTCTTTTTGAGAATTAATTATTATAGTCGCACGTGCGAGGGATTTTCTACAGCGCCCCCGACTATGGGGAATTGATTATTGTAGTTGCCCATACAAGGCGTTTGCGAGAGAACCCCTGACTATGGGAAATTGATGGTTGTATTCATATACATGAGGTGCTTGTAAAAACACCCCTGAGTTTCTCTACGTGTTTTGTGTTGTGGAGAATTAATTGTTGTATTTGCATGCACGATGCATTTGTTACAACACCCATGAATTTCTCTGAGCGTGTTTATAATATGGGAATGAATTGTTGTAGCTGCACGCGTGTGTATTTTGTGACAACACACCATGAGTTTCTCAATGCGTGATCTGCATTGTGGGGAATTCATTATCATTTAATCTGCGACAACGGCTTCTCACGTTGCAGCGAATCGATTAGCTTTGGATCAAGCCATTACTTAGAAGTGTATGAATCAAAGATCTGGAAATTCATGAAATCAAATTTAAAATGATGCTTGATTGGATCAAACACAATGAATCTTCATGTTCGATTTCAAGTGCTTTTGATTCAATGACCAAACAAGGTTTTGAACTAACAAATTAAATAGTGAATGTGAAATCATGGAAAACACAGGAATTAGAAGTTGTATCTGACAGACGGCACCATTGTTGCATACTAGTAGCAAAAGGTTAAGTTGTCAGACGAGAATTGACTTTATGGTTTATTATCATACGAGAACTGATTTTGAAAAGAAAATTGACTACCAGACGAGAACTAGAGTTTAAAAGTAGGCTAAGGAATAGGTGAATAGACGGGAACTGGTTTAAAAGGTGTCTACTAGATGGGAACTAATATCTTGAGATGATTTTCCAGACGAGAACTATTTATGGAGTGATTTTGGTTATAAGGCTTTGTGATGTCAGATTCACGTTGTGAGGATTGAGCCTAATGAATGAGATGATATGCATGGCTTCATGTATGAGCGAAGCAGCATGACTAATTTATGAATATGGTTTATGAAAGTTTCCAGAAATGCACATGAGTGGATAATAGCTGGAGTGGTTTCTTGTAGCAAGACTTCTTGTTTGTGAAAGGCGATTTAGTAAGGCGATAACATGATTCCTGGAACTCGTCTTGAACTCAAATGAAGGCATGGAGAGGATTTTCCCCTTTGTGGCTCATCTTGCCCCAATTTAGTCCTTGGAAAGGTTCACCTTGAAAGGAGGTTGGAAGTAGTTTGCCATGAGTGAAGGTGAGAAAATACTTAGAAAGGGGGGGGGGGGGGGGGTTGAATAAGTATGACAAATAATCAAAGATTCAAACACAGTTATTTTTATCCTGGTTCGTTGAACTCAACTACTCCAGTCCATCCTCTCAAGAGTGATTTGCCTTTCTCAGTCAAGGACTTAATCCACTATTTAATCAAACAGATTACAATAGTAACACCTAAGAACAACTGTTCTTAGTCTTCTCAAGAGCTACTGATCCCAACTACATCCTCTTAAGGAAACCTTTTACAATCAATGTAAAACTATTACAAGAGTAAGAATGCTTCTAAAAAGCTATTATCACAACTGTGATATTTCTCTTAAGTTTAAGAACAATGTTACAGCAAATAGAATATAAGAGCTTTTGAGAGATTGGCTTTGATAAGTGATTTTTGCAAGAAGTTCGTCTATGAAGAAGATGGAGTGGACTTCTTTATATAGGCACTTAGATCCATGAAGTCTTCTCAACGTTGGAGGCTGTGCTGAAAAAGCCTGGTGCCTTTTGTCTTCATGTTGCAGAAACTTTCCTTAGAATGGAATGCACAGATAAAACCTTTTTGTCTGTGTTCTTGTATCTAGCATAAAAGAGGAAAGAGCTGTTGAGATATGCCAACAGATATATTCAAATCTTCTTCACTAAGTAAGTTCAGCTATCAACATCAGATTCTGGATCTTCAGAATCTCCATAGTAGAGATCTTCTGGATCTTCAGAGTCTTGGGATGTTCTTCAAATTATGCTGAATCAGAGTATATGCAGCTTGTGTGCTTGAGCGTGTAGTTCTGTCAGAGCATAGTCTTCTATATCAGATTCTCAATACTATGCAGCGCAGTATCTTCAGAGTCTTCTGATGACTAAGCTTCTGAACTCTCAGAGTCTTCTATTCTTTAGAGGCTTCTGCTTCAGAATCTTCAGTAGACAACACTCAGATTCTTCTAGAGACAGCGTTCAGATCTTCATTTAAGATGCTCTTGAACCTTTGAAGCCTTTCATAATATCATTGTTCAGATCCAAATTTGCTCTTTAAGAATATTTTCTGTAGTACCTGTAGCAAACAGTCTAGAACAAATTTAGAGTATATAATTCTTGAATACAAAATTCATAAGTGTTATCATCAAAACATAGAGATATTACTAAGAAACAATCTGTGTTCTTACAATCTCCCCCTTTTTGATGATGACAAAACATGAGAAATTTTGTTCAATAAAAAGTATGAATTATAACTCCCCCTGAGATTAACAATCTCCCCCTGAAATGAATACTCTAATAGAAGAAAATACTTCCCTTTTTGATTAAGTATATTTCAGATTCAGAGCCTGATGCAAGAGGTTTGACTTTCAGAATCAAATCTTGATGCCAGATAATTATGACTTCCTTCAGTCAGAGCGCCTGGTTATCATCTTGCTTGAATTATCTTTCAGAGTAAAGGTATCAGAGTAAGATATCAGAGTTGATTGAATACTCAGATTTGCTTTGGAAGATCAGGTTCTGGTTGGAAAAGTCTCAGGGTAACTTCAATGAATTATGTCAGATATATCAATGTAATCTGAAAGACTTAAATTCAAAGTAAGTTAATAAAATGTCTGAATTTCAGTTTTAGTAATTGCTTATAGGTTGAACAATCAGATTCTCTTTTTCTCCCCCTTTTTGTCATAATCAAAAAGATTTTTAACGACATAAAGATACAGAAGAGTAAGCAAAAATGCATAAGTGTAGTGAGTGTGAAAAGTGTGAAAATAGTGTGATAGGTGATATTTATAGAAAACCAAAAAATCAAACATTCGGCACATCAATAGACACATACGCACGTTTACACATAGCATTTAATGAAAATAATCATTTCAATTTAAAGATATGAAAAATGGGGGGAAATCCAAGAAAAATGAGATTTTCAAAGCAGTACCTCAAACGTCAATTTAGTAGAGCACTCCATCTTTTCAGATTCTGAGTGACACGTGTTTGCTTGTATGTGCATCTGATGTCTCTCAAGAAATGAAACGTTTCCAACGTTCAGATCTTCTAAGTTTGTTAGTTCAGAGTTTCACACAAATAAATCAATCAAAGATAAATGAACAAATAATCAGATGAAATACTTCAGATCTTTAAACATTTTGCATCTGATAAGTTGCCTCTGATAAATATTACTCTGGACAAAAATCCATACAAATATTTTTCAGAATGAACTTAAACCTATCTTCAGCAAGGGGTTTTGTGAAAATATCAGCCCATTGATGATCTGTATCAATAAAAGCTAGATTTATTACACCCTTCTGAACATAGTCTCTGATGAAGTGATGTTTAATTTCTATATGTTTAGCCTTAGAGTATAAGATTGGATTTTTTGACAAACATATAGCAGAAGTATTATCACAGAAGATAGAAAGATTACTCTTATAGATCTGATAGTCTTCTAGCTGACTCTTCATCCAGAGCATTTGCGTACAACATCCAGCAGCAGCAATGTATTCTGCCTCTGTAGTTGATAGTGCAATAGTGGGTTGCTTCTTGCTGTACCATGAGATCAGATGACTTCCAAGAAACTAACAGCTTCCAGAAGTGTTTTTACGTTCAACTCTGTCTCCAGCATAATCAGCATCACAGAATCCAACTAATGAAAATTCATCAGATCTTCTGTAACACAGACCCATGTTAGTAGTACCTTTCAGATACCTTAGAATCCTCTTAACAGCTGTTAAGTGTGATTGTCTAGGATCTGATTGGAATCTTGCACATAAGCAGACACTAAACAGAATATCAGGTCTAGAAGCAGTCAAGTATAGAAGAGATCCTATCATACCTCTGTAGAGTTTCTGATCTACCTTCTTACTTACCTCTTTCTTACCTAGAGTTCTTGTAGGGTGCATTGGAGTCTTTGCCATCTTACTATCAACCATGTTGAACTTCTTCAGAAGCTCTTTAACATATTTGGTCTGATGTATGTAGGTGCACTCTGGAGTCTGATTGACTTGGATTCCCAAAAAGAATCTCAATTCTCCCATCATGCTCATCACAAACTCTGCCTGCATACATTTAGCAAACTCCTTTCCAAGCATAATATTTGTTGATCCAAAAATAATATCATCTACATATATTTGACAAATCAACATATCTTTCTTAAGAGTTTTACAGAATAAAGTTTTGTATCCACTTTTCCTCTGATAAATTTTTTCTCTAGAAGGAAATTGCTCAACCTCTCATACCAAGCTCTGGGAGCTTGTTTTAAACCATAAAGAGATTTCTTTAGTTTAAAAACATGATCTGGAAAGTTTTCACTTTCAAAACCAGGAGGTTGGTGGACATATACTTCCTCTTCTATAATACCATTAAGAAAGGCACTTTTAACATCCATCTGATATAGAGTGATGTTATTCTGTGCAGCAAAAGAAATGAGTAAACGTATAGACTCTAACCTGGCAACATGAGCATAAGTCTCTGTATAGTCAATTACTTCTTGCTAACTGTAACCTTGAGCAACCAGCCTTGCCTTATTCCTTTCAACTTCTCCCTTTTCATTCAACTTATTCCTGAAGACCCATTTTGTTCCAATAATGTTGAATCCTTTAGGTCTAGGAACCAGATCCCAAACTTCATTTCTGGTGAATTGATTTAGCTCTTCTTTCATGGCAATAATCCATTCATTATCTTTCAGAGCCTCATCCACAGATGTTGGTTCAATTATTGACACTAAGCCAAACAATGAAGATTCAGATGTTCTGAGATAGGATCTTGTCCTGATTGGATCATCTTTCTTTCCAATAATCACATCTTCTGGGTGAGATGCCTTGATTCTGGAAGAAGATCCTCTGACATTTGATCTTTCAGAAATGTGTAAGTTGTCCAATTGAGAAGATAAGGGAATAACATCTGGAGTTGCTTCAGATTCCTTCTCTTTAGCCTTTTCTGCCTCTGAGCCTTCAGAGTCTGTGAGAATCACTTCTTTATCTGCAGAACTTTCAAACTGCTTTGGCTTTTCAGAGCCAAGCTTATCATCAAATCTTACATGAATAGATTCTTCCACAATCTGTGTTTCAGTATTGAATACTCTGTAGCCTTTAGAGCGTTCAGAATAACCAAGCATGAAACACTTCTGTGCTTTGGAATCAAACTTGTTAAGATTCTCTTTAGTGTTAAGCATATAACCAGTACATCCAAAAGGATGAAAATAAGCAATGTTGGGCTTTCTGTTCCTCCACAATTCATAGGGAGTCTTTTCCAGAAGAGGTCTTACAGACACTCTGTTCTGAATGTAACAGGCTGTGTTGATTGCTTCTGCCCAAAAGTGTTTTGCCAGATTTGTCTCATTGATCATGGTTCTGGCCATTTCTTGCAGAGTTCTGTTTTTCCTCTCTACAACCCCATTTTGTTGTGGAGTTCTAGGACAGGAAAAATCATGAGCAATGCCATTTTCAGAAAAATATTTTTCAAAATATTTATTTTCAAATTCACCACCATGATCACTTCTGACTTTTATAATTTTGAAATCTTTTTCATTCTGGACTTGTTTACAGAAGTCAAAGAACACAGAATGTGACTCATCCTTGTGTTTTAGGAACTTTACCCATGTTCATCTACTATAGTCATCAACAATGACTAATCCATACTTCTTGCCTCTGATGGATGCAGTTTTCACTGGCCCAAACAGATCAATATGAAGTAATTCTAGTGGTCTGGAAGTAGAAACAACATTTTTTGATTTAAAAGATGATTTTGAAAACTTCCCTTTTTGGAATGCTTCACAAAAAGCATCTGAGGTGAACTTCAGATTTGGAAGTCCTCTGACAAGATTAAGTTTATTAATCTGAGATATACGTCTCATATTAATATGCCCCAATCTTCTGTGCCAGACCCATTGCTCTTCATTAACAGACAAGAGGCATTTAACATTCTGACTTTAAGTTCTGAAAGATTTATTTTATAAATGTTGTTTTTCCTCTTACCACTAAATAGGATAGAGCCATCCTTTTGACTAATAGCTTTACAACATTTTTGATTAAAGGTAATATCATAACCATTGTCACTTAATTGATTTATGGACAATAAGTTATGCTTTAAGCCTTCAACAAGTAAAACATTTGTTATAGAGGGAAGTTTACCATTTCCAATAGTGCCAGATCCAATGATCTTGCCTTTCTGGTTCCCTCCAAACTTCACGTCACCTCCAGATCTAAGTTCCAGGCTTTGGAACACAGACCTTTCTGCTGTCATGTGTCATGAGCATCCAGAGTCCAGGTACCATGACTGGCGTCCTGACCTTGCTGCTAAGAACATCTGCAACATGGATTATTTTGCTCTTAGGTACTCAGATCTTCTTGGGTCCTTTAGGGTTAGTTGGTTTGTAGGTTTGTCTAAACTTCTGTTTTTCAACATAATGTTTATTCTGACTTGCCTTGGGTTTAAACACATAAGTATTCTTCTCAAAGCTTGTGTGTTTAATGTCATTTAAGTGACCAAACTTAAATTGAGAGTACAGAGGTGTCTTCTTGATGAAGAGTTTGTTAACAGATTTTGGATTACTTCTAGAGGAAGATTCATATCCAATACCTCTTCTGTTGTTCCCACTAACACCATAGATCATAGAAGCCATCTTGCTTCTGTCTATGCTTTTAGTAAGGAATCTCTGAAAGCTAGAGTCATATTTTTCTAAAATGTTTTCACATGACTTAGTCTCAGATTCAGATTCTTGTTGAGCTATTTCAAAGTCATTTTTTATTTTCAGATTAATTTCTTTTTGCTCAACAAGTTCTGTCTTTAGAAGATCAATCTCAGATTCAAGACTGCTTTTCAGCTTCTTGTATTTGAGTTTGATATTGTTATAGCTTTTCAGAACTTCTGATAACACTTTGACAAGTTCTTCTTTAGTAAGTTTAGCCATTACCTCTTCAGCGTCAGAGTCAGATTCAGAATCAGATTCAGATCCTGAAGTTCCTTCCTCCTGATCTTCTATGTTGGCCATCAGTGCAACAGTAGCACATTCTTCTTCTAATTCATAAGATGATTCAGATTCATCTGAGTCATCCCATGTTACCATCAGAACCTTATTCTTTTTGTCAAACTTCTTCTTGGGTTTTTCTCTCTGAAGTTTGGGGCAATCATTCTTGTAATGCCCAAGTTCTTTGCACTCATAGCATACAACTTCTTTCTTGCCAGATCTTCTGTGCCCAGAAGATTCCTTTCTATGATCAGGTTTTCTAAAGTTGTTGAACTTCTTTCCCTTGTGCTTCCAGAGTTTGTTGATCCTTCTGGACAGCATGGATAATTCATCTTCCTCTTCAGAAGAAGATCCTTCAGAGCTTTCTTCAATAACCTGCAAAGCTTTAGCAGATTTATTAGATTTTAAAGTAATAGATTTACCTTTCTCTTTCTTTTGAGGTTCATCTTCCTCAAGCTCAATTTCATGGCTCCTCAGTGAGCTGATGAGTTCTTCTAAAGAGATCTTGTTCAGATCTTTAGCCATCTTCAAGGCAGTCACCATTAGTCTCCATCTGGTAGGTAGACTTCTGATGATTTTCTTTACATGATTTGATGTGGAGTATCCCTTGTCCAGAACTTTTAGACCAGCTGTGAGGATCTGAAATCTAGAATACATAGTTTCTATATTTTCAGATTCTTCCATTTTGAACGCTTCATACTTCTGTATAAGCGCCAGAGCCTTGGTCTCCTTCACTTGAGAATTTCCCTCATGAGTCATTTTAAGTGACTCAAACATTCCATGAGCTGTTTCTCTGTTAGTAATCTTTTCATACTCAGTATGAGAGATTGCATTAAGCAATATTGTCCTAGCCTTATGGTGATTTTTGAAATCCTTCTTTTGGGCTTCTGTCATTGATTTTCTATCAATTTTCTTGCCATCCTCATTTGTAGGATGTTCATAACCATCAATGACCAAGTCCCACAAATCAGCATCATAACCAAGGAAGAAACTTTCTATCCTGTCCTTCCAGTAATCAAATTTCTCTCCATCAAACGTAGGAGGCTTTGTGCTGATTCTATCCCCTTCATATTTGTTACAGTTGGATGTAGAAGCATCACCCATAATGACAAACAAATGTATATCAAAGTAACTTTTCTCACTGGATCTTTACTGACACGGTTAAGTGGTAGCACACGCAGAACCGGAGCTCTGATGCCAACTGAAGGTGAGAAAATACTTAGAAGGGGGGGGGGGTTGAATAAGTATGACAAATAATCAAAGATTCAAACACAGTTATTTTTATCCTGGTTCGTTGAACTCAACTACTCCAGTCCATCCTCTCAAGAGTGATTTGCCTTTCTCAATCAAGGACTTAATCCACTATTTAATCAAACAGATTACAATAGTAACACCTAAGAACAACTGTTCTTAGTCTTCTCAAGAGCTACTGATCCCAACTGGATCCTCTTAAGGAAACCTTTTACAATCAATATAAAACTATTACAAGAGTAAGAATGCTTCTAAAAAGCTATTATCACAACTGTGATATTCTATTTGCTATAACATTGTTCTTAAACTTAAGAGAAATATCACAGTTGTGATAATAGCTTTTTAGAAGCATTCTTACGCTTGTAATAGTTTTAAATTGATTGTAAAAGGTTTCCTTAAGAGGATCCAGTTGGGATCAGTAGCTCTTGAGAAGACTAAGAACAGTTGTTCTTAGGTGTTACTATTGTAATCTGTTTGATTAAATAGTGGATTAAGTCCTTGACTGAGAAAGGCAAATCACTCTTGTGAGGGTGGACTGGAGTAGTTGAGTTCAACGAACCAGGATAAAAATAACTGCGTTTGAATCTTTGATTATTTGTCATACTTATTCAACCCCCCCTTCTAAGTATTTTCTCACCTTCAGTTGGCATCAGAGCTCCGGTTCTGCGTGTGCTACCACTTAACCGTGTCAGTAAAGATCCATTGAGAAAAGTTACTTTGATATATATTTGTGTGTCATTATGGGTGATGCTTCTACATCCAATTGTAACAAATATGAAGGGGATAGAATCAGCACAAAGCCTCCTATGTTTGATGGAGAGAAATTTGATTACTGGAAGGACAGGATAGAAAGTTTCTTCCTTGGTTATGATGCTGATTTATGGGACTTGGTCATTGATGGCTATGAACATCCTACAAATGAGGATGGCAAGAAAATTGATAGAAAATCAATGACAGAAGCCCAGAAGAAGGATTTCAAAAATCACCATAAGGCTAGGACAATATTGCTTAATGCAATCTCTCATACTGAGTATGAAAAGATTACTAACAGAGAAACAGCTCATGGAATGTTAGAGTCACTTAAAATGACTAATGAGGGAAATTTTCAAGTGAAGGAGACCAAGGCTCTGGCGCTTATACAAAAGTATGAAGCGTTCAAAATGGAAGAATCTAAAAATATAAACTATGTTTTCTAGATTTCAGATCCTCACAGCTGGTCTAAAAGTTTTGGACAAGGGATACTCCACATCAGATCATGTAAAGAAAATCATCAGAAGTCTACCTACCAGATGGAGACCAATGGTGATTGCCTTGAAGATGGCTAAAGATCTGAACAAGATCTCTTTAGAAGAACTCATCAGCTCACTGAGGAGCCATGAAATTGAGCTTGAGGAAGATGAACCTCAAAAGAAAGAGAAATTTAAATCTATTGCTTTAAAATCTAATAAATCTGCTAAAGCTTTGCAGGTTATTGAAGAAAGCTCTGAAGGATCTTCTTCTGAAGAAGAAGATGAATTATCCATGCTGTCCAGAAGGATCAACAAACTCTAGAAGCACAAGGGAAAGAAGTTCAACAACTTCAGAAAATCTAATCATAGAAAGGAATCTTCTGGGCACAGAAGATCTGGCAAGAAAGAAGTTGTATGCTATGAGTGCAAAGAACCTGGGAATTACAAGAATGATTGCCCCAAACTTCAAAGAGAAAAACCCAAGAAGAAGTTTGACAAAAAGAAGAAGGTTCTGATGGCAACATGGGATGACTCAGATGAATCTGAATCATCTTCTGAATCAGAAGAAGAATGTGCTAATGTTGCACTGATGGCCAGCACAGATGATCAGGAAGAGGGAACATCAAGATCTGAAGCTGAATCAGACTCTGACTCTGAAGAGGTATTTTCTGAACTCTCCAGAGCTGAACTTGTTGAGAGTTTATCTGAAATGTTGGAAAGCTACAGCAAGATCAAACTCAAATACAAGAAGCTGAAAAGAAGTCTTGAATCTGAGATTGATCTTCTGAATTCAGAACTTGTTGAGCAAAAAGAAATTAATCTGAAAATCAAAAATGACTTTGAAATAACTCAACAAGAATCTGAATCTGAGACTAAGTCATGTGAAAACATTTTAGAAAAATATGACTCTAGCTTTCAGAGATTCCTTACTAAGAGCATAGACAGAAGCAAGATGGATTCTATGATCTATGGTGTTAGTGGGAACAACAGAAGAGGTATTGGATATGAATCTTCCTCTGGAAGTAATCTAAAATCTGTTGACAAACTCTTCATCAAGAAGACACCTCTGTACTCTCAATTTAAGTTTGGTCACTTAAATGACATTAAACACACAAGCTATGAGAAGAATACTTATGTGTTTAAACCCAAGGCAAGTCAGAATAAACATTATGTTGAAAAACAGAAGTTTAGACAAACCTACAAACCAACTAACCCTAAAGGACCCAAGAAGATCTGGGTACCTAAGAGCAAAATAATCCCTGTTGCAGATGTTCTTAGCAGCAAGGTCAGGATGCCAGTCATGGTACCTGGACTCTGGATGCTCACGACACATGACAGGAGAAAGGTCTATGTTCCAAAGCCTGGAACTTAGATCTGGAGGTGACGTGAAGTTTGGAGGGAACCAGAAAGGCAAGATCATTGGATCTGGCACTATTGGAAATGTTTGAAAGTTCTGCAGATAGAGAAGTGATTCTCACAGACTCTGAGGCTCATAGGCAGAAAAGGCTAAAGAGAAGGAATCTGAAGCAACTCTAGATGCTATTCCCTTATCTTCTCAATTGGACAACTTACACATTTCTGAAAGATCAAATGTCAGAGGATCTTCTTCCAGAATCAAGGCATCTCACCCAGAAGATGTGATTATTGGAAAGAAAGATGATCCAATCAGGACAAGATCCTATCTCAGAACATCTGAATCTTCATTGTTTGGCTTAGTGTCAATAATTGAACCAACATCTGTGGACGAGGCTCTGAAAGATAATGAATGGATTATTGCCATGCAAGAAGAGCTAAATCAATTCACCAGAAATGAAGTTTGGGATCTGGTTCCTAGACCTAAAGGATTCAACATTATTGGAACAAAATGGGTCTTCAGGAATAAGTTGAATGAAAAGGGAGAAGTTGAAAGGAATAAGGCAAGGCTGGTTGCTCAAGGTTACAGTCAGCAAGAAGGAATTGACTATACAGAGACTTATGCTCCTGTTGCCAGGTTAGAGTCTATACGTTTACTCATTTCTTTTGCTGCACAGAATAACATCACTCTATATCAGATGGATGTTAAAAGTTGCTTTCTTAATGGTATTATAGAAGAGGAAGTATATGTCCACCAACCTCCTGGTTTTGAAAGTGAAAACTTTCCAGATCATGTTTTTAAACTAAAGAAATCTCTTTATGGTTTAAAACAAGCTCCCAGAGCTTGGTATCAGAGGTTGAGCAATTTCCTTCTGGAGAAAAATTTTATCAGAGGAAAAGTGGATACAACTTTATTCTGTAAAACTCTTAAGAAAGATCTGTTGATTTGTCAAATATATGTAGATGATATTATTTTTGGATCAACAAATATTATGCTTGGAAAGGAGTTTGCCAAATGTATGCAGACAGAGTTTGTGATGAGCATGATGGGAGAATTGAGATTCTTTTTGGGAATCCAAGTCAACTAGACTCCAGAGTGCACCTACATACATCAGACCAAATATGTTAAAGAGCTTCTGAAGAAGTTCAACATGGTTGATAGTAAGATGGCATAGACTCCAATGCACCCTACAAGCACTCTAGGTAAGAAAGAGGTAAGTAAGAAGGTAGATCAGAAACTCTACAGAGGTATGATAGGATCTCTTCTATACTTGACTGCTTCTAGACCTGATATTCTGTTTAGTGTCTGCTTATGTGCAAGATTCCAATCAGATCCTAGAGAATCACACTTAATAGCTGTTAAGAGGATTCTAAGGTATCTGAAAGGTACTACTAACATGGGTATGTGTTACAGAAGATCTGATGAATTTTCATTAGTTGGATTTTGTGATGCTGATTATGCTGGAGACAGAGTTGAACGTAAAAGCACTTCTGGAAGCTGTCAGTTTCTTGGAAGTCATCTGATCTCATGGTACAGCAAGAAGCAACCCAATATTGCACTATCAACTACAGAGGCAGAATACATTGCTGCTGCTGGATGTTGTACGCAGATGCTCTGGATGAAGAGTCAGCTAGAAGACTATCAGATCTATGAGAGTAATCTTTCTATCTTCTGTGATAATACTTCTGCTATATGTTTGTCAAAAAATCCAATCTTACACTCTAAGGCTAAACATATAGAAATTAACATCACTTCATCAGAGACTATGTTCAGAAGGGTGTAATAAATCTAGCTTTTGTTGATACAGATCATCAATGGGCTGATATTTTCACAAAAACCCTTGCTGAAGATAGGTTTAAGTTCATTCTGAAAAATATTTGTATGAATTTTTGTCCAGAGTAATATTTATCAGAGGCAACTTATCAGATGCAAAATGTTTAAAGATCTGAAGTATTTCATCTGATTTTTTGTTCATTTATCTTTGATTGATTTATTTGTGTGAAACTCTGAACTAACAAACTCAGAAGATCTGAACGTTGGAAACGTTTCATTTCTTGAGATACATCAGATGCACATACAAGCAAACACGTGTCACTCAGAATCTGAAAAGATGGAGTGCTCTACTGAATTGACGTTTGAGGTACTGCTTTGAAAATCTCATTTTTCTTAGATTTCCCCCCATTTGTCATATCTTTAAATTAAAATGATTATTTTCATTAAATGCTATGTGTAAACGTGTGTATGTGTCTATTGATGTGCCCAATGTTTGATTTTTTTTGGTTTTCTATAAATACCACCTATCAGACCATTTTCACACTTTTCACACTCACTACACTTATGCATTTTTGCTTACTCTTCAAACTCCACCAAAACCCTAAACCCAAATCTTCATCTTCATCAATGGCTTCTTCATCAAATGCTGCTGAAATCTCCAACAACAGTATAATGTACAAGAAACCAGTACGCACTCTATTTACTCCAGTTGTGGATCTTGAGGTTCTGTGCGAAAGTTTCATTGAGCTTGAATCAATAGAAGAAAATGGGTTTGACCTAACAACTGCCATTAAAGCTCAAGGCTGGGAGAAGTATTTTGATAGACTGATGGGTCCTGTGTACCCAACTCTTGTGAAGGAATTCTGGATTCACGCTCATGCTGGTCCTAAGTTCATTCACTCATCTGTCCTTGGGAAGGAGATAGTGATCACTGAGAAACTGATCAGGCAGCTGTTTAGTTATAAAGAATCTGATAGTGTTACAAACCTAGCCTCTGCACGTATTGATATGGCTAAGGTGTATGAAGAGATTACTATATCTGGAACACAAACAAGCAAGGTTAAAGATCTGAAACCTATCTATAGGATCTGGGCAAAGATATTTATGAGTACAATCTTTCACAGAAAGTCATCCAACTCACCAGACTATGTGAGTACAGAGCATTTGTACTTCATGTACTGCATCAGCAAGAATACTAAGGTGGATCTGCCCTATCTGATTTTCAGTCATCTTCTGACTCATGTCAAAGAGACTAGAGAAGAGGTCAGCGTTAAAACTGGGAAAGTCAGAACTTGGATACCTCTGGGAAGACTTATTTCAGACATCCTTACAGAGAATCAGTTGGTGAAGCATCTGACAGATGCAAAAATGATAGAGGATCTGTCCTACATCATTGGATCTGAGATAAACGGACTTACTCTGAAAAGAATGAAGATCATTTCAGAGCTGAATGGTAAACTAAGGAAGATAAACTCTGAGGAGGTCAATGGCAGAAGGATACCAGTAGAAGATTTTCCAATGTTCAGCGCAGATGAACCAAAAGGTATTGTCTGGGCTTACATTGCAGATTGTATGAAGAATGGAATTCCTCTACCTGCTAACCTTGTTCAGAAACAAGGAGAAGAATTGCCCAATCTGATGAAGGAAAGGCGTAGTAAGAGAAAAGCTGAAGAAGGCTCAGTTCAGAAGAAAAGGAAAGAATCTGAAGTTCCAAGGAAGAAGAAGAAAGGAGTAAAGAAAGTCAGAATCAATTCTAGAGATGCTACTCTGGAAGAGATAAGAGACACTATTCATCAGGTATTAACATCTGATCCTACCCCTGTTGTTCATTCACCCTTTCCATCACCTCAACTCTCTCCAACCCTTAGACATAGAACTTCTAAACCCCAACCATCTGTAAACCTTTCATCTAAACCACCTTCATCTCCCCCAGTACATTCACAACCATCTTCTGTACCAACAACCTCTGACCCCTAACCTCATACTACATCTGAACCCCCTCAACCTACTTCACCAGAAATTCCACAACCAGAAATTCCACATCCAAAAATTCCCCAACCAGATATAATCATCTCAGAACCAAACCAACCAGAGACTGTTCAATCTGAACACTCTGAACAACCAGCTCCACCAGAAGATTCAAATCTTTCTGAAGATATTCTGGATATCCAACCCCTGAATCAATCCATTAACATTTCTTCAACATATGTTCACTCAGAAGAATCTTCTGATTGTGAATCATCTGATTTTGAATCATCTGATTTTGAACCAGAGTCTCTCAAACAAGCTCGTTCTGACATTGCTATGAAGGAACACGTTAACATTTCTATGTTTCAAGTTTCATCATCTGAAACCCAAACCATCCCTCAACCATCTGAAACCCATCTATCTGAAACCCAAACCATCCCTCAACCATCTGAAACCCATCTATCTGAAACCCAGACCATTCCTCAACCAATTGATCTCCCTCAGTCTGACACCCAAACATCTCGACCAACACCACCTCAACCACAACCATCTGAACCTACACCATCTGAACCTACTCCTGTTAACTCTCCTAATCCTAAACCCTCTGAACAGTCAGATCTAGGATCATGTGTTAATACTATGTTTGAAATATTCAAGAAGGAGATAGATTCTGAGTATGCTCGTGTTAAGGAAGTGTGCTTGTCAAGTGTGGATTCGGTTGTTTCAAATGCTTCTTGGAAACGTTTCATCTGGATGTTCAACAAAGCTTCTTTAAAAGTTAGAGCTAAATGTTCTAAGCTTGCAAAGACTCAGTTTGCAGAGTTAATCAAGATAACTCTAATGAACATTCCTCCTCCTCCTCCTGTGTTGCTTCTGGAAGCTGCTCCTCCAGAGGCTCCTGCATCTGAATTGGTTGAACAAGCTTCTGAAGAGAACCAGTTTGACAAGAACACTGCTGCTACTGCATCTGCTTCTTCTTCATCCGTGGTCACAGAGCTTGTGAATGATGTCAAGGGAATAAAAGATTGGATGGTACAGTAAGAGAAGACAACTGATGAGATCAAGACATGGATGTCTAAGCAAGAAGAGTCAACAGCCAAAATGACAGAGCTTCTGACCCTTATTGCCTCACGCCAGACTTAGTTTTATTTGATGTGTTTTGCACATGTTATTGCTTCTGTTGTTTTCTTATTGTTTTGTTATGCTTTTTGACATCTATCTGTTCTTTTGTGACTCTGTTTGATTGTGAACTCTGATCTGTTTAAATGAAAGTTGATGTTTTTGCTTCTATATGCTTCTTTTCTTCTGTATCTTTATGTCTTTAAAAATCTTTTTGATTATGACAAAAAGGGGGAGAAAAAGAGAATCTGATTGTTCAACCTATAAGCAATTACTAAAACTGAAATTCAAACATTTTATTAACTTACTTTGAATTTAAGTCTTTCAGATTACATTGATATATCTGACATAATTCATTGAAGTTACCCTGAGACTTTTCCAACCAGAACCTAATCTTCCAAAGCAAATCTGAGTATTCAATCAACTCTGATATCTTACTCTGATACCTTTACTCTGAAAGATAATTCAAGCAAGATGATAACCAGGTGCTCTGACTGAAGGAATTCATAACTATCTGGCATCAAGATTTGATTCTGAAAGTCAAACCTCTTGCATCAGGCTCTGAATCTGAAATATACTTAATCAAAAAGGGAAGTGTTTTCTTCTATTAGAGTATTCATTTCAGGGGGAGATTGTTAATCTCAGGGGGAGTTATAATTCATACTTTTTATTGAACAAAATTTCTCATGTTTTGTCATCATCAAAAAGGGGGAGATTGTAAGAACACAAATTGTTTCTTAGTAATATCTCTATGTTTCGATGATAACACTTATGAATTTTGTATTCAAGAATTATGTACTCTAAATTTGTTCTCGACTGTTTGCTACAGGTACTAAAGAAAATATTCTTAAAGAGCAAATTTGGATCTGAACAATGATATTATGAAAGGCTTCAAAGGTTCAAGAGCATCTTAAATGAAGATCTGAACGCTGTCTCCAGAAGAATCTGAGTGCTGTCTACTGAAGATTCTGAAGCAGAAGCCTCTAAAGAATAGAAGACTCTGAGAGTTCAGAAGCTTGGTCATCAGAAGACTCTGAAGATACTGCGCGGCATAGTATTGAGAATCTGATATAGAAGACTCTGCTCTGACAGAACTACACGCTCAAGCACACAAGCTGCATATACTCTGATTCAGCATAATCTGAAGAACATCCCAAGACTCTGAAGATCCAGAAGATCTCTACTCTAGAGATTCTGAAGATCCAGACTCTGATGTTGATAGCTGAACTTACTTAGTGAAGAAGATTTGAATATGTCCGTTGGCATATCTCAACAGCTCTTTCCTCTTTTATGCTAGACACAAGAACACAGACAAAAAGGTTTTATCTGTGCATTCCATTCTAAGGAAAGGTTCTGCAACATAAAGACAAAATACACCAGGCTTTTTCAGCACAACCTCCAACGTTGAGAAGACTTCATGGATCTAAGTGCCTATATAAAGAAGTCCACTCCATCTTCTTCAAAAGACGAATTTCTTGCAAAAATCACTTATCAAAGCTAATCTCTCAAAAGCTCTTATATTCTATTTGCTGTAACATTGTTCTTAAACTTAAGAGAAATATCACAGTTGTGATAATAGCTTTTTAGAAGCATTCTTACTCTTTTAATAGTTTTACATTGATTGTAAAAGGTTTCCTTAAGAGGATCCAGTTGGGATCAGTAGCTCTTGAGAAGACTAAGAACAGTTGTTCTTAGGTGTTACTATTGTAATCTGTTTGATTAAATAGTGGATTAAGTCCTTGACTGAGAAAGGCAAATCACTCTTGTGAGGGTGGACTGGAGTAGTTGAGTTCAACGAACCAGGATAAAAATAACTGTGTTTGAATCTTTGATTATTTGTCATACTTATTCAACCCCATTTCTAAGTATTTTCTCACCTTCAGCTACTACTTGTTCAGAACGGGTACCGGGAAATCAGCTGGCTGGTCATGGACAAAGGCATAATGAGTTTTCGGGACATGGTATGCAATGCTGATGAATGCAAATGCGATGGATTGGATGCAATGAGATGCCATATTCAATTATTTCCAAGAAGTATTCGTACTTTGATTCAAGTTTTAAGCAAGAGAAAGGTTCAACGACAAAATTCAAAGGCAAGATCCTTGGAAACAAGAGAACATGTATGCTACAAATATGATATGATGCTAAGAATGCAAGGACACAAGATCAAAGTCTTCACAAGTACTGGATACCTGTTGTGCTGATAACGAACAGGGTTTAAAAGTTTTCCTCCATAAGGAACACAAGTAAACCAGGTAGGGTGGAAGTCAAATTGTTTTAAAAAAAACCCCATTACCTCTCACTTGTGGGTTCTAATCTTGGACGGAGACTCCTAGTAGGTCCTCAGCTTCTCTGGCTCTTAGGTCAAAAAGTAATAATATGTTCACCATTTCTGGTTTGACATTATTACCCTTCAAGGAGGGCTCCACCGATTTCTCATGAACGGTCTCCAGAGTCGTATGTTCTCTATGGGAACATTTTGTCATCTGCATGAGATACACATGACAGAACATCTCCCAATGAAAACTCGTCTGAATGTAGGTGTCATGTCAGCTACACATAACAAGACGCTACGCAAGTATACACAACTATCCACTCTAATCCTATGTGTATCCTTAAGCCTGGGTAGTGGGCTTATCTCTCAACATCACCCATCCCAACAATATAACAATATCCAAGAACATGAGTGGCATATATACAATGAATGCAATAAATAAATAAAATAAATAAACATCCAAAGAAAAAGAAAACAAACAAGATCTAGGATTGATTCTCTTAGGGAAAAGGCTCCCCAACAGAGTCACCAGCTGTCGCTACGCAAAAAATGACACAGAGTCGCCATCAAACATTATTTATTCCAACGGGGAAAGGAGAACAACGAGAAAACCTAAGAAGGGAATGCATATGGTCTCGCAACCAAATTCGGGTTCGGGAGTCGATTACACATAGGGAAGGTGTTAGCACCCCTCATGTTCGTTGTACTCAACGGGATCCACTCCTGTTGTTCTAATCAAATGGTGTGTTAATCTAGAGACTTACTTGCTAAGGAATGCGTGAATGAGTTAATGGGGAAAAAGAAAATGTTTTTATTATTGAGTTCGTCTTAGTTTTGCAATTCAATGCCTACATATCTCAGAGGGAATCGTAACTTTGTAGTTCTTGTTGGAAATGTTTTTGGTTTGTTGTGTGTTTTTTATGGACGGTGCTATGAAGCATGTCCTTTTCTGAAAAGTTTTGAACGGAAAATCCAGGAGGCAAAAATGGTTTGAGATATGTGAAATACTTTATTAGGGATTAGAAAAATAGTTAGAGATATAATTAAAGTATTTTTGGATTTTTTAAGAAAATAGATTTTAGTTTTAAGATGAAACGGAAAATTTAACCTAATTCTATAATCTAAGGTAAGTTGAAAGGGAAAAACTATCCTAAAAATTGTCATGCCAGAGATCGATCCTACGGTTTACCTTGGTTCAATTTATCAAGGATAAAATTGAATCAAGGATCCTAAGGGAATATATGAATTAATGAAAATAACCAATAACGTCAAGTATCAAAGCAGTCTTTAATCACACGTATCAGGATCGTGGCAAAACTTCTCAACAAGGATGCATCAAGATATTAGCGAAAGAAGATAAAGAAATTAAAAAAAAATCGGCCAAGAAAAGATATCAACTAAAATTCAATTAAAATCCTAATCAAGGCCAATCAAAATTAATTCAAAGATTAATCATCAATTTAAACCAGAAATTTATTATAGATTCAAATCAAGAATTAATCCCTAAATTTAAATCAATAGTCAATCACAAATTTAACATCAAAGTTAGCACCTGGATCAACATTAATGTCGCCAATTTATCATTAAAGTCTAACGTTGAAATTAATTTTAAAAAATAAAACCAAATTATTGAACATAAACAAGAGAAAAAGAAAAAAGAAAAATAATCATATCACAAAAAGTGTGTGGAAAAGAATTATGGGAGTGTGGTAACAAAAACAACTTGGGCTTGATATTCCTAGGCCCATATTCACAATATACTACTGTCGTAACCCGAAATTTGACCTCCTTTTTCCTTTTGCATAAGCATGTGCATTCGCATTGCTGACAGACACATTCACACTTTTTCTCTGTGATTTTTGTTGCAGGAATATTCAGGTTTTGCAAGACCAATTAATCACATTCTCTCAAAGATACCACTTCATCAAAACAAGTACAAAATGAAGGTTCATATGCCTATTCATCAAAGCAAAAGGTTGAAAATCGGAATCGTGGCCACAACACCATTTTGCAAGCAAATTTGGCAAAATTTTCCTGAAGTAACTGGTTACTTATTTGCTAGGTAAAGTAGGGTAACCGGTTACTCAGTGCAAAAATGCAGATTTTCCTGCATTTTTTGGGACAACCACTTTTCTCTCTACATTTTGGGGTTTATGTGGTTCTAGCATTGTGTGGAACATTCTAAAAATTTCTAGACAATTCTAGATAATTCAAGATCTTTTTAAACACTTTAAGGCATTTGCTTCAATACATCATTTCCAATCAAGACCACCACACACCTTTGTTTCAAAGCATGTGAGCCATTAGATTTTCAACTTGCATTGAGATGGTTACCAAGTCAACTACCTAACTAACTGAGTTAACCTCCAACTCAGTGAGTTGAGCCTAACTAACTCCAAGGCTAGTTCTGAGGCTACATCCAAAGCTCACTCCGAACCTAGCAACTCTGAAGCAAAACTCTATATAAGCAAATCAATACCATTACTCAAGGGGGATCAATCATTTTTTCCAAATTCTCCATTGATCACTCTCAATTCTCTCACATTCTCTCTGAACTTTCTACAACATTTGCACATTCATCTCCATCATCTTCCCAAAACCTCACTAAAGCGCAAATCCTCCATTAAAGTGTAGCAACTTCTTCATTGGAAGGGATTTCTCTTGAGTTTAGCCATCATCATCTTGTGATTCTACCTTATTTTCTGGAGTTTTATTGGCTTTTGATTCATCTCAAGTGATTACTTTACGCTTATTCGGTGCAACTTCGTATTTGGAGATTTCGTCGCAATTTACTCGGTTTCGCTACGGTTCGGTTGCAAATTCTGAATTCTCTAGTTTTCTTTTCCTCTTGTCATCATATATTAATAACAACAACATCCAAGGCAAATCTCAGCCTTGTAGGTTAGTCATCTTTCACTTGATTTACCGTTTCGATCTATTTTGTGCGTTTACGATGTAGTTCGATCGTTTTTTGGTTTTGCTTAATCATGTGATTTCTTGATCTTTGCTCTGCATGTTTAATGCTTTCCATTGATGATTGATTGATGTTTAACTTCTTTTGAACTTCATTTTTCATGCACAAATGTCAAGCATAACATGTGGATGATTGGGGAAATCTTTTGGTTGTAAAAACTGATTTTCAAAAAGCTATTTTTGCCACTGTTACAGTGGTAACCGATTACTCTATATAGGATAACCGGTTACTCTGCACAATTTTAGCCTATTTTATCCATTTCTGAGCAAGTAACCGGTTACCTGCTTAAAGTAACCGGTTACTCAAGGGCAAAATGTTATTTTTTGCCCGTTTTCAAGCTCGTTTGCTATTCTTTCCTCATATAACTTCTATGGATTGATATACTTAATATTTATGGATTTTTTATGAGCTATTCACCTGTTCTTTGAAGCATCTAGGCAAAATTTCAATATGTCATTTTTCAATTCTCGGTTATGTGCATTTTCGACACTTTGATCATGATCATTCTTGCATATTTCTTTGATCACTTGCTACATGGTTTCTGATGCATGCTAATTGGTACTGTTTTTTCACTTTCAATCATGTTTTCATTAGGTTTGTTCCTCTTTGGAATGAACTCAATCTTGTATAATCAACAAATGACCCGTTTTCTTTAATGGTTTTTCATCCCTTTGGATAATTATTAGCATATTCCTATTTTGATTCAAAAATCGAAACTTTGTTTCGATTAATCGATCCTTCTCTGTTTCTTATCCTTAGGTTATTTTAGATCTATTTACTCCTTCTCTTTTCCCCCGTGGAGTTTAAGGTTCACAACACATTGGAACGCTCTACAAATTTGGCGTCGTTGAGCTATCTGTTTCGATTCTTGCACCGCACTTTGGTGTTAGAGAAGGAATGAGAGTGGAGAATTCCTACACTCATTTTGACCATTTTGGGTAGGGGAAGAATGACCCTGTGCTTGAAATAGTCACCTATATCTCCTTATTATGGTATCCCTCTTTCTCCAGTCGAGTCGATCCTTGATCACTTGCACCCTTACCTCATCTTTGGAAGTAGCTTCTTCCTTTCAAGCCAACACTCTTTTCTCTCTCGGCCAATCACCATTCTTGGTTTCCCCAGAGATTTGTAACCACTCTTTTCCTTGGATGATCAATTGTCCTTCAGTTTAAAATTAATTCCCTTCTTCCTCAGCTAAGTCAATCTTTCTTCTCTAGTTTAAACAGTCTTCCTGTTCTAACCTATTCCCCACTAGAGTTTGAAACCTTCTCTTGGTTCTTTCTCCTTCTTGTTTGGGTCATCATTGTTTAACATTCAAGCACTAAATCCTCTTTTCTCTAGTTAATCACAGTCTGTCTGTTAATACTGAGTTTTTCTCTGGGTTAATCGCCTTCTTTCGGCTAATCACCCTATCTTTTGTTGGTCACGGTCCGTCCGTTACAACCAGCTTTTATATGGGTTAATCGCCTTCTTCCGGATAATCACCCTATCTTTGGTTGATCACAGTCCATCCATTAAAACCAGCTTTTTCTTTGAGTTAATCACCTTCTCTTGGTTAATCACCCACTTTTTGGTCAATCACAGTCCGCCTGTTTGAACCAATAACCCTTTTCCTCAGTTAACCACAACCCGTCTGTTAAAATACTAAGTTTCTTTTGAGTTAACCACCTTCTTTTGGTTAATCACTCTTTCTTTTCAGTTAATCACAGTCCGTCTGTTAAACACCGAATCCTCTATAGTTAGCAAACTTTCTTTGGTTCAAATACTGTCAGCTTTGGGTTAGTAACCTTTGTTCGGTTCAAATGCCCATTTTCTTTAGCCAAGTGCTGCTTGTGCAGTCAATGTGTTGTTTTTTGGGTCACAACCTTCGCTTGGTTCTACACCTGTCTCTTGGGTCACCACCTTTGCTTGGTTCCACACCCTTTCTTTTGGTTGATCACCGTTTATCGGTTAAAACCAGCTCCTTTATCCTTTCGATTAACCACTATTTATCAGTTAATATATTGATTTCCCCTCCGAGTCAAACACCTCCCTTTGGTTCAGTACTCTCTTTATCCTGGTTCATCGCAGTCCGTCTGTTGATACCTAACCTTTTTGCTCTCCCCACAAGTTTTACTCTTATATTTCTCCGGTTAATCACTGCTTGCAGTTAATACACCGAGTCCCCGGTGGATCTTACCTTTACTTCAATTCTTCTCCTTTACTCCCTTTTTCCTAGGCTCTGTCGCCATTCTCTTGTTTTATCCCCTGTAGAGTTATATCTTTTCTTCTGCATTCCCCGACAGAGTTATTTCTTCGCTTCTCTGTTTCTCAACAGAGTTTTCCTGGTTTTGACACCATTCCTTTTGCATTCCTCGATTGGGTCTTGCTTTCTCTTTTAGCTCTTGGCTTTGCGCCGTCTTTGCTTTCTTTTTCAGCAGTAGTTCCCCGAACTACGTAGGTTCTGCTTTCCTCATTTCACTATGAGGGTACGTAGGTACAAGATTGCGAAATCTTGGCGAGCCACCTTCCTCCGTCTTTTTCCATTCTTCTATCTTTCTGGTCTGTCCATATCCTCTTCTTTCTTTCTTGGTTCCTTGAACTATGGAGCTCTGATTTCCTCATTGCACTATGAGGATACGTAGGCACGAGGGCCCCAATCTTCCTCGAGAACTTTCCTTTCTTTCTTTTTCTTTCTTTTCTTTCCTTCCTTTTTTAGCTAGAAGCCTTTAAATAGATAACACATCCAAGCCTAGAAGTAAGCGAAATGGTTTCCGTCGGGTACGACGGATGCTTAAGGTTCTAGTACCTTCCTTTCGCATTACCGACCCCCTTTATTGTTTCTCTTCCCTTGGGTTTTATTGATATTTTCCCTGTCCTTTGGGACTAAATAAAGTTTGGTGGCAACTTTGTAATATCTTTGAGTGTGCGATTCACTCAGGTATAATCCCACTAGCCTCTGCTGGGGAAGTCCTTGCGCTTGCAAGTTGGGGTCTCGCCTAGTTTTGCTTGCTTTTCTTTCTTACTTGGGTGTTTATTGTTATGATTTACTCACTTTATTTTATGTTATTTACTGCATTTCTTTACTGCCTTAAATATTCATGTGCTGCATATTCTGGATATCTGCTATATTCTATTATTTTTGGGATGGATAGATATTATTGGAGAGATAAGTCCTATCACCGGGCTTGAGCATACATATAGGCTAGAACGTGGATATTTGTGACGCCTGCATTTTGCATATTGGGTTGTCACGAGAGCCACATCCCAGATTGTGATGCACTTGAGAATACTTCTGTATTGCGATAATTCACTATGGCGGGGGGGGGGGGGGGGGGGGGGATTCACTTTTGAGTCATATGGTTTGGGCGACCTTTCTAGGGACCACCTTGTTGTGTCTAGATCATACCTGTGAGTGGGATATGGTTTTTTTTTTTGCAGGAAACCAAGACTCTTCACACCTTTTGTTCTCTCACACATGTCCGATTTTTGCACCGACACAGAATTACGCAAATATTCAGCTTGTGCTGATTTGGATATTCAGATTGGGCAAATTTAATTGATCTGATTTGTGCCTGGCTCTGGGATTTATGTGTTGCATGCCATTTCATCATGATCATTAACATTTTTGCATGTGCATTTTCCAGGTTATTTAAGAGCTTATTCTTTGTTGGCATAGTCATAGACGATTAGTACTGGTTGCAGAGGTATCTTTAGTTACAAGTTCGTGGAGCCTAAGTTGAAGACTTTGAGAGGTTTGGCATCTTGTTTGGTTGAAGATAACAGGGGTGTTTTTAGAGATGATTATGGGAATCTTGTGGCCATTCTCAACACTGAAGTCAACATTACTGCCATTCATACACTTGTTCAGTTCTATGACCCGCCACTGAGGTGTTTCATGTTTCGGGATTACCAGTTAGCACCTACACTTGAGGAGTACTCTCAGATCTTAGGGGTTAAGACCAAGAGTTAGGTTTTGTTTGCCTACACCAGCAGTTGTCCGAAGTATCCTCTTATTGCTAAAGCTCTTGGCCTTAGTAAGAAGGATGTGGAAGATAATCTCAATACTAAGGGAAAGGGTATTCGAGGGTTTTCTTCGAAGTTTCTAGTATATAAGGTTGTTTCTTTTTCCGAAGTGGGAAGCTGGAAGGCTATCAATTTCGTGTTTGCTTTACTGATATATGGGATCATCTTGTTCCCGAACATGGAAGATTTCATCGATCAAGCTGCCATCAGTATCTTTTTGTCCAAGAATCCTATTCCCACACTTCTTACTTATACCTATTATTCTATTCATTCGAGGAATGAAAAGAAGAAAGAAACTATCGTATGTTGTGCTCCTATGCTGTATCGATGGTTCATGTCTCACCTTCCACAAAAGGGTCTTTTTGTGGAGAATAGCGGGAACCTTAAGTGGTCTCAAAGGATCATTTCTCTCACTGCTAATGACATCTCTTGGTATTCTCGAGCCTACGATGGTATCAAGATCATTCTTCATTGTGGTAAATTCCTTAATGTACCTCTCTTGGGTACAAAGGGCGGAATTAACTACAATCCAAGGCTTGCCTTCCGTTAGTTGGGATATCTGATGCTTGACAAACCATATCCTAAGGTAGTGGAAGAGTTCATCTTTCATGAAAGGGTTGATGACATGGGTTTGTTGTAGAGATTCAGTGCTGCATGGGTACAGATTCACCGCGAGGGTAGAGATAAGTTGGGTAAGAAGAATTATATTATGAAAGAAGCCTACACACAATGGGTCAAAGAACGAGTTCAAGCGACTTTGCTACCATTTCCTTTCGAGTCTTTTGTGCATGTCAAGTTTCCTGAACCTATCATTGTTCTCCCTTCCGAAGTTGATCAGCTCAAGCAGGTTATTGAGAAATTGAAGAAGGAGAATGCTGATCTTTGTCTCAACCTAAACAAAGTCACATCCGAGAAGGAAAGCTTACAGATAGATCTTTTCCAGAAGAGAGAGCTCATGAGCAAAGAGGTAGAGTTTGAGCAGAACAAACGCCGGAAAGTAGGTGATGCTTTGTGTAGCGGTAAAAATCGTGAGTATAAGCTATTGATTAACTCAACTCAAAAATGCAAGAGTCGCCACCGCACTTTCATTTTATCCAAAAAAAGGAAAGGAAAAAGAGCAAATAAAACCTGAGAGTTCTAAAACAGAAACAAACAAACAGAGATCTGGATAAGGGGGTTGGTTACGTAATGGGAAGGAGTTAGCACCCAAAACGTCTATAGTACTCTATAGGAGCCCTTTGAAATATTTACGCTTTTTGGTTTGAAAATGGTTTGTTTGAAAAGAGATTGGGGAGATGAGAAAAGAATTATTTTTTTAGATTTTTGTGTTTGGAGAGACTTATCACCTCATGCCTACGTATCCACAAAGTGAAATATAGGATCAAAACCCCGTAGTTCGTGGTACAAATAACAAAATTTTTGTTGGTTTTAATTGATGTTAAATGTAAAGACAAGTCGTCATTTTAAGGAGAAAACTACGACTAGTCGCCCACAAATATAAGACAACATTTGTGTCACCTAAAGATGGAGGATTCGCTTGGATTATCAACAAGTCTATCACTCAACATCAAAGTAGAAAATATAAACGTATTAATACTATGGGGAATAGGAGAATTGTATCTCAACTACGAAAATGACTCATGTCTAAACTTTATAAAAAGTTTTAAAGTGAAAAGTGCATAAGGCACAATAAGAGTTGATGAGTTTTTTGTATTTTTATGTCTTTTGAAATTGGTCAAAGCATGATTAACATTGATTGACTTTTATTAAGAAGAAAAAAGTTTTGAAAATCACTTGACGAAAGTCAAGGTTTTATTGCAAAATCATTTTTGAAGTTTTGAAAAAAAAACAAGAAGGTTTTGAAAGAGGGAGAAGGTTTTGAAAATTTAAGAAGAGGAGGAGATGAAGTGACTATCCTAGAAAACAAAATAAAAGCAAGAGATAAGAAGGATCTAACTAACTTGTAGCACACTCCATAGAAAGCAAAAAGAATTCCATCCAATTTAAAGCATAAGCTAATGAGCAAACCAAATAAAGGCCAAGATCCACAACACTCCAAGCATAGGGAAGAGAGTCCTAATTCTAAGTCCAAGGGTCCGAGAATGGTCCAAAAGCATAACCACAAAGTTAATAGCACCAAGTTTTTTTAGAGATTTGGATTCTTTATTAATGTTTTAACCAAGATATGATCCAAATGGACAAAAGAGAAATGACATAAACATAAACAAAGATATGATATGAAATGATAATATTGAGGCATGAAAGTAAAGAGATAGGGAGTAAGAACAAAATTATACAAGGATATTGTTAGTGAATTAGTGATTGGTGGTTAGAACAAATGATCAACGATGGTTAATTCTTGCACTTAGACCAAGGTTAATGGAAACTCATTAGAGGATTGGTAGAATCAAAGGCTACTAACAATGAGTTTCATATGTAGTGGACTTAAGACAAGCAACCAACCATACTTGGACTTTCAAACATAAGTTTGAGCCACGAATGATCATTTTCCGATTACGGGACACTTTAGCGCTATGTTAAGCAATTGTAGTCGGGTTTATGTAGAAACCACAACTATCTGAGGCCGTTCAATAAAATGTTAGTGCCAACGAATGCTAGAGAAGTGATATGTAAATCACTCTCTGAAAGCAATATCGCACGAAAAGAAAAGAAGGTAGTGATCTCATCTTAATCAATATTTTTATCGATTAATCAAAGGTAATCTATCACTATTCCAAAGTATGGAGAATTATCTCAATGATCATTCATCCATAGGTTTGAAATAATGAAGATTAAACAACCTTGACAATCAACAATCCATGATCCATAAATTTCATCGATAAAAAAGAAGAAGAAAAAAGAGGACTAGAATGAATCTTAATTCGATTAAATCGTCATTAATATCAATCACCTCTCTTGGCGGATTTAGAATTTATCCTATTGACGCCCATGGTCCATTGAGATTAACAAGATTATATTCAAAACTTAAGATCCAACCAAACAACCAACAATTAATCAAGAATAAAAAATTATGAATCACAAGAATTTTTTTTAAATGAGATTTTCATCTAAGTTAAAGGTATCAAAAATAATTTGGAAAGAAAATTCCACTAAATTTTTTTTAAAAAAAAAGTGATGATAGTAAATGGCCCAAACGGCCCAAGATCCTTTTAAGAAAAGAAATAATAATAAAAAAAACTAAAATAAGAAAAAAAAGAAAAGAAATGAGAATCAGAAGTTATAACTTCATCATCTTCTTCAACACGTGTGGGACACGAATTCACACCATAGCCATTAACTTCAAGCTTCAATAAATCAAAGTGGCGGGACACGAAACAAATAGGGTTGTGATCAAAATCAAAATTTCTACGCAACAGTACCAACAGTTCAAAGAAAAACAACAAAAAATAGCGGATCGAAAATGACGGTGAAGCTCAAACTACCTTCAAACTCAAGTAAATGGTGAAATTGAAACTCTCTTCTTCTTCTTCTTCTTCTTCTTCTTCTTCTTCTTCTTCGAGTCTGGCTGAGTTTGTCATAATTGAAGTGAATTTGGTGGAAGGATGTAGGAGAAGAAAATATGAGCAAAAGGTTTCGTAGTGAGGAATTGAAGAAGAAAACTAGCAGAGGTTTTTTGGCTTAAAAGCTTGAAGAAAACAAAATCTTAAGAAGTTGATGCCATGATGAATCCAAAGATCAAAACTTTAAATCATGCTTTTAGAATCACTTGGAAATGACACACTTGAATGAACACCTTTTGTACATGTATCCTAAAACAAACATCTTGATTGAACATCCACCAAACTTGACTTGTATAGACAAAACTCTGAATCTTTGATTAAAACTAAATCACTTACAATATGTCTGAATTAATCTCTGGGAATATAAATCCACGGATGAACACAAATTTATACTGAAGGACTCTTGATCATGATAAATTGGACTAAACTTTTCATAAACCAATGGGTTTCAACACAAGACAATTTGACCTTTAAACAATCACATTTCCTAAGAAAATAGCCCACTACCACAGGTAACTTATAATTAAAGCAAACTCTTGATAGTTTGACCAAGATGAGGTCAAACTTCCATCTGATTTAGACTTGAATGAATGTCCTTGCCATCAATCTCCTTGCAAAACCCTAAACACACAAAAGAAGAAGAAACAAACAAATTGAAAAATATTTTTGGTATTTTGGTTAGAGTTTAGTAAACATAAACAACAAAAAGCAAGTAAGAAACACACAAGGGTGCTGGGAGAACCATAGAGTATTATCTTATTTGTGTATGTAAAATTGCAAATGAAATGTGGGATCTTAGGGATAAAAAATTAGGGTATTACACTTTGAAGAGTACTTACGACGGACTTGCCTCAAAGAAGAGACAACTTGTCGATGCTTAGTATCAAGCCCATAAGGATGAGTTGAGCTACAAGAAGCAACTTGCAGATCTTCGATCAAAGTTATCAGAGTACAAGACAAAATTGCAGGGTGAACATGACCGTGCTGACCAGTTGATGAAAGACCTTTCTCAATGTCAAGTCGAGCTTGACAAAGTCTTCAGTGATGTCCAGAAGCTTCATGATCAGATACATCAGGGTCGAGAGGAGATCAACCAATCTCACTTGGAGAGTACTCATTGGGAACGTTAGAGCCGTCATTTGCAAGTCCTCTTGGATCAGAAAGAGGCATTTCTGCAGGATCTTCTTCAGGGACCTAATCATTCTTTATTGCGCAACCTTATGAAGGATGCGAAGTATTAGAGTGAGAGACATGGCCATCTAGCAAGATTTGTTGAGAATGCATTAGAGGACTTACCAGGGCTATTAAGGGATGTTTATGCTTATGTGTTGCCAGACCAGACTCCTTGGGTTGTTTTCCATTTCTTGTCTGTTTGTAGGGTTGTATTTGATAGGATTCATATTGATCTTGTTATAGCCCAAAAGGCAGATATTTGAGTTGTCTTGCAGCTTGTACTTCTTTATCTCATTGATCAAATAAAGATTTTGCTTGCCGATTTATCTTTGTGCCTTTACTTATATGCTTTATGATTATTGCTAATAAAGATAAGGCTCACAAATTCCTGGAATTTAAAAACTTTATTTTTGCATACATTGCATCCAATAATATTCATATACATGTCCTTCATTCAGAAACCACGCGCTTATAATATTCGTCATGCCTTGTAGCAAGACGACGAATCGACATCGCTATTTCACTCGCTCAAACAAGATCTGGATCATGGCTGATATTGAACAAGAGAACGCTGCCTACAAGGAGGCTTTGGCCCATTTTCAAGGTCTGATGGATCAGTTCCAGACTAACATGAACGTTATCATGGACTTCCTTTGTGCTCAGAAGGATGGTGCTCCTGCTACTTTTGTTGTTGCAATTGTTACTAATGTTACTGTTGTCACTCCTATAGTGCCCTACTCATGTCGTTGCTTCTTCCCCAGGAATTATCGAAGTGCCAGTTAAGACTAGTGCTTAGCCTGCTGTCAGTCTAACTTCCGTTCAGCCTGGTTTGAATAGAATGCCTGCTGCCTTCCTGTGGGGAATGCCTCTAAATTTCACACCTCAGATCGCCGGTGGTAGTGCTTTTGTTCTGTATCAACCTTTTGTTGCGCCTATGCCCAATGGTAATTCTGCTACTTATCCTTGGGGCATGCCTACTCTAATTATGCCTCATGTGGTGAATCATGATAATCACAATATTCCTCAGACACAGGTTCGCCAGACTCCTGTGTCTACTAATGTTGAATTCCTGACAAAGATGAGCATGCGTATAGGGGTCCTCCTATTCATGTTTCGGTTTTGTCTTAGCCTGCTCAAACTATGACTCAGAATGTTCATTCTATGCCCTACCCTGGGGCATCTTCTGGTGCTGCGGTACTTTCTACCGGTTATCCGTATGGTTTTCAAATGGTTCAAAATGCTGTCAGATGGTAAATTATGGGTTGGTGTATCCATATCAGTTTGGTTCCCCACAGATACCTGTTCTAGCCGCATCACAACTTCCAAATCCTCAGGTGTAGAAGCATGCTTCATCTCAAGGCTTCAAGGTTTTGATGACAACAACAACAAGATTCAAGATCATTTCATCTGTGCAAAAAGTCAGAAGCTTTCAAAAGACCAAGATCAAAGTATTATGAAAGTGATCAACATTCAAGCTTCATGTACATTTGCTCGATCATCTTTCAAGACTTGGACACAAGCTATGGTATATCAAATTCTCTAATTTAATTGATATACAAGTGTTCAAAACTATAAAATATTTTTGCATAATGCATTAACATGTTTTAAAACCATTTGGAATTGGTTTAACACTTTTAAATTAATTATTTTTCAAAGTTTTTACAGTGTTAACCAATTAACCATATAGGTTAATCGGTTAACGCCCTAAAATTTTAAATTCTTTGGGCCAACGTTACAGTGTTAACCGATTAACCTATATGGTTAACCGATTAACACTGAACGTTTTCTAAAAAATAGTTTGATTTCATGTTGAAAATTTATTTAAATGTTATACCTTTCCATATGTTAACTGATACTAAAATATACCCTTTTGAAAAGGTGTTTTGGATGATATAAATTCTGAAAATTTCAGATTAACAAAAAAACCTCCAACAATTTTCAAAAATAATCATTGAATCATATTCACTACTTTTCAAATAATTTCAAATACATTCAAAAGTGTTCATACTTGCATAACCTTTCACATTCATTTGTTTGAACACTTGTATTGAGATTAAATTGTGAATTCAGATTAAAGGAGAAGATCAATCGTGGTATTGATATTACTATTGTACTCTCAAATTACAAAAGAATTACATAATAGTCTGTTGTGACTTGTGATCCAGGATTGTTAGACACAAGGGTTAGTGTTTTGCAAGAGGATTGTTCTTGCACACTAGTTTGTTTTGTTGTTAGATTGTAAGCCTCACCGGTTGATGGTTTGATAGGTTGTACTTTCTAAAACAATAGTGAAAACTCTCTTTCATGTGGAAAGGGGAGTGGAGTACCTTCAGATTGTGAAGGGAACCACTATAAATCTTGGTGTCCACTTTCTTTATGCTTTCTACTGCATTCATCACCAAGAACATAACCAAAGAAAAATTCAAGAACACCAAAAATCCAAAAAAGTTTCGATAAGCCTAATTCACCCCCCTCTTAGGCATACTCTGATCTTACAATTGGCATCAGAGCAGGTTAAGGTAACCTATTCCTAACGATTCAGTATGGCTTCCGCAAGTACCAACCCGGTTTTCAAAGATGGTGGAAGTAGTAACAAGCCACCACTCTTTTCTGGAGAGTATTTCGATTTTTGGAAAATCCGTATGAAGGCACATCTTGAGGCTCAAGGAGACGGTATATGGGAAACCGTAGAAACTGGTCCACATGTTCCTATGAGCGTCATAAATAACGTAGGCACTCCAAAGATGAAATCCTCATATGATGAAGATGACAAGAAGAGAATTTTGAATGAGAAGAAAGCAATCAACATACTTCAAAGCGCTCTCAGCAAAGGAAATTTGGGACACCTTGGTAGAAACACATGAAGGGACAGCCGAAGTAAAAAGGTCAAGACTTAATACTTTAAGTCAAGAATATGAAATGTTCCATATGCAGCCTGGTGAATCCATTGTTGCCTTACAAAAGAGATTTGTTCATCTAACTAATCATCTGATTGCTCTTGGGAAGACCTTCACCAATGATGATCTCAACTTGAAAGTCCTAAGATCCTTAACAAGAGAATGGCAACCGAAGGTGACCGCTATTTCGGAAAAGAAGAGTCTTTCAATGATGACATCCACTTCATTATTTGGCAAATTTCAAGAGCATGAACTGGAACTTGGAAGGCTTGAGAAGCATGAAAGTCAAGACAAGAAGTCCAAAGGAATTGCCTTGAAGATTGACACAAAGGATGACAAAAATGACGAATCTTCCGAAGACGAAAATTTCATGCTTCTAGTAAAGAAGCTGGGTAAGTTTTTTAATAATAATAAAAATTCCTCTTTTTCTAAAAAGAATAGACATTTCAGGAAAAAGGAAGTAGCCACATCAAATCAAGAAGTTACATGTCACGCATGTGGGAAACAAAGTCACATAAAGCCGGATTGCCCGAAACTCGCAAATAAAGGGAAATTCAAAGGCAAAAAGGACTTCAAGAACAAAAAGGCTTATGTTGCATGGGACGACAACGAGATAAGTTCATCATCGGAATCGGAAAGCGATGAATGTGCAAATATGGCTTTAATGGCTTCACACCACTCCGATGAAGAAAATGAGGTTAGTAGCAATTTTTCTGTTTATGATAATGATGCACAAGAAGTTATAGATGAACTTCTAAAAGAATGCAAGACGTTGTATAAAAGCATCTCAGCACAAAAGAAAAGAATTTCTTTTTTAGAAGAACAAAATTATGTTTTTATGAAAAATATTGAAAATGAAAAACAAAAATTAATAGATGAAAAACAAAGTCTTGTATGTAAGAATTGTGAATCTCTATCTTTTCAAATTGTGCAACTTAAAAGAGTTTTAGAAAGATACGAAAAAGGTCAAATTGGCTTGGAAGAAATTCTTAAACATCAAAGATATCCTAATGATAAAAGTGGATTAGGATATTCTAAATTTTCAAAACCAAGTACCAATGAGACCATTTTTGTAAAAGCAAGTGAACAAGTTGCTAAAGAAAAGAGAAGCAATTCTAAAAATCAGCATCAAAATCATAACAAGATAAAAATTGCGAAGAAAAAGAATTATGTTCCTAGATATAGAAGTCACTTTCAACCTACATGTTATTATTGTGGAATTAAAGGCCATACACCTAATGCTTGCTATGTGCGCAATATTGGTGTTGCTAAAGGGCATTATGTGTGGGTTGAAAAAGGTACTAACTATCAAGGACCCAAAGCAATTTGGGTACCTAACGCTACTTAAATTTGTGTTGTAGGTATGCTTCAAGACAACGTCTAATCAATGGTATCTTGATAGCGGTTGCTCGAAGCATATGATGGGAGACATAAACAAATTTTCAAGTCTATCATTAAAGGCCAAAGGATACGTCACTTACGGTGATGATAATAAAGGAAAAATTCTTGGAGTTGGAACCATTGGTGCACCTCCTTGTACAATCATCGAAGATGTTCTTTATGTGAAAGGCCTTAAACACAACCTACTTAGCATAAGTCAATTGTGTGACAAAGGGTTCTGAATCAACTTCACAAAGGAGGAATGCTTGATAGAACACGAAGTCACTCATGACATTTTGCTAAAAGGTAAAAGATATAATAACATTTTTATGATTTCTTTTGATGACTCTTCCTTGAAGGTAAAGTGTCTTATGGCAAACAACAACGAGGCGTGGCTTTGGCATAAAAGATTTGCTCACATTCACGTGGAGCATTTAAACAAGTTGATAAAGCATGATCTAGTTGTTGGTCTTCCGAAGATAAAATTCATCAAGGATAAGTTATGCGATGCATGTCAAAAGGGGAAACAGACCAAGACAACTTTCAAATCCAAGCAAGTGGTTTCTACATCAAGGCCACTTCAATTGTTGCATATGGATCTTTTTGGTCCATCAAGAACAAAAAGCTTCGGAGGTAATTTTTATGCCTTAGTTATTGTTGATGATTTCTCTCGATACACTTGGACATTGTTTTTAGTGCAGAAAAATGATGCTTTTAAAGCATTCAAGAAATATGCAAAGCAAATTCAGAATGAGAAATCACTCACCATAACCTCTATAAGAAGCGATCACGGTGGAGAATTCCAAATTTCTGACTTTGAAGATTTTTGCGAAGAGCATGGAATTTCTCATAATTTTTCAGCACCAAGGACGCCTCAACAAAACGGTGTCATAGAATGGAAGAATAGATCACTGGTGGAGCTTGCAAGGACAATGCTTAGCGACGCAAATCTTCCTAAATATTTTTGGGCAGATGCAGTTAGTACAGCATGCTTCATAAGCAACCGTGTCAATATTCGACCACTTCTCAAAAAGACTCCGTATGAGTTGTTCAAGGGTAGAAAACCAAATATAGCATTCTTCCACATATTCGGATGCAAATGCTTTTTTCTCAACAACAACAAAGATAATCTCGGTAAGTTTGATGAGAAATCCGACGAAGGTATATTTCTTGGTTACTCTCTTTATAGTAAAGCATTTAGAATTTTTAATAAGAGAACACTTACTATTGAAGAATCCATTCATGTTTCGTTTGATGAGACTAACCCCTCGAAAGAGGATAATATTATTATGGATGATGATGATATAGTAGGTTCTTCACAACAACAAGAAGAGATTTCAAAGAATCAAGAAATACCACAAGAAGATGTGACTCAAATCATTGAAGAACATCAAGATCTTCCGAACGAATGGAGAACGCATAGAGATCACCCGATAGATAAAGTTATTGGTGATATTAGCCAAGGCGTTGCAACTCGACTTAATCTAAAGGATGCTTGTCTCAACATGGCTTTTGTGTCTCAAATTGAACCAACCAAGATTGATGAAGCTTTAGGAGATGACCAATGGATTGTAGCAATGCAAGAAGAACTCAATCAATTCGAAAGGAATCAAGTTTGGAGTCTTGTACCAAGACCAGACCATAAGCACATCATAGGAACAAGATGGGTGTTCAAGAACAAACTTGACGAGAATGGGATCATAGTTCGTAACAAAGCAAGATTGGTCGCGCAAGGCTACAACCAGGAGGAAGGAATTGATTTTGATGAAACGTTCGCTCCGGTAGCAAGGTTATAAGCAATTAGATTATTACTTGCTTACGCTTGTTCTATGAATTTTCAGTTGTTCCAGATGGATGTCAAAAGCGCTTTCCTGAATGGCTACATCAATGAGGAAGTCTACGTCAAACAACCTACGGGTTTTGAAGACTTCAAGAATCCCTCACATGTTTACAAACTGAAAAAGGCACTCTACGGACTAAAACAAGCACCAAGAGCATGGTATGACCGCCTTAGCAATTTCTTATGTGAGAAGGGATTTACAAAAGGAAAGGTTGACAAGACATTGTTCATAAATAAGATCAAAGGAAACACTTTATTGGTTCAAGTCTATGTCGACGACATCATCTTCGGATCAACAAACAAAGAGCTTTGCGAAGAATTTTCACTTATGATGCAAGGAGAATTCGAGATGTCCATGATGGGAAAATTAAATTATTTTCTTGGACTACAAATCAAACAAACAAAGGATTCTTGATGAAGGTGACATTTGACCTTTTTCTCTAATATGTGTATGCATTATTTGTGTTGTGTTTTCATGTGTATGCATTCTGTTTTTAAGCATTTTTCAAAAATTCGCGTGTGTTAATCGATTAACCATATGGGTTAACCGATTAACACTGTTAAATTTTCAATTCTGACTTAATTTTTTTAATGTGTTAACCGATTAACCTATATGGTTAACCGATTAACACTGTTAAATTTTCTAAAAAATCAGAAACGAAAATTAATTAAATTTTTGAAATATTATATGTGATAGATGCATTTTTTATGTGGTCCATATTCTCTTAAGTGTCCAAATTCATATCCTTAAAACTCTTCCTCTTCTTTGACTCATTTTTGGAACTTCCCTCTTTAAACCCTAAGTTTTAAAAAACCCACTATCTCTCTCCCACTATCTAAGTTGGATAACTCCTCATAACCACCCCCATAACTTCTCAAACCCTAACTTCCTCAAAACCCACAACTTCACATCCTATAAACTCAGCAAACCCCATTCACTCAACATCTCTCAAACTTTCATCCATGGCATCCTCACACAAGGGCAAGGGAAAACTTCCTGAATATGCTTCTGTTTCTGAAGACGACAGTATTCCCATGGAGTCTACCAAGAAGAGGCGAATGGACTTCAAGGTTCGTGTCCGACAACTTCTGCCGGTAAAGTATGTGAATCTTAAAACATTTCCAGCATCTTCTTTTGATTTCCTTGCACTGCTTGAGTATCAGCGCATAGATAAGTTTGTTTCAGACTCTGGTATCATTTATCCAGACTTGGTTAAAGCTTGTATGAATAAATTGGCTATATATCTGGATATTGATGAAAATCATATGATCAGTTATGTGGTTAGAGAACATGAGTTTACTGAGAAACTGTCCACCATTGCTAGACACCTCAAAATACCCTCAAAAGGTTGTTTCTTAAGGAAGGGTGTCAACCATGTTGATGGGTTATGGGCAAACTATGACAAAATGGAGTATTATTATCAGATCTGTCGGTTCCCCAAAGAGACAGTCATAGCAAACTCTCGAACCGCCCGCGTGCTGTGTTATGCGAAAAACCTAACGGTCTCCGATAGAATGCTGTACTATGTAATCTGTTATGTTCTGATACCCAAAGATTCAAATCATTCACAAATTAATGACTTGGAGATGCAAATGATGTATGCAATCAAGAACCGAATTAGGGTGAACTGGATTTTGACTATCATGTACCATCTTCAGCAACAACTTCACTGCATAACAAGGTTGCCGTATGCACGGTTGATTTCAAGGATTTCGGAGTTGACCGAATTGGACCTCAACAGAGAACCATCCACCAAGATGAAACCTACCACAAATGAAATCAACGAGATCAACATTGTTAAGAATACGGGTATCATCATGGAAGCTAACGGAACATACCGATATGCAGATGACGGTCCTGCCAATCAAGCCTATCCTATTCCCGAAGGAGGACTAACTAGTGAGTTTATCTATACTACCATTATGAACCAGCATAGGGAATCCATGAATATGCACCGCGAAACCTCCAGGGCTATTGCCTCTCTCCGCAATCTTGTCCTTAATCCTCAACATTCAACCACCAGGGTCGTGGAAGACGAGATTGAAGAAGCGGATGATAGTGAAGAAGGAGAAGAAGAGGATGATATGGCTGATGAGGACATTTAGAGAATATGTTGCTGTTGCTGTCTTTTATTGCTTTCTAGTTATTAAGTTTTAAGTTTATGTTCTTAACTTTGTTTCATTTGTGTTGTACTCGTACACTACTTTGGCTACACTCTGTTGCATGTTTAATTCTACTTTCGTATGTTTTGCTTACCTACGTGATTGTTCTTTTGATTGCTTTCATAATTATCGATAATGTCTAGTTTTTTTTGAAAGCTCCTTCCTTTTTGTTAATGACAAAGGGGGAGAAGAGCTTTGGCTTTCTAATGTCTATGTGTGCAGAATTTTTGTCTGTTCTTATCCTCTGGTTTTAGAAAGGGGGAGTTCATGGACATAGGGGGAGAAACAAGACCAGAACCAAAAACCGTCAAAGCACTGCACAAGACTCAATTGGTTGTAAGTGGTTGTCATCATCAAAAAGGGGGAGATTGTAGAAGCATGCTTCATCTCAAGGCTTCAAGGTTTTGATGACAACAACAACACGATTCAAGATCATTTCATCTGTGCAAAAAGTCAGAAGCTTTCAAAAGACCAAGATCAAAGTATTATGAAAGTGATCAACATTCAAGCTTCATGTACATTTACTCGATCATCTTTCAAGACTTGGACACAAGCTATGGTATATCAAATTCTCTAATTTAATTGATATACAAGTGTTCAAAACTATAAAATATTTTTGCATAATGCATTAACATGTTTTAAAACCATTCGAATTGGTTTAACACTTTTAAATTAATTATTTTTCAAAGTTTTTACAGTGTTAACCGATTAACCATATAGGTTAATCGGTTAACACCCTAAAATTTTAAATTCTTTGGGCCAACGTTACAGTGTTAACCGATTAACCTATATGGTTAACCGATTAACACTGAACGTTTTCTGAAAAATAGTTTGATTTCAAGTTGAAAATTTATTTAAATGTTATACCTTTCCATATGTTAACTGATACTAAAATATACCCTTTTGAAAAGGTGTTTTGGATGATATAAATTCTGAAAATTTCAGATTAATAAAAAACCTCCAACAATTTTCAAAAATAATCATTGAATCATATTCACTACTTTTCAAATAATTTCAAATACATTCAAAAGTGTTCATACTTGCATAACCTTTCACATTCATTTGTTTGAACACTTGTATTGAGATTAAATTGTGAATTCAAATTAAAGGAGAAGATCAATCATGGTATTGATATTACTATTGTACTCTCAAATTACAAAAGAATTACAGAATAGTTTATTGTGACTTGTGATCCAGGATTGTTGGACACAAGGATTAGTGTTTTGCAAGAGGATTGTTCTTGCACACTAGTTTGTTTTGTTGTTAGATTGTAGGCCTCACCGGTTGATGGTGTGATAGGTTGTACTTTCTAAAACAATAGTGAAAACTCTCTTTCATGTGGAAAGGGGAGTGAAGTACCTTCGGATTGTGAAGGGAACCACTATAAATCTTGGTGTCCACTTTCTTTATGCTTTCTACTACATTCATCACCAAGAACATAACCAAAGAAAAATTCAAGAACACCAAAAATCCGAAAAAGTTTCCATAAGCCTAATTCACCCCCCCCCCCCCTCTTAGGCATACTCTGATCTTACATCAGGCTCTTGTCAGACCTACTGATCATAACAGACTTGTTGATTATAGGTTGTTGGATGAGAGAATCCGTGCGATTGAAGGATATTCTGCCTTTGGTATGGAAGCCAAAGACTTGTGTTTGGTTCCCAATGTCGTGCTGCCGCAGAAATTCAAAATTCCTGAGCTGCCAAAGTACAAGGGTTTAAGTTGTCCTCGCAGTCATGTGACCATGTATTATAGGAAGATGACATTCTATATTGATAATGATGAACTGTTGGTGCATTATTTCCAAGATAACTTGTCTGGAGCTCCTCTAGATTGGTATATAGGTTTGGAACGTAGCAAGATTCGCTCGTGGAGAGACCTATCGGAAGCATTCTTGAAAAAATACAAATATAATCTTGATTTGGCTCCTACCATATTGCAATTACAGAATCAATCACAATGTTCAACTGAAACATTCAAAGAATATGCACAAAGGTGGCAAGGGATAGCTTCTCGAGTGCGACCTTCCCTCTCTGACAATGAATTGGTCGACATTTTCATGGGAACTTTGCAAGGGTTGTATTATGATAAAATGGTGGGTAGTTCTTCGACAAATTTTGCTGATATTGTGACTATTGGGGAAAGGATTGAGAACGGATTGAAGATTGGTAGGATTGCTGGTTCTGTTGTTCAACAACCAACAAAGAAACCTCAAAGTAGTCATTCAAAGAAAAAGGAAGGTGAAGCAAATGCTGTGATGGCGAAGGCCTCTCCTTAGTACCAGGTTCCCATGGCTCTCATGCTGTGTTATCCTTACCCTTATGTTGCTGCTGCTCAATATCAACAACCGCCGTATCAGTATCATCCACAACAACAAGTTCAACATTCTCAAAATCAGAATCAGCCTCAACAACAACAGTTTCAGCAAAACAACAAAAATCAGCATCAGAACAAACAGAATAACAATCAGAACAACCGCAAGCGGATGAATTTTGACAGAATTCATGTGCCTTACACAAAGTTGTTTCCTTATTTGATTCATCAAGGGGAAATAGCTCCCAGAGAGATTGCACATGCAGTTCCTCCTTTTGGTCTGAAGCATAATCCGAATGCATCATGTGCTTATCATGCGAGGTACATAGGACATGCTACCGAAGATTGTATTGTTCTTAAGGCCAAAGTTCAAGAGCTTATTGATAAGAAAATCCTGACATTTTCTGAGGAGCGTCTCAATATACAGGCTAATCCGTTGCGTACTCATGATGGACCTTTGGTTAATATGATTGAGGATGATCGAAGGGATGATTTGATTAGAGATGTCGACGAAGTGAAAACTCTGATGATTGTTGTGATCAAGAAGTTGAAGGAACAAGGTTTATTGAAAGGTCTCCATGGGAAGTGTCAGATTTGTGATGATAATCCTAATCAGTGTCGAAAATTGAAAGGCTGCGTTTAGATCTTGATGAATCAAGGTGTAGTTCAGTTTTCCAGAGCCAAGTCTGTGGAAGAGGTAGCTACTATCGAGCCGTTTACGATCGTATATAGGAAGGTTCCTGTGGAAGCTCCTAAGAAGAAGATTCAGCCTATCACTATCTGTGTTCCTAAGCCATTCCCGTATCAGAATGCGAAGGAAGTTCCTTGGAAGTATGGTCCAACTGTGTTTTCTAGGGGTCGAGAAATCCAGTTCTCAGAGTCTGAAATCGTGAACATAACTGCCACCAGGGGGTAACTCGTAGCGGAAGAGTGTTTGCTTCGAAGTTCTTATCTAATCCAGTGCAAATTCTAACTATCGTTCCTCCTAAGGAGAAATCTACTTCAGCAACCCCAGTTGTACAACTAGGGGCATCAATTGCAGCATCAGTTCTAGTCACTCCGTCTACGGATGTCACCAAAAGCAAAGAAGTCATGGATGATCAAGAGTTCCTCAAGTTGATCAAGAAGAGCGACTTTAAGATTATGGATCAGCTAGGGCAAACTCCGTCGAGGATTTCTATCTTATCTTTGCTCATGAGTTCACCAGACCATAAGTTAGCTTTATTGATAGTATGTGATGCACGACATTCTAGTAGAAAAATTTGATGACGTCGTCACAAATATAACTGCTAGTCGGTACTTGGGTTTCAACGAGTCAGAGTTGCCTCCCGAAGGTACTGCCCATAATAGGGCCTTGCACATCACAGTGACATGTATGGACTCTTTGATATCTCGTGTTCTTGTGGATACTGGTTCTTCTCTCAATGTGATGCCTGAGGGTTCATTGAGTCAACTATTGGTAGAAGGGAGCGAGATGAGACCAAGGGCTTTGATCGTTAGAGCTTTTGACGGTTCTTTAAGGCAAGTCATTGGCGAAATGGATTTACCCATTAAAGTCGGGCCGCATTTTTTTACCATTACTTTCCAAGTGATGGATATCAATCCTGTATATAGTTGTTTATTGGGTAGACCCTGGATCCATGCCGCAAGGGAAGTTACATCCACGTTACATCAGAAGCTAAAATTCATGTTTGAAGATCGGATGGTCATCGTTTGTGGGGAAGAAGATTTGCTAGTAGGCGAGTTATCATCCTTCCAATATGTCGAGATTAATGAAGGCATAGTTGAAGTGTCGTTGCAATGTCTCGAATTTGAAGATGTCAGCTCCGCTTTTGTCAATTCTGGTAGACTACCAAAAGTGGCCATATCATCTGCCAAGAGTGCTAAAGAGACCATTGAGAAAGGTGCCTTGCCTGGCTGGGGGAAAATCCTGGATGTGGTTGAAAAGCATGATCGCTTTAGACTAGGTTATCATCCTGATCAACAAGCAAGTTTGTGCAGTCATCAGAAGAGAAATTTGATCAAGTTCACAAGCGTCGGATTCCAAGAGAGGGATATGGTGTCAGCCATTGATGATGTAGGTCCTAGCAGCTGAGGTACAAGCTTTGTACACAAATGCACGCCGAGCTTCAAGCTCAACAACTGGACATCTACAGTGATTCCCGTGGTTTTTCCTACAAACATGTAGTGCATTTTGTTTTTCTGTTCCATCGTCCTTACTCGAGACGAGTGGATAGCTTGTAAGGGCCTCGCGCTTTTGAAACATTATGTGATCAATAATTAAAAGTTTTTGCATTCAATTCATGCTTTTATTTCTTTATTTTTTTTTCATAAATAAATAAATGGCAAAGTTTCTTTTATTTTTCACCTTTCAAATAGCTTCGTTCTAAGCATAATTCATAAACATGCAGAACAAACAGTTGCATTGATAACAACTTGGCAAATGTCCGTTGTAATTCTTAGATTCCAATTAACCAAGCCGAAGAAGATGGTGAGGAAGATTGTGAATTACCGAATGAACTAGCAAGACTCCTTGAGCATGAGCGGAAAGATATTCAACCCCACAAAGAGCCAGTGGAAGTTATCAATCTTGGTACTGATGAAGTCAGAAGAGAAGTCAAGATTGGGGCATCCCTCGCTAAGCATGTACACTCTGAGTTGGTCAAGTTGTTGCAAGAGTATGTTGATGTTTTCACCTGGTCTTATCAAGATATGCCTAGGTTGGATACCAACATCATCGAACATCACTTGCAACGCAAGCCTGATTGTCCTCCTGTCAAGTAGAAACTCAGAAGGACCAGACCCGACATGGCACTTAAAATAAGAGAAGAGGTTAAGAAGCAGTTTAACACTGGGTTCCTAGCCACTTCCGAATATCCTGAATAGATTGCCAACATCGTCCCGGTTCCGGAAAAAGATGGAAAGGTTCAAATGTGTGCATACTATCGAGATCTCAATAAGGCAAGCCCGAAAGATGATTTTCCTCTGCCTCATATTGATGTTTTGGTAGACAAATAACACAATTCTATGTCTTTTCTTTCATGGATGGTTTCTCAGGATATAATCAGATCAAGATGTCCCCATCCGATATGGAGAAGACTACTTTCATCACGCCTTGGGGTACATATTTCTACAAAGTCATGCCATTTGGTTTGAAAAATGCAGGGGCAACATACCAATGCGCCATGACAACTCTCTTTCACGACATGATCCATAAAGAGATTGAGGTTTAAGTGGACGATATGATTGCCAAATCCAACACTGAAGATGATCTTCTGGACCATCTGAAGAAGCTGTTTGACAGACTCTGAAAATTCAGACTACGGTTGAATCCGGCAAAGTGCACCTTTGGGGTTCGATCTGGAAAACTGTTAGGCTTTATTGTGAGGCAGAAGGGCATTGAAGTTGATCCTAACAAGGTTCGGGCAACTCAAAACATGCTGCCTCCCAAGACAGAAAAAGAAGTCCGTGGCTTTCTGGGCCAACTTAATTACATTTCCAGATTCATTTCTCACCTGACGGCTACCTGCAAACCAGTTTTCAAATTACTAAGAAAAAATGAATCGGTTTAATGGAACAATGATTATCAAGAAGCTCTTGACAAGATAAACAAATATTTGCAAGAACCACCTGTAATACCCCAAATTTTGCCCTAAGATTTGTCGTCGCATTTCATTGCATTTAATCAATTACTAACAAATTTGTGTAGTCGTTTGACTTTTTGCAGGTAAATATCATATGGCATGTTTTTTTTCTAAAAAAGTAAAAATGACACAATTGGCAAGAGGACATGTGTAAGGAGTTGTGAGTGTGAGAGGTTGAGAGTTCGAATCTCACCTTAGTCACTTTTTGTTTTTTATTATTTTTACTCTAAATTGTTCTATCTTTCATTAAAAAAATAACAAAAATAGTTTTTTATTATTATTTAATTATTATTTTCGTATTTTAATTAAATCATTTTTTAAAATATTATTTTTTTTCACTTTTTTCTAAATTATTCATAAAAATATCCAAAAAATCATAAAATAAAAAATATTAGAAAAAATTTTGTTCTTTTTATAATATTTTTGATTTTTAGGAATCAATAGGATTATTAGTTTTTGTTTTAAGTTTATTTTAATTATTTTAAATTATTTAAATTTTATTTTTTCTTAACTAATTATTTAGTTTGGGCTTTAAAGTGGGCTTTAGGGACATTATTGACAATTTGGTGTTAACCCTAATTTGTACCCTATATATACATGTGTTGCCTTGTTGAAAAGGGGGGTCAGAAGGTTTTCTTCAGAAAAGAGGAGAGAGAAAGGGAGAAACAAAGGAGATCCCCAGAGAAGAAAGGCGGTCGTTCCCACAACTCGTCAGAAGGATTGGAGCTCTCCAGTGTTCCCTTATTCAAACCTTTTTCACATTTACCGAAGCAAACCTCCGCTTCGTAGGTTAAATTATTAAACCTTTTGCTTTTTCATGTTTATGTGCATATTTTGCCATGTTAATGTGTTTAGGTTCGTTAAATTATTAAACCTTTTGCTTTTTCATGTTTATGTGCATATTTTGCCATGTTAATCTCCATGTGTGTTTAGGTTCGTAGATTTTAATATCAAAACCCTTTTTTATCAAAACCTTTTTTAAAATCAAAACCTTTTTTTTTATTTATTATTAAAACCTTTTTTTTAGTAAGACCTTTTTTTAAAAACTGAAAAGCCTTTTTGTTCCCAAGAAGAAAAAAAAAACCTTTTTGTTCCCAAAAACCTTTTCCCAAAAAAACTGAAAAGCATTTTCCCAAAAAAAACTAAAAAGTCTTTTTTGTTCTAAAAAAAACTGAAAAGCCTTTTTTTGGATGAAAAGCCTTTTTTGTTCTAAAAAAAAACTGAAAAGACTTTTCCTCCAAAAAAAAACTTTCTTTTATAATTTAAACTTAATTTTTTTTATAATTTAAACTTAAATATTTTTTATTAAAAAATTAAAACCTTTTTTTTATAATTAAAATATTAAAAAAATTAAAACTTTTTTTTTATAATTAAAATATTAAAAAAATTAAAACCTTTTTTTTTATAATTAAAAAATTAAAAAATTAAAACCTTTTCGTAAGGAACTCCTGATGTTTGATGTTTGTCGTGTCATTTTATGTACCTTTTATTACTTTTCTTTCTTTGGGCATTTCATGTGCATGCTCGAGGTTGAGATGTGCTTGTGGTGGCCACAACCCCACACTATTTTCCTCCCTCACTTCATTCTAAGTGTCATTACATATTTTCATATTCTTCATGTTTTCAGAAATGTTTCTTTGTTTCTTTATACCCTCTGCCTTTATTACTTTTCTTATTTCTGTACCTTAATTATTCCTCCATATAATGATTTGTCATATTTTCACATTTTTTTACAGTTTTATCCTTCCGAAGGATTAGGTCCAGCCTTTTGGCCGCCGAGTCAATAGCCTTACCCCTTTAATGGATCAAACCCTGTTTAGCGTAGTGTCCCGCCGTGGGCAAAATTGCTTTTATCCTAGTGTTAGGCCAAAAGAGTCGTTGTACTCTGTTTTAAGGTTTTCCGCCGTGGAATCCCTAATTTAACCCTATTTTAATTTTAATTAATATTTTTTAACATAGAGATTGGAGTCTCTGAACAAACCTTGGCCACAGTCAAGACGTTTCTAACCTCCCTTTTGAGGGGAACTACAGTTACTCTGATTCCATTCCCGTAAGGATATGTAGGCACAAGATGCGATGTCTTGCCGAGTAAACTTAGAATTAACCCCTAGGTCTTTTTTAATTTTCAATCCTTTGTATATACCCTAAAGCAAAATAATTAATGAAATAAATAAAAAAAATAAACAAAAGGTTCCCGTAGAGTACTACGGAAGTTTAGGGTGCTAATACCTTCCCTAAATTTAACCAACCCCCGAACCTTAGATCTCTCCCTTTTAGGTTTTTCCTTTCTTTAACCTTTCCTTCGGATAAATCAAAGACCGGTTGTAAATGAATTAAGATTCAAGTTAATCAATAGCTTGACATCCAAATTTCACCGCAACACCACCGATCTTAGTACCTCTGGTTCCTGGTAGGCCTTTAATCATGTACCTCGCTGTTCTCGATGAATCAATGGGATGTGTATCAGGTCAGCATGATGACACTGGCAGAAAAGAACATGTAATTTACTATTTGAGCAAGAAGTTCAATGATTGTGAGACCAGATACTCACTATTGGAGAATACTTGTTATGCTCTGACTTGGGCTGCTCGATGCCTGAGACAATACATGATTTGCCATACTACTTTGTTGATATCTAAGATGGATCCGATAAAGTATATTTTTGAAAAGCTTGCCGTCTCTGGACGAATTTCTCGGTGGAAAATGCTGTTAACTGAGTATGACATCCAACATGTTACCCAGAAAGCAATAAAAGGGAGCGCCTTGCCTGACTACCTTGCTCATCAGCCTGTGGAAGGATATCAACAGATGAAGTTTGACTTTCTCGATGAGGATGTTCTGTTCATCAGAGATTATGAGACTCCAGACCCTGATATAGTACAAGAACCAGGGGCGTGATGGACGCTCGTGTTCGACTGGGCTACCAATGCTAAAGGTCACAGAATTGGTGTTATCCTCATCTCTTCGACAGGTTTTCATTTTCTCTTCACTACTAGATTATACTTTGAATGTACCAATAATATGGCTGAGTACAAAGCATGTATCTGCAGTATCGAAGCTGCAATTGACACGAGAATCAAGATTCTTGAGGTCTACGGAGATTCTACCCTAGTGACCGGCCAAGTCAGAGGGAACTTTGTAACTCAGGATTCCAAGCTGGTTCCGTACCAGAAGCACATTGCGAAATTGACTTCCTACTTTGATGAAATCTCTTTTCATCATATTCCTAGGGAAGAAAATCAATTAGCTGATGCTCTTGCCACCATGGCATCTATATTCAAAGTCAAGTGGAAGAATGAAGCTCTTTCTATCCACATTAATCATTTGAACGAACCAACACAATGTTTAGCAATCGAGGACGAGTCCGATGATAAGCCTTGGTTCTACGATATAAAAAGATATATGGAAAAACAAGAATATCTCGAGGGTATCACTATCACTGATAAGAAAGCTCTTGGGCGGCTATGCGCCAAGTTCTTCTTGAGCGATGGTGTACTGTACAAAAGGAATTATGATTCTGTGTTGCTCAGATGTGTGGATAGACACGAAGCAGACACAATCATAAGGTCCATACATGAAGGATGTGAGGGTGTACATGCCAAAGGTCTTGCTATGGCTAAAAAGATCCTTCGAGTTGGGTATTATTGGACAACAATGGAGGTAGATTGTTACAACTTTGCCTAAAGATGTCACAAGTGCCAAATCTACGGTGACAAGATCCATGTGCCACCAACTCCATTGAATGTTTTGACTTCTACTTGGCCCTTCTCTATGTGGGGTATTAATATTATTGGAATGATAGAACCGAAAGCTTCCAACGGTCATCGCTTCATTCTAGTTGCTATCAATTATTTCACCAAGTGGGTTAAAGCTGCTTCTTATGCAAATGTTACACGCCAGGTGGTCGCCCGATTTATCAAGAAAGAGATAATTTATCGCTATGGTATTCCTAGCAACATTATCACTAACAATGCAAGCAAACTGAACAACAAGGTGATGCAAGAGTTGTGTCAAGAGTTTAAGATCAAGCACCACAACTCTATGATATCGGCCCAAGATGAATGGCATCGTCGAAGCAGCAAACAAAAACATCAAGAGGATTATCCAAAAGATGGTCAAGACTTACAAGAACTGGCATGAAATGCTTCCGTTCGCACTACATGGCTACAGAACTTCAGTTCGTACTTCCACTAGGGCAACTCTGTATTCACTTGTATATGGTATGAAGGCTGTTCTACCCATCAAAGTTGAAATTCCTTCTCTCAGGATCATCATGGAAGCCAATCTTGATGAAGCCGAATGGGTTCAATCCAGATGCAACCAGCTGAATCTCATCAAAGAAAAGCGCCTGACAGCCGTTTCCCACGGTCAATTGTATCAGAGACGCCTCAAGTGAGCTTTTGACAAGAAAGTTCTTTCTTGAGCGTTCCAAGAAGGCGAACCCATGCTCAAGAGGTACTCTCCTGTTCATTCGGATCCACAAGGCAAGTGGACTCCCAATTACGAAGGACCTTCCGTTGTCCAGAAAGCCTTCTCAGGCGGAGCCTTGATCTTCACCACCATGGATGGGGAGGAGTTGCCACATACCGTGAACTTTGATTCAGTCAAAAAATATTATGCCTGAAAAAAAATGATGAAAGCCCACTAGATTGGCATCTGCAAGGGAAATCTAGGTAAAAATGGGCGTCCCGATGGACGAAAAAAAAGAAATGTCCATGCAAAAGTTAGGGACAAATAAAAAACAATAAAAAACCCGCTAAGTTGAAAATCTGAAAGGGTGACTTAGGCAAAAACAGGTATCCCGATGGACGAAAAAAAAAATAAAAATGTCCAGGAAAAAGTTAGGGATAAAGGCATTTTACCGTGAACACCTTAGCCTATCTTCGTCGTGGCTAAACCTAAGACGGGAAATGATCGGCAAAATCATCATCAACAGACGCACAGTGTTGGAACCCGGACTTACAGAGGATGGTAGCCAATGTTGTAATCAATGCAAAGTCAAATTTCCCATTGCCTTTTTGCATTTGTATTGTAATTTCCTCATTAAGGATTTTTACATCCTCGTACCCATCTTATGTACAAAAGCTTTTTGCATTCAATAAAATTTGCATCCTTCGATTTCTTATTTGTCTCTTTTTTAGTATTTTGTTTGCAAATTGAACAATTATTTGTGATCACATAATACTATAAAGTGTTGAGAATAAAAAAAAGCTAAAATCAATCAGGAAAACATTATACATTGCATGATTTACCAGAAATCCTCAAGGAAAGACGGGTAGTGTTCCTTTTTGATCTTGATCTCCGGTGAACAATATCATAATTGGTTAGGAATATGGGATGCATTCCTTTTCTCCAGCAGGTATCGATTTGGTTCCATGGAATGGTTAGTTTACCACTCCCCTCCCAATCAGAGCAAAAATTTCGCCATCAGACATCAGGTCGGTTCTTTGAAAAGATTCGTCTTCCATATCCTTAGAAGAGCCATATTCCCTAAGCATAGACTTGTTTGTTTTTCCCTAGTAGAATCAGAATTTCTCACTACACCCCCAACAAATCGAGGTTTTCCTTCCCCAATGGTGTTGGTGCTTCCTTTTGAGCATCTTGACTTTATTTTAACCCAGAGAGAGTTGGTTAGTTGAAGATCAGCCATGAGTTCTTCAGTCCCCAGCCCGGGTTAACTATGGTTAGAAAGTTCCTTTCTCTCCAGCAACAAAGTTGGTAATAGTTTGGAAGTCTGAGATTTCTAAGCTCTTTCCCCAGCAGCATCGTTAGGTCCCCCATATGAGGATGTCGAGTTTGTTTTGCTACAATCTTTGTTTGCTTGCAAAACTGCATCCCAACCTGTGCCACTGCATAACACGATATCAAGCATCACGTTGAGCATCATAGAATATGCATCATAGCATACTCCTCTTAGACTGATATATCTCCCCCAGCGGATCTCAGCCAAACCTTGCTCTTGAGCATCTTTATCTTTTTCCCATCAGTCGCCGTCGGCTAAATCCTTCGAGCTACTCTTTTATATAATTCTCTTCCACCTCGAATAATCAAAGAGCTAGCATAATTTGAACACTCAGGTCCAAGAAGATTAAATATGGGCAGCTGTCGTAACCCGAAATTTGACCCCCGTTTTCCTTTTGTATAAGCATGCGCATTTGCGTCGCAGATAGACGCATTCACACTGTTTCTCTGTGATTTTTGTTGTAGGAATATTCAGGTTTTGCAAGACCAATTAATCACATCCTCTCAAAGATATCACTTTATCAAAATAAGCATAAAATGAAGGTTCATATGCCTATTCATCAAAGCAAAAGGTCGAAAATCAGAACCGTAGTCACAACACTATTTTGCAAGCAAACTTGGAAAATTTTTCCTAAAGTAACCGATTACTTATTTGCTAAGCAAAGTAGGGTAACCAGTTACCTAGTGCAAAAATGCAGATTTTGCTGCATTTTTTGGGACAACTACTTTTCTCTCTACATTTAGGGGTTTATGTGGTTCTAACATTCTAGAAATTTCTAGACAATTCTAGATAATTCAAGACCTTTTTAAACACTTTATGGCATTTTCTCCAATACATCATTTTCAATGAAGACCACCATGCACCTTTGTTTCCAAGCATGTGAACCATTGGATTTTCAACTTGCATTAGGATGGTTACCGAGTCAACTATCTAACTAACTGAGTTAACCTCCAATTCAGTGTGTTGAGCCTAACTAACTCCAAGGCTAGTTCCGAGGCTACATCTAAAGCTCGCTCCGAACCTAGCAACTCCGAAGCAAAACTCTATATAAGCAAATCACCATCATTACTCAAGGGGGCTCAATCATTTATTTCCAAATTCTCCATTAATCACTCTCAATTCTCTCATATTCCCTCTGAATTTTCTGCAACATTTGCACATTTCTCTCCATCATCTTCCCAAAACCTCACTAAAGCTCAAATCCTTCATTAAAGAGTAGAAACTTCTTCATTGGAAGGGCTTTCTCTTGAGCTTAGCCATCATCATCTCGTGATTCTACCTTAATTTCTGGAGTTTTATTGGCTTTTGATTCATCTCAAGTGATTACTTCACGCTTATTCAGTGCAATTTAGTATTTGGAGGTTTCATCGCAATTTGCTCGGTTTCGCTACAGTTTGGCTGCAAATTCTGAATTCTCTAGTTTTCTTTGCTTCTTCTCATCATATATCAATAGCAACAGTATCCAAGGCAAATCTGAGCCTTGTAGGTTGGTTATCTTTCACTTGATTTACCGTTTCGATCTATTTCGCGTATTTACGATGTAGTTCGATCGTTTTTCGGTTTTGCTTAATCATGTGATTTTGTGATCTTTGCTCTCCATGTTTAATGCATTCCATTGATGATTGGTTGATGTTTAAGTGCTTTTGAACTTCATTTTTTGTGCACAAATGTCAAGCATAGCATGTGGATGATTGGGGAAATCTTTTGGTTGTAAAAAGTGATTTTCAAAAAGCTGCTTTTGCCACTGTTACAGTGGTAACCAGTTACTCTGCACAATTTTAGCCTATTTTCTCCATTTTTGAGCAAGTAACCAGTTACCTGCTTAAAGTAACCGGTTATTCAAGGGCAGAATGTCATTTTTTGCTCGTTTTCAAGCTCGTTTGCTATTCTTTTCTCATATAACTTCCATGGCTTGATATGCTTAATATTTGTGGATGGTTTATGAGCTATTCACCTATTCTTTGAAGCATCTAGGCAATATTTCAATATGTCATTTGTCAATTCTCAATTATGTGCATTTTTGACACTTTGATCATGATCATTTTTGCATATTTCTTTGATCACTTAATACATGGTTTGTGATGCATGCTAATTATTTTGGTACTGTTTTTTCACTTTCATTCATGTTTGCATTGAGTTTGTTCCTCTTTGGAATGAACTCAATCTTGTATAATCAATAAATCACCTTTTTGCTTTAATGGTTTTTCACCCCTTTGGAAATTTATTAGCATATTCCCCTTTTGATTGATAAATCGAAACTTTGTTTTGATTAATCGATCCTTCTCTCTTTCTTATCCTTCAGTTATTTTAGATCTTTGTCCTCCTTCTTATTTTCCCCATGGAGTTGAAGGTTCGCAACGCATTAGAGCACTCTACAAATTTTATGTTGTTGAGCTATCCATTTTGATTCTTGCACCGCACTTTGGTGTTAGAGAAGGAATGAGAGTGGAGAATTCCTATACTCATTTTGACCATTTTGGGTAGGGCACGAATGACCCTGTGCTTGGAATAGTTGTAACACCCCACTCTACCCCGTACACATATTATAGGAATATTAAAGAAAATACATCAGAGTTTTCAAAACACGTAGGATGTCACATAGACATTTTTCTCATTCAATGAAGTATCAAGTCACTTCATGCTTTCCACAATATTTCAACAAGGTCATTCAATAAAACAGTGGAATAAAATCAATGTTTACAAGATACGTAACAATTAATCAAGAAAATAAGCAAAATATAACGTAATCCCGTCATTCCATGTTATGTATCAGAGCGAATCCTAGGACTCGATCAAATAGCAACACACTCCAAGCACTACTCAAGTACTTGGTCATCTGCACTCCCCAAGGAGCACAAATGCAACAAACAGAAAAGGGGTGAGAACCACATTCAATAAACAAGTGGCAAAATACACATGCTAAGGAGTAGTTACATACCACACATACAATCATGCACATGCAACGCACATACACGTGCCATCTCAATCACTCGACATTAATAGCCCATAATCAAATACAGATATGTAATGTGACTCACTGACTCGACACAATGCATGTGTTACCAACACAAATACATATGGTTCACCCTAGAACCCGATTCGCGTCAGAATCCGGATAAGTCGTATACGTTCCTCTGAACTACAACTTATCTCCACAACGACTTCCACATGAAGCCCAGATGAAGTAGGCACCCATCATGGATTCCCACCAAGTCATCTCCACAAGACACTTGACATGAAATGCATGACAACACCAATTATTCAAATATAATAATAATTTCAAGCATAATTCACGATCATCAATGATCTACACGAGCCATCCGCTCACCATAATCCTCTCGGGAATTACCATCATCACACCAGATCGTCCACACTGAACGGTCCTGGCCCACACATATCAATCACACCCCTAAGGTAAAACACGTAAATTTCCATATTCTCCCTAATTTAATTCATTACTAATCTTCCTTAGGTTCATTTAAGTTATACTAATCCTACTGATTAAACAGAATTGTGTTCCAAGCGAACTCTGGGCAGAAATCACACAAATTGGGGAAAAGTTACCCTAGGCTGCCCATATGCGTAATGCCTGCTGTCATACGCGTATTGGACCTCCCTTACGCGTATGACCAGAGACTGTCACCTCCCAAAACCCCTCAGAGACACTCCTTACGCATATAGCCACCCCCATACGCGTATTGCCAAGCCCCATACGTGTATCACCAGATGGCCGTGCTGGCACTAGGGACAGGGCACGTACAATACGCGTACGACCCCTAGGTATTTCCCCCATACGCGTACTGACAGTCCCATTACGCGTATGACCAACAGATCTGTCAAGAAAACCCAGATTTCATCTCCTTCACGAATTTCCACTCAATGCTTATCATTCTACCACCCAATTCATCCTAGAACTTAGTTTTTTGTTAATCGTTTTGCTCTACCTCCACTATACTTCATCTATCCATTATTCTCCTAAGATTTCTATCATGTAAGGTTCAATTTCGTTAACCCTCTAACCCTTATTTTCTAGATCTGTTATTCATCAGAATTCTATTACAGCATCAAGAAATTTTCACACGAATTGCATATCAGTCCCAGAATCATACACACAAACATCATACAATGATCATTCAACAATAACAACAATTGCAGGGAATCCATCATGCTACAAAAATCAGATAAAAGAAGAAGAAATACATGAATCCTATGAGAGAAAGGACCTCTCACTACCCTCTCATGTTAATTCACCCATATTGAAATCCATTCTCCCCCCTTACCTTGGATTTGAGCTCTTTCTTTGCAACAATGGAGGAATCTTGGTTCTTCTGCCCAAGCTCTCTTTTCTATGTCTTTTTCCTCTTTTACGTGTTAAGTGTCTAACTCTTCCACTAACCCTCTCTTAACCCCTTAATCAACTTTTAATTCCATTAATCCAATTAATATTAATAACAATAATATTAATAATAATAATAATAATAGTAATAACTACCATCCTATTAATATTCTTATCAATAATAATTAAATAATAATATCAATAACCATAGTATTCTCATCATTGTTATTAAATGGTTAGTATTATTACTATAGGTCCACCTTACCCCAACTAAGATCACCTCTCACTCTTGCCCTTAACTTCGTACCCCTAATTAAGGACATCACAACAAATACGCACCACATAAAATGCAAAAGCGACTAAATAATTTAATTGGGGTGTTACAATAGTCACCTCTATCTCCTTACTATGGTATCCCTCTTTCTCCAGTCAAGTCGATCCTTGATCACCTTCACCCTTACCTCCTCTTTGGAAGTAGCTTCTTCCTTTCAAGCCAACACTCTTTTCTTTCTCGGCCAATCACCATTCTTGGTTCCCCCAGAGATTTGTAACCACTCTTTTCCTTAGTTGATCAACTGTCCTTCACTTTAAACCAAATTCCCTTCTTCCTCAGCTAAGTCAATCTTTCTTCTCTAGTTTACACAGTCTTCCTGTTCTAACCTATTCCTCACCAGAGTTTGCAAACTTCTCTTGGTTCTTTCTCCTTCTTGTTTGGATCATCATTGTTTAACAGTCAACCACTAAATCCTCTTTTCTCCAGTTAATCACAGTCTGTCTTTTGATACTGAGTTTTTCTGTGGGTTAATCGCCTTCTTTCGTCTAATTACCCTATCTTTGGTTGATCACGGTCCGCCCGTTAAAACCAGCTTTTCTCTGGGTTAATCGCCTTCTTTCGGATAATCACCCTATATTTGGTTGATCATAGTCCTCTCGTTAAAACCATCTTTTTCTTTGAGTCAATCATCTTTTCTTGGTTAATCACTCGCTTTTTGGTCAATCACAGTCCGCCAGTTTGAACCAATAACCCTTTTCCTCAGTTAACCACAGTCCATCTGTTAAAATACTGAGTTTCTTTTGAGTTAACCACCTTCTTTTGGATAATCACTCTTTCTTTTCGGTTAATCACATTCCGTTTGTTAAACACCAAATCCTCTACAGTTAGCAACCTTTCTTTGGTTCAAATACTGTCATCTTTGGGTTAGTAACCTTTGTTCAGTTCGAATGCCCCTTTTCTTTGGCCAAGTGCTGCTTGTGCAGTCAATATGTTGTTTTTTGGGTCACAACCTTCGCTTGGTTCTACACTTATCTCTTGGGTCACAACCTTTGCTTGGTTCCACACCCTTTCTTTTGGTTGATCACCGTTTATCGGTTAAAACCAGCTCCTTTATCCTTTCGGTTAACCACTATTTATCAGTTAATATATTGATTTCCCCTCCGAGTCAAACACCTCCCTTTGGTTCAGTACTCTCTTTATCCTGGTTCATCGCAGTTCGTCTGTTAACACCTAACCTTTTTGCTCTCCCCACAAGTTTTACTCTTATATTTCTCTGGTTAATCACTGCTTGCAGTTAACACTCTTATCTTTATTTCGATTCTTCTTTTTTACTTCCTTTTTCCCTAGCTCTGTCGCCATTCTCTTGTTTTATCCCCTGTAGAGTCATCTCTTTTCTTCTTCATTCCCCGATAGAGTTCTTTCTTCGCTTCTCTGTTTCTCAATAGAGTTTTCCTGGTTTTGACACCATTCCTTTTGCATTCTCCGATTGGGTCTTGCTTTCTCTTTTAGCTCTTGGCTTTGACGCCGTCTTTGTTATCTTTTTCAACAGTAGTTCCCCGAACCACGTAGGCTCTGATTTCCTCATTGCACTATGAGGGTACGTAGGCACAAGATTGTGAAATCTTGGCGATCCACCTTCCTCCGTCTTTTTCCATTCTTTTGTCTCTCTGGTCCGTCCAGATCCTCTTCCTTCTTCCTTGGTTCCTTGAACTGCGGAGCTCTGATTTCCTCATTGCACTATGAGGGTACGTAGGCACGAGGGCCCCAATCCTCCTCGAGCACTTTCTTATCTTTCTTTTTATTTCTTTCCTTTCCTTCCTGTTTTAGCTAGAAGCCTTTAGATAGATAACCCATCCAAGCCTAGAAGTAAGCGAAATGGTTCCCGTCGGGTACGACGAATGCTTAAGGTGCTAGTACCTTCTTTTCGCATAACCGACTCCATTTCCTGATTCTCTTCCCTTGGGTTTTATCGATATTTTCTCTGTCCTTTGAGACTAAATAAATTTTGGTGGAGACTCTTTTGTATCTTTGAGTTTGCGATTCACTCAAGTATAATCCCGCTAGCTTCAACTACTAGCAAAAAAAAGGATTGTGCTCATCAATCACAAAGCCCATCCAAATTTAACTGAAGCACACATTAGGTTCTCACACAATAACCTCAACAAGTGACTTGCTTATCTTCCTCTCACTTCAACCCTCTTCTCCCTCTCACCATTCACCGTCATGTTCCCTCACTCTCTTCACACAACTTATTTCAGCAGCTTCTCCTCACTCTCATCGTTCACTCTTTCCCTCTCATCCTAGTTCGCACGTAGTTCCCCCAAGAACTCCACCGCGCGACGGTGGAAGTCGTTCACAATATTCGTCAGTTTGTATCAAGTTATTTTGGTTCGCAAAAAAAAGATCTCAAGTACCACAATGAAAATAAGAGGAGTTGAACAGTGACTTACTTGAAATAAGGTACTGATTTGACGTCGTCAATTCTCGATTTTTATTGATTTTGAACTGTCATACCCTAAATTTGCCCATACTTTTTTGTTAATCAAAGGCATTGGTACAAACCATCAGAGGGTTGTCTAGAAATTTTAAGTTTTTTTATTGGTGTGAGCATGAGGTAGGAGCTTGTTGGGTACCTCATAGGTCATGGTGGAGTTGGAATGATCACCCAGTTCATCTACACAATGCCCAGGCAAAAAGGGTGAAATTTGGGTTTCAATTTTAATCAGGATAAATCTATTTTCGGGAGCAATACTTGTTTCCATGGCCTTCCATGTGTCCTAAGGTGTGTGAGGATGGGAGATTGACCATCAATTTTAATCAGAAGAGCTTCAATTGATCAGTCAATTGAAAATCAGGAGATTTGGGAAAAAAAAGTCAACTGTAGTTTGAATTTTGATTTAAAAGGTGGAATTATGGTCCATGAAGCTCATATGGCTTAGTGAAGTCCACTCAAGAAGTTTCAAGGCCTCAGAAGACCCAGAACATCAACAACCGACTCGATAGTCATCGATCGATCGTTTCGTTGACCAAAACGTCAACCCTTCAACCATAAGAAATTTGACCTCAAAGTGTGAAGCAAAAATGTTCCTAATGCCATATTACAACTATCCATGAAGTTTCATGACCATTGGATCAAGGATGGAGGAGTAATCGAGAAATCGAGAATTAGGGTTTTGAAAGGGGGAAGGCCATAATTTCTTAACCACACATCCAATTGAGTTGGTTCAAAGCTCGTTGGAAAGGTTTTGTCAAATCCTACAAAAGTCCCACAGTGGTCCGTGGACAGAAAAGGCATAGATTTGGAGTTATGGCCAAGATCATTACAAGAGGAAAAAAACACTTAGAAAATTTTAAAGTTATTGGCCTTTTTAGGCATGTTTTTAGCCAACTTTGAGTGGATTTTTGACCTAGTTCCACTTAGAATCTGAAGATCATGAAAACATGAAATTTTTAGAGCTTCATGAGGGCTTTTCAAAATTTACTAGAACTCCTCCATATCCCTTGTGAGTTGAGATTTATAAATTCAGCAAGTTGGGAGTTCAACACTTGAGTTCAACATTTCCATTTTTTCACAAACTCACCTTTTGATCACTTGAACCACTCTCAGCCATTGGATCATGTTTCTATCTGGTAATTAGAGAGTGTGATGAGAAGAAATGCATAAAATGAATGGATTTGGTGAGCCTTGCAAGTTGTATGCAAGTGGTATTATTTTAATCAAAGAAATCAAGGAAAGAGAAACTTTTCATGAAGTAACTAGCAGCAGCAGTTTTCCTACACCCTAGCCATACTTCAGTAACTTCCTTGTCATTCATGCCACTTGATTTATGCATAATCTTGAGCCAAGAACTTGGACTGGCAGCTGTAACAAATCTCGAACAAGATTGCATTTACAAAACTCCCTCCAAAATGCCAAAAGACAAATCTGCCCCAAACCTTTCCTTGGCCTATAGATAGAGGTTTCCTCTATGTTGAAACACACCAGAGCACTCTAAAACCCAAGAGAAAACCATAGCTCTCATCTTGCCTTGCATTTTCTTACAAGTGAATAAAACCATTCCAAAACTTCTAAAAAAATCTGCCTTGAGCATTTAGCCTTCCAAAACCATTTTCACCCACTCAAAATCATCACAAACTATTTACACAGTCCACAAATGATGTGTGGGAGGTGTTGAAGCCTTTAAACCATCCAAAAACTTCATTTTCTAAAAAGTCAACTTTCAACCAAGCAAAGTTTGACTTCACACACAAAATCTACCAAATCACTGCTCAGGCTTGTTTTGATCATTTTAAACCTCCAAACACCTTAGGTTTATGATGTACCAACTGTCCATAACCTAAAATACCATCATCATCACTTGTTTTAAGTTCTGTCACAAAGATCACTTGTTTACTTCAAGTGCAAGAAAAGCTGTCATATTCATCAAGGTATTGATTGGATCTCATTTGGGAGTCTTCAAGGTTTCCAATACTACATTGGCTTGCTTGGAGGTATACAAGAGGTTAGTGGTCACTATCCTATTATTTTAACTGTCATGAACATGTTTAATTTACTTTGCTTGAAATGTGTTTAAAGGCAAATACAGTCCATGTGTGAATCTGCCAAGTTTGGTTTTGTTACTCATCAATATGGTTGACACTATTTTAATCATCATGCAATGTTGTGCTGTTGTGTATTAATCCTTGAGATTCACTTAGATGCTACCCTATGTCATATATGAACATATGAAGGATTGTTTGCAACTTCATGAAGTTTTGATGCTGTCTTGTTTTTGGTTCTGTTTGTAAAGGATATTGACTTGCTTCTGTTGCAGCATCATTTGTATATCATGAATCTATTTGTTAGCATTTTGATTTAGAAATCCCTATATGTTGGATTCATGTGATGCTTGTATCATTTGAAACTGGTTTGGTTTTGATCTGCAGCATTTCTGTTTTGGCCATTTTTCACTCATGTGCATTTTTCAACTCATATACCATTTTCAATGCTAGTGCATTTTTGGATCACCTTTGTGCTTGAGTTTGGTCTATAGCATGTTTTGAATGTGCTTGTAAGCTGTTTAGTCTTGTTGGACTTGTCAAAGATCATTGGGATGAGTCATGTAATTGTGAGGCCTGTTTTTTATTCATGAGGACCAATACCTTATTTTGCTGTCATGAGATATTTTGCATTATAGTTTGTTGCCTACCATTGTTATACTAAGTGAATAAATTGAACTATGGCTTTGTGTTTGGCCTATGTTTGTTAGCATAAGATTGTGGTATGCTTGGAATCATGTTTTGCTAGATATTTGATATTATCCTTTCTTGCATCATGTTGCTGTCATCACTTAGGCATTATAGTAGGGCTGTGTTTGTAATCATGATTGGTCCATATCTTGTTTGCATTATCAATTGTGATGAGCCTATAGGTTTTGTTTTGATGCTTTGTAAGTCATTGTGTGAATCTTGTCTTGAACTGCTGGTTAGCCTCATTGGTCAATAAATTGAAGGTTTGTATTAACATGTCATACCAATTCTGTTGAGAGTTCAAACTGCCATAGCACTATTTGTTGTAGGTTAGCATTTGTCATATGTTTGCAAATTGGTATGTGCATGTAGTAGTAGGGCTAATTGGTGATTGTTGGCATAGTCATGTTAAAATCCATACTTTTTGCTATTTCCATGTGTGAACTAGGACTGTCCAACTTGTGCATAACTTACTGCTGCATATATGCTTGCATTGTGATGCAATTTCTGTTTTGTGCCAAACTGTTTCAATTAGTTTGCTTTGGTAAAAAAATTGTTTTTTGACTTATGAGCTTATTGTGTAAACATCTTTGTTGTTATGCATTGTTGCCTTGCATTTTGATTTAAACAAGTTCTGTCAGTTCACACCTAGGGCCTACCAACTTCTGTTTGCATTTCATTTTCCTTCTTCTTTCCAAGTTCTTGCCATATGTGTATGAGATGTTTCTGATTTGTGACAGTGGATTAGCAGCTTGGCTGTTTGTTTTGGATTCATCAATATGGTTGAGATACCAAGTTTTTTAAAACAAGAATTCCACCAATATCTCATGTTTAAAACTTCTGTTTGTAGGTGTTCACCTCTTGTGATATCATCTGTTTTGATTGATCCTTCTTGCAAGCTGTTTTGAATTCATGTTTTGACATATGTGAATCATTTAATGAATGTTGATGAGGTGAAGCATGTATGCTGCCATGAACTATTCTTGTTTTCAAATAGCATTTCAAGCACTTTTGTTCCATCCTTGTAACTTGCATATCAGTTTTTGTTTGGAGTTGTTTCTGACTGATCCTTGCATCTAGAATCATTGATTTATGTATTTGAAACCTGTGCATACCTTCACCTGGCCATAATCACTTCTGTTTTGCATCACAGCCACCATAATGCACATCACAAGCCTTCACTTACAACTGCTATCGTGTTTTGATTTAGATGCTTCATCTTGAAAAACTGTAATGCCATTATATTCCTTGTTAAATTTCACGTGAGATAGACCTAAATTTTGTCAAAAATGGTTGAGTTTTGAAAGAGTTATGATGTAACCGTTTCCATGATTGATTACTTGCCATGCCTTGTTCTTGCTTGCTTGCCTTGGCCCAGAATACTTTGTTAAGTATATGTATTTATTGGGGTGGCATAATACACGGATGTATCGCCACCCCAGTGGTTATGCCTTGTTCTCATATTGCCTTGTCAGTGCCTTTACCTGGGTTCGATCCGTGTGGGGATCAACCCTTTTGGTTTTTTTTTTCTTATTTTCCATGTTTTCACTTTTTTCCCTTTTGTTCCCTTCAAATAACACGCGCGTGCCTCTAGTTGGTTTGGCCAAGTTTTGAACTGGTAACCCAAAGGTGGTGGGTTCAACACCCACCAAGCGCACATCCTTATTTTTTATCTCTAAAATGTTTGTTTTCTTTAAAATTTCAAAATAGCATAACTTTGTAAATTTTTGTCATTTTTGATTGATTCTTTTTGCAATTGTCTTGTATTTCTGAATAGTTTCACATGGTATTTTAATATCCTAGAATTTTCATTTTGGAAAAACACTTTGCATTGAAAATTGTCATGTTTCTTTGTTAGGGTTTTTACCCTCTTTTACATTTCAAAATTGTTGATTCTTTTGAGTTTAATTTTGCACTTAATGTAAGCTTGATGTTTGACAACTCCTTTGTGTATGTGATTGTATTTTGTTTTGCTTATAAACATCATGATTGTTTCATTTAAAATCCCCATGAAGTTTTTAAACTTCTCAATTACATTTGTTGTGACATTGCGTAGGCATGATGCCTGTAAGTATACACGTCATCTTGTAAGCCCTATGAAACCTCATCTTTGTTAAGATCCCTTTCCATCTTTATTAAGATGTACCCCTTTCTTCGTTAAGATATGCTTTGGTTTTCGTCTTTCATTACGTCTGGATAGAACCTTTTAAAACCTCGGTCCCATACCGAGTGCATTTTCAAAAACACCTTTCAACAAGAAAGTAAATATCTCTTTGTATTGAATTAAAAGAGAGGATTAAGTGTAGACTTCTTCCTCCCCGAGTGTTGGGATGCTCACTGTAGTATGGGTAGTTTCGATACTCGTCTTCCAAAATAAAGACGTGACTCTATTCACTACCTCTCTCTTCCAACTTCCTTATGTATCCTTTCTCACCTAAAACCTCGGTTCCGCATCGAGTGCATTTTCAAACTCTTTTCATAACAAAAACTTGAATGGTCGTGGAGTGGTTAGGCGTATGCCTTCTCCTATCCCGAGTGCTTGACGTTTACCGTAGGGTTCTCTGTCGCAAAAGCACTTACCATTTAAAACCAAAAACATCTTTAATAAGAGAACGAAATTCTCTTTATATTGAATGAAAGAGAGAGGATTGAGTGTAGACTTCTTTCTCTCCGAGTGTCCAGATGCTCACTGTAGTGTGTGTGGTCTTGATACTCGTATTTCAATACGAAGACGCTACGTTCACCACACTATTTTTATAACAAAAACTTTGAGATAAAGAATTGGGTACTACCCGCAAGGGGTTATTATCCGAGGACATATCTCGCCCCTAAAAACAATCTCACAAATCAAATGTGACATCTTGACTCGCATGGCGAAATCTAATCATTTCAAAAAGGATATGTTACGTCCGTTCTACCGCAAACAGGTAACGCTTAAGTCTCCTCACATGCGAGCGGCAAAACACCTAAACTGCTAGAATGCGCACAATAACATCATCCATAAAAACATTAATAAACTGTAGGGCGAACTACGGCTGCTCTGATTCTTTACTTCTTTCAAGTAAAGATACGTAGGCACAAGGGCCACAATCCTTGCCGAGCACATTCCCCCATATCTGCAGTTCCCCGAACTACGTCGACTCTGACTTTCTCATGTCTATTGAGAATACGTAGGCCTAGGACCGCGAAGTCCTACCGAGTCCGTTCTTTCTCTTCTTCCCCCCGTTACTTCTCTCTCTCTCTCTCTCCTATTTCTAACCCTTTTCTCCCTATCTTTTAGAACACTTTTTATAGCATAATATTTAAGCAAATAAATTCACATACAATAAACAAATGGTTCCCATCGAGTACGATGGATGCGAGGGGTGCTAATACCTTCCCCTCGCATAACCGGCTTCCGAACCTGTTCTTGGTTGCGAGACCATCTTATCCATTCCTTTCTTAAGGTTTTCTCGATATTTTCCTTTCCCCTCATGAGATAAAAAAAGTTCGGTGGTGACTCTTCTGTCCTTTCTTTTCGCCTCCCTGTTGTTGCACGATGCATTTTTCGAGTAGCGACACGAACTCGTCGTTTTCAACTTTCGTGTGCCGCTTCTCTCATGATGTTGCTACTTGTATCTGATTTGTGTGTATTCTTTTTGCACGTGACCAATTGTTGTCCCTGTCGTAGTAGCGTGTTGTTATGGTTTTGTGTGTATGGTTTTGTGGTTTTTGGTGTGAATTCTTTTTCACTGTTATGCGTGTATATTATTAGTGTGAGAGGTTCTGAAAGGTTTTGTTCTCTTCTTGCTCTGCCTTTTTTCTTCTTTTCAAATCTATGGTGCTGTTGTGAGTGGTTGCGGCTAGCTTCTCTGATTGAATTAGTGTATCTCTTCTTCTTAATGTGTGCTTTTCTATATCAATTCTTATGCGTGTATGTTTCTCACTCTGTGCATGTTGCAACTATCCAATTTTCTATCTGCAGTGTGTGTTTTGGTCGTGTGATTTATGTTCGTTGATGTCTCTTTCAATCGTATCAATATGTGTATGATGGTGTTTTTTGCTTACTGCTATGCCTCTGCGGCATATGGTTTGTATCAGGTTTTGTGTGATGCGTGTGAGCTTTCTGTGAGGTTTTGTGGTTTCTGTGATGATTATTTTTGTGTCAATTTTTCTGTATGGATTTTGTGAATGACTGGTTATGTTTCTTATGGTCCCTCTTATAAGCATATGCTTATTAATTATCATGATTTCAATATGAACTCGTGTCTTAGAAATGAATCAATACGGTTCTAAACATGTCAGGAATTTGTTTTGGAAAGAACTTAGCTGCTGCAAACATGTTTTTTCGATGATAATGCCGTTTCCTTTGTTGCTCCAGCATGTTGTGTATTGTTTTGGAAAAAACACTAGCTATAACTTTCTGTTTTACTCATAATTTTGTGATGAAAATTATTGATGATGGTTGTCTGGTTGTATTTGGAAAGAATTGAATTTGTCTGGATGGTTTCTGATTTAATGAACTTTTGATTTGTCAGGTTTCGAGGCTGCTTATTCATTCGTTTTCTTGGAGGCTTAATGGATTTTTTCAAAGAACGTTCAAATATTTCCATACCCATGCCTAGCTTCTTAAAAATTTCAAACTTTTATCTTGCATAAAACGTTAGCCATTTTTCATTGACTTTTTTTTGTAAAGTTTGATGATGATAGAGTGAAAGTGGTGTTGTGGGTGAAAGGATTTTGGTGAGAAAAGTAAATGTAACATGTGTAACGTGTAGTTTCTCTAACTTTTCTTTTTTCTATATTTTGGATTTCAACCTTTGAATTGTTGTTGATGAACATGGTGACTCGTGGAGCATTGTTGGTTAGTGGCGATATTGGGTTTTTTGTAAGTTCTATCATGTAAGTTTTGTCTATGTGATTGAGAATTGATAAGAATTATGATGTGGTGGATATTATTTTATGAGGATGAGGAATTTTGTGTGTGACTCTTCAAATAGTATCTTAAATCTTATAATCTTGTCATGAAATTCTTTGAGTTTATGAATCTATCTTGTAAGCTTTGTGTGCCTTTTGAAAGTGAAAAAAGACATTGCGACTTGTAATAAATCTGTATGCCCTTTTGAATCTTTTTGAATCCACTTTGAACTTGAAATTCTTAGAATTTGAACACATAATAACTTTGAATTTGAATTTAGCTTCTTTTAAATTGAATCTTATATAAAAAAACATGAATCTTACACCTTTGAATTCAATCTCCAAAATCTTGAATTTTCATGATAACTTGAATCCTTAAATTTAGTGGAATTTAATCATGCAAAAAACTTTGAAATAACACTCTTGATGGTTTATGGTGGAATCCCCTTTGAATACCAACTTGTAATGATACACAAAAAAACTCTTTAAAATTATAACTTGGATATGAATCTTGAATTTGGACTTGAAGTTGAAAACATAATGAGTCCACTTGAACTTTTTAAAGGACAAGAATCTTGAACTTCAACTTCTTTCCCAAACTCGATTCAAGATTTTATCCAAACCTTACCATTTCAAAACGCATAGATCACAAACTACCAATAAGAAAATCCAAACTCTTTCACTTGAGATCAGAGGGAAACAAATAATGATCTAACTTCGTGCGCACGAACAACGTCTCTTTTGAATTAAACTTGATCTTGGTTGCCCTCACAGTTGAAGATAAACTTGGTACAATAGCCATAACCTGAAGAATTCTTAGAAATAAGGATACCACAAAAACCCTACTCAATATTCACAAGACTACCCTCAACACCAATGAAGGGAAAACCCAAAATCTTTGGGGTATATATTGAATGAGGAAACGACTCGAGTCCTCTGAGAAATGCTGAAGGAGATGACCTTGATATTTGATGAACCTTGATGAGAAGATGTTCATGATGATAAGATCCAACATCTTGCCTCAAATTAAAGTACAAAAACCAAATGAAAATAAACACTGAAAATGGGACATTCATATCAACACAAAACTTATGATCACATGTTTTAAGAGCCCGATGAAATGCATGTTAAAATATACAGATGATGCAAAGCAAAAATGAAGCCAAATGAATGCAAGTTCAAAAATGCCTGGTCAAAATTTGGGGTATGACATGGGGGTACAATAATTCCATCTCCTCTAGGGGTTGGAATCATGGTGACACTGTCTATAATGCCCTAGATTGCATTTAGAATTACCGAGTGACAAGCAAAGAAACTTCCCCGAAGGACACCCCCCATATCTTTTCAGCATGCTTTGTCATCACTCACACACTTTCCGGAAAACTTCCCCGAAGGACACCCACATAAATACTACTCCAAGTCAAGTACGCTTCACTATGGAGTTCTTATTTGTTAGGCTACCGAAAAAGAAGATGCATCTTGTTTGTATAGGTAGTACTAATAAACCCTTATAAGCCTTCCTTCAACCATGTAGTTCTATACCTACACAGTTTCGGGATCCTCTCATTCTGATGTGAATTCTAGCGACCACTCCTCGCCCTTTTCGGCCTCGGGTGTTACAACTACTCCCTTCCCTCTTTAGCCTTGGGTGTTACATGCCCACTTGCTTCAGCTTGGTTCTTCCCCAAATCACAGCATATTGGGAAAGGTTTGCTCTGATATCATTGGTAACCCATAAAGTGCTTTCACGATTACCGAATGACCCCACAAACCAACATGAGTCTTTTTAGCATGATTTGTTCTTACTCACATGATTTTTAAGAAACTTCCCTGAAAGTCACCCATCCAAATATGAGGATAGGATAATAAAAACTAAATCCACCAATCTCATTTTCATATATTAAACCTTATTTTCATTTATTGTCAATTTAACTTAATTATCACACAAACAAATTTTGAAAATACATTATCTTAAAATCATAATGGTATTGAACAACTTTTAAATATGTAAACAGTCTTTGTGGAGATAATAAGGACAAATACTTACTTTTTCTCTACTAACAAAATGGCGTTATTAACAGGGACTAGCATTAGATATTTAAAGCATTGCAATAATTTTTATTATTTTAAATACTCTTGTTCATATTTGTTCATAACTTTTAATTGTCTTGTTACTCAGTTGTGTGGTTAGATTGTTAAATTTGGTTTATGCGAGAAAATATTCCTAAAGATCAATTACTGTTTAATCCCAAAACTGAAAAAACAACTCATAAAAACAACATACACACTAGAAAAAGGAAGAAACTAGCGAAAAGGAAAGAACAACTGAAAGAAACCTCTATTTCTACAACATCTACCAAATTAGAAGGAAATATGCCAATCACAATGAATATTAGGCCAAGAGTGTTGGAGGTTGCATGTTATGCCACAACAGTCCCAAAAGGCTGGCTCACATAGTCAGACCTCCAAGAAACACTAGGCAAGCTGAGATAAAACTCGAATCACTTAAAATTTTATATGTTAATTTTTTTGCAGGTCTAGACCACGAGGATTGATACACTCATCTCACAAAATTCTACAAAATTTCTGGAACTCAAGAAGCAGCCAAAGAAGAATAAGAAGCGATATTCATGTGGTTATTCCCCCACTCATTTATGGGAAAAGCTAAGAATTGTGTACTTGGATCAACCTACACATGTAATGACTAATTAGAATATACTTAAGGAAAAATTTCTTAACAAGTTTTTCCCACACAACAAGTTCATGAAGGCAAAGAAAACCATTGATGTATGTAGTATTATAATTATAAAGGGTCTCGCTTAGACCGCCTCATAATGGGCGACATTGTAGTGTCATCTATAGGGGAGGTATCACATTTCCCCAAGACTTTCCTATCTCCCCGGTATTGGGAAACATGGGATAATACTTTGCAAGGGTAGAGAGAAGTCAGGGTCAATAACTGACCCACAACTTCTTGGGAATTAGAGAATCAACAGTCCACCATTGAATGTGTGAGCGGTGACCCATCCAAAGAAAATCCTAGCCCCAAATAACCTCTATAAATACTTCTCCCGAAGAGAAAAGGGGTCAGATCTTAAGCCATACAGATCATTACACCCCTTAAAGCTATAATGCTTAACTCATGTCTATCACCCTCTCAAAAGCTTATACCTAAGCACTCCATCAATTTACAAAGCGTCTCGCCTCACACGAGATGGACTCCTAAAATCACCGTAAAACACCTTCGTACATGACTTCTCACCATTGTGAGCAAACCATAACCATCCATAATTATTTTAAACCTACTAAGGCCTCTGAGTCTCTTTGTCCTTGCAGAGGGAACATGCAAACCTGTACTTTTTTACTAGTACAACTCATTCTCCCATGGATCGACAAAAACATTATTTGATGTGTAAGGGAGATACAAGTCCACGCTGAAAAGATGTCCAAATCACATTTTTGACAACCTCACTAAAATTCACATCTTCCAAAATAGACTACAACAACAATTAAAGTTTCTCCTAGATTCAACTGTCGGTGACTCTATCATGTCAAAAATTGTTGAAGATGTGATTGCAAATATCGAAAGAATAACACTCAGCGATCAACAAAGGCAATACAAAAAACCCTGCACAAAGAACGATTGGAATCATTGAGCCAAACTTTCTTGTGTTCCAACTATGTTTAAATGATTGATAGGGAGACTTATGTATGTCACTATTTTAAGGAAAGACATATCTTTTTCTATGAATTTGATAAGTTAGTTTAAAAACAAACTTGTAAAATACGGTTTACATGTTGTTTATCATATTTTACAATATTTGATATCCTGTTCTAGCCTCGACATTATGTTTAAAGAAATAACATATAGTGGCATTGTTGGTATATCAAGTGTGAGTATGAGTCTCATATCGCATGTAAAAGTGAATTTTGAACACTTTATAAGTCAGAAGACCCATAGACCCAAAGTCTTAAGCTTTTAGATTTATATGTGGTGTCTCTCTCACTTGTGCAATTGCTCCTAAATCCTTATGTGATGATTTTCAGACCCCTCATATCTCAAAATTGGTATTAGAGCCTAGTTCGACTAGGGATCAGTGTATCGAAAGTCTTCTTGATAAGGGTGTTCAGGTAACGTGTTTTGTTGAGGCCATTCAACGGCGGTGCAAGTAGATATGGATGAAAATCCTTTCATTTAAGGGGGAGCACACCCATAAGAATGGATGGACTTACACAGAGGGGGGGGGGGGAGAGGATTGTTAAGGCGAACCATGTTTAACTTTTTAAAATAAATACCACACATTCCCTCGGTTTTTAAATATAATCGAGGGGAAAATAATTCAGGATATGCTTCGAATCTTAGCAATAACTGTTTATATTTTTATTTCTTTAAAAGTGGTGTTTTTCTTTATTTTATTTTTTAAATTAATGATCTATTTCTTCGGTTAGATTTAATAATCGAGGGATTAGTTTATCAGATTTTACAAGAAAACCACTTGTTAATCAGATTTTACCCCAAACCTAAACTTATATGTAGACGCTCCAAACTTGTACACATCATTCTTTGGGATGAATTGTAAGAGAGAAAAAATCTTCAATGTTTTTCCTAAGATGTCAATCAAAGAAAACACTAAGAACTTCATTCCTAAACACAACCATCTTGTTCTCTTTCATGTGAAAGAATTTACCATGAAAACGTTTTCTCAAGAGAATGAAATCTCTCTGGGATGGATTGCAAGTGCAAATTTTTTTTCTCTTGGTTGGAACAGATAACTTATTAGAAATTTGAAAAGATTTCTTGTTCTCCAAGAATATTTGGATTTGTTTAAATAATATATTTTAATATTATATGTAAGCAACATAATTTTAAAAAAAAAAGGTTTTTCCCTTGATTTTTAGTAAAAACCGAGACGTATGTGGTGCTTAGGATGAAACATATTTTATTGTATTTTTTTATTAAAAAAGAAACACATTTTACCTCGGCTTTTAGTAAGAGCCGAGATAAAATATTTTATTTGAACATATTTTATTAAGGTAAATTATAAATGTATTTCTTCATCGTCCTTAAACAAATCTTTGCCATCCATTTAATGAGTACCAACGCAAGACACTGTCATTAGTGATCTTTGTGAAACCTAAAACCCTCATTATAAAATTATTATGAATATTAAAATTTGATAGTAGTGAATCCACAAAAAACCCAAACATTGTTGTGAAATGCTCTACGTTTAATCTAAGCATCATGAGATTTTATAAAGTAAAAATATCGCAGTGATAGATTGCAAAAGGAGAAAAAAATTAGGTTTATTTAATATGTGGTTGGTGAGAGTGTATCGACTTTGCCAAATGTTTATGTGATGGATTGCAAGTGCATGAAAAAATTGGTTCAAAGTTTGTTTTCTAACATAATCTCTGATCATGTAATTGCAAAATTATTTTATTTATCTTTTTTTTTTAATTTTATAACAAAAACAAATGCATGCAATACCCAACAATTGTTCTTTCACAAGGTTCAAACAAATTTATAGTGATGAAAATTTTCCAACAGAGATAAAGATTATAGTGTTAAGACAAATTTAGTTCATACCACGTATCCTCTAATGTTTTAATGATAACAAAATATTTAAAGAACAAATAGGATTTCTAACTAGATGGTTCATGTATGCAGGATTCAATTTATTTGATAAAATTATTTCTGTCACGATAACAAGCTATGGTTTGATTCTGATCAGGATCTTATGAGAGATTCTGTCGGAAAAGGAACCTTTTTGCATATTTTAGAATCAGAAGCGTCCAAACCTTGCCTCTGAAACTGATTGATGTTAACTCAAGTTCAGAAATCACGGTACTCGAGGGTAGTTGACATTATCTTCAAAAGATTGTGCTGTACTTGTTTCACAGAAGAATTTTCTGTACAAATGCCTTGCTTAGTGGACAATTCCTTGACTATGAGTTTCAACATCTGCTTTATTGGAAAAGAAGACGTGCAAGAAGATTTGATCTGAATTTAGCCGTTGGGATGTTTCAACGACTCTATTTCTTCAGCTATAAAAGAAGCAGAAGAATTGAAGATCAATTAAGATCATAACACTGAAACTACAACTGAAATATACACACACTTCACACCATTTGTATTAGCTCAAGAGAAGCTAATCTTTTAAGATTTCTTGTTCTTGTATAACTTAAGAATCTTTTGTGTTAAAGTGTGTTGTATTATATTTGAACACCTTTGATTGTTAATCAAGTGTTGTTGTAAGTTATTCCTTCACTAAACAGTCAGTTTAGATAAAATCTCTTGTCGTGGGCTTGAGCATTGAAGTCTTGAATTTGAGAGATTTAAGCAAGGAAGTTTTGGACTGTAGGTATAAGCAAGTAAGTCTTGTACTCGAGGATATAAGTAGAGAATTCTTAAATCCGAGGGTTTAAGTAAGTAAGTCTTATGATCTGAGGATCTAAGCAGAAAGTTTTGATCAGGTGCTGATTGAGTAAGGAAGTCTTAGGCTGTAGGCCTGAGGAGAAAAGTCTTATACTTAAGGATATAAGCAGTTGTAATCTGATTGATTATAATGGAAATCTCTTATGTTGCAAGGGGACTAGACTACTCTCAGTTTGAAAGGAATCAAGATAACTTTCGTGTGTTATTTTCCCTTTTTATTTACTTCTGTTATTTTATCCGCAACACTTGTAAATCAGATTCTGAATTCTGGTTCAAAAGTAAAGTCGATTTGACATACACAATTCAACCCCTTCTTTATTGTGTATTTTTCTCACCTTCATATATTAATAAAACATGAACTATATAATATCCCCTCGATTATATAATCGAGAGGTAAAGTGACGCTATTTAAAAATAAAAATATGCAGTTGCTGGGGATCGAACCCACTTTAGATTCAACGCTTTTTCCCTTGGTTATTCAAAAAACCGAGAGGTAAAGTGGAAACATTTCATGTCGTCCTTCGTTACCTCGCCTGAGTAATCGAGGTACAATTCACTTCGCATCAGAGATAAAATAAGGTTATTTGTAGTAGTGCAAATGTGAGTATGAGTCCCACATCAAATGCAAATGTTAACGTTGAACACTTTATAAATGAGAAAACTCATATATCCAATACCTTAAAGTTTTAGATTAGTATGTGGTGTCTCTCTCACTTGTGTGATTGCTCTTAAAGTCCAATGTGACGATCTCCAACCTACCAAATGACCCAACATAACTAGACCTTCATAAGAAGCAGACCAAATGGTTCTAGTCTCTTTAACCTCCAAATTGTTATGGCTAATGTAGTTCTTGTAGAGCTGAGATTAAGTTACCGAATGTGATGGGTTTTATGTAACAAGATTTAGGGTAAATATTTGACTTCTAATCCTACCACTCACGACAGAACAAAACATACTGATACTGACTATCATTTCATTAAGAAACATATTGAATCAAGTTTTATGAAGTTAAACCATGTTTCATCTAAACATCATTGGACTGGTCCTTTAACCAAATCCCTTACCAAGAATTGATCTCTAAATTGGAGAGTATTATAAATATTTTTTTTATCCCTCCATGATCTAACTCTGGTATCTGAGATAGATAGTTAAAGAGGCGATGTTATTTCATGCGTGTTAGTTAGTTAAAATTTTTGTTTCTAGTTAGTTATTGGTAGGCACAAGAAAATAGATAAATTAGAAAGTTAGTATGCCATTCCAAATCATTGCATTTAGAATTATTTCAAAATATCAATCCAAGGGTTGTTATTTAGTATTTTCCTTTTTCTCATATGAAAATTCTCTATCATCAATAACAATAACACCAAAGCATGTTCAACATACTATCAGAGATATTACTTTTGCTTCTTTTTCCTTCTACTTTTTCAGTAATAATATTTGTTAGTGAGAAAAACCTTGCATTTCATTTTCCAGGTTCATGTTTCATTATCTTGTCAACATTAAAGAGAATAACTCTTTTTCTGTCACGTGATTGGTTCCATTATACTGGTCTAAATGTTCAACATATATACCAATCCAGAGGTTGAGTTCTATTAGTTCCTTTACAAAGTGAAAAGAGAATATAAATTGACATCAAGTTATAGTATGATACCTGATTCATTTTTATCAAGAACATAATAGCTTGAAACTAACTGGATTATTCCATGTACTTATCCAGGATTTTTTCACTACTTCTAGCACCAATATTATGGCGCATAGGCCGCGGAGTCGTCGCTATCAAAGAAGTGAAGAATCAAGGTCTGTTTTTGTTCCAATTCTATCGTAAGTTGGATAAAGATAGAGTGATGGTTGGTGGTCCTTGAAACTCTGAAAATCATATACTCGTTCATTATTAGTTATATAAGACAAGGTGTCAATGATATTCTTAACAAAATAGAACAAGGTGTTAGGTGTTCTTAATAAGATAAGGTGTCGTATCATATGACAAGTTGTAAGTGGTATTGTGTTCATGTTTTTTAAGGAGAGAAAACAACATTTCAAAATCAAATCATGTAGATGAAATTTGAGGATTTAACTTGCCACCCCATACTTGTACTTGACACATTTTATAATTTCATAATTCCATAACTTTTTTTTGGCAAAATTTAAAATATATTTGTGTACAAAATTTTCGGTAGGCAATTTAAAGTTTCTGGTACCATCTAAATTTCTGGTAGTGTATTTAAAATTTTTAATATACCGAAATTTCTAAAATTTTCATGAATTTGGAATATTATTGAAAATGTTAAAAAGTACCATCTGAAGATTGAAATTGTTTGAAACAAACAAACTTTGTTATTAAGAAACGACTCTGCATCTTTTGAACAAGCTTCATCAGCAATTCTGAAGATATTGCTTCAGAGAAATTTATCTACATCAAGTCATCAACCATGAAAGTGTACATCCAGACTAGTTCTGTCAAGACTTTGATGAATGCAAGACTCAGAACCTGTGAACTCAAGACTCTGAAATCTCATTCCAATAAGATTCTAAAGACATAATTTAGTCACTGATCATGTTTTCACTAATTCTATAAAAAAACCTTTGATACGGTGCATGTGGCAGCCCTATAATTCTGATACAAGAGAATAGGTGTGGCCATGCTATCCCCGAAACAATGATCATTTGGTACTCAACATTCAAGAGGCCATGTTTTCCTTTGTTAGGTTTAATAATGTAGATATATCTCATTTTATTCGAGTTAATGTTTTCAGGCTAAGTATAAGGATAACAAGACTCTGAGCAAGCTTCAACAAACATTTACAAGAAGTCTCCAGTCAAAAGTTATCCAAAGAAGATCACGTGGCAAATCTACTACTTTATGTCTAATCAGCATAAAGTAATGTTGTCAGGATCTTCTCTCCCCAGCTGTTCAGAACCCTGCTATGCTACTCTCAACGTCTTTATGCTATATGAGTTTTTAGCTCACTCTATTGTTCATCAGCTTAAGACATTCAACGACTATCTGTATCATAATAGTCTCAATTTTCAACGGATAAATTCTCAACGTCTATTTATAGAAGAAGATTGAAAACATTCATAAGACTCTGGAGCTGAATCTGTGCCTCTTTAGAGAATGAATGTGAGTTAAAGATTTTGTGACTGTGTTCACAAAGATGTGATACCAGTTCACTGAAATTAGTTGTGAGAATTCGTGTTCCACAGAAAACACGGATGAGAGAAACACACTTCAAAAGAAATCATAACCAGAAAGGTTAAGTGTGTTAGAGCAGAGTGAGACATGTTCACATACACTCAGAAGAAAGAATATGTGAATATGATCAAGAACATGAAGGCACAACAAGATGGAAATATGTGCTAGGAGAGAAGAAGAATGAAAATTTCATTCTTCTATACTCAGGAGCAATCAACTCATACTCTGCTAAAGAGTGTGAACCTTTATGTATATGCTTATCCAAGAAAAACATATATGAACAAAAGGTTAATACTAGATTCCACTATTCTGAGAATCTAAAAACTCTAGCCTTTGTGCTTAGAGTAAGTATCTTTCTATGTAATTGAGAACTTGAAGTCTCATGCTTGCGAACAGAGCAAAATTCTTGAACTGGATGTTTAGGCATTGAAGTCTCATGCTTGAGCTAGTGCAAGAAGTCTCGATCTAGATTATTGAGCAAGTGAAGTCTTGATCTGGATGATCTAACAAATGTTTGTTTTCAAATTCACCACCATGACGGCTAAGGATATCCATTGTTACTCACCCTGATATCAGACTCTGAATGTGGTTCAGAACCTGATGGTTTAGAAACAGTTAGTGAAAAGAGTTTTATATTTGGACATACAAAATCCAACCCCCTTCTTGTGTATTTTTCTCAACTTCAGTATTTGCACCGACCATTTTGTGTGGTCCATAATGAATTCAAAATTGTATAAACAGTGGTCACCTATGGTTTGAGAAAAACATCTCAAAATTCCTCTTCTTAAGGCAGAAGTGTACTTCAACGGAGCTGCACCTCCCGTAGACTTCCGACTTCCGGATGGCATCATATATCTCGCCGCCTTGATATCCAAGTTGAATGAATTATTTTGTGATACCAATAACAGAAAGGTGAGAAAGGTCGAGTTTTGTGAAGATTGAATTGATACTAATGGAATGTTAAAATACAACCTTATTTAGTTGAAGACCGGTGAAGATGTGATGGTTATATGGAGATCATTTCGCCTTAGGTTAGCAATGGGTAGATCAAATAAGATACGGAAATTTCAAGATTCTTCAACGACATAATTAAGATGATGAAACATTCAGAATCATTTGGTAGTGTCTAGGTTTTCTTATTTATTATCGTTTTCTTAAGTTATGTTTAAATTATGTAATCCTTTGTCAAATGTTAAATTATGTTCATCTTGCATCAATGGAAGATCAAAAACATTATCTAATGAAAAATTTTCTGCTGATGTCTTAGAAAGGTTACATGTAATATACAAATAAAATACAAATAGTACACAAATAATACATAAAAATAACAATATTGTCTAAATAGTCCCCCCCCCCTCCACAGGGTATGTGTGCATCCCGAGATAATCTAATAAAAACCTCACCATATGGATTTACCAAACCCATAAGGTTATCCATGATAAATGCAATCATCTAGAGTCATTTTTGGTCATCAACATCAGTTGTAGGAGGTGGCATGTCATCGACATGTACCCCAACATCGAAAGACACAACATCATCTGTATACTCAACATGTGGGATGATGCGAGGGTGTAATACAGTGAGGTACCACTACAAATAATCATTCTCACACTGTGAGTCGGTGTTGAACCCTCAATACATGATCTCTAATGGCACAACCAGAGCTGATGATATTTCTCTGAAACCACTTGTCAATGTCCATAGATGGAATATCTAAAACTAGTCGTGCGATGTCTTAGACATAACCATACTGTCGTAGACACCTCTTAGGCAAGTGTCTAGCGACTAAAGTATCCCACTGCATATAACCAGAATATAAAGAAGAGTCATCGAAATCACGGTGGACTCTATGATCAATGTATGATGCCCAGATGGCATCATATATAGTCATAACATCTAGCCTCTTCCTGTATTTTGCAGCACCACCGGGATGTGCCTGTTTGACCTTCCATTTCCTCGCCCGTGGGGCCCTCACAGGGAATGTTGTACCCTTCTGTCACAGATGGTGGAGAAATATTCATATATCCAACATTAATATCACAAACACAACAAATAATAATTTAGAAATGTTATTCGTAAAAATTAAATAAGAACTAAACAACAAATAATAATTTCAAGTATACATGTAATAGACTCAAATAACCAGCAAGTTGTCTTTTCTCAAAGGTTGTCGCAATTCCAAGTGTTTTATATAGGATGGTCAATGCAGCGCACCCCTAAGCCCAACAGATATCTTGAAGGCTAATGAACAACCACATGTATTAGGCATTGATATAAACACCTGACTTGTCTGTAAAGAGATTACATGCTACTAGATATATCACGTACACCCTAGCGGCAGCCTCATACATGTGTGCCGCAACAAGATCCCCGTACCTATCCTGAAGCCAAGATATATGAAGGTGAACTCCCCTGTTAAAGTCAAACTCCTATAGCACGACCTCCTCAGAAAATCCCAAATCTCATACAATAGTCAAACATGCAAGCGATAGACTAATAATAGGAGCCACGAAGAATCTTCCGGCAATAGGGAGATGGAACAATGAGGAAACATCATTCAGCGTGATAGTCATCTCCATAAACAGAAGATGAAAAGAATATGTCTTCTTGTGCCATCGCTCAACAAAAGTAGTAAAAAGTGAAGCATTAAGCATAGTAAGTGAGCAGTCGGCAATTGTGAGGAGATCAAAATCATTTATAATTTTCCAGGCCTGCTCAGGCATGAAAGTCTTCGGAAAATTCTTCATCTTCAACACGTGGGAGGTCAGCTTCAGTGTGGGATGGTCCTGTAACAAACAAATTTTAAAAAATTGGCAGTTAACTATCATGGAACAATAATAAATAAATTAAAATTAATCACAAAATATATATACTTCTCCCTGCCATAGTCGGTATGCTACATGGTCAGCATACTCGGTAAGCACTGATCGGTTAATGGGTCCTCCTGGGAATGCTCCATTAATGTGCAGAGACGGCTCCATCGATGGAGTCGTAATCTCTATGTCAGCAATAGCAGATGGAACTGAATCTGTGGCAGTCACCTTATCTACAACAACGACATTGGTTATACCACCTCGTCTGTCACCTCATAAGCAACCTCAATAACAACATGTGTCCCATCTGTCTCGATTGTTGGGTCATGAACCTCCTGAACTTACACATCTTGAGCATGAACAAACTCAGCGTCATCTATGGGTTTCTCGGCTGATCTCACCGCTCGCTGTCGGGTGCTACGGGGTTCGCGGGACTTCTCCTGCTCAGTCAATTGTCTTCGTTTTGAACCGGTTGGAACCATTCATCCAACCCGTATCTGAGAAAACTCAGCCTTAGCATCCCTAGCATGGGCTACCACTATATATGTGGCTCTGCCTGCAATAGTATCGTCTTTTCCCTTGTATTTCACTGCAAAAACTGGGAAAAAATCAGTTAAATATAAATAAAAAATTGTAATTTCTCTAATTACATCGGAAATTTTGAGATTTCCGAAATAAACCAATTTTTTAACTATCAAAAATTCTGAAATTTTCGGGTAAATGCATATCAAATGTACCGAAAATTCTGAAACTTTTGGAGAAAATGTATTTGAAAATATCGAAAATTCTAAAAATCACATGCATTTTCAACTGATTTCCACGAAAAATTTGATATTTTCAGTAAAATACATATTGGTTTCAAAATTTTCAAGAGTCAAATGAAATTTCTAGTATTACCCATAGAATTTGAAATTCACCCAGATGTTTTGTAAATTTTGAAAAGAGTGAAAAATCTTCCAAAGTTAATATTATCTATTCATTGGGTTCATAGGGGTGTCAAATACAAATGTGAGGGTAAGAAGTTAAATGCTCCTGAAGTTTGATGTCATTTTTAAAAGGACAAAAAAACTCTTGGCCCTGGACAGCCCAATCTAGTTCAGCCCAAGAAGATGATAGCTAGAGTTGCAAACTTGTAATTCTTAATTAAGAGAATGAAAATATGAATGTAGGGAAAAAAAATTTTCTTACCCCAACATTCGTCTCAATGTATGATTTCAAAACATTACTAAATTTGTGGACAGCATTTAGGGTCAGGATACACACTTCTACATGGGTGAAAGTAGCGTCCAAGTAATATACATTTTGCAATGGCGATTCTCGACTAGGCCTATTGGATCAACCAATTGTTCATAAAAAAAATAAAGAAAAATAATATCAACCATGTCCAACCTAGATTTTTTTATATGTTATGTGTAAATTAAATATATCAAGCTTGCAGCTTGGAAGATTAATTCTTTAAACTACATAAATAGCAAATTTCTCTCTCAATGTTTTTAACATTCCTGCATTTTTAATATTTAATTTGAATTTGAAACCACATATGAAATTATTTTAATAGAAAGAAAAAGGAGATTTATTATTCATGTCCCATCTCTAAAATAGATTGGCCAAAATGATGTTGGGAGTTTCTTCAATCCAATATCTATTTTATTGTTTACTACATGAGCATAATGGGCTAACATACGGGCAACTGCATTTTTGGCCTTATTGGAAGAAGGAAAAAAACCCACTCTAAGTAATTTTTGGAAATTTTAGAAGGCACCCTTCAAATTTGGTTTGGCACCTCCCATATTTTCATAATACTAATGATACCCTTGCTCAAAAAACAACGATAGACAATAACTCTTTGCGGCTCTGTGAAACCGTCTAGAAGCAATTTTGTCGTCTTTTCCTCTGGTTCTCACTACAAAAAAACAACAAAGAAATATAAACTACTAGATTCTTAAACTCGGATATAAATATAACTTTATTGGTTTTTTGAAAAATTTGGATAGAAAAACCACTTATACCGTAATTTTTGAAATCGCTGGTAAGCATTTTTACCAGAAATTTTTAAAATGTCGAAATAAATGTATGTGGTTTAATCGGATTATTCAAAATGGATAAAAATGCATGTAATTATGATTATTTGCCAAATTTTCTGAAAAGGTCGGTAAAATGCATGGTTTTTGTAAATATGTGTTAGACAACATTAAATATCCGATAAAAATTCAAATAATGAACTTAAAAATGGTCTTACTTGAAATTCTAGTAGAAAGGTCGAAAAATCCAATTAATTGCACAGGTTTTCTCCAAATTCCAGAAATCTGATTAATTATATGTTTTTTTTTTCTTCTTATTTTAGCCAAAAAAAAGTAATATAGGAAACACACTTTTGGTGTGTGTGTATAATTTTAGGGGTGTCGTGTTAAATGATTTTTATTTTTATGTTCCTTGCAATAGTTCTCTAGTTTATAGTTGAGTTTTGCCTTTGATGCAGATTGTACCTGTCTTCTATAGATATTGCATAAGATTTCTTCACTGGTAACGGATAATTGGGCAACTATTATTTCTCTTCCACGAACAACTCTTCATGCCATAACTTGTGTTGTATGGTAAATGGCAAAGTTATTAAGTGGATTTCCATAGTATAAATATGACACTTAATAGCTTCTTTTACAATAAATGTGATAAAACATCCCACTCATTGTTAGATTAGTCAGGTTTTAGTAATAATCATAATTTCTTTGACTTTTTTCCACACTTTTTTTAGTAGGACAATATATATAAAAATGATCAAGGATAAACTAATATGTGAACTGAAGCAATTCTCTTGGCCATGAACATTGGTGGCCTAGTGAGCAATAAAAAAGTGTTTGAGGGATCTCACAGAAAAGCACCTTAAATGAGTAACTGAGGTATTCTAATCCCATGAAGTTTTCTTATTTGTGGTTTTACCATATTTTTAGTTTTACTTTTGTTTGTAAACTAAATCTTTTTACAAATCCCAATTAAAATTATATAAACTACTAAAAAGTTAGAATATACTACAAGTCTCTTTGGATACAATAATTAAAAATACTTTGATACCAATATAGAAAAAATAATTATGGCTCTTTTTAAAATGCATGTAGTTGAATCTACTTCTGTGTCTTTAGTGTCTATTGCTTGATGTCTTTGGCGTGGTTTTCCTTTTCAAATTTGGCATTGGAACTGATAATAACATTTCCATACTTTCTCTCAGGATTGACAAGTCTGAATATTGTTAGATAGATCCTTAATGTCATGTATCCATTTTTTCAATGTCAGACACACTGCCTTCCTCTTTTCTCACTTCTGGTCAAGATTTTAATTCTACTCTTTGTTTGAGCATCTGCCTCTTTTCTATTTATTTTCTTGTTATCTTTGGGCTTTTATTTGATAGATATTTCATTATGATTTATATGTGAGTGTGTCATACCTTAAGTTTTATCTTTTGCCTCTTTTCTATTTATATTCTGTATTTAAGTCTCTTCGATCCCGTCGATACAAAGATTTTCAATCTTCATCTTTGGATAGAAGAAATTTAAATAGGGACATCTGTCATACCCTAATTTTTACCCCTAAGATTCCACATATCATATCATTTTGCATCTCATCATAATCACAAGCATGGTGTCCTCCTAACCCCCTCTCTTTGGGTTTGATTTTGTAGAAGATCACCAAACACCGTTTGTGTTTCTTTGTTATCTTATTGCTTGTATACATTCTAACATCATTAACCTTGTTCAAAATACAAAAAAAATGTGTTGTTTCTTTTTATTATTAAGCAAGTTAAGGGCTTCTAATCAAAGGATCAAGAATGATTTCTAAACTAGGGTTTTGTTTCCCTAAGTCTAAATTGTGGTCAACAAATGATCCACAAGACCTTTTATCTCAAGGCATGACCTATAACCTTAGGTCACATTCATGTCAAGCTTCATTCAACACCATTTGATCAAGAAAAGTTCAATTTTGGTACATGATTCTAAAGATGATTCAAGTATGGTTCATGTGTTTATCTCCATGTCATCTTCACCAAAATTCTCAAGGCAATTATCCAGATTTCCCAAAGGACAATCAAGTTCCTTTTATGTGGTATTTAAGTGTTCATCATGAAGCCTTGGGATGCAATAAATTATAAGTTGACACATCGTTTGTTGGCCTAAAATCAAACACGACATGTCGCTAGATCCAAACACCATAACTTTCTCATTTCTCAAACTTTTTGGGATTTTCTTTTAGCCAAATGTCACTTTTAAGATCCTCTACAACTTTGCTTCAAGGGTCAAGACTCAGCTCAGCCTTTATGTCCATCAATTTTTAAAGCTTCTCAAAGGCCATATGTGCACAAAATTAGGTCCATGACATGTTTGACCTAATGTCAGACCTGTTTTTTCAGTGCCACGACCTCAACTTTCAACTCATGCCATTTTCTCCTCAAGTATACCTTTTGATTTGGTTCTTTTTGCATTGTGTTCTTCTCCATGAAAGCATCATTTGGCTAAAGGAAAATCACAAAAGGCACGAGTAGATTTCATTTAGTCTTGGCATGAACATGGTGACCTGATCTCTGTATTCAACCGTGATATATAATTAGTAATAATTCCAAAATTAACTTGGGACCACCCAAACCATGTGCAAACTTGCTCCTTACCACAAAACGCGTTTCACCATAATGCAAAACAACTTGAAGGGTGCAAAAACCCACATATTTCTTGCCATTTTTCACATGGTTTGGATCTAAAAATTTCTCAACTTGGTTCACACGGTTTGGATCTAAATATTTCTCAAATTGGTTCACACATTTAGGATCTCATTTGGCATGTACCATGACCTCACTCCCTTCCCTATAAATAGAGCATCATTTTTCCTTCATTAGCAAGCTTTGAGGGCCACAGAACCACTGCCATTTTTGCTTTGAGCAAGCTTAAAAACCAGAAACCCTAACTTCGATTTAAGCTTGTTTTAACTTCAAATCTCTGCCCAGAATCCTTCATCGGCATCATCTGAAGCTACTTGAAGCATTACAAAAGTTCAATGCCTTATGCAACCTTCAACCCGATTTCATCATCTTCAACCTTAAGCTTCAATTTGGACAAGGTAGATACGAGTAAAATTACACTTCAAACAAGTTACCACTCTCTTCGTCTTGATCTTTTGATGCTAAGTCGTCACTTACCTTTGATTTATCTTGTGTATTAGTCATTTAATTTAACTTTGAAACCTTAAGGTTTTCTACATATTTAAGTAAATTCTCTCTGCTTAGAGCCAACCAATGGCTCTAATGCAGAGAGACATGAATGATGAATGAAGTAGGAACTTGCACATTAGGTGTTTAAGATCAAAACTTCAAGTTCGTGAACCTGCAAAATAAAAAATCCGGAGGTTGAAGACGAATCTCTTCGCACGTGTTGGAGCAAAATTTGAATCCTCCATCCAATCAGTGAGCAGCGTATGTCCTAGTCGTTACTTTTGAATTTCTTTTTTCTTTTTCTTTCAAAATTCACTAAAAATAGCTCCTAAAACCTTTTCCACTCAAATTGTTTTTCATAATTTTCTAAAACTATTTTCTATCACATATATTTTTGTTAGATTTTTAAAATGATTTTTTGCATTTATTGCTATTTTCTCTTTATTTTTCTTTTTTATTTTACTTTCAACAATTTATTTTCAATTATTTTGAAACAATTTTAATCCTAACTTTTGAGATCTAATTACTTATAGTATTTGTGATTTTCTCTAAATTTTTAGGACACTTATTGGATGTTTTGAGGCCTCTCTGGTATTTTCTCTTTATTTTCCATTTGAAGATCATTTAAAATTATTTTTTAATTATTTTTATTATTTTGGACCAATTTATGCGTTGACTCTTGTTGACTTTGATCACTTGTGGTTGATTGATGTTTCATCTTGTTTACTTGGACTTTAGATTGATGTCTTAATGGATTGAACTTTCTTCATTTCAAACTTATCACTAAATGATCATTTGATCATTTTTGGTACTTTGGATTGATGATAAGTGTATCTCAAGGTATCGTGAAGAGGATTAATTTAAGTTGATGAGAGATAATCCTATGTGCCTTTGTGGTTGATCATATATCTCCATCTTTTTATTCTTGTTTTGTTTTGACTTGTGTTACATTGTTTTAGGAGAATGATTTTGTGTCATTTCTCTAACATGTATGACACATAAATTGTTATTGATCGGCCTCAGATAGTTGTGATTTCTATATAAGTCCAACTACGATTTCTTAACATAACACTAACATTAACTCCTCATAATTGTACTAACTCCTAACTTTAATTTCAAGCATTTACTTTATTGCTCTTTACTTTCATGCAATTTATTTTATGCCATCTACATTTAAGCATTTACATTCAAGCATCTTTATATATTTTGTATTTTATGCTTTATCTCTTGCCTTTTTTATTTTCTTTATATTTAAAAGACCAAAAACATTAATAAACAATCAAAACTCTAAAAACTTAATGTGGTTCTCATATGGACTTTGTGTTACTATCTTATGCTTGGAGAATTTGGACTATTGGACTTAGATCTAGGGTTTCTTTCCCTTTGTTTAGAGTAGTACCTGAGACTTTAGAGTTTATCTGAGGTTGTGAGATTCATCTTAGACATAATGCTACACCTGAGAGTTTATGATCCTCAATTTAAGACTTGGATGCTTTCTCTATGACTCTATGACCTTTTTAGTCATTTGGTTTTCTTTGATATTCATTTGTACTTGTTTCTTGCTCATCTTGCGGCTCAATCTAAAAGGAAAGGAATGCTAGTTTTGACCTATGCCAAATGCTTGCTCTTCTTGTTGTTAGTTCACTTGCACACACACAGGCTTTCTCTTGGGTTACTTGACAATGAGACCATTTATTTTATGCTTTAGGATAGTCTCTTCATCTCCTCCCCCTTCTTAAATTTTCAAAACTTCTCTCTATTTCAAAAAATTCTTGTTTTCAAACTTCACACATTTTTCTTAATAAACCTTGACTTTTTCAAGTGATCCATAAAATCTTTTTCCTAATGAATGCTAAAACACTTAAGCATGTTATTCTCTTTAAAGTTTCTAAAAAACACAAACCTCGTCAAACTTCTTTTTTGCCTTTTTGCATTTTTCTTTAAGATCCTTTTTTCAGAAAGATTGGATATTAGTTTATTCTTGTAGTGATGCAAACCACTATACTTCTACAAGATGTTGATAAATTATTGGCATTTTCCACTTGAATATTGAGATGTACTTGTGAGAAAGTCCAAGTAAAGTTCTCCAAGATTGATGCAAATGCTCATTTCCTCATACTTGTGGGCAGTAAGTTGAGTTTCCCACTTGAATATGAATAAAATATCTTCTCACTTAAAATCAATCAAAAAAGGGCATAGCCTTTTTTAACACAGATAAGGAAATGGTTCCTCTGAAGTACCACATATGTGAGGGGTGCTAATACCTTCCCCTTGCATAACCAAGCTCCGTATCCAGGTCGCTTTTTTTAGCTTCTTTTTAGCTCTTTGTGAGTTTTTTCGATCTTTTCCCTTTTCCCTTTGGAAACAATAAAGTTCGGTGGAGACTCTTACTTTTTTGAGTCAAGTTAGTCAATAGCTTAATCTCAAATTTATTCCCACCACGGCAGAATGCACATGTCAAGCAATCTCCCTTTTGCTGCATTTTTTGCCTACATATTAGTAACATCACTTATGAGTGGATGTCTAGTCTAACATAGTATAATCATCTGTGTTTTCTTATGCTAAGTCGATAGATGAACTTTCTTCCATTCCTTGGTGTATAACTGATTTTGTTAATATTTCATCTTTTCGGCGATATCAATAATTATGAAGACTTTGACCTCAAAGTATTTATCGTAGTGTACACATTGTTTGAGCTTATATATTTTGTTCTTTCTATGAAGGAAACCATAATACGTATTAATAAACATTGGGTATATAAGAAAGATGTCATAATTGGGATATCCATGATAATCCATTTTAACCATTCTAATACTCAAGTAAGAAGTGTTGGGCGAGAATATGAGAATATAATGATCTAGAAAGGGGGTTAAATATACCTCCTTAAAAAATTTAACCGATTAAAAATTATTTATTTAAAAAAGATTAGAGTTTAAAATTTTTTTGCGCGACAGAAAACATATGTATAAGGTATATGCTTTTGGACAGAATACACACAACACTCAATTGGTATACAAAATTGAAAGTAGATGAAACAAGTAACCAAAGCAATCAATAGATTTTATTAAATTACAATCTTTTTACACGAGAAGTGTAAATAAATAATTCCAATACAGCAAAAATCATATAATTATTGTTTCAAGGTTTAATCAACAATAAGAACGATTTGAAATCCCAAGCTAAAAACACATACACTTATGAACCAAATCACTATTAATGCAATAAACCAGACCACGTGCGATTCTAAGAAAACAATAAACCTAACATGTAACTATACAAAAAATTAAAAAGATATGGATATGAAAGATTGCACTAGGATTTATATTGGTTTAGCGCTTTAGTTCTTGCTTCCGCCTATTCCAATCTTCCATGGTTTCCTATTGAAAATTTATTGTTCTTCCAATATGATTTTGACAAATTTTACAGATTTGTTTAGTACAATCACAATTTGAATAATATTGAAAATAAAAATCTTTGATCTTAATCCTTGTTTGATTGTACACAGTATCAGACATTGAGCTCTTGCAAAATATTTACTCGAAACTAACTTAAATCTTCCATCTCCAATAATGTTGCTCCAAGTCTATTTTATGCAGGAATCTTTACTCAATCCAACTGGTATCTTGAGCCTTGACATATTTGAAGATCAGGAAAACTCCAACTTTTTATGTAGGCTTCCACACAACTCTACCATAGTAATTAGGGAGAGAAGAAACTTCTTTTTCTGTTGGATTTGTCAATCCCAGCCACAACCATACACATAATTGTAAACTCCCTAAACAATCAAGAAGTATTCAAAGAAAATGTTAATCACAATAACAATCATCTTCATAGATCTCACATCCCTAAGATGATAGCTAGATCCAAAGGAAAATGAATGATGAAAGAGGTTGATGATAAATAGTTTTTGTTTGCAAAACTCAAAACAAGATTTAAAACTCTTTTGAAAGTTTAGAGAACACATGTTTTATAAGTTCTAAATCGAAAGAGGTTATGTATGTTTATTGTGAAAGGGTTTTTAAAAAATGGTTTATATATGTGTTAGAGATCTAGCACAAAAATGAGAGAAAAGTGATATTTGATTCGAGTCATAAGAAAAGAGTATGAGATGAGTCAAGGGATTAAGTGATTTGAATATAGACCTAGGAACCAAGGAAAACTGACTCTCTGATTTGAATCATTCCTTATGTGATTTGAGTCATATGATTTGATTCAATAAACCTCTAATTTAAATCATATTCACATAAGTAAAATCCAAAACCTTCTAATTATGGTTGAGGAGACTAAATAACTATATAAGCAAAACCAAGACTTAAATGGTAAGAAACAAAATATAAACTCGTAGGAGGAAGAGGCAACTTCAGTCTCCTTCTTTTTTATGCTTGAAAAGCTTGCAACTTTTACAATTGGAATTGAGTCGACTTTAAGCAGAAGCAAAGTGTGATCATTGTTTTCCTCCATTTGCTTGTGCTCCCCCTGAAACATTGCATAAAAGAACGAACAACATAAAATGCACAAATTAAATCTAGAGTCACATTAAAACTTTCCCCCCTCTAACAAGATCAAAGGGAGATAGGTTCTAATAAACCTAAATGCAAAATACCCAGCAACACAAAATATAATTCAGAGAAACAAATCAGAGCTAGCTATAGCTAATAAGGGTATACATCAAATAAGGATATATTTTAGGTTTACGAAGACTGATATGTCAAATGCAACAAATATGCACAATACGACATGAAACTAATAAGGAATAAAACTACATGATCTAGATATAAACGAACGCATGATTAAATAATGCATGAACAAATAAAAAAGATTCTAGGAATGCACACAATTAAAAATGTTGAACAAGTGACTTCAAGAACAAGAGGGAGGGGGTTGGTTATGGTATTTAAAATTCCCAATTAATTTTAGGGTTTTATTACTTAAACAAAAAAAATTGTGTTAGTATTTTTAAGATTGAAGTAAATTGAACAGTGAAAATAAAAACAATAGAGTAAATTGCAAAAATAAAGTTATTAGGGTTTAGAGAGATTGCACCAGTGGTTTATCCAGATTTGGCTGAATGTTGGCCTATTCCTATCCCCAAGAGATCCTCTTAAGATTTTTATTATAAGCTTTAAGATTTTACAGGTTATGCTCACGAACATTAATACAATTTATTCTTGAGGTTTTTATAGGATTATCCCCAACCAAAATGAGGCTTTTACCTAGGCTAAGATAACGAACCATTTTAGAGACTTCCTAGGCTTATCTCAATAACTAAACATAACTTTTTCCAGCAAAGTTCCTAAAAAAATAGAAATTTCATGATTGGTTTATCTCAGGAACTAAACTCAATTTCTTAATAGTATTCCACTCATGAGAATTACAACAACACGACCAATAAAAATTCTTCTTCACAAGTAGTGTTTCACTCAAAAGCACTAAGGAAACTTAAGTGAAAAAATTCTATTTCTAGAGAGAGAGAGAGAAAATAGAGAGATAAATTCCAAAGAAAAGGAGAAGCTTTAGAAATTGGTGTGAAATTCTATACTATTATTACTTGGTTCGTAGTGTGAAGTCTTGTTTTATAGATGATATTCTTTTAACAAGGACAACTATTTTACTTTTGATGATAACAACCTATGTCTAATGATAACAAATGATGATGACAAGTCAAGCATTGATGATGACAAGTCAAGCATAAGCGATTTAGCAGTAAAAGATATAAACCAAACAATTATGGTTTGTTAGACTTGACTCTTAGATGATGGAAACCTAATGGAAGTTAACTCAAGCCTCATCTCAAGTAAACTCAAGAAAGTGTCTACAAAAAGGAAAGTATTTAACAAAGTTTTGAAGTAACAAGAAATCCATGCCTTAAATAGTTTGAGTAAAAACTATATAATACATAAGGGAATTTTCGTAAAAGTAGTTGGCTAAATCACACACACACACATACACACACACACATGAAAACAATTTTAAACTGTTTTTTCTCTAAGAAATAATTTTAAAAATTTCTTGAAGTCGTTCTAGATGAGTTGGAAGTTGCTTGAGAAGATTTGGGCAAAGATTTGTCTTTGCTAATCGATTGCCACTTTACTCCAATCGATTGAGAGATTTCAAAAATGCTCCTTAATCGATTAGGACAACATCTTAATGATGATAATGGTTAGAAATCTTTTCTTTCCATTATTAACTTGGTAATCGATTGTAAAGGAGTCAACTAATCCATTGGGACATGTTGCAAATCAATTGATAAGTCTTAAAAGGAATCTAAAATGATTTTATATTTTGACCCAACCTCTAAATTATAAATAGATGTCCCTTCCCTCATTTCAAAATATCCAGAACCAAGTTTTTATTTCATACCTCTCTCTCTCTCTCTCTCTCTCGCACATACACGCACTATCTTCTCTCTCTAAAATTTTTCTTTTACTTTCTCTCACTAAGTTTTTAGCCGAAGTGCTTTTTGAGAAAGTCCTTTTTGTGATTGAGAAGTTGTTTTTTTGTACGGGTTGTGTTGCAAGTTCACCAAGGGACTTTTGTTTATACCTTGGTTGATCATTTTATCAAATTAGGAATTGTTTGGGTTAGAATTTATAGTTTAGGGATTGTGTGATCAAACCCTTATTTAGGTTCAATAGCTCAACTTGTGGTACAAGATTTCATAGGTTCTTGGTTATCCTGTGGTAAAACCAAGTTAAGGTTAAAGCTTAGCCCATTATTAAAAGTTTGCTAAGGTTCGAGATTAGGTCGGCGTTAAAATCTCTTAGGTTTTTGGTTATTCTGTGGCTAAACCAAGGTTTAAGGTTTGTGAGCTCAAATCGGTGTTAAAAGCTCGCAAAGCTTTTATAAAAGTTTGAAGACTAACCGCTCCACGAAAAATATGGAAAGGAGACTCGCCGCTTTAATCCACTATTTAGAAAGGATACTAATCGATTTGATCCTCTATTTGGAAGGAAGACTCACCACTTCACTCCAGTGTTTGTTGTTTGGTTGGAAGTCAACCTTAAACTTCATTTTTCTTGTATAAGGAGGGTTTGTGAGTATAACCTACTAAGAGCTCTTAAAATTATTGGATACTCTCAAGATCAATTCTAAGGGAGAGAAGTAGGTGATTTTTCTTTGTTTGATTGAACCTCTATAGTTTTCGGTGTTTTACTTTTTCCTCAACTCTTTAATTTCCACAATTTATATTCTTCAATATTATTTTATGCTTCTTAAATATTGAAAATGAATTTAAACTTTGATTTTGATTCGCAAAGTTTTTCAAATCCATATTTTTTGGAACCACACAATTCACACCCCCATCTCCACCTCTCTTGTGTGGGAAGTCATATGTCCAATAAGTGACAGCATATGCTAATATTGCAGAAGCATAAACAAGTCAAAGATCATGAAGTTACCACTTTTAAATTCTTTTCAAAGTTTATAAATATTAGGAATTATATTTGAACTTTTGTCTCTAACAAATGACTAAGAATAAAGAATTTGAAGTCTAATTAAATTCTTAAATCAAAAGATGAGAGTCTTCATGAATTTTAGAAAAAATCAAGAAAGAAGAAAATTTTAAAGTAATTGAATGGACTATTTCAATTACTCAAAGATGAGGAAGTAAAAACTGAACAATCATCAACTTCATCATACTCAGCTCATTCAACTCCGTTAGAATCCTTTGAAAGAACATACTAAGTAGTTAAACGATCTTCGAAAGATTCAACATCAAATGAAGGACTCAGACGCCGGTAGCGAAAGTCCTCATACGCCGGACTCAGACAAGTTTAACAAGGCATTATTTCAAATAAAAACAACATAAACACAACATTTGAATTTAAAGGCAGGATGTCAATAAGCAAGACAATGCAATGAAAATAATTTAATTAAAGCAATAAAAACATGTAAAGTAGAAATTAAAGCAATACTTAAAGAAATAAATGAACTTCGATTAATTCCGACAAGATTGTTGTTGATCCAAGAGTACAAGAAATGATTAAAAACAGAACTTGTGTGACAATCTCTTGATATGAGTTATTGTCACTTTTACAAGTGATTCTTCTGCTTAATACTAGAAACTAATTTTTACAGAGCTTCCGCACGACTTGGATGCTCTGAAATGTGAAGGAGCAACCTATAAATAGATGTTCAGTGGGTCTGGTAACTCCTCAAACGTGCAGGGAGGTTGAGAAAAAAAGGGAAGTGGGGATAGGGAGTCCAAAACTGACTCCACGTTTTCTGGTTCTGCATAAGAATGGAGAACGCCATTAGAACAATAGCGAACACCATTAGGTCCTTCGTTAAATGACATGGACATGGAACATGGCAGACGCCATTAGGGTAATGGTGAATGCCATGCACTAGAAAATCCATTTTTCTTCTCTTTTGCTGCTCTTCTGCTCCCTTTCCAAATTCTTCGTGAAGTTGCTCCGACACTTATTAAAACCTGCAAAACAAATAAAACACAATGTAAAATCAAAAAAACAAACTAAAATAACAACGAATAAAATGCGTTATGAGTCTAAAAACATGATACGTTTTTCACGTTATCACTTGCATCTTTTCTTGTGCAAGTCTCTCTACCATATGTATCAGCATGGCCTCCTCAATCCAAAAACCCACAGAAACACCAACAACAAACATATTCATTGTGGGCTTAAAAAATTGCAAATAAGAAGAAAAGATGACAATTCTGGAAAAGAAAGTAATTAAACTGTGGTACTTGGAACCGAGTCTCTTGAAAAGCCATAAGCCATGTCACCAAAATTTTCAAGTTTCTCTCGAGAACTCTTCACTAAATACCATATAGGATCTTCCCAAAATTAGTAAAAAATTTCTACCTAAACCTGAAGCTCATAGGAACCTCCTTGAAAACATCTGCGGGAGGAGTGGAAATTATAATTAAGAAGGACCATTTTGGAAGAATTTTTTAGCTTTCCACTAAAGGGATAACCTACACCCTAGATAAACTAATAGGCTTTAAGAACTTCAAACACTCCATTTCCATCAATTCCTTTGTAATTAACCCTATGGAAAAGAAAGAAGGTTCCATTCAAAACCTTTCACCTAAAGCCAAAGGTTCAATCCTTCAATATCTCCTCACTAGGATCCTGTTCCCAAGGATCATAAACAATGGCTATGTAGTTAGGGAAGATATGGTACCCCTGTGGCTCCTAACCAAAGAAATATTAACTAATTGGATAGAAGTTATATTCAACCACATGATCCAATGCAGAGAAATCACATATGTAGGGCTGCCATATGGACCAATCATCATGAGACTTATGGCCACCTTCAACATTAATACCATGGAAGAAGCATCAGATTCAGCAAACCATAAGATTACCTACACGGCCCTGAAAGCGATTAGAGTTTTTTTCAATCATGAAGAGATAAGGAATACTCGTCTTTTAAGGAAGAAGGAGAAGAAGAACCAACTGAGGAAGAAGACACCAAAATAGACAAGGTGTTGAAATTTGTCAAAGTTTAGCTGAGAACATGATGAAAATTATGGCAAGGAATGGTGATGCTTATGGCATCGAATGATCTCACTTATATGTTTATTTTAACATTTTTTATTTCATAATTTTCCATTTATGTATTTTTAATTCAGTAAAAATTTCCTTTTTGTACTCTCAAAGTTGAAGTAATGAATAAAATAATGTTCTTCATTTCTTAAATGTTTATGTTTGCATATTTATTTCTTGCAATGCATCTTTATCCGTCTTTTTTATTTCAGAAAAGGAGAAGAAATATACTCTCAGGGGGACTAGAGTATACTCTCTATTTAACTCATGGGGAGTTTAATTACTCTAAACTTATATATGTTATTTTCTTTACCACCTCCCTTGACAAATGTGTTCTCATCATCAAAAGGGGGGGGAGCAAATGTGGAACCTTGTTTCAAAGGTGATATACTTTTAACAAGGATATTTATTTTACTTTTGATGATGACAACCTCTTTCTAATGATGGAAACTGATGATGAAAAGTCAAGCATAAGCAGTTAAGCAATTAAAGATGCAAACCAAAGAATTAGGGTTTGTTGGACTTGACTATCCAATGATGGAAAACAAATTGGAAGTTAAATCAAGCCTCATATTAAGTAAAATCAAGTAAGTATATAAAAAATGGAAAGTATGTGACAAAGTCTTGAAGTAACAAGAAAGCTCTTCCTTAATTAGTCCGAGTGAAAACTATGTAATGCACAAGGAAATTTTTGTAAAGTACTTGGCTAAATCACACACACACACGAAAAAAATTTAAGCTGACTTTTATCAAAGAAATACTTTTAAAATTATCTTGAAGTCGTGTCGAATGACTTGGAAGCTATTTAAAATATTTTGGAAAAGTTTTTTCCTTGCAAATTGATTGGCACTTTATCCCAATCTCATTGGGAGATTTCAAAAATGTTCCCTAATCAATAAGGATAACATATTATTGATAACAACTAGAAATATTGTCTTTCCATTTTTAACCTGGTAAACGATTGTAAAGGAGTCAACCAATCAATTGGGACATGTTTCCTATCGATTGGCAAGTCTTAAAAAAACATTTAAAATGATTTCTTTTTTGAGCCAACCTCTAGCCTATTGATCAGTGCATCTTAATGCATATTCTATTATGTTTTTACTTAGGACTTTCCCTAGTTTGTTTTATTTATTTTACTGTTTTATTATGTTTTTAGAATTAAATCCTTGTTTGTCTTTAATCTATTTTCGCAACTTATTTTCAGCTTTAGCAGTTATTTGATACATGTCCATTGTTTGAATCATAACTAGAACTACAAGAATCAGATCGACGCGTTCTAATAGGCGTTGGAAATCTAAGATAGAGAGCTATAACTTTCATGTTGTAGGTAGAAGCTAATTCGGAGTGTAGAAGGCTCGAAAAATTCGTTGAAGTCAAGACCCCGAATTCTGCCTTAAGGAATATTTAGTTTTGGGCCGGGTTTTTAAATATTTTTCGAACCAGTTGGGTTAGAACCGGAATTGTTGATGCTTTCATATACCTAGAAGCCACGCTGCTTTAGATTTCACCTTTTTTTCATGAATTTTACTCTTTTCTTTTGTACGATTACAATGAAGAACTAATCATCTGGAGTCGATCTACTGTAATCGTGTTCCAACACTTTGAAATTTTTATTCTATCAATTCAATTTCATTTCTATTTCTATTCTATTATACGAAATTGCATTTTCTTAATTTTTATTTGTGGAATGGTTTTGATTTAATTTGTATGATTGTATTCCAAACTTTTAATCGCTTTTTAACGTCGCTTAGTCGTAAATCACGTTTCTATATCGTGTTTGATTAATCGCGATTGTATTTATACGTTTGCTTAATTCGGAATATAGGAATGTCAATCTGTTTAATATCTTTTGCTGCACTGTCATTTGATATTGAATTCGATTAGAGATCAAAGCCGCTTAGGGAATTGGTTAGGAAAAACCAGTGATTAGTCAGAACCGAAACAGTAGATTGGCTTATTTTATAATCACTATTGACACTATTTATAAATCGAACTTAAAACCCCCATAAAACGTTTCTTTAGTTGGTTGAAATAATACAAGAATCCTTGAAATACGACCCGAGTCATTGTCGCTTTACTATTTTCAAAAATAAAATAATACTCATTTTTGATACGCGCGTACAACAGATCAAATTTGCGTCATTGCCGAGGATGTCTGCCAAGGTCCTAATATGAGTGCAATATCCTTAAGGGTCCGGAAAAGTTGTAGATTCTGCCCTAGAAAAAAAAAAGAGAAAGTTGAACCTGAACCTGATGTTGTTGTTGAGGCAAAATAAAAATAGTATGTACCTAAGATCCCTTTCCCACACATAGTACAACAAAAAAATAAGAATATTCTTGAGGAAGACAGAGAGAGAGAGAGAGAGAGAGAGAGAGAGAGAGAGAGAGAGGAGAGAGAGAGAGAGAGAGAGAGAGAGAGAGAGAGAGAGAGAGAGAGAGAGAGAGAGAGAGAAAGAGAGAGAGAGAGAGAGAGAGAGAGAGAGAGAGAGAGAGAGGAGAGAGAGAGAGAGAGAGAGAGAGAGAGAGAGAGAGAGAGAGAGAGAGAGAGAGAGAGAGAGAGAGAGAGAGAGAGAGAGAGAGAGAGAGAGAGAGAGAGAGAGAGAGAGAAGAGAGAGAGAGAGAGAGAGAGAGAGAAAGAGAGAGAGAGAGAGAGAGAGAGAGAGAGAGAGAGAGAGAGAGAGAGAGAGAGAGAGAGAGAGAGAGAGAGAGAGAGAGAGAGAGAGAGAGAGAGAGATTTTGGATGTGTTCAAAAAGGTGGTGGTAAACATTCTGCTTCTTGATGTAATCAGAAGATTCCAAAGTATTCAAAGTTTCTTAAAGATTTATGTACTCACAAGAGGATATTGAAAGGGAATGAGAGAGTTAATATGGGAAGAAATATTTATGCCTTCATTCATCTAACGATGCAGTTGACCAAAATGTTTCAGCCCTCTTCCAGGCCCTGCCACAAAAGTGCAAGGATCCAAGAACTTTTGTTATCCCTTGTACCATTGGGAATAGTAACGAAAATTGCATGCTTGATTTAGGAGCGGGTATTAATGTTATGCCTACTTATATTTATAATAATATTGATCTTAGTCCTTTGCAGCATACAGGTTTAATCATTTAGTTGGCGGATAGAAGCAATGTCCGCCCCTCCGGAGTCGTGGAAGATGTCCTCATGCAAGTTAATGACTTGATTTTTCCTGCAGAGTTTTATATTTTTGACATGGAAGGAGAAATAAGGCTAAACAAGGCACCCATTATTCTAGGCAGACCATTCATGAAAACGGCGAAGACAAAAATTGATGTTGATGATGGCACGATGTCCATGAAGTTTGGTGATATCATCGCTAAATTTAACATCTTTGATGCAATGAAACATCCCATGGAAAAGATTTTTGTTTTTAACATTGAGTTACTTTCTAACTTAGTCAATGATATTTATCCTGAGTTGTTATCTGATTTTCCATCTTTATCAGATTATGATGATACGTACTCTTGTGATTTATGTACTGATGCTAATATTTGCTCTATTTGTACTGAGATAAATATTGCCCTACAGGCTAATGTTTTTCAGGTAGATGAGGCTATAGATGAAACCATTTATACGAATGAGGCTCTTGACATCCCTGCCGCCCCGACCATTCCATCCATCATACAGCCTCCTTCTTTAGATCTTAAACCACTCCCAGACAATCTTAAATACACCTATTTAGAGAGGAATGAAAAACTACCTGTTATTATTTCTTCTAACCTTGATTTTGATCAAGAAAGTAAACTTTTGTAGGTCTTAAAAAGGCATAAAAAGGCGATTGGGTGGACCTTGGCAGACATTCCCGGTTTCCATGTGCATGCACTAGATTTTGCTTGAAGAAGGAGCTAAGGTAGTGAGACTACCTCACAGGAGGCTTAATCCTTTAATTTTTGATGTGGTGAAGAAATAGGTAACCATGTTGTTGCAAGCAGGTATCATATATCCTATCTCTAGCAGTAATTGGGTAAGTCCAGTGCAGGTTGTACCTAAGAAATATGGACTCACTGTGATGAAAAATGAAAAGAATGAACTGGTTCCCACTAGAGTTCAGAATAGCTGGAGAGTTTGTGTTGATTATAAGAGGTTGAACTAGGATATTAGAAAGGGTCACTTACCCTTGTTCTTTTAAATTATGAAAAATGTCATTTTATGGTTGAGCAGGGAATTGTTTTAGGTCATATAATTTCTGAAAAAGGAATTTCAGTAGACCCGGCTAAGATTAATGTGATTTCTACATTGCCTTACCCATCTTGCATTTGCGAGATTCGTTCTTTTCTTGGTCATGCAGGTTTTTACAGGTGCTTCATAAAGGATTTCAGCAAGATAGCTCTTCTGCTTTCAAACTTGTAGAAGAATGATATTACTTTCTACTTTGATGAGAAATGCAAGCAGGCGTTTGATTTGTTGAAGAAACCATTGACGTATGCCCCCATCATACAGCCTCCTGGTTGGAACCTTCCTTTTAAGACTATGTGTGATAAATCTAACTATGCATTTGAATCGGTCCTTGCACAAAGGGTGGACAAGGCTTCCCATGTTATTTACTATGCTTCTAGGACTTTAGATTTTGCACAAGCTAATTACACTACCACTGAAAATGAGCTTTTAGCTATTGTTTTTGCTCTTGATAAGTTTATATCATATTTTCTAGGTTCCAAGGTTGTTTTTACTGACCATGCAACGTTGAAGTATCTTTTAAAGAAACCATAAGCAAAACCGAGATTGATTCGGTGGATGTTGTTGCTCCAAGAGTTCAATGTAGTGATTAAAGATAAAAGTAGAGCTGAGAATCTAGTAGCTGACCACTTGAGCAAAATAGAGCAGGATGAAGATCCTTCTCCCATTCGGGATGACTTTCTTGATGAGCAGCTACTAGTTTTACATGGAGTTACTCTTTGGTTTGCTAATATTGTTAATTATATTGTTGCTGGTGTTTTTCCTACAGGTGCATCTAAGGCGCAAATTCACAAACTCAAGAGTGATACTGAATACTATGTGTGGGACGATCCATATCTTTGGAAGTTTGGTAGTGATCAAGTTATTAGGAGGTGTGTCCCCGACTATAAGATTGAATCTATTTTTCATTTTTCTCACGCCTCTCAAGTAGGGGGACACTTGGGACCTTAAAGGACAACAATAAAGGTCCTAGACTCAGGTTTCTATTGGCCTACAATCTTTAAATATATGTATGAGATATATCGCACTTGTAAAGAATGTCAAATAGCATCTAAAACCATCACTCGTATAAGTGAAATGCCTCAGTAACCTATGCTTTTCTGTGAGGTATTTGATGTATGGGGAATTGATTTTATGGGTCCATTTCTTGTATCTTTTGGTTTTCTCTATATTTTACTTGTTATTGATTATGTTTCAAAGAGGGTGGAAGCTATCCCCAGCAGGACTAATGATTCTAGAGCTGTTGCATATTTTGTCAGGTCCAATATTTTTTGCAGGTTTGGAATACCCCGAGCTATCATAAGTGACCAAGGCACTCATTTCTGTAACCTCACCATGGAGGCATTGCTCAAAAAGTATGGAGTTGCGCATAGGGTCTCTACTGCATATCACCCACAAACTAATGGGCAAGCTGAGATCTCAAACAGGGAGATCAAGCAAATTTTTTAGAAAATGGTGCAACCAAATATGAAAGATTGGAGCCACCGTCTAGAAGACACACTTTGGGCTCAAAGAACAGCTTGCAAGACACCAATAGGGATGTCTCCTTATAGACTTTTGTTTATTAAGGCATGGCACCTCCTTGTAGAGATCGAACACCGTGCTTATTGGGCAGTAAAAAGTTGTAATTTGGAGATGCAACAAGCAGTTATAGAAAGAAAGCTCCAATTACAACAACTTGAAGAGCTTAGGCTAGAAGCTTATGAAAGCTCTAGGATTTATAAGGAGAAAACTAAGCACTTCCATGATAAGATGATTTCTAGGAAAGAATTCTCCATAGGCCAAAAAGTTTTATTGTTTAACTCTCGCCTTAAACTTATTGCTAGGAAACTTCGATCAAAGTGGATTGACCCTTTAGTTGTTACTAATGTCTTTCCTTATGGTGCAGTAGAAATAAAAAGTACAGGTACTGACAAAGCCTTTAAGGTCAATGGACAACGTCTAAAGCTATTCCATGAGAGTTCGGTGCCTGAAGATGCACCCATAGAAGAGCTTTCCTTGGAAGAGACCACTTACTCTACAACTTGACCAGGGAGCACCTTTTCCTTTCTCTCACTCTTGTTAATAGTTATGTCCTTCATTGAGGACAATGCATGTTTTAAGTGTGGGGAAGGGAATCATTTCTTCTTCTTTTTTTGCTTTGTTTTGTTTTGGTTTCTTTAAAAAAATTAGACTTAGAAACACAATGAATCTTTTGAAATTTCTAGGCTATAGACTAATTTGAGGTTAGATTGTAGAGACTTGGTAAAAATTCATAAGACCGGTACCGTTTTAACATCTTAAGTCTCCCGAATATGGGAACCGATTTAAATACTTGTTATGACATAGCCTTGAGTTATCATCCTTTAATAGTTCTTAGGTAGTTTATCTAGCAGTCAGCACCATCTAGAAATCACACACTAAGTAATTGAGCTAATGCAAATAAGTGAATGATCTTGTGCTTAATAAGAAGTCTAAATAGGAATCCGCCTTTTAAGTTAGGTGACCATCACCCGGTCACTTAGAAAACGATTGTGAAACCTTAAAAATAATTGTTGTTGCTAAAGTGGTTAATTTTAAATTGTTGGCAAGATATGGATCATAGTCACTAACAAAATTATTTACCATGTGTGTGAATAGATAACGGGCTTAATGTGATTTCATTAAAATGAAAGAGAGCAAAAAGGAGGATGAGTAAGTTAGGTTTAAGCATAATAACATGATTCAAATTGGTTTGTATAGGAGGGAGGTTTATGACCGTGCAATTGCGGTTTATGTTCTTACAATATTCTTAGTGTGCAAAATTAGTACCTATCAATGCTATCTTGATCGAACAAGAGTTTGTAGACTAGAATGAGTATCTGAATGCTATTGTTTTTCATGAGTCTTGATATTATTTTGCTCGGAGTGCAAAAGTTTAAGCGTGGGGGAATTTGATCAGTGCATCTTAATGCACATTCTCTTATATTTGAATTTAGGCATTTCCTTAGTTTATTTTTTTTATTTTACTATTTTAGAATTAAGTATTTGTTTGCCTTTAACCTATTTTTGCAGCTTATTTTTGGCTTTAGTGGTTATTTGATACATATCCACTATTCGGATCATAACTAGAGCTACGAAAATCAGATCGTTACGTTCTAATAGGTGTTGGAAAGCTAAGACAGAGCGCTACAATTTTCATGTTGTGGAAGAAGATGATTAGGAGTATTGTAGACTCAAAAAATTCATTGAAGTCAAGACCTGAATTCTGCTCTAAGGAATATTTAGTTTTGGGCATGATTTTTTATGTTTTTCGACCCAGTTGGTTTAGAATTGAAATTGTTGATGCTTTCATATACCTAGCAGCCACACTAATGTAGATTTTACCTTCTTTTCTAGATTTTTACTTTTTGTTTTTGTACGATTACGATGAAGAACTAATCATCCGGAGTCGATTTATTGTAATCGTGTTTCCAACGCTTTGAGGTTTTTATTGTATCAATTCAATTTTGTTTCTCTTTCAATTAAATTCTATGAAATTGCATTTTCTTAATCTGTTATTTTTGGAATGGTTTGATTTAATTCGTATGGTTGTATTCTTAACTTTTAATCGCTTTTTACGTCGCTTAGTTGTTAAATCGCGTTTCTATATCGTGTTTACTTAATTCGCGATTATGTTTATCCGTTTGCTTAACTCTGAATATAGGAATGTCAATTTGTTTAATATCTTAGTGCACTTGTCATTTGATATTGAATTCGAATAAATATCGAAGCCGCTTAGGGAATTGGTTAGGAAAAAAACCAGTGATTAGCCGGAAACCGAAACAATAGATTGGCTTATTTTTATAATCACTTATTTGCAATATTTTATAAATCAAACTTAAACCCCCCATAAAACTTTTCTTTAGTTGGTTGAAATAATACAAGAATCCTTGAGATACGACTAGAGTCATTGACGTTTTACTACTTTAAAAAAAACTCGTTTTTGATCTGTGCGCGATAGTGGATCACCTATAAATAGAGGTCCTTCCCTCATTTCAAAAGATCTATAACTGAGTTTTATTTCATACTTCTCTCTCTCCTTCCCTCTCTCTCTCTCTCTCTCTCTTAAATTTTCTTTTACTTTCTCTCACTTTGTTTTTATTTGAAGTGTTTCTCGAGAAAGTCCTTTTTGCGAGTGAGAAGTTGTATTTTTGGAAGGGTAGTGTTGTATTTTCACCAAGGGACTTTTGTTTATAACTTGGTTGAATATTTTTATCAAATTAGGAATTATTTGGGCTAGAAGGTATTCCCGTAAAAGCATGGTATGGGGATTGTGTGATCAAACCTTTGTTTAGGTTCGAAAGCTAAGCCTGTGATAAAAGCTTTCATAGGTTCTTAGTTATCCTGTTGTAAAATCAAGTTAAGGTTAAAGCTTAGTCCAATATTAAAAGCTTATTAAGGTTAGAGATTAGCCCGGTGATAAAATTTCTTATGTTATTGATTATCCCATGTGTGGGAAGTCAGATGTCCAACATGCAGCTAAGATCGGCTTTCTTGTAAGAGACTCTTTGATTTTCTAACAAAAGATCCAAGTTATCTCTTCCCTTTTTGAACTTGATAAGTTTTTTTTAATATCACAAATCTCATTTCTTAAGTCGTCACATTCATTGAACATGTCTGGTTCTTCTTTTGGAGTGGGAGAGTTTTGAACTTCATCATTTTATATTTCTCTAAGGATTTCTATTTCTTTCTCAAGGTTTTTATTTTTAAGTTCAAAGAGAGGAAATAGTGTCCTTAGATGTGAGACAATTTTTTTAACATACTTGTTTATTTTCTAAGTTTCTTATAAATACCAAAAAGATCATGATAAGAAAAGTAAGAGGTTACCTCACCATCTTGATGATTTTCCATGAGATAAATGTTGGCTTCCTTTTCATTGTATGAGGTTTCCATATCAGTGTCTTCCCATGCAACATAAACTTTCTTTTTCTAAGGTCTCTTAGGTTTATTTTGATTTGACTTTTTTGCTAGAGGACAATATGACCTAATTTGTCCTTTCTTTCCACAATTGTAGCATATTGGAATGGACGGTCTTTTTTCCTCATCTTTTTCTTTCTCTTCTTTTTTTCTTATTCTCATTCCTTAGGAATATTTTGGGAAAATTACTCTTTTTGGTCCCTTAACTATACCTTTGGGTTCATATTGGTCCCTTAATTTTTTTTGTGTCATATTGGTCCCTTAACTCTTAAAACGTGTCATGTTAGTCATTTTATCTTAATTAGCAACAAAGAAATTCAAAAATCAGTCGCTAAATTCACCACTAATGAGACAAAAAGGACTAACATGACACATTTTAAGAGTTAATGGACCAATCTGACACGAAAAAAATTAAGGGACCAATATGAACCCAAGGGTATTGTTAAGGGACCAAAAAAGATATTTTATCAATATTTTAAAGTTCGTTACTATAAGAGACATGTCACCATCAAAGTCAGATTCCTCGGCCTTGAGTGCAAGACTTTTGTTTTATTTTCTCTTTATTCATCTTTGGAGAGTATTTTTAGTTCTATTTAAAGTTCCTACAATTTTCTAAACAACGTGTGTGTATCAAAAGTCGCTAAATCGTTAGATTTATAAATCACAGTGACTTTGGGTTGCTAGCTATGATTTTGACATCTAAGAATTTTATGACTACTTCCACATTTGAAAATTTTTTCTTCAGACTTTTCATATGACTCACAATATGGGTAAATCGTGTTTCCATTTGATTAATGCTCTCTCAAGTTTCATTCTAAATTTCTTTTTATTATTTTATTATTTAGACACCAATTTTTTATTATTTTATCCTAATTGAATTTAAAATGCTTTTTATTATTTTACTTGAGTTCTCTATTTAATTTTTTGGTATTTTTTAAGTTGGGTAGAATTTTATTAGAATTATCACTAGTTTTTAATTATTTGAATAATATAAATAATGAGAATTGAGTTTGGGGAGAAAATTAAGATTTTAATTAAAAATAAGGAAAAAGGTGGAATTGGTGAAAATTGAGGGGAGTTAGAGAATTAGTAAAATTATAAAGTTTTTATTTAAATAGATAAGAGAATTATAATTAGGGTTATTGTGGTGAGAAGTAGTTGAAAACAGAGTCGGAGAGAACCTTAGCAGAGAAAGAGGTAGGAGAAGATAGATCCCATTGTTAAAAGTTTCAACCTTTACTGCAAATTTGAGGGAGGATTCCTTATCCTTTTTCCTTGCTCATTTCCTTTTCCTTCATTGACGAGGGTTTTGAATCTTGAGATGGTTGTGCAAACCTTTTTGGATTGTGTTTATGTGATTCTATTTTATGATATAAAATTGTTGCGAATTGTATGATTATGTGTGTTAAATTCGAATTTGTGTTGCTCTTGATTTATGTTATGACACGATGAAATATGAGGATGATTTCATGTTTGGATGATGATGTATATGTCAAAAATGTGATGTTTAATGTGATTAAATGTTATATTATTCATGATTGATGAATTGAGGTGCATGTGAGGTCATTTGGGGTCAAAATCGGAGAAATGGAGGTGCATCCATGGCAAAAAGATTTTCGCGTTTAGTATAACGATGACGGGCATCACCCTGGGTGACGATTAGAACATCATTGAGGCGTCAGCGAGGGTGACGATCTGGCCGTCAGCCCATCGCGATGAGCGCCCTGTGTTTTAACCGTTAAAGTGGATGACGGGTATAGGTTTTTCTGGAAGGACGGTCATCATACCTGTGAATGGTTGACTATCAACCATGTGTTGAGTGTTCTGGGTCGTTTGACTCAGTTTTTAGAGTGGTTTCTATTTTTTTTATTATTCTGCGATGTTTTTTTTATATTGTTGAGGAGTATTGATTAGTTTGTTAAAAAATTACATAATTTGATTATTAGGCCGAGATGTGATGAAAATGTTGAGTTGTATTAAGATGTTGGTTCATAGAAAGAACAATGTGTGGCCTTATATTGGTGATGTTCATGCTGATTTTTAGGTTTAGAGAGGAACCGACGATAAGTATTGGAGTTGGATATTTGAGATGAGTATTTAATTTGTTTGGTGCCTTCATGCATCATATGTATCCGAGATAGGTGACATACTTCGGTCCAGTGACGAGTCTAGGGTTCAACGAGGAACCTATGACGAGTCTGATGGTTAAGAGAGGAACCCAGTTCAAAGAGGTACCAATAACAAGTCTAATGGTTGGGAGAGGAGCCATATTCATAGAGGACCGGTGACGAGTGGATTAATCAGTAATATACCTCTGATATCCAAAAACCTTGGCACCACATACATCAAAGTAGAGGAGATGAGATACATTTCATACATAACTGTATTTGTGATTGATGATTGTTGTGAATGATTGATATGATTGATGAGTGACATTATTTACACTATCCTTGCTATTTTATGCACCACTAACATATATGAGTGTATTTCTCACCCCTATTTATTTATTTGTGTTGTTCTTTACGCATATGGTGTTGATACTCATGTAGAGGAGCCTTAGTTAATGTTTTGTTTTGGATGATAATGTAGCAGCCTTCTTCATCATTTTTCACTTTTGAGTTATTTTATTTATCATTGGTCGCTCTGATAGTGTGACACTTGGATAGGTTACTTTTATATTTTGTGTTTTTCGAGAGTTGTTGAATATTTCTTTTATGAGTTGAAGTGAAGTTGATTTTTATTCATGAGACAAATAAAAATGAGTTTTTATTATTTATTTCCCACTGCGATAATATGTTAATTGAGAAATATATTTATGTTGAGAAAATGTGACACCCTGTTGAAGAAGAGTGGGACTCAAAATTGTGGTAAGGTGTATGTGACTTCAACTGCTAAATGTAATTGGAAGTTCCAGTCGAAGGCTGTAGGTGGGAATGGAACAAGTGGGGGATGAGTTTTTTCTTCTCTAAGATGTTTCATGTGTAGAGAGTTAATTCATCGTGATGCTTAATACAAGAGCACAAGCCTGACATGTTTCACATGTGGGAAGCAGGAACATCGAATCGTTGAGTGCAAGAGAGTAGTTCCGACTTGCTTCAACTGTAGAGAACCATGTCATATCAGTACCTAGTTCCAGATGTCGAGGAAGGTGCTAGATACCGCGCAAACTAGTGGGAAGGTGTTTGCTCTTAGTGTTATGGAGGTCTCAAGATCAGATAATTTGATTCTAGGAACGTGTTTTATTAATGGTGTCTCTTTGGTTTCTATCGTTGATGTAGGTGTGACACACTCATTCATATCATATGATTGTATGGTCAAGTTGAATTTGGTAGTGTCTCCTATGAAGGGAAGTATGTTCATTGATACCCCAACCAATCGTTAGATTACTACTTTATTGGACTGTTTGAATTGTCCTTTGACCATTTATGATAAAGAATTTAGAGTTGACTTGATTTGTTTTCCTCAGAGTAAAATCGATGTTATTCTAGGGATAAATCGGTTGGAGTTCAACCATGTTCATATCAATTGTTTTAACAAGACTGTGTTGTTTCCCCAACCCGAAGAGAGTACAGATTCGAGATTCATATCCACCAATCATGTAGAGATGTGCTTGAAGATGGATAATCAAGTGCACTTGATGATTGCTTCGTTGAGAGTGGAGAGCAAAGTGGTAGGTGTTGATTTTCCTGTTGTGTGTGAGTTCCCTAATGTTTTTCCTGAGGATATTAGTGATTTTTTGCCGGATCAGGAAGTGGAGTTTGCCATATATTTAGTACCTAGTACTAGACATGTGTCAATGCAACCTTATAGAATGTTTGCGACAAAGTTGAATAAGCTGAAGTAACAATTAAAATATCTATTGGAAAAGAAGTTTGTCAGAAATAGTTTGTCACCGTGGGGAGTGCTAGTGTTGTTGGTTAAGAAGAAATATGGGAGGATGAGGTTGTGTGTGGATTATCGACAGTTGAATAAGGTTACTATTAAGAAAAAGTATCCTCTTCCTAGAATTGATGACCTTATAGATCAACTAGTTAGAGCTTTTGTGTTTAGCAAGATTGATTTGAGATCAGGTTATCATCAGACTTGAGTAGAGTTAGAAGATATTCTAAAGACTGCATTTAGGTCATTATGAGTATTTGGTGATATTGTTCGGTGTTTCTAATGTACCAGGAGTATTCATGGAATACATAAATAGGATTTTTCATCCTTACTTGGATCATTATGGTGGTTTTCATATATGATATTTTGGTGTATCCCAAGTCTGATGAAGAGCATACAGGACACCTGGGAGTTGTGTTGAAGACCTTGCAAAAGAAGAAGTTGTATGTTAAGTTGTCCAAGTGTGATATATAGTTAAGATAAGTGAGTTTCCTTGGTCATGTGATCTCTAGTGGTGGAATACAAGTTGATATATCAAAGCTAAACTCAATGTTATGGTGGGATACTTCTAATTCAATTACAGAGATCATAGTTTTTTTGGGTTTTGTTGGTTACTATAGAAGATTTATAGAAGGATTTTTGAAGTTGGCTTTGCCTTTGACTCAGCATACACGGAAGGGGAAAGCTTATGCAGGTGATGTTCAGTGTGAAGAGAGTTTCCAAGAGCTGAAGAAGAGGTTGGCATCGATGCCATTTTTGATATTACCATATGCGAGTGAATATTTTGTTATGTATTGTGATGCATCTAAGATGGATTTAGGTGGTGTGCTTATGTAGAAGATTTATGTTATAGTGTATGCTTCTATATAACACTAGACTCATGAAAGGAAGTATCCTACCCATGATTTAAAGTTTGTAGTAGTAATATTTGTGCTTAAGGTTTGGAGGCATTATCTGTATGGTTTGAGGTTTAAAGTTTTCAATGATCATAAGAGTCTGAAGTATATTTTTTTTATTAGAAGGGGTTGAGTATGAGGCAGAGGAGATGGCTAGAATTTTTGAAGGACTGTGATTTTGGTTTGAATTACAATCCTAGTAAAGTTAATGTGGTAGAAGATGCATTGAGTAGGGAGTATTTACATATGTCAACACTAATGGTTAGAGAATTGGATTTGATTGAGTAGTTCAGAGATCTTAGCTTGAAATATCAATTCATGCCAAGAATTATGAAGTTGAGTATGCTGAAGTTGACTAGTAGCATAATAAAAGAGATCAAGGAAGGTCATAAGTTAGATTTGGGATTGATTGATCGATTTTTGCTAATCAATCAAGGTAAAGAAGTGGAATTCAGGGTAGTTGAGAATAGGATTGTATGCCGGATTTTCCAGAGCTTAAGAAGATAATTATTGAAGAAAGTCACATGAGTAATTTGAGTATTCATCCTGGAGCCATGATGATGTAACAAGATCTTAAGAAAATGTTTTGGTGGCTAGGCATGAAGAAGGATGTTGCCAATTTTGTGTATTCTTGTTTAACTTATTAGAAGTTAAAGATCGAGACTCAGAATTTGTCTGGATTGATGCAATCTTTGAGTATTCCTAGTGGAAGTGTGATAGTATCTCTATGAATTTTGTAGTGAGTTTTCCAAGGATCGTAAAAGGAAATGATTTAATCTGGGTTGTTATGGATAAAATGACTAAGTTGACTCATTTTGTTTCAATAAAGATCAATTACCCATTGCAGAAGTTAGAAGAGATCTGCATTAGTGAGATTTTGAAGTTGCATGGTATTCCTTTGAGAAATGTTTGAGATAGAGATTCAAGGTTCACCAAAGGTTTTGGAAGAGTTTTTTAGAAGCCTTGGGAACCAAGTTGAGGTTGATTTCGGCTTACCATCCGCAGACGGATGGTCAGAAAGAAAGGATTATCCGGTCTTTGGAATATTTGTTGAGGGCTTATATCTTTGAACAAGAAGGTAATTAGGATAGATACTTGTTATTGATTGATTTCACCTATAAAAACAGTTTCCATTTTGGTATCAGAATTATTCCTTTTCAAGTTTTGTATGATAGAAGGTGTAAGACACCTTTATGTTGGTATGAGCCAGGTGAAAATGTTGTGGTTGGACCTAAAATTGTCCAGCATACTATCGAGAAGGTTAAGATGATTTAGGAGAAGATGAAGGCATCATAGAGTAGACATAAGAGTTATTATGATAAGCAAAGGAAGGCCCTTGAATTCCAAGAGGGATGTTATGTGTTCTTGAGAGTCATTCTGGTGATTGATGTTGGTCGTGTGTTGAAGTCTTGAAAGCTCACGCCTCATTTTATTAGTCCATATCAGATTCTTCATAGAGTAGAAGAAGTGGCCTACAGAGTTACCTTACCACTGTCTATTTTGAATCTTCATGATGTCTTTCATATGTCTCAACTTTGGAAGTATATTTATGATGCGTCCCATGTGATCAAGTTGGATGATATGCAAGTGAGAGAGAACATGACTATTGAGGCACCACCCTTGCAGATTGAGGACCGTGAAGTAAAACACTTGAGGGGTAAAGAGATTACTTTGGTAAAGGTCGTGTGGGGAAGAGATACTAGAGGAAGCATGGCGTGGGAGCTGGAGAAGCGGATGAGAGAGTCATATCCAGAGTTGTTTCTTTCAGGTAATTTTCGAGGAAAAAAATTCTTTAAGTGGGGGAGAGTTGAAATACACTAATTTTTTATTATTTTATTTTAATTAAATTTAAAATGCTTTTTTTTATTCTACTTGAGCGGTATATTTAATTTATTGGTATTTTTTTGGTTTGGTAGAATTTTATTAGAATTGTCACTAATTTTTAATTATTTAAATAACATAAATAAAGAGAATTGTGTTTGAGGAGGAAATTAGGATTTTAATTAAAAATAAGGAAAATGGTGGAATTGGTGAGAATTAAGGGGAGTTAGAGAATTAGTAAAATTACTAGGGTTTTATTTAAGTAGATAAGAGAATTAGAGTTAGGGTAGTTGTGGTGAGAAATAGTTGTCAGCAGAGTCAAAGAGAGTCCTAACAGAGCAAGAGGTAAGAGAAGAGATTTTTCATTGTCAAAAGTTTCAACCTTTGCTGCAAATTCTAGGTAGACAAAATTATTCATGATATGAGTGTTTAAGCATGAAGGATATAAATGATTCCTTATCCTTTTTCCTTCCTCTCCTTTTTCTTCATTAATGAGGATTTTGAATTTTGAGATGGTTGTACAAACCTCTTTAGATTGTGATTATGTGATTTTGTTGTATGATCTAAAATTTCTAGGAATTGTATGATTATGTGTGTTAATATCAGATTTGTGATGCTCTTGAATTTATGCTATGGCTTGCTGATATATGAGGATGATCTTTAAATGATGATGTATATGTTAAAACTGTGATGTTTCAAGTGATTAAATGTTGTATTATTCATGATTGATGAACTATTGTGTGTGTGTGTGTGTGTGAGGTCATTTGGAGTCGAAATCAGAGGTTTAGAGTCACATCCATGGTGAAAACATTATTTTTCACGTTCGAAACAACGATGATGGGCATTGTCATGTGTGATGGTCATACCATCATCGGGTTAGGGAGGAGATCAGTTTGACCAAGCTGACGCGTGTCAACAAGGGTGGTGGTCTGACCGTCAGTCTGTTTCGATGAACGCCCTGCGTTATGAGTGTCATAATGGGTGACAAGTAGGTGTTTTGGGGGGAATGACAACCATCATCCCTGGGAGGGGTTAATCGTAGTACTGTGTTGACCATTTTAGGTCGTTTGACTCAGTTTTTCAAGTGGTTTCTATTTTAGATAGTTGTGTGATGTTGTTTTGATACTATTGATGATTTAAAAAAAAATACATGATTTAATTATTATGTCTAGTTATGATTAAAATCTTGAGTTGTGTTGAGATGTTTGTTCAAAGAAAAACCAACATGTGACCTTATATTAGCGACGTTCATGGTGAGTTATAGGTCTAAAGAGGAACCGACAACGAGTATTTGAGTTGGAGGTTTGAGATGTCTATTTCATTTGTTTGTTGCATTCATGCATCATGTATATCAGAGATAGGTGACAAACTTTGGTCCAGTGACGAGTTTTGGGTTCAAAGAGGAACCTGTGATGAGTCTGATGGTTCAGAGAGGAACCAAGTTTAGAGAGGAACCAATAATGAGTCTCATGGTAGAGGAACCAATTCAGAGAGGAACCAATGACAAGTAGATTAATCAGTAACATACCTATGATATCCAAACACCTTGGCACCACATGCATTAAAGTAGAGAAGATGAGATACATTGCATACATAACCACATTTGTGATTGATGATTATTATGAATAATTGATGAGTGACATTATTTACACTATCCTTGTTGTTTTACGCACCTCTAACATATATGAATGTATTTATCACACTTGTTTGTTTTTCTGTGTTGTTCTTTACACCTATGGTGCAAATATTCGAGTAGAGGAGCTTTAGTTGTTTTTGTGTTTTGGAGGATGGTGAAGTATCCTTCTTCATCATTTATTGCTTTTGATTTATTTTGGTTTTCGTGTTCACTATGATAGTGTAATACTAGGATGGGTTACCTTTCTATTTTGTGTTTTCTAAAGTTGTCGAATATTTCTTTTATGAGTTGAAGTGAAGTTGATTTTTATTCATGAGAAAAATGAAAATGATTTGTTATTATTTTTTTTTAATACGATAATATGTAAATTGAGAAAGATGTTTTATGTTGAGAAAATGTGACACCCTATTGTTGAGTGAGTTATCTGTATATTTTCATTAAATAAGTGTTTGAGGTTTAGGGTGTTAGAATGACAAATTTTGCTTTCAAACTTCCTTTTTAAGTTTGTTTACTACAACACCATTGACACTGTGTGTAGGAACAAATGGACCTTCCTTCACAACCTTCTAAATACCACGATCCATCCCTTCTATGAAAAATTTCATTTTACCTTTCTACAAACTATAACTTTCTCCATTAAAGAATGTGAATTTATTTAGTGAATATCTTGAAGACATTTTCCCTCATGGAACGATTAGTCTTTAACAGGGGTTAGACTCTAATGTCACTTGTTGAACAAGTGACTTCATGCACAAGAGGGGGTAAATTGTGGTACCTAAAATTCGCAGTTAATTGTGGATTTTTATTATTTAAACAACAAATTGTGTTAGTATTTTTAAGTTTAGAGTAAATTAAGCAGCAGAAAGTAAAGTAGTAAAGTAAATTTAAAAAATAAAGAGATGAGTGTTTAAAGATATTGCACTAGTGACTTATCTAGGTTTGGCCGAACGCTGACCTACTCATGTTGCCAAGATATCTTCTTGAGATTTTGACTATAAACTTTAAGTTTTTACAAGTTATGCCTATGAACCTTAATATAATTTGATCTTGAGAGTTTTATTGTATCATCCTCAACAAAAATGATATCTTTTACCCAGGCTAAGCTAACGAACCATTTTATATATTTTTCAGGCTTATCTCAATAACCAAACATAACTTTTTTCTGAAAAAGTTCCTGAAACCAAAACAAATATCTCATGACTGGTTTATTTCACAAACCAAACTCAAATTTCCAAGAGTATCACACTCTTTAGAATTATAACAAAAGCACAACCAATATAAATTTTTCTTCACAAGTAGTGTTTCACTCAAAAGCACCAAGGTAACTTAAGTGAAAAAAGTTATTTCTACAAAGAGAGAGAGAGAGAGAGAGAGAGAGAGAGAGAGAGAGAGAGAGAGAGAAGTTCCACAAAAAATGAGAAACTTCACAAATTGGTGTGAAATGAAGAGGAGACAACCTTCCTTTATATAGGATATGAAAAACTTAGAAAAGGAAAAAAATCGATGGGTCATTTTAATGATCTAATCAACGGGCTTCTTATCCCAATCAATATGATAACCTAAACTAATCGATTACTTTGGCCCAAAATGGAATGAATTGATAGAGTTGTTACCAGTCATTAAGACATTGTCTTAATTATTTGGCTAATCTTTTAGGTTTCTTCCAATAGATTGACTTGAATACCCAATCGGTTGGGAAGTTCAAAAAAGTATTTCCAATGGGTTGGCTTCAGGCCCCAATCGATTTGGTAGTTCAAAAAAGATTTTAAAAGAAAGTAGACAGTTTCTTAATCACTTGGCTTAGTCTTGAATGGATTTTTAAGAGATGAAAGAGGTTCAAAAGACTTTTAAGTGTGTGTCTATGAGTTGCTTTAGTACTTAGGAGTTACTTCCGTACTTTTACAACACTCTGGTTACTTAGACAAACATGACCTGACGAGCTTTCACACTTCCTCTCTTTCATAATTCTGAGGCTTTCGAGATTCTTTTCCAAATACCTCGATCATATAAGAACTTAGATAAAATCTTGAGTCTATTTTCTTGATGTGGCTTGAGATGTTCTAGTTGGGTCACCATCATGAGAGAGTTTAAAGCTATTGCCACCTACTTCAAAACCATTGATGGTGTCGTCATCAAAACTTCAAAAAGAATTTTTTTTGTGGGATTATCAAATTTATACATGAAAGATCCACAAATAAGATGCACTTAAAAAGTTTTAAATTCACAACGGACAATAATAAAACAACTTAGAAATTAATGAACAAAAAGTAGCATATAAGAAGTAAGCAAATAAATATATAGAACAAAATACGAAGATAAAACAACTAAAGATAAAAGTTGTAAAGATCATACCAATAGAGTTGATTTAGATGTAACTTGCTACAATGAAATATTGGTTTACAAAATAATAGAAATATAACAAGAACAAATGAAATGGGGATCTAAATCTATTTATAACATGAAGAATCTAAGATTCCTAACTCCCTAAGTATCTTGTGAAAAGGTTCTGTTGATAATGATTTTCTAAAGATACTAGCCAATTAATTTTTAATATTCGTTTACTCAAAACTAAAATCATAATTTTCAACATAATCTCTCAAGAAGTCGTGTCAAATTTCTATATATTTGGTGTATGGATGTAGCACAAGATTCTTAGTAATACTTATCACGCTAGTGTTATCACATTTGATTAGAACACAACCAAATTTTTAAATTGTAATCCAATAATTGTTGCTTTAGCCATAAGACTTCTACAAAAAAATTATCGGCGATTACATATTCATCCTCAGCCGTTGAAAGAGAAACATTATGATGCTTCTTACTGAGCCAAGAAACAAAAAAATAAATCCAAAAAAATGATAAGTACCACCAGTACTCTTTCTATTTAATTTACAATTAGAAAAATCAGAATCAGAAAATTCTACTAAGCCACAATATCTTCCCTTGGAAAACCAAAGATTGTGATGCAAGGTTTTGTAAACATACCTCAAAATTCTTCTTACGATCTTAAAGTGAGATCCTTTGAGTGATGCTTAAATTGAGTGCACACGTACACGCTAAAGATAATATTTGACCTACACGTGATAAAATAGACTAAATATCTTATGATATCTCTGTATTTGGTAATATCGATCATTATGCCTTTCTCATCTTTATCTATCAGCACATTTGAAGCCACGGGAGTTGATATTCTATTTTAATTTTTCATATCATATTTCTTTAAGAGGTCTAAGAAATAACTTGTCTAGATGATGAACGTGCCAACTTTTGTTTGCTTTATCTACAATTCTAAGAACTAGGTAAGCTATCCCATTAGTTAAATTTTAAACTCCCCTTACATCAAACTCAAATTCCTTACAAAGAGATTTGTTAGTGGATTTGAATATAATATCATCAAGGTAAATTTGAACTAATAAAAGTTGTTTTTCTTTATATCTTATAAACAAAGCAGAATCTACTTCATATCGATTAAATCATTATTTTTATCAAAAATCTACTAAGGTGTTCATACCAAGCTCTAGGAGCTTGTTTGAGACTACAGAGGTCTCGTTTAATTTTAAAAACAAAATTAGGACTTTTATGGTCCTCAACCAGGAGGTTGAGAGATATAGACTTCTTCATTTATAAGTTCGTTAAGAAAATTTGATTTTACATCTGTTATACTTAATGGGGACCATTTAGTTAGATTTGCAAATAGAATGTTAGCTTAATAGTATTTTTTTTCTTCTAGTTATTAAGAGTTTGAAAGGAAAAAGAAAAGGAATAAAAAATGTTTTTTGCTAGGGTGCTTAACAAGATTGCTAGTCTTGCTCCTATGTATCCTCGGGTGCAATGAGGAATTCAAAATTACGTAGTTCTTGCCAAGACAAATGGTGTTTTAGGTATTTTTTATAGTGCTTGACGAGATATTAAATCTTGCTCCTAATGTCCTCAGGTGCGATGGAGAATTCAAAGCTATGTAGTTCTTTGTAGAAAACATTATATTTAATGTTTGATTTTAGTGAACAAATGTTTAGGTCGCATTGTAGCAGTTAAACTTTGCTTGTATGCTCGTGCGGGGGTGGTTTAAGAGTTGGTTTGTATCACGGTAGAATGGCTAAAACATTGTTCATTTGTGAAAAGGTTTGAATAGTCCAGGGTGAGAAAAGATATGTTTGATTTGTTGGATTGTTTTTAGGAGGATTACGTATGCTCAGTAGGACCAAGACATATGCCTCAGGGAAGGTTATTCAAGGTTTCAAGGCGTGTATACCCCAATGTCCTTTTTCATCCAAGTGTTTGTGGAAAGTTATTTTCCAAAGAGAAACGTTCGATGAGACTAAGACGTGTGCCTTAGGGCCAATTATTCGTGGTTTCAAAGGATTGTTCACCACAATGTTCTTTTTCATCCTAATTTGATTAAGTGTTTTAGTACGAAAGGCAAACGTTTGGTAAGACTAAGATGTGTGCCTCAGAGCCGATTATTTGAGGTTTAAAAGGAGTATGCACCCCAATGTCCTTTTTCATCCGATTTATTTTTGAAACCCTTTTGATTAAACTTGGAAAAGACATGTTGATCAAGTGTTTTGATTCATGTTGTCTTGAAAAAAAAGTTTGATTTTGGTAGTGAAAAGGTTTTGATTTAAAATTTTGAAATTTTTTGATGTTGTTCAAGGGTGTTTATTTTGAAAGTGTTGATTTTATTTATTAAATGATAAAGGAGTGAAGTAAGGCAAGAGGAAAAGGAAAATGGGTTTGGTCCACCCAACAAACCAAAATCAAGCCAAATAAATAAATAAATAAAATAATATATAGAAACACGCTAAAAAAAATAAAAAGGGGCGCATAAAGCAACTAGGCCCAGGGCCAGGGGCCCCAAGGGGAGTTTGGCCCTTTTCGAAGGGTTAAAGACTCAAAGAAATGACTTTCATTCTATGCGTTTGATCAGTAGGGCAAGGATCATCAGTGTGATCCAAGGGCAGGAAATTAGCATTCACGATGTGAAAGGTGGGGGTCTCTGCATGGGACCCCTGGTCAATGGTTGAGGTCAACAAATCTAAAGGCTTCAATACTGCCACATGTGGCCAGCGTACCTGATGAGAAAACTGGCTAAAAGAGGGGACAGTCCATTATGCTCCTCACTTTCCTTTTTTTCTTCTCAATCTTCAACGAGTGCTCTCTCTCTCTCTCTCTCTCTCTCTCTCTCTCTCTCTCTCTCTCTCTCTCTCTCTCTCTCTCTTACAGCAACAAACACCCAAACCACTTCATTTTTAAAAAAATCAGATCAAAAGTATGAAAACCAGAAGAATACAAGATGAACATTAAGAACACATTCATCCCCGTTTCTAAATTTTACCAAAAACGTCCCAAAATCAAAATCCACCAACGTAAACCCCTTTCAACTTTCTCTCTTGGTCATGAGTTCAACCTTAAAATCATCAAACAAGCCAAAATAAGCACAAATCTTCTTTATCCCCAAACAAACACTAAAAACCCCTTTTAAATATTCTTCAAGAATTACATGATGTTTACATCAATTTACAGCGAGAAAGCAAAAATGTGCAATGAACAACATAAATAAACACCAAAATCAAAGGAAATAGAAGAAAAATGCCTCGCCGGAATTTGGAGTTTCCATACTTCCGGTGAGCACTCCGACAAGATGTCACCTTCAAGTGTAAGTGTTGCTTTTACTCTTCATGTTCCTTCTTTTCTGTGTCTCCTTCCTTTCCTCTTCTTCTTCTAAATGTTGTTGATGTCATTAGGATATGCAAAGAAGATGGTGAGGCTGAGCTTAGAGTTTATCCAAGCTCAAACACTCTCTAAAGGGGTCTTTGGTGAGGTGGTTTAGGAAAGTTGCAGGGTAATTTTGCAACCATTTTTGTAGAGATTTCAAAATTTGAATTGTGTCTAGAGAATGAATTAGGAGTATGGTTTTATAGGGGAAGTTAATGGTTGATAGGAAACTCGTGTGAGTGATTTTGAGGGAAAAACTTTGAGTGTATGAGTGAGAAGATGAAATGTGTGAGTGGTTTTGGGGGGAACTTGGAGCAAGGTGAAAATTTTGTGAGTTTGTATGTTAAAATATCCTGACTGAATGATGTATGGGGATGTTAGGAGTGTATGGCCATGTAATGGAAAACTGTAACTCGTGTATTCACATTTCGATTCAATGACAAAACTTATTTCAATTCAATTTTTATCTCAAATTCAAATTCCATTACATCTGCTTGCTTTGAGTTGTTGCATATAGATATATTGTGAAGTCAAACCTCCAATAAAGATGATTTTGATTAAGATAATCCATAATGTGAAGATAATGATCAATGCTAAAGAATGGAAGATGATACTCAAATGGCTTAATGATGGATGATTGAATGGGATGGTAAATATGGCCTTTCATATTTATATATAACCTTAAGTGCCCATATCCATCTAATTCAATTCATAACATCATATGAATACTCACAAGTTTTAATTTGATACTTAGGAAATATTTTAAAATCTTTAAAATAAAAAAATAACCCTTTTTTAAGCAAGACAAATGATTGTATAGGATCATCAATTGATTGTTATCAAGTGAATTTTCAAAACATTTAAGCATGACAATTAATTAGATGGGATGCACAATTGTTTGTCACTAGTTTTAAATTCAAATGATTGAGACGTTACAAAGGTGCAAACGACTCCTTATCCATCTCAATTGATTGACACCTGCAATTTTTAGAAAAATACTATTTCGTACTACATCTTTCCATGACACTTTTTTGTGCATCTTTTCCAATTAAACTCATATCTTATCATATTTTTCAAGAACTATGTCTTGATTCAAAAGCTGTATGTTGCCATATAAAATAGCAAGCATTTTTTCTGATTAAAATACATCTCTTTCAAAAAAAAATCCTGAGTATTTTATTGCATCTGTCAATTTTCATTATTCAAGAACAGTGCATTATTTTTCATATTCAAATAGAGTGATTGTTCTTGAGCACTCAAAGTTATATATTATAATATACCATATTTTGAAAGGGAAGAAATTATACTCTTGGAACTTATATTATCCTACCGCGCCAAAACTTATCATTATCAAATATCAGTAAACTCAAATATCTATGTCTATAACTTGTTGTCAAGGATTGTTGGAAACAAGAAGTTTGGAAAATGAAAGTATGTTTCTTTTTCCGAGTTGTGAAATCACAAGGTGGTTTGCAACACCCTAATTTTTAGTAATTATTTATTTATTTATATTATACTAATTAATTAATTGAGTGATTTTGTGCATAATTGATTTATTTGATTTAATTGAATTACTTGATTTAATTGATATATTTTATTTGGTGGAATAATATGTGAAAATGGTAGAAATAATTAATTGGGCCTAGATTGAGAGTGTGAATAATAAATGGGAGAGTGGGTTAAGTAAGCCCATTAGAATAATGAGAAATTGTGGGATTTGATAAAATAAGAGAAAGAGAGAATAGGGTTAGAAAGATAGAAAAGAGGAAAAGAGGCAAAGAGAGAAGCGGAGAAGAGGTGGAGAAAAATCCAAGAACAAGAGCTCTAGAATCCAAGGAATTAAGGTAAGGATGAGTTTTTATATGATTATTGGGATTGTATGATAGTGTATAATGTGTAGTATCATATTTATGATTAAAATCCCTAATTTCTATGATTTTGAAATTGATGATTACATGATGTATGATGGTAGGATCCTTAAATATGTGTTGCAGGCTATTATACTTGTCATATAATGGTAGTATTTCAAATTATGGAACTGGAACTTTTTACAAAATCGAATTCAGAGGTCCGGAAGGCCTCAAAAATCGCACTTTTCTGGTTTGATGTTCGGGAGAGTTCGCATAGCGAACGTCGCATAGAGTACCAGTAGCGAAAGTTCATGGTTTACATTCTGTAATGAGTCGTGATGCGAGCTTTATTTCGCATAGTGAAATTCGTGACACAAGCAGTAGCGAACCTGTAGCGAGTGATGGCAGAATGGACGTAACTTTTGATCCGTAAGTCCATTTTGGTCCTCGTTCAAAGCGTTGGAAAGCTAATGAATAGAGCTATATAATAATATAGATAAGAGAATAGTTTGCCAAATATTTTTATATCTAATATGTTTGGGGAGTCAATTGTGTGTATGTTCTATTAATGGATTGTTGTGCTGTTTGTTGTCGGTTGTGAAATTATTTATGGATAATTTATCGAATACTTGTGTGTATGCTTGTATAAGTATATTTGGGTGTGACAACATGAAATGCATGATACTTATTTCTTGTTGTAATGATAATACAATTGTGATTGTATTGTAAAATGTGTTGTATACCATTTGAAAGTGAGTTGTATGTGGATGATTCATAAAAATGTGCAAGTATGTGTAATTATGTGGTAATTCAAGTGTGATGAATTATTGAAGATATGCATGAATGTTAAGATTAGGGAATGATCTTAATTTTATATGGTTGTTGAACTTGCACATGGATCATTTTTTGTCAAGAGGCAATGCTTGTTAGTTTCGTGGGAACTAGTGACTTGTCTCAAACCTAGAGCGGGGTTTGAAAGCTTAGGGAATGAGATTTTTGTATGTTATTGGTCTAGGAAACGGACCCGATTTAATGTAAAAATTGAAAAATAATAACAAGTGATTAGTACCACATGCATGAGTTGCATTAAAGTCATGCATTGAGTCACATCATGTATATGTTTGCAATATGAGATTATGCGAAATATGTGAAATTGATGAATTGATGAATTATGAAATTGTGAGTATGTACTTGTGAATAGTATGGTCACTTGAGTGATAATATGTTGATGAAGCTTTTGGAGTGTGAGAATAATCATGTTACGTTTGTATGCCATAAATTATATATTATCTTATGATTTTGATAATTATGTGAATTCTCACCCTTCTGTTGGAATGATGTTTTGTACGATATCACTCAGGTATCGAGGAGTAAAGTTGCTTCTAGCGTGAGGTAGCCTTTGGAGTAGCTTGTTTTAGTTTCTCTATTTATTTTGAGTTGAGTCTTTCTCTGATCATCTAACACGGGGAACATTTCGATTCATGTTTTGAGAGATATTTTATGCACTATACTTTATTTTGTTATTGTTATTTGAATTATATGGAGTATCAGCTTTTATGCATAAGTGATGATTATGAATGAGTTGATCATGAGGCTTTCATTATGCTAATTTATTATTGAAGTAATTTTGTTGCTACATGCTATGTGAAAGTATATGAAAAGCATGAATTTATTTTACGTGTTATTGAGCATGACAAGTATATGTGTGATGTTTTGAATTATATGTGACACCCTTATTTAAGATGCATGATAATTTTACTCTGATTATTTATATGTATTCTGCGGGGTTTAGAAGGGTGTTACATGGTTTTCCTTGGTGATTAAGTTAGAAGCTTGTGTAAAGAATATATGATTAGGCTTGTATAAAGTTCTAACTATATTGAAATCTCTTACAGTTGTAAAGGGACTAGATGTACTCTTAAAGTGTGAGGGAAACTAGTATAATTTTTATGTTCTTTAATTTCTACACTTTACTGCTTTCATCATCTGACCATAAACCAAAAAATAAAGAAACATTTAACTCTAAAAATCAGAAAATTTTAAAGTACCTAATTCACCCCCTCCCCCTCTCTCTTAGATGCACTCTATACTTACATATATAGGGACTTATTGATGTGCATTCATTAGATGGTTTTCAATATTTTCTCACCATTATGGATGACTTCACAAGATAAACATAGACATTTTTAATGTATAATAAATCTAAAACTAGGAATCATATTCATAATTTTGTTGCCTATTTTCAAACTCAATTTTATGTGAAAATAAAAGTCATTCGAAGTGATAATGGTAGTGAATTCATTATGCCATCTTACTATGCATCATTAGGTATCTTTCATCAAAGAAGCTGCATAAAAACTCCTCAAAAAAATTCCACTGTTGAGAGAAAACATAGACACCTTCTTAACGTTACTAGATCTCTCTTGTACCATGCTAAATTACCTAAATGTTTTTGGTCTTTTTCTCTATGACATGCCACATATCTCATTAATAAATTATGCAGTCCCACCATTAATAACAACACACCCTATAAGCTTCTCTTTAATGAACCTTCATCCTTTACACACCTTAAAACTTTTGGATGCCTAACCTATGCTACCACCATTATTGGGCATAAAGAAAAACTTGGCCCTTGAGCCACTAAGTTTATTTTCATAGGATACCATAATGGAATCAAAGGATAACTCCTTTTTGATATAAACACAGGAGCCACCTTCATTTTCAAAAACTGTGTTTTTTATGAAAACATTTTCCCTACACCAACCTCATAAACACCCCTGATCAAACCAATAACAATAACCACACCACTACACATTTCATCTTTGACATTCCCACATTTACCAACCCTACAACCACAAACTTATATCGCAACACAATTGTACACAACATTTGAACTAACCAATAAAACCCCGACATATCACTCTCTTCTCCTCAACACTATGAACATGTAAACTCTCCCTCAGTTGAATCCCCTTGTTATATCCAATGACCAACCCACTAAATCACCTTATCATAGTGTCCTTTCTCCCTCTACAGACAACATCAACCCCTATACTATTAGAAAGACCACCATAACCAAAACCGCTCCTTCCTACTTAAAAGACTTTATTTGCAATACATTTTATTATCATCTCCCTTATGATATTTCAAAGTATATTTCTTATCACAACACATCTCTTGCATTTATTCTTTTATATTTACTATATCTACCACTTGGAACCCTTTTACATTTAAGCAAGCCAACAGTCATCCTCATTTGATCAAGGTCATGGATATTGAAATCCAAGCGCTCATAGCGAACAACACGTGGATTTACACTACCCTACCTACACGTAAAAATGCTATAGGTTACAAATTGGATTTATAAGACAAAATTCCATACTGAAGGGTCAATTGAAAGACACAAAGCAAGGTTAGTCGCCAAAGGTTTCACACAAATTGCAAGTATCGTCTTCTTTAACACGTTTTCACCTGTTGCTAAGCTGGGCACTATAAGACTCCTTCTTGCCTTAGCTTCTTCATTAAATATGCATCTTTTTCAACTTGACATTTATAATGCTTTTCTCCACTAAGATTTGGATGAGGAAGTGTATATGTCCTTACCCAAAGGCATCACACCTTCTTATCCAAATCAAGTGTGTAACTTTTTAAAATCAATGTATGGTCTAAAGCAATCGAGTAGACAATGGTTTGAAAAATTGTATATTGTTCTGCTTTCTATTGGTTTCAAATAATGTCATGCTGATCACTCTTTATTTATTCATCAATTGCACGATAGCTTCATTGCACTCTTGAGTTAGTTTGATGACCTTGTTCTTTCAGCAACAACTTGAACGTCATCAACAAAGTCAAGACAACATTGCAGGATCACTTTCATATAAAAGATCTTGGAGCGTTAAAATACTTCAAGACAACTGGAACGTTCACCAGCTCAAGGATTGTTTTTCCCTTCTACCTCTACTATGCAGCTCAAAGCGTTTTCAAATTCAGACTGGGCCACATGTCCTGATACACAAAAGTCAATCACGGGCTACAACATCTACTTAGGAGAATCACTGATCTTAGGGAAATCGAAGAAGCAACCGACCGTTTCGCGCAGCTCAACGAAGGCAGAATATCGTGTCATAGAATCAACTGCCTATGAACTTCAATGGTTGACCAACATCTTAAATGAGCTACATGTTCCCTTCATCAAACCATCTCTCTTATACTGTGACAATCTTCCAACCATCACATGGCCAACAATTCCTTGTTTCATGAGTGCACTAAACACATCAAGTTAGACTGTCACCTTAATAGAAAATAAGAATGTTTTTTTAAAATATATTTAAAAAGAACTGAATTGTTCAACTATTTCATATCCATATTTATTATATTTGAAAATTGATTTCTAATATGAATATTCATAGCAGGTCTTTTATTTGTGTAATCTTCTGATAATTAAAAAAAAACCTTAGATCATTAATATTGACAACATTTTTTAAGTAGTTTATATTTGGGGCATAGGTTCAGTTTGACGGTATGAAAATCAATTTGTTTCCACAGATTATTAGATTAATTAGAACTTTGACTTTTGAGTATGGACTTACAGTTAGGCCTACTACAGTCATACATAGGCTCATCATGTTAAGCCCATTTTCTAAGAAGAAGAAAAAAAAGTAAGTCTATTTGCAGAACAATTTAACCCAGACATCTATAATTGTAATTAAAAAAATTAAAATTTATCCGTGATATTTTATTTAAAAAATTAAAAATTAAAAATATTTATCAAATAATTTGTAAAAGAATTTCTAAAAATTTATCCACAGTTTATTAGTGAGAAATCTATGTTTTAGTGCGAAAATTTTGTTAACGGATAATTTATGAAAAAGATTTGCAAAATTTATCTACAATTTATTTATGGATAAATTTATGTTTTAGTGGTTAAAACTATACATTAAAAGTATGTTGAAAAGGAATTTTGAAAAAAAATTAATTACTATTAAGAGCTTAAATTTAATGTAATCTTGATTGAATCTAGATATCATTAAAGTATTTTTGAAGATGATAAGTTTAACAATAAGTTAAACATTTTTTAAAAAATTTAAAAGTGAAGGAACAATTATAGGAGTAACGGATAAAATCTTCCTATTTAGCCGTTTGTGGATCAATCTTCTATATTCAAACTTATATCTCCAAAATTTCTAATTTTTAATTTTATAGTTTATTGTCGTATTTGAAAAAATTATTTAAAAATTATTGTTATGTTTAATTTTTAATGTGATTTTAATTATTTATTTCTTAGTATATCATGTAAACAATATGTACTCTACGTCTACGTTATTATGATTCATTTATAATTATGAAAATAAAACACAAATAATTAATGTGTAATAGACTAAAATTATTACTATTTTTTATATATTAATTTTTTAATCTGATTAAAATAGTAAAATGTAGGCAAAATGTCATTTTTCGTCTCTTAACTTTAACTCGGAGTTCAATTTGATATCTTAACTTTAAAAAGTGGCAAGTTGGTCCTTTAACGTTTAAAATGATGTCACTTGAGTTCTCACCGTTAGTTTCCCTCAAACGTCCGTTTATGTGTTAATACATGACAACTGACTTGGCAAAGTAACTTCATCGTCTCTAGGGCAGTTGCTTGTTCCATTCTTGTTCCCTTCTCATTCCCAATTTAAGAAATCAGAATTAGGGAAATCATGTTCCCAATTCTCTTCTCTTCAAATTCGTTTTCATCCCAAATCAGACATAGGGTTTTGGCAAGTATGAAATCAGGTGGTTCATCGTCGATGTTGAAACATAAAAACTCAGAAAATGGAGATTCAAACGTTTGTAGTAGTCACGATGGAAGCCCATATATCATTGTGGAGACATAGTTGTTCTTCAAAGGGCAACTACTGTTAAGAATTTGGGAAAACATTTCTGGGGTTGTCTAAATTATAAGGTATGCAAGCTTTTTAATTTTTTAATAATTTATGTTTAAGTTTCATTTTATAGGTATATTTGAACTCTAAACAATGAAAATTTCAAGGAGCTATGCAAGCTGGGTGTGGTTACTTTGGTTGGTTTTATGAGGATGTAGGTGATGAGAAGGAGCAATTTTGGATGCATAGGTTGGGTGTTGTTACGAAGAAACTTGCTGAAGTAAAAAAGGACATTGAAAAAGTCACAATGATGAATGGAGAGTTAGGGAAAAAGTTGATGAATCTTGAAAGTGAAACTAAGACTATCATGAAGTGAAAAAAGCTTTTGAATTTGATGTTTTTGATGATTATCATTGTAATAGTTTTTAGAATGAATTAGGGTATTATGAAGAATAGGTTAAGGTTTTTTTTTAACAATTATGTTAAAGTTTGTTTGTAACTGTTGAATATTTGGATTGGATTGTATCAGTTGAATATGTTTGCAATATTTTGATTGAATTTGTATAAGTTGAATATGTTTGCAATATTTGGTTTGTTAAGAGAAACTTAATATTGACACATAATTTTGGGCACGATCTATAATGACCTCTATCATAATTTGTATCAGTTGAATATTAAACACATAATTTTGAGCATGACATGTAATGGCCTCTACCTTAATTTTTGAACACATAATTTTTGACACAAACTGGTTCCATTCCATAATAGATACATAACCTGATACATATGTTTCACAAAATACATAAATTGTTTCCATAACATGACAGCAGTTCCAAAAGTTCCAAAATACATAAACTGGTTCCAAACAACACCAAACTGATAATATGTTCCAAACTGATAAACTAGTTCCTAATTAAACATGACAGCAGTTCCAAAAAACACAAAATACATAAACTGATAGCCTAATTATATCTAGAGGTTCTTCTTTGGCGTGGTCCTCTTAGTTGGAGTAGTCCTTGTTACTGGGCCAACAACATTTTTGACTGCACTCAACCTAGTTGTAGGCCCAGGTCATACAAAAGGTCTTGTTGCCTTCCTAACAGGAAACTTTTGTGTCTTGCCCTTAGCAGGTCCATGAGTCTTCTGAGTAGTCTTTCCCTTAGAAGTATGAGATGGTTGCCTGATTGTTGAGTAGCTTGTGTTGGAGTGTTAGATGGTTGGCCTGATTCCTGAGTAGCTTGTGTTGGAGTCTGAGATGGTTGGCCTTATTGTTGAGTAGCCTGTGTTGGAGTTTGAAATGGTTGGCCTGATTGTTGAGCAGCCTGTGTTGTTGTGTCCTTACAAGTAGACTTGTAGTGTCCTACTTTCTTACACCTACTACACTTCACCATGAAACTTGTTCTTCTCATTTTTCAATCAGACCCATCAATTTCTCCTTGTTCTAGATTCCTCCTCTTTTTTGGTCTATCAAGCATCTTCATAAACTTGGGTGGTTGCACATCTAGATATGGTGACTTAACCCGTGAGTTTGATCCATTTACAGGGTAGATCACATGCTTATAAACTGACTTGTACCTTGAAACCCTATAATACTCTGGAATGTAACTATCAATTTTGAAGTTCCTACTCTTCATAGCTGACAATGCATGAACACATGGGAGTCCTGTGAGTTCTCATCTTCTACATGAACATATATGATTTTCAGGTTTAAAGCAAATTTATCAGCTTGATTTTCCAAGTGTCTTACTTCAAATATATGTTCATCAGACATCCTAAAGTAATAAACAAAAAGAATATATTAGTTATATAATGTTTGCAAATAAGTAATAATGTATGCTAAAATTACATACCTTACAAGCCAGTTGATGGTGTATGTGCTTGTGACATCAATTTTATTTCTAATATTAGGCCATATATCATTGTCATCCAAAGTAACAAATCTCATTCTGTTAGTTGCACATCTCTCCATCATGTATACTCTGATGTCTTCCAACATAGTGATTAGTGGTTTTGCCTTTGCATTAAGAATGACACTATTAAAGGATTCAGACACGTTGAGAATAACATCACATTTGTTTGTGGTTTTAAAGCAAGATCTACTCCAAAACTTTGGTGGGGTCTTCATTATATGTTTAAATGCTTCTTTATTGATGTCCTGCATTCCCTTCATCTCTCTTTCCCATGCCTGTGGGTATGTTAACTTGGCAGCCTTCCATATTATATCCTTCAACATCTTTCCAGGAAACCTCTTCCTAAAGTTGTTATAGAGATGCCTAACACAAAACATGTTCTCCACACTTGGCAATAGCTCATCCATAGTAGGTAGCAGACCCTACAAGACATAAAAGAATAGCATAACAAATTTTGTTTACAAAACAAAAAAAATAAAATAGCATAACAATAATTGAATACTTTCCTTTTGCTGGTCTGAGATGAATGTGTATGTCATACATTTATCTTTTCCTCCAAGGTCATCAATTAAAAACTCTAAAAACCAAGTCCAACTATCCTTGTTTTCACCCTCCACAAATGCATATGATATGGGAAGCAACTGGTCATTAGGATCCATCCCTATGGCAATTATAATTTTCCCTCCACTGCAAGATTAACTTATTCAACTCCAACATTACCTTCCTCCAACCCAATAGTGTCTTATTTAACTCCAACATTACCTTCCTCCAACCCAACAGTGGCTTATTCAACTCCAACTGCTTCATCATGCAGTTTACTAATTAGCTCCTCCACCTCATCTACAGTTTCAGAAGACCCCTAATTTTGTGTTTTGAGTAGTAGTTTTGAGGCACTTATCGATTTATTTGTATTGAATTCTTTGAATAAAACCTCACTTTATTTGTAAAAGTGTATATTTAGTGTATATTTAGTATATACTAGTATTTTCGTGTAAATATCATTGAGTTTAATTATTTTTATCTCATTTTTGTAGGTATTCATGCATTGATATTTAGTCTTCATTAGATAGAGCATTGAATAAGCTTTCTGACGCTTCCGAACGGGCCTTAAGTAGAGTTACCGTTCGAAAGTTATGAAGAAAACAAGATGTTGAATTTTTCTATTACTGTCAGCTTCGCCCCGAGCTCGCCGGGAAAGTGTAATACCCTAATTTTTAGCCATAAGATCCCACATATAATTTTCATTTAATACCACAAACAAGACCACATGCTTTGGTTATCTTGACTTCCTCTGCAAATTTGTCTTTGAGGGATATCATTGGGCATCCTTGATTTCTTGTATGCTTGGTGTTTGATTATGCTTATGTTTACTAAATAAAATTAAAATCCAAAAATATGTTTGTTTTCTTTTTCTTTACTAACTCTTTTTCAAAAAGAGAAATTGGGTCAAGCATACCAATCAATAGTTTCCCAACTCGAATGAAATTCAACTGAAAAAGTCAAAGTTGATATGCAAACAATTCAAAATCATCTGATCAAGAGTTTCCCAAGATTCGATTGACTTTTATACAAGAGACTCCAAGGTTCACGTGTTTATTTCCATGCCTTCTTTGACAAGTCAGAAAAATAGAGCCAGAGCTAAGACAGTACATAAAAAGACAAATTTTCACAATTTTCACTATGTTAATCAATTAACACATTTGCACATGCAAATGGTTAATCGATTAATCAATGCGTTTTTTGTGAAAATACAACAAATTCAATTTTTACAGCAATTTTGGCACCAAATTCGAATATTTCGTCATGAGAATAGTCTAGATCACTTCATTTTAATTCCCCTACCTCATCATAATTAATTCCCACCATACACCTTCACTAATCACCATTTGATCTTGATTTTGCCTCCAAATTCAAATTTCAAGCCTAATTTTGGTTCCAAACCAAATTACAAACCACCAAAGTTTCGAAGCCTAAATCCTATAAATAGATGCCTCATTTCATTCATTTCACAAGCTTTGATATCCAAATTCACCTTGCTAAAATTTCTCTCAATTCCATTCAACTATCAAATTCACCAAAACTTTTTCTTCTTTTGAAAGTTAGTAAGTTCATCATTAGAACTTACTAATCTTTGAGCTAAAACCTTCATTCGTTCGCTATTTTATCATCAATTTCAGTAGATCAAGGTTTTGGAGTGTGGTTCTTGAAGTTATTTGAAGCAATTTCTGATTTGAAGTGGAAACCCTCATTCAACCACTGTTGTTCTTGATCCATCTTCCACAATATGATCTATTTTTGTTTCTTGTTGCTTGATCTTTGGATCTTGCAAATTGTGTTTTATTGGTGATATTTTCTGTTGTTTTACTTTAATTTTCGTGCTAATTCTCATTCATGATCATGAGATGTTTGAAGAAATGGTTGGATCATGGATGCTGAATTTTTTTCAAAAATATTTGTTGTCTTAGCAGTGTTAATCGATTAACACATTTGCACTGGCAAATGGTTAATCGATTAACTAGTGGCAGAATTATGTTCTTTGCCTATTTTTGGACTATTTTGGTTCTTTCCTCTTCTTATTCCTTTCTCTTTTGATTTTTGCCTTATTTTGCACATTCAAAGATCATATTCCTCTTTAAATTTAATGGACTTAGGGTGTAGATGAAGTTGGATAAAAATTCACTAATTCAAATCTATCTTTAAAGTAAATTGTTCAATTCATTTTAGGTTCTTTGAGTTAATGATTTGTTTAGTGCTTTAACCTACCAAGATGAGTGCTTGAACTTAAAGATGGAATGATCTTGAAATTGTAATTCAATTTGGCATTCTCTCTCCTCTTCTCTTTTTTCTTTTGATCATTAAAAATATTCAATATCATTGGAACTTATTTTAGTTCTTGATGAAGATGAGATCGTTATCTATTTTCTTTTCTTACGATATTGCTTTCGGAGGATGATCTACATATCGTCTCTCTAGAATACATTATTACAAACATTTTTGTTGACTGGCCTCAGATAGTCATGGTTTCTACATAAACCCGATTACGATTGCTTAACATAGTGCTAAGTTGTCTTGTATCGTAAAATGATTATTCCTGATTCAAACTTATGTTTGAAAGTCCAAGTATGGTTGATTATTTGTCTTGGGTCCATTACCTATGAAACTTGTTGTTAAGAGGCTTTGATTTTATAAATCCTCCAATGAGTCTTCATTAACTTTGGCTCAAGTTCATCATTTAACCAACGTTGATCATTTGTTCTAACAACTAATCATAACTCACTAACAATATCATTGTACTAATTTTGGTTATGTTTCCTTCTCGCTCCCTTTATCTCTTTTATTTTTTATGCTCCATTATTATCATCTCATATCATATTACTGTTTATGTTTCCGCTCTCTTTTTCTTTTGTTCACTTGGACCATATCTTGTTCACAACACTAATAAAGGATTAAACCTCTAAAAAACTTGATGCTCTTAATTTTATGGTTATGCTCATGGATGGACTTAGACCTTGGACCTCTTGGATTATTCTTAGACCCTTAGACTTAGAATTAAGACTATTTCCTTATGCTTGGTGTATTATGAACCTTTGCCTTTATTTGACTTGCTAATTTGTTTATGCTTCAAGACGGATGGAATTCTTATTTCGCTTGCTATGAAGTGTGCTACAATTCGGTTAGATCCTTTTTATCTCTAACTTTTTACTTTATGCTTTAGCATAGTCATTTCATCTCCTCCCCTTCTAAAATTTTCAAAATCTTCTCCCTTTTTTAAAGCCTTCTTGTTTTCAAACTTCAAACCGCTTTCATAATAAAACCTTGACTTTTTTCAAGCGATTTTCAAACTTTGTTTTCTTTAATAAATGTCAATCAATGTTAATCATATTTTGACCAATTTTCAAAAAGACTTAAAAAAGATCAAACTCACCAACTCTTTTTGTGCCTTTGTGCACTTTTTCTTTTAAAACTATTTCATAAGTTTATACATGATTCATCTCTTTAAGTGGAATTATTCAATTGAAAATGACGACTTGTCGTTACATTTTAAAATCAATGATAACAAACTTTTTTTGTTATGTGTACCACCAACTACGGGGTTTTTATCCCATATTGCACTTTGTGGGTACGTAGGCATGAGGCGATAAGTCTCTCCAAACACAAAAATCTTAAAAAAAAATTCTCTTCTCATTTCCCCAATCTCCTTTCAAGCAAACCATTTCAAACCAAAAAGTGTAGATATCTCAAAGGGTTCCTATAGAGGCCTATAGACGTTTTCGGTGCTAACACCTTTTTATTGCGTAACCAATCCCTTTACCCAGTCTCTGTTTATTTGTTCTTGTTTTATAACTTGTTTAGGTTTTATTCTTTTTCCTTTCCTTTTGGATAAAATAAAAGTGTGGTGGCGACTCTTGAATTTTTAGTTAAGTTAATCAATAGATTACACTCAAAAATTTCTCCGCTACAACGAGCCAGACGCATGCCAGAAGAAGTAGAAAATGTCGTCTTTGCTCGCCGGACGAACCGTTACTTCTCCGGGAAAATTAGTCTGGGCAGAAACACATTTAAAGTGGTAAAAATACTTTTTTTTGTTATGTTTTGGGGTATTTGTTCTCAATTCATCAAACCTTCATTTTTTATAGTTTAGAGCTTAGAAAAGCATCAATGGAGGTTGCAACTCAACAATTAAGGGTGGATGATTCTTGGATCGTGATTGACACTGCAAGAGATTTTGATTCCTCTTCTCTCTTCCCTTTGTAGTTTCCATTTTTTGTGAGTTTCTATGTAATTTTACCTTGACTATATGTATATTTATTGCTCATGGTGTTGTATAAAACTCATTTTACAAATTAATATTGATGATTGCTTTCTTTAAATGGGTTTGAGTTGTTGCAGACATGAACGGGTTGAATCCGGATTTAGGATGAACATCTATTAGGTTCTAGATTCTAGAGATAGATTTAGACTTAATATTCACTTGGGTATCGGAACTTAATGCTTCTTTCACTACGCCAAAATTGCTTTTTTGTATCGCCTACTTTAATAGCGCTTTTAAAATAAGCGCTATTAAAAAGGAAACAAACATATTTATAATAGCGTTTTATAGTAAAGCGCTATTAAAGAGTACATAGAATATGATTTTGATAGCACTTTGTAAAAAAGCGCTATTATAGATATTCACTAAGATAGCACTTTTCTAAAAAACGCTATTAAAATGTTGTATTACAATAGCACTTTTATAAAAGCGCTATTATTAAAAGCACTACGATAGCGCTTTTTAAAAATCGCTATTAAAATATGTAACTACAATAGCGCTTTCTAAGAAACCGCTATCGTTTCTATCATTGTGTTTTAAGATAGCGCTTTTATAAAAAGCGCTATTAAAATAAATCAGAGGGGTGATCCACGCGGGCTTGAAAGTCCAAGTCCAATAGCAGTCAATGAAATAAAGAAATAAAAAGTAAAAATAAATCAGTAAAGAAAAACAATAGAAGCCAAGAGCCTTCTTCTTCGTATCATTACTCGGATTCCCCTCTCTCAATCTCGTTTCACTGGCTCTCTCTTTCAAACTCTCTCCATCTCCTCTTATTCTATTTCTGAATCTGGTTTACATTTGTTGATGATGATTATTCTGAACGGTTTGGTTTTGATGATGGAAATCGATTGAAGTTTGAGGTTTACGGCGGAAGGAATGGAGATTTGGATTACTGAAAGAGGGGTTAGGGTTTATGATTGGGTGTTCGGTTGTTTCACTTTGAATCTCTCTTCCACTTTCGGTTCTGGTTTTGGGGGTGTTTTGAAGTTGGATTTACGGATGAAATGGGTTTGAAGCCAGTTTGAAGTGAGGGATGGATTAACGGTCGGAGGTGAAGGTTTCTGGAAGGGGTTCCGATGGAGGTTTTGAAGGAGTTTTCCGGCGTTTTGTGTGTGGTTCTGTTAATGGTGAGAGATGGAATGTGGATTCTGTGTTGAAGATTTTCGGATGTCGAAGTTAGGGTTAAAATAGGGGTTTAGGTCCGGTTCTGTTTTGATGTTAACGGAGGGATGTTTCCGGTGTTTAACGGTTTCGATGGGTTTCTGATGTTGATAGCGGCGTGCGGCGGAGTAAGGTGGGTCGAAGGGAGGTTTGTTGTTCTTCAGGTTAGGTTTGGGCGTTGAAGGATTGAGACATTAATGTTGCCATCAGTGGAGACCCAAATGCTTGGCGAGAGAAACGTTTGTTGCGGTTCCTAAACAATGAGACAAACCGGTAAAAGCATCATTTTGTTTTAGTGTTAACATTTCTGCTTTTGTTTGTGATTATGCAAATTGGGTTATACTTGCGCGTTGAGTATTTTGTGCTTATTTTGTGCAATTAGTTGGCTGGATTTTGATTTTGATTCGTTGAATGAGTTTGGCAACAGCTGGGTACTAGTATATTGAGGTTAATAACACTATTATTGATTAAGTTTCATGAAAAACTTTGTTGCCGATAACAGGGACTATAGGTTCATGACTGCTTGCATCTGCTGCATTATCAAAGTGTCGTAGCATTCTCCTGCATACATGTTCACGTGACAGAATAGTTTAAACTTTATTTTCAATTTATTTCACTTTATTTTATTCCACACTTTATTTATATGCAGCACAAAGTTATGTACTGTGTTGGGGTTTTATGCATTGTATGGTTGGCGTTGTCTGCATTGAAGTATTGTTTGTTACTTCCAAATTTTACAGTTGAGCCAAAGTGAATACGGGATGTATATGGTACACGACACATTGGCCGTGATCACGCTCGATCACTGGTTGGTTTGATGGATTTCTTCTGCTTCAGTGAGGTGTGTTCCTGGTCATTCTTGAATAATTAGCTTGTTAGAGATTACCTGTTGCATGACTAGAAGACTTTTGGTACTGTGGAGTATTGAAGCTTTGCCTTAGCAAAAATATATGAAATGAGTCTTCTACATATCATCTCATGTCATATAAGATTGTCATTCTACTGAGTAGGTGTATCACAAAACTATATAGACAAATGATTGGCTTCCATTGATATAGCACCTTCAAGGCTCTCCCGATGGAGCCCACTATATTAGAAGAAATGGACATAGGACGTGGAGCACAATAAGAAATCTATTTATTGTTATTTTATTTTGTAAGATATAAGGAATAGCATCGGGAGTCATGATTATATAATTTAGTTAATAGAGAGGAGTTCTTATATACAAAAATGCAAAGTGAACAAAAAATTAGCTGAAATTCTATAATTTTTTTTCCTTTTAAGGCCGTACGTATGTGCTTATTTTGAAGGAAAGAAAATCACCTTATATGATCCTAAAAACTAGTCACAACATATAAAACTAAGGGTCCATGTTTGTATCAGGTCTATATTAGAGGAACTTATTGTTAATCTTGAAGGTGAGAAAATACTTAGAAGGGGGGTTGAATAAGTATGACAGAAAATAATCAAAGATAAAAACTCAAGTATTTTTATCCTGGTTCGTTGAACTCAACTACTCCAGTCCACCCTTTTCAAGAGTGATTTGCCTTTCTCAACAAGGACTTAATCCACTATTCAAATCAACTGATTACAAATAGCAACACCTAAGAACAACTGTTCTTAGTCTTCTCAAGAGCTACTGATCTAACCTAGATCCTCTTAAGGAAAACTTCCTTTACAAATTAATGTAATACAATGTAAGAGTAATAAAATGCTTCTATGAAAGCTATAAACACAACTGTGTTATTTCTCTAAGTTTAGAACAAAGTATGAACTATAAAGAATATGAGAGCTTGAGAGTTTCTTCGCTTGAGAGTAAGTTTTTCAAAATTCGTCTTTTATGCTGAAGAAAGTGCTATGATATCCTTTATATAGCCACTTGATTATTGGAGAGAATATAATACCGTTGGAGAAGATATTTCCAATATCAAATAGTACTGTCCTTTGTACTATTGCAGCAGAGAGACGGCGCACAAAATGTGGGTGTAGCAATTGTCTGCTGAGCTGTGAATTTACCATATATGGAATGTATCAGAGGAATAATCTTCTTGCAGAGATTTATGTCTATCCCAATTAAGGAAAGATTTGCTGGCATATTCCAACGGATATATTAAAATAATCTTCTTCAAATAATTCTTCAGATAGTTCAGATCAACAATCAATATCAGAGTCTTCAGTCTTCAGAATCTTCTGGAAACTTCAGAGCCTAAGATGTTCTTCAGATGTTGCTGAATCAGAGTCTGGTGCAGCTGTGTGCTTGAAGCGTAACATGCTCTTAGATCAGAGTCTTCACTCAGATCAGAGTCTTCTCTCATTCAGAGTCTCTTCACTCAGAGTCTTCTTTCATTCAGATTCTTGATAATATATGCAGCGTGTTGTATCTTCAGAATCTTGATGACTAAGCTCTTATACTTCAGATTCTTCTAATCTTCAGATGCTCTGAGCCATTCAGAATTTATTGTTCACATCAAATTTTCTCTTTAAGATTAAAATCTTTTGTGCCTGTAGAAAACAGTTTAGAACAAATTTAGAGAGTATAATTCTTGTATACAAATTATCATTAATGTTATCATCAAAACTTAGAGATATTACTAAGACACAATATGTGCTCTTACAATCTCCCCCTTTTTGATGATGACAAAACATGAGAAATTTGTTCAATAAAAATATGAATTAAAATTACTCCCCCTGAGATTAACAATCTCCCCCTGAAATGAATACTCTAATGGAATTAGATACTTCCCTTTCTGGTTGAGTACATTTCAGATTCAGAGCCTGATTGAAGCCTGGTTGACATATGTTTGACTTCTAGAGTCAAAGCTTGATGCCATATTAAAGCTTGATGCCAGATGAACAACTTCAGAACACCTGGTTGTTTATCTTGCCATTTCCTGTCTTGAGTTATCTTTTAGATCATAGTACTCAAGGTTAGATATCAGAGTCTGGTCTACTCAGATTTAGCTATTTTTGATCAGGTTCTGAAAAGATAGATCTCAGGAAAAACTTCAATGAAATTTGTCAGATTTTTTAATAATATCTGGGACACTTAAATTCAAAGAATGTTAGTAACATGTCTGACTTAGTTCAGATAATTGCTTATAGATTTGAACAATCAGATTCTATTTTGTTTCTCCCCCTTTTTGTCATAATCAAAAAGAATTTTAAAAGACAGTAAAGATGCAGAAGAAACACATATCCAGATAAGCAAAAAGATCATTGTCATTAAGTCAAGAGAACATCCAGATTCAGATAAAAGCATACAAAACATATCAGAAGAAAATCAAAACAAAGCAAAACATGAAAAACTTGTGCAAAACATCAAGTAGGTTTAGCAGATGAGGCTTGTTGAGAAGCAATGAGTTGCAGCAGTGCTGTAATCCTTTCTGAATTTTCATCTTGCTTAGCCATCCAAGTTTTCATTTCTTTATTTGTTTTCTTTTGATCAACCATAAAATCCTTAAGTTCTTTGACATCCTTCTGAAGATCTGTAGATTCTGAAACAGTAGATTCTGAAACAGGCTGAGTAACATCAGGTGCAGGAATTTCTGGAGGTGGAGGAGCTTCTAGAAGAAGAATAGGAGGAGTATTTCTCTTAATCCGTTTTTGATAAGCAGCAAACCTTACTTTTGACAATCTAAGACATTGAGTCCTGATTTTCAAAGCCTCCCTATTCAGTCTGTAAAGATATTTCTTCCAAACAGCGTCAGCAGCCTCTTTGTCCATAGTAGTCATGCAAACATCCATAATGTCAGCAAAGTCTGAGACATTATCCTTATCAAAATCTCTTAACAGAGTATAAACACGTGATCCCAATTCTGCTTCATCAGGGATTCTGGGTTTTCTTGGTTGGGTTAGTTGTGTTTGTGGTGTTTGTTCAGAAGGTTGAGGTTGTGAAGATGGATGTTCAGATGTTTGTGGTTCAGAAGGTTGAGGATTGATTTGTGGTTCAGATGTTGGTTGGTTGGTTTGTGGTTCAGATGTTTGTTGGTCAGAATGTTGTGGTTGAGGTATTGAGGGAATTGGTTGGGTTTCTGTTGGTTGTGGAGTGTTTTGGATTTCAAGAGGTTGTGGAGTGAGAGTTTGAGTTGGGGAATTTTGTGGAGAAGGTGGATGTTCAGAAGTTGGAGATTTAAACAGCTGTTTCCAAACACTCTCAGAACGAGGTTGTTTGAGATCATTCAAGCATTCATTAATGTAGCCAGATGATTCATCATCAGATGATGCATCAGAGTGGTTAGATTTTTCAGAAGTTGAAGATAAATTGACAGACTGGTTTAAAGGTGTGACATCTAATATCTCATCAGGATCAATGAGATATTCAGGTTGGTCAGAGTGTTCAGGGTGAACATCCTCTAGAATGGTATATTCTGGGATAGTGTTTTGTGGTTGTGGTGTTGTTTGTTGAGTTTGTTGTGGAATTTCTGTTTGTATGTTTGTTGGTTGCTTGGATTGTGGTGTATGAGGGGGGACAGAAGATGGTTTAGAGATAAAAGTTTTAGAAGGTCTGGATCTTCTAAATCTAAGTGGGGAGTCAGAGGGTGTGGGGGTATCAGAATGATGAACAGGATTAGAATCAGTGTTAAATACCTGTTTCAGAGTATCTCTAATTTCTTCAAAAGTTGCTGCAGGAGGATTTGGTTGAACCTTCTTCAGCTTCTTCCTTTTCTTCTTCTTTTCAGCATCTGAATGCTTCCTTTTCTTCTGATGACCTTCACTATCAACTTTTCTCTTACGTCTTCTTTCCCTTGTCAAATCAGGAAGAACTTGGCCTTCCTTCTGCAAAAGATTGGCAGGAATCTCATCACCATCTCTTAGGCAGCGAGCAACATACTCAGCAATAATTTCTCTAGGTTCATCTGAGGTGAATAAAGGAAAATCCTTAACAGGAATCCTTCTTCCCCTAACTTCTTCAGAGTTAGTTTTCCTTGGTTTCTCAGATAAATCATCAACCAGTTTCATCCTTCTCAAAGTTAAACCGTTTATTTCAGAGCCAATGATATAAGTCAGATCTTCTGTCAACCCAGCCTCTTGCAGATGCGCCACAAGTTGGTTTTCTATCAGAATATCTGAAATCAGCCTTCCCATAGGGATCCATGTTCTGACTTTTCCAGATTTATCTCTGGCTGTTTCCCTTGTTTCCTTGACGTGAGACACCAGATGATTAAACAACAAATATGGAAGATCAATCTGAATGTTTTGGTGTAAACAATACATGAAGTAAAGTTGTTCAGCATTAACATAATCAGAAGAGTTTGAAGAGGGTCTGTGAAAGATGGTGCTCATGAAAATCTTAGCCCATATCGTGTAAGTGGGTTTCAAGAACTTAACCTTCTTACAAGGTTCACCAGTAGTACAGATTTCTTGACATACATCTTTCAGGTCTTCACGCGCAGAAGACAGAGAGGTTACTCCATCAGTTGCCTTAAAACCTATGAGTTTCCTTATCAGGTTTTCAGTGATAACTATCTTTTTTCCCAGCACAGAGGAGTGAATGAACTTTGGAGTAGCATCTGCATGGATCCAGAACTCCTTCACTAACGTTGGATACACAGGACCCATAAGCCTGTCAAAGTAACCGTCCCAGCCTTGTGCTTTGATTGAAGAAATCAGATCAAACCCATTTTCAGCAAGATCTTCTAAGTCCACGAAACTTTCACACAGTACTTCTAGTGAATCAACAGCAGTTAGGAGAGTGCGTACTGGTTCTTTGACAGTGGTAGCATTCTTGGTAGTAACAGCGTTTGAAGTAGATGCCATTGTTGACGATGATGAAGAAGATGAAGGTTTCTGAGTTCTTTTAGGGTTTGCAAAGAGAGAGAACAACAAACAAAAGCGCATATGTGTTTGAGAATGTGAAAAGTGTGAATGTGTTATGAGAATGGTTTATATAGACAAATAAAGCAAGCATGGGAAACACAACAGACACACATAGGACACATACGCACGTTTGCATTAAATGAAAAGTAATCATTTTTAATTATGATATGACATTTGGGGGAAAATCAAGACAGATTGAGATTTTCAAAGCAATACCTTAAACGTCATAATCAGTAGGTGTACTCCATCTTTTCAGATTCTGAGTGACACGTGTTTGCTTGCATGTGATTCTATAACTCTTAAGAAATGAAACGTTTTCAACTTTCAGATCCTCTGAGATGGTCAGTTCAGAGTTTCACACAAAAAAAAATAATTCACAGATAAATTAAACAAGCAAGACAGATGAAATACTTCAGAGTGTTAAACACTTAGCATCTGAGAAGTTGACTCTGAGAAATATTACTCTGGACAAAAATCCATACAAATATTTTTCAGAATAAACTTAAACCTATCTTCAGCAAGGGGTTTTGTGAAAATATCTGCCCATTGATGATCTGTATCAACAAAGGCTAAATTTATTACACCCTTCTGAACATAGTCTCTGATGAAATGATGTTTAATCTCTATATGTTTGGCCTTAGAGTGTAAAATTGGATTTTTGGATAAACATATAGCAGAAGTATTATCACAGAAGATAGAAAGATTACTCTCATAGATTTGATAATCTTCTAGTTGACTCTTCATCCAGAGCATCTGAGTGGAACATCCAGCAGCAGCAATGTATTCTGCCTCTGTGGTTGATAGTGCAATTGTTGGTTGCTTCTTGCTGTACCACGAGATCAGATGACTTCCAAGAAACTGACAGCTTCCAGAAGTACTTTTGCGCTCAATTCTATCTCCAGCATAGTCAGCATCACAGAATCCAACTAGTGAATATTCGTCAGATCTTCTGTAACACAAACCAACATTAGCAGTACCTTTCAGATACCTTAGAATCCTCTTAACAGCAGTTAAGTGTGATTCTCTAGGATCTGATTGGAATCTAGCACATAAACAAACACTAAACAGAATGTCTGGTCTAGAAGCAGTCAAATAAAGAAGAGATCCTATCATACCTCTGTAGAGTTTCTGATCTACCTTCTTACTTACCTCTTCCTTACCTAGAGTGCTTGTAGGATGCATTGGAGTCTTTGCCATTTTGCTATCCAGCATGTTAAACTTCTTCAGAAGCTCTTTAACATACTTGGTCTGATGTATGTAGGTGCACTCTGGAGTCTGATTTACTTGGATTCCCAGAAAGAATCTCAGTTCTCCCATCATGCTCATCTCAAATTCTGCCTGCATACATTTAGCAAACTCCTTTCCAAGCATAATATTTGTTGATCCAAAAATAATATCATCTACATAAATTTGACAAATCAACAAATCTTTCTTAATGGTTTTACAAAATAGTGTGGTATCCACTTTTCCTCTGATGAAATTTTTCTTCAGAAGAAAATTACTCAACCTCTCATACCAAGCTCTGGGAGCTTGTTTTAGTCCGTAAAGAGATTTTTTCAGTTTGTAAACATGATCTGGAAAATTTTCATTTTCAAAACCAGGAGGTTGGTGGACATACACTTCCTCTTCTATAATTCCATTAAGAAAAGCACTTTTAACATCCATCTGATAAAGAGTGATGTTATGTTGTGCAGCAAATGAAATAAGCAAGCGTATAGACTCTAACCTTGCAACAGGAGCATATGTTTCTGTGTAGTCTATGCCTTCTTGTTGACTGTAGCCTTGAGCAACCAGTCTTGCTTTGTTCCTTTCAACTTCTCCTTTCTCATTAAGTTTATTTCTGAAAACCCATTTTGTTCCAATGACATTGAAACCTTTAGGTCTTGGAACCAGATCCCAGACTTCATTCCTTGTGAATTGATTCAGCTCCTCTTGCATAGCTAAAATCCATTCATTATCTTCCAGAGCCTCATCAACAGATGTTGGTTCTATAATTGACACTAAGCCACAGAAGGAAGATTCAGAAGTTCTGAGAAATGCTCTTGTCCTTATTGGATCATCTTTCTTTCCAATTATCACATCCTCTGGATGAGAAGCTTTCATTCTGGAAGAAGATCCTCTGACTGTTGGTCTTTCAGAAATATGCAGATTGTCAAGTTGGGAAGTTAGAGGCGTAGCATCTGGGTTTGCTTCAGAGTCTTTGTCTTCAGTCTTGTCTGCCTCTGAGCCTTCAGAGTCTGTGAGAATAACTTCTCTATCTGCAGAACTTTCAACTTGCTTTGGCTTTTCAGAGCCAAGCTTATCATCAAATCTAACATGAATAGATTCTTCCACAATCTGTGTTTCAGTATTGAATACTCTGTAGCCTTTAGAGCGTTCAGAATAACCAAGCATGAAACACTTTTGTGCTTTGGAATCAAACTTGTTCAGATGATCTTTAGTGTTAAGCATATAACAAATACATCCAAATGGATGAAAATAAGCAATGTTGGGCTTTCTGTTTCTCCACAATTCATAGGGAGTCTTTTCCAGAAGAGGTCTTACAGACACTCTGTTCTGAATATAACATGCTGTATTTATTGCTTCTGCCCAAAAGTATTTTGCCAGATTTGTCTCGTTGATCATGGTTCTGGCCATTTCTTGCAATGTTCTATTTTTCCTCTCTACAACTCCATTTTGTTGTGGAGTTCTAGGACAGGAGAAATCATGTGCAATTCCTTTTTCAGAAAAATATTTTTCAAAATATTTGTTTTCAAATTCACCACCATGATCACTTCTGACTTTAATAATTTTGCATTCTTTTTCAGTCTGGACTTGATTGCAGAAGTCAATGAACACAGAATGAGACTCATCCTTGTGTTTTAGAAACTTTACCCATGTCCATCTGCTGTAGTCATCTACAATGACTAACCCATACTTCTTGCCTCTGATGGATGCAGTTTTCACTGGTCCAAACAGATCAATATGAAGTAATTCCAATGGTCTAGAAGTGGAAACAACATTTTTTGGTTTAAAATGAGATTTTGAAAATTTACCCTTTTGACATGCGCCACACAGAGCATCTGAATTGAACTTCAGATTAGGGAGTCCTCTGACCAGATTGAGTTTATTAATCTGAGATATACGTCTCATATTAATATGTCCCAATCTTCTATGCCAGACCCATTGCTCATCATTCACAGATAAAAGGCATTTTACATTTTGAACTTTAAGTTCTGAAAGGTTAATTTTGTAAATGTTGTTTTTCCTCTTTCCACTGAATAGGATTGAACCATTCTTTTGACATACAGCTTTGCAACATTTTTGATTAAAGATGATATCATAACCATTGTCACTTAATTGACTTATGGACAATAGATTATGTTTCAATCCTTCAACTAACAGAACATTAGAAATAGAGGGTAGGTTACCATTACCTATTGTACCAGAGCCAATGATCTTGCCCTTCTGGTTCCCTCCAAATTTCACGTCCCCTCCAGATCTAAGTTCCAGGCTTTAGAACATAGACCTTTCGCCCGTCATATGTCGTGAGCATCCAGAGTCCAGGTACCATGATTGGTGTCTGGATTTTGCTGCTAAGAACATCTGCAACAGGTATTATTTTACTTTTAGGTACCCAGATCTTCTTGGGTCCTTTGGGGTTAGATGTTCTGTGGTTTTGCCTAAACTTCTGTTTTTCAACATAGTGTTTATTCTGGCTAGCCCTTGGCTTAAACACATAAGTACTCTTTTCAGAGCTTGTATGTTTAATATCATTCAGATGACCAAACTTAAAATGAGAATACAGAGGAGTCTTCTTGATGAAGAGTTTATCAACAGATTTTGGATTGCTTCCAGAGGAAGATTCACATCCAATGCCTCTTCTGTTGTTCCCACTAACACCATAGATCATAGAAGCAATTTTGCTTCTGTCTATGCTTTTAGTGAGGAATCTTTTAAAACTGGAGTCATATTTTTCTAAAATATTTTCACTTGACTCTGTTTCAGTATCAGATTCTTGTTGAGTTGTTTCTAAATCATTTTTGAGTTTTAAATTTATTTCTTTCTGCTCAACAAGTTCTGTTCTCAGAAGATCAATCTCAGATTCAAGATTGCTTTTCAGCTTCTTGTATTTGAGTTTAATCTTGCTGTAGCTTTCCAACATGTCAGATAAACTTTCAACAAGTTCAGCTCTGGAGAGTTCAGAAAATACCTCTTCAGAGTCAGAGTCTGATTCTGACTCAGATTCAGATGATGACGTTCCTTCATCTTGATCATTTGTGTTGGCCATCAGCGCAACATTTGCACATTCTTCCTCAGATTCAGAAGATGATTCAGATTCATCTGAGTCATCCCATGTAGCCATCAGAACCTTTTTCTTTTTATCAAACTTCCTTTTGGGTTTTTCCTTTTGAAGTTTGGGACATTCACTCTTGTAGTGTCCAGGTTCTTTACATTCATAGCAAGTGACCTCTTTCTTGCCAGATCTTCTGTGTCCAGAAGATTCTCTCTTTTGATCAGATCTTCTGAAGTTGTTGAACTTCTTCCCTTTGTGCTTCCAGAGTTTGTTGATCCTTCTGGACAGCATGGATAGTTCATCTTCTTCTTCAGAAGAAGATTCCTCAGAGCTTTCTTCATTTACCTGCAAAGCTTTAACAGATTTGTTAGATTTAAAAGCTAAGGATTTACCTTTATCTTTCTTCTGGGGTTCATCTTCCTCCAGCTCAATCTCATGACTTCTCAAAGAATTGATGAGTTCTTCTAATGAGATTTTGTTCAGATCCTTGGCCAGCTTCAATGCAGTCACCATAGGTCTCCATCTGGTAGGAAGACTTCTGATGATCTTCTTGACATGATCAGATGTTGAGTAGCCCTTGTCCAGAACTTTCAACCCAGCTGTTAGAATCTGAAATCTGGAAAACATAGTCTCAATGTTCTCAGATTCTTCCATCTTGAACGCTTCATACTTCTGTATCAGCGCCAGAGCCTTTGTTTCTTTCACCTGAGAGTTTCCCTCATGAGTCATTTTGAGAGACTCAAACATATCATGAGCAGTGTCTCTGTTGGTAATCTTCTCATACTCTGTATGAGAGATTGCATTAAGAAGTATGGTTCTGGCTTTGTGATGATTCTTGAATTCTTTCTTCTGCTCCTCAGTCATTGATTTTCTATCAATCTTTTTGCCATCCTTAGTAGGATGTTCATATCCATCAATGACTAAATCCCAGAGATCAGCATCATACCCCAAGAAAAAACTTTCAAGTCTATCTTTCCAATAATCAAATTTTTCTCCATCAAACATTGGAGGTTTGGTGCTGATTCTGTCTCCTTCATATTTGTTGCTTGATGTAGGAATATCACCCATATTAGCAACCAAATAAATAACAGAGTATTCTTCTCACTGGATCTTTATCTGTCACGGTTAAGTGAATGCACACGCAGAACCGGAGCTCTGATGCCAACTGAAGGTGAGAAAATACTTAGAAGGGGGGTTGAATAAGTATGACAGAAAATAATCAAAGATAAAAACTCAAGTATTTTTATCCTGGTTCGTTGAACTCAACTACTCCAGTCCACCCTTTTCAAGAGTGATTTGCCTTTCTCAACAAGGACTTAATCCACTATTCAAATCAACTGATTACAAATAGCAACACTTAAGAACAACTGTTCTTAGTCTTCTCAAGAGCTACTGATCTAACCTAGATCCTCTTAAGGAAAACTTCCTTTACAAATTAATGTAATACAATGTAAGAGTAATAAAATGCTTCTATGAAAGCTATAAACACAACTGTGTTATTTCTCTAAGTTTAGAACAAAGTATGAACTATAAAGAATATGAGAGCTTGAGAGTTTCTTCGCTTGAGAGTAAGTTTTTCAAAATTCGTCTTTTATGCTGAAGAAAGTGCTATGATATCCTTTATATAGCCACTTGATTATTGGAGAGAATATAATACCGTTGGAGAAGATATTTCCAATATCAAATAGTACTGTCCTTTGTACTATTGCAACAGAGAGACGGCGCACAAAATGTGGGTGTAGCAATTGTCTGCTGAGCTGTGAATTTACCATATATGGAATGTATCAGAGGAATAATCTTCTTGCAGAGATTTATGTCTATCCCAATTAAGGAAAGATTTGCTGGCATATTCCAACGGATATATTAAAATAATCTTCTTCAAATAATTCTTCAGATAGTTCAGATCAACAATCAATATCAGAGTCTTCAGTCTTCAGAATCTTCTGGAAACTTCAGAGCCTAAGATGTTCTTCAGATGTTGCTGAATCAGAGTCTGGTGCAGCTGTGTGCTTGAAGCGTAACATGCTCTTAGATCAGAGTCTTCACTCAGATCAGAGTCTTCTCTCATTCAGAGTCTCTTCACTCAGAGTCTTCTTTCATTCAGATTCTTGATAATATATGCAGCGTGTTGTATCTTCAGAATCTTGATGACTAAGCTCTTATACTTCAGATTCTTCTAATCTTCAGATGCTCTGAGCCATTCAGAATTTATTGTTCACATCAAATTTGCTCTTTAAGATTAAAATCTTTTGTGCCTGTAGAAAACAGTTTAGAACAAATTTAGAGAGTATAATTCTTGTATACAAATTATCATTAATGTTATCATCAAAACTTAGAGATATTACTAAGACACAATCTGTGCTCTTACAAATCTCTTCAAAATTTGAAAATTCTCTTCAAAGTCAAAACTATGCTGACAATTTCATTTTTCAATTCCTCTATAGCCTATTAACTTATGAATTCTCTTTCTGCTAACTGTTTAGTGTTACTTGGTAGGCATGCCTCCTTGCTGATATAGTGCAATACTTTGTGGATGCTAAGCTAGAATTTGATGCTTCCTACATCTATGAAGATGTTATTCGTGCAATTGATCATGTCCACAGAAGTGGCCTGGTTCATAGAGGAATTCCCTCCGATCCACATAAATATTTGGTGAAAAATGTAAGTTCAAAACATTTTATAATTATTTCCATTGACGATTAATGAATGTGTTCAACATATTCCACAATAAGTGGTAAACAATATGTTCCAAAAAACCTATTTCAAGATCTAGTATCTTAGTACAGTTAAATATTTTATTTTTGTGTCTATCTATCTATTATTAAGGTAGACATTGTTTGTTGTGTCAAATTGTGTCATCTTATTCTCTGGATGATAGCTTTTCGTTGGTATTTACTTGTCTGTTGTCAAATTGTGTTATCTTATTCCCTGGATGATAGCTTGTAGTTGTTATTTACTTGTCTGTGAATATTTCAGGGAAAGATTTTAAGTTTTCTCAAGAAGCTAAAGGAGAAGGGAAAGAAGCTTTTCTTGTTGACTAACTCTCCTTATTACTTTGTCGATGGTGGGATGCGTTTTATGTTAGAGGTATTTGATAACACAAAATCATATCCACACATTTTGTATGTATCATGGAATGCTTTCTATAGTCTTCACCGGACCTATTAGAGTTTAATAGCTTTTTTTCTTTTTTCTTTTTTAAATTTGGAAGTGGTCTTCCACAATCATTGTTTGTGAAATGTAAATACATTTTGAGCCAGACAGAGCTCCTTTTCTACTTTAGCATTCTTTTATCACGTGCTAACTAGCAAATTATATTTCGAACAGTGCTATAGAGTATATATGGAATAACAAATACAATAAATTATAAAAAAATATGAGCGAAATTTACATTCAGATGATGGGAGTCTCTAAATGGAGATTCTTTCAGACATACTTTTAGTGGTCTTTTTCGTCTTAGCAATTAATGTCTAGTAGAGATGAATATCTAACATTATCAGAAAATTCTGGAGATTACAGGCGTTATAGTTTCATGTAAGAACAGAGTATGCCTAAGAGGGGGGGTGAATTAGGACTTTTGAAATTTTTCCGGTTTTTATATGGTTCTTGGAAATATACTGGATGGTGTTCTTGGTTATGGAAAGCAGTAAATCAACAGAAAGAAAGAAAGACACAGGATTTATAGTGGTTCCCCTCACAATCCGAGAGTACTCCACTCCCCTTTCAACATGAAAGAGAATTTTCACTATTGTTTAAAACAATACAACCTATCACACCATCAACCGGTGAGGCCTACTATCAAACAATAAAATTCACAAGTGTACAAGAACAATCCTCTTGTAAACACTCACCCTTGTGTCCAACAATCCTGGATCACAAGTCAAAAAATAAAATAATTGTAATGAATTTGGATTGAGTATAACTGTCAAAGTGATCTTCTCCAATGAATCAAAATTCACTCTTTGTAATTTTTCAATACAAGTGTTCAATGAATATGAAATTTTCAATGCAAGTATGAACACTTTTGAAAATGAATTTGATTCCAAGACAATTTTAAAAATGAGTATTGGAGGTTGAAAGGTTTTGAGTTATGTTCTATTGGGTTGTTTTTCAAAAATGAAAAACTCAGAATTTATATGAGTAAAATAACCTTTCACAAAAGGTATGATTTTAAAAGATTCAAACCATGAAAAGGTATGTTTTTTAAAATAATTTTTGAACTCAAAACAAAGCAATTTTTCACTGCACGTTCAGTGTTAATCGGTTAACCCATATGGTTAATCGGTTAACACTGGTACGTTAGCCCAGAAATTTCAAAATTTAAATTGGTTAACCGGTTAACCCATATGGTTAATCGGTTAACACTGCTAATTTTCAGAAAAATGCTTTTTAAAATTAATGTTATACTATTTTTAAGGTTTTAAAAACATGCTTATGTATTATGCACAAATGATTGATGTTTTTGAACACTTGTATATCAAATTATAAAGGTGAATTTGATATACCAGTAATGCAGCCAAGTCTGGAAGAATCAGTTCCATATGTAGCTTGACTTGAAAGATAGCTTGATGACTTTATCTTGATGACTTTGAACGGCTTGTCTTTTTGCAATCAAGAGATGTCTTTGAGTAGCATTGACATCATCAAAACTTGAGACTGAAGCATGCTTCTACATTTCATTCTTTATAATCGGTACTCATCATGTGTGTATGTATGTATATATTACGTGTCATATTTAGAATGTAAGCAGTGTCAATGTGTCATGTCTGATGTCCGTGTCGATTTCCATGCTTCGCAGGTCACGTCTTTTTGAACTCTTTGGTTGGAAGTTCTGCAGTTGGTTTTAATTTATTTTAATATTTTGCTGTTGTTTTTCCCTTTTCGTATCAGGCCATAATTTCCTTGCGTTTGCTCTTCAATATTTTTTTATTAGGATTCTATGGATTGTAGAGACTCCTGGACAGAGCTGTTTGATGTTGTGATTGCCCAGGCCAACAAACCACAATTTTATACGTCTGAGCATCCATTCCGGTTTGCATCCAATACATCTCATGTGATATGATGTTTGTTTATACATTTTCTAATATAGTTCTTCTCGATTATACATTCTGGATTGTATCTTCTATTATTTTGAAAGGTATAAAACTGTCTTCAGCCCAAGAATATTTTGATGCTACTCTTTAAAATTATACTAGTAATTAATGGGAAATGAAAGATGCATTTTGATGCTAAAGGAAATTGAGCATAGTTATGGCAGGTCGGAATTGAAGCTCGTATGGATCATTTTCTCTTGCCAAACAATCTTTTTCTCATCATTTCTTTCTTTTCTCATCTCTTTGACATTTGATTTTGCATTCATAAATCTTGAGTTATTTGGAAAGATACCAATATCATCGGCTATTCTGTGCAGTTGTTATGACACCAAGACGGACAATTTAACTTTTACCAAGGTTGATAAATTTCTTCCAGATAAAATTTACTATCATGGATGCCTTAAATCCTTTCTCCAAATAACCAAGTGGAAAGGCCCAGAGGTATGCTTTTATTTTATAAGCCATACTTCATAATATTTCTATTTACTTCAATTTTACAATAAGTTTTAATTGCAAAGCAAATGTATAATATGCCATTAAGTTTATTTTGTACAGAGATCACAGAATACTAAAATTTACATTTATATTAGGTAATATATTTTGGAGACCATCTTTTTAGTGACTTGAGAGGGCCCTCAAAGGCAGGCTGGCACACAGCCGCAATCATTCATGAATTAGAGGTATGCATGCTATTTAATCCATTTTCATGTCGAATTTCATATAACTCTTGTAAACATGCTAATGTTGTACTATAACTCGTTTCCTGTCTGCAAATATATCCATGTTTAGACTTTAAACATTTTGCATGGTCATTCTGAAGAAGGGTGGAGCCCATTGTCTGTTTTATCTTTCATTTGCTAGAACGTAATCCCAAAATTTGAACTTTTGTTGTCCTAGAAACATGTAACTGGTAAAATGTTAGCAATAAGAATCTTCCTAGTTCCCGATGGTTATCCTGCTTATGCAGTTGCTAAAAGATTAAGTATTTATGTTTGAGAATATCCACAAATATTTTTTCTTGAGGTACTGATGCATGTAGAACTATTTTTATAGTAAACACCTGAAACATTGACTTATTTATTTGCATTATTTCTTCAACAATGCAGAATGAAATACAAAAGCAAAATGAAGATACATACCACACTGAGCAGGTATCCTTAAAAATTGTCCTTGCTAACATTATTTCCTTGAAGTTTCTTACTTGCTTACTTTGATGATTTCATGTTACTTTTGACAAGTTGTTGTACTGAATACTAGTCAACTAGTACCAACTGTATGATTATGTTAATGAGCTTGAGGAGCGAAGGATTGAGGAGAAAATTGTTCATGGGAATTGACGTTATATATACCTTGCGTACAGAGGTTTATCAATTAGTAGGGGACAATTTTATTCATTGTGCAGGGTGCAACTAGAAGACACTTGTTGCAGCAGTAACATACATTCAGTTTTATTCTTTTTGTCTTGATTACCCCAGTTCATCTTTTGGTAGCTAACGGTCTCTTATGCTTCACATTAAATCTGAAAAGTGAAATCCCTATACATAGAAAAGTGTATATTTCTTCATGTTACCAGAATGATTCAACAAGAAAAAATATCCAATGTTTGGACTTGTTTTTGTTGTTTCTCAGGATTCAATTTATGTGTATGATAGTAGTATTCAATAGTTGGAACTATCAACTTGCGGAGAAGATTAGACATTATCTTCGACTTCAGAAGGAGGTATATGCCCGTATAATCTATGCTTAAGTGAAGAGATTTTGTAGTTACTTGATATTTTAAATAATATGGATTAGAGTTTGAAATTGATGTTATACCAGTTTGCTCAAGTTGAGGGCCTGTTATACCAGTTTTCTGTTATACCAGTTTGATGTTATACCACTTTTCCTAAATATTTTTTATGAACACTAAGCAGCTAAAATGAAGCTCATCATCCTAATAGTATGTTGGATGCTAGAATGAAGCTCTGGCCTGCAACTTTTATATTGTCTGATTTCGGGAGGTATCCTCCGAATGTAGCGAATGTCACGAAAGATGTGATTGCGCCTTATAAGCATGTTGTTGGTTCTTATGTTAATGATCAATCTAGCTTTTATAGCAGGAAAACTTTGCTTTACTTCCAAGGAGCTATTTACAGAAAAGATGTATGTTATGTTCTTCTCTCTATCATTTCATGTGTATGCTGATTTCACTGTTTCTTTAGCTTTGATGAGAATTAAGTCTTTTCACATCCTGATATGTTGAACCTGAGAATTACACACCTTAGGTTCAACATATCGTTTTCAAGAGTTATTCTGATATGTTGTTTTCCATGTAACTTATTTTTTAGCTTACAAAACAATTAATTGTACTGAACTTGAGCTTTTCTCATGCACAGGGAGGCCATGTTAGGCAAGAACTGTTTTATCTTCTGAAAGACGAAAAAGATGTATATTTTTCATTTGGAAGTGTACAGAAAGGCGGAGTAAGGAAAGCAACAGAAGGCATGCGTTCTTCAAAATTCTGTCTCAACATAGCAGGCGACACACCATCATCAAATCGCTTATTCGACGCCATTGCGAGTCACTGTGTCCCTGTCATAATCAGTGACCAAATTCAGCTTCCATACGAGGATGTCCTCGACTACTCAGAGTTTTGTGTGTTTGTTCGTACAAGAGACGCCCTCAGAAAGAAGTTTCTGATAAACTTCATTAGGAGTATTGACAAAGATTTGGCAAGATGTTTCGCGTAAGGTTCCTTTGATTAAGTTGAAAACAAACAGATCTAGGAGATTTTTTAGGTCCCTTTATGGTAATAATAAAGATATGGGGCATAAATCTATACCAGCACCAGCTAATTTTTGGTGATATTATCATACATGAGATTTTGTTTTTAGAATGCAAGAATGTTTTTTATATACAATATAGTTGTGATTTTCATAGTGACATTGACATTGTAGTGTTCATACCTAAGGACACATAGTATACAATGAAAACTTCTTTTGTTCTTCATTTGAACAAACACATTTTAATTTCAAATATTTTAGCTGCTTAGTCATAATTATTTTATGAATTCTAATGTCGTAAAATACAAATGTCATGTATATATATATACAAAAAAAAAAGATTTGGTGTAAAAAAAAAAGTGTATTACAATAGTGTTTTGAAGAGAGAGTGCTATAATAGCGCTTTGTTTAAAAGTGCTATCAAAATTAAAGCAAATTACCGGTATTTCAATAGCGCTTTGTTTGGAAGTGCTATCGAATATGTGGATTATAATAGCGCTTTGTTTGAAAGTGCTATTAAATATGTGTCTTATAATAGCGCTTTATTGGAAAGCGCTATTAAATATGTGTACTATAATAGCGCTTTGTTTGAAAGTGCTATCAAAATTAAAGCAAATTACCGGTACTATAATAGCGCTTTTTTTGAAAGCGCTATCAAATATGTGACTTATAATAGCGGTTTTGTAAAAGCGCTATTAAATACAGGTCCTATAATAGCACTTTTAAAAAAGCGCTATTAATTACCAGAACTATAATAGCGCTTTTAAAGTGCTATTAAAAATTTTGTTTTACAATAGCGCCTTGATTAATAGCGCTTTAAAGCGCTATTAAAAAGCAAAAAAAGCGCTATTATAAAACTTTTTTGTAATAGTGTTTGTTGTTTGTGTTACGCTGAGAGATTGTCGACATGAGTAATACAGTCGTTGTCTCACTCTGTGTTAGAGATGACATATGTATGAGAGATACATGATAATGTTGACGAATGATTTAGGTTGCGTACAACTGGATAGTAAGTTTAAGTATTTCATAGGTTAGATGAAATGAAAACCTGAAAGTTCTATACTCTCCAAAGAATGAATTCTTTTTTTGTTCATAAGTTTTATTTCCCGCATTTAATTTAAACCTATTTTAAACTCAAACTCAATAATATTTAAATTTATGAACGACAGTTCAATAACACTAATCTCTATGGACACGATAATTTCCCAGATAAATACTTCCAAAAATGTTTGTTGCTTGCCGCTTTACCACACTAACAAAATGGCATTGTTGCCGGGGGTTAAGGTTTTTATTGGATCGCATTGCGATAGTTTCTTTGTTTTTGAGTTTTGTATATATCGTATATATTGTCTATTTTCACTTGTTTATATTGATACTTGTATATGTTTTACCATATTTGTGAATTTTATATGTTTTGCATACTTGTGAATATAGTGTATAGATTTTTTTTCTCTTCATGTTTGCCAAAAGTGTGGTTAGATGTGTAGTTCCGGTTAGAGCTTGAAGAGATGAGAGCAAAGGCGGGAGTGAAAGCATTTGGCTCTTCCAAAGCATCACGCTGGTTTGTAAATAATAGGCGTCGAGCTTACGACGTAAAATAAGGATGTTTATTGTATTTAGTTTTTTTATTGATTTTATTATATTAGTATATGCATTGTGGTGAATTGGTTAAACAAGTTGAAATTAGACCAGTTCTTAAAATTCTCAAATTTTCACTTTTCAACTTGTTTAATTCAATTTCAACCGATCTTTTAGTATGTTTATAGTTATTTGTTTTAATTTGTTATTTTTGTGTTTGTCCAAGAGCTTGTTTTGAGTATCATGAGGAAGTTTCAGGTGATTTTCCAAGTTGACCATTTTAACTTGCAAATGTATGGTAATGATATTGTTTTGAAGTTGGTACACGTCAGGTATTCGTTTATCGCTTTCTATAGCATAAGATGTTTAGGAAATTTTTCATTCGTACAAATTCCATGTCATTCATTCTTTTACATTACTTGTTTTTTATATTGAATCACTTTAGTTCCTTTTTTACCCCTAAATGTGAGGAAGCTTTTCATTGTTCATATATGACGGAGGCCACAATTCTTGCTTTAACTGTATTTCATTATGTTTAATATTTTGTTTGTGTTGATTGAATGAAAGCATGAAAATGATCAAAGCATTTTGTTTGATTATTGAGCACAACTACCTAATCAAATAGTTAATTCACCTTGTGAGTGTGTGAACTTTTGTTAACCCCTTTTGAGCCTTTTTCTCAATGTCCATGTTGTTTTTGAACTTGATGCTTGTATATGAGCATTAGTTCACCATTTTGAATGGATGTTGATTATTTGTTTTCGTGAACCCTCAACCATGTGTTGTTGTTTGAATTTTTACCTTGCTTTAGAAAGTAGGGATTATTCACACATTAATGTTGGTTGAATTCAAGTTGGGGAGAGCAATGTTTTCTCACTTATGTTGTTGGTTGCTATGCGGTTGTGAAAAAGAATAGAAAAAGAAAGAAAAAAGAGAAAAAGAAAGAAAAGAAAAATAAAAACAAAAGAGGATCAAATAATTGTGCTAATAAGTAAGGTGTGTTTGGTGTAACACTTGGGATGAAAGAAGAAGTTTGATTGAAATTTTGTGTTTGAACTTTTGTGAGTTGATCACTCCCTTATGTTTAGGCAAGTTTTTGTTTCGATTAGCTTTAAGAATTACCCTTTGTTTGTTAACCAAGCCATATTACAACCTTGAAAGCCCTTGCGATTCTTGCCTTTGTATGTTCAATGTGAATTTATGGATGAATGCATAATTTAGTCTTTTGTTTGCAAGATTGTTGGATGAGTGTCAAATCCTCACCTTGTGTGTTTTTTATCCCTCGATGAATTTTTGCTAGGTGTGATTCCTGATTTAGCTTGTGTTATTTTAAATTGTCGTGTTTTGAGTATTAGTTTTGAGGCACTTATCGATTCATTTGTATTGAATTCTTTGAATAAAACCCCATTTTGTTTGTAAAAATGTATATTTAGTGCATACTAGTATTTTCTTGTAAATATTATTGAGTTTAATTGTTTTTATCTCATTTTTGTAGGTATTCAAGCATTGGTATTTAGTCATTGTTATATAGAGCATTGAATAAGCTTTCTGACGCTTCTAATCGGGTCTCAAACGGAGTTACGGTTCGAAAGTTATGAAGAAAACAAGATGCTGAATTTTTCTGTTACTGTCAGCTCTCACCCCAAGCTCGTCGGGCGAGCCAGACGTGTGCCAGAAGTTTCAGAAGCAATAGAAAATGTCGCCTTTGATTTCCGTGCGAACTGTTACTTCGTCGTCCGAATTAGTCTGGGCAGAAACACATTTAAAGGGGTAAAAACACATTTTTTTTGTTTATATTTTGGGGTATTTGTTCCCAATTTATCAAACCTTCATTTTTGATAGTTTAGAGCTTAAAAAAGTATCAATGAAGGTTGCAACTCGACGATTGAGTGTGGGTGATTCTTGGATCGTGATTGACACCACGAGAGATTTTGATTCCTCTTCTCTCTTCCCTTTATAGTTTCCATTTGTTGTGAGTTTGTATGTAGGTTTACCTTGATTTTATATATATATATATATATATATATATATATATATATATATATATATATATATATATATATATATATATATATATATATATATATATATATATATATATATATATATATATATATATATATATATATATATATATATATATATATATATATATATATATATATATATATATATATATATATATATATATAAATATATATAAATATATAATATATATATATATATATATATATATATATATATATATATATATATATATATATATATATATATATATATATATATATATATATATATATATATATATATATATATATATATATATATATATATATATATATATATATATATATATATATATATATTTATTGCTCATGGTGTTGCATAAAACTCATTATACAAATTAATGTTGATGATATCATTCTTTATTTGTGTTTGAGTTGTTGCAGACACGGACGGGTTGAATCCAGATTTAGGATGAACATCTATTAGGTTCTAGATTCTAGATATAGGTTTAGACTTAATATTCACTTGGGTATCATAACTTAATTCTTATGAGTTGTTTGTGTTGCGCTGAGAGATCGCCGACGCGAGTAATATGATCGTTGTCTCACTCTGTGTTAGAGATAAACTTTGTGTGAGAGATACGTGATAATGTTGAAGAGTGATTTAGGTTGCGTACAACTGGGTAGTAAGTTTAAGTATTTGATGGGGTAGAGAAATGCAAACCCGAGAGTTCTCTAATCTCCAAAGAATAAATTCTTTTTCTGTTCATAATATTTATTTCCCGCATTTAATTTAAACTCAATAACATTTAAATAGTCGAACGACAGTTCAATAACACTAATCTATATGGACACGATAATTTTCTGGATAAATACTTCCAAAAAATTTTGTTGCTTGCCGCTTTACCGCACTAACAATTGAGTCTTCATCATATGTTTAAATGCTTCTTTATTGATGTCTCTGATTCCCCTCATCTCTCTTTTCCATGCCTGTGGGTATGCCGACTTGGCAGCCTTTCATATTATGTCCTTCAACATCTTTTCAAGAAACCTATTCCTAAAATTTTTATTGAAATGCTTAACACAAAACATGTGCTCTACACTTGACAATAGTTCATCCATAGTAGGTAGCAGACCCTGCAAGACAGAAAAGAATAGCATAACAGATTTTGTTTACAAAACAGAAAAATAAAATAGCATAGCAATAATTGAATACTTTCCTTTTGCTGGTCTGAGATGAATGTGTATGTCAGGCATTTATCTTTGCCTCTAAGGTCATCAATTAAAAGCTATAAAAACCAAGTCCAGCTTTCCTTGTTTTCACCCTCCACAACTGTATATGCTATGGGAAGCATCTGGTCATTAGGATCTCTTCCTATGGCAGCTAGAATTTTCCCTCCACTGCAAGATTAACTTGTTCAACTCCAACATTACCTTCGTCTAACCTAATAGTGGCTTGTTCAACTCCAACAGCTTCATCATGCAGTTTATTAATTAACTCCTCCACCTCATCTACAATATCAGCAGGCCCCGCATCATTATTATCAACAACAACATCACAGTAGTCGGGTTGAGACAAGGTGTGTTTAATGTAAATATCAATACTTTTGTGCATCCTATAAAGATTTGCAATTTTTAAAGCACCATTGTCATCAACAAGTGCATTCATCCCAAATTGAGGGTCCTTGTAATATATTGTCTCAAACTCCGTATAACCCAAGTCTTTCAATACACCAACTAGCTCAAATAATCATTTGTCAACATCTACTCTCAAATCATCTATTAGTCTATCTTCATATACACTAAGTCCTTCATCGATGAATTCACCACTATGATGAATTTTGAGATTTATGTATTCAGCCATTATACCTATTCATATAACCTAAGTAATTAGAATTTACACTAAAACAATTACATAAACCCTAAAATTGAACAGAACCACATATTACCCTAACACATTCGTAAACCCTAAATCAGATTGAAATTTACTAATCTTTTAATAAACATGTCTTGAATCGTCTTGAATCTGTCACGTCTTTGATGAAAAAACTTTATGTGCCCTCAATTCGTCACGTCTTCACTGAGATTTCTCCCTTCAATTTGCCATCGCAGCAGTAAGATTAGGTCTTCGTCTGAGTGTCTGGGTTATTAAAGCCAAGAATACACTTGGATTGGTATAATACATGTTATATCCACGTCAACAACAAAAAAGTCACCTGGACAAACGTGACACAAATTTATTAGCTTTGACTAACGACAACAAACAGAAGGATAAACGTGACACTATTTTAAAAATTACAGGACTAACTTACTATTTTTTTAAATTAAGAGAACAAATTGAACTCCGAACTAAAATTAAAAGACGAAAATAGATATTTTATCTAAAATGTAACAAATATTGTTCGACAACCTACCATTGATGCTTCATCTTTACATAATGCAATATTGCATATGATAAAAAATAGAGGACACCAGTATACAATACAGCCACTGTAACAATGTTTTATATTATGCAAGCTCCAGCATTTATATAATTTTAAAGCATAATGGACCATACCTGAATGAGAGCAACTCGGGCAATATCATTTATATAACGAGAAATCGTCAATAGCAATACCTTTCCAATTGTATTTTGTGTCTCCCTCAATTTTCTCTTTAGTTAATTATTGAATAACAAAATGATATATCAATTAATATATTATATAGAAGACTTGGGTCTATTCTTAATGTATAAACTGTTTAGAATATTCTTAAAGATTCCCTTCATCCTTGCTTCAACAGAAAGAAATTTTATCAAAATTAGTGAAAATTTATTTAAGATCAACAATTTTTCCATAATAATTAAATATATTGACTTTATTATAATTTTAAAATAAATAAATAAATCCAATTAGAATAAACTAATAAATAACTTTGCATCTCAAATAGTTAACCATATAATTTAAATAAATTATAATAATTTAATAACTTTTGAAAATATTATAATTATAATTATAATTAGGCAAAATATCCTTTTTGGTCCCTTAACTATACCGGGTTCATTTTGGTCCCTTAACTTTAAAAAGTTTCAAATTGGTCCCTTAACTCTTCAAACGTTCCATATTAGTCCTTTTTGACCTATTAGCGACGGATTTAGCGACGATTTTTTGATTTTTTTTCCGTTGCTAATAGGTCAAAAAGGACTAATATGGAACGTTTGAAGAATTAAGGGACCAATATGAAACTTTTTAAAGTTAAGGCACCAAAATGAACCCCGAGATATAATTAAGAGACCAAAAATAATATTTTGCCTATATAATTATAATACTAATAATTATTATTATTATTATTATTATCATTATTATTATATTAAATCTAGTATAATTATATGGTAAAAGAAAGATTTATATGAATGTGATTTATATTATTATTAGTATTATTATGTATTGATTTTGAAATATATATATATATATATATATATATATATATATATATATATATATATATATATATATATATATATATATATATATATATATATATATATATATATATATATATATATATATATATATATATATATATATATATATATATATATATATATATAAAATATTTGTGAATATCTGCAAATATTTACTTATATTTCAAAATTTAAGAGATCATATTCATCCAAAAAAATATAAAACAAACATGAGAATCATATTTATTTAGGATTTGGCAATGTCATTGTTTTCAAAATAAATAATGGATAGTTGCATTTTTGTGATATACATTTGACAATATATCAAATGTTGTCTACCAGGAAAGAAACTAGCGTGCAAACAAGGAAACAAGTTGGGAGATTATTTTTTGTTCAATAACCTTAACTGAGACAGGTTTATACTTAATCTTTTGGTCTTATATATATACCTCAATGTCATGATATATAATAATTATACACGTTATTTTGATGTTGCGCCACTGGTTTTCAAGTGTTGAACAATTCTATTTTTAATTAACTTGAAAGTCATTGGATTGGAACAAAACTAGTCAATCTCAACACCATAAGAATGAAAGCTTCACACCCAATAGTCATTTGTTTTGTATATTATAAAATCTTTCGGCATTGTATATGATGAATAATGGTATATATATAATTCTTTGCTGACATATAGAGGGACCGTTATATATTTGCCTTTTATTGCTAACAGGTCAAAGGAAGTTGGAGTTGAAATTTCTCAATTTGGATGTCAGTCGTAACGTTACTATCTAGATGAATCATCAATATACTTTATATATACTGTCAAGCTACAATATGATATTTTAATGTTGGTCAGAAAAGAGAAATAGTTAATAAATAAAAAATTGAATGAAATATTGCATCGGAATATATGAAATTGTTGTCGAATTTTGATGTCTAAAATAAGTTTAGTTTATGCTGTTTTTATATACTGTTGAAATATATTATGGGATGGAATTGAAGGATAGTACTTAGGGGGTTAAGTTAAGGTAGTTGGATGATGGGTTGTGTCATTCTCATCGGGTCCATCGAAAAGAATGGGGGAGTTCCTTTCTATTGGTGTGAAATGAAAAACAAAATTATGTGGATCTTGGTGTGTTCTGGGTGGCTTTAACTCGATGCTTAGAAGAGGGTTAGATTTGACCCTCACTTGTTATGGTTGGTTGATAATCTTGAGTTCGAGGCGTTTATTGATGAAATGAGGTTGGCGGATTTTTCGTTGTTGGGGAGAAGGTTAGCCTGGTACCACCACTCGAATGAGGTGTCGATAAGTTGGTTGAATAGAGTTTTGGTGTCAAAAAGTTAGGAGGAGGAGCGGGAACAAGGGTGTTTATGGGTCCTTCCAAGGGATGTCTCTTAACATTGTCCTTTAGTACTAAGGTACTCGGAGGTGGTTAGGGGCTCTTGGGCTGGTTTCCCAGGTGAATGGTGGATGTCATGTATCCTCAAAGATAAGAATGAAGCTCTTAAAGTTTGACTTAAGTTATGGAATAGAGAGGAGTATGACTATTTGGAGTTTATGATTATGAGGTGTCTTGATAAGGTTGAGTGTTGGGGACCAGAGCTAAGCTGAAAGATCTGAATTTTGTGGAATTAGCTAAAAGAAGTCAGGTTTCTCAAAAATTTATGAGAGCTCCTTATGTGTCGGGATTCTCTCCACTTTCAACATTAAAGATTTTCCTAGCTCAAATAGGAGAATGCTACCATAGGTTTATTCCACACTTATATCAAGTAGAGGAGTCGTATGAATAGTCTGTTAGCTCTTAAGGTGGGGGGAGTTCGGTTATAGAAGGTGGATGAGATTCAGGTGAAGGTTAGCATGTTCTTTTTGAGCACTATTGGGAGAAAATGGATTGTATACCCCACCTTGACGGGGTACCTTATTTAGGGCTTTCAGAAGTGGAAGCATGTTTTCTCTCTGTCAGATTTATTTCCTTGGAGGTAGATTTGGTCGTTACAATTATGGATAGGAGTAAGAGTCCTCAGCCAGATGAGTTTAATTTTGATTTTTATAAGAAGTTATGGACTCTTATTAAAGATTAGGTGTATTTTATTTTTAGTCAGTTCTTTGATAACAATATTCTTCCTAGGAGTCTGTCTTATTTCTTCATTACTCTGATTCCGAAGATGGAGTCCCCTCTAGGGTTGGCCGAGTTTAGACATATCTCTCTTCAAGGATCCTTGTATAAGCTGGTAGCCAAATATTTGGCTGCTAGGTTGGCAAAGATGATTGGAAAGCTAATTGCTCCAAAACAATCTTCTTTGATCAAAGGTAAGTAGTTTGGTGGACATGGTGGTGGCTCTGAATGAGGTGGTTAATCTCGCAAGATTCGCGAAGCAGAATTGTTTCATCTTCAAAGTGGATTTTGATAAAGCTTATGATCCAGTTATTTGGTCATTTTTGGATTACATGTTAAGGAGATTTGATTTAGACGGTAAGTGGAGGGCCTGAATGGTTATTGATGATAGCCAGTCATGATGTTATTTTATCAGCAATTTCTTTTGTTTTTAGTAGATATTAGTAAAGAATTGGTTGGTTTTGGAGAGAAATTTGATAATATGGGAGATTAAGACCGAAGTTGTAAAAATAAGAGAAATAGAAGAAATCTTGAAAGTTGAAAAATTGAGTTCGCCATTGGAAAAGTATTCGCGTAATTAATTGCAATCACCGCACATTTTTTTACAATTGCCACACGATTCTGACATATTATTGTAAATATCTGCACAATTTGTTTACATTGCCACGCGATTTCTGACACGTTTTGATTACTTTAAAAGGAAACTTTCAAAATTCTTTTGGATCATCAAATTTTGGAGGCGTTATGATGGCTGCAAGGGTTTTAGGAGTAAGGATTGAAGGCTTTTCGCCATTGAAGATCAATTTCTATATCCAAGTTCATGTATCTTTCTTCAAAACTTTCTTCATATGTATTATCACGCATCCTCACAATACCGTTTGTGTCAAAAACATTAATGTGGTATCCACCGCATTGATCGCTACTCATGTTAATAATTAACACAATAAAATACAAGTGATACTAGTGAATATAAACTTACAAGATTATAATAAAAGTTTACTCATTGATAGATCAATATCTTAGATCTAAGATTTGAAAAGGTTTTGCCAATATCCACAAATAAGAAATCAAAGACATCAATATTGAATCAAAACTAGTTCACAATACATAGATTAGATGAAATACATAAGGTATCAATAGATTACATCCAAATCCAATAAGAGATCGAAGCACTTACTCGAAGATCAAGCTCCTAGTTGATTCGATTTGTGCTTCTCCCTCTTAGAGTTTGTGTTTCTCTCTCTAGAGTATTTTTGGGATGAAGAGAGATAAATTTCTAATACTGAAAGTATATGTTATGTTCTGAAAAGAAAAAAAAAAGAAATTAAATAGTATTACAAAAATTGTTCTGTTCGCACTGCGAAGACCACATTTATGCACTTCAAGCGCCTTAGGAACAGTTAAACCGCTCTTGGAAATATCTAAGTTCGCAATGCGAACTTCTTCGCTACATCTTTGCACAGCGAACTTTGGGTCCTTTTTCTACTGACATCCAAAGTTTTCAACTCGCCCGGACTTCGATGTGACCTCGCACAACGAACATTCGCTTTGACCTCGCTATTGTTCGCACTGCAAACTTGTTTATTCTTTTTCATTTCTTTGGCTTCCTTGTCCAATCATTCATGTCTTAGTCATTGATGTTTTATGCCTATATCCTGCACAGTAGCACTCATATCAAAGCATCCAAAGATATTTGTAATATAATTGAAGAATCACACAAGAAAAAGAAATAAATTCATTAAAACATGAGAAATGAATTGAAAAATTCCAAGAAAGATGATAAAATTTAAGTCAAAGTTTGCACTTAAAAAACTCTCCCCAACTAGATTTTTGCTTGTCCTCGTGCAACGTATGCCCCTCATGAAAACAAGAGGATTTACTCAAGCATAAGATTCAACCAAGAAAGGATTAACGGTTCAAATTCAAACAAGAGAGATTTGCTCAAGCATGTGAATACGCACAAGCAATGTTCACCACTTAATAGAATCAAACAATGATAAAGAATTTAATTCTTAAACAAATATCATGAAATATTTTAAATAACAACTAAATTCTCATACTTGAATCAATCTAACAATCCTTTTAGAATAAGGATGAAGAAATTAACGTGTTTGCAACTGCGGGACAATTCCACTCATCTGACAAACAATGCTAATAACAATTCAATTCATACATTCATCTAATAATCAAAAATGAAAACAAGGAAGCAAAAAGATCACTAAAGGCTTTTAAGGTTGTAGCTTGTCTAGGTTCACAACAAAGGGTCATTTATTTAGGCTATGAAATTAAATTTGCCAATGCAAAAGAACATTCACTATACAAGTTATTTACACATCCCAACTTCTTTTCACCATTTTCTTTTCTCGATTGTAAATCTTCTCAAACTTCCTTTTGTACAATTATTTCATTCTCTATTTTTCTCTTTCAAACAAGCATTCTTTTTCTTTTGTTTTTCACATTCATATTCACATTTTTTCTATGCTTGCTTGAAAATGTTCAAATTTTTTAGCAACCTACCATTTTTCTTTTCAATCTCCCCAACTTGAATTCAATCAAACCTCATGTGAGTTCTCCTTGATTTTTATGTCAAGGAAATCAATTTAAACAATGTCCAAAGGTTTCAAGAATATTTTTTTTAGAATCCCACAAAATTCAATGATGAACTTAACTTTTAATTTATGTACACACGCTAAGTTCATCACCAAATTAGGATCTAACATGTTAAGGCTCAAAGGGGTTAACGAATTCTCACTACTCACGTGTAAGTTACTTTTTGGGTACGGTTGTGCTCAATATAAATAAATTCCTTGATCATTTCTAATGCTATCACAAAATCACAATAATCAAAATATTAAGCATGAATCAAAAGAATTAAACAAAGTTATCAGTCATCCTAGCATATAGTAAATAATGAAGTTTTCGCACAATTTGTGGCTTTTGGAACTAAGTGAAACAAACATTCAAACAAAGTTGCAAAATGAAACAAAAATACACATTTGCACAAAGCAACAAATTCATGAATCATTCTAACATTCTAAGAAGCGGTACAATTTACCTTACTTCCGTCCACATGTTCAAAATCCTATCATCACCATCCAAAGTTGGGAGAATCTTCATAGATGCTTTTATATAAATAACAACTAAACTAGAAGAAGTTCTCATCATTCATCCCTAACCAACACTTGAACAAACGTGAAAGGAAAGAAGTATATATACAATATAAACAACTGTACAAAGCTAAAAAATATAGAAATTATTGCAATGTGATTCAATATCTAAAGATCAATCCCCGACAACAACACCATTTTGTTCGAACTGAAGTAAAGCGGCAAGAAGCAAAAATTTAGTTTTGGAAGGATTCCCTTCGGGATTTATATCGTCTCCACAGGGATCGGTGCGGGGGGAAAATTATCGTTCAACGGTCTCTATGTTTCTAAGCTTGTGGAGATTAAGTTTAGTTGAAAGATTCAAGGGTATCATAAATAAAGGTAAAAAATATAAAGTAAAGACTTAAAATAAACGGAGCCTTCTTGGAATTGGATCTCATTAATTGATAACACATGCATTCTTCTGACTAGTTAAACACAAATCAATCAATCATCTAATATCCTCACGTATCACCCACAATAGAGGTTATGTCTAACGCAAAGTCGAGAGGAAAATTATATTGTCTCATTAGTGACGTCTCACGCAACTCAATAACACAGAACATTAAGAACTGATACTCACGCAAATGTTAAGCCTAAATCTATGTCTAGAGTTTAGAACCTAACATATATTCACCCTTTATCCAGATCTAAAGAGTATATCTCTATAACGGTTCAAATTAATGCATAAACAAGTAAACAAGGTTAACATCCATATCAGATAAATGATTGATTAATATAAAACTCCATGATCAGAATATGCACATACCATTAACCTTTTTTACATACATTCAACTAATTTTCCAAATGTAAGTGAATATAGTTCTTCTCTCTATTATCACGCATCCTCACAATACCGTTTGTGTCAAAAATGTTATCATGGTCTTTACCGTATTGATCGCTACTCATGCTAATAATCAACACAATAAAATAAAAGTGATACTAGTGAATATCAACTTACAAGACTATGTCAAAAGTTTGATCATTGATGAATATCTTAGATCTAATATTTGAAAAGGTTTTGTCAATACACACAAATAAGAAATAAAAAACAACATCAATATTGAATCAAAACTAGTTTATAATATATATATATATATATATATATATATATATATATATATATATATATATATATATATATATATATATATATATATATATATATATATATATATATATATATATATATATATATATATATATATATATATATATATATATATATATATATATATATATATATATATATATATATATATATATATATATATATATATATATATATATATATATATATATATATATATATATATATATATATATATATATATATATATATATATATATATATATATATATATATATATATATATATATATATATATATATATATATATATATATATATATATATATATATATATATATATATATATATATATATATATATATATATATATATATATATATTAGATGAAATACATAAGATATCAATAGATTACATCCAATCCCAACAAGAGATCGAAACACTTACTCGAAGATCAAACTCCGAGTTGCTTTGATTTATGCTTCTCTCTCTCTTAGGGTTTGTGTTTCTTTCTAGAATATATTTGGAATGAAGAGAGATAAAGTTTTGATACTGAAAAATATATGTTATGTTCTAAAAAGCAAGAAAAAGTACTTAAAAAGTATTCAAAAAATTGTCATGTTCACACTGCGAACTCCTTCTTCGCACTATGAAGACCAGTTTTAGGCACTTCAAGTGCCTCAGGAACAGTTAAATCGCCCTTGGAAATATCTAATTTCGTAATGCAAACTCATTCTTTGCAATGCGAAGTTCTTTGTTATAGCTTCGCACAACGAACTTTAGGTTCTTTTCCTACTGTCATTCAAAGTTTTCAGCTCGCATGACCTCGCACACTGAACATTTGCTTTGACCTCGCTGTTGTTCACACTGCGAACTTGTTGATTCTTCTTCATTTTTTTGGCTTCCTTGTCCAATCATTTGTGTCTTAATCATTGATGTTTTTTGTCTATATCCTGCACAATAACACACATATAAAAGCATCCAAAGGTATTCACAATATAATTGAAGAATCGCACAAGAAAAAAGAAATAAGTCCATTAAAACATGAGAAATGAGCTAACAAATGCCAAGAAAGATGGTTCAATTAAAGTCAAAGTTTACACTTAAAAAACTCTCCCCAACTAGATTATTTCTTGTCGTCAAGCAAAGTATGCCCCTCATGGAAACAAGAGGATTTGCTCGAGAATAAGATTCAACCAAGAAAGGATTAACAGTTCAAATTCAAATAAGAGAGATTTTCTCAAAGAAGGGGATTTGCTCAAGCATGAGAATACGCACAAGCAATGTTCACCACTTAATAGAATCAAACAATGATAAAGAATTTGGTTCTTAAGCAAATTGCATGCGATGTTTCAAATATAAACTAAATTCTCATACTAAATCACTATAATACTCCTCTTCTGAATAAGGATGAAGAAATTAACGTGTTCGCAACCGCGGAACAATTCCATTCATCTGATAAACAATGCTAATAACAATTTAATTCATACATTTGTCTAACAATCAAAAATAAAAGTATGAAAGCAAAAAGATCACTAAGGGCTTTTAAGGTTGTAGCTTACTCAGGTTCACAACAAAGGGTCATTTCTTTAGGCTATAGAATCAAAGTTGTCAATGCAAAAGAACATTCACTATACAAGTTATTTACACATCCCAACTTCTTTTCACCAATTCCTTTTCTCAATTGTAAGTCTTCTCAAACTTTCTTTTACACAATTATTTCATTATCTATTTTTCTCTTTCAAATAAGCATTCTTTTTCTTTTACTTTTCACATTTATATTCACAATTTTTCTATGTTTGCTTGAAAATTTTCAATTTTTTTTAGCAACATACCATTTTTCTTTTCATTCTCCCCAACTTAAATTCAGCCAAATCTCAAGTCAGTGTTCCTTGCTTTTTACGGCAATGAAATCAATTTAAAGAATGTTCAAAGGTTTCAATAATTTTTTTTAGAATCCCACAAAATTGAATGATGAACTTAACTTTTAATTTATGTACACACACGAAGTTCATCACCAAATTAGAATCTAATCTATTAAGGCTCAAATGGGTTAACGAATTCTCACTACTCATGGGTAAGTTACTTTTTAGATACGATTATGCTCAATATAAACAAATGCCTTAATCATTTCTAATACTTTCACAAAATCACAATAATCAAAAGATTAAGTATGACTCAAAAAAATTAAACAAAGTTATCAGTCATCCTAACATATAGTAAACAATGAAGGTTTCTCACAATTTGTGGCTTTTAGACCTAAGTGAAACAAGCATTCAAACAAAGTTGCAAAATGAAATAAAAATACACATTTGCACAAAGTACAAAATTCATGAATCATTCTAACATTCTAAGAAGCGGTATAATGTATCTTGCTTGCATTCAAATGTTCAAAATTCTTTTATCACCCTTTAAATTTAGGAGAATCTTCATTACATACTTTTATACAAATAGCAACTAATTTAGAATAAGTTTTCATCATTCATCCCTATCTAACAGTTGAGCAAACATGAAAGAAAACAAATATATATACAATATAAACAATTGTACAAAGCTCAAAAATAAAAATTATGAGAAGATGGTAAGCCCCCTTTCGCAGTAGTTGTTCCCATTCTTTCACATGGACAAACAAAAACTCTCTATTTTGATCACTTTTTGAACTAGTTTGTGAAAATGTGTAATGCGTTATTTTATGAATTTTTATTTGCTTCTCTGTAAACAAAATTAAAAATAAAACAAATAAATTAAAATATAAGCGCCAACAAAAATTAAAAAGAGCAAATAAACTATAACTTACTTTGAAATACCAACGAAAGAAAAAGAAAATGGCATATAGAACTACTATTGTCACAAGAATGTGAAATGAGAAAACTTGGTGCGATTTTACCTTGCTCTGTTTTCCTTTTCTATCAAGTCTTATATCACTGCAAGATTAAAAACAATAAGAAAATTGTGTGGACATTATAATTATGTTCTCTAGTGTGGCGATTTCCATTAAGTGTATGTGTTAGACATGAAACATATACTTTGAATTAGAATTTAATAAATTAACCCAAAATTGTAATTAAAAAAAATCAAATTTGTATACAATAATTTTTTTATTATTATTTGGACACATTTTTAAATGTTCAACACCGTTTAGAAATACGATTTGTATACAATATTTTATTATTATTATTATTATTATTATTTTATTTTTCATCAATAATTGTAAATGAAATACTTGTATTCGGTGTTGAAATAGAGTGTCAATATTTAGGTGTTCAAATAACACCACTCGTATAATTGTAGTGAAATATTTGTAAAAATCTATGAAGCGCGACAATGTTGTGTTCGTCCGTAAGGGGTGGCACCCTTCTACCGCCCGTGATTGAAGGCGACCTCACCTTTAACATTCCCCCCTCTCACATGTTGCGGGAAACGTGGAAAAAGACACGTCTCGAGTAGAGGGAAGTCAGAGTTAACTATTAGAACGCAAATTGATGTTCAATATATCTCATTGTTTTGATGATAACATTAATGAAATTTTGTATAGAGAATTTATATACACTAATTTTTGTTCAAGTGTTTATTTGTTTCAGATATCAAAATTAATATTATTCTGGAAGCAAGAACGCCTCTGAACATCACAGAACGAAGAAGCTTTGAGCATCAGAAGACTCTGATCTGCTACAATGACTCTGAGCAAAGCTATGAAGAACTTGAGCAAAGAACATACGTCAAACTTCAGAAGACTCTGAAAGTACTCAACACTGCAAGTACAGAAGTTCTGATAAGCAAGTATGCTCTGATAAGGATTTCACGCTTAAAGCACTTTGCTGCAAACTCTGATAGAGAAACTTTGAGTGAGTTAAACTCTGGCCTGAACAACTAAGAACGTCATCAGAAGTTCTGATGCAAGGCGTTCCAAAGTTGTTGAAGAAGATGCTGTTCAAATAAAGATCCGTTGACATATTCTTTATCATTATCCTAAACGGCTCTTTACCCATTCGTGTATGACACAGGATTTCAGACAAAAAGGATTTATTAGAACATTCATATTCTGAGAAAGGAAAAGTCATAAGAAGACAAAGAGAACAGAATGCACATATTACACAGTCTTTGAGAAAGGATTTCAAAGTACTATAAAAGCAAGTCTAAGCATCACTTCAAAGGTTAACGAACTGGACGGAACTATTGACAAATTATTCAAGCGCTCATTCAAATATTCTTCAAGCTGAAATAGTTTTCATTTTCATTCTAAAACTTGTGTAAAAATCACTATTGTGATATAGCTTTTTAGAAGCATTTCTTAAACACAAATTGTTAGTTTATCTTTGTAAAAGATTTCCTTAAGAAGACCAAGTTGCGGTCAGAATCTCTTAAGAAGACTAAGACAATTGTCTTAGTGGTTTACACTATAATCAAGTTTGATATAGTGGATTAAGTCCTTGTTGAGAAAGGCAAATCACCTTGGTAGGGTGGACTGGATTAGTTTGAGTTTAAACGAACCAGGATAAAAATACTGTGTTATTTTTCTATCAACTAAGTTGTTTTAAAAACCCTTATTAAATCCCCCCCCCCCCTTCTAAGTGTTTTTCTCACCTTCAGTTGGCATCAGAGCTCCGATTCTGTAAGTGCTCTCACTTAACCGTGACAGAAGAAGATCCAGTTGGGAAAAACTCTTAATCTCTTGTTCTTTATTCATCATGGCTGCTGAAGCTTCAACTTCAACTTCATACAACAACAGATTCGATGATAGAGATAGAATCAGCACCAAACCTCCCATGTTTGATGGTGAGAAGTTTGATTACTGGAAAGATAGAATAGAAAGCTTCTTTCTAGGCTATGACGCTAATTTGTGGGATTTGGTAACTGATGGTTATATTCATCCTACTAATGATGAAGGGAAAAAAGTTGACAGAAAATTTATGTATGATCAACAGAAGAAGGAGTTTAGAAACCACCACAAGGCAAGAACCATCCTATTAAATGCAATATCTCATACTGAGTATGAGAAAATAACAAATAGAGATACTGCATTTGATATGTATGAGTCTCTCAAAATGACACATGAAGGAAACTCCCACATCCAGAAGTACGAAGCCTTCAAAATGGAGGAGTCTGAATCTGTGGAAACTGTTCTCAAGATTTCAGATCCTAACTGCTGGGTTGAAGGTTCTGGATAAAGGTTACTCCACTTCTGACCATGTCAAGAATATCATCAGAAGCTTGCCAACAAGGTGGAGACCAATGGTGACAGCTTTGAAGCTTGCAAAGGATCTGAATAAGATCACTCTGGAGGAACTGATCAGTTCCTTAAGAAGTCACGAGATTGAGTTGGAGGAAGACGAGCCTCAGAAGAAAGGTAAGTTTGTTGCCTTAAAATCTAACAAATATGCTAAAGCTTTGCAGGTTATTGAAGAAAGCTCTGAAGAATCTTCATAAGAAGAAGATGAACTGTCTTTGTTGTCCAAGAGGATTAATCAACTCTGGAAGCACAAACAAAAGAAGTTCAGAAACTTCAAAAGATCTGATCAGCATGGCGATTCTTCTGGACATAAAAAATCTAGAAAGAAAGATATAGTGTGCTACGAGTGCAAGAAGCCTAGCCACTATAAAAATGAATGTCCCAAATTTCTGAAGGAGAAACCCAGGAAGAAGTTTGAAAAGAAGAAGAAAGTGCTAATGGCCACGTGGGACGATTCAGATGCTTCTGAATCTTCATCAGAATCAGAAGATGAGTGTGCTAATGTAGCACTGATGGCTGACATGGAGGACCATGAAGAAGCTGCTGAATCTGGATCAGAATCAGATTCTGAGGAGGTATTTTCTGAACTTTCTAGACCTGAACTTGCTGAGAGTTTATCTGAAATTCTTAAAAGCTACAGCAAAATCAAACTCAAATACAAGAAGCTTCAAAGTTGTCTTGCATCTGAGAATGATCAGCTGAGATCTGAAGTTGCTGAGCTTAAAGCAAACAATCTTAAAATAAAAAATAATTTAGAAAAAGCTTAAAAATCTGACTCAGATCCAATATCATGCTCTAAAAATATTTTAGATGAATATGATTATAGCTTTCAGAAGTTTCTGGCCAGAGGCCTAAATAGAAGCAAGATGGCTTCAATGATCTATGGCGTAAGCAGAAACAACAGAAAGGGAATTGGATATGAATCACCTTCTGGGAAGGATTTAAATCAAAAACCTGTTGATAAACTAATCATTAAGTATTCTCCTCTATATACTCATTTCAAATTTGGTCATTTAAATGATATTAAGCACACACGTTCTGATCAGAACAAACCTGTGTTTAATTAACCAAAATCTCAGAAGAACAAGGATACCTTTAAGGGAAAGAAATTCAGAAAGAATTTCAAACCTACTAACCCCAGAGGACCCAAGAAAATATGGGTACCTAAGGACAAAATTATTTTTGTTGCAGACATCCTTAGCAGCAAAGTTGAAACACCAATCTTGGTACTTGGACTCCGGCTGCTCGCGTCACATGACGGGAAGAAAGTCTATGTTCCAAAGCCTGGAACTTAGATCTGGTGGTGACGTAAAGTTTGGAGGGAACCAGAAGGGGAAAATAATAGGCTCTGGAACTATTGGTAATGGTAATCTTCCTTCCATTTCTAATGTCTTACTTGTTGAAGGATTAACACATAATCTATTGTCCATAAGCCAATTAAGTGACAATGGTTATGACATAATCTTCAATCAAAAATGTTGTAAAGTTGTCAGTCAAAAAGATGGCTCAACCCTCTTTAATGGAAAAAGGAAGAACAACATTTACAAAATCAATCTTTCAGAACTTAAGGTTCAGAATGTAAAATGCCTTCTGTCTGTTAACGATGAGCAATGGGTCTGGCACAGAAGATTGGGTCATATTAGTATGAGATGTATATCTCAGATTAATAAGCTCAATCTGGTCAGAGGACTTACTCTATTGAAGTTCAACTCAGATGTTTTTTGTGAAGGATGTCAGAAAGGAAAATTTTCAAAATCTTCTTTCAAAACAAAAAATGTTGTTTCAACCTCTAGACAATTAGAGGTGCTTCATATTAATCTATTTGGACCAGTGAAAACTGCATCCATCAGAGGCAAGAAGTATGGATTAGTCATTGTTGATGACTACAACAGATGGACATGGGTAAAATTCATGAAACACAAGGATGAGTCTGTCGCTACGCGAAAAATGACACAGAGTCGCCACCGGATTTTATTTATCCCAAGGAGGGAAAGGGAAATAACGATAAAACCTTTGGTAAAAGAGCATGGTCATCACAACCAAGTCTTAGGATTCGGGAGTCGGTTATGCGAGGGGAAGGTGTTAGCACCCCCTTGTATCCATCGTACTCGATGGGAACCTTCTAGGTTGTTTAGCGTGAATGAGTGTTTTTATTAAGAGTTTGCTTGCTTAAGGAAAAGAGGGGTTGGTTGCTCGCCAAGGATTGTGGCCCTTGTGCCTACGTATCCTCACTTAAAAGAAGTGAAGAATCAGAGCTCCGTAGTTCGGAGGCTTATGAAATAATTGCTAGTTGGTTGATTTTATACCTTGAAAAAGGGTTTTTGATTGATGCCCTAAGGCGAAAAATAGTTTGATAAGTTGATGTTATTTTTACGTTTTTTTGAAGAGAAATGGTTCTTGATTAGGATTACACAAAAGGACTTTGGATAGAGATGAATGTTTCGAATAGCCAAGTCGAGCGCCTTGTATCAAAAACATTCGGAACGAGTGTAGGAGGATTCCATTCTCATTCCTTCTTCACCACCTTAAAATCCATGGTGTGCAACCCTAACCATATATTTATTGTATTTTGGGGTTTTTTATGAGAAAAAAGATCACTTGATGTTGGATCAAGGTTTATTGTTTGTAAAGATATATTTGAAGCGATGTAGACAAGGTCGACGGCGATGCGCGAGGCAATCGATTTACAAGGTTAAAAATGGCTCGATAAAATCGAGAGTTTGTTTTTGAAAACAGTTTTTGGAATCAAAGGTCAACAAGGACAATAGCAATATTCACATACTAAAATCATACAAACATATTGTGTTAGTCAAAAAAAAATAAATCGAGACATGCAAAAAAAATGGCGAACTCCTTGAAAAAAAAAATTTTGGAGGTAAAATATCAAAAAAAGAAAAAAAAACAATGATGTAACACGGGTGGCCGTGTTGTGTGACACGGCCTATGTCATGAGGTCTGGGCAAAAAATGATTTTTGAGGCTTGACAGAGGTGTGACACGGGTGGCCGTGTTGTGTGACACGGCCCGTGTCAGGCTACCAGGGGAAAAGATCACCTTTTTCTTGTTTATCTTTCGTTTTTATGGTTCTTAAAAATGGTTTCTTGATTTTTCTTAGGACCTTACATGATATACTCAGTACAACAACACATAATAGAGGAAGTAAAATGAATATAAAAGAAAAAAGTAAAGAGAGAAAGGTTTGATGAAATGTATACCTAAGAGCTTTTTATCCTTCTTGCAAGTCCTCCACTGATTTTTGTTGGATGTGCTCTCCACTCTTCACTCTATGTTGTGAAGGTTATGCTTCTCAATGGTCTTCTTGTGCTTTTATCTCACTCTCTTTTTTCTGGTTTTTCTTCCTTTCTATTTTTCTGGTTTTTAGGGTTTCTCTTGCTCTCTCTATTTTCTGATTTTCTTGCAATCTCTGTAAAATGTTGAATGAATCAATCTTGTTTACAACCCCCTCCTTCTTATGTCCCCACTCTAGGGTTTTCTCTTCTCTCCACATATCAGATTTTTTTCATGGGGTGATGTCTCTTACCACCTTTTCTCATGCCACTCTCTTTCTTTTCATTTCCATGCAAGATGCTATGCTGCATTTTTGCTGTTGCACTTTGCCTATGCTGTTTTTTTCTGCAACACTTTGTGCCTTGCACCCATTTTGTTGGCTTGTGCTTGGACAGCTCCTCTTGGTCAATGCTACTACTTTTTGACAACATTTTGAAAATTTGATATTTAGATGTATTATCATGCTATTCTCTTGATTTTGTGACGTGTAGATTTTGTGACATGAGGTAATTTGCCACCTCTTGCATGGGGCTGTTTTGCCCATGATCAAACATGCATATTCTTGGTCTTAAAACATTCCAATGTTGATTTAATTCTTGCATATTTCTTGGATGTTTGTAAGCACAATGTGGACTTGGTGTGGCATTACCATAACATGAATTTGATTAGAGACTTGAATGAAGATTAGAAATAAATTAATTTCTAAACATTACTTAGAGTTTGAAATCTTGCAACAAATGACATTCTTGTAATGTCATAAAAATTTTCTTTGTAATATTCTTGCCTCTAATTCATGAATTCATGATGGATTTCCCTAGAACCATTAAACTTAAAATGGATGAAGTCTTGAATTATGGACTTGTGATCTTGACTCATGCTTTGCAAATTTGGACTCCACTTGATCAAGAATTTGAAACAAAATTGGACGAAGCAATCTTGAATTTGGCCTTCAATTTCATGTTCATTAGGAATATATTTTGAATATCCTAATATTTTTTCAAGTAACTTCTCCTTGAAGAAATCTAGATGAATAGATTTTCCAACTTAGATCAAACCTTAGGTGATGAACCTTTTCTTCCATGTAGTCAAAGATAGACAAGTTATCTCATTTGAAACGGAAAATGGCAAATCGACCCAATCTGTACCCACATGCTCGATATGCAGTAGAACGATGTATGATATGGCGAACATAGGGTATAAAGGCTAAAGGAAAAAATGAGGGTGTGACAGAGTCTCATTCTGAATTCATTGACTTCTACAAACAAGTCCAAAACGAAAAAGAATTCAAAATTGTTAAAGTCAGAAGTGATCATAGTGGAGAATTTGAAAACAAATACTTTGAAATTTTTTTTAAATAAAATGGCATTGCACATGATTTTTCTTGTCCTACAACTCCTCAACAGAATGGAGTTGTAGAAAGGAAAAATAGAACATTGCAAGAAATGGCCAGAACCATGATCAACGAGACTAACATGGCAAAACATTTTTGGGCAGAAGCAGTGAATACAGCTTGTTATATTCATAACAGAGTGTCTGTAAGACCTCTTCTGGAGAAGACTCCTTATGAACTATGGAGGAATACAAAGCCCAACATTTCTTATTTCCATCCTTTTGGATGTGTATGTTTTATGTTGAACACTAAGGAAAATCTGAACAAGTTTGATTCTAAAGCTCAGAAGTGTTTCATGCTTGGATATTCTGAACGCTCTAAAGGCTACAGAGTATACAATACTGAGAAATAGATTGTAGAGGAATTAATTCATGTTAGATTTGATGATAAGCTTGGCAATCAAAAGCCAAAGTAGCTTGAAATTTCTGCAGATAAAGAAGTCCTTCTCACAGACTCTGAAGAATCAGAGGCATATAAAGCTCAAGCAAAAGCACCAGAAGCAACGTTAGATGCTACTCCCTTGACTGCTCAGATGGATAGCTTGACAATTTTTGAAGGACCAAATGTTAAAAGATCATTCAGAATCAAAGCCTCTCATCTAGAGGATATGATAATTGGAAAGAAGGATGACCCTATCAGAACAAGGTCATTTATCAGATCTTCTGGGACGTCACTGTTTAGTTTGGTATCCATCATTAAACCTACTTCTGTGGATGAGGCTCTGAATGATAATGATTGGATACTTGCTATGCAAGAAGAGCTTAACCAATTCACCAGAAATGACATCTGGGATCTGGTTCCAAGACCAAATGGTTTCAACATCATTGGAACAAAATGGGTCTTCACAAACAAGTTGAACGAGCAAGGAGAAGTAATCAGAAATAAGGCTAGGTTGGTTGCTCAAGGATACAGTCAGCAAGAAGGTATAGATTACATAGAGACTTATGCTCCTGTGGCAAGGTTAGAATCTATTCGCTTGCTTATTTCCTTTGCTGCACAGAACAACATCACTTTGTATCAGATGGATGTTAAAAGCGCCTTCTTAAATGGTTTCACAGAAGAGGAAGTGTATGTTCATCAACCTCCAGGTTTTGAAAATGAAAATTTTCCAGAACACGTTTTTAAACTTAAGAAATCACTCTATGGCTTAAAATAAGCTCTCAGAGCTTGGTATGAGAGGCTGAGTAATTTCCTTCTGGAAAATAATTTCATCAGAGGAAAAGTGAACACTACTCTCTTCCATAAATCAATTAAGAAAGACATTTTAGTCTGTTAGATTTATGTTGATGATATTATATTTGGAACTACCAATATTACTCTTGGAAAGAAGTTTGCTCAATCTATGCAAGCAGAATTCGAGATGAGCATGATGGGAGAACTCAGATTCTTTCTGGGAATTCAAGTGAATCAGACTCCAGAAGGTACCTACATACATCAGACAAAGTATGTAAAGGAGCTTCTAAAGAAATTCAACATGTCAGAAAGCAAGGTAGCAAAGACTCCAATGCATCCTACAAGCACACTAGGTAAAGAAGAGGTAAGTAAAAAGGTAGATCAGAAGCTCCATAGAGGTATGATTGGTTATCTTCTGTACTTGATTGCTTATAGGCCTGATATTCTCTTCAGTGTCTGTCTTTGTGCTAGATTCCAATCAGATCCTAGAGAATCTCACTTAACATCTGTTAAGAGGATTCTGTGGTATCTGAAAGGTACTACTAACGTGGGTTTATGTTACAGAAAATCTGATGATTATAAATTAGTTGGATTCTGTGATGCTGACTATGCTGGAGACAGAGTAAAGCGTAAGAGTACTTCTGGAAGCTGTCGGTTTCTGGGAAGTCATATGATCTCTTGGTTCAGCAAGAAGCAACCCACAATAGCGCTTTCAACAACAGAAGCAGAATACATTGTTGCTGCTGGTTGTAGCACGCAAATGCTCTGGATGAAGAGTCAACTGGAAGACTATCAAATTCATGAGAGTAACATTTCTATTTTCTGTGATAGTACTTCTGCTATTTTCCTTTCTAAGAATCCAATTTTGCATTCTAAGGCAAAGCACATAGAAATTAAGCATCATTTTATCAGAGACTATGTTCAGAAGGGAATTATTAATTTGAACTTTGTTGATACAGACCATCAATGGGCTGATATCTTCACAAAACCCCTTGCTGAAGATAGGTTTAAGTTTATTCTGAAGAATATTAGTATGGATTTTTGTCCAGAAGAAAATTTATTCTGATAAAATATGAATAATGTCTATGTTCTGAAGTAATTCTTCTGACTATTTCTTTTAGTACATTATTTTCTTTGTGAAACTCTGAACTAACAAGTCTCAGAAGATCTGAGCGTTGTTTAACGTTTCTTATTCCAAAGAGATTCAGAGGCATATCTATATCAAACACGTGTCACACGAAATCTGAAAAGGTGGAGTGTAATACAATGAGACTCCGTTTTGAGGTACTGTTTGAATTCTCAATTCTCGATTTTCTCCCCACGCTTGTCAGAATCATTAAATGCTTTTAATCATTATTATTTTTGATGTGACCTTTTGATTTAATTAAATGCATTAATTGTTGAATGTGTGCCTTAATTTTTGCCCTATAAATGCCACAACACAACAAAATTTCATACTTTACACACACTCTCTCTCTCTCTCTCTCTCTCTCTCTCTCACGTTTATGCATTTTTGCTTGCTCCATTGTTTCCTCTTCTCTTCCAAACCCAAAACCCAAAGAAGCTTTTGTTATCTCAAGTCTTCAATAATGGCAACTTCTTCATCAACCTATCAACAATTTCAATCAATTATGGTTGCTGTTTCTTCTTCTGCAATGAGTCCTACTCTATTCAAAGAACCAGTTAGAACACTCTTCACACCCATTGAACAATTAGAAGTTTTAAGTGAATTCTTGGTGGATTTTGAAACCAACAGTATCATCACAAGGATGGACAAAGTACTTTGACAGACTTGTTGGTCCATTTTACCCTCGCTTGGTCAAAGAATTTTGGATTCATGCAAGTGTTTTCCCTAAGTTCATCATGTCTTCAGTTCTGGGCAAAGAAATCATCATCACTGAGGATCTGATTCGCAAGTTGATAGGTTATCAAGAATCAGAGGGTGTCACTCATATGCCAGCTAATCGTGTGGATATGGATAAGTTTTACCGTGAGGTGTTTACTTCTGGGGAATCCTCAAGCAAGATAAAGGATCTGAAGGTTCGATACAAGATCTGGGCTAAGATCTTCTTGGGTTGCATTCATCATAGAAAGTCTACCAATTCTCCTGATTACATCAACTCTGATCAGATGTACTTCATGTATTGTCTAGGCAAAAACATCAAAGTGGATCTACCTTACTTGCTATTCAATCATCTATGGACTCATGTGAAACAATCTAGAGAAGAAGTCAGAACCAAGCATCAAAAGATGAGAAATTGGATACCTATGGGACGACTCATCTCAGATATTCTGACTGAGAATGGCTTGGTTGGACATCTGACAGAAGCTGGAATGAAAGAAGAATTAGCTTCAGTGGTTGGCAAACCTCTGAATGGGAAAAGTCTTCAGAGGATAAGGATTGTAGAAGAACTTACTTCTGCACCTGATTAGATCAACTCTGAAGAAGTAAGCAAGAGAAGGATACCCGTAGATGATTTTCCTCTATTTCATGCTAATGAACCAAGGGAAATTATTCTGGCCTACATAGCAGATTGCCTAGCAGATGGAACTCCTATTCCAGAACATCTGATTCAGAGAGTAGGCAAACCTGAACCAGATTTTTATGGGGACAGACAAAGGAAGAAAAGGAAAGTCTCAGAAGAAGGATCTTCTAAGCCAAAGAGAAAAGCTTCTGGCGAGGCAGCTTCTGCAAAGCCAAAGTGTGTCAAGAAACAAAAAGGTAACCCTCCTTCTGCTAGTTTAGATTCTATTTTAGAAACAGTCAAAGAAGTACTAGCATCTGAACCCCCTCCTTATGAACATATTCCCTCACCTTCTCCTCCTCATGACTCTGAACCCATTCTTTCTGAACCAAAACAATCTCAACCACTTCCTTCTACACCTAAACCATGTAAAACTTCTGAACCTCAACAACCACAACCTTCTGCACCACAATCTTCTGTTCCATCCACACCTTCATTCAACATACACCAGAAATCTACTCTTGACAAAACCCCAACTTCTGCTCCACATACATCTGAACCACACCCATCTGAAAACCAAACTTCTGAAATTCCCCCACCTGAAACACAAACTTCTGAACAACAAACAGAAACCACTCCATCTGATCCTGAACCAATGGTTCTTGATCTTCAACCTCTTATGATTATCTATCCAGTTCCCTCTGGATCATCTGAATCCTCTGAATCTTCTGATTCTTCAGATTCATCTGATTCCACAGATTCTGATAGATCAGATTTCATTTCATCTATTCTTAAACCTTATGTTTCCATCCCTTCTGACCCGATAATGAAGCTTTACCATCTGAACCTCAGATTGCTAAACCTTCATCTGTCCATACTCCTTCTGCATACCCACCTGTTATTTATATTCCTTCCTTTTCCATATCCTTTACTTCTAAAACCACCAAAACACCTTCACTAGAAAACTATCTGAAACCTAAACCTAGGTTGGACGTTAGTACTTTATTTGTTGGGTTTGAAAAAGAAATAAACATGTGGTTGTTGACTGTCAAGATGCAGTGCATGTCAAGCTTGAATCCTGATGATTTTGAGGCTATCTGGCAAAGATTCAGATCCAGATTTGATTCTGTAGCTTCCAATCTTCAAGAGATCTGCACTGACGATGCCAAGGTCAGATTTGTTGAGGCTGTGAGACAAACTCTTCTGAGAGTCAGCAGAAACCCAACATTGCTTCTGGAAAACACACATGCAAAGAACATGTGTATTCCCTCTGAAGCCATGGTTGCTTCTGTGACAGCTGCAGTGGTTAGCTCTGAAGTAGTAGCTCCAGAAGTTTCTGCTCCTGCTTCTGAGACTCTTGACTCTACTCAACCTACTAACATGGTTGTTCAAAATGCTTATGCATCCTTGGCAGTTCATGATGCCTCTGCTTCTGCATCTGCTCCAGAATCATCTGAAGTGAAGAAGGAAAATGAAGATCTGCATGCTCAGATTGCTGAACTCAAGGCTAGCAACACAGAGATGAAGTCTTGGATGGTTAAACAAGAAAAGACAACTGATGAAATTAAGACATGGATGGGGAAACAAGACGAATCCACATCAGAGATAACGAATCTTCTGAGGATGCTGGCTTCTCGTCCTTCTTAGTTTTTCTGTGTTGTTTGTGCACTTGTTTTATCTGTCTGCGTGTTTATCTTGGATATTGTTTATCAATGCATCTGGATGTTATGCTTTTCTGAATGAATGAATTTTATGTTCTTCTGATTGAATTTATCTTATGCCTTATTTTTTTTCTTCTGATATTTTTTTCTGTCTTAAAGTTTTTCTTACAAGATTTTCTTTTTGATATGACAAAAAGGGGGAGAAAATGGTAATTTTGATAATTCACATAAACAGTTACCAAAGGCAACTCATACATGATAAATTTCAACTAATCATATTTTTGAGTGTTTCAGAGCTAATAATTCTCATCTGATAAAATTCTAAGAATTAACTCTGAACTAAAAGCCTGAGAATATGCAAGTTTCCTCTAAAGCTGAAAAGAATACAGAAGCTGAAAGGGAAGTATTTTATCTTTTCTAAAGTATTTATTTTAGAGGGAGATTAATATTCTCAGGGGGAGTAATATTTCTGTTCTATTTAAACAAAATTTTCCATAGTTTTTGTCATCATCAAAAAAGGGGAGATTGTTAGAACACAGATTGATGTTCAAGATATCTCATTGTTTTAATGATAACATTAATGAAATTTTGCATAGAGAATTTATATACACTAATTTTTGTTCAAGTGTTTATTTGTTTCAGATATCAAAATTAATATTATTCTGGAAGCAAGAACGCATCTGAACATCACAGAACGAAGAAGTTCTGAGCGTCAGAAGCAACACATCAGAAGACTCTGATCTGCTACAATGACTCTGAGAAAAGCTATGAAGAACTTGAGCAAAGAACATACGTAAAACTTCAGAAGACTCTGAAAGTACTCAACACTGCAAGTACAGAAGTTCTGATAAGCAAGTATGCTCTGATAAGGATTTCACACTTAAAGCACTTTGCTGCAAACTCTGATAGAGAAACTTTAAGTTCTGATAAGCAAGTATGCTCTGATAAGCAAGTATGTTCAAGATGCTGTTCAAATAAAGATCCGTTGGCATATTCTTTATCATTATCCTAAACGGCTCTTTCCCCATTCGTGTATGACACAGGATTTCAGACAAAAAGGATTTGTTAGAACATTCCTATTATGAGAAAGGAAAAGTCATAAGAAGACAAAGAGAACATAATACACAGATTGCACAGACTTTGAGAAAGGATTTCAAAGTACTATAAAAGCAAGTCTAAGCATCACTTCAAAGGTTAACGAACTGGACGGAACTATTGACAAATTATTCAAGCGCTCATTCAAATATTCTTCAAGCTGAAATAGTTTTCATTTTCATTCTAAAACTTGTGTAAAAATAACTATTGTGATATAGCTTTTTAGAAGCATTTCTTAAACACAAATTGTTAGTTTATCTTTGTAAAAGATTTCCTTAAGAAGACCAAGTTGTGGTCAGAATCTCTTGAGAAGACTAAGACAGTTATCTTAGTGGTTTAAACTATAATCAAGTTTAATATAGTGGATTAAGTCCTTGTTGAGAAAGGCAAATCACCTTGGTAGGGTGGACTGGATTAGTTTGAGTTCAAACGAACCAGGATAAAATACTGTGTTATTTTTCTATCAACTAAGTTGTTTTAAAAACCCTTATTCAACCCCCCTTCTAAGTGTTTTTCTCACCTTCATTAACAAATATCACTCTCAAGATCCTAACTCCAGATCCATGAGTCTTTATATATACCTCATTATAGAACAATTGATAACAGCTCAGATACATACGCATAATACCTAAGAATACAAAGCTTCTAACCTCACGTGAGTTTTCTCTCTTTGTAGACAAAACACCACCAAACAAAATTTTTCACCACCGTGAGAAAGCGCTTACCCCAAAAACGTTACTAAGACTTCTGGCCACCCATACCAGAATAGGGGTATCGTGCATAGTATACTTTTTGACAAGTACTGTGGCGTCCACCATGGGGCTACGGGAAAACTAACATATGCCACCCGTTTGACTATTATAACCACTCCTAAACTCATAAAAACCTCCACCTTCAGCCTCAACTGCCTTCAATCATGGTTTCCAAAAGAGCATAATCCCCCACACAAGAGGATACCAAAGATAGTAGTGATCCTAACACCATAGCAGAAATGTGCACCACCATGGATAAACTGCACTACTAGAATTATACTCGTGAGGACAATGTCCACAACATCCAACAACATCAACAAGAGGTCACTCTTGAAGAGGATATGGAAACTTTCAGACAAAATATGGGAAGCATTTGTTCCCGAGGGTCTCAAGGCCCCATCCTTTACAAAGTTTGATAGTCGCAGTGACCCATACAAGCATGTCGCCTCTATCAATACAAATATGGCCATCATATGTGTGCCAGACTCTCTAAAGTGAAAGCAATTGTCTGGAACCTTTAGAGACACAAACTTATGGTTTTATTGACCTACGCTGTTCTTCCCTCTCCAATTATCAAGAGTTGGTGAAGAAACTCAGGTACCAATTTACAACAAGTCGGCACAGAAATCAATTTACAACAAGTCGGCACAGGAGGATATCCATCATCGGTTTATTTAACATTTGACAGGGCCCCTCAAAGTCACTGAGTTAATAACTTGCCCATTTAATGAGGCTTCCATTAGCGTCCTCAACCCAAAAAAAAAAAAGAAATGCTTGTGGGAGCATTTTAGAATGATCTTAAAGCATAACACTTTAACGAGTCTTACGCTTAAAGGGCAACATCTTCATTAGCAGAGATTGTCAACAGGGAGGAATTCTATATAAAAGGCAAAAAAAAAGTAACGTCGAGAAGAAGGCCTAAGACGTAAAGAAGTAAGTACCAACATTGAAGGCTCACAATAATCATGAAAGAGCAATTACACCTCGCCCATAGAGAACAATGCCATGTTCAAGCAAACAAGAAAGGTTGTGGAGATCTTCTCACCCTTGAACATCCATCGTGAACAAATTTGATTGGAGGTTTTCCACTTACATAATATATATATGCACCTCCTCCTCATAAGGTAGAGGTTATGGGACCTGAGTCGGACATATGGTGTAAGTTTCATAAGGTTAAAGGACACCACATAGAGGACTATTACCAACTCAAGAAAGAGATCAAGTGGTTGATCTAGAAGGGACATCTTAAGAAATATGTCAAGGGTGATTCCTCTCAGCGCTCAGGAAGCTCAACCATTTGTGGAAGGGATGATGTAGGGAGCCCCATACCATAAAAAGGAAAGGAGTCATCCAAAGATGAGGGTGACAAGGTTGTATGTCATACGCCCAATATTGTTGTAGGTGGATTTGCAGGGGGCAGAGAGAATAGCTCTACCCAAAAGATATATTTCCTGCCAAGTATTAAACATGGAGGGTTTTCAAACAGAGCTATAGAAAGGCAAGATCAAGATGCCAGAAGTATATATTTTTTCAGAGAATGATGCAACTGGTATATATCCCCATAACAACGATATCATGCCCATCACTATGAGGCATGATAAATGGTAAATCATAAGAGTTTTAGTATATCAAGGGATATTTGTAGACATCCTTTACTAGGGCATATTTTAAAGGATCTGTCTCAACTCGGACGACCTAAAAGCCTTTAAGAGATTGCTATTTTTGTTCTCTAGGGAGAAAGTGCAACTAAAAGACTATATAACTCATAAGATGAAATTTGGGGTGGGAGAACTAGCCAAATAGATCAAGGTATAATATCTGGTTATAGACGCCCCTCTTATCATAACATGATTATAGGGTGACAAACTTTTGATCAACTAAGTGTCGTTTTGTCTAATTTATATTTATGCATGAAATACCTGCTCCCTGACGGGCGATTGAAGTCATCCAAGGAGACCAGAAAAACGCCAAGAAGTACTACATGGAAAGTCTCAAGTTGAAGAGAGTCCAAACACTAGGAATGAATACCAGGGAGGTTGGTTCGGGAATTAAACGGCCAGAAGAATCCTTTCAAGGCGAGAAATCACCCTCTAGATGCATGAGAAAACAAAAGACTGAAGTTTCCTTGAGAAGACCCCCGATCAATTTTATTTTAGTTTTTTTATTTTCTTTGTTATCATCATTTTGGTTAGTCAAGTATTATATCTCTCTCGCCTATAAGTACAAGTTGTTATCCTAGGAACACACTTTTTCCCTAGTGCCTCGTGAGACGACAATGGTTTTTAATGAGGCTCCCCTTTAATTATTTCATGAATATTTTAATTTCTACCACTTTTTTCTATTTACAAGAAACCTAGGGACGATGAAAGAAAGCTTCCCTCTCATGGCAACACAAATACGCTGGAGTTTCAGAGTAAGATCCTTGTTGCCTCCCAAGGCAATACAAAAACGATAGACTTCCATAGGAAGAATATTTTCGCCCATACATGTAATAAGAATGTTCTAGAGTTCCACAAGAGCGACATTATCGTCTTTAAAATTTAATACAAATGGATTACATCATCCAACCACCTCTCTTGAGGGACTTAGAACCTCTCAGACAAGGTATAACCTAAGGTTTTGCCTAAGGGACTCAACCAAGGTTTGGCCCAAGAGACTTAACTTAAAATTCTCACCTAAGGGTCTCGATCGAAGTCTTGCCCAAGATACTCCACGCCTTACTTGAGGGACATAGAGTCTCACCAGATTGGCTCAAAATATATTCTCGTCGGAAGGACTTAGGGTCCTCTCAAATGGGCTTAACCACCTTGCTTAAGAGACTCAGAATCTCCTCACACAAGGTCTAGCATATGTTCTCGCCTAATGGACTCGACAAAATTCTGGCCCGAGAGACTTAACTTAAAACTCTTTCTTGAAAGTCTCTATCGCAGTCTGGCCAGAGATAACCCAACGCCCCACCTGAGGGACTTAGAGCTTTGTCAAGCAGACTCGACATGATATCCCTCCTAAAAGACCTATGAGAGACTAAAACACTTTTCCTTTTATCAAGCCCTCCTACTTGAGGGATTGTGTAGTGATATACTTGTGAATATCAATTAAGGGCGAGGATGTTGTGTACGCCTTTTAGGGGCGACACCCTTCTATCGCCCGTGATTGGGGGCAACCTCGCCTTTAACGATCCCCCCATCTCCCTCGTAATGGGAAACGTGGGAAAAGACATGTCTCGAGTGGAGGGAAGTCAGAGTCAACACACTAAAGTGAGTCTTCCTAGAAAATAGGAATTCAATGGTCCACTACTATGATTAAGTGAGTGGTTATCATTCCTGAGATCCTTACTCCATGGGCATAAATTTTTATAAATACCTCATTTGTAGCATACAGAAAGGATAACTGATAATGGCTCAGATAAATACGTAAAATACCTTAAGAACACAATGTTTCTCACTTCATAGAAAAAACACCACCAAACAAGATTTCTCACCACCACGAACAAACTTTAACCCTTATTAAATTGCTAAGGTCTTTGGCCATTTATACTAAATATAGGTGAATCTTTAAGGAAATAATAAAATATTTAAGGGAATAATAAAATATTTTTAAAATACATTAAATTATTTTTATTATAACGGCATAGTAATATTATTGTTAAAATATCATAGTAAAATTTAAAGAAGAAATTTTTGAAGACATATTATAAATAAACATTATTTGCATTGAAAGGTATACTTATAAGAGTTGGAATGCCCAATGTTTCTCAACTGAATATCTTAATTTTTGAATTCCCCTTGCTTGACAAACTTGTCCCCATTTATAGAGAAGAATGACCCACAAATTCTTCAAGAAAATTAAATTCACCCTAAAACTATACTCAGACAAGTTGCCTACATGCCCTGATAATTGAACCAAAAACCAAATAATTTAAAGATAAAGATGGTCCATGTGGGCTTTTATGATTATAACTAGACAAACAAATTAAAGTTACATAACACGTAGTATTTTCTGCGGATAATAAGGAATCTTATCTTCAATAAAGTAATTGATCATATCCAATAATTGTAGGTAATCTTCAAATTAGTCTTTATCCCTAAAGATCTAGAATGTCGTAGCAGTTGTCTTCGTTATCGTTGGCGTGGTCAAAGGTGTTAGAAGCACTTTCACTTTCTGATAAAGCAAACATAACTTCTTTCATTTTAATAAGAAGTTCTTAGTGAATTGTAGTAGCCGACAAAAAGGCTAATAGCTTGGATCGATCCATTAGGAACAATGTATCCTTTAAAATAATATTGGTATTTTTACAAATGGTTGGATGGGCTTTGAACCAAGCATCCAAGATTGCTGAAGAAAGTGGATAAACCAGTAAGAAAAGTTTAATGACATATCTTTATTGAACAAGATAATCCAGGTGTGGTTAAAAGGCTCAACTGCTAAAAAATTAGACCAAATGTCCATGTAATTGTTAGATGTCAAACTTTGCTTATTTGATCTATCAAATGTTGGCATCTTTCATTCTTTTTGTAGATGAAAGTGATTAGAATCACTCTTGTTTTTTATGATATGCTTCTTTGTGTGAAAATTTCTTGGTTGCTTTGATTTGTGTGCTATTGTGCAGAAATTAGGCACAAAATAAGAAGAGTAAGACACAAGGACTTTGACAAGGAAACCAAGTTAGCAGCAAAACATCAACAAGTTCGCACAGCGAACTTCCTAGCAAATTTGCCCAGAAAAATCATCAACAAGTTCGTACAGCGAACTTGCCAGCGAAGGCCCTTGGGAACCTGACAGTGTTCACTCAGAGAGAAAAGACATCAAAATTCGTTGTGCGAAGGAGCTAGCAAATGGTTCGTTGGAGAGAAGGAGAAGCAAAGTCCTAGCGAATAGCCCCAGACCTGAGGCAGTAAGTATTTGGACAAGAATTTGATGTGCAAAATTTGTAGTGAAGCCTTCGCAGTGTGAAGGATTGCTCGCACAATGAATATATGGAAAAGTCTCGAGGGCGGTTTAACTGTTCAGAGGCACCTCAGGTGCCTAATTTGATGTTCGCTAGGCGAAGGATATGTTCGCAATGCGGACAAGAAAGATCCTGAATATACTATATAAGTACTTTTCTTGATTTTTAGGTGAGAATGTTATATTTTTTACATCAGAACTTATCTCTCTTCATTTCAAGTTTATTTTAGATAGAGAAATACAAAACCCTAAGAGGGAGGAGGTAAGATCTTTTCTCTCTTGTTGGGGTTTGGATGTAATCTTTTGATACCTTATGTATTTCATCTAATATATGTTTGTGAACTAGTTTTGATTCTCTATTGATTGATTGTCTTTGATTTCTTTTGTGGGTCTTGACAAAACCTTTTCATATCTTTGATCTAAGATTTTCATCTATCAATGAAAAACCTTTTGACATGGTTTTGTAAGTTGATATTCATTATATCTTCTATTTTATTGCGTTGATTAAGTAGCATGAGTAGCATGAGTAGAATCAATACGATATTGTGCGAGTGCGTGATAATAGTGATGAAGAACGATGTTCACAACCATTTGGCAAATTAGGTAAATACATGTAAAAAGGGTTAAGCGTATGTACGTATTTTGATCATTGTGCTTTATTCAAAACAATCATTTATCTAATATGGGTGTCGTCTTTGTTTACTTGCTTATCTTTGATTTGAACCGCTATAGACGTATACTCTTCAGATCTGGATCTAGGATGATTACCTGTTAAGTTCTAAACTCTAGACATAGATTTAGGCTTAGCATTTGCGTGAGTATTAGTTCTTAATGCTCTGTGTTGTGTTTTTGTTGCGTGAGACATCACCAATGAGACAATATGGTTATTCTCTCGATGCAGCATTAGAGATGACCTCTGTTGTAGGTGATACGTGAGGATATTAGAGGATTGATTGAGTTGTGTTTAACATAATCAGAAGAATGCAGGTGTTATCAATTGAAGAGATTCAATCCCAATAAGGCTCCGCTTATAATTCAGTCTTTACTTTATATTTTCCATCTTTATATTTTCTTCCTTTTATTCATGGTTCCTTGAACCTTTTAAACCAAACCTTTTGAAAAACAAGCTTAGAAATGTAGAGACTGTTGAACGACATTTTTTCATCGCACCGATCCCTGTGGAGACGATATAAATCTCGGAGGGAATTCCTTCAAAACTAAATTTTTGCTTCTTGCCGCTTTACTGCAGTTCGAATAGTAATCAAGATAATTAAATGTTTACAGGGTATACGACCTCGAAAAAGATTTCACTTTTGTTGGAGGTAGTTTTCAACTAGACGGAGATAATACTTTTACAATTTTAAACTTTGAGAACTTAATTTTTGTGTTATCATTCTAATCCAATTGATGAGTGAGAGATATAGAGTCGTGTCTACCAAAATGATGCATAAAATTCATAAAAAGAAAAATCCCGAAGGAAAATTTTCATAATAATGTGTTACTATACCATTTATGGGATATCATTTTCTCTATTTTGTTGATGTAGGTATCTACATAATTCAAAACAATAGTTTCTTCATTATTTCTACTCGAATATGATAAAGCTAAAATGTTTTGATTAACTTAATTATGAATAATCATGTTTTCTTGTAATTTTAAAAATTTAATTTCTATCTCATCATCCTGTGTTCTTAAAGTTCTAGTTCCATTATTTAAATTCTTAATTTATTCTTGTAAATCTTTAATAGAAGCAGTCTTTTCATCTTTAAATTCTACTTTGTGAATACCATTCTTATGAATATTGTTTTCATCTACAATATTTTTAATTTGTCTCGCGAAAACTTGCTTGCTTTCTGTGTTTTCCATTTTTCTAGTAATCCTATTAAGGCATTAACTTAATTGTTTGTTAAAACATTAATTCTTTTGTTATAATTGTTACAATTGCAAAAATTTAATCATAAACACTAATCAGAATCACAACCAGATTTTTCAAAATTAATAATTTGACGTATTTCCTTATAAGAGGGTTCTTCAGAAGATGAAGAACTTTCTTCCTTTGAGTTTAATAAGATGTTTTTATAGTAGTTATTAAACTTTCTTTTAATTCTTCTGAAATGTCTAAGTTACTAACTTAATTAATTTTTTATTAAACCTTGCATTTAATAAAATAATGTCCAAAACAATCACACTTATACCATTTAACATCTTTGTCTTTAGGTTTAGGTTGATAATTGTATTTTTTTTGTAATGTTTCTTACCATAATTTTTCTTGTAAGGCTTTTTGTAAAATTCGGAATTATCTTTATAAGATTGCTTCTTATGGAAGTTTCTTCTTCCTTTACTAACAACTTTTTTTTTATTCTTGGGGTTGTTCTGTGCTCTTAAAGGAGAAGCTCCATATTGATCACAAAATGATCACATCTCGCACCTGTTACTAGCCTTCTTATTTAATCTTATTTTCTAATTTATAATATGTATTGTTGTGAATCGGATGTCTTGAAACAAAATATAAACGGTTTCTTTATGATTAAGAAACACACAAGGGTTAGGGATAACAAAGAAAACAAGGTAAAATAACAAGGAACAACAATGATTGGTTATAAATTGACATTCTTTCTTTTCTCTTAGAAACAAGATTACAAGTATACAAGAATAACAAAATAACCTCTCTCTCTTGAAATTAGGATTTTATCTTCCTATTTTTCCTTATTCCAAGATGAGAGACTAACAACTATTTATAAGAGAAATGTCACACTAACCTAATGGGCTTTTTATTAATTATCCATTACAAGCTAACTTAGGGTACAAGTTAACTTAAACAATTGGGCTTACAAGCAATACCCAATTCAACATGCTAACAAACCTAGCAATATTGACTAATGCATGTTAGAACAAACTTTGACTACAATACGCATTACTCGCAAACAGACTTTGACTATTCTAGAGTTCGATCCAAATCACATAAATCTCCACCTTGGATCTAACTCTATAACATCAAGAAACTAGCTTTCTTCATGCAGCTTTATCAACTGCATACAGTGGAAAAATTTGCAACTGGGCAATGTCTTGGTGATCATATCAGCAGCATTATGATCTATCAAAAGCTTCAGCACTTGGGCTTTCCATGCTCAATTACCCTTTGACGAACTGCAGCCTCACATAAATGTGCTTGGTTCAATCATGATAGGATGAATTCTTTGACAGGTGTATTGCACTTTGACTATCACATTTAACAATAATAACTCGACCTTAAAGTTTCAGCTCCTTTGCAAAACCTTCAAGCCACAATGCTTCTTTCACAAATTCAGTTAGGATGATATATTCCGCTTCAGTGGTAGATAAGACAACAACCTTCTGAAGTGTTGCTTTCTAACTGATTGTTGTCCTAAACATAGTGAACACATATCCAGAAATAGATTTTCTGGAATCCATACAACCTGCATAATCAGAGTCGACATATTCTTCAATTGCTGCTTGTTGCACCCCAAAATTTGACCAACATTTATTTATCCATCAAGTGTTTGAAAGTTGATACCTTCATCAGAAAGTTCAAGAGATCCTCAGAGGAATTGGTTGAAACCAAGGTTGTGTGCTTCATAACTTGAGAGTTGTGGGTGCTCCTCAGATGATTCTGAGACTATGAGAATGAACTTGAAGCTTTGAGAAAGCCTATGAGGTGTCTTGAAAGTCATCATGAAGCCCAGAGAGGTCATTATGCAAGAATTCAGAAGACTCAACCATGAATGGTAGAATTAGGGTTTTGACTGGGTCGATCCTAGGTCAGTTGAAGATTTGGAGAAGGTTGAGACCTAATCCAAGGGCCATGAGATCATGGAATGATGTATGTAGATGCTATAAAGATGATTCCTAGACCAACTCATCATGATTGAGGAGTTTGAGAAGTTTTGAGTTAGGGTTTCTAAGGGTTGTTAGTGGAAAAACCCTACTTTGATCCCTATCTTCCAGGCAGTTTTAGCTCAAGATGTGATTGATATCTCATCTTCCCCACAACATGAATGTTGTAGAGCTTGTTCTTGAGTGGTAGAAGTCCTTGATAGGAGTTGCAGAGCTCAAGTTATGGTTTTGACAAATTACAGGTCAGCTGAGGTGTGTGAATCTGGGTCCTTGAAAGTCACCCAGCTTGCAGACAACTTTTGCCCTAGTAGGATGATTCCTATGATCTCTTGATCAACATGAATGTTGAATAGCATCTTCTTAGATTTCTATAGATTACTAGAAGTCCTTGATAGGAGTTGTAGAACTCAACTTATGGTTTGATCAAGACAGGGGTATTTTGGTCATTTGGAAGTTATAGGTCATTTTAAGTAAAAGGCCATATCTCCTATTTCCAAGCCTCAAATGAAAAAACTCAAAACATCAAAGTTGTTCAAAATGTGATTTTAAGGCTAGAAACCTGGTCATGAGTTATTGAAAAAGCTTGTAGCAAGGATTTACAAGATTGGATAAAAATGACCTAAAAATGACTTATAAAGTAAATGAATCCAAGTTGGAAATTGGTTTGGGAGATCCACAAATCCAAAATAGGTCATCCAATATGTCATTTTGACTCCAAACATCATTTTAAAAACAATGGTTCAAATAGATTTTTGATTTGAGGTCTTAAAATTGGGGTTGCTTTGTAATTTTGTTTCTTGCATATTAAGGAACTTGACCAAACTTCACCAAAGGCAAGGCTAAGCTTGTTTTTCACTCCTTCCACTCCCAATATCTCTTGTGAGGAGTTTTTGACACAAAATTAAAAGGCCTTAAGGCATGAGATGAGATATCCAACATATCACCACAAGAGAATTTCCATAGTATTCTAACTCTTTCTAGATGAATCTAGAACCCTCTATGGATTGTTATATAACAAGTGAATCACCATGAAGAAAGGGGTTGGTCAGGTTGGTGAATCCATTGGTGAATGAGTGAGGGAGAAAGGAATATTCAAAGCTTTCTTCAAAATCAAGCAAGACTCGAATCTTCCATTACAAGCTTCCTTCTTCAAGAATCTTGCAAACAGAAACAAATACTCCATTAGAGGAGTGCTTGGCATCAATTGCAAGCTATGAATTCATCTCTACATACCTTTACCATCACCATTTGACAGGTTTGTAAGTTGCCCTATATCTCTATATTTATGTGGCTTCTGTTGGTTTCATAGGTATAGAATTATCATGCTAGGTTAGTTGTCCATTTTCTGAAGATTAGAAAGCTTTTCGTAAGGTTTCATGGCAGGTCTTGGTTTCTTGCAAGTCCAAGAATGGGCTGTTTAGTGAGTGTTAATCCACGTATTATAGCATAGAATGACCAGGGTAATGTCATGAACACGATAGTACTATCAGAGTTAGGTCTTAGCAAGGTTGATCTCAGAAGAAAATGTTGGAACCAAGCTTTTCATGCATTCTGTTTGCGAATTCTATGAAGCTTCAGGAGAAGCTATTGGTATAATTAGATTCCTGGGAAGAAATGGTGCAATATTGGTCTTGGAAGTTTCTGATTTCATGGTCATACGAAGGAGTACGATGGGGAAGAAGATGCGTGTGTGAAGCTGGTTCATGGCGTTGCTTGCAAACCCTAATGGTGAAGTGGAGAAGATGATCTCCTGACCGTGGGATCGAGTCCATTTACTTGACATTTTAAGTTGATCGTACGGTTTGGATTTAAAAGGAAAACGGAGGGAAACCATTGAGCAAAACGCAGCGTTCCAATTAGTTGGAGGTTTTGGGCTTCAGGAATTCTTCGCTACTCACACCCCACCCGCGGCCCAAATCCAGAAATGAACTGAAAACTCTTGCTTTTCGCACCGTCCTCGTATCAATTTCCTTTTAATTTTTCTTTTGATTTTTCTGATAGCGCTTGGGCCTACCAATTTGATACGCGCACCCCCATATTCCTGGGCCCATCATAAAAACAACTAGGCGCAGCTTCTAATGACACCCCCTCCCCTTTTTCTTTTATTCTTTGATTTTAATTCTTTTATATTTTATTGCATATTAAAAAATTCATATAAAATCCAAAAATTAATATTTTTTAATGCTTGTTTTTTCTACATGTTCATAATTCTGTCTAGAAAATTATAAATAAATAAAATTCTCTTTTTATTTTATTTTAATATTTTTAGAACATTTTTCATTTAAATAGCTTTTAAATAGGATTAATATTGTGCTCAATTTTGTAGAATTTCTTTTAGGACCTTCCCTTAGTCTTTTTAATTCATTCTTTTTGGTGTGATTAGATATTGAATCATAGCTCCCCATAGGATTTAATTCTTGATTTTTAGATTAAAATTTGATTAGTCTAATTAGGTTAGTATTAGGGTATCCAAATTAGGGTTTAGGTTATGCATAGGTGAACTAAATCATTTTCTTTGGAGTGTTTTGACTTGATTTTTGGGTATGGGCATATAGGGATGTTATGGGTAGGTGTTATAGACCCTTGTGAATAATTGTTAGAATTTCCCCCTTTGTCTTTGTATTGTTAGATATTTTCTGAAGTTGGCTGATTGTATTGACTGTCTGTGTGATGTTTGTCTATCTCTGGGGGTTCATCTTTGGGTATTATTTTGGGGGCTTGGTTTGTTTTGAGGATCTTGTTGAAGAGCATGATGAAAGAGAAGATTGAAGATCAAGACTCAGAGACCCAGAGCTTGGAGATTATTCCCTGTCTGTGAGGTTTGAGATCCTGGAGTTTGAGGGGAATTCATGGTACTTTCCTGAGGAAGGCACTATGAATGACTTTCATTCTCTCTTCTCACCTCTTTCTTAAGTATCCAGTGATGTTGGAGCCAACATGTGAGTTTAATTTCTCCTGAGGAGGAATGTAAACTGATCACAGTTGTTGAGCCTCATGGGATACAATTCCTAAGCGGAAGCCTCCTAGTACTTTCCTGAGGAAGGTCCTATGGGTCTATTCACTTAGTTCCACTAGTTCAGGTAGGATTTCCCAAGTATCCAATGATGTTGGAGCCTTCATGTGAGTTTAGTTTCTCCTGAGGAGGAATGTAAACTGATCACAGTTGTTGAGCCACATGGGATATGATTCCTAAGTGGAAGCCCCTAGTACTTTCCTGAGGAAGGCACTATGGGTCTGTTCACTTAGTTCCCTTAGTTCATGTAGGATTTCCCAAGTATCCAATGATATCGGAGCCTTCATGTGAGTTTAATTTCTCCTGAGGAGGAATGTAAACTGATCACAGTTGTTGAGCCACATAGGATATGATTCCTGAGTATAAGCCTCCTAGTGCTTTCCTGAGGAGGGCACTATGAGTCTGCCTACTTAGCTCCCTTTCTTTGGTAAGCTTGTTTTGAAGCTTGAAGACTGGGATTGATTTCTTTTGATTAGGGTTTTGCTTTAGGGCTTTGCTTAGATCAGATTAGGGTTTTGTCTTTAGGGTTAAGGAGAGCTTAGATGTAGAATTTCTTTCTCAAGCATGTGGTTTGTTTGCCTGATGGCCCTTCCTTTCTTTCATCTGTTCATGGCTTGATAACATGTTGTTTATTTTTCAGTATGATTACTGTTATTTCATGACTGGCTTGAGGTCGAGACGAGCTTGTGGAGGCTGAAGCCCCACACACATTTTCTCCCTCACTTGCATTGCATGCATTTTACTGTTAAGCTGATGCTTTGTCTGTTTTGGTGTATCATTGACATGATCCCTTAGGACTCTCATCTCCTTTGATAAGGATTTGATGATAGACTTTTAGGTTGAAACCTATGCATGACAACTTCTAGGAGTTCCCTGTTCAAACTTCAACCATAGGATGAATCCATGGCATGACAACAGTAGGACTTGATAGTCTCCCTCCTAGTTGGGCCTGTTCTCTTCTCATCTCAAAGCAGTTTAAGATACAGTAATCATGAATGATTTCTTTCGTACGTTACGAGCCTTAAGCTATCTGAGAAAGGATTGTGGGAGAGTTGCTTTTCCACAGTCTGGATGTTTAGTATGGTACCCTTTGGGTGACATGCGACGCATTCACTCTCAGGTCATAGTCTCTAGTACGGTTGAAATCGCAAACACAATAAAAAACACTTCTTTCAAAGCAGGAAATAAACCGTAGTTTCCCGAACTACGTTTGCTCTGATCTTCCATGCAGTGTGGAAGTACGTAGGCATAGGATGCGATATCCTAGCGAGCAACCTTTCCCCACCTTCGTAGGTCGAACTACGTTGACTCTGATTTCTCATTCTCTGATGAGAATACGTAGGCATAAAGTGCGACGCTTTGCCGAGTCATTTTGCTTTTCTTTTTTCAGCCAGCCTTGATAGGTAGATAGAATAAAACCAACCCGTCCAAGTAAGCAAACAAGCGTGGATCCTGTCGAGTACGACGGACGTGAGGGGTGCTAATACCTTCCCCTTGCGTAACCGACTCCCGAACCCAGACCATGGTTGCGATGACCTTGTCTTACCCTTTTTCGTCAGGTTTTTCCGATCGTTTCCTTTCCCGCTCTAAGGGATAAATAACGAAAGGTGGTGACTCTTCTGTCATGCCGGCACCTTATTTTCGCGCAAGCGACAGCTGGCGACTCTGCTGGGGACCGAACCCAGAATCTCTGGTTCTTCGGTTCCCTATGAGAGTCAATCCTAACGCGTGTATGTTTGCTTGATGGGTTGCGTTTATTTATCGCATTTTTACTTCTCGCATTTTATTTCCCGCATGTTATTTTCCAGTTTGATATGATTATCTGTGCTGCTGTGGGAAAGGGATGTTACTATGAGTGAGAAGCCGGACCTGGGCTTGAGTATACACCTAGACATAGTTGCGGAGAAGTAGTAGACGAACCTGTCTGCTGAGCAGGCACAGTTCCCTACGAAAATCTGTGCTCAGACGAGATTCTTGCAGAGGTGCTCCTTTCCGGTCCTGAGGATCTGAGGGGAGTCCAGACGTGAGGATTGTCGACTCTGGGGACCGATCATTTGGAAGTCAGCTAAGTGAGGCCTCTTCATGACTTGATAATGCCACTCCTTCTGGGAATCGTATCATCACTCATGAAAGTCTGTGACGCTGATGACTGCATAGGATGCCGTACCTTTGTCCGTGGATTAGGTCCATACCTGTGAGCGGGATTGGGTTTATTGCAGGAAACTTTGACCTCCAGACTACCTGGTTTTCTTGACAGTGAATCAGTTATGTTGGTACCAAGGTTCTTAGTTGCAGATTTGTCTGTTCTTGACCGAGCAAGATTTTGATCAGAGGATCTTATCATCGGGTGTTTGTCTGTTCTTGATAGAGCATGTTTTGATCAGAGTATTGTTATCAGAGGTTTGTTCTGGGGGGAGCAGATTTTGAGTGGGGTCTGAAGATCTCGTCAGCAGCTATATGTTTGTTCTCGATAGGGCAGATTTTTGAGTGGGGTCTGAAGATCTCGTCAGCAGCTGTATGTTTGTTCTTGATAGGGCAGATTTTTGAGTGGGTGTTGCACCCCAAAATTTGACCAACTGGGTCTCGCACTTGGCTCGATGTTTCGACGCATAACCGCATTCGCATCTGCATATCGCATACATTGCATTGTTCATTTGTTTTGATTTTACCAGGGATCACAGCTCCCGTCTCGTATTTCAGGTGTTTTTGATCAGTAGAATTGATTTTTGGGATATTTCGGTGCCCGTTTATTTTTACCGATTATTTTTGTGTCGTTCGGTGCTCATTTTGTCCCTCAGGGAATTATGGTGATTTTTCTGGAATTTTATAGGATTTTCTAGGGTTAATTAGCTTTTAAATCAATTTTTAGGATTTAATAGATTTTAAATAGATTTTAATATTTTTAAATCAATTTTTAGCATTTTAGAGAAATAAATAAATTTTAAACTCATTTTAGAATTTAATAGGTTTTTAATTCCTTTAAATAGATTTTAAATCATTTGTAGAATTTTTTTTTAATAAATCTTTAGATAATATAGTAATATAGTTTTTTAGAAATTTAAATGGAATTTAATTGTTTTTTAGAATTTCTTTTATAAAAATAGATAGGTTTTATTTTCTTTTATAGATATTATAGAATTTAATATAGGGATTAAGTGGATTTAATGTTTGATTAGGGGTTTATTTGTTAGTTAATTAGCATTTTTTTTAAATATTGTTTTTTCAGTTTTTTGTGCAGTTTTTATCCATTTTCGTGTGGGCTTAGTTCATTTTTTTCGCAGGCCCAGTATGGGGGTTTTTGTCCAGAATGGTCAGCTTATGTCAAAGTTTCAGCCCAGTTCAATTTTTGTCCAGGAAAACTCAGCAAAAAAAGGTTCAATAACCGTCCAAGGCAAATGTCCAGCGCGTTTTCCAGCTTCTTCTGGAAGCTTCCAGATCAATCCAGCGAGCTCATCAACTATAAAGCTAGCATGCAGCCACGTGTTAACAGATAGAGGCCCCACATTTCTTCACTTCCACACGCCACGTATCCTCAGGACCCACCTCTCTCTCAGCCACGCGAGGGACGCGTGTCACACATGCATCATCTCACTCCACCACGCGTCATCCACCCAGAACCTCACCAGAAAAGCCTCGCCGGACCGCCGTGCATGTACTCCGGCAACCGTCCCTCTCCAGATTCCGTTCAACCACCGTCCTCATCAATCCTTCTATCTTCATCCTCTTCCTTTCAACCGATCCACCAACCTTCATCGCCTCCACCATCAAATCCAGAATCCGGCCACCACAAACACCAGAAACCTCCATCACTAACCTTCGATCCGTTTATCTTCCTCCATCTCAACCTTCATCAACCTCACCAAAACACAAGAAACTCCACTAATCGTGCCCAGAAACAACCTTCAAGGACTTCAACAAACTTCCAGAAGTCATCAACGTGCATCCAGTTTTCCAGAAACCACATGCACATTCATGGTGTTTGCAACCTGTTCATGTCAGTTCTTCATCTTCAAGCACGATTTCCAGAAATGTCCAACACAAACCCTCAACGGAACCATCATCCAACACAATCATCAATCTCCAGAAATGGATCAACAACGAACAAATCGTTAACACTTCCATATTCTCCAGATCCTCAGGTTTGTCAGCGATCTTCAAGAGATTCAGCGTATCTTGTTTCCAGAAGTTCTTCGCGATCTCCGTCACATTTGCGAATCCAGACTCCCTCAAAGTTCGTGGATCTCCGATAATCTCTTTCGATGCCTTCAACTTCATCACCATTTCAATCCTCCAACTCATTCTTCAAGAATAAGATCTTCAATCCTTTCCCCCAGCAACGATCCAGAAACGCTTCAGAGGGCGTCAACATTCAAGGATCCTCCCTCCGTTCATCATATTTACTAAAATCCTCCAACATCATCAGGAGACGGAGGTGAATCTGAGAAGGTGGGTGAGGGGAGGCATTGATGGCAGAAAGAGCATAGAAGAGGATTCGAAAAGGAAGGTTCAGAAGAGAAAGGAGCGGCGGCGTAGGAGAAGCTGACGGCGGCGGAAGGAGAAAGGAAGAAGGTAGACTAGGGTTTCTTCAGAACTTGAGAAGGAAGAGAGGGAGACGGAGAGGAAAGAAGAGTGGGCCTGGCCCAAACCATTTTTTTTTGGCACCTCTCGCCCCCTGTTTTTGGCTGAAACGGGCCTGGGCCCAACACGAATCTGCTTGCCATCCCATTTCACAGCATACACCCCCTGCGTTTTGAGAACCTTGGGCTGGGCCCAGATTATGTTTTTTTTTGTATTATTTTATTCTGTTATACTCCCCCTGTAAGCAGTACACCCCAGCCCCATTTTTTTGTGTTTTTTATTCCTTTTTTAAAGATTTGAAAAACATGTTAACAAAAAAGAGAAATAAGAAAAAAAGAGAAATAGAAAAAAAAGAGAAAAGAAATATAGTGAAAATAATAGAAAATGAAAAGAAGAAATATATTTGAAAAAAAAAAGAAAAGAAAGAAAATAGAAAAATGGAGAAAAAACATTGTGAGAAAAAAAATATTGAAGAAAAAAATATTGTGAAAAATAAAAGAAAATATTTTTGAGAAAAGAAAATGGGAGAAAAGAAAAGGAGAAAAAAGAAAAAATATTAAAAAGTAGTTTAATATTTTTCAAGCATTTCTTTTAGAGTATTTTCGTAGACTTTATTTTTCGACTTTTAGGGATAGAATTAGAGGCCCATTTGTTAGGGGGCTATTTCCAGTCGATTTTTCAAGATAGAATAGGATAGCGTCCTAGGAGATTTATTTCAGTATGCACCCATTGTGATCATTTTTCAGAGATGAATAAAACGAGATTTGAGCTGTGGTCCGATAGTAGCTGAACTACAGCTGCTCTGATTCTTCGTTCCAGACGAAGATATGTAGGCATAGGATGCGATATCCTAGCGAGCACACTAACGACTAACCTTTTGTTCTCTCGCGGCTGTGCGATCGAGACTTTCCCGCTGACGATTAATTGAGTACCCTTTTTCTCTCTTGCCCCCGTGCATTTGAGACTCAGCCATAGTTGTGACCATAAGTTCCCGACCCTGTGAAACCAGTTGTTTTTCTCACCGCTGTGTGAGAATGTTTGTCTAGCCGTAGTTAGTCTGAACTACGCAAGGCTCTGATCTTCCATCCAGTGGAAGTACGTAGGCACAAGACGCGATGTCTTGGCGAGCCAATTTTCCCCGTAGTCCCGAACTACGTTGACTCTGACTTTCTCTCTCGAGAATACGTAGGCATAGAGTGCGACGCTCTATCGAGTCAATTCCCTTCTGTTTAGATTTAGCAGCCGTAGATAAGATTGTTTTGCATCCAGTAGACAACCCAAGCAAGCGTGGATCCCGTCGAGTACGACGGACGTGAGGGGTGCTAATACCTTCCCCTTGCGTAACCGACTCCCGAACCCAGGCTATGGTTGCGATGACCATACCTTTTCCCCGGTTTTTGCGAGGTTTACTTCGAGCGTTTCCTTTCCCGCTCTGAGGGATAAATAACGCACGGTGGCGACTCTTCTGTCAGCCGGCGCCGATTTTCGCAGTAGCGACAGCTGGCGACTCTGCTGGGGACTGCGATAGTTTCCTAGGGATTCAACGTCCCGAAAGCGAGTCAATTTTGGGGATCCAACGTCCCCTAAGAGAGAGTCAATCCTAGCGCTCGTTTGCTTGTCTATTAGATGTTTATTTATCGATATTATCTGTTGCTGTTGGGGTGTTACGGGTGTTCTATGATATTGAGTGAGAAGCCGGACCTGGGCTTGGAGTGCACCTTAGACTTAGAGTAGAAATTAGTGGGTGCCCGCTTGCTTTGCCTTGCTTTGGTGTCCCATGAAATCTACACTCAGACGAGATTCTGCTGGTTGGCCTCCTGTCCCTTCCTTTGGTTGGCGTGGGTTGCTGGTTAGTTGGATTGTCGACTCTGGGAACCGATCATTTGGAAGTTAGCTGAGTGAGGCCTCTTCAGGATTCGATGATGCCACTCCTTCTGGGAATCGTATCGTCAGTTCTGAATGTCTGTGACGCTGACGACCGCATAGGATGCCGTACCTTGTCAGATATAGGTCCATACCTGTGAGTGGGGGGGTTTTTTTATGCAGGAAACTTGACTTCCAACCTACCCGTTATTCTGGTCCTCTTTTCAGAGAGCGTCTCCGTCAGCAGCGCAGCAGTATTCAGATTTTGTGTGGGGGCTGTGGTCCCATTGTTTGCTGCATTTTGCATATCATATGTATATCAGTGTTGCATTGCATATCATCCTCCAGCTAGCCAGAGTTCTGATCCAGCCTTTGTTTCCTGAAGGTGATTATCCGGAGTTTGGATTGAGCAGCTGTTGATTGTCAGAGGACCTACCTAGGGGTTGAGTAGATTTGAATAGAATCAAGTGTCGAAGTCAGCTGAAGATTATTGGTAGCCATGTCTGAAGGCAATTTCCAGTCTCCTAACACCCTGACAGGGTTCACTATGACGTCCAACCCTCTGTATGATTCCATGGAAGATTTCCCGCAAGTGAACAATGTCGCTGCAGACCAAGTTGTACAGCCTTCTGTTGAGAACCGAGATCGACATGAGCAGTATGTTGCCCAGAATGAGCGTCCTCCTCCTGTCAACAATCAAGGTGTTGCTTTCCCTGTGATGAATTACCGAAGAGATATCCCGATAGCCAGGATGGTAGATCCAAAAGCCCTTGACGATGGTAGAAGAGTCCGAGTGTTGGAAGAGCAAATGAAAGCTTTGAAAGCCAAAGATGCTGTCAACCTAGATGCTGTAGGCATGTGTTTGGTTCCTGACCTGGTGTTGCCTTACAAGTTCAAAGTGCCGAAATTTGAGAAGTACACAGGAGATAGCTGTCCGAAGCTGCATTTGATGATGTTCTGTCGAAGAATGACTGCGTTTGTGCGAAACGATAAATTGATGATCCATTGCTTTCAAGATAGTCTGACTGGGGCATCTTTGAGGTGGTATATGCAGTTAGAGAGGAATCAGATTCAGTCATGGATGGATTTAGCCAGAGCTTTTCTGAAGCAGTACGATTACAACCTAGACATTGCTCCTTATCGCATGCATTTGCAAGAGTTGTCGCAAGAGATCAATGAGCCTATCAGGAGGTATGCTCAGAGATGGAGAGAATTTGCTGCTAGAGTGCGTCCCCCGCTGTTAGACCAAGAGCTGGCAAGCATGTTTGTAGATTCCCTACAATATCCGTACTTCAAAAGATTGCTCGGAGTTCCGGCAAGTTTCTCTGACGTGGTAGCATTAGGAGAACGCCTTGAGTACTCCATAAGAATGGGAAAAATTCAGATTACTCCATATGATCAAGCTGGTGAAACTGAATATCCTTGTGACTATCAGAGTGAAGAAGAAGTGGTGATCAACTCAGTCATGCCAAAGATTGAATATCCTCGAAGCGAGTCAGTGAATTTTGTTGGTTCATCATCTTATCAGAGATCGGTACCTCCCGTGGCTGGTTATACTGAACAGACCGCCGTGCCTGGGGCACTCTATCAGGAATCTTATGTCGCTTCCATTGCAAATCAGCGAACTCGTGGCCGAGGTTATCAGAACCAGCGTCAGAATCAGAACAGACCTCGCAACAACCTGGAACGAAGGAAAGCTCCTTTTCACCCAGTGCCGATGCCGTATAGCCAGTTGCTACCATCTTTGATTCAGAAGTCTTTGGTGGAGCCGAAAGCTCTTAAGCCAGTTCCAGAACCTTACCCTCCTGGGTACAATCCCCACGTTCAGTGTGGTTATCATGGTGGCTCTCCGGGGCATTCAACCGAAGATTGTAAAGCATTTCAGGCGAAGGTACAGCAGTTGATTGATCAGGATCGTATTTCCTTTCGAGAAGGGTTTCTGTTTGTCCATCCCAATAGTTCAGCTGTCTAAGCTCGTGGATTCAGAAGGGTGTTCCCCAGCAAAAGCCAGTGGTTCAGACAGGCAGGCGCCTCAGCATTGGCAGTTCTCAAGCTTTTACATCATTTGCATCTGTAGTTTCTTTTTTCCGTTAGTTACTACTTGCTTTTTAGCATTGTATGTTTTGAATGGTGATAATAATAAAGTGATTATGCATTTTTCTGAATTAATCATGTCGCTGTCGCTCATTTATTGCATTGCACTGACACTTGCATTTTATTCACTCCACTTTTTCGCTATGACTAGCAAAGTTAGGAGGGAGGATGACGAAACTGAAACTCATAACCGATGATTGTATGCTTTCAGATAAGACCGTACCGATGACGTACAAGGCATTGTTTCAAATCCCCAAACACTGGAGATATAAGGAGTTAGTCCCTTGTTAACCACTTCGAGCCAGGAAGTAGAAGTTTTTCGGACTTTTAAACCCTCACATCTTAACCCGGGGCAGGGTAGTTGGCAGTTAGCTTGACCGAGCATTCAAGTCTTGCAGAGGAGTGTTGTCTTTCAAGGACCAATCAGTTTATACCTTTCAAGAGGTCAAACCTCACCAATCAGGAGTGAGACAGTTACAATCCTTTCGGAGCAATCAAGACAACCAGTGTCACACGACTTTGTTCCAAAAGAAAGAAAATAAGAAAGCCCGCTAAGTAAAAAGAAAGAAGAGCTGGAAAGCTAATACTTAGGCAAAAATCAGGGCATCCCGCTGGACTTCAAAAGAAATCGGAAAAAATCGAAAAGAACTCAAAAGGAGTCAGTCCAGGCAAAAATTAGGGAATCAAAAGAATGAAAAAGAGGGATCAAAAAGAAAATTTTCCCCAGCAAATCACAAAGTCGTGTATACAGACACCGAAAGCGAAGAAGGAGTAACTATCACTCTAGAAGAAAAGCTTGTGAATTCCTTAACTGTAGGTCTTACCAGTCAGCATACTTCTCGAAGAGGCGAGCGCTTGTGCCAGGTTAACTGAACCTTAGGATCGGAGAACATCACGTAGAAGGGGAGGGTACAAATCAAAATTTGAGCCAAATATCCCTTGTTTTACGAACCGTGAACCCGACCGCGATACAACCCTCAAAAGACCTAATTGAGGTAGGGTTAGTCTGAAGCGCATTACGATAAGGTTGAGTAACCTGACTCCTTCTTGACTTGCTAGTCACATCACTGTTGTATTTTCACTGACCACGTAAGCACTGCGTTTGAACTTTGGTTCATTCGTCACAATTATCATATGCATGTAAATGAGTGACAGCTCAAATTTTTTCAAAATCTGCATAACCATTGCATTAAGATTACCATTCGAAGACAGACGATTCTAATTGCAGGTTAGTAGAAATTCCAGCAGAAAATAATCAAATAGGACTGAGTAATTCAGCAGTCTGAACCAGAATGGTGTATGTTGTGAAGCCTAATGGATCAGGGGCGTTATCTTCCCGTAAGTTCAGTATCAGTCAATCTGAGGACAAGTCCCGAAGCTTCAGTTGAGCAGGGGCAGTTTGTTTGAAAAGCAGTTGATCAGAAGGAGTCTTCTCAAGAGCCAATCAGGGGCAGTTATGCAGAGCGCTGAGATTTGAAAGCAAGTACTTCAGGTGGATAATCAGATCGGGTTGAGTCGCTAGAACGCTCATTCAGGGGCAAGTCATCGCAGAGAATGTTGAAATCAACTGGGTTGTTAGGTGTTTTATTGGAAATTGAATTCTTTTGTCATACAGATACCGGGGCAAGTATTCTCGAAGTCTTCGCGTAGCAAGCTGTTCAGAGCAGGTAATCCCAAGAGTTAGATTGGGGCAAGGTGAATTGTACTGGGGCAAGTTGTGCAAGCCAGTCTTTTATCCCCCAGCTGAGTGTACCAGGGGCAAGTCATTCAAACCCGCTTGTTTATCCCCAGCCAGAGTTGAGTATCGGGGAATCATGTCAATACCCTTATCGAAAACCTTTCAAATAAGAAGGTCTTGTTGTCGTTGGATCATTATCCTGCAGTTTAAACCTGTTGCGTGTCAGTAACCAGTCGTTTCCAAAGTCCAGTTCTCGCCTGGCAAATCGGTAACCAGTTCTCGTCTGGCTCACCATCTGTAAGCAGCAGTTCCCGTCCTGGTGCAGTTTATTGTAAGCAGCAGTTCCCGTCCTGGTGCAGTTTATTGGTAACCAATTCTCGTTTGGTCACCGTTTCCTCAAGAGTTGTATCAGTTCTCGCCTGGTACATGTCGTCGCATAATCAGTTTTCGTGTGTTTTAACCTATGTGTTATACCAGTTCTCGCCTGGTGTACGTTAGCTTTCAGCCAGTTCTCGCCTGGTTGTCTATACCTCAGCTTGTTATCTAGTCAGCCCGTCTGATGTTCAAAAACACAAAAATCAATTTTTCTAACCTATTTTCCTATCAGTTCTCGCCTGATAGTCTACCTTTGAATGCTAGTTCTCGCCTAGTATTTTCCATTCCACTGTGTACATAATCCATGTTTATTCTAAACCAGAAAAACCAAAAAAACAAAACAAAAAAACCTAAAGGTATCTGACACAATATTTCCTAATGACCCGCATGTTGTCAGGTTCCCCGATACGAAGCTCGACTAATGCCAGTGCTCCGAGTAATGTTCGAATTCCTTGTGGGTGTTGTTAAATCAGAATTGTTACTCTTCAGCAGATGAAAGTTGCTTATTATCCTCGGAAGAGTCGAGATCGTATTTCACCCCGTATCAGAGTAGGATCAGGAGTATCTGCAGCCGATTAAGATTGATGTCCTTGATAGTAGGAGCATTTCCAGCAGTGTGCTGAGCGTAATCAACCTCAGTTTGGGTCAATCCCCGCAGAGTACAATCAGTTGCCAATGGTTTGAAGAAAGCATCCCCGAGCAGAGTTATCTTTCCTTCCCCAGTGAAGTCGTCAAGCAGGGTTGCCTTTTCATTTCTCCAGCAGGACAGTTATCCTTAGCGGATTTGATTTCTCGTTTCCAGCATTTATTTTGCTGAGATGGTTTTGTGACTTCAGGTCATCCCCAGTAGAGCTGACGTTTCCTTCGGCATTTATTTTGCCAAGTGGTTTTCAGACCTGGTGTTCTCTGGCAGCTCGAGCTTGCATTAGCATTTGCATATATAGTCGTAGCATTTATACAAGCATATAGCATATCCATGTCGTCAGGGCATCGCATTTTCAAACAAAACGCATAGCATATTCATGTCATATAGGGCATTGCATTTTCAAACAAAACGCATAGCATATTCATGTCATATAGGGCATTGCATTTTCAAACAAAACGCATAGCATATCCATGTCATATAGGGCATTACATCATTATCAAGCATACGCATGTCGAAACATAGACCAAGATGGTTACCTATTGGATTTCGAATTTGTTCACCTGCAGAGTTGTGTGGTTCAGCTTCTCGACTCCCCCAGCGGAGTGATTCTTCATATTTGGGTGTTACGTCAGCATCAGGAAAAAAAACAACAACAACAACAAAGATTGACATATATCAGACTTCTGAAGCTGCCCCCTTTGTCAAAACAGGTGCCAGGCAGTTCCATTCAGAATTTCCTCAGGAGAATTGTCCTCAAGTTCGCAATGAACTGTGAGTTGACCAGATTTGATCCCACGAAAGAGATGGGAATCAAGGTGTTTGCTTTATGAAGCATTATTTCAATACTTGTGGCGTCACACAGGTGTTGAAAAAGAGAAGAAAATTTTATCAGAAAATTGACCAGATGTTGCCGTGATAACCAAACTTCAGTTTATTGGAAGCTATTCCTCAAGCAGTTTTGCAGTATATTCTTGCGGTTGACAAATTTCAGGGTTCCATTTGTATTCAACCGTCATCTACCTTGAATGTTTGAAGGCTGAGCGCTCTTCACCCATTCAGGTCGAAGTCGCTTGAATAGGGGCAGCTGTTGCACCCCAAAATTTGACCAACCGGGTCTCGCACTTGGCTCGATGTTTCGACGCATAACCGCATTCGCATCTGCATATCGCATACATTGCATTGTTCATTTGTTTTGATTTTACCAGGGATCACAGCTCCCGTCTCGTATTTCAGGTGTTTTTGATCAGTAGAATTGATTTTTGGGATATTTCGGTGCCCGTTTATTTTTACCGATTATTTTTGTGTCGTTCGGTGCTCATTTTGTCCCTCAGGGAATTATGGTGATTTTTCTGGAATTTTATAGGATTTTCTAGGGTTAATTAGCTTTTAAATCAATTTTTAGGATTTAATAGATTTTAAATAGATTTTAATATTTTTAAATCAATTTTTAGCATTTTAGAGAAATAAATAAATTTTAAACTCATTTTAGAATTTAATAGGTTTTTAATTCCTTTAAATAGATTTTAAATCATTTGTAGAATTTTTTTTTAATAAATCTTTAGATAATATAGTAATATAGTTTTTTAGAAATTTAAATGGAATTTAATTGTTTTTTAGAATTTCTTTTATAAAAATAGATAGGTTTTATTTTCTTTTATAGATATTATAGAATTTAATATAGGGATTAAGTGGATTTAATGTTTGATTAGGGGTTTATTTGTTAGTTAATTAGCATTTTTTTTAAATATTGTTTTTTCAGTTTTTTGTGCAGTTTTTATCCATTTTCGTGTGGGCTTAGTTCATTTTTTTCGCAGGCCCAGTATGGGGGTTTTTGTCCAGAATGGTCAGCTTATGTCAAAGTTTCAGCCCAGTTCAATTTTTGTCCAGGAAAACTCAGCAAAAAAAGGTTCAATAACCGTCCAAGGCAAATGTCCAGCGCGTTTTCCAGCTTCTTCTGGAAGCTTCCAGATCAATCCAGCGAGCTCATCAACTATAAAGCTAGCATGCAGCCACGTGTTAACAGATAGAGGCCCCACATTTCTTCACTTCCACACGCCACGTATCCTCAGGACCCACCTCTCTCTCAGCCACGCGAGGGACGCGTGTCACACATGCATCATCTCACTCCACCGCCCTCCACCACGCGTCATCCACCCAGAACCTCACCAGAAAAGCCTCGCCGGACCGCCGTGCATGTACTCCGGCAACCGTCCCTCTCCAGATTCCGTTCAACCACCGTCCTCATCAATCCTTCTATCTTCATCCTCTTCCTTTCAACCGATCCACCAACCTTCATCGCCTCCACCATCAAATCCAGAATCCGGCCACCACAAACACCAGAAACCTCCATCACTAACCTTCGATCCGTTTATCTTCCTCCATCTCAACCTTCATCAACCTCACCAAAACACAAGAAACTCCACTAATCGTGCCCAGAAACAACCTTCAAGGACTTCAACAAACTTCCAGAAGTCATCAACGTGCATCCAGTTTTCCAGAAACCACATGCACATTCATGGTGTTTGCAACCTGTTCATGTCAGTTCTTCATCTTCAAGCACGATTTCCAGAAATGTCCAACACAAACCCTCAACGGAACCATCATCCAACACAATCATCAATCTCCAGAAATGGATCAACAACGAACAAATCGTTAACACTTCCATATTCTCCAGATCCTCAGGTTTGTCAGCGATCTTCAAGAGATTCAGCGTATCTTGTTTCCAGAAGTTCTTCGCGATCTCCGTCACATTTGCGAATCCAGACTCCCTCAAAGTTCGTGGATCTCCGATAATCTCTTTCGATGCCTTCAACTTCATCACCATTTCAATCCTCCAACTCATTCTTCAAGAATAAGATCTTCAATCCTTTCCCCCAGCAACGATCCAGAAACGCTTCAGAGGGCGTCAACATTCAAGGATCCTCCCTCCGTTCATCATATTTACTAAAATCCTCCAACATCATCAGGAGACGGAGGTGAATCTGAGAAGGTGGGTGAGGGGAGGCATTGATGGCAGAAAGAGCATAGAAGAGGATTCGAAAAGGAAGGTTCAGAAGAGAAAGGAGCGGCGGCGTAGGAGAAGCTGACGGCGGCGGAAGGAGAAAGGAAGAAGGTAGACTAGGGTTTCTTCAGAACTTGAGAAGGAAGAGAGGGAGACGGAGAGGAAAGAAGAGTGGGCCTGGCCCAAACCATTTTTTTTTGGCACCTCTCGCCCCCTGTTTTTGGCTGAAACGGGCCTGGGCCCAACACGAATCTGCTTGCCATCCCATTTCACAGCATACACCCCCTGCGTTTTGAGAACCTTGGGCTGGGCCCAGATTATGTTTTTTTTTGTATTATTTTATTCTGTTATACTCCCCCTGTAAGCAGTACACCCCAGCCCCATTTTTTTGTGTTTTTTATTCCTTTTTTAAAGATTTGAAAAACATGTTAACAAAAAAGAGAAATAAGAAAAAAAGAGAAATAGAAAAAAAAGAGAAAAGAAATATAGTGAAAATAATAGAAAATGAAAAGAAGAAATATATTTGAAAAAAAAAAGAAAAGAAAGAAAATAGAAAAATGGAGAAAAAACATTGTGAGAAAAAAAATATTGAAGAAAAAAATATTGTGAAAAATAAAAGAAAATATTTTTGAGAAAAGAAAATGGGAGAAAAGAAAAGGAGAAAAAAGAAAAAATATTAAAAAGTAGTTTAATATTTTTCAAGCATTTCTTTTAGAGTATTTTCGTAGACTTTATTTTTCGACTTTTAGGGATAGAATTAGAGGCCCATTTGTTAGGGGGCTATTTCCAGTCGATTTTTCAAGATAGAATAGGATAGCGTCCTAGGAGATTTATTTCAGTATGCACCCATTGTGATCATTTTTCAGAGATGAATAAAACGAGATTTGAGCTGTGGTCCGATAGTAGCTGAACTACAGCTGCTCTGATTCTTCGTTCCAGACGAAGATATGTAGGCATAGGATGCGATATCCTAGCGAGCACACTAACGACTAACCTTTTGTTCTCTCGCGGCTGTGCGATCAAGACTTTCCCGCTGACGATTAATTGAGTACCCTTTTTCTCTCTTGCCCCCGTGCATTTGAGACTCAGCCATAGTTGTGACCATAAGTTCCCGACCCTGTGAAACCAGTTGTTTTTCTCACCGCTGTGTGAGAATGTTTGTCTAGCCGTAGTTAGTCTGAACTACGCAAGGCTCTGATCTTCCATCCAGTGGAAGTACGTAGGCACAAGACGCGATGTCTTGGCGAGCCAATTTTCCCCGTAGTCCCGAACTACGTTGACTCTGACTTTCTCTCTCGAGAATACGTAGGCATAGAGTGCGACGCTCTATCGAGTCAATTCCCTTCTGTTTAGATTTAGCAGCCGTAGATAAGATTGTTTTGCATCCAGTAGACAACCCAAGCAAGCGTGGATCCCGTCGAGTACGACGGACGTGAGGGGTGCTAATACCTTCCCCTTGCGTAACCGACTCCCGAACCCAGGCTATGGTTGCGATGACCATACCTTTTCCCCGGTTTTTGCGAGGTTTACTTCGAGCGTTTCCTTTCCCGCTCTGAGGGATAAATAACGCACGGTGGCGACTCTTCTGTCAGCCGGCGCCGATTTTCGCAGTAGCGACAGTGGGGTCTGAAGATCTCGTCAGCAGCGGTATGTTTGTTCTTGATAGGGCATATTTTTGATTCGGGGTCTGAAGACTTCATCAGCAGACGTTTTCTTGATCATACATCCGGGGTCCTTGTTGTCAGGCATTTGTTCTCGGCAGAGCAGAATTTTGATCTTGGTCCTATCAGATGGTTATTCTCAGCAGATCAGATCAGTGGTTTTACGCCGGGGTCTTCTTCCCATCAGTGATTGTTGATACCGAATCTCCACAGCAGCCACCTGGATATATTGTTGCATGCCTGCATTTTGCATTAGTTTGCATGTTCATTTGCATTCCATTAACGTGTGTCTGTGACAGGTACCGTTTCCCCGATCCAGGATTTCTCGCCTCCTATTGTATTATTACAGCCTCTCTCAGGAAGACTGTTGCGTACGAGTTCTCGATCCCTGATGTGTCGAAGTTGACTGCCGCTGATGCTATATATATTGATGTCTCCGTAATTGGGCTCGAATTTCTTCTTCTCCTTATCGTCAGCACTGGTACTAAGGCGTTAGGATCGGGGAAAATCTCTCAAGCACACGGACACGCGCATGCATCTGCATGAAGCATTTTGCATGACATACATTTTGTTGCTTGTCCTAACCTTTAATATTGATAGGTTTTTCAGGTACACAGGTTCCGAGCTGCTTTCGATCTCCAGGATTGATCAAAGACTCATTCACCGTTACTCAACTCGCGCTAATCAGACTAGGATCATGGATCAGGTGCAGTCAGATGTTCAAGAGCTCCGTGAACGGATGGATCGTTTTATGGAACTGATGCAGGTAGTCGCTAATGGTCAGGACCAGCTTCGTACTTTGGTTCAACCTTTGATCTCCAGGGTTGATAGTAATGGCATACTGCACGGCGGGGCTGTACCTACCCTTCCTCCAGTAGATGCTCCACAGAATGTTGTTCCTGTTGCCGGGGGCAACGGCAGTGCTAACGGCAATCTGATGACTAATATCGGACTCAATGCGGCAGGCGTCGGCAATGGCAGTCTGGGAGCCAATGTTAACATAGGGCCGGTCAACGGCAATGCTGGTGTCGGAAACCTGTTGGTGCCTCGACCGTGGCTTGAGGATCATCAAGATGACGTATTCTCTCAAAGAGGTGTAGAAGCAGAGTTGAATGTTGAAGCTCGACTCAGGTTCAAAGCGCTGGAAGACAAGATGAGAGACATTGAAAATCAGAATACATTGGGCGTTGATATGTCCAAGCTCGGGTTAATTGCTGATTTCAAGGTGCCTCATAAGTTCAAGGTGCCTGTCTTTGAGAAGTATAAGGGTACCACTTGCCCCCGTGTTCACCTTCGATCTTATTACAGAAAGATGTCCGCCTATTCTGACGATGAGAAGTTGCTGATGCACTTCTTCCAAGATAGTCTTTCTGGTCCATCCCTCGAATGGTATATGGGCCTGGAGCCTGCTACTGTGCGTACCTGGAAAGACCTCGCTGAAGCGTTCGTCCTCCACTATCAGTACAATAGCGACTTGGCTCCCAACCGAGTTCAGCTTCAGAATCTCTCACAGCGGAACAATGAAAGCTTTAAAGAGCACGCCCAGCGGTGGCGTGAATTGGCTGCTCGGGTTCAACCGTCGATGGTTGAGCGCGAGCTAGTGCAAATGTTCGTGGCTACCCTTCCTGGAATCTACTATGAAAAGCTGGTCAGTGGCATGTCTGGGACATTCTCGGCTCTTATCACTATGGGCGAGCATGTCGAGAACGGTATAAAGATCGGAAAAATTCAAGGCGAATCATCCTCAGCTGGAGGAGGTAGTAAGAAACCTTACGCTGGCAAGCGTCGAGAAGGAGATGCAAATGCTGTCACTAACGCTCGGAGAAAGGGCAAGGGCCCTCAGCAGCAGATTGCTAGCATAAATATCCCAGCTGCTCCACCGCAGCAGCAGCAGCCGCAACCTCAGCAGCAGAATCAGCAGGGGTATAGGAAATATCAGAATCGGGCTCCTCTGGCAAATCGTCATTTTGAAACTCCACCTATGTCATATGCGCAGCTTCTGCAAACTTTGCTCCAACTTCAGTTAGCGCAAAAGAGGACGTTGGCTCCCTTGACAGGGGCACCGCCACCGGGGTATGATGCCAATGCTACTTGTGATTTCCATACTGGGGCACCAGGCCATATGATTGAGAACTGTAAAGCTTTTAAGCACAAAGTGCAGGACTTGGTGGACGCCAAGGTTATCAACTTATCTGATAGCGTGCCCAATGTTACCAAAAACCCTATGCCTCATCATAGAGGAGGCGGGGTGAACGCCATTATCACAGAGGAGAGTTCAGACTTGCTGACTGATGTCAAAGACTTGAAGACGCCGCTTAGTTTTGTCAAGGCTAAGTTGCTGAAGAAGGGCTTCTTTCCTGGATGCGGAGAGTTATGTATGGCTTGTGCTACACTTCCTGATGGGTGCGAGCAGCTGGTCGAAGGTATCCAAAGTCTGATGTCCGAGGGTATTCTGCAGTTCAGCCGGAGCGTTGAAAGTGCATCAGGGGAGGTCGTGCTGAAGCAGGCAGATGAAGTCGCTACCATTAATATTCCTCGTCACCCTATTACTATTTCTGCGCCCCGACCGCCTACAATCACTATTACCAGGGCCGGGCCAATCCCATTCGAGAGCACCAACTCCGTTCCATGGCATTATGGCGCCGAGGTCTATTGCGATGGTCAGAAGTTAGAGCTGGAGCCATACGGATCGACTGTGCAGAATCTCGCCGGGGTCAGCGGCATTACTCGAAGCGGTAGAGTGTTTGCGCCAGCAGAGGTTGCAGCGGAGAAAGTGGTCCGAGCTGACGCTGCGGAAAAGGGTAAAAGAAAAGCTGTCGAAGAGGTCCCTTCTGGGGCAGAGAAGGATTTGCTAGTTAAAGATGCTGAGGAGTTCATGCGTTTAATCAAGAAGAGCGACTACAAGATTGTAGATCATCTTCATCAGACTCCGTCAAAGATCTCTATTCTCAACTTGTTGCTGTGTTCTGAGGCGCACCGCAACGCATTACTGAAGGTATTGAACACTGCCTACGTGCCGCAGGAGATATCAGTAAATCAGCTAGAAGAGGTGGTAGCTCATGTTAATGCTGGTAATGGGCTGGGATTCGCAGATTTAGAGCTGACTCCTAAAGGAAGAGATCACAACAACGCCTTGCACGTCTCGATAGAGTGCAGAGGCACAATCATGTCGCATGTCCTGGTGGATACGGGTTCGTCGCTTAATGTGCTTCCGAAGAAGGCACTAATGAAGTTGGATACCCGTGGATTGCTTTGCACGCCCAGTGATCTGGTGGTGAAATCCTTTGACGGAACTAAGCGCCACGTTTTCGGAGAGTTGACCCTGCCGATTCAGGTTGGTCCGGAGACGTTCGATACGGTTTTCTATATCATGGATATCATGCCTGCCTACAGTTGCCTTTTAGGTCGGCCATGGATCCATGCTGCTGGTGCTGTGACGTCCACGCTGCATCAAAAGCTCAAATATGCTGTCGGGGGAAGCATAGTGACCGTCTGTGGTGAGGAGGACATTATGGTGATCCACTTGTCATCCTTTAAATATGTTGAAATGGACGGCGAAATCCATGAAACTCTCTGCCAAGCATTTGAAACCGTCAAGGTGAAAGAGGTAGCTCCTGTCGTCGTAGAGAAGCAAGAGATGAATCTCTCCTCATTCAAAGAAGCTCGGGCTATCGTCGAAGCCGGTTCCACCCCAGGCTGGGGGCATGTTTTGGATATACCAATCAAGCAGGATAAGTTTGGATTGGGGTATTCTCCTGAAGCTGAAGCTTCATCTTCTTCTAGCAGCTCATCTCGTGGAAAGGGGCCGATCCTATTCACCAAGGGCGGAGTAATTTTCGAAAGCATCAACGCAGCGTCTGAGGACAGCGGGGATAGCGATTGTGATCTTGACGCCTGGATTCAACCAAGCAAGTCGGGCGAGCGCCTCAACAATTGGACCATCAAGGGGATTATCAAGCTGACAAATGAAGAGTAATGATTTGCTTTTTACGATCTTTGTACAACCCTATGTCCTGCCCGGGGCATAGTGGTTTTATTGTCAGGGCCTTGTTGGATTATGTACATGCATTTTGTTAATAAATCGAAGGCGTTTTCTTCGTACTCAAATATTGTGTTCTCTGTTATTCCTGTTTTATGTTTATTTCGAAAAACAATAAAATGGCAGTGAGGTTTGTGCTAACCTGCATATTCTTGCTTTAAACTTAACCCTTGTTATTGCAGGATCCACATAACAGACGACATCGACTCTGGACCCTCTACGGCTCACTACGACTTCGATTGCCCGATCTATCAAGCCGAGGATGAGATTGATGAAGACGAGGACCTTCCGGAAGAGTTGGCCCGCTTGTTGAGACAAGAGGAAAAGGTTATTCTTCCTCACGAGGAGGACATTGAGATAGTAAATCTGGGTTCTGAGGAGCTCATCAGAAATGTCAGAATAGGGGCTGCGCTGCAGAATGATGTCAAGCATAGACTGGTCGAGATGCTTCAAGAGTATAGTGACGTCTTTGCTTGGTCATACGAAGATATGCCCGGACTTGACACAGATATCGTGGTTCATCGCTTGCCGTTGCGAGAAGATTGCCCTCCCGTCAAGCAGAAGCTCAGGAGGACGAGACCAGATATGGCTGTAAAAATCAAGGAAGAAGTCCAGAAGCAGTTGGACGCAGGGTTTCTAGCCGTCACCACGTACCCTCCGTGGGTCGCCAACATAGTGCCTGTACCGAAGAAGGACAGTAAGGTACGCATGTGCGTCGATTATCGGGATTTGAATAAGGCGAGCCCTAAGGATGATTTCTCGTTGCCTCATAGCGATGTGTTGGTCGACAACACAGCCCAGTTTTCCGTGTTTTCATTCATGGATGGCTTCTCCGGTTACAATCAGATTAAGATGGCACCGGAGGACATGGAGAAAACGACGTTTATCACCCCCTGGGGAACATTTTTCTATAAGGTAATGCCCTTCGGTCTGAAGAACGCAGGGGCCACTTACCAGCGAGCAATGGTAACTTTGTTTCATGATATGATTCATCATGAGATCGAGGTCTATGTTGATGACATGATTGCAAAGTACCAAACGGAGGAAGAGCATCTGGTCAACTTATTGAAGCTTTTTGAGAGGCTTAGGAAGTTCAGGCTGAGGTTGAATCCTAACAAGTGCACCTTCAGAGTGAGGTCCGGAAAGTTATTGGGGTTTATCGTTAGTGAACGAGGTATTGAAGTTGATCCTGCAAAAATAAAAGCTATTCAAGAAATGCCAGCGTCGAAAATAGAAAAAGAAGTTCGTGGTTTCTTGGGCCGAATAAACTACATTGCAAGATTTATCTCTCAGCTCACGGCCACTTGTGAACCGATGTTCAACCATTTAAAGAAAGATCAGGCGATTACTTGGAATGAGGATTGCCAGAAGGCATTCGACAAAATAAAGCAGTATCTTCAAGAACCTCCAATCTTGATACCCCCAGTGGCTGGACGGCCATTAATCATGTACCTGACGGTTCTGGAGAATAGTATGGGGTGTGTTCTCGGTCAGCACGATGAGACGGGCAGAAAAGAGCATGCCATTTATTATTTGAGTAAAAAGTTCACTGAGTGTGAATCTCGATACTCGATGCTGGAGAAGACGTGTTGTGCATTAGCTTGGGCTGCCAAACGTCTACGACAATATATGCTCAATCACACCACTATGATGATTTCGAAGATGGATCCTATCAAGTACGTCTTCAAGAAGCAGGCTCTTTCGGGCAGGATTGCCAGATGGCAAATGATGCTAACGGAATATGATATTCAATACGTCTCCCAGAAGGCCATCAAGGGAAGCGTATTGTCTGATTACCATGCCGAACAGCCAATCGAAGACTACCAGCCGATGAAGTTTGAATTCCCTGACGAGGATATTATGTTTCTCAAAGCGAAGGATTGCGATGAGCCATTGCCCGATGAGGGGCCAGATAGGAAGTCTCAGTGGAAGTTGATATTCGACGGAGCGGTTAATTCCTATGGAAGTGGTATCGGGGCTATCATCACGACTCCTCACGGATCCCACATCCCGTTTACTGCGAGACTGACGTTTCCAGTTACCAACAATGAGGCAGAGTATGAAGCATGTATTATGGGTCTAGAAGAGGCAATTGATTTGAGAATCAAGAATCTAGACGTATATGGTGACTCAGCGCTTGTAATCAATCAAATTAAAGGGGAGTGGGAAACTCGTCAAGCGAATTTGGTGCCATACATGAATTATGCCAGGAGGATGCTTCCGTTCTTCGATCGAGTGGAACTTCATCATGTACCCAGGGCTGAAAATCAGATGGCTGATGCCTTAGCCACGTTGGCTTCAATGTACAAAGTCAATTTTTGGAATGAGGCTCCAAGAATTGTGCTTTCGCATCTTGACAGACCGGCATATGTCTTTGCAATCGAGGATGCCGCCGACGGCAAGCCATGGTTCCACGATATCCAGACCTTCCTTATGACTAAGGAGTATCCTGTGGGTGCGTCAACCCAGGATAAGAAGACTCTGAGGAGGCTGTCTGGAAACTTTTACCTCAATCCTGACGGAGTGTTGTATAAGAGAAACCACGATCTCGTGCTACTCAGATGTGTAGATGAGAAAGAGGCAAGTATGCTCATGGAAGAAGTCCATGAGGGCACATTTGGCATGCACGCCGGCGGACATGCCATGACAAGAAAGATCCTGAGAGCAGGGTATTACTGGCTGACTATGGAGTCGGATTGCTTCAGATTCGCGAAGAAATGTCATAAATGCCAGATATATGCTGATAAAGTTCATGTGCCGCCGTGCCCTTTGAATGTCATGTCCTCCCCTTGGCCGTTCTCCATGTGGGGCGTCGACATGATAGGCAAGATCGAGCCCACTGCATCCAATGGTCATCGTTTCGTTCTGGTAGCTATCGACTACTTCACCAAATGGGTGGAGGCAGCCTCGTACGCTAATGTGACCAAGCAGGTGGTAGCTAAATTCATAAAGAAGGACATCATCTGTCGCTATGGAATTCCCGAGCGGATCATCACTGATAATGGTTCGAATTTGAATAACAAGATGATGAAGGAGCTGTGCCAGAGCTTCAAGATTGAACACCACAACTCATCTCCTTACCGGCCGAAGATGAATGGCGCCGTTGAAGCCGCCAACAAGAACATAAAGAAGATTATTCAGAAGATGGTTGTGACGTACAAAGATTGGCACGAGATGCTTCCGTTTGCCTTGCACGGTTATCGCACGACGGTGCGTACGTCAACCGGGGCAACTCCTTTCTCCTTGGTGTACGGTATGGAAGCTGTCCTACCGTTAGAAGTGGAGATTCCTTCTTTGCGAGTTTTGGTTGATGTGAAACTCGACGAGGCAGAATGGATTACAAATCGTTTGAACCAACTCAGCCTGATGGACGAGAAGAGGTTAGCATCGATTGCATTTGGTCGCCTGTACCAAAGCCGAATGAAGAAAGCTTATGATAAGAAGGTGCGTCCTAGAAGCTTTCAGACGGGTGATCTCGTCCTGAAGAAGATTCTTCCACCACACTCCGATCATCGGGGCAAGTGGACTCCGAATTACGAAGGGCCGTACGTCGTCAGCAAGGTCTTCTCAGGAGGAGCTTTGTTGTTATCCACGATGGATGGTGAAGATTTTGCATCCCCGGTGAACGCGGACGCAGTTAAAAAATACTTTGCTTGAAAGAGACCCGCTGGACAAAAAAGAAAGAGTCCAGGCAAAAAAGGGGCATCCCAGCGAACCAAAAACAGAATAAAAGGTTCGGGCAAAAATTAGGGATATATTGAAAAAATGTACACCCGCGAAGTCGAAAACCTACACTGGGCGGCTTCGGCAAAAAAGGGTATCCCGGTGAACTGAAAACCCGTAAAGGGCGGTTCACGCAAAAGTTAGGGATTTGAATAAGCAAATGACTGCGTTCCGCGTGTGGACTTTCATTGTTTAGTGGTTTGGAGGACCTGAGGGCCGTTTATCTGAATCAATCTCTTCCGAAGCTGAAGCGTCGGAGAAGTATCGAAGTCGAGTGGGTCTTAGAGGGATCAACTCATGGTGTTCGTCTACGCCTCGTTGCCGACATTTGTATATACAGATATATATTTATGTTTTATTTTTGCGCGACTTCCTCATTCCAGGAGCTTGCCTCTGTTGTAAAACATTTTTGCCCATTCAGGGGCCACCATCAATAAGATGCATATTATTCAGCAATTCTGCTTGACTGTGTAGCATTTATCTGTTTTGTTTGCGAATGAAAACGCCGATGTTTTTGATAAAATGCGCATACATAAACTTATGGGCCTGGGCCCATTGATTGTTGAAACAATTAATTACTTGAATATTGTCACGAGGTAATAACCTTGATAGGACCCTTTGAGGAGGGTACCTTGTCTGTTTGTTTGTGTTGTTGCAGGTGTAGCCCATTCCAGACAGTGTGTCGTGCGCATCCTCGAGGCAGGGCGAGTCCTCCTTCTCCAGCAGTGTTCAGTAGTCTCACCTCTGCAGAATCTGAACGCAGGATAGCGAGCATCGATATGTCTCCCCAGACAGAGATGATTCTCTTCCCCAAGCAGGCGCATCCTGAAGGAACGTCACCTCATCAACTGAGTCAAGCACCGAAGAACGATGTCTTCTTTCCCCAGCAACGGGTCACAGGTGCAGATTTCGGAGGAGTGTTCGGGTGCCGAAGCTCGTGTTTTCCCTAGTAAAGTCACCACAGCAGGTGTTTCCCCCAGCACCGGGTCACAAGTACAGGTCTCGTAGGAAGCTGCTCGTATGCCGAAGGATGCAGTAACTGATGGTGCCAGACTGAAGTCTCCAGCAGAATTGAGATTCCCCACCAGAGTCGTATCCTCTCCCGAAGTAGAATGACTTCTCCTTCCCCAGTAGAGTGTTGGAACAACTGATGTTGTATTCCTCTGCAGAGTTGTATTTTCCCCCGAAGTCAGATGATTCTTTGGAATTGAATTCCTCATCAGAGTCGTACTCTCCAGTGAAGTAGAATGATTTCTCCTTCCCCGGCTGAGTCCGCAAAACCCCCAGGAGAGCCGAATCCTTGGAAGCAGTTGGGACCTTGAGTGGATTTTCCCTAGCAGAGCATTGAATAGCTGATGCTGTATTTCCCCAGAGTCGCACTCTCTCCAGTGAAGCAGAATGACTTCTCCTTCCTCAACCGAGTTTGCAGATGTCCAAGAGAGTCGAGTCCTTGGAAGTTGATCAGATCATGATTGGTTTTCCCCAGTGGAGTGTGGAGCAGCTGAAGTTGTTTCCCCACAGAGTTGTCATCTCAGAAGAGTAGCCGAGACGGCTGCGCAGTTTATTCTCGCGATTAATATCAGCAGGTCCAAGTTCTCGTAGAGCTTCGCTCCCCTGCGGCAATCAACTGAAGTTGTTTTCCCTGCAGCAATCAACGGAAGACCATTTCCCCAAACAGAGTCCAATTGATATTGGCGTGTCCACGTTCTCCTCAGCAGGATGATTCCTCTATCTGAGTAGTTCTTTCTCCTTGACAGGAGAACTCCCCGCCGGCATTTATTTTGCCGACGGGATCGCATCATTATGCATGATTGCGTAGCATTTAGCATGATCGCATAGCATTCAGCATGGACGCATAGCATTTCCACCGTGTGGGGGCATGGCACCGAAGCATATGCATCATAAACATGATCTAGGTTATTATCATTCTTGTTTCACAGGTGCTCCACCGAAGGATCAGTTGCTCAAGATGATTCCTGATATTCTCCCCAACGAGGTCGCTTTCGTAAGATGATTCTTAAGACCCCGGTGTAGTCCCCACAGTCGCTCGCTCAAGATGATTTTTGAGATCCCCAGCGAAGTCTTCAGTTCGAGACGATTCTTGAATTCCTCAGCAGGACCGTTTGCTTAAGATGACTCTTAAGACCTCAGCGCGGTTTCCTGAGTTGGTTGCTTAGGATGATTCTTGAGCTCCCCAGTAGCATCCCCAGCAAGAGTTTCCCAGGAAGATTCCAGGGATCCCCGGCAGAATGAAGTCTCCAGAAAGGTTATCGGTTCGGGATGATTCTTGAAGGTGCCCGACGGAGTTGTTTGTTCAAGATGATTCTTGAAAACCTTAGCAGCGTGATATGTTTGCTCCAACAGTAATGTCTAATCTGAAGATTGACTTCGTAAACGCCTGAAGGCGACATCAGAATGTTCCTGTGGATTCGGATTTCCGTGTTGGTGAATCAACGTGTGTCTGAAGACAAAGTTCAAAAGTTTGTAGATGCGGCTTTTGTGTGCAAAGTGATCCGTGTTAGCCTGAAGACCAAGTCAGTTATCCTGAGGTGATGATTGATTGCGATCAAGTGAATAGTGTTTCTTCTGACTGAAGTCGAAGACGTTTCTCCAGCTGAAGCGGAGTTTGCCTGAAGGCAAAGTGTTTGAATCCCCATAGAGTCATGGATGGCTCAGGATAACATTTCTCTGACTGAAGTCACAGATTTCCCAAGCTGAAGCGAAGGTGCCTAAAGGCAAGGTTATCCCCAAGGTCATGAATGACCTAGGATTCATTTTTCGGACTGAAGGCCGAAGTATATCCCTGACTGAAGTCACGGATACGCTATAGCAGAGGCGGAGTTGCCTGAAGGCAAATCCATGTATCCTTGAGGGCCAAGGACCATTTCTTTATACTGAAGTCGAAGATACCTCCTGCAGTGTTGCCATCCTTGAAGGCCAAGGATGCTTATCTTCAGAAGTACTTGAAGATCTTTTCTAGCTGAAGCTGGAAGTGGCCAGGGGCCAGAGTTCCATATAGCTTTGATGTTGAAGTTCTACGGTGGGCAGTGTGCAGTAGTATTCGAATGTTCGTTATGGTTCTGAGGGTGAACCCCAGATCAGAGCGGGCTTGGTTGAGTCTCTCATTCCCAGCGGAGCAGTTTCAAATACGCAAGTGTACCTTTTGTTCCATTTACCAGGGGTGAACCCCAGGTCAGAGTTGTTCAGTGTTGTATTTTCTCCAGCGGCGAGGCGGGGAAATTTTGATTATCTGACGGCGAGGTCAGATTGTGTCTGTTCGACGGCGAGGTTGAATGTTTGTTTTGACGGCGAGATCAGATTATGTTTGGGTCCGGCGGCGAGGTTGGATGTTTGTTTTGACGGCGAGGTCAGACTCTCTAAATCCCCAGCAGAGCGATGTTTGTTTCCGACGGCGATGTCAGACTCAGTTTTCCAGCGGCGATGTTGGGTATGTCAGATGGTTTAGTCTTCCAGCGGCGAGGTTGGGTGTTGTGGTTGTCTGAAGGCAATCTCAGAAGAATTTAATGTGGATAACTGACGGCAATGTTAGATCAGTATCTCTCCGCCTAGTTGTTGAGCAGCTAGTATTGCAATATTCGAAGATTTGTTTCCCGCAGAGTATCGTGTGCTCGTGCAGTTGGCAAATTTTCGGGTTTACCGGTATTCAACCGTCTCGCACCTTGATTGGCTGAGAGTCGTTCGCTTCTCACCCAGTCAGGTTCAAGCCGTTTGAATAGGGGCAGCTGTTGCACCCCAAAATTTGACCAACATTTATTTATCCATCAAGTGTTTGAAAGTTGATACCTTCATCAGAAAGTTCAAGAGATCCTCAGAGGAATTGGTTGAAACCAAGGTTGTGTGCTTCATAGCTTGAGAGTTGTGGGTGCTCCTCAGATGATTTTGAGACTATGAGAATGAACTTGAAGCTTTGAGAAAGCCTATGAGGTGTCTTGAAAGTCATCATGAAGCCCAGAGAGGTCATTATGCAAGAATTCAGAAGACTCAACCATGAATGGTAGAATTAGGGTTTTGACTGGGTCGATCCTAGGTCAGTTGAAGATTTGGAGAAGGTTGAGACCTAATCCAAGGGCCATGAGATCATGGAATGATGTATGTAGATGCTATAAAGATGATTCCTAGACCAACTCATCATGATTGAGGAGTTTGAGAAGTTTTGAGTTAGGGTTTCTAAGGATTGTTAGTGGAAAAACCCTACTTTGATCCCTATCTTCCAGGCAGTTTTAGCTCAAGATGTGATTGATATCTAATCTTCCCCACAACATGAATGTTGTAGAGCTTGTTCTTAGCTTTAATTTGAGTGGTAGAAGTCCTTGATAGGAGTTGCATAGCTCAAGTTATGGTTTTGACAAATTACAGGTCAGCTGAGGTGTGTGAATCTGGGTCCTTGAAAGTCACCCAGCTTGCAAACAACTTTTGCCCTAGTAGGATGATTCCTATGATCTCTTGGTCAACATGAATGTTGAAGAGAATCTTCTTATCTTTCTATAGAGTACTAGAAGTCCTTGATAGGAGTTGTAGAACTCAACTTATGGTTTGAACAAGACAGGGGTATTTTGGTCATTTGGAAGTTATAGGTCATTTTAAGTAAAAGGCCATATCTCCTATTTCCAAGCCTCAAATGAAAAAACTCAAAACATAAAAGTTGTTCAAAATGTTATTTTAAGGCTAGAAAAGTGGTCATGAGTTATTGAAAAAGCTTGTAGCAAGGATTTACAAGATTGGATAAAAATGACCTAAAAATGACTTATAAAGTAAATGAATCCAAGTTGGAAATTGGTTTGGGAGATCCACAAATCCAAAATAGGTCATCCAATATGTCATTTTGACTCCAAACATCATTTTAAAAACAATGGTTCAAATAGATTTTTGATTTGAGGTCTTAAAATTGGGGTTGCTTTGTAATTTTGTTTCTTGCATATTAAGGAACTTGACCAAACTTCACCAAAGGCAAGGCTAAGCTTGTTTTTCACTCCTTCCACTCCCAATATCTCTTGTGAGGAGTTTTTGACACAAAATTAAAAGGCCTTAAGGCATGAGATGATATATCCAACATATCACCACAAGAGAATTTCCATAGTATTCTAACTCTTTCTAGATGAATCTAGAACCCTCTATGGATTGTTATATAACAAGTGAATCACCATGAAGAAAGGGGTTGGTCAGGTTGGTGAATCCATTGGTGAATGAGTGAGGGAGAAAGGAATATTGAAAGCTTTCTTCAAAATCAAGCAAGACTCGAATCTTCCATTACAAGCTTCCTTCTTCAAGAATCTTGCAAACAGAAACAAATACTCCATTAGAGGAGTGCTTGGCATCAATTGCAAGCTCTGAATTCATCTCTACATACCTTTACCATCACCATTTGACAGGTTTGTAAGTTGCCCTATATCTCTATATTTATGTGGCTTCTGTTGGTTTCATAGGTATAGAATTATCATGCTAGGTTAGTTGTCCATTTTCTGAAGATTAGAAAGCTTTTCGTAAGGTTTCATGGCAGGTCTTGGTTTCTTGCAAGTTCAAGAATGGGCTGTTTAGTGAGTGTTAATCCACGTATTATAGCATAGAATGACCAGGGTAATGTCATGAACACGATAGTACTATCAGAGTTAGTTCTTAGCAAGGTTGATCTCAGAAGAAAATGTTGGAACCAAGCTTTTCATGCATTCTGTTTGCGAATTCTATGAAGCTTCAAGAGAAGCTATTGGTATAATTAGATTCCTGGGAAGAAATGGTGCGATATTGGTCTTGGAAGTTTCTGTTTTCATGGCCATACGAAGGAGTACGATGGGGAAGAATATGCGCGTGTGAAGCTGGTTCATGGCGTTGCTTGCAAACCCTAATGGTGAAGTGGAGAAGATGATCTCCTGACCGTGGGATCGAGTCCATTTACTTGACATTTTAAGCTGATCGTACGGTTGGGATTTAAAAGGAAAACGGAGGGAAACCATTGAGCAAAACGCAGCGTTCCAATTAGTTGGAGGTTTTGGGCTTCAGGAATTCTTCGCTACTCACACCCCACCCGCGGCCCAAATCCAGAAATGAACTGAAAACTCTTGCTTTTCGCACCGTCCTCGTATCAATTTCCTTTTAATTTTTCTTTTGATTTTTCTGATAGTGCTTGGGCCTACCAATTTGATACGCGCACCCCCATATTCCTGGGCCCATCATAAAAACAACTAGGCGCAGCTTCTAATGACACCCCCTCCCCTTTTTCTTTTATTCTTTGATTTTAATTCTTTTATATTTTATTGCATATTAAAAAATTCATATAAAATCCAAAAATTAATATTTTTTAATGCTTGTTTTTTCTACATGTTCATAATTCTGTCTAGAAAATTATAAATAAATAAAATTCTCATTTTATTTTCTTTTAATATTTTTAGAACATTTTTCATTTAAATAGCTTTTAAATAGGATTAATATTGTGCTCAATTTTGTAGAATTTCTTTTAGGACCTTCCCTTAGTCTTTTTAATTCATTCTTTTTGGTGTGATTAGATATTGAATCATAGCTCCCCATAGGATTTAATTCTTGATTTTTAGATTAAAATTTGATTAGTCTAATTAGGTTAGTATTAGGGTATCCAAATTAGGGTTTAGGTTATGCATAGGTGAACTAAATCATTTTCTTTGGAGAGTTTTGACTTGATTTTTGGGTATGGGCATATAGGGATGTTATGGGTAGGTGTTATAGACCCTTGTGAATAATTGTTAGAATTTCCCCCTTGGTCTTTGTATTGTTAGATATTTTCTGAAGTTGGCTGATTGTATTGACTGTCTGTGTGATGTTTGTCTATCTCTGGGGGTTCATCTTTGGGTATTATTTTGGGGGCTTGGTTTGTTTTGAGGATCTTGTTGAAGAGCATGATGAAAGAGAAGATTGAAGATCAAGACTCAGAGACCCAGAGCTTGGAGATTATTCCCTGTCTGTGAGGTTTGAGATCCTGGAGTTTGAGGGGAATTCATGGTACTTTCCTGAGGAAGGCACTATGAATGACTTTCATTCTCTCTTCTCACCTCTTTCTTAAGTATCCAGTGATGTTGGAGCCAACATGTGAGTTTAATTTCTCCTGAGGAGGAATGTAAACTGATCACAGTTATTGAGCCTCATGGGATACAATTCCTAAGCGGAAGCCTCCTAGTACTTTCCTGAGGAAGGTCCTATGGGTCTATTCACTTAGTTCCACTAGTTCAGGTAGGATTTACCAAGTATCCAATGATGTTGGAGCCTTCATGTGAGTTTAGTTTCTCCTGAGGAGGAATGTAAACTGATCACAGTTGTTGAGCCACATGGGATATGATTCCTAAGTGGAAGCCCCTAGTACTTTCCTGAGGAAGGCACTATGGGTCTGTTCACTTAGTTCCCTTAGTTCATGTAGGATTTCCCAAGTATCCAATGATGTCGGAGCCTTCATGTGAGTTTAATTTCTCCTGAGGAGGAATGTAAACTGATCACAGTTGTTGAGCCACATAGGATATGATTCCTGAGTATAAGCCTCCTAGTGCTTTCCTGAGGAGGGCACTATGAGTCTGCCTACTTAGCTCCCTTTCTTTGGTAAGCTTGTTTTGAAGCTTGAAGACTGGGATTGATTTCTTTTGATTAGGGTTTTGCTTTAGGGCTTTGCTTAGATCAGATTAGGGTTTTGTCTTTAGGGTTAAGGAGAGCTTAGATGTAGAATTTCTTTCTCAAGCATGTGGTTTGTTTTCCTGATGGCCCTTCCTTTCTTTCATCTGTTCATGGCTTGATAGCATGTTGTTTATTTTTCAGTATGATTACTGTTATTTCATGACTGGCTTGAGGTCGAGACGAGCTTGTGGAGGCTGAAGCCCCACACACATTTCCTCCCTCACTTGCATTGCATGCATTTTACTGTTAAGCTGATGCTTTGTCTGTTTTGGTGTATCATTGACATGATCCCTTAGGACTCTCATCTCCTTTGATAAGGATTTGATGATAGACTTTTAGGTTGAAACCTATGCATGACAACTTCTAGGAGTTCCCTGTTCAAACTTCAACCATAGGATGAATCCATGGCATGACAACAGTAGGACTTGATAGTCTCCCTCCTAGTTGGGCCTGTTCTCTTCTCATCTCAAAGCAGTTTAAGATACAGTAATCATGAATGATTTCTTTCGTACGTTACGAGCCTTAAGCTATCTGAGAAAGGATTGTGGGAGAGTTGCTTTTCCATAGTCTGGATGTTTAGTATGGTACCCTTTGGGTGACATGCGACGCATTCACTCTCAGGTCATAGTCTCTAGTACGGTTGAAATCGCAAACACAATAAAAAACACTTCTTTCAAAGCAGGAAATAAACCGTAGTTTCCCGAACTACGTTTGCTCTGATCTTCCATGCAGTGTGGAAGTACGTAGGCATAGGATGCGATATCCTAGCGAGCAACCTTTCCCCACCTTCGTAGGTCGAACTACGTTGACTCTGATTTCTCATTCTCTGATGAGAATACGTAGGCATAAAGTGCGACGCTTTACCGAGTCATTTTGCTTTTCTTTTTTCAGCCAGCCTTGATAGGTAGATAGAATAAAACCAACCCGTCCAAGTAAGCAAACAAGCGTGGATCCCGTTGAGTACGACGGACGTGAGGGGTGCTAATACCTTCCCCTTGCGTAACCGACTCCCGAACCCAGACCATGGTTGCGATGACCTTGTCTTACCCTTTTTCGTCAGGTTTTTTCGATCGTTTCCTTTCCCTCTCTAAGGGATAAATAACGAAAGGTGGCGACTCTTCTGTCATGCCGGCACCTTATTTTCGCGCAAGCGACACTGCTTTACTATCTTCACCCAAGACTCCACCATAAATTAGGACTCTATTCAGAGACCCATTTATATACCTTAGAATCCATTTCAATGCTTGCCAGTGAGCCTTTCCAGGATTCTCCATGTACCTGCTTATAAGACTTACTGCATATGCTATGTCGGGTCTAGTATAGACTATAACATACATCAAAGAACCCATTATATTAGCATATGGAATGCTATTCGTATAAGTTCTTTAAACATCAGTGTTGGGACACTGATCTATACTCAGCTTGAATTGAGGGTTTATCGGAGTCACAAAAGGCATTGAGTTCGACAAAAGGCATTGAATTCGACATACCAAATTTTTCGAGAATCTTCCGTAGGTATGCCTTTTGAGATAAGCATAATTTCGATATCTCATCGGATGTCACTCCTAAGAATTCTGGATGTAGCTCCCAGATCCTTCTTGTTGAACTCTTTATTGAGTTCAGCCTTCACCCTCATTACATGTTCGACATTGTTTCTTGCTATTAGAACATCATCTACATAGAGCAACAAAATAACAAATGAATTACCAGGTCGAAATATGAAGTAAACACAGTGGTCGAATAGACTTCTAATGAACATTATGTGTGCCATGAACTTGTTGAATCTCCTATTCCACTATCGAGTATATTGTTTCAATCCATATAAATATCTCTTTAGTTTGCACACATAATCTTCCTTCCCCCTTTCAACATACCCTTCAAGTTGCCTCATAAGGATTGTTTCATCTAGATCACCATACAAGAATGCAGTCTTCACATCCATCTGTTCCAGTTCAAGGTCAAACTGGGCCACTGTGGCAAGTAACACTCGAATGGATATATGCTTCACATTAGGAGAGAACACATCATTGAAGTTGATACCTTCCTTTTGAGTGAACCCCCTAGCGATCAATATTGCCTTGTATCTTTTCGACGACACTTCTTCGATTCCTTCCTTAACTTTGAAAATCCATTTACAGCTGACTAACCTGGCTCCAGCAGATTTTTTGATCAGTTCCCAGGTGTTGTTATCATGAAGAGATTTCATCTCATCATCCATGGCCTTCAGCTATTCAATCTTCTTTCGACTTCTCATAACATCCTTATAGTCTCTAGGTTCTTCGTCTAGAACCTCACTAGCAAAGATTAAGGCATAAGCTATAAGATCTACATACTCAAGTCTCTGAGGTGTCTTGATGACTCTCCTCGACCTGTCTCTTGTTAGAAGGTAGTTATTATCAGTCTCCTCATCTTTGAAAACATCTTATGTGTTTTCTTCGACTTCATCTGGGGTACACAATTTAGCATCAACATGCTCCACCCTAATAGGAATCTCTCCCTGTTACAGCTCTTCGTCAGCATCATTAGTTTTCTTGAAAGCCATCTCTACTTTATTGAAAACTACATCTCGACTGGTGATATACCTCATGTGACCTGGCTCTAGGCACCATAGCCTATAAGCTTTGACTCCTTCAAGGTATCCCATGAACATGCATTTCAAAGCTCTAGGTTCGACCTTGTCTTGCCTAATATGAGCATAGGCCACACAACCAAATACACTCAGTCTGTCGAAACTAGGTGGATGTCCCGACCAAACTTCTTCAAGTATCTTCATTCCCAAGGTAGTCAAGGGACATCTATTTATCAGATAAGCTGTTGTCAAAACAGCCTCATCCCAAAACACTAACCAGCATGCATCTAACCCTTTCAAGGATTGTTCGATTGAATCTCTCAGCTAAACCATTTTGTTGATGGAGTACCTGTTACAGTCTTATGCCTTGCAATACCAGACACAACACGGTAACTGTCGAACGCTTTGTTGCAGAACTCAAGGCCATTGTCGGTTCTCAACCTATTAACCTTTCTTCCAGTTTGAGTTTCGACCAGAACCTTCAAACTTTTAAAATTCTCAAAAGTTTCATCCTTCGTCTTCTGGATGAATACCCATAGCTTTCTGAAATAGTCATCAATGGTATATAGAAAATACCTTGCACCTGAGTGTGAAGGATTCCTTGCAGACCTCCAAAGATCATCATGAATGTAATCTAGGGATCCATGTGTTCTTTGCTTGCCTTTGTTAAACTTCGCCCTATAGGATTTAGCAAATACACAAGATTCAGAAAACTCCAAATTTTCGTCTTTGTCACCTCCTAGCAGGTTATGCTTCCCCAATTTGACCAAGCCTCTTTCGTTGACATGGCCCAATCTTATGTGCCATAATTTTGTCTTCGACACAGGTTTCGTGGATGCAACATTTGTCGAACCACTTACAACCTCAGCCTTAAGGGTATACAAGCCTTGTTTCATCACGCCTCTCAAGACTTCCTTCGACCCCTTCATGACTCTTAGGATATTTTTATCTCTTTGAAAAATGTATCCCTTTCTGTCTAATTCACCAAGAGAAATCAAATTTCTTTTCAAGTCAGGTACATACCTGGCTTCATCTAATAACCTTATTGACTCATCATGGAGCTTGAATCTCGTAAATCCAATACCTATAATTTTGCAAGATTTTTTGTTTCCCAGCATCACTGATCTACCACCTTGATCATATAGCTCCTCGAACAATTCTCTGTTTGGAGTCATGTGTCAAGTGCAACCTGAATCCATAATCCACTCTTTTCTTGAGTCGCCACTTGAAACCACAAGAACATCAAACGAGTCGAAGTCATCTTGAACAATGGCTGTGTTGCCATTACCTCTATGATCTTTCAGATGTTCAAGGCACACCTTTCTTGTGTGACCCTCTTTCTTACAGTGATAACATCGAATACCATATGTTTCGCCACTATAAGACTTATGTTGACTTTAACCTTTCTTCTTGTCGAACTTACCATTCTTTCGCATGAATTTTCCCTTAACGGGAAAACCTTCACCCACCGTCGAAGGTTTATGCTCCTTTCATCCGTTCAAGTCCTTAAAATACAAGTTTGATTGAACTTCTTCAAAGCTCAGGGGCTCCCTTCCATACAAGAGAATTTCTTTGAAGTGAGCATGTGTTTTAGGCAAAGCACACAACAACAACACTTTGTCTTCACTCATCTTCACATCAATATTTTCAAGATCAAGAATCACCTTGTTGAACATATCCAAGTTCTCAACCAACACTTTGTATTCACTTATCTTGAATGAATACAAAGCTTGCTTCAGGTAGAGTCGATTCACCAGAGATTTGGTCATGTACAAACTTTCAAGTTTCACCCATAATCCCGATGTTGTAGTCTCCTTTGATACCTGTCGAAGAACCTTATCACCAAGGCTCAACAATATTGTGTTGTGGGCTTTCTCAATCATGCATGTCTTTTCTTTTGCCGTTAACACATCGTCCATGGTTGCCTCTCCCTTCAACGCTTCCAAACAACCTTACTGAACCAGTAGGGCTTTCATCTTCATGCGCTACAGACCGAAGTCGTTCACTCCGGTGAATTTTTCAATCTCATACTTTGTTTAAGGAATCTTCTCCATGCTCACCGCACCAATTTGTTGTGAATCAAATGTCTTGAAACAAGACATAAACAATTTCTTTATGATCAAGAAACACACAAGGGTTACGGTTAACAAAGAAAACAAGGTAAAACAACAAGGAATAACAAGGATTGGTTATAAATTGCTATACTTTTCTTTCTCTTAGAAACAAGATTACAAGTATACAAGAATAACAAAATAACCTCTCTCTCTCTCTCTCTCTCTCTCTCTCTTGAAATTAGGATTTTATCTTCCTATTTTTCCTTATTCCAAGATGAGAGACTAGCATACTATTTATAAGAGAAATATCACACTAACCTAATGTGCTTTTTAACAATTACCAATTACAAGCTAACTTAGGGTACAAGCTAAGTTAAACAATTGGGCTTACAAGTAAGGACCAATTTAACATGCTAACAAACCTAGCAATATTGACTAATGCATGTTAGAATAAACTTCGACTACAACACACATTACTCGCAAACAAACTTCGACTATTCTAGAGTTTAATCCAATATATCACATGTACAAATTTATATATCAGTTTCTATTACATAATTAGATAATTCTCCTATGGTTAATAACTAATATGGGATAGTTCCATTAATTTTTTTTAATATTAATTGTTACCTTTTTTGCAAATAATTTAGGTAAACCACTAAAAAATATTTCTTTTGAGTGGTATGTCGCTCCATCTGACCTAAAAAAGAGTTTGGATAAGAACATATATCTATACCACATATAATCAGACATAGTTGGACAATAAAGGTTTAGTAATTGGTTTGTTCCTCTTTGTTGGAGCTTTAGAAGTTCTCATACAAAGAACCTGATAATAACATATAAGAGAGTTGTAACACAAATCTCTTCATTAGATTCTATTTTAATAGTTAAATCTATTTCATATTTATCTTTTAGACTAAGGAGATTATTCCATAATCCTTTTAATTGTCTTGTAAAGCCCATAACTAATATCTCTTTCATATGTTTATCCATATTACCTTTGAGTTTAAATGCGGTAGCATCCATAGTCATGTTTTGTATTGTATCTAAAACTTGTTGCTCAGACACGCCTTCGATGTTCCGCTCGATAATGGACTCTCATGAATAATTATTTTCCAAAAAACTACTTCTCCGTTCGAATTGCTCATCAGGAAATGAAAGCCTATGATGATAGTTTCAGGTTTTAGGTCTTGGGCCTTTACCACCTAATTTTGTCACCATATTGTCGAATTCTTCTTCTCGAGATAACGTTTTTATCTCTCTTGAAGAAGTTCCAATGTTTAAGGTCTTTAGTTTAGTAACTAATTCCTCTATCTTATTATTAGTATAACGACTTAAACTCATTCCTTTCAACTCTTAGTTAAAAGGAGTATCGTATTAATAAATAGGTCGGGTATGATCTAATTTATAGTCTTTAACATCCTTAGGTTGAGGGATAGAGCTTTCTATTCTATATAGTTGTTGGGACATGGTGTGAAGTATTTGGTTTGAAGTATCCTATTTCCACTTCTAAACACAGTAATTCAAACCATGTAAAGAAATAGATATTAATTTCATGTGTTTCTAAAAACTTATAAAAATTTTGCAAATACATTTGAGTCTGATCTTTGGAGAAAGTGGAGAAATACCAATTTCTCTTTTCCAAATTGTAAACATCCTCAAAGTTAGATCTAATCCAATCTTTGTCTATGACAAAGGGTTCTTCATTCGTAATTACACCTAGTATTTGTGATTCGGTTGGAGAGGGTGACCTAGAAGTTCTCTCAAAGTATATTGGTTGGGGAATTATAGGAACAAAGCTAATTGTTGAATCAACTGAATGTTTAATACTAGATGGCGATCCAATACTGCTAGACTGATGATATCGATAGAATTGTTTTCTATTCATCATAATCCTAACTGGCCCATCAATATCCTGAATAACATATCTCATGGTTCTGGCTCCAATCTTTTCATATTTAACCACATCTTGTAATATCCATTCCTGAAGAAATTTTTCTGTAATATCTAAAGCAGTTTGTATCTTTTGGGTCATAACATTAGACCTATTAAGATTTGCTTCAATAATACAAGTTTCATTATTTGGCGTAGTTTTAAGCAATTTAAAATCGTAACTAACATTAGAGATGTTGTAAGTAATTGTTCTAATAATGACTATGTTGGCAACTCTAAGATTAAAGTTGTCACTTAGACCCTAAACATATATAACTAATGAGCTTTTGGTAAATTTACCAACCAAACTCATAGAGTAAATGGGATGACAATTAAAGTAGACATGACAATCGTTATAATTTAATTCAACTATAATAATAGTAGAATTATGAAAATCTTTAATTTAGGTGTCTCGTAAGACTAACAGTATACGGGTGTTTAACCCTAGTTTATATAATGGTTTTATAGCTATCTGAATTAATCCTAAATGGATATAATGATAACTCTCTATAATATTTTTCCAATAACTTTTTATTCAACAAATTAATAGTTTCATACTTGTTGCTAACAAAAGTAGCAGATTCAATAGTATGAATAATTTCTTTTTTTTGTATAAATCAAAAGTACTAATCTTATAAATTTCCTTTAATTTAATTAATGACGTAAATGAGTTTACTAATCTATTTTCTCTCTCCTAAATTTCTAATTCTTGATTTAAAAAAGTATTTTGATCTAATTCAAATTTATCGTTATTAATGATAGCAAAAACTAATATACGATTACTAATATTACTATGTGACTACATCCTAACTTCTTTAAAATCTTGATGATTTGAGACATGATTCTGATAAGACTAATGTTTAATCAGAGTTTATGTAATGATTTTATAGCTATATCAACAAATTCTACAAGGATATATATATATATATATATATATATATATATATATATATATATATATATATATATATATATATATATATATATATATATATATATATATATTCAACCTAACAAGCATTTGAGATTGCTTTACAGCATGAAGAGGGAAAAAGACAAATAAATGAAAATTATGAAAGAAAATTGACTAATCTATTAAAGATGAGGTGACATATTTGGCTTGTTGCATCACTAAAGACCAAATCATTAGATTGAACTATATCTTGGAACTTCAAACACGACTCGAGATTCTCATAGTGATTTGGCCACCTTCCTTTTCTCCATTTCAACTTCAATGGTCATTTCTTGTCATCCTTGTCCCCTTAACTTTCTCTTTCTATACTCTCACTCAAACTTTAGTTTTAATTTCAAATGAAAAACTAAGTCGGTCCATTATAGAACTTCATTTATAGGACAAATCAATATTGAAAATTCAAATCCCAAATTCGAATGGAATAGGTTTTAGCTAGATTTTAGTCATTTTTCAAATGTCAAAATTGATCTTGACAATTTGTACTTGGCTTGCTCATTTTAGTCTTGCGCAAAAAAATAATATACTCATATAAGTCTCTCATATTTACTAAATGAGATTCATGAATCTCTCGGTTAAATTTAAACTAATTTGACTAGTTATTTAGTTATTTGCCGAAGTATTAAGTTACCGCATATTACTCGTTACATATAGCAGAGTGTATATAAAGTTGTTAGACATATAACTTTTTGTTTAGGAAGTCTTTCAATTTTATTTTTAGAATTTTCAAACTTAAAATAAAAAGTCTCAAATTATATTCAAACACCAATGCTAATTTAAAATAAGTTGTTTTCACTAAAGCGGTTACTGAGAGGTTTCAAATGTTTTTGAAGACTGAATTCATTAATTTCACAAAATTTGTTGTCTTGTGACTCTATCGTTGACAATTGTCGAATGTCTTTGTCCCCTTTTTTAATGAAATATTATCGATTCAACTTACTGCATCTATATTTGTCAATTTGATCTCTTCGTGATAGAGTTTGAAGGAAGGTTATGTTAATGCATAATCTGCGTTCACAGCCTTCTTTTGAAGTGTCTTGTCTTTGATTTCCCGCATGAAATTTTGAGCGATGTGTCTAATGCAGTAGATATGTGTAGAAGGATGATTTTTCCATCCGTTTTATAAGCACTCTCAATAGATGAATTTCTGTCTAAAATCAAGCATAAGTTATGATGTAGAGCGACGTGTAATCTGACAAGTACTTCACAAAAGCGCTACAGGAAATGGCTTGTCACGTGTTCTGCAGCATTGCATGCATGTCAACCTGAGTCTAGCCTCTATAGCCTGCAATCCTGCCACCTTGCACTGCATGCATGACCCTAGAAGTAGCCACTTTGACTAATGCACGTGTACAAAAATAAACCCATGCACCATAAGGTATAACACATCAATTGTAGACTGCATGTATAAAAACTTTCACGCAAATGCTTTCTTACTCTCTCTCTCTCTCTCTCTCTCTCTATATATATATATATATATATATATATATATATATATATATATATATATATATATATATATATATATATATATATATATATATATATATATATATATATATATATATATATATATATATATATTTCTATATCTCTCCTCATTTCCATAAAAAACAATCAACATATCCACTTTATCAGTAACAAACACGCAAAAGCATTCCAAAATATGACTCTATTAACCATGGGTGAGACACATAGAAAAATTATTAACAATATTGTGGAGTTTGTAAGTCATTATTTTGAATGTATTACTTATTATTCTCCTTACTTATTTTTTGTTAGGATCCAAAAAGATTTCAATGCCGTGTACATGAATATGTCCCACACGATGAATTGATAGAACCATCTTTACGAGTAGTCGGTTTTGATCATATACTCAATATAGTCTCATATTAATTACAAGTTTTTTCTCGCTTTGACAGAAAGACGGAGACCTGACACACACAAACATCTTACCTTCCGTTTGGTGAATTTACCGTCACCCTAGAGGACGTGTACATGTTATTAGATCTATCTATCAAAGGTATGGTTGTTAATGGTAGAGTTAACAAAGATAACGCAATATGCGAACAACTTTTGGGTGCCCCTTTGTGTGAAGATACAACAAGGGGTCAAGGTATTAATTTAAAGTATCTTAAACATTATTATTCAAATATGATATTAACCGAAGAATCGACCGAGGATGAAAAAATGATTAAAATTCAGTATTATATTATGTTATTTTTGGTAATTTTTTATTTTCTAAAACTACTGGTAACATGGTAAGTATTATGTATTTTCCTTTGTTAAGATACATAAATAAAATAGGAACATATAGTTGGGGTTCAATTGTTGTGTCTCATTTATATAGTTCTTTGTGTAAAAATGCACAAAAGGGTACTTGTTAGTTTTATTATTGCGCTTTTTATCTCTAAGCATGAGATTGGTCAAAAATGTTGTCACTCGCCCCTGTCAACGAGAACACCTTCAAAGTCCCCTACGCAACAAAGTAAGTTTATATCATTATTTTCACTTGCTTACTTTTTACTACACCTAACTGTGAATAATTTATTTTCACTCTTTTCTGTTTACATGGTCTATTTTATGGATGAACTACAACAAATGTCTCAAACACGCTATAACGGTCTATCAAAATCTTATAGATCATCTTGAAACATATGATGTATTAGAACTAAACAACTCATCGTCTCCTTAATTTAGTTTTAATATTACCAATTTACAAATATTCTAACAGTGTATTTTTCCTATACATTTTATCTCGAGGTCGTATATGGGTCTCAACCATGAGGTTAACCCCGACGATGCTGTAGTTTGGACTGCAAAAACACCAATCATCAGGTTCATTACTGTGGAGATGCACCAGAGTGAATGTGTCAAATTACAGTTCGGCATGCAACAATAAATCCCATAACCCTTCCCCTCCCTCCACCCCGACGTGTTTGGGGCAATGATATCAACTAAGATTTGATGCCCAATGGAGTTATTCCGATTGAAGAGAGATCTCTAGAGTGATGTGTTGTCAATGGAAAAAGCGACATCAACTGATCATAAACGAACATATAATGCAGGATGCTAGACCAACTCGAAATTATATGGATTGGTATAGGTCAACCTATCATACAAGATACACCCACCCATATCCCACTATCACATCTTACTATAGCCCCGATGATGTGAATGATTCCACCATATCCCACCATAGCACCCAAACAATGTACACCCAAACATCATACGACCAAAGCACCCAAACATCACATCGCCAAAGTATCCACCCAACACATGTCTTTCAAACACTACATGAACCATTGCTTTGTTCCTAAAACAATTCAATGTCCCAATTCAACTAACTTAACCACCTTAACGTAAACCAACCAACACAACCCAACAAGGACATCATGGCCACCGAAATCGATTACGACAACACCGACTACTAGAGAGATATGATTGAAAATTTATTAGATATGCCAGGACCCTCGCACCAACGACCTTTGCCTCAAGAGAATACTAGGAGATCCAAAACACCTCAGGAAAATCATGGGTGACATCGAAAGCAAGCGAATGTGCCGAGGTATGGAACCGAGGGGCGTTACGAAATATAAAAATTTATTTCACTATTATATTGTAACATTTCGAATATTTTGAAAAGCTCTTGCAATCCTGAATTTTTACATTCAAACTACCACATTTATGAGATGTGAATATCTAATTTTTATTTATTATCGTTTTTTTTGGAAAAATACTTGCATTTTTATCGGTTCTCATAAATAGCCAATAAAAACTCGTTTTTTCATGCATTTTTACCATATATTTTGAAAAAATTGGCTAAAATGCATGCATTTTATCATTTTTTTAAAACTGCTAAAAATGCATGCTTTCTATCAAATAATTTGAAAAAACCGATAAAAATGTATGGTTTCTATTCAATATTTTGAAAAAACCGGTAAAAGTGCATGAATTTATACTGGTGATTTTGAAAAAACCGGTAGTTAAAAATTATTCTGTGGTTAACCAAAATTTTCAAAATATCCAAGAAAAGCAAGAATTTTTTTGAATATTTAAAAAACTATGGTAGTTTAAGAAATTGCATAGTTTTTTCAATGAGGACCAAAGAATCAAACGAAGCGATTGCTTCTAGGCAACATGATAGAGCTATAGCGAGGGCATGTTAGACCAGTTCTCACAGGAAGATGATGGTGGATGAAAAGTTTCGTGCACCTCGCAGTATCCGATGTAAAATATAGACTTGTTTCTGGATGGACCAGAGAACCTGATGATGAGCTAGTTGTTAAGGATGTCCAAGCATCAGTTGAGGATGACAGGCAGATGGTAGTCGAGATAGAGGTGCTCTATCATTATGAGACTGAGGCTTCAACTACTACAGAGGTTACTCCGTCGACGGATACTGAGGTTCCGTCTACATGTGATATGGAGGTTACTCCTCTAATTGAGATAGGGGTTACGACTCCGACTTCTACAAAGTTGTATGCGCACACGGTTGAAGGGTTTCCTCGAGGGCTTAATGACTGTTTTGTGCTTACTGGATATGCCAATCACATGACTTTCAGATTATGGCAGGGAGAGGTATGTATATGTTATGTTGAACTTGACTTTATTTATTATTGATATGTTGAAATAATTTATGCATTTTACTAGGATTGTTACAGGACCAAATGCCGCTGAAAGGGCCCACCTAGGGGGGAGTTGAAGAAGTCCGTAGATGCCCCGATTCCATATGAGGTCAAGGTGATTGTCGAAGAGTGCATTCTCCTTTAACTAGTGAACTATTTATCGATGATGCTCGAAGGTCAGCAATTGACAACCTTTGTTGAATAATGGTGTAAAAAGTCATCTTTATTAAATATTCCATTTGGTGTGATGACAATTACCTTGAATGATGTCTCCTCTCTATTCCATCTTCCTTTGGCAGGTAAATTCTTCACCACTTATGTCATTAGCAGCAACTACCATGTATTACTGTTATACGAGACTTTGGATTTATTGAGGAGCAGACAATAGAGGAGTTCGAGGCTAACATGGGTGCCCACTTTGGCTTATCTTGGATTTGACATAGGTACTCTGACCTAGTGCGTCAGGCTATGTATGAGTCAGCCGCTAGGGTACACATGCTACATCTTGTAGGATGTACTATTTAAGCAGATAAGTCTTATGCATATATTGATGCGAAATACATGTGGCTATTTAGTAACCTTCCCTATCTTAGTTGAGCATGTGAGTGTGCTGTACTGACTATTTATATGATGCATTTTGAGATTAGGCAGCTTGTCAGTTATATATGAGTCTATTTCAGGTATGAATTTTTTTTGTTACTTATTGATTTGGTTCTTATTTATGACATTTCTTGATTTACCTATGTTCTTGTTCAGTGTTGGATATATGAGTATTTCACCTCCATTTGTGAGATGCGTGTTATTTTTACCATTGTTGGCTCTACACAGACCAAGAGATGGAAGTCCATGCATGCACACCCAGAAGGTGTTATTGAGTACAAGAAAAGGATTGATGTACTGACTATAGACGATGTCATTTGGAAACCCTACGCAAATCATAGAGTACATCAGGAGTTCGTTAACACTTCACCTTTTTTAGGTTATCTACGATGGGAGACCTTAGTGGCTAGATACTTATCTAAGAGGTGTGTGCATTGGTTTGGGTATGTCCAAGACATCATACGACCAGTCTCTTCTTCCATCTGAGAGCGTTGATAGATTGTTTGTTAGTAACATTGTCAGTTTTGCCCGTGCCATTAGAGATCATGCAGTGTAGGTTAAGTTCCCTATGCAATGTGCAGATAGGTGCTTGGAGTGGTACCTTGATGTATTAGACCCTCGCGTCATCTCACTTGGGCAGAATGAAGATGATGTTGGACATTCTCATGCTAATGGACCTTCTGATGACATGTTGCCGCCTCCACATGGTGCAGATGATACTTAGTGTCTGTAGATGATAATAGTCATTATGGATAACCTCATGGGTTTGGTAAACTCATATGCTGAGGTTTATACTTTGCCATTGCAGGCAACATACTTAGCCTGTGGGGGGTGGGGGGGAGACCTATTTAGACACTATTATCATGTTTGTATTATTTGTATATTGTGTGTATTGTTACTCAATTTTTGCATCACACAATTTATTAGATAACATTTTGTCACTTCCGTTATTGCAAAATAAATTTATGTTTGACAAATAGCATATCACAAGACATTTAACATAAGTTTAGATAGATGATTACATAACTTAATAGAATACTTATAAATACCAAAACCTAAACACTGTGAGATGATTCTAAACGTTTCAACATCTTGATTATGTCGTCGAATGATCTAGAAATTGTTGTATCAAACTCAATAAGTCCCTTAGTTAGCCAAAGTGATATGTTCTCCACATAACCTTCAAATCTTCATCACTCTTCAACTTAATACGATTGTATTTCACCATTCCATCAGTAAAAATCTATGGTGCAAGAAACTCGATTTTCTCACCTTTCTGTTCTCAGTTTAGGAGAACATATTATTGAATTTGGATCTCAAAAGAGCGAGACATGTGGTATCCTCTGGAAGCTCAAACTCAATAGGAGGACTCACCTCGTTGAAGTTCACTTCTATCTTAAACAAATAGTGATGCATTATAAGATGTTTTTCTTAACACCACATGATCCCTATTTATACAAGTTTAGATTCATTTTGTACCATATTAAACCGTCGATGCAATCACAACCCTACAAAACTGTCAGCAAAATCTTAACCCTTGAATTTACATTACCCGAATTTTTGTAAATCCTCTAAATATATGATAAATGCAGGAGTTTTTTTTTTTTTTAATTTTAAAATCGATACTTTTAAACAACAAAAATTTTCAAGTTTTTTTTAAATGGTACAACTTATTTTTTTTTATTAAAAAAAAAATAGATATGTTTTTCCACACACAGGTTTTTTTTTTTTATAAAAAAAATCGATATAACTGCATATTGAGAATTTTAAATAAACTATTACATTTTTTTATTTGTTCGAATATTTCAGTTTTTTCTACCGAAATTTTTGATTAAACTTTTGACTAAGTTTCCCTTGTTTATATATATATATATATATATATATATATATATATATATATATATATATATATATATATATATATATATATATATATATATATATATATATATATATATATATATATATATATATATATATATATATATATATATATATATATATATATATATATATATATATATATATATATATATATATATATATATATATATATATATATATATATATATATATATATATATATATTCCTTCAATGGAAGACCATGTTCTAAATGGGCCTTTCCGCGTCTCCAACTCCAATTCATTTTTTTAACTTAATTTTTTATTAACTATTTATTAATGTATTATTATATAATTAACAATAACAACAACAACAACAACAATAATAATAATAATAATAATAATAATAATAATAATAATAATAATAATAATAATAATAATAATAATAATAAAATAAGAAAAAATTAGAAAAAAATATATGTTAAATTTTAATATATTTATTTAAATAATATTATTAATAAAATAAATTTTATATATTAATAAAATTAAAAAAATTATAATTACATATATTTAAAAAAAATTATAATGATGTCGTCGGAGTTGATTGTTTGTTCCACATAGACGAGGTCTCAATTGACAGTAACAACGGTCATATTGTTAAATTAGAGGAAATAATGAAGTGTTTGATCTTTGATCTTCTTAAGTTTATTGTGTTTGGAAATAACCGCTTATGTTAAAATCAATTGTCTGAGTAGTATTTGTTGGTGTACTAATAATATCGAGGTATCCATTTGAGTCTTGCGAGATTTGTCTTAGATCAAAATTTAGATCAAAATCAATGACCAAAGTGAAACAATCAAGGGGTTGTGTTGGTTGTGTGTTGGTGTTTGAGTTTGTTGGTTTTATTTGATGGTAGTAGCAGTTGCTTTGTACTGATGTTATTGGATGTTGAGAGAATGATATATGGGTTAGAGAAGTGTTGACGTGGGGTTGAATAATTAAAGTTTGGTTTAGGGATTGAGTGATATGTCAAATTGGATGAAATGAGGTTTGGTAGTTTGAGGAGTTCCAATCTCAAGAGGTTGTTGTTGAAATTAGGTGGTGTAGTAAGATTGTTATTGTGTTGTTTCAGTGTAGTGGTATTGTTGGGGATTGTTGGTGTATGTTGATTGTTGTGAAAATTGATAGCTAATGTATGATTGATTTTAGATTGTTTCATGTATGTGTTTAGGTTGTTTGTGTAACTTGGTTGTGATATGAATTAATAGGTGTGGGTGTAGATTGGTTGTTGAGAGAATGAAGAGTTAGGTTGTTGTCTTAAAGTTGAATCGTGTTTACGTAGATCGTCAAGCCATTTTTTCCCTATAGAAAAATGGACTCGAGTGTATGACAGTGGTCGACAATGGAGCGACATAACAACAAATTTTCATCCTTTCCTAAAATCAACCAACCAACAATTATTTTCTATCCAGAACTACGTAACCTTGAGTTCCCTATCGCACCTGGGAATATATATGAGCGAGATTCAAAGACTCGTTAGACACCCTAATAAAAAACTTGTTTTTAGTCCTTTTCTTTTTTCTCTCAAATTTTTAATAACACGAAGAAAACAAATAAATGAAAGCTAACACTTTTATTCACAAAGCTAACTAAATGGTTTCCGTTGAGTACATTGGAAATGAGGGGTGCTAATACCTTCCCCTCGCATAACCGAATCTCAAACCCGAAGTTGATTGCGATGACCATTTTATTTTTCTTTAAGGTTTTATCAATATTTTTCCTATTCTTTTGGAATAAATAAACTCTGGTGGTAACTTTGTTATCATATCAAGCGTGCGAGTGCTCGTGGTCATTTTTTTGCGACGCAATAACACTTTTTCTTGTGATATTTGTAGTATTAAATTTGATCTCTGCTGAGTCTTCCTATACCACGACCGCAAAAGCCACCACATCCTCTATCTCAATTTTTGTTACCACCACGACCATAACTTGCAATCTTTAACACTTGTTCTTCTTCCTTTTCTTGGTTAATCTTCATTCTTTGCTCATGCACAAGAAGACTACTTTGTAACTCATCAATGGATAATGTTGTGACATCATTCGATTCTTCTATGGAGCACACCACATAGTTGAATTTCATAGTCATATACCTCAACACCTATTCAACAATGGTAGTTTGCTTCACTATTTCACCTTGAGCAGTCATCTTGTTTGAGATTGCCAAGGTTCATGCGAAGTATTCATCCACTGATTGATTATCCTTCATGCAAAGTACTTCAAATTCACGACGTAAGGCCTGCAATTGATCCCTCAACACCTTTTTAGAACCTTGATACTTCCTACGAACGGAATCCCAAATATCCTTGTTATGTCACAAATCAGGATTGTTTCAAGAATTATTCGATCAATTGATTGAAACAGATAATTTTTTTGCTTTGAGATCTTTGAATTTGCTTTCCTCTGCGAGCTTTCTTTGTTCTAGTGTCGCATCTAGTTGTGCAATCATCACACCCTTCTCAACCCATTCAAAATACTCTTTGGATCGTAGAAGATTCTCCATGAGCATGACCCAATGATCATATAATCCATCGAATTTGGAAATTGTTGGGGTCAAGATCTTTTGAAGAATCAGCCTTGGAAAAAACTCAAAAGATGAAACACGAGCGAACGAAAAAACCATTACTTTATCCCGTCTTGAATCAGAAAAATTGAATTTCTAAATTGAAAAAAGAACGTTTGGATCAAGAATCGGTACTCTTGATACCACTCGTAAGATAATGAAAAAATATCATTTCATAAATTACATGACATAACTCCTCGTTTGCATGTATGATCGATTACTTATATAACAAGTAATCATATTCATAACTACCTACCTCATAATTAACTCTTAATTAATTATTCTATTGGCCAATCACATTCTAACAGACACATCATCATCCTAATTATCTCAATAAATAATCAGTCAAATTTAACATATAGCAAGATTTGAATTTTTTGTTATACTAAAATAAATTGCTTAAAAATTGTGAGTAATAAATTTGAATCTTTAACATTTACTTTTCGTTAATAATCTGTCTAAATATGCAGTCGGTGTTATGGTGGAATAAACTTTAGATACCCTGAACTTACCCATTGACCCTTTGAATTTTTATTTTCTAGTTTTCAAAGATGCTTATCATGACCAAACGAATCATATAGTTAATCTCTAAAATAATGGCAAGTGCTATATATGTTGTCTTGTTATATCAAAGAAATATATATATATATATATATATATATATATATATATATATATATATATATATATATATATATATATATATATATATATATATATATATATATATATATATATATATATATATATATATATATATATATATATATATATATATATATATATATATATATATATATATATATATATATATTCTCATATTCTCCATGACGTGCATGTAACAAGAAATATACAGGAAACTTCGTCGGATTTAGTAAAAGGAAGTGTTATTAAGACATGAATCAAATCAAAAGTGAATAACTGTGAGATAATTGAATAATATATGAGAAACAAAGACTCACTGTGTCTAGTATTTGTGACAGTTTGACTAAAACTCTGTCAAAATCTTCTTAGAAGTATCTTTTTCTTCAATAGCGCTTATTGTTATAGAATTGAATAAAATATTAGAAACTAAGACTTTTTATGTCTATTTAGTGTCGGAGTTTGACTAAAAATACTATATTAATTTTTTTTTTGTCTTCAACAACATTTAATAGAATTACATAAAGTATAAAAAAAATAAGATTTTTTATATCTATTATTAGTGGCGGAGTTTGACTAAAAAACACTAATTAATTATAGTTTTGATGAAATGTATATAAATTTGAATTTTGATGTTTTTTTTTTACTTCCTCAATTTCTACATTAATTGAAAATTAAAAGTATGGTAAGTATATAAATAAGAAACGAGTAATAAAAATAATATCATAAATATGAGATGGTAAATTATCTCTTCCAGTTTATTTAGAGGTTCTAGGTTATTAGCTCAATAACTATTTAGAGGTTCTATGTTATTAGCTCAATAACATGCATCAGTTTTAAATTCTTTTGAGAAAGAATTTTAGTGTTTATTGTAGTCCTTTTTGACTCAAATGATTAGTCTCTACAATTAAATATAAATGATATTTGGTTTCTATTGAAAAAAATATTACCATAAATGTTTATTCTAAATATTTAGTTTCAAATATATTCCAATGGCTTTGTCTAAAGAATTTAGATTAACAGTTTCGTACTTGACTTTAACCAATATTATTGATAAACTAGATAAAAAATAGGTTTAAATAGTTAGTTGGTCCTTATAAATTAATGAGTTTTTGATTTTTTTTTTCGAGTTTCTATATAACACTTTTACGTTCGTTTTAGTCCTTTAAGCCAAAATTCGCAGGTTTCCTAATTTTCCTACGGATTTTGAGTTTAGGGACTAAAGCACGCGCAAAAAGTAAGATATATGGATTTAGACAAAAAAAATTTATAAGAACCAAAATCAAAAACTCGCTAATTTACTTGGACCAAAAATACATTTAAGCCTAAAAAATATCACATGTTAGCTAATGATGGATTTTTATTACCAATAGTTGGCACATGTACGCATTGAGCTGCAAGTATGATTTTGTTGCTTTGTACAATATTATGGTAATCATGTTTTTTAATAAAATATATGATTATTGATTACATATCCTGAGTAATAAAGGACAAATGAATCTGAGCTTGTTAGCCATCTTAATCTTTCCCAAACATAATTTGGGTTTTTAGAAGAAAAAGGATCTCTAAACCATAATATAAAATTAGAATCATGTTTCTTGTTAACCAATTTTCATTTCTATAAGAGTTCAACCTTTTAAGAATTTCCTTGTTCTTTTTAACAAATGGATGCTCCTCATTAGCATTGAGAATAATATACAATTGTGCTTGGTTTCATTCAACGTTTGAGATGATCACCAACTTATTTGCACCAATCCCCTCGCTTGTTGGGTTTCTCAGGCGAAATGACACTAGAAGTCCTATAGGTTCAACATCAGAGAGAAAATCATTTTAGAACTCAACAACTTCTTCAATTATATACTTTTCAAAAATACAACCATTTGGTTGACTTTAATTCTTCACACACCCTTTTAATATCTTCATGTAACATTCAATTGGGTACATCCATCTGATATAAATTTATTCACATAATTATATTTCCATGATAAGGTGGAATCTTAAATGAATAATCATGATAAAGTTTATGGACACAACACCTTATGGCAAGCGTCGTTAGATAAAGTCAACGAAGATCTCTGATTAAACAATTTGTCTAATGATGGAGTTTATTATGAAAAGTTATCTGAAGCCTCATCATAAGAAGATTCAAGGTTTTAGATTAATGCTAAAGTCAAAGATAATGTGGCAAGGAACCAAAAGCTTCGAAGTTGTGAAAGAGAGAAAGTGTGAAAGCTCGTCTGTCTTTGTCGAGTGATTAATGTTTGTAAAGGTATAAAAAGATGCACTATCGATTTTACTAAGGAAAATAATACGCACGCTCAAACCTTTTGAAAATACTCTCTTGTTTTATAAAATCACCTAAAAATATTTTAAAAATCTAGCCAATTGATTAGGAAACTATCTGATTAATTAAAATCATGTTTTACAAAAGGATAATTGATTAGGCGTTTGACATAGTCGATTATGTCACTTTGTAACGCCTAAATTCAATTTGGAGAAGTCGTTTAATGGTTGGCAAAGGATGGATATCAAAACCTTCATTTTTAGGGTTCCATAATCGATTATGCACTTAACATAGTCGATTATGAGGCTTAATTAGCCCATGGGTAGTTCCCTATCTTATACCACATTTCATCTATAAAACGAGTTTTGACCCCTCTTTATCACTCTCCACTCTTTTTCTACAAATATATATATCTTTTCTCACTTTAGTTTTGCCTTAGTGTTTTGAGAGTGAACCTTTGCTTTGTGAGGATCATTATTTTTGGTCTAGGGTAAATTTGTAAATTGCTCAAAGAGTGTATTATCTCTTGTGCAATATTTTTCTTTTAAGAAGGTTTTGTTTCTTTGGGATTTAAACCATTAAAAATCTCTCTTTTGTTTATTGAGATAAACTAGTTAAAACCTCATATTGGTAGGGGAGATCTTCGTTGCTAAAACTCTAAGTCGGTTCGAGAGTTTAACATGTTGTTAAAAAACTCTTAGTTGGTTATAGAGGTCTCCGTAGTTAAAACATGGTTTGGGTTGGGTAGTTAGCCTTTAAAAAAATCCAACCCTTGTAAATGGATGTTTATGGGCAAAGTCTATAAAAGCTAACATAATATTAGAAAATCTCAAGAAGGAATTCTTGGGGAGAGGACTAGGTCTCTTCATTAAGGTCAAAGCTCTATAAATCTCTTGTGCATTTCTCTCATCCCTTAACTCTTTACTTTTCCATTTTATTATTTTTGCAACCTTTTACTATGTACATTTTACAAAAGAGTTTTAAACTTTTTTTTAAAAGATTTTTGTTTTGAAAATGCATTTTTAAGTAAACACAATTCACCCATTTTGTGTTTTGAGTCTCATGCCCAACAGATTATACAATGACTAATTAATTAGGGACATGGTCTAATCAATTATTGCAAGGAAGATAACTTTCTAATTGATTAGAAACACTTTTAAAAAATTAAACCATATAGTTAGTAAGGGTTTCCTTTTCTGGATTAGGGTTGCCGCCTTTTGGAGTGTCTTAATCGGATAATTGATTATTTAATCAATTAAAATATTTAATATTTCCCATGGATCATTTCCTTTTTAGCCATATTATTTCCTATATAAATAAGGTTTATCCCCGTTTCATTATACACAAATTTTCTTTAAAAAAAAATCCTTTCTCTCATTCTTTCTACTATTTTTGCTCCTCCTTTCCATTTTTCACTAAAGTTGCGTTAGTACCCCGAGAGTAAAAAATACTTGTGAGAGTTAGGTTATACTACTGTTCTTCCTTCAGTTTTTCCATCAAGAGTGTGATTATCTTGTTTGATTTCTTTATTTTGTTCTTCAGATTATCATGGTAAATCCCTGTTTGATTCTTGACATTATCCTAGTAAAATCTCTATTTGGTTCTTGATATTAGCCAGGTAAAATCTTTAAATTGTTCGTGAGCTTAGCCTATTAAAATTTCTATTTGGTTTAGGGGACCAACCTATGTAAAGCCCCGCGTTTGTTGTAAGAAGGTACATGGACATATTCTTAAAAGCTCAGACATTTTATTAGCGGTACTCTCAAGAAGACATTCTTGGGGGAAGGAGTAGGCCTAGTGGTTAGGCCAAACCTTTATAAATATTTGTGCAATCCCTCTCTAAACCTATTTATTTACATTTTTAATTTATTCGTCATTCTTCTCTAATTATTTCTCTTCTAATTTTATATTGTTTTATCTGTGCATATCTGTTGAACTAACATAAATTGTTTTAAGAAATATTTTTCAATATTAATCGCGATTTCTAAAAATCAAAATTTACCTCCCTCTTGTATTTAGAGTCACTCGGTCAAAAAGTGACATCGAATTATAACTTCTATTAATATTTTAAGACTAATTGTCTCAAGAAGAAGGAATAACTTCAATCGATTCATTGAACAAACCTATCCTTTAATAGAGAAAGGTATATTGTATGAAAAGAGAAGATAAAAATCTTTATAAAGGGGATAAGTTTTATTTGAAAATTAATAAATAATGGTCATTTTATTCATACGCATCAAGTTAATGGTGATGTGGTAAACAAAGAGGAAGATGATTAGACCAAAGAAGAAAGAGACAAAATTCAGCGTAGTTTAGATGAAAATACTATCATCGTTGCTACTATTGGTATTGATAAGTTTTTATGTGTTTCTCTTTGCAAGACTACTAAGTAAATATGGGACACCGTTGAAGTTACCCATTAAGGTACAACTTAAGTAAAAAGGGCAATGATGAACATATTAACTCATGAATATGAACTCTTCTAAATGAAACCTAAAGAAAAAATTATGATATATAGAAACAGTTTATCCACATTGTTAATCACATGAGAACCCTTGGAAAAAATTTGAAAAATGAGAAATTGGTTGTAAAAGTACTTAGATGCTTAAACTTCATTATATAACTCAAAGTTACTGTAATTTCTAAATCTAGGGATTTGTCATTTATGGACTTGACTATTTTTTTGTTGTTGTAAATTGCAGGAATATGAGATGGAGGTAAAAATACTTGCATAAGATAAAGAAGGTGACAAGAAGAAGAAAAGTCTTGTTCTAAATGTCACAAATGTCAAATATATGGGGTCAAAATATGATGATTGCCAAAGGAAAAGTGATGAAGACATGAACTTCATGGTTTGAAAATTTAAGGAACTTTTATGGCACGAAAAAACAAACGTCATAATTTTAAAAGAAAAAAAATGATAAACACAAGAACAAAGGAATGTGCTCATTCATTATAACATGCTTTCAATGCGGGAAGAAATTACATAGAAGACCAAACCGCCATTAGAACCTGAAAAGCAATCAAAATCATAGAAAGTTCAAAAATACCTCAAAAAGAAGCAAATAAATCTACATCATCTAGGATGACAATGATATAAAATTTTCAGATGACGAAGAAGTTAATATCTATCTCATAGAAGATCATGAAAAAGATACGGTAAAATCAAATTTTTCTTATCATGATTTATTTTTTATTTGCAAGAAGTTAAATTAAGTAGTTTTTCCATGATTATAAGTTTTTTGGTATTTCTTTCTCCGTGATTTTGTTGTCAAATTTTTTACTTTTATTTGTCGTATTAATGTAGTGCTTTTTGATTAAATGTCTCACTGAAATGTTTTATTATTATTAAGATTTACATATTAGCTTCAACCAAATTATATATTCAATCAATAACTTGACTGTCTATATTATAAATCATGAGACACTAAATTTCGATCACTTTTTTTCGTTATATTTGTACGCATTTTCAATTTTATGATATTACTAGCGTGCAAACGGGCACTCCCGTGCCCGTTTGTCCGCTTTTGTTAGTATACGCACATGTCAATATATAAACGAATATTTTTTGTGTAAACTTTGTGATAAGCTCTCTCTCTCTCTCTCTCCAATTGAATAAATAATATTAAAAAGAATTAAAAAAGAAGAGAAAATAAAAATACAATATAAAGAAATTTAAATTAAAATGAAATTTCGATTAAACATAAATTGTAAAACATTTGTAATCTATGATAAATATGAGTAACCTAATAAAAAATATCAGAAAAATTATTACGCATAAGAAAAAATAAATAATTGTATATATAATGGTTAAAATAAAGATTATTAAAATAAAGTATGATCGCAATTATATTAAGAAGACAATAACTATTATATATTGTTGCATAAGTTTTGAAGAATATGTAATAAATAAAAATGAGAGCCATACATCTTGAGAAAAGGAAAAAGATGAAAATATGTAAATGATGCAGGAGAGAGAAAAAAAACTCACACATAATCTCCAATATTTATTCTCACTCTCTCTCTCTCTCACATACACACACGCGCGCAGACGCGCACACACACACACACACACACACACACACACACACATATATATATATATATATATATATATATATATATATATATATATATATATATATATATATATATATATATATATATATATATATATATATATATATATATATATATATATATATATATATATATATATATATATATATATATATATATATATATATATATATATATATATATATATATATATATATATATATATATATATATATATATATATATATATATATATATATGAGTGAGGATCAACTTAGTTAAAGAGTAAGTTTTTTTTAACTTACACCATGTCATAGACTTTAAATTGAATATAATCTAGTGGTTAAATTAACATTTTTACTTATAACCATTCGATTAAACCTAATTTAAAGACTATGATTGTAGAGTAAGTTATAAAAACTTACTTTTCGAATAAGTGGATCCTGACTATATATATATATATATATATATATATATATATATATATATATATATATATATATATATATATATATATATATATATATATATATATATATATATATATATATATATATATATATATATTTGTTTTAAAACCCTTTATATTTTTTAATAAAACAATGATCCTTGATATTATTTTGGTTAGTATATTAGGCCATCATTATTAAAATAATTAGTAAAACATGATATTATATAGATGGATTCAAATGAAAGAAAATAATATATTTATAATTTTGGACCGACTAAAGACCTAATTGACTAAGGTTCAATCTATCTCAAACCCATTCTACTCAATACAAAGTATAAAACAATTCACATGCTAAGAGCAAGAGACAATCTTTGGTTTACATTTTCACTATATCCATCTTGAATCTTGAACTGACATGGGTGTTGGAGTGTTAATCATGCAAATCCACCTCGTACCACTGTAAAGAAGGTAGGAGCCATCGATCAAGACCACATTTATCCAACTGTATCCATTTATGGTTTCCGAACGGAACTAGAGCCTCCATTTCTGGTTTCAAAACGGAACAATGATGTCGTTCGTGGGAATCAACTTTTGGGTCATACGATTCCACAAAAACCACGTTCGCTTCACAAATACCATTGAACGAGCATGAAAGTTATAGATATGAACTCTCATGATTTCAGATCTAAATATCTGATTTACCTGTTCGAAACCTAAACTCCTTAGGTCACAGAATAAAGTGTGGTTCAGCCTCCAATTTCTACATTTCCACGAATCCGCATTTGCTTTCAACTTCATCGTTCACAACTTTCTCAAATCTCAGAATCGAGAAAAAATCAAAAGCGAACATAGAGATTTGTCATAGTCGATTCGGTCAACCATCATTTCCGCTCTGATTTTTCAGAATTCTGATATCCAATATTCCTTGAGAATCCCTTAGAATAGCGAAAGAATGAGTCTCAGATCTAACACATTTATATAATTCTAAAACAGCTTAAGCTCACTGCCTACATGAATGTGTACATAATACAGACATAACACAATATTGCAATTCTTATACAACTTAAACACATTCCATACCCGATTGCATATCTGATACATTCTTAACGTATTTCTACAATCATGATATGACTCAAACGCACACCTTGCATGAATCCTCATCCGAGGCATATTAAAGTGCATTCCTACGTAGCTAACACGCCCTCGTCAGACCTAGCTGTTGCACCCCAAATTTTGACCCCTTAGATATTCATCATCATTCTAGGATCATTTTCATTTGATTATTTAACCTTAACCTACTTCAAATTTTTCTTTGTTAAGTTACAGGTGAACCAGAGTTCCGTACAGTCGGAAATCGAGGTTTCGACGGTTTAATCAGTCAATGTCTTGGATTGATTATCCATGAAGAAAGTATCTACACCATCAATAATACTCTATTGGGTCAAGCATGAGTCCAATTTGAGGTTGTCACACAAAGATCAGGAACAGTGCAGTTCAGGATCCCCGATTAGGGTTTTTGATCAGGAACAGTCAACTGTGGTTTGAATTTTGATTTAAAAGGTGTTCTGATGATGGAAGTATGGTCCATTAAGCTCATATGGCTTATGGAATTCCACTTAAGAAGTTTCAAAGCCTCAGAAGATCCGGAACGTCAACAGCCGACTCGGTAGTCATCGATTGATCGTTTCGTTGACCGAAAAGTCAACTCTTCAACCATAAGGAATTTGACCTCAAGGTGGGAAGAAAAAATGTTCCTAATAAAATACTACACCTACCCATGAAGTTTTATGATCATTGGATCAAGGATTGGGGAGTAATCGCAAAAATCGGGAATTAGGGTTTTGAAAGGGGCAAGACCATAACTCCCTAACCACACATCCAATTGAGTTGGTTGAAAGCTTGTTAGAAAGGTCTTGGAAATTCCTACAAAAGTCTCACAGTGGTCCATGGGCAGAAAATGCATAGATTTGGATTTATGGCCAAAATCATCACAAGAGGGAGAAAACACTTGGAGAAATTCTAAGTTGCTGGCCTTTTTAGGCATGTTTTCAGCCAACTTTGAGGGGTTTTTTGACCTAGTTCCATTTGGAATCTGAAGATCATGAAAACACGAAAGTTTTAGAGCTCCATGAGGGCTTTCCAAAGAGTACTAGAACTCTTCCATAGCCCTTGTGAGCTGAGAGATGAAGTGAGAAAGTTAGGCATGTGCACTAGTTTGTCAACTTGCCAAAACCCAATATGAACTTGATTTCCAACTATGAACTTCATCTCTAAGCATGGATTGACATCTCATGAGATGTATTATACTGAAATTTGGACTAAATAAGACAAGAATCCAAGCAAATCTCAAATGTTAGACAAGACACATTAGTTTAATGGGAAAAATGCAAAAAGTTACACCATGAGAGAGAGTATTGGTGGTTGTAGTACGTAGGGGGTCTTGCTCACTCAATTGTCACTTATCAAATCTCATTTCTAGCTAGCTTTTAAGGGCAAAACTCCTTGCAAGCAAGCTAAGTCAACAGAACTAAAACCATTACATGGATTCATGAGATTTTCACTAAAAAAACACCTTGAATACCACTTGGACAAATCTGCCCCAAACCCTTCCTTGGCCTATAAAAAGAGCTTTCACCCCACTCTTAAAATAACACCAGAGCAATCCAAGACACAAGGAACACACAACTCTCTTCTTTCCCTCTTTGCTTGAAAGTGAAGTAATTCACAAAATCACCAAAAATGACCACTTTGCATTTTTCACACCAGTATCATTTCCAGCCATGAAACCATCATAAAAACCATATACACACCCTTAAAATCACCATTTAAAGCTATTCCAATAGTTAGTTTCATCAAAAGAATCATGGATCAAAAAGTCAATTGTCCACACACCATAGTTTGACTTTTATGCACATTTCAAGCCAAATCACTACATAAACCATTTTTCATCATTGTGACACTTTGGACACCTTCCCTTTATGATATTTTAACTGTCCAAAACCTCAAACCACAGATGGAAGTTTATTTGTGAGATCTGTCCACAAGATTGCCTCTTTTTCTTCAAGAAGAAGCAACAATCTCCAAGCTTGCATATAAGGAAGGAGTTCTTGCTTTTATTTAGCATTAAGTGTGGGAAAACTAAAAAAGGTATGTAGTTTTGAACTTGCTAATCATTATACATCATGTATGTGTGGGTCGTGTTTTGACATTGTCATGCTAGAGTTTGTTAATTATGTTGTCCCAAGTTATGTGAGGTTTGGTTTTGTCAAAGCCATGTGTGTTTGCTGCTAGACTGTCATTAGGATAAGAAGTACATTTGTTACTTTTGTAGAAGTATGTTTTTGAAGTGCATGGTAGGTTTAGGCTGTGACATTGTGATACTGAGTTTATGTACATTAACACCAAGAATGTTGTGAATCTTAAAATCTGTCAATTATCAACATAAAGAGGCCTAGAGTTAGTGACTTGAACTTAACATTGTCATGTTTGTTGCTTGTGAACCTCCATTTTGGTGCATACTTGTTTTAGTCTAGTATTTGCTAATGTGTATAGGACTACCATTAGGTATAGGCTGTTCTAGAGCTTGTTGTAGGACTGGATCTGTTGAATTTATAATGTGCATTATAAACTGTCATTTAGGATCCTTTGCTTAAAGGAGTTGTTACTAGAGAGGAGTTGGTCAATTCATGGCTGTTGCTAAAGGTAGTTCTCATGATAAGGGAGTTGGTTATTGGTTGTGGTTTCCATCTGAGGATCTTGGTTTGAACTAAAATGGGCTGAAAAGGAAGGGTTTGTCTTTAAAGTCTTACATTAGGGTGGCTATTTGGTTTGATTGGCTGCATCAAGTTTGTTGCACTTATGGTGCTGTCATAAGACTTTGGTTTGTGATTGATTGGCTCTGTATTGGTCAAGACCATCCTTGGTTTTTAACCTTTGTGCTTGTTTAGATTTAGTTGGTTTGTCTATGTTGTTATCACCAGAGCATTAGGTTGGGGAGGCTGCTGACAGAATTTTTATGAAGTTGAATCTATCAATCCATGGTGAGATAATTGAATTGTGAGACTGCTGCTTCTACGGTTTTGTGGCTGTAAAGCCAATATTGATTAGATTGGTGCATTGACACACTGCCAGTCCTTGGTCTTAAGTTTTAACTAACCTCTGTTGCCATTAGGGTTTCATTTTAACTATTGCATTTGGTGAGATGCATAGCTTTGTCCTTAGAGTGAAGGTCATCATGAGAGTTTTTAAGACTGATGTGTGCCTCAGCTTTGGTTAAGCCTATGAGGGCAATTGGCTTTGGTTGTGTGAATTGAGTTTAATATGGTGTTGTTTGTTTTCTTTAAGGGTTTGTTTTTGTTTAAGACTGATGCTGCCTTTAAAGCCTTGTTTAAGGCTGCTGCCAGATTTGGTGGAAAAAGACTGTCATAGGCCTATTTTTGGATTCTCTTTTAAATTTCAAACCTTGTTGACATACTAAACTGTTGGCCATAGTTTCTGTTGGGGGGAGGGTTTATCAGTGGGGATTCATATTTGCAACTCATTTAGAGATAGTTCAGGTCTAGGTTGTGGTGTGCCTCAGCTTTGATTAGGTCCTTGTAGATAGTCTGTTTGGTTGGCTGGTTGAAGGAGTTTGGTGTGGTTTGTGTGGAATTCTGGCTGCTTTTTAACCATTAGTGAATAGGTTAGGTTTTAGCAAGATAGTGAACTTTAGGGTTCAGGCCTCAGTTGGTTTTTCTTTGCTGATACAGTGAAGTGAGGGGAGGTTGTTTTCATAAAAAACCTGCTTGAGTTCACCAACAAATTGAAATTCCAATTTTATACCATAATTGCCACCTCTACTATTTTGAAAGAACCTCTCTTACAAGATCATGAATGTTGATTGTTACTTATTATGATTCAGTAAGGATTTGAGATCCTTTCCTTAAACATAACCATAAACAACCTGTTGAAGCATTATCATGTTTTGTTTAGAAATCTGTTTTTTGGTTCTGTCAAGAATTGTTGTTGGTTTGAGTTTGGTAATTCACATAGCTGGCATCTCTACTCTTTATTGCTTTTACTTGTGTAAATTGTCACTGTCATTTGTGGAGTTTGCAACTGTTAGGATATAATTTATTTCTTGAGTGAATCTGTCCACCCTATGTGTGTTTGCACTAGTGATCGTCATGGAGGAACATGTTTGCATTATGATGTAAAACTAGGCTGCTGTCTTGTGTGTCTAGTTGAGTTCATGTCAGGTTTGAGTTTTGAGCATTGGTGACATAGTGTAGATACTGTTCTCATTATGCACCTACTGTCCAACTGGTTAGGATCTTTATCAATCTAGCTTCTCATCAGAACTACAACTAGTCTCTTAGGGTTCACAAAGGTTGAGCTCATGTCTTTGATTGTCTATTTAGGGTAGCTTGGCTTGTAAGGTTCTTATGCATAAGCTTTGAACTGCTGCTGTTTGTTGTGCATAGTAGTATTAAGCTTTCAGGTTTGTGTCTATTTAAAAACATCCTTGTTTGAATTATGTCATTAACCAATTTTGGAAGTTACAACCTGAACCATGACTAGGATTTGGTAGGTGTTAAATTCAATCTTCAAACTGACAGTTAGATCAAAGGGTGTTTAGGATTTGGATTTAGAGGTGTGTATGAAACTTTTGACAGGTATAGGTTTGCCTAGGCTTAATGCTTTGATTATCATGTTTGGTTTATGGACAAATCATGTCAACTCATATACCTTTTATTAACTCCATTGCTGTTTTGAACAGGTTTTCTGTTGAGACTCATACAATATCATGTTTAGACTTTGCTCAATCTATTTTCTACCATTAATTGAATCTGTTTAGATCTAAAAACATCAAAATGCATCTCAAAAGCATCAACTGCATTTTCATTCGAATTTTTATCTGTGTGTGTTATTTGAAAATTTGGTTGATACCATTGCAATCCTCATCAAATTTCAGGCAGGTTAGACTTAAATTTCACTTAAAATGATTGAGTTTTGACAAAGTTGTGATCAAATCGTATTTGGTTTTTTCACTTGCCCTTGCCATGTTCTTTGCCCAGAATAGCACGCCTTGTAGGTTTATCTTAAAACTGGGGTGGCATAATCAATGGATGTATCGCCACCCCAGTGGTTAATGCCTTGCCTTTAAGTACTTTTCCATGCGTATGAATCCAGGTTCGAGCCTCAGCGAGGCCACTTTTATCCAATTTTATGATTTTTTTTTTATGTTTTTACTATTTCTTCTTCTTGTTCCATCTTAATTCCACACGCGCATGATGGTTGGCATGGTAAGGTTTTGTGTCCATGACCCCAAGGTCTTGAGTTCAAGCCTTGGGTGAAACATTTCTTTATTTTAATCACTTGTTCATTCAAATTTTATTTAATTTTCAATTAATCATAACTTCTTCATTTTTACTCTTTTTTAAGTGATTATTTTTGCTAAAATTTTGTTTCAATGTGTATTTTCACATGATGATTAAAGAATATTAAAATTCTTATTTTAGAAACACTTTTCATTATGGGAAGATTTCAATTCATTTTAGGGTTTTCACCCTCCTATTTCTCATTCCTTCATTTTCAAAACTTTGATTTTATTCTTCTTTGAGTTTCACTTGAAGATAACATAAATTGTGATTGCTGGTTTCCATGTGCATTTTAAGTTTGAAATTCAACTTTGTTTGTATGCATCTAAGTGGTTCACCTTTAAAAACTGTTGATTATCCCCATGAGGTTTTGAATCTTTTGTCTACATTACTGTGACTTTGTTTGATGTTATCCTTTAACCTTTGTCCTAACCTTAGGATTTGAGTCACCGTGCTTACTTTTAGCGTCCCTCCGTGGACATCCTTTCCCCTTTGTCCTAACCTTAGGATTTGAGTCGCTGTGCTCACTTTTAGCATCCCGCCGTGGATATCCTTTATCCTTTATCGTAGCCTTAGGATTTGAGTCACTGTACTCATGTTTAGCGTCCCGCTGTAGACATTCTCTACTACAACCATATCAACGTAGATTTAGGAGTCGCCGCACTCCATGTAAGTACTTCCCTATGAATGATTACATCCCCTTGGAACCTTGACCACAGTCAAGAGTTCCTCACCCCTAACCAGGGGAACTACGAACGCTCTGATTTCTCGTTGAGAATACGTAGGCATAAGATGCGATTTCTTAGCGAGCCAACCTTTTCTTTCTCCCTCACTAATAACTAACTTTATGTTAACATTTACAACTTAGGATTGGAGTCGTTGTGCTTCATGTAGTCGTCCCGCCGTGGATATTTCCCCTGTTTACCTTAACCATAGGACTTGTAGTCGCCATGCTCTATTTAGTCGTCCCGTCGTGGACATTTCTTTTCCCGTTTAACATAACCTTCAGTTTAGAGTCGTCGCACTCTTTATAGGTGCCTCTCCATAGACATTTACTTGCCCCTTTGAACCTTGACCACAATCAAGAGTTCCTCACCCCCACCAGGGGAACTATGGTTGCTCTGATTCCATTCTCATCAAGATACGTAGGCACGAGATGCGATGTCTTCGCGAGCATACTTTACCAAACTTTATATAAACTTTAGATCTTTACCTTAGCACTTTTCCTTTAGCAAGCAAACTTTAGCAAACATAAATATTAACAAGAGGTTTCTGTAGAGTACTACATATGTTTAGGATGTGAAATACCTATCCTAGGCATAACCAACCCCCGAACCTTTAGATCTCTTTTTGCTTAGCTTTAAGCCTTGCTTTAAGCTTTGCATTTTTATAGGTTTTTCTTTCTTTAAAACTTTCCCTTTTGGATAAATTAAAGTCCGGTTGTGAATTTAAGAATTAAGATTCAAGTTAATCAATAACTTGGTATCACGATTCTCACCGCAACACTAGCCAATCCATTGGCGTAGGTGTTAGAGCCCATAGACGTCCATCTTGATCTATGCCAAAGCTTCAAGGGAAGGGACGGGGATCCTACCCATGGTTAGGGAACAGTCCTATATGACGCGTAATGTAGTACAAAGTACAACCACATAAAGTCAACTTTTCTAATCCCAGGCCTCGACCCGGGGAATGCAAGCAAACATCCAAACATGATATAAAATCAAAACACCACTACAACAAATGCTAAATACAACAAACAACTTAATGAAAGTTGTCATTATGTGATTTTTATGAGAAAAATCGAATGAATTCAAAAGAATAATAACCAAAAGCCATGTAGAAGTGTGAAGAATTGAGCAAACAACCAATGCAACGAAGAAACAAAGACTTAGTGAAATTTTTGAAAAAAAAGTGAAGAAAGCGAAGGATTTACTTTTGGAATTCTCGCACTCGCGATGCATCTTATCACGGCACGATGAAGCTTGTATCACAGTGTGATACTGACTTGTATTGGTATGGTGGTTGCTTTTTGGATGACACATAATCTTCTATTTAAAGGGGTTTTGGCTAATTTTTCAAGGGCTCTGAGTTTTAGAAAGAAAGTGACAGCTAGATATATTCAAGGGAAATTTTGGAGCACATCGGAGTCATTGGTGAGCAATTATTCCATATACTTTGATGATGAAAACTTCTTCACTCATGGTATTTGTTAATCTATGATGTGTAGCTAAGCTTCTCTAGGTTAGGTCTTTTGAGATGAACCTTACTTCTACTCTATTAGATCATATTTATGTTTGATATCTGTTGAGTACATTTAATGTTATTATCTTATTTAAATTGTTTGTGTTTATTGCTTTTTGTCACTTACGGGCGTACAAATCGATCTAGATACTTAGGGATTTTAAGACAGTTAGTTTAATTATCTAAACTAGGTAATTTGTTCAACTTTGTAATTAACTAGGATAGTTAATTAGATGTTGCTTATGAATTAACATGTTGAGAACACCTAATTTAGCTTTGAATTGACCTATGGAATTAGGGGATTATCGTATAAATTAGTGAGCTACACACCAAGGAATTAGGTGTAGTGGTTAGGTTAATTCACAATGAGATAATAACTTAATAGAAACTCAACAGATACCCAATTCATTAACAGGTAAAAATAAGGGGATTCAAAAATAAAGACCTAATCGCTTTTCACTCTTTGAATTTAATCTTATAAATGATCTTTTTAGAAACGCTTACGAAACACCCCATTTTTAATTACTTGCAATTGCACATAATTTTCCTATTAAATTAAAATTCCCGTGGAGTCAATATTACTTTATTACTTCGGCGTTATCAATACACTTGCCGTGAGATCATTAAGTTTTTGGCGCCGTTGCTGCGGATTGTTAGTTTCAACAAGAAAATTTTTGTGCGATGATTTTAAGTTTGGTAATTATAATTATGTTTTTAGTTAAAAATAATTTACAATAAATATTTTTTGCTTTATTATAGTTTTCAAACTTTTGTTGTTATTTAATTTCTATCTAGTTCAATGTTACTAAGGTATTTTTCTTCTTATTGTTTATGCAAGGTAAAAGAAGACATGTATAATGGATCTGGATCTTAACTTGCTCTGTTAGCACAACTTGAAGCATTATCAAAGCAATTGGCTGCCTCAACTCAAGTTCAAGCGAATGTTAATCCAATCAGGGCCCTATGATGTGACTTCTATGATGGAGGTCACGTCAATGGTTATTGTGTACCATATGTTGAAGAAGCACATTATGTGAGAAATTATCAATAACCAGACCCTTACTTCAACACCTATCCAAGGTAGGATGATCATTCAAGTCGTAATTGGGGTAATGATCAAAATCAAAATTTCAACCCAGAACCTTCTCAAGATCTACCACCAAGGGAGTCATCTCCTCTAGAAGAAGCTATGAACCAATTCATGTCTAGTCAATGCAAATTGGAAGAAAGGTGCAAGAGTCCAATAATAACCTGAGAGCATCCTTGAATAATTTTAAAAATTACATTGGGTAGATACATGAATCGTTGGATGCTAAATCAAGTGGAGTTCCTGATGTGAATATATTGGATAATCCTAGGGATGAAGAGGTAAAGAGAGAAGTAAAATATGAATTGGAAGTAATCGATGAAGGAAGAGTTGAAAAAGAATAATAAGAAGAAAGACTCATACCATTATATGAGAAAACTAATCAAGAACAAAATAAGTTAAAGAGAAAAATAGACATGGGAAAAGAGGAAGAATGCAAAGTGAGGATGATCTTGTTTTGGATGAAGCTTCAAAGTCAATAATTTGTTTAGACGTGTATATCCAACAAGGAAATATTCAATAAAAGCATGTCCCAAAAAGTTATTTTAATAACAAGGTAGATGACGAGAAGAAATTGATAAAGTATCGTATGCCATTTATGCCTTGTTTTCTATTATCAATCACAAGAAGATATGGAAGCAACATCATCAATATCTCAAGTTCATGGGAGTCCTACCAAACAAATGGTAGAAGAAGGATGATGTGTTTTTTGTGTCATATATGCCTCACTAATAAAGAATCAAACATTCAAGCTAAGGACCTAAAATAAGCGCTTAAGAATAGTACTAGCCAGAACTTAAGAAGCTCTTCCTCTTGTACTTTTCTTTGCTTGAAATTAATGAACTTGTTTGCCACTACTTTGCTTTCAGTTTTTAATTTGTTACCTTATCAGTGTCATCATGAAAAAGAAAAGAAAAAGTCACCAGAAAAAAACAAAGAATGAAAGAAATCAAAGTGAAGTTCCTTTGCAGAATTAAGATTTATAAAAAAAAATGAAACCAACAACTTATACTCAATCTCTAGATAGCTCAGCTAATAAGGTTTGAGCCAAATAATTTTCATTGTTTAATTTTCCTTCTTATGAGAGCATTCATGCATTATTCATTTTCCGGAACTTTCATTTTTCTAATGCAGGGTCTATTGGTCTAATAAATACACATTAAGGAAGTTGCTTGTGAAAACTCTAAACCTTTTAAGCCACTCTACTTCAATATGATAATATCCTTTGTTTAAACACTTAGAGATTATCCTTTATTTTGGTGACATGACCATATTATATAGCCATTGAGTTGTAAGAAAAATTCTTACCATCCACTTTAGAGTTAGGTAAAAAATAATTGTTTTACTTGTCTGATGCAAAAGAAAAAGTTTGGGATTGCTTTTGGAAGTTAGAAACAAATAAGCTTGGGGTTGGGGTACTAGAGAAATTGATCAAAAAGAAAAAGAAAAAAAGAGAGAAAAATAAAAAGTTAAAATAGCTTCTTCAAATAAATTGTGAAAATAAGATCAACTATATGCGAATTCTCTAGTACCAAGTGAATTATAGAAGAGTGACAGGGAAGGAATTCAATAGCATCAGAAAAACTAGGTACCTAACTGTCGCGGTGAAATTTGGATACCAAACTATTGATTAGTTTGAATCGTTAATTCAATTTGCAACCGAACTTTGATTTGTCCAAAGGAAGGGATAAAGATCGAAATTCCCACTATGCAATGCAAATGCAAGGTTAGATTGTTTTAGGTTCGGGGGTTGGTTAAACTTAGGGAAGGTACTAGCATCCTAAGTTTCTGTAGTACTCTACAGGAACCTCTTGTTTTAGGTTTGTTTATTGCTATGTGTTTATCTGCTTAAGGGATAAAAGACCCTAGTGGTTTATTTCTAAGTATACTCGATAAGGCATCGCACCTTGTGCCTACATATCCTTACGGGAGTGGAATCAGAGTATGTTGTAGTTCACCCTAAAGGGTTTGAGGAGCTCTTTGACTGTGGTCAAAGTTCCTACGGGTTTAGGGTAGTTGTTTTGGGTCTAGGAGAAGAGATGAGTCTTCATGTTAAGGGAGATGTAACCACCATGAATGTAAGAAGGGGGTTGTAGGAAATGGTCTTTGCATCGTCTTAAGGAAAAGGTCTTACATACTCGGATGGTCGCCAAGTATGCCTTTATCACTCTTAAGGCAAAGTCCCTACATGTTTGATTGTATTGTTGTGGGAGTGGAGATTATATCTCACTTAAGATGATTAACATCTATTCTCTATTGTGTTTGAAAAAGTTGTATAGGGTTGTTTGTTTGTTTCTATGTTGTAAAGATAAAGATAAGGCCCTTCCTATGGGGTAGGTCCTAAACTTAAGCGATCAACTTGAATGGGATCAAGGATCGTGGGGAGAATGATGCAGATGGTGTGCAACTACACACAAGTGTTGACTCATGTGTAGGTTTTTCCTTTGGACGGATGCAATGCGATGAATATAAATATGTAAATGAATTGCTCATAAAATAAATTGCGGAAATGAAAGCAGGTAATGTAAATCACACACATACGCATGAAAGCCCTGAGTGAGTGAATGTGTCGTGGGGTGCACGAATTGAGTTTTACGCTGTTGATTGCTTTAATCGAAGGAGTTGAATTGATTAGTTTGAGAAAAGAGTTGAATGGATTTTACGAGAAAAGTTATTAGGAGACGAACTAAAATTAGTGAAAAAGGTTATTGTAAATTAATCGGGTAAATTAGCATTTAAACTTCTGAAAAGGATTTTACTATTAAATAAAAAAATGATTTTTCTTATTTAGGGTTAAATAGCTTTAAGAGCAAGAATTATAAGTTATTCGATTGTAAATTAATTGAGTTTAGTCTATAAATAAATTATAGGTATATTAAAAAGTTCTTTATTAAATAAAAGTTTCTGCTTTTAAATAAAGGTTATTAAATTTGGAAATAAGTTTATTTTATTTTTTATTGAAATAAATACTAAATTGTTTAAAAAGGAGTAGTGGAGTGGGTTGAATTTTTAAATGATAGATTAATAGAATAGATTAATTAAATAAAAAGAAGTTGATTAAAGTGACTAAATAGATAAATGAACTACTAATTATTTAATTTATTTAAAAGCTGAATGATTAAATGTTAAATAAATATTACGTAAAAGATTAAGTTAATTGGTTTAAAAACGGCTGATTAAAAAAGGTGATTTAGTGGGTTAATGGGCGGATTAGTGACTGATTAGTGAGTGATATTGTATATGTGTGGTGGTTATGCACTTAATTATACAGATAGTAAACAAGCAGAGAAATCAAACAAAGATTTCCCCTAAATCGCGATGGCTCCTCCTCTCTCGCGACCCTCGCCTCTCTCACGATCTGTCGATCCTCTCCAATCATCGTCTCCTTCCGTCTCTATGAGCCTGAAATCAAACAAAGAAACATCAATAGTTCAGTGGCATGGATAAGGATAGAATCTTTACCGAAAGTTTGCGGGTAGCGGCGATGTCTTGAGACGACGGGTTGAATTCGCGGCGATTTGCGGTGGCTTCGTCGGAAAAGATAAGCTCTCTTTTCTTTCAGCTTTCTAGGTTTTTGAATGTAGGGTTTGTGATGATTTTCGTGGTTGATGGCAAGTTATTTTTTTTTCGGGGCCTTTTCGTTCTCAGACTCTTCCTTTATATAGGCCTTGGGTTTGAAAACCGTTTGAGTCGATACTTGAATGCTGATTGATTTTCGATTTGGGGTTTCCTATTTGGGGTTTTTCTTATTTGAGAAGATATTCCTTTATCATTTGAAAACTTTCCTTCTTCGTGTGATTGTAATAAAACGTGTTAATGAAAATTTTCAAATCTTGTGATTCCCTGTATCATCTGATTAATGTTTCGATCTGTCTAGGTTCAATGTCCCCAAAGATTTGAAGGGGATATTCCTCTGGATTGGTATATTCCTCAATATTGCTAACCCGATATCTTGATGTTTGATAGGTGTAGATAACAATTCGATTTTGGGCCAAAGGGAATTAGCAGCCCAGAGCATCAACTGGACTTTTGTCATCAGACGTAATGCACTTTTGATATTCTCTGGTGTAGACTTGCGTGAAGCTGCTCAAAGTTCTCTTGCGAACAAAGGAGACACGAGGTTATTGCTTTTTTTACTTTGTTCCCCATTCTTGTTTGATGTGCATTTAATACTGTTGTTCTTTTCATGTGCTTGGAGATGGTGCCTGGGGGAATTGGAGTAAAGTATTGCACAAGTTATTGTTCTTGCCGTTGGTGTTTTTATCTGTGTTAACTGATTGAAATAGTCTGCGAATGAGCTAGTGACTGTGGAAGCGAGGGAACGGCGTATCTGTGAGAGCATACAACACTACAGGTGCACCACCTATCTCTGTGTCGTCTTCACCTTATCATTTGTTTGAGTTTAAATTCACTCTTAACACAACACATTCAATCAGAGCTTCTGGACATTGCTGCTATTGATGTTTCCAACCATAGCCCTACGACATTGCCTTGCACAAAGATATTCTTACACGTATCAGGATCTCAAAGGTAACCTAGTCCTTTTCATCATACTGTTGCAATGCTACTTTTCCAACAGCTTGAACATTGCTGCTACTGAATTATTCCAACTTTTGTTTCCGCTTGAGAACTCTCATCTGTAGTTTCGGTTTCAGCACTGATCTTCGAAGCAGCATCAATCTTCATTGAAGTTGAAGGTTGCTAATTATTTGAGTAGTCTGATTTCGAACCTCATTGCAAACTGTGCTTTTCTGACATTTATGTCTGTTCAACAGCTACTTGTGCAGATTAAATGAGTATCAATAGGAGATTGTGGTGGTGCTATTACTATTGTACCAGAATTGGAACATGACTCTTTGATCGATGTATTAAATATCAGAGCCTGTATGAGCATGAGACTCTATTGAGATTGAGTGTGACTGATCTTCCTTATATGGTAATCTTGAGATGTTCTTTTAACTTAGTCGCTGAGTTGTTGCAATTTAAATACCCGTCCATTTCTTTCTTGACAGGCACCTTATTGATTAATATTTGTTATTATATATTGTGAACTGCAGCAGGTGGTTACTTGCATTCTCCAGCTTCCAATGAGATTGACCTTGTGACGGTTCCGGTTGGTGATAACAGGTTTTCATAGCAGGTTGCTCTTGCTGTGGGAAAATCAAGAAGAGAGGCCAATGCCAATAATGTTGACGATATCACCTGTTGGTACATCTCTTCCCACTCACCCACGGCAACAGCTTTGTCAGACAAACTTTGAGGTGTGAGCTTTTGGTTCTCTTCTTTCTTTCAGCAGTAACTGAGTTTTGTTTCGTTCATTGACAGGTTTAATATGTGCCAGGTTACTGTCCTCAATAGCTTTTTCTCGAAGGTCATGTAGCATTACTGTCTCCAAAGGATGTAGTCTTATTGATGATTTAATGATAATGTCGACACCAGTACCTCTCAATAAAGATATACGTCGTAGGAGTTCCTCCGCCTCACTCATGGCTAAGAACAACTTCTCACTTGTGAAGATTGCCAACAAGGAACCGCAGTGATGATGTTCCTTTGACGACCTTTAAGCCTTTGGTATTAAGACAAAAAGAAAGGCCCTGAGACCATTCAGGATGTATGTCAAAGCTTCAAGTAACTGATGTAAGTTTCCATCTATTTAAAGGCATGTCATGCTTCTTGTGGGAGTATAGTTCATGGTATCGACTGTGTTTCATAATGATGATATGTATGTGCGCCTCCAGTTCCAACTTCGGGTGGTAATGTCGCATTTCCTTCCAAGCAAGCCAAACTTCCTCAGCAACAAGTGTTCACTAGGTCCTCTGTGAGTCTGTGCTTTGGTAATAACATCTGTAGTAGATTAATGATTATTATGAACTTATTCAAACAACACATTTGATCAGTTTTGTGCTCATGTTTCCAGCTTAAAAAGATGGCAAAACTCATATAAGCATAGGACTGAAGCATGACCGAGAATTCCGGGATAAGTCTCTCGTGCTTGAAGTAGATACAGTTACATCAGTCGTGCCATGTGGGCTCAATAAAGGGTGTACTGAGATTGGCCAAACAGTTGATGCGGAAACGTCTATTGGCAAATCTAATGACTAATAACATGGAAGATCCACTTCAAAGTGGCAAAGGTATTGATTCTACTTTGGTCATTGAATCTTAGTCTTTCTGATTCTGACAGTTGCTTGTTGAACAAACTGCATGCTAGGATAGGGAGAGCATTGCATTGTCTTACGCAAAAGCTTTATTCATATTTTATCCTTGAATTGGTTCAGGGTGCGGATGATTATTATCCTGGGGGTGTGGAATCAACTCTTTCTTTCATTCTTCAAGGTTCTGGTGTTGCTGTACTGAGCAATGAACAAGGATTCCCTGCTCAAAATATGAGAGCTCTTTGTGATGTTGGAAATTCAATGAGGAAGGGGTCTAGTACTGAAAGGAAAGGAATTGGCTTCAAGTCTGTTTCTCGCGTCGCAGATGCTTCTGAGGTTCATCCCAATGGCTTTCATGTTAAATTTGATATCAGTGAAGGCCAGATTGGTTTTGCTTCGCCGTTTAGTACAAATAGTGCCTTCTGAGATTCATCACGTATTTAGTACCGTTTATACTATTGTAATGGTGTAACCTTGTAGCTTTTACCGTTTTGAACATTCTTATAATCCATCTTTGTAACATTCTTGAAGCATTTATTAATTCGCGACATACATGCTAAGGGCTTCTCCTTGCTTTGACAGTCATACGTGATGAAATGATTAAGGACAACATTTGTTACCACTTGAACACTTAACTAGAAGCGTACCCTTAAAGCAGTTAGGATGTGAGTAGTTTCTTCCCTTGAGCTGGTATTTGTCATACGTGCCATACAACTGTATTCTTGTGATCTTGTAGTTTGGCGTAATATAACTTGTGACTTTTGATTTCTAACGATGAACTTCCAAATAGACAAGTCGTTTTACTGCTTCAAGATACTAAAACTTCAAGATTTCTTGTGCTTAATAATCCTTGTAACTATGTCTCTTGAAGGAAAACTAGAATGGATTGAAAATTGATATTTCCCCTAAAATCTCTGCAAAAACTGAACTTCATAAAAACAACACAAATAACTAGTTAAAAGGTTAGTTAAAGTAGGAGCGATAAACCTAGATGACATGCAGCAAAAACGAGGAGGCGAGATCATAAGGTCAAAAATTAGGGTGCAACAGATGCCCCTATTTAAATTTCTTCTATTCGGAGATATGAAGATTGAAATCTTCGTCTCGGCGAGATAGGAGGGATTTAAATACAAACATTGCACGAATTTTTGGCCTTAAGATGCCACCAAATGCATATGATACGCAATGATATGAAAATGCAGGACGGACAAAATCTGTAAGGAAGAGGTCATGAACTGGACACGACATGCTAGACAGAAAAGCAACAGATCCGACGAGGCGGGACCCTACGAGGACATGAACAATCACCCATGGGAAATCTCCAAACGTGTAACGGTAACTCATGCATCAGGGATGCGGTGGTTTTGACGATTTGAGGTCGAAAAATACTTTTATTACCAAGGTGGTGGTCAATAGTAACTCAAAATGGATCCTTTTTATTATTTTATATTTTGTAACTCAGCTGAAACGGTAAAATGTATAACCTCTCCTGGCATCATGGTACGGGGATCATGAGCTGGTCTCGGTCTTTGATGTCATTGTAGTCGTAGATGTTGTTGTAGTTGTTGAGCTTCCCCGAGCATCATGATATGGGAGTCATGCGCCGGTCTCGGTCTCTGATGTCAAACTTCCCCTTGCTCCATGGTATGGGAACCATGAGCTGGTCTCGGTTTCTGACGTCAAACTTCCCCTTGCTCTATGGTATGGGAACCATGAGCTGGTCTCGGTTTCTGATGTCAAACTTCCCCTTGCTCCATGGTATGGGAACCATGAGCTGGTCTCGGTTTCTGATGTCAAACTTCCCCTTGCTCCATGGTATGGGAACCATGAGCTGGTCTCGGTTTCTGATGCCGAACTTCCCCTTGCTCCATGGTATGGGAACCATGAGCTGGTCTCGGTTCCTACCCAAAATGATGGAAACTCGTGAGAGCGTCTTCAAAGAGGGGTTGTAAATTTGTTGATTGTAGATGTAACTGTAGTTGTAAATTGTAATGTTGATGTAGATTGTATGTTGTGAATTGTAGCACTGTAGAATTGTTGATGTAAATATTGTCGATGTAATCTGTAATTGTAGAATTTTGTAGATGATCTTGTATTTGTAATTGTAGGTGCAATTTGTATTGAATTGGCAATTTGTAGAATATGCACCGGGGATCCTCAAAAGAGTTGTAAACCGGTTGATACGTGGAGTGTCCTCTTGTAAGGAGATATGTCATTGATTGTACTCGTAATGAACCCTCTGGGGAAGATCATTTTTGAGGAGTATCTTTGCTGTAATTGTAAGATATGTGAAATTGTAGTGGCATAAATCCTCAAGTGGGGAAGTATCTGTAATGTCCTCTGTTTTGACTTGATAATCTTGAGATAACCCACTGGGGAAGGATAGATTGTCTTGACGAAATTGTTGTTTGTCATTTTGAGAATAGATCTGCCCAAAGCGAGTTGCTCAAATAAAGAGATCTTCTGTTTTCCGACTGTAAGTTGTTGAGTGGATCTTGTAATATTGCCGTAGAAGTACCACGTCCACAATGGTGATCCTTATGATGTCAAAGTGCAAAATAAATGCACTCTCGATCCATGCTCAAAAGCTGGAGATGTTCATAGTGTGATTGTCAAAGACCGAAGTTCAATTCGGGAAATAACCGAAGAGAAACTGTCAAGCAAGACTCGACCATAGAGGCATAAACTCCAATGGGAATGTACTGAAATAACTGTCTTCCACGAGGATCGAACTTCGTGGGGAAATAGAAATATTGAGTTTTTTTTGCTTAGGGCTGACAACTCTATTTGGAAGGAGTAATACACGCCCAAATACCCAAGGGTAAACGCAATCGAAGAGATAGAATAAAACAAACAAAGGATGCACAAAATGCAAATGTTATGCTATCTACTTATATGATATGTGAATGCTAATGCTGACGAAACAGACGAAAGCAACGACCGAAAACGGGATAAATATCCCGAAACAAAACATCCGACCAATCTTCAAAGATAGAGGTATCACTGGGGATAAATGAAGAACTAAATATAGGATCCCAATCCTGTTTCAAATCTTCACGATTTCTCTTGAGAAAAGGTGATCAATCCATTTGGGGATGTAACATCTTGATAAGTTTGAAATGTTGTATGAAATTGTAGACGGGGTTACCCAAACCGAAGTTTCGTAGGGGATAAGATAAATATTCTGGGTCGTCATAGTTGTTGAACATGTTGGGGTTGAGCTTCCTGAGGATGAAATATACATCTTTTTGCTCCAATCTTCAAAATGCCCCAAGTCACATAGTTTAAAAGAAAGGTCTCGAGAGGATTTTATAGGAAACATGATGTCTAAATGCCCCACTGTTTTCAAACTCCCTAGAGATTCGCCGAATCTCGACGTAACTGCCCCTGATTGGTGGTAAGTGAGTCCTTGAATTTCTTCTAGTTGAACCCAAGACTTGCGCAGATGGGATTTTCTTTGGGGAGAATGACTTGCCCCAAGTCAGCAAAGTCTTCAAATATCATCATCAATGTCTGTATGTGGTCTTTCTAAGATGTCCAGCGTATTTAGCACATTTGAAATATCCATTTTGAAATGGTTAATGCAACACACGTTTGTCTTGAAGTTTTGAAAAGGGGTATCGCGATAACTTGTGATCGAAACCACTAGTTAGGATACAAATTGAACCATTATTTATAAAGCCGATTTAAATTTGAGCATAGCTCAAGGAGTCAGGGAACAATGTCTCATCGAGTATGCTTTCGAATTAAACCTTACTTCAATTAGGACTTTGAGGGACGTATATGGGTTTAATTTATGACTTGTAGAATGGAGGTAGAAAGGATTAGTATATTTGTGCCCACCCAATTTTTGAAAGATGTTTGTTTTTTTTGGTGATACCCTGCCCCTGATTAAGAAAATGATGTTTCGGTTTGGGTGAAAGAGAACGGATCCTCAATCAAGGTTTAAAAGAAAGGGTTGACTATCTTGCCATTTAGGAGGTTTAAAATAATGCCTTACATCATCAGTAGGGTTTTCATTCGAAGCATACAACAAGAGATCATGTGTTTTACTTCATCATCCTCCTTCCAATTCTCTGTCAGAGCAAGAGATCGGGTACAAGTCGGCATTATAAATAATTTTGCAGAACTATTTGAGTGAAAACGAATGGGTTTCTTCAAGACAAACAATTATTGCATTACTTATTCAAAATAGAAAGTTCTTACATGCCAGATATGCTTTTAACCAAAGAAATAAACACACAAACAAACGAAAGAAATAGGAGGTTCTTCTGGAGAGTCCTTTCCAGGATCTTTATTGTGCTTTCATGTAGACGGGAAAGATATGCAGAAATGTCTGGTGCGCAGCTTTCAGACACGGCGTTGACGACCTTGAATCATGTCTGGGGAGGATGAACCTTGTCGAGACATGGGGCTATCTCGCACATAAGGGACGGAACCCTCGAAGAACAAGACTCCATCTTTGACCAAATTTTGGACGTCTGCTTTCATGCCGTAACAGCTCTCGATGTCGTGCCCCGGAGCACCTTGATGATACATGCAAAATTTGTTGGCATTGTACCAGTATGGAAACCTCTTAGGTACCTTGGGTGGGGCTTTAGTCTGGATATGCCCTCTATAAATTAGAGCTGGAAACAAATCAGCGTACTTCACCGGGATGGGATCAAACTGATGAATCGCTTCCCTTGGTGTATCTGGAATCATCCTTTGGTACCTTTTCCGAAATTGTCGGTGTTGTGGTTGATCTGGAGAGGTCAACCTCTGCTTAGGATGTGGTTGTTGTTCACGCTGAGCGGGCATCGCATATTGGTGCTGAGGATGGGGTACCGGAGCTATGAATTCTCTGGAAGGTCCACAGTCATCTTTATTGTTTGGGGCTATACCCAAGTTGTGATGGTATTGCTTCACAAAAGCAAAAGTTAAGTCTTCCCAAGACTGAATGTGATTCCTTTGCAGATTCATATACCATGTTGATGGTGCTCTACCCAAACTTTCTTGGAAGCAGTGAATCAATAGTTGGTCGTTCCCAAGATAGGCGGTCATCTTCTGACAAAACATCATCAAATGATACCTTGGACAAATTGTACCTTTGTACACTTCAAAGGCGGGCATCTGGAATCCTGGGGGGATAACTAAGCTTGGAACCAGGTGCGGGTCATGAGCATGAAAATCAGGCGCACGGTTCCTCTTCATCATTTTCCATCGTTCCTCGAAGTCACGAAATTCATTCTTGAATGCTGTAAGCTCTGGATCGTCCATTTCCTTTTCTTGCACATGCTGAAGTTGCATAGGAACAAAGTTGTCGGAGGGACGGCGAAGTGTTGGATTAGACCTTACTCTGAAGCTAGTCATGCGATCCATGTCTTTGTTCTCCTCACTATCCTTTAATGATACTTCCGGCTTGGTCAGATGGTCGAGACGGTGACTGACAACAAAGATGGAAAACCGAAATGAGCCACAACAAAGGAATGACACATGCACAAGATGTAAAATGCCAATGCGAAAATGCAGATGCAGATGTCGGAGGATACTTCAAGAAACCCAAAGTGTTTTTCAGTGTTATAATGTAGGATAATTGAAAAACTTTTTATTTTTGAGAAACAATGAAAATAAAGTACTCTTTCAAGAGTTTATTACAACGAAAGCAAAAGAAAACTTAGAACTCTACTCCACGGTCTTCTCTTTTGTACGGAGCTCCTCGGTCAGCTGGTCAATACGCTCCTGCAGCGCCACTTTCTCGATGATGAGTCGTTCCACACACTCCTTCCAAGCCATAGTAGTTGAGGGGAGATCATCACTGGTGACAACACTTGAAGAGGCATGAGGAGAAAATAAATCTCCTTGCGCCTTTCTCTTTCTGGCCACTTCTAATTCTGGAGTCTTCTGAAGTCTTTCCTTCTCTACTTTGAGGGTGAAGAACTTATTCTTCCAGGCAGTCCTCAACTTCCGGGCTTCATCCAAAGCAATCCTTACTTGTTCTATTTCGTCCTCTTCGAACCAGTCGGGGTCATGAGGAGATAATACCATAGGTTCGTGAAACGGAAAAGGCATCTTGAGATCGAGAGCCCTTTCTCGCACCCAATGCAGATAATCCTCGGAAACAGCACAATCGGGGTATCCTGAAGCAGCTGTTCCTTCCCTATCAATGTATTTCCATGTATAAATGATGACAGTCTTTAGATCTAGATCCTCTTCTCCTTTGAAATAGATCTCTTCCAACAAAACTGGGTCAGACACTTGGATCATAGGGTGTCCAAACTGTCTACGGGCCAAGGCGGGATTATAACTTATACATCCTTCTCTTCCAATAAGCGGTACATTGGGGAATCCTCCGATGCTAGGAATCATAGGCACGCCTCCATAGGCGGGATCATACCAAAAAACGTCCGAATGGGTAAGGGCCATAAGTATCTCGGACCATCGAGGTGTTGCTACTTTGTCCCAAAGGGACGGATACCAAGTCAAACGAGCGATGAACCATGAGTACAGCAAAGCGGTACAACATACAATGTGTCCTCCTCCTTCGGCATTCTTCGAGTGAATCGAGAAATACGTATCAACAAGCAAAGTGGGTACTGGATTCTTGAGTATGAACAGCTTGATTGCATCCATATCAACAAAATTGTCAATTTTGGGGAACCAGAAAGTCCCATAGACCAACAAAGCGAAATTGGCTTCCAATATGAGAACCTCCTTTCTTTCAGCATGGTAACGGACTTTTTCGATCAAAAAGTCGGCGGGGAACCCAAGGACTCCTTCCTTGGTGATCAGGTGTGTCTGGACATCTTCTAGGCTGAGATGGGTAGCGTTTGCAATTTCCTGGTGACTAGGCGTGTCTTCCCTTCCGGTGAATAGCGGTCGAACAGTCACAGGCATCCTCAAAAGTTCTGAGTACTCTTCCAAGGTCGGCATCAATTGGTAGTCCGGAAAAGTGAAGCAGTGATACATCGGGTCGTAAAATTGAACCAATGTTTCCAACAATCCTTCTTTCAGCTCGAGGAAACGAAAAACTCCTCCATATTCTGCTGCGAAAGCAAAGCGATCCTCGACGAGTTCGGCTAGTTCTCCCAAGCTTTCGAGATTGGGACTCTGAAAAGTGTACTTCAGGGTTTCTCTTCTGAAATCCATGATTACAACACCTACAGAACGAATTTGAGTTTCTTGAAGTGAACAATGGAAAAAGAATGCAATGCAAGATGATTAGGACTTCATGGGATTCCTCCATTTATAGGCATTGCGGTAAAAGAAAACGTTTTATTAAATTTGAAACGGACTACATAAATATTCTTTTAAAGAGTCCCAAATAAAAGCTAAATAAAAGCTAGTAAATACACTAAAGAAGCTTTGAATGCTGCTGCTTGAGCTGCTCTTCTAGTTGCGCCTTCTCACGGATAAGGTTGTCCACAATTATTTTCCAAATAGTGCATTGTGGGTCGGAGAAAAATAAATCCTCCATGACTTTCCTCTTCTTGCAGGGGAGTAGCTCTTCATCCTTCAATTGTAGCTGCTTCTGAAGTTCATCCCTCTCCTTTTGAAGTTCAGCATTCTGCTTTTGAAGTTCAGCATTCTCCTTTTGACACTCATCATTTTCTGCCACTGCTACATGGTACTTGTTCTTCCAAGATTCTAGCTCATGTTGAGACTTCCTTAAAGACACCTCTAACTCCTCGGCTTTATACATAAAGACATAAGTGGGCTCTCTCCTTGGAGCTATGGGATCCTGACGGGAATAGGGCATCTTTAGATTGGTTGCCCTTTTTCTGACCCACTGGAGGTATGGTTCTAAAGACACGCAGTTAGGCTTCCCTAGACTTCTCTTCCCTTTCTTGTGTACACTACGCCATGCATGTAGAATCTTTCCTCGGAGTTCCATATCATCTTTGAAGAATATACCCTCTACTTGAACACTTTTGGGAGGTTCCTTCAACGGGTATCCCAACTGTCGACGAGCTAAAATAGGATTGTAGCTGATTCCTCCATCAAAGCTGAGCAATGGTACATTAGCGAAGTCACCGCAGCTATCAATGATTAATACTCCATCATACACTCGATTGCACCAATCAATGTCGGAATGGGTCAAAGCCATAACCCTTGGAGACCAATGCTCTTTGCCAATGTTTGTAAAAGAGCTAGACTTCGGCAAATGCGAAATGAACCACTTGTAAAGCAAAGGTACACAGCAAGTAATCATCCCTCCACCACGAAGGTTTCAGAGATGTATAGAGTGATATGCATTTCCCAACAGAGTTGGCACTGGGTTGTTCTTCATAAAGATCTTAAATGCCTTGAGGTCGATGAAACCTTCAAAACTTGGGAATAAAAACAGCCCATAAACAAGCAAAGCAAAAATTGCCTCAAACGGAGCTTTATTAGAATAATCAGCATAGAATGAAGCCTTCTCGATTAGGAAACCTGTCTTTAAACCAAGAATCCCATCCTTAGTAACTAGGTTGGCTTTGACGTCAGATACCTTCAAACGGAGAGCTTTAGCAATATCTTTCTCATCAGGGTCCTTTTCCAAGAAGGGAAAAGGAGATTCCTCAAGGACAAGTAGACCAACCAAAAAGGAATACTCTTCCAATGTAGGTAGCAACTGAAAGTCTGGAAAGGTGAAACAATGGTAGAGAGGATCATAGAACTGTAGTAGAGTGGCAAGAAGTCCTTCATTCACTGAGCAACCCAATAACGATATCAGCTTCCCATACTTGGTCTTGAATCCTTCTTGATCTTCGATGAAACCCCACAACTTCTTTAGGTCATCCAATTTGGGACTCTTAAAAGTATATTTCACAGTATGTCTTTTATCTGAAGCCATAGTGACCTACAATGTTTATAAACGAAAGTAAATCCCATGAAGTCCAATGCAGAATGATGTTATATGAATGCAGCAAACACAAGTATTCACATAAGGACATAAAGATAAACAAACAAAGGGGCGCCCTAGGTTTGCAACGAGCATGGAGTAAAGGTGTACCCTTCCCAAAGGTTTAAGGACTAAAGGTTGATTGTACCTGTAGAACAAGGTTCTAATAAGGTTCCCAAAGTCATTAGCCATCTTTCGGATATTATCAACTTCCCAATTACTCGAGGATTAATAATATTCTCAAGAGAACTTCTTTTGAGTGTAGCTTCGCGTAGCACTATTTCGGAAGTACTTCCTCATAGTCTCGCACTACGTCCTAATAAAGGCCAAAGTTGGGTTAAGGTAACTACGGTCCTCAATATCATAGGCTCCAAAGTCGAAAGTAGTGAGTGTCTTCACGATTGATCATTCAACAGTACTATTTCGAAAGGGCCTCAACTGAGCGGGATTCTCGATTCAACTTAGTAGGGATTCCACTCCCTATAAGCCTTATCGAATATATCACCATCCTATCTTAATTTCTCTCAAGTTCGGGTGTAGAACTTTATCTCACCACTCAAGGATAATACTCCCAAAAGAAATACAAGAAAAAGCATGTAAACAAATAATCAAGTAGGCAGATATATAAAGCAGTAAACAAATAAAATAAGATAGGGAAACCCACTAGAGAATCCCCAGTGAAGTCGCCATTTCTGTCGCGGTGAAATTTGGATACCAAACTATTGATTAGTTTGAATCGTTAATTCAATTTGCAACCGAACTTTGATTTGTCCAAAGGAAGGGATAAAGATCGAAATTCCCACTATGCAATGCAAATACAAGGTTAGATTGTTTTAGGTTCGGGGGTTGGTTAAACTTAGGGAAGGTACTAGCATCCTAAGTTTCTGTAGTACTCTACAGGAACCTCTTGTTTTAGGTTTGTTTATTGCTATGTGTTTATCTGCTTAAGGGATAAAAGACCCTAGTGGTTTATTTCTAAGTATACTCGATAAGGCATCGCACCTTGTGCCTACATATCCTTACGGGAGTGGAATCAGAGTATGTTGTAGTTCACCCTAAAGGGTTTGAGGAGCTCTTTGACTGTGGTCAAAGTTCCTACGGGTTTAGGGTAGTTGTTTTGGGTCTAGGAGAAGAGATGAGTCTTCATGTTAAGGGAGATGTAACCACCATGAATGTAAGAAGGGGGTTGTAGGAAATGGTCTTTGCATCGTCTTAAGAAAAAGGTCTTACATACTCGGATGGTCGCCAAGTATGCCTTTATCACTCTTAAGGCAAAGTCCCTACATGTTTGATTGTATTGTTGTGGGAGTGGAAATTATATCTCACTTAAGATGATTAACATCTATTCTCTATTGTGTTTGAAAAAGTTGTATAGGGTTGTTTGTTTGTTTCTATGTTGTAAAGATAAAGATAAGGCCTTTCCTATGGGGTAGGTCCTAAACTTAAGCGATCAACTTGAATGGGATCAAGGATCGTGGGGAGAATGATGCAGATGGTGCGCAACTACACACAAGTGTTGACTCATGTGTAGGTTTTTCCTTTGGACGGATGCAATGCGATGAATGTAAATATGTAAATGAATTGCTCATAAAATAAATTGCGGAAATGAAAGCAGGTAATGTAAATCACACACATACGCATGAAAGCGCTGAGTGAGTGAATGTGTCGTGGGGTGCATGAATTGAGTTTTACGCTGTTGATTGCTTTAATCGAAGGAGTTGAATTGATTAGTTTGAGAAAAGAGTTGAATGGATTTTACGAGAAAAGTTATTAGGAGACGAACTAAAATTAGTGAAAAAGGTTATTGTAAATTAATCGGGTAAATTAGCATTTAAACTTTTGAAAAGGATTTTACTATTAAATAAAAAAATGATTTTTCTTATTTAGGGTTAAATAGCTTTAAGAGCAAGAATTATAAGTTATTCGATTGTAAATTAATTGAGTTTAGTCTATAAATAAATTATAGGTATATTAAAAAGTTCTTTATTAAATAAAAGTTTCTGCTTTTAAATAAAGGTTATTAAATTTGGAAATAAGTTTATTTTATTTTTTATTGAAATAAATACTAAATTGTTTAAAAAGGAGTAGTGGAGTGGGTTGAATTTTTAAATGATAGATTAATAGAATAGATTAATTAAATAAAAAGAAGTTGATTAAAGTGACTAAATAGATAAATGAACTACTAATTATTTAATTTATTTAAAAGCTGAATGATTAAATGTTAAATAAATATTACGTAAAAGATTAAGTTAATTGGTTTAAAAACGGCTGATTAAAAAAGGTGATTTAGTGGGTTAATGGGCGGATTAGTGACTGATTAATGAGTGATATTGTATATGTGTGGTGGTTATGCACTTAATTATACAGATAGTAAACAAGCAGAGAAATCAAACAAAGATTTCCCCTAAATCGCGATGGCTCCTCCTCTCTCGCGACCCTCGCCTCTCTCACAATCTGTCGATCCTCTCCAATCATCGTCTCCTTCCATCTCTATGAGCCTGAAATCAAACAAAGAAACATCAATAGTTCAGTGGCATGGATAAGGATAGAATCTTTACCGAAAGTTTGCGGGTAGCGGCGATGTCTTGAGACGACGGGTTGAATTCGCGGCGATTTGCGGTGGCTTCGTCGGAAAAGATAAGCTCTCTTTTCTTTCAGCTTTCTAGGTTTTTGAATGTAGGGTTTGTGATGATTTTCGTGGTAGATGGCAAGTTATTTTTTTTCGGGGCCTTTTCGTTCTCAGACTCTTCCTTTATATAGGCCTTGGGTTTGAAAACCGTTTGAGTCGATACTTGAATACTGATTGATTTTCGATTTGGGGTTTCCTATTTGGGGTTTTTCTTATTTGAGAAGATATTCCTTTATCATTTGAAAACTTTCCTTCTTCGTGTGATTGTAATAAAACGTGTTAATGAAAATTTTCAAATCTTGTGATTCCCTATATCATCTGATTAATGTTTCGATCTGTCTAGGTTCAATGTCCCCAAAGATTTGAAGGGGATATTCCTCTGGATCGGTATATTCCTCAATATTGCTAACCCGGTATCTTGATGTTTGATAGGTGTAGATAACAATTCGATTTTGGGCCAAAGGGAATTAGCAGCCCAGAGCATCAACTGGACTTTTGTCATCAGACGTAATGCACTTTTGATATTCTTTGGTGTAGACTTGCGTGAAGCTGCTCAAAGTTCTCTTGCGAACAAAGGAGACACGAGGTTATTGCTTTTTTTACTTTGTTCCCCATTCTTGTTTGATGTGCATTTAATACTGTTGTTCTTTTCATGTGCTTGGAGATGGTGCCTGGGGGAATTGGAGTAAGGTATTGCACAAGTTATTGTTCTCGCCGTTGGTGTTTTTATCTGTGTTAACTGATTGAAATAGTCTGCGAATGAGCTAGTGACTGTGGAAGCGAGGGAACGGCGTATCTGTGAGAGCATACAACACTACAGGTGCACCACCTATCTCTGTGTCGTCTTCACCTTATCATTTGTTTGAGTTTAAATTCACTCTTAACACAACACATTCAATCAGAGCTTCTGGACATTGCTGCTATTGATGTTTCCAACCATAGCCCTATGACATTGCCTTGCACAAAGATATTCTTACACGTATCAGGATCTCAAAGGTAACCTAGTCCTTTTCATCATACTGTTGCAATGCTACTTTTCCAACAGCTTGAACATTGCTGCTACTGAATTATTCCAACTTTTGTTTCCGCTTGAGAACTCTCATCTGTAGTTTCGGTTTCAGCACTGATCTTCGAAGCAGCATCAATCTTCATTGAAGTTGAAGGTTGCTAATTATTTGAGTAGTCTGATTTCGAACCTCATTGCAAACTGTGCTTTTCTGACATTTATGTCTGTTCAACAGCTACTTGTGCAGATTAAATGAGTATCAATAGGAGATTGTGGTGGTGCTATTACTATTGTACCAGAATTGGAACATGACTCTTTGATCGATGTATTAAATATCAGAGCCTGTATGAGCATGAGACTCTATTGAGATTGAGTGTGACTGATCTTCCTTATATGGTAATCTTGAGATGTTCTTTTAACTTAGTCGCTGAGTTGTTGCAATTTAAATACCCGTCCATTTCTTTCTTGACAGGCACCTTATTGATTAATATTTGTTATTATATATTGTGAACTGCAGCAGGTGGTTACTTGCATTCTCCAGCTTCCAATGAGATTGACCTTGTGACGGTTCCGGTTGGTGATAACAGGTTTTCATAGCAGGTTGCTCTTGCTGTGGGAAAATCAAGAAGAGAGGCCAATGCCAATAATGTTGACGATATCACCTGTTGGTACATCTCTTCCCACTCACCCACGGCAACAGCTTTGTCAGACAAACTTTGAGGTGTGAGCTTTTGGTTCTCTTCTTTCTTTCAGCAGTAACTGAGTTTTGTTTCGTTCATTGACAGGTTTAATATGTGCCAGGTTACTGTCCTCAATAGCTTTTTCTCGAAGGTCATGTAGCATTACTGTCTCCAAAGGATGTAGTCTTATTGATGATTTAATGATAATGTCGACACCAGTACCTCTCAATAAAGATATACGTCGTAGGAGTTCCTCCGCCTCACTCATGGCTAAGAACAACTTCTCACTTGTGAAGATTGCCAACAAGGAACCGCAGTGATGATGTTCCTTTGACGACCTTTAAGCCTTTGGTATTAAGACAAAAAGAAAGGCCCTGAGACCATTCAGGATGTATGTCAAAGCTTCAAGTAACTGATGTAAGTTTCCATCTATTTAAAGGCATGTCATGCTTCTTGTGGGAGTATAGTTCATGGTATCGACTGTGTTTCATAATGATGATATGTATGTGCGCCTCCAGTTCCAACTTCGGGTGGTAATGTCGCATTTCCTTCCAAGCAAGCCAAACTTCCTCAGCAACAAGTGTTCACTAGGTCCTCTGTGAGTCTGTGCTTTGGTAATAACATCTGTAGTAGATTAATGATTATTATGAACTTATTCAAACAACACATTTGATCAGTTTTGTGCTCATGTTTCCAGCTTAAAAAGATGGCAAAACTCATATAAGCATAGGACTGAAGCATGACCGAGAATTCTGGGATAAGTCTCTCGTGCTTGAAGTAGATACAGTTACATCAGTCGTGCCATGTGGGCTCAATAAAGGGTGTACTGAGATTGGCCAAACAGTTGATGCGGAAACGTCTATTGGCAAATCTAATGACTAATCACATGGAAGATCCACTTCAAAGTGGATTGATTCTACTTTGGTCATTGAATCTTAGTCTTTCTGATTCTGACAGTTGCTTGTTGAAGAAACTGCATGCTAGGATAGGGAGAGCATTGCATTGTCTTACGCAAAAGCTTTATTCATATTTTATCCTTGAATTGGTTCAGGGTGCGGATGATTATTATCCTGGGGGTGTGGAATCAACTCTTGCTTTCATTCTTCAAGGTTCTGGTGTTGCTGTACTGAGCAATGAACAAGGATTCCCTGCTCAAAATATGAGAGCTCTTTGTGATGTTGGAAATTCAATGAGGAAGGGGTCTAGTACTGAAAGGAAAGGAATTGGCTTCAAGTCTGTTTCTCGCGTCGCAGATGCTTCTGAGGTTCATCCTAATGGCTTTCATGTTAAATTTGATATCAGTGAAGGCCAGATTGGTTTTGCTTCGTCGTTTAGTACAAATAGTGCCTTCTGAGATTCATCACGTATTTAGTATCGTTTATACTATTGTAATGGTGTAACCTTGTAGCTTTTACCGTTTTGAACATTCTTATAATCCATCTTTGTAACATTCTTGAAGCATTTATTAATTCGCGACATACATGCTAAGGGCTTCTCCTTGCTTTGACAGTCATACGTGATGAAATGATTAAGGACAACATTTGTTACCACTTGAACACTTAACTAGAAGCGTACCCTTAAAGCAGTTAGGATGTGAGTAGTTTCTTCCCTTGAGCTGGTATTTGTCATACGTGCCATACAACTGTATTCTTGTGATCTTGTAGTTTGGCGTAATATAACTTGTGACTTTTGATTTCTAACGATGAACTTCCAAATAGACAAGTCGTTTTACTGCTTCAAGATACTAAAACTTCAAGATTTCTTGTGCTTAATAATCCTTGTAACTATGTCTCTTGAAGGAAAACTAGAATGGATTGAAAATTGATATTTCCCCTAAAATCTCTGCAAAAACTGAACTTCATAAAAACAACACAAATAACTAGTTAAAAGGTTAGTTAAAGTAGGAGCGATAAACCTAGATGACATGCAGCAAAAACGAGGAGGCGAGATCATAAGGTCAAAAATTAGTGTGCAAAACTAACTCCAAAGGTTTAAGTCTATTATCCTAAAATTTCCTACCTTGACATAAGCCACATTACAACTTGTAAAAAACCTCAAAAGTGTGTGTTTAAATATGATTTTGATTGATTTGATTAGAACATTTTCAAATTCATTTTCAAATACTTTTGTATGTTGATTAAGTGATTACCCTATCAAATTCATTTTCAAATACTTTTGTATGTTGATTAAGTGATTACCCTATCAAATTCATTTTCAAATACTTTTGTATGTTGATTAAGTGATTACCCTATCAAATTCATTTTCAAATTCATTGGTAAGGGTAAAAAATTTAATTATGATGAAATGTTCAGTATGCAGACATGTTACTAGAGTAAAAGCAACATTCAAGTTTGGGGTTGTGATGACAGTTGTCATTACGTGATTTTTATGGGAAGTTCGAATGAGTATGGAAGAATAATGACCAAAAGCCATGTAAAGGTGTGAAGAATTGAGAAAAAAAAGCCAATGCAAGGAAGAAACAATGACTTAGTGAAATTTGTGAATAAAAAGTGAAGAAAATGAAGGATAGGTGGTTAGAAGTTGTTTATAATCGATATAATTAGGGATTTCTGACCGTTAGTCTAATTATTTGAAATAGGCAATTTATTCAACTTTGTAACTAACTAGGGATAGGTGGTTAGAAGTTGTTTCTTATGAATTAACGCACTGAGAACGCCTAATTTATCTTTGAATTGGCCTAATGAATTAGGGTATTATCGTATAAACTAGTGAGCTACACACCAAAATATTGAATGTAGTGGTTATGTTAATTCACAGTGAGATAATAACTTAACCGAAACTCAAGAAATACACAGTTTATCAACATGTAGAAATAAGGGGATTCTAAAATAAAGAAATAATCTCTTTTCTCTCCTTGAATTTAATTTTATACTTTCTCATTTTAGAACCATTTTTCAAACGAAAACTCTCCTTTTTAATTACTTACAATCGCACATAATTTTCTTGTTAAATTACAATCTTCATGAAGACGATCTTATTTTATTACTTTTACTCTATCAATACACTTTCTGAGAGATCATCACAAGTATAATAACAACAAATGGTAGCTAACATCATTCAATGCACCAAGTTGTGTAACGTAGGAAAGTTCTAGAGGCACATTTTCCATTTCACTACAATCAAATACATTTGAAGTTTCTAGAGGCACATACACCTAAAATAGACATCACCTGGTTTTATGTGCTTGCAGGTATAAAGCTGAAAATTCCACAGAAGATCCATTTGAAGTTTTGATGATGAAAACAATGATTGAAGTCGATGGCAATACATTTCAACCTTGATGATGGTGATATAACTCGAGAAATATCTCATGCCTCATCAACAAAAAGAGATTCAATATCAAAGTGTTTATGTGATAAGATAATACCTAACAATGAATCCTGAAGTCTCAAATAAAGTGTGAAAGCTCGGCAAGTCATGTCTGCCTGTCTGTATAAGTGACCTAAGTATTGTAAAAGTAAGGAAGTAACTTAGAAGTATTAAGACAACTCATACATACACACCTAAAAATATTTTTTTCAAATGTTTTTATCTTGAAAATTAATTTCTAAGTCAAGCCAAGTGATTAAAAAGTTGTCCAAACATTTTGAAATCTATTTTTGAATTAACCAATCAATTGGTAAGTTGTGCTAATCGATTGGAAAAACTTTTATGAGTCAGCCAATATGTTGGAGCATTAAGCCATTCGATTGGAGAAAAGCTAATCGATTAACCAAAAATTATGACAACACATTAATGGCTTACACTACTCTATATCTAATATTTCCTATTTGAGCTTGCTAATTGATTAAAAATGAGTTGGCTAATCAATTGAAGCTTTGTGCCAATCGGTTAACTCATTAATATAGTCCATGAGTTATTTCCTTTTTTAGTTTTTCTAACTCTTATATAAAGAAGCATCACGTCCACTTCATTTCACACCACTTTCCAATGATTTACATTTTCTTTGGAATTTATCTCTCTAATTTTTCTCTCCCTCTCTCTCTAGAAAATATTTCTTTCACTTAAAATCTCCTTAGTTCCTGTGAGTGAAAATTTTCTTATGTGGAAGAGTTTTTTAAGTGGTTAAAATTTTTGTTTAATTATTAAGATTACAATACTCTTGAGAAGATTGACTTTGGTTCGTGCGATACACTAGTCATAAAATCTCTACTGTTATTTATTGAGCTTTATCGGAAAAAGTTCTGCTTTGGTTATTGAGATCAACTTGAAAAATCTCTAAGAAGGTTCTAGCTTACCGTGTGGTAAAATATATTTGTGCTTGGGGATAAGCCGGTAAAAATCTTAAGATCATCTTGTATAAAGGTTCGTCGATACAACCTTCAAAAGCTTAAAGTTTATAGTCAAACTCTCAAGAAGACTTATTAGGGACATGACTAGGCCAACATTTGGGCGAACCTATATAATTCTATGTTGAAATCTCTCTAACCCTATATTTTTAATTTACTCTATTTACTTTCATTGTTTATTTTTGCTGCAAATCACTCAAATAAAATTACTAATACGATCATAATTGAGAAAAGTATAAAATTAGTCACGATTTTTGAATACCACAATTCAACCCCTCTTGTGCTTGAAGTCACTTGCCCAACAAGGGGCATCAAATCCTAACTCCTATTAAGGACTAATCGTCTCAGGAGGAAAATTGTGTTCAAGCTATTCACTAAACAACCCCATCATTCAATGGATAATGGTATAACTTGTGGAAAGATAAAATGCATATTTTTCATAGAAGGGACGGATCGTGGTATTTGGAAGGTTGTGATAGAAGGACCATTTATCAATACACACAATATTGATGGTATTGTAGTAGACAAACCTAAAAAGGATTGGTCCAAAGAGAATGTGCAACATGGTTTGAAAGAAAAATATATCATCACTACCACTCTCGGTCTTGATGAATATTTTCCAATTTTTTACTGCAAAATTGCTAAAGAAATGTTGGACATCCTCCAAATTATCCATGAAGGAACTATTGAGGTAAAAAGGGCAAGGTTGGGAAACTTTGAGAACCAAGGAACACGAGTAGAAGTTTTGAGAATATATGTAAGGTCAAGACCACCTTTCATTGTAAAACCTTAAAATGAACTATTGTAATAAAGAATGTCACATTGACATGTTTTGTTTCATTAAAAAAAGTTATGAAAGTAAAAAAGGATACCCCTTTCATATTTCTATAACAAACACTATGAACCCAAAACAAGAATTTTATCAAAATTTAGAATGCCTATTGCCATACCCTGATTTTTACCCATAAGATTTCACCAATCATATCATTGGCATTTCAATCAAAATCACAGTCATGATATCCGCTTAACCCTTACCTCTTTGGGTTTATCCTTGTAGGAGATCACCAAGCACCCTTTGTTTTCTCTTGTTACCCTTTTTGATTGTTTACATTCTAACATTTCTAAACCTATTCAAAATACAAAAAAAATGTGTTGACTCCTTTTCTTATTGTACAAGGTAGGAGCTTGCAATCAAAGAATCAAACTTGGTTTCTAAACTAGGTTTTGGATTCTCAAAATCAAATTTTGGTTAACAAATGGTTCACAAGAGCTCCCATCTCAAGGCATGGCCTATAATATTAGGTCATATGTATTTCAAGCTTCGTCCAACATCATACAATCCAGAGAAGTTCTAGTTGGGTGCATGATTTCAAAATTGATTCAAGTATGGTTCATGTGTTCATTTCCATGCCACCTCCATCCAATTCTCAAGCAAGCGTAAAAAATATTCAAAGGGACAATCAATTTTCCCTCATTTAGTGTCCATGTTCTTATCAATGGGCTTTTGGATGTAAGAAATGGAAAGAAACCTCAAGGTGGCACATGTTAGGTTGGCCTAAAATCAAGTATGGCATGTCACTTGGTCCAAACACCATAACTTCTTCATTTTTCAACATTTTGAAATCTTCTTTGAGTTAAATGTCACATTTGAAATCCTTTACAACTTTTTTCTAGGGTTAAACATGAACTCAACCTCTAAGTCCATCAATTTTGGGATTTTCTCTGCTGCCCATGTGTGCACAAAAGTAGGCGAAAGACCCGGTCGACCTAATCCAATCATTCTTTTAATGTGGCTCTTTTTGCATTTGATTCTTTGCCATGAAAAGATCATTTGTAAAAAATAAAATCTCAAAATGCACGAGCCAATTCCATTTGGACTAACCTCACACAAGACCACCAAACGTATGTGCATTTGATTCAGTAATGTAAAACAAAGCAAAACATGTGCAAAATGACTATGCCACCTCACTTGTTCACACATTTCACCTCTCACCTGGATCAAGCTTGCAATTCATGATTTCAGATCCAAACCCACACAAGTCTGGCTCAATTCACACATAATAACTTCATTCATCCTTCCATATAAATAGAGGAGCATTCTCCCTCATTTCTCAAGCTTAGAAAGCCACATAAACCCTGCCATTTTTCTGCAACTTCACTCCAAAAACTTGTTAGTCGTTGCACTAAACCAAGCTTATTTGATCTTGTTTCTTCGCCCAGATAGCTTCACCAACGTCCTATGAACCTTCTCCAACTGAAAACAAGCCTTGATATCAAGTGAATTACTCTAACTGTTTTCAACATCTTCATCCTCAAGCTTTTATTTGGACAAGGTAGTTTGAGTAAAGTTACTGCACAAACAAGTTACCATTAGATTCGTCTTGCTGCACTGATCAAAATCCCTATATCCTTGCACACTTATCTTTCACTTTCAACATTTAATTTTTTCTTTTAAGATTTAGGGTTCATCTATTGATTGAGAAAATCCTCCATGCTCAGGGCCAATCAATGGCTTTGAAGCATGGAGTGAGGGACGATGATGTGTTAGGGTCATAAAACGATCATATTTCTATCCAAAAAATACGAGTTCTTGATTTGCCATGGATGAACCTGAGATTGAAGACGACAACGCTTCCCTTGTGTTCTTATGTTTTTCGCACCAAAAGTTTGAATCTAACAAATCATGACCTAGCGCATATTTTTTTTTTGAATTCCTTCGACCGTTCTAATCTGGTGCAATGATCCTATGGTGAGCGTGCTTTAACTTTAAGTCCTAACCATGTGATGAATGACTTGGACTTTAGTAATCAGATCTGATGGCTCAGGCTTTTTCTCTTATCTTAATTTTGTTTTAATTAGTTTTTAAATTCCTTTTTGCTTTCAAAAATCATTAAAAATAGATCCCAGCTCCTTTTGGACTCCAATTTTTTCACAATTTCATGAAAATATTTTCTACCACATTTTTCCCCATGGTTTTTGATCACACTAAAATTCACCGTATTTCTGACTCTGATTTCGCATGCATTCTTAGCTTTTATTGTTGTTTTGCTTTGTTATTGCTTTGTTTTCTTATGTTTTCAGGTTTTTATAATAATCGGAGCTTGAATCGGGAAAAGGAGCGAAAAAGGAGTGAAAACGGACGAAAATCTAGAAATTCAGCATTTTGCACTTGCGGCACCCACTGTGGCGGGCGCCATGGGGTTAGCCATGACGTGGCCACGTCTCAAGACCACTCCTCAACCTCCAAGACCCACGATCCCCACTCCATCATCCCCTGTAGGGACCATGGCGGGCGCCATGACCTTGTGGCGGGCGCCACAAGGCAAAAACCAATAACCTCCACTTTTTAGTGGAGGGGCGTCCCGGTCATTTCGCGCTTTCAGTTTCTCCTATAAATAGGACCTTAGATTTTCGTTTTTCTTCATCCAGAATTAGAATTCTCTAGGCATATATCAGTTATAAAGCAGTTGCCATTCCACATCGGGGTGCCTCTGCAATCGAGTGATCGAGTCTGTAATCTGTCTGTGGTTCGAGTTTTGGAGCACTCTGGAGGAAGTTAATCCTGCCGCCATTTTAATTCCAGTTCGTATTTTATTTTTCCGCATTGCTTTACTTTTATTTATTTTCTCGCACTTTACTTTGTTTATTTTCCGCACTCGCACATTTACTTTGTTTATTTCCCGCACTCGCACATTTACTTTGTTTATTTCCCGCACTCGCACATTTACTTTGTTTATTTCCCGCACTCGCACATTTACTTTGTTTACTTCCCGCACTCGCTTTAAATTACTTATATGAAAAACTATAAAAAGAATATTTACTTTATCATGTCTAACTAATCCCATAAAGGTTAGAATGTAAGGATCGTAATTAAACCAGTAATCAGTATAATTGTTCGTGGAAACACCTAAGGGCTATTTTATCTTTCAATTCAAGTAATTGTTTTTAACTATTTCAAAAACAGCCAAAAGCGCTTTGTATAGTTCATTAGGAGTTTTTAGATTAAAAAGAAAAGAGATTTTAAAACGATTTTCGGACGCGTTATGAGATTTAGAGTCTGGTTCATAAGAACCTCTTTTTGCTAAGAAGTCCAGGTTAAAATACTTTTCAACTTTGTTAAGAAACTATATTTCTTAAAAATAGGTTTACTACTCTAACGCAGTACGCACCTTTTTATCCGTGACAATAGGAGGGGTTGATTAGAGAGTACAACTCGGTTCTGAATACGCGAAAGCGACAGTTCCTGTTAAATTAGTTCTTTTCAAAGGAGAAAACATTGCCCATAAGTAGTTCCATTAACAAGTACTGGATTATCATTGATTACGTGAATTACATTCGAGCCTGTCTTTTATTTATTATTTAAAATTATAATTTTATTTACCATTGCTCCCTTACTAAAACCCTTAAAAATAGTTGCCTTAGATAAACACCATAACAACAGGTACGATAGATTGACACTTGGTCTCTGTGGATTCGATAATCTTTTATATTACTTTGACGTGATTCGTACACTTGCGAAAAACACGCATCAAGTTTTTGGCGCCGTTGCCGGGGACCAATATCGTCAAATTTCATTACCCTGTAGTTATACCGTTTAGACTAAGGTTGTTACCCACCGGTCAATGCGAAAGACTCGCAGTGCCGGAAGTTTAGTAGACCCTCTAGCTGAACCTGAACGTTACGCTCGCGCACGTTTATTTTTCCATAGGAATAGGAGAGCTATGGCCGAAGATCAAAATCGAAGACCTCTTAAGGACTTCGCCCAACCATCAAACGAGGAACCTAGTTCCAGTATAGTAAACCCCGCTATCCCAGCCAATAATTTTGAACTTAAGCCATCCCTGCTGCAATTAGTGCAACAGAGACAATTCGCAGGTCTCGCTACTGATAACCCGAACCAACATTTAAAAAACTTTCTTCAATTAGCAGACACCTTTAAAACCAATGGAGCTTCTCCTGAGGCAATACGCTTAAGATTATTTCCCTTTTCCCTCAGAGATAAAGCTCTATCATGGTTAGATTCCCTTCCACCCAATTCAATAACAACTTGGGATGACCTTAGAAAAGTTTTCCTTGCTAGATATTTTCCCCCAAGTAAGACCGCTCTTCTTCGAAACCTAATAACTAGATTTACCCAACACCAAGGAGAGTCGTTGTTCGAAGCCTGGGAGAGATATAAAGAACTATTAAGAGCATGCCCACACCATGGCTTAGAGAATTGGCTAATCATCCAAACCTTCTATAATGGACTTCTTTATAACACTAAAATGACCATCGACGCTGCCGCTGGTGGCGCACTGATGAACAAACCTTACCCTGAAGCTAGTGCCCTTATCGAGGATATGGCCCAAAACCATCAATCATGGGGAGTAGAACGAGCGACAGTGGAAAAGAAGGAAGCCCAAGGAGGAATACATGAGCTAAGCTCTATAGACATGATGCAGGCTAAAATGGACGCGTTGGCCCTTAGAGTCGAACATATGTGCACAACTCCGAATACTGTTGCCGCAGTTTCGCCGAATTGTGAGATATGTGGAACGCAAGGACACCAATCCGCCGAATGCAATCTGTTGAATGAAACCAACACTGAGCAAGTGAACTATACCCAAGGGAACCCATTTTCAAACACATATAACCCTGGATGGAGGAATCACCCAAACTTCTCCTACAAAAATAATAACCCTATCCAAAATACCGCACCTCCGAGACAACAAGGTTACCAAGCCCCTAGAACAAATCAACCTATGCAACCTGTACCACCTAGCCCGAGCTTTGAGGAAGTTGTAAAAGATTTTATCGTTGCTCAAAAACAACAAAACAAAGAGTTCATGAACCATAACGTCCATGTTAACGAACTAATTACCAAGTTAGGAACCAAGGTTGATCAAATTATTACTCATAATAAGATGCTTGAAACCCAGATCTCTCAGGTAGCGTTAAACCAAGCCCCACAGACTACACCTGGAGGACAGTTCCCTGGACAACCTCAACAAAACCCGAAAGGGCAAGCTAATGCCATTACTCTACGAAGTGGAACCGCTTATAAGGAACCTTTAAACCCTAGATTAAGTGAGCCCGAAACTTCTGAGAGGAGTGAGGAAAAGGAACCAGAGAAGCCTGAAACCCCGGAAAGTCAAGAAAAAGGAGAAGAACCTAAAAATAAAACCTATGTACCGCCACCGCCATACAAACCACCAATACCTTACCCTCAAAGATTAAAGAAAACCCAAATCGATAATCAATATCAAAAATTCGTTAAGGTTATAGAAAAACTTCACGTAGAAATCCCCTTTACAGAAGCCATCACCCAAATACCTTCTTATGCTAAGTTTCTCAAAGACATACTTACAAATAAACGTAGACTCGAAGATCCGAAACCCGTGGAATGTAATTCTATTTCCGAAAATAGGTTAGCAAAGAAAGATAAAGATCCCGGAAATTTTTCCATTCCTTGTGTTTTGGGGAATCATGTCATCGAAAAAGCTTTTCTAGACTTAGGAGCTAGTGTGAGCTTAATGCCTTTAGCAGTTTGTGAGAGATTAAACTTAGGAGAACTACGACCTACTAAGATGTCACTTCAATTAGCCGATAGATCCGTTAAATACCCTATAGGCATACTTGAAGACGTCCCTGTTAGGATAGGTCAGCTGTTTATACCTACTGATTTTGTTGTCATGGACATTAAAGAAGATGACGACATACCAATCCTCCTAGGTAGACCGTTCTTATCGACTGCTGGAGCCGTAATAGATGTTAAAAAGGGAAAACTAACTTTTGAGGTAGGTGGCCAGAAGCTAGAATTTATATTGTCAAAATTTCTTATGGCACCTGTGATAGGAGATTCTTGTTATGCCTTAGATATCATCGAAGAATGTATTAGGGAATTAGAACAAGAAGAAGAAACTGAATCTATAAAATTGCCATTAACCCTTATTTTGGAAGATGACAATTATAAAACACCCTACATTGATGATAACCTTCACGAATGTTTATCTCTAACCCCAGATCCTATGCCTTGCCCTATAAAACCGACCGTAAAACTTAAGGAACTGCCTAAAAACCTGAGATATGAATTTCTTGATGAAGATATGAACCGTCCAGTTATAGTCAGTGCTACCTTAAACCAAGAAGAAACCGATCAATTATTAGAAGTTTTACGTAGGTACCCCTCAGCCTTAGGATATAAGATCTCTGATCTAAAAGGAATAAGCCCATCCGTATGCATGCATCGGATTTTGCTTGAAGAAGATTCAAAACCTTCTAGAGAACACCAACGTAGAATAAATCCTATAATGAGTACTGTAGTTAAGACTGAAGTTCTTAAGTTGCTAGAGGCAGGTATAATATATCAGATCTCGGACAGTAAATGGGTGAGTCCTGTGCATGTAGTACCTAAAAAGGGAGGCATCACAGTCGTGCAAAACGAGAAGGGCGAACCTGTAGCAAAAAGAACTGATGGAGGTTGGCGTATGTGCATAGATTATAGAAAATTAAATAAAGCAACTAGGAAGGACCATTTCCCATTACCATTCATAGACCAAATGTTGGAGCGCCTAGCCAGACACTCTTACTTTTGTTATTTAGATGGATATTCAGGATTCTTCCAAATACCTATTCACCCCGAAGATCAAGAAAAAACTACCTTTACATGCCCAGTTGGAACCTTTGCCTATAGAAGAATGCCTTTTGGACTTTGTAATGCTCCTGCAACTTTCCAACGCTGCATGATGTCTATCTTTGCTGATTATTTGGATGGAATCATGGAAGTATTTATGGACGATTTCTCAGTTTGTGGGTCAGATTTCAAAAATTGTCTTGTCAACCTTGAGAAAATCCTGGAGAGATGTGTGGAGGTAAACCTTGTGCTAAATTGGGAAAAATGTCATTTCATGGTCACCGAAGGGATTGTTTTAGGACATATAGTTTCCGAGAAAGGTATAGAGGTAGATAAAGCAAAAATAGAAGTCATAGAGAATCTAAAACCGCCGAAGACTATCAGGGAGATAAGAAGTTTTCTTGGACATGCCGGATTTTACCGACGTTTTATCAAGGATTTCTCCAAAATAACAAAGCCCTTAACTGGTCTTTTAATGAAAGATGCTGAGTTCATCTTCGATGAAAAATGTACTGAAGCATTTAATCTTCTGAAGCAAGCTCTGATTTCAGCACCTATAATGAAACCCCCTGATTGGTCGGAACCGTTTGAGATAATGTGTGACGCCAGTGATTATGCTGTTGGAGCCGTTCTAGGTCAGAGAAAAGATAAGAAGTTACATGTGATTTATTATGCCAGTAGAACCCTAGACGCTGCACAGCTCAACTACGCAACAACCGAAAAAGAGCTCCTAGCTGTAGTTTTTGCAATAGACAAATTTAGATCTTATCTAGTAGGAGCCAAGATTATAGTTTACACCGACCATGCTGCCATTCGTTACTTACTAAGCAAAAAGGATGCCAAGCCTAGGTTACTTCGATGGATTCTATTATTACAAGAGTTTGATTTGGATATCCGTGACAAGAAAGGCACTGATAATGTGGTAGCTGATCACCTATCTAGGCTAGAATACCTGAAACCTGATCCAGTACCCATAAATGACGATTTTGCCTACGATAGACTGATAGCCCAACTAGAAACCATTGAAGATGATAACCCAGACCCTCATGAGCAATTTCATAAATCCTTAGCTATAAGCAATGTACCTTGGTATGCAGATTTTGTTAATTACCTAGCCGCTGACATCATACCCCCTGATCTAAACTACCACCAGAAGAAGAAGTTCTATAGTGATGTGAGAAACTTCTATTGGGACGATCCATTTCTTTTCAAGAGAGGTAAAGATGGCATTTTCCGCCGTTGTGTTCCAGAAGAAGAGGTAAATAATATAATTGAGCATTGTCACTCTGCACCCTATGGTGGACATGCAAGCACATCTAAGACCTACGCCAAGATTCTTCAAGCTGGCCTATTCTGGCCTACTATGTGGCGTGATGTCCATGCTTTCATTGTCAAGTGTGACAGATGCCAACGCACAGGAAATATTTCAAGACGTAATGAAATGCCGTTAAGAAATATCCAAGAAGTAGAACTCTTCGACGTATGGGGTATGGACTTTATGGGACCGTTCCCACCATCTTTTGGAAATCAGTACATATTAGTAGCTGTTGACTACGTGTCTAAATGGATTGAAGCAATCGCCGCACCCACAAACGACACCAGAGTAGTCATCAAATTATTCAAGAATTATATATTTCCCAGGTTTGGAACACCCCGTTTAGTCATAAGTGATGGAGGATCACACTTCATATCGAGAATATTTGATAAACTTTTAAGCAAGTATGGAGTTAAGCATAGAGTAGCAACACCATACCACCCACAGACCAATGGACAAGTGGAAGTATCTAATAGGGAGATAAAACAAATCCTCGAGAAGACTGTCTCTATATCTAGAAAAGATTGGTCGCAGAAACTTCAAGAAGCATTATGGGCCTATAGAACCGCTTTCAAAACTCCTATAGGAACAACCCCTTATCAACTGGTCTATGGAAAATCATGTCACTTACCATTTGAATTGGAGCATAAGGCCTATTGGGCCATCAAGACTTTGAATTTGGATTACTTAACAGCTGGTGAGAAACGTATCCTTGATATCCACAAATTAGAAGAGCTCAGACAATCTGCCTACGAAAATGCCATCATATACAAAGAAAGAACAAAAGCTTGGCATGACAAAAGAATCATAAGAAGAGACTTCAAAATAGGCGATCCTGTTCTCCTGTTCGATTCTAGGTTACGACTATTTCCAGGTAAACTCCGTTCGAGATGGACTGGCCCTTTCGAAGTATCTAAGATCCTGAGATTCGGTGCTATTGAAATCAAGAACCAAACATGTAAACCGTTCATAGTCAATGGACAGAGGTTGAAGCCCTACGAAGGAGGTGACATTCCAACAACATACACCTGTCATACTCTGAGTGATCCACCATATCCTTCCAATGATGTTTAAATATCGGTCGTCGAGCTAATGACGTTAAACAAGCGCTGCATGGGAGGCAACCCATGGTTTTTCTTATTTTTGTACTTTTTATTTTTATTTTTACTTTATTTTAATTTGTTTATTTTATTATTATGTCAGGACTCACGATTGAATGTTTTATGTGCTTTCAGGACTTGTTTACTAACCTTGTACAGAATGCAGAACCCTGATGACATGCACGTGGCCTTTAGAGATGATGCACAGAGAGAGCGTTACTATGTTCACATGAGACGCCCTATGGCTCCTACCAGGTACCCTGACCATGACTGCATGGATGCCTTGGGGATAGAGCCAAGCGTCAGATTTTTATGCCATCAACTCCAGTGGGACCAGTTTGACGACAGGAACGACACTTATAGGAACCTGACTCTTGAGTTCCTCAGCTCGTTTCATCATGACCCTTGGGCTGGACCCGATGGACTCGCTGTTTTCAGGTTGTTCGGGATTGACTACTCATTCTCTCACAAAGGGTTTGGTGATTTACTAGGTTTCCAGACTACTCCTGATGCTATTCCAGAGACTCCGATGGGGTATTTTATGAGCAGAGAAGTGGAAAAGTTTTGGACTAAAATATCAGGCGGAGGGAGCCAAGATCCTTCTACCCAGTTTTCTCAGGTAATCCACAACCCTGCATTGAGGTACTTCCAGATGATTCTAGCACATTCTTTCCTAGGTTTTCCAGATACAGAGACACTGCTAAGTGAAGAGGAGATTTTCCTACTGTTTTGTGCGACTCAGTCTCGCCCTGTTGCTTGTGGCAACTTTCTACTGAAGGGCCTTGCTAGTGTTGCCAGATCATCAGTAGGAATCATCCATGTCGGTGGGATTGTTACACAGATTGCTACTGCATTGGGTTTGTCTCGCAAGCTATTGCACCTCAGGACCTTCTGCCGCTACACCACCCTGGATATTGATTTTTGTCTTGATAGAGGACTGATGAGGAGGGCTTCTTTTGAGCCCAACATGTTTAGATTGCTGATCGACGGCGAAGCGATACACTACTTTACATTACCAGATCCGCTGATGACCAGTGTCCATGATCCTGCCAATTGGAGTTATGCTCTAGAGGGTTATGGAGAGACTGTCGAAGAGCCGAAATCGCCTCCCGCCGCTGAGTACACTCCTACACCTCTTACTCCCCGAATCACTGTTATGTCTAACAATATGTCTCTGCAGCCACCCGACCTACAAACACAGATTTATGAGCTCCGCAAGGAGACTGCCCTGCTCAAGCAGGAAGTGGCAGACTTAGAGTTACAGATGCAGGTTTCTGATCTCACTCATGCCTCGGAGACCGATGCTCTACATCAGGCGATCGAAGAGCTTCGGAGGGAGATAGCTGAGATTCGTGGATCAAGCCAGGATAAGAAACCTACCACATGACTCATTCCACCCTGACAGCACTACCCTAGTATTTAATATCCTTTTATTTATCACATTTCCAGACATATTTTACTTTATTGCAGCTTTTATATTTTCATGCACTTTGAATTCCTTATATATATATACATATTATGCACTAATTTTTCTTTTTCTTTTTTGATTTTTAAGTATTTTATTTTTGTCGTGCAAAGAAAAAATATAAGACAAAAATATTTTCATTTTTGTCTTTACAAAAAAATATGCAAGCCTCAAGCCTTGAAAAGAAGAAGAAAACGCTATTCAGACCCCCCGGAAGACAAAGGTGCAAGGAAGGCCCAAAGGAGGATCCAAAACCACAAGGCCCAGGAATTGGCCTTGTGGCGGGCGCCATAGGCCCTGTGGCGGGCGCCACACCGTATCAACAAACAAATACGGGATTCAATCCCCATTTCCACCATTTTCATCCCTTTCTTCACCAAAAACCCATTTTTCCAACCTTCCAAATCCTCCTTGAACCCCATTAAAGCTCCCCCATTTCCAAAATACCCTCCATCCATAAAACATATCCAACATCCATTTCCATTTTCATCCATCAAAAACCAAAAAAATCAAAACTTTATCATTCCCCTCATAAACCACTTTTCTACTATTTTCTCTACCTAAGGAGCTTTTCAACAATGGAGTTCAACGGATTTATTCTTCGTGATGGAAGACCGGGCGAAAGGCAACGGAAAATTATTCAGAGGCTTCAAAGTCGAGAAATCCTCTCGACTAGGTACGTCGACGATAACTGTCTGTATGCTTTGGGTATTTATCATAATGTTTTTAATTTATTAGAATTTCTAGGCTTGCATAAAATTTTCATTAATCAGGAACCTACCTATGAGAGGCTGACAACTGAGTTTTTGAGTTCTTTGATATACACTGTCAGTCCTGACACTGCTAGCACTGTCGGTACTGTTATTTTTAGACTATTTGGAATTGAATATGAATTCAGTACCAATGAGCTAGCAGATTTGTTAGGAATCCCTCATAGGGAAGGTTCGATTTGTGAGGCACCTTTGGATGCTGAATGGTCGGCCGAGGTATTTACCTTCTGGCTAAGGCTTTCAAGTACTTCAATTAATTCTTTTGAAGGGATACTTGCGTCGACCATTCACAACCCGGCCATAAGAGTTTTTAGACTTCTTTTGGCATGTACTATTTTTGGCCGGGAAAGTCCAAACAAGGTTAATGCTCGTGAACTCCTATTTTTGCAAGGATGCCTCACTAGAACCCACATCAATCCGGTCCCGTTTATGCTTGCCCACATGACTTTATTTACTAATAAAACTGGACCGATTGTTTTTGGAGGGCTTGTTACGTCTATTGCTCGGGCTCTTGGCCTGAATGATGAGATAGCTACACTTGAACCACTACCTCCTCGCACAATTAATTTAAAATTTCTGAAAGACATGAAATTGTGCCGAACAAGGAGAGAAGGTGGTTATGAGTTGATGGTTCATGGGGTAGCTATCCCATCTGTTGCTTTACCATGCAGTAGACGTACAGATGTACGTGATGAAAGGAACTGGACCTATGATCTTAATGCTCCACGTGTTTTGGGTCCACTTCCTCCTAATATTCCCGATGGGGAGGCACATGACACTGATGATGAGTATGATCGGAGAGAGCAGTCTCCCATCCCTCACATGTCCCCCCATCGTCCTTCACAGTCACACACTGCACCATCTTCCTCTAACCCTGTTGCAGGTACTGCTCCTGGATTCTTTGTCACCGAGGAGATGTGGCGTGATATGACAGCTAGAGAAGAAAGGCGTGATGGCCTTCTCTCTACTATTTCACAACAGCTGACGGACAATATGAGCTTCATGCAACAATCGCGATTGGTTTCGGATCGTTCCTATAGCAACGTTTGCCGTACCTTGAACGCTATTTCATTAGAGCAGAACCGTCAGAGAGAGTTCAACAGCCGACACTACCAGCTTGTAGAGGCTACTCAGGGTTCCATCTTGGGTAACCTTCGAGAGGTCCGGAGTGCTCAGGCTGCTTTATCAGCACGACTCGACCGGAGGGACCAGCATCGTAGTAGATCCCGTCGCTCCAGACCATCACATCAGGACGGCGAAGGCACCAGTGCCCCTCCTCAGTAGTCTTTTTCCAGGTTACCCCCCTTATCTTATTTCGAAACATTGGGGACAATGTTCGATTTAAGTGTGGGAGGGGATTTTATTGCTTTCTGTTATTTCCCTTTTTAGTTAATTTCCTTTCAGTTATTTCCCTTTTCAGTAATTTATTTTTCTTAGATAATGCATGAGTCTGACGAGTCACCAGTATAGTGTCTTTTTAGTTCATCTTCATTTTTTCCCATTTCCTTAGCCTTACCAGAAAATTTTTAAAAAGAAAACAATGTTGTTTCACATGTTTTTTGGGCTTTGAGACAGGTTTAGATTAGGATGTGGTGATTTAGGTCAACTTTTTGAAACATCAGAACCATTTTAGCACCATAGACCTCTTGAATATAGGAATCACTCCTAAACCCCACCACCATGGCCTTTACTATCATTCAAAAAATTGTCCTAAGTAGTTTATTTTAGCAGTCAGCTCCGGCCTAAGCATACTCTACGTAGGGGGCCGATGAATATAAGTGAATGATCCAGTGCTAATAAAAAAAAAAAAAAGAAAAAAAGGCAAACTCTGGTATAGGTGACCCTCACAAAGTCATTTAAACCGAAAAAAGAGAAGAAAAAAAATTTTTTTTGCCACAAAAAGAAAAAAAAAAAAAAAAAAATTGCAAGTCACCTATTGTTAGTTGGTTCAGAGGTATCTGGCACTGAACTTGGTAGGGCGGATTACGATCCGATCCCCCGCAGCTACATTTAGGCAAAATAAAAACAGGTTTACACATGCTTATGTGCCAGAAACCTTATGTTATGGATCAGAATCACTAACCGGTCACTCTACTATGAAACATGTACGGATAACGGGCTTAATGTGATTGCGCCTGAATGAAAAGGACACAAAAAAGATGAGAAGATAGGCCTAGGTATCGTGGGATGACATGGAGTGGTTAATATAGGATTGAAGTTTGTGTTTGTGTTACTATGGTACCCTTGGTTCACTTAGTTAGTATCTGTCACTGCATTCTGACTTGAACTTAGAATCCCTTTAGCCCAAAGACAAGTGTTGACACCATATTTTCTTAAGCTTTAATGTTTGCTTGAGGACAAGCAAAGGTTTAAGTGTGGGAGAATTTGATCACACTAAAATTCACCGTATTTCTGACTCCGATTTCGCATGCATTCTTAGCTTTTATTGTTGTTTTGCTTTGTTATTGCTTTGTTTTCTTATGTTTTCAGGTTTTTATAATAATCGGAGCTTGAATCGGGAAAAGGAGCGAAAAAGGAGTGAAAACGGACGAAAACCTAGAAATTCAGCATTTTGCACTTGCGGCACCCACTGTGGCGGGCGCCATGGGGTTAGCCATGACGTGGCCACGTCTCAAGACCACTCCTCAACCTCCAAGACCCACGATCCCCACTCCATCATCCCCTGTAGGGACCATGGCGGGCGCCATGACCTTGTGGCGGGCGCCACAAGGCAAAAACCAATAACCTCCACTTTTTAGTGGAGGGGCGTCCCGGTCATTTCGCGCTTTCAGTTTCTCCTATAAATAGGACCTTAGATTTTCGTTTTTCTTCATCCAGAATTAGAATTCTCTAGGCATATATCAGTTATAAAGCAGTTGCCATTCCACATCGGGGTGCCTCTGCAATCGAGTGATCGAGTCTGTAATCTGTCTGTGGTTCGAGTTTTGGAGCACTCTGGAGGAAGTTAATCCTGCCGCCATTTTAATTCCAGTTCGTATTTTATTTTTCCGCATTGCTTTACTTTTATTTATTTTCTCGCACTTTACTTTGTTTATTTCCCGCACTCGCACATTTACTTTGTTTATTTCCCGCACTCGCACATTTACTTTGTTTATTTCCCGCACTCGCACATTTACTTTGTTTATTTCCCGCACTCGCACATTTACTTTGTTTACTTCCCGCACTCGCTTTAAATTACTTATATGAAAAACTATAAAAAGAATATTTACTTTATCATGTCTAACTAATCCCATAAAGGTTAGAATGTAAGGATCGTAATTAAACCAGTAATCAGTATAATTGTTCGTGGAAACACCTAAGGGCTATTTTATCTTTCAATTCAAGTAATTGTTTTTAACTATTTCAAAAACAGCCAAAAGCGCTTTGTATAGTTCATTAGGAGTTTTTAGATTAAAAAGAAAAGAGATTTTAAAACGATTTTCGGACGCGTTATGAGATTTAGAGTCTGGTTCATAAGAACCTCTTTTTGCTAAGAAGTCCAGGTTAAAATACTTTTCAACTTTGTTAAGAAACTATATTTCTTAAAAATAGGTTTACTACTCTAACGCAGTACGCACCTTTTTATCCGTGACAATAGGAGGGGTTGATTAGAGAGTACAACTCGGTTTTGAATACGCGAAAGCGACAGTTCCTGTTAAATTAGTTCTTTTCAAAGGAGAAAACATTGCCCATAAGTAGTTCCATTAACAAGTACTGGATTATCATTGATTACGTGAATTACATTTGAGCCTGTCTTTTATTTATTATTTAAAATTATAATTTTATTTACCATTGCTCCCTTACTAAATCCCTTAAAAATAGTTGCCTTAGATAAACACCATAACAACAGGTACGATAGATTGACACTTGGTCTCTGTGGATTCGATAATCTTTTATATTACTTTGACGTGATTCGTACACTTGCGAAAAACACGCATCAGTTTTTAAAAATCATTTTGCATTTAATTCGTATTTTCTCTTATTTTTCATTTAATTTTCATTTTCAATTTTATTTTTGATCATTTTCAAATTCTTTTGTATCCAACTTTTAACATCCTTTTATTTTCAATATTGTTGACTTCTCGTAATTTTCTCAATCATTTATTTGGTGTTTTAATTCATCTTTGGAATTTCTCTTTTAATTTCCATTTAAAATCATTTTTAAATCCTTTTTTTTATTTATTTTATTCAATTTTGGGAAGGTCTTGAACTTATCTCTTGATGATTACTTAGTTGAACATATTTTCAATATTTCAAATGTTTGATTGATTGAACTTTTTTTTTGTTTAAACACGTTGATAGATGGTTATTTGGATCATCAGTGACACTTTGTGTCATATATATGTTATCCCTTGATGATCATTGCTTTGTGACCTTTGACTTGTTGGTAGATGGTCCTTAGTGATTGCTTGATATCTTGATCCTTCATTTCACATTTTCTCCATCTCCTTTCTTCTTCGTTTTAACTATTGTATTACACTGCTTTAGGAGGATGATTTTTTTTAATCATTTATCTAGCATGTTTGAACACATAAATTGTTATTGTTCGGTCTCAGATAGATGTGACTTTTACATAAGTCCACTTACGACTGTTTAACATAACACTAAATTGTCGCAACTCAATTAAATTGCCAATAATACAAACATTGACATATTAATTATGCTAACCTTTATAACATTTATTTTATACTTTTACATTTATGAAATTTACTTTATGTCATTTACATTCTTTTCTTTATTTTTTTTGCATTTTATCTTTAAGTCTTTTATCTTTGTACATTCTTTTGCTTTATTATTTAAAAAAAAATAAAAACATGAAAAAAATGGCTAAGACCCCTAAAAAACTTAATCTCTGAGACTTTGTGTTACTATCCTTTGCTTGAGGAGTATTTTGTGAAGGTGAGAAAAACACTTAGAAGGGGGGGGGGGGGGGTTGAATAAGGGTTTTAAAACAATTTGGATGATAGAAGAAACACAATATTTTTATCCTGGTTCGTTTGAACTCAAACTAATCCAGTCCACCCTACCAAGGTGATTTGCCTTTCTCAACAAGGACTTAATCCACTATATCAAACTTGATTACAGTGTAAACCACTAAGACAATTGTCTTAGTCTTCTCAAGAAATTCTGACCACAACTTGGTCTTCTTAAGGAAATCTTTTACAAAGATAAACTAACAGTTTTGTGTTTAAAAATTGCTTCTAAAAAGCTATATCATAACAGTGATTTTTACACAAGTTATAGAACGAAAATAAAAGCTTATTCTAGCTTGGAGAATATTTATGAGAGCTGGTTAAATATTATGTCGAGAATTCCGTCAATGTTTGAAGTGATGCTAATGCTTGCTTTTATAGTACTTTGACATCCTATCTCAAAGACTGTGCAATCTGTGCATTCTGATCCTTTTGTCTTCTAATGACTTTTCCTTTCTCAGAAGAGGAATGTTCTGACACATCCTTTTTTTCTGAATTCTTGTGTCAAGCACGAATGGGGAAATAGCCGTTTAGGATAAGACAAGGAATATACTAACGTATCCTTATTTGAACATCATCTTCTTCAACAACTTTAGAACATCTTGCATCGGAACTTTTGATGATATTCTTAGTTGTTCAGGTCAGAGTTTCTGATCGGGAAAATAGCAAGTGTACTATTTTTACCAATCGTAGTAATAAGGGAAACGTCCCAAGTATCGATCTCGAGGACTGCGTAGTAATTAACAGAAGTTTTAGAATTCAATTGAACAAAAGGTCTAGTGGTTTGTTTGGTAGCAGAGTAATATCACAGTAAAGACGGACTGAATTAATTAATCTAAGAATAGTGTTAGGGGAGTGGAGACAATACGAGTGCAGACTCTGTATGATTATTCTACTTTACTCGTTATTAACCTTAATCTATCAGTTGGCCACTTTAGTTGCCTTAATTCCTTAATGGCAACCCTTTGATGATTTTCCTGTTCACTAATTCCTCAGTGTCCCTGAAAAACATCAAGCAATAACTCCGACCATAAAATACATGATACGGGATATCCTCATTCCTAAGCAATATCGACCGTGATACTATTTTGCAAAAGTGTTAGGTTGACTTTCCAGACTAAGCCTAAGCACTATTCGAATTCTACTTTCCAATATGAATACGAATAAGGTTAATGCAAAATCAAATATATTAAGGTAAAAACATAGTTCTCGTAGAATAATTAAATAGATGTCATTACATCGCATTAAGGACCACCCCCTAACAACTTGGGGGTTTAGCTACTCATGTTCTTGGTCAACATAAAAGTAATTAGAATTAAAAAGGAGAAGATCATTACAATTGAAATTGGGGGACTTGGATCATCAATTACTTCCGCTCTTGATCGATCCTTGGTTCTTCCGAATTCTCCGGCTTCAGTTCTCTCCTTTCAATCCTAATCCAAAAACGTGCCTCCCTTCTTTCCAAAATAAGGCTTAATATAACTCAATTCAAATTACATGATAAAATGTCTAAAATGCCCTTCAAAATGGCTTCAATAGTGAAAAATAATAAAAACAGCATTTTCCTCCTCAGTGGCCCTGACACGGGCCGTGTTGTGTGACACGGGTGGCCGTGTCAGGCTGCTGTAACTCGAAACTGAGAAACAAAAGCATCAGGGGCTGCAACACGGGTCGTGTTGTGTGACACGGGCACCCGTGTTGCTCTTCTGTTTCCAACTCTTCTTTTCTCCTTTTCACCCGTGTCCTCCTGGCCGTATCCCTCATGACACGGGTCGTGTTGTGCAACACGGGCACCCATGTCATGCCTCTGACTTGTGCTTTTTCGGCTTTTCTTTGTCTTCGAAACAGTACAGATGTCCGACCACCGATTCCTGCCAAAAATACACTAAAAGAAACCAAATCAAACGCATCGGCGGCAAAAGCAATAAAGTTATTAAACTAAGACTCATGCGAAAACACTGCAAATAACTACGACAAAACAAACCAAAGACTAGAAAAAGAGATAAAACAATGCGAAACCAACGACAAACATAGTTTGGAAAACACAACTAAAATCCCCCGATCAAACTCCCCCGAACTTGAACTTTTGCTTGACCTCGAGCAAAAAGCTCATCAAATCGAACCTTATAAATCTTTTCACATAAACGCCCATAGAACTGTGAGTTACGGTCATGATACTCATACGTGGAATTCTCATTCCAAGTCCCATTAGGAGTAGTCTCGGCTTACTCTGTCAAAATAGGTAACACATAAACACTAAACCGTGGCAAAACCACCGCCCTCAATCTCCCAATTGGTAACCTCTCCGACTATGCTTTGTACTTAAGTCTTCTTTTTCGATTTTTCTCCCTTTCATTCGAACAATAACTATAAGGGCAATTATGATTTTTCCTCACATGTACAAGATCGATCAAGTATTATATTTTCTTCTTCTTCTTTTTTTTTTTGGCACAATTATTATTACTATTTTTTTTTGTTTTGGATGGCTCTCAGGTTCGACCGCCGTTAGGCTGAATAACCGAGTGAGGGTTACCCAACTTAGAAGGACAGGTCATCCAATTTGCCCCTTTTTCTCTGTGATTTTTTTTTCATATACTTTTCAATCAACCTCACACATACGATTATTATTGATTAAGCCCGCCTGTCAAGGAGAACTACTCGGGGTACTTCTCAGATTAAAGCACTATGACACAAATCTACACGTCGAACTCGTTCCTATTCGGGAGACCAAGGTGTTTGTGTTTTACTTACTTCTCAAGATTATTCCGATTTCCTCCTCACAAAACTTTTTCTGAGCATTCTGTATACTTTCTCATCACCTACCTCACGCGAAAACAGTTCAACCAAACAGTTCTTATTTTAATAGTTCAACATCGGGGGTTTTCACTGCGGGTATTCCGATCATGCTTTCAAACTAACACAGAAATATAAATAACAGAGAAAGAAAACAACAAAAAACAAAACACACAATAAAATACCCCCACACTTGAATTCAACAGTGTCCCCACTGTTGAAACACAAGTAGCAGGGGACTCACAGAGTTCATCATGATGGAGGAGGTTGGTCCCGCAGCATCATCTGCCGCATCCATTCGTGCATTTCACTGATCAACCTGCCCTGTCGGATTTGCTCGTTCCCTTGTCTTGTCTGCTCCTCACCTTGCCTCGTTTGCTCACTTTGGAGATGGCACATCTCATTCTCCATCCAGTCCCATTCCTTTTTCGATAAGCTCCACGAGCCTGGGCCTGATTCCTGATGGGGTGAAAATCGAGTAGGCGGTATAGGCGCTTCTTCCACCTGATCGCCTTCATCCTCAAAGAATTCTGCACCTGTACCATCATAAAATTGGTCTTCTTCATCCTGCAGGGGGCTCTCATATAGCCAGTTATTCACATTTTGAATACTAATAAAGTCAGGGGCAGGTAAAGCAAGGAGATGACTGTTTCGGCTTACCAAGGAATAGTAATTATCAAAGATACGAATCATACCTTGGGCCGTCAGTGTGGCAAGATCTATTTTTGTCTTACCTGTAACAGTGGGTTCCTCTCTCAAGAGAGCACCATGGCCAAAGTGATTCGCGATTTGAGTAATCATACCGCCTACACTTATTTCGCCTGAAGGTGCATTCGTAACCCTCTTCAGGTGATCAGCTGCAAAGGCAGCTACATTAATGAGCTCGTGATTGGCCATGCCGTACATGAAGTACAACTCCCTCTGAGTCGCTACCCCTATGCTATCACCCCTACCGAACAGTGTGTATGCCAATCCCTTTTGAGCGTACCTGAAACAAGGGTTATGGATACAAGAAGCTTTTGCCGCTTTCGCGACATAGTCAGTTCTGCCTGTAATAGCCTTCCAAAAGTCCCCTGCACTAAAACTTCCCGGAGGGGCTCCGGGACCAAAATTGGGGAGCTTCAGTATGTCTCCCAACTCGGCTATGGTCAGGCTATGGTCAGTATCAAATAACCTGAACCTCAGTGTACCATAATATTCTTCCTCTACCCCCGTCCACCTATGCTTCAACTGAAACTCTAAAGTGCTCAAAAATTCAACAGTTATGTGCTCATAAGTTGGCGCTTCTAATTGCATAAATTCTAACATCCCCAGAGTGTGAAACATCCTATGGACCTCTATTCTGAGCCCTAGGCTATCAAGCGTAGTGTTGCAGATATACCTTGTGGGCGTGAGCTTACGCTTGATGATGTTAGAGTACTTTCGCTGATGATCCGGGTCTTCAAAGAGTATGCCGTGAGGGTTCGCCATACAGTGTGCTCTCTTTCTGGGGCGTGAAGTTTCCGCCACTACTTTTCCGGTATCTCTACGAGGAGGCATTGTGTAACCTGCAAAACAAAAGCAACACATAAAATTCGAAATCACCGTTAGAGAAAAACGTCACCGTAGGAATGACCACAATGATGAGGGGATCGTTTTTTGTGAAGAGGGAAAGTGGTTTTGATGAGTGGGTATTGGTGAAATTGAAGCTTTTGTGGGGAGGAGGCTATGGAGTGTTAGGGTTTTATGAAGAAGGTGAAAGAGAAAAGAAGAAGATGATGAGGTAAAGAGGGTAAATGAAAGGGTTAAAGGGAGTAAGTGGGGAATAAAATAGGAGGGCCCCACACGGTAAAAAAATTTAAAACTGCACGCTCTGCAACACGGGCCGTGTTGCACAACACAGGCACCCGTGTTGCTCTTCCTGGGATCCCTTTTTTTTTCATTAACACGCGCTTGCAACACGGGCCGTGTTGCACAACACGGGCACCCGTGTTGCACCCCTGACTTGTTCAGATTCCCTGATTCTTCTTCTTCAATTTTTTTTCTGGTGTATGTGACACGGGCCGTGTCATGGGACACGGGCACCCGTGTCACCTTGCTGTTTTGCCCAAAATCCCCAAACCTGCAACCTCTTCCTGACACGGCCTGTGTTGTGCAACACGGCCACCCGTGTCAGGACTCTAATTCTCCTCTTCTCATCATTATTCACTCCCGTTATCCGGTGTCCTCTTTTCATGATGACATGCGAGCTGAAATAAAACAGAAACAAAAAAAAAAAACATCAGCAAAAAATGTGTGGGTTGCCTCCCACAAAGCGCTTCGTTTTACGTCGCATGGCTCGACGGGCGTTCATCCTACGAGGTAAGATGAACGACATCCACCTGGCCGGTTAAATCACCTTGATAATATGGTTTTAACCTCTGCCCATTCACTTTGAAAGTGTCTCCGTTGGCTTGATTCTGCAACTCGACTGCGCCGTGTGGAAAAACTTTGTGAACCAGAAATGGTCCCGACCATTTAGATCGTAACTTTCCTGGGAATAACCTCATCCGGGAATTATATAGGAGGACCAGATGTCCTTCCCAAAATTCCTTTCTCCGTATTCTCTGATCATGCCATTTTTTTGTTTTTTCTTTGTACAGTTTGGCATTTTCATAGGCTTGGTTACGAAACTCTTCCAGCTCATGCAACTGAAGAATCCTCAAGCTTCTGGCTATCGATAGATCCATGTTCAAGAACTTTGTCGCCCAGAAAGCTTTATGTTCTAACTCTAATGGTAAATGGCAAGCCTTTCCATAGACCAGTTGATATGGTGACATGCCTATGGGTGTTTTAAACGCTGTACGATATGCCCATAATGCATCATCCACCTTGGTTGACCAATCCTTCCGTGACGAACTAACAGTTTTTTCTAGAATTTGTTTTAATTGTCGATTAGATACCTCCACTTGACCACTTGTTTGGGGATGATACGGGGTGGCTACCCGGTGCTTCACATTGTATTTCTGAAGGAGTCTCTCCATAAGGTGATTTAGGAAATGAGTTCCTCCATCACTTATCAACGCTCTTGGAACTCCAAACCTGGCAAAAATATTTTCTTTTAAGAATTTGACTACCACCTTTGCATCATTAGTAGGCAGAGCCACAACTTCAACCTATTTTGACACATAGTCCACTGCGACTAAAATGTAGTGCTTTCCAGAGGATGGTGGAAATGGCCCCATGAAGTCTATCCCCCACACATCAAACAATTCCACTTCCAGCATGAAATTTTGGGGCATCTGATTCTGTTTCGAAATGTTTCCCGTTCTCTGACATTTGTCACATTCTTTCACCAGCTCTTGAGCATCTTTAAAAATTGAGGGCCAGTATAACCCCGATTGGAGGACTTTGGCAGCGGTTCGGTCACCACTGAAATGTCCTCCATATTCCGAATTATGACAAGCTGTAAGCACTTTCCTCTGTTCCTCTTCAGGTACACATCTTCTGATCAAACCATCCACTCCTCTTTTATAGAGATAAGGGTCGTCCCATAAATAAAACCTGCAATCATGAACAAACTTTTTTTTCCTGTTAGAGTCAAAATCGTCGGGTATGATACCTTCGACCAAGTAATTCGCATAATCAGCGAACCATGGAACACCGGAAATAGCTAAAATGCGTTCATCAGCGAACTCATCCCTTATAGGGCGGTTATCTTCATTTTCTTCAATTGGTGACATTCGCGACAAGTGATCAGCCACTGTGTTCTCACATCCTTTCTTATCGCGGATCTCCACATCAAATTCTTGAAGAAGCAAAATCCATCTCAGGAGCCTAGGCTTCGATTCCTGTTTAGCAAAAAGATATTTCAATGCAGCATGGTCAGTATAAACAATCACTTTTGAACCCAACAAATATTGCCTAAATTTATCGAAGGCGTACACCACCGCTAACAACTCCTTCTCGGTGGTCGCGTAATTCATCTGTGCAGGGTTCAAAACATGACTAGCATAATAAATAACATGTAACAACTTCTCTCTCCGCTGCCCCAACACAGCCTCCACAGCGATATCGCTAGCATCACACATGATCTCAAACGGAAGAGACCAATCAGGGGCACTTACAATCGGTGCTGAAACTAATTTGTTTTTCAGATTTTTGAAAGCATCAACACACTCCTTACTGAAAACAAATGCTTTTTCCTTGACTAACAAGGACGTAAATGGTTTTTCTATCTTGGAAAAATCTCTTATAAACCGACGGTAGAAACCCGCATGGCCTAAGAAACTTCGAATGCCTTTCTCATTCACCGGCGGTGGTAACTTGTAAATCACTTCCACTTTGGCTTTATCCACTTTGATCCCCTTATGAGAGATCTTGTGACCGAGCACAATGCCCTCTCGAACCATAAAATGACATTTTTCCCAGTTTAGGATCAAATTACTTTCCTGACATCGCTGCAAAACCAGTGAAAGATTCGTTAAACAATTATCAAAAGATGAGCCAAACACAGAAAAATCGTCCATAAAGACTTCCATATGTTTCTCGAGCATATCCGCAAAAATGGAAGTCATGCATCTTTGAAACGTGGCCGGGGCATTACATAACCCGAATGGCATCCTCCTATAAGCAAAAACTCTGTACGGGCATGTGAACGCTGTCTTCTCTTGATCCTCCGGCGCAACCGCGATTTGGTTGTATCCGGAGTATCCATCTAGAAAGCAGTAGTAATCGTGCCCAGCCAATCTTTCTAACATCTGATCAATAAAAGGCAACGGGAAGTGATCCTTTCTGGTGGCTAAATTAAGTCTCCTATAATCAATGCATACCCTCCACCCAGTGACGGTACGCGTAGGAATCAACTCATTCTTGTCATTCGTCACCACAGTTGTACCTCCTTTCTTAGGCACCACGTGAACAGGGCTCACCCATGAACTGTCGGATATAGGATAGATAAGCCCAGCATCCAATAATTTCACCACTTCCTTTCTTACGACTTCCTTCATAACGGGGTTCAGTCTTCGTTGGGGCTACACAACCGGTTTATGGTCCTTTTCCATAAGAATTTTGTGCATGCAAACTGTAGGACTTATACCCTTTAAGTCTTCTATTTTCCAACCAATAGCACTCTTAAATTTTTTTAGAACCCCAATTAGTTGTTTCTCTTAGACACTTTTCAAACTAGAGCTGATAATGGCGGGACACTTTTCCTCGGTGTCTAGAAACACATATTTGAGGTTTTCCGGCAGTTGTTTCAATTCCGAACCTTTAGGCTTTTCGTCATTACCCTCAAGCTCTATAGGTTGTCGTAAGTCCTCCCATCGGTGTGGTCGGGATCCCCTTTGGAAAGGTCGAGTGTCCAACATTTCGACTACCTCTCTGTCGTTCTCATCTACTTCTTTGTCTTCCTTAAAGATTGACATGCTTAACACTCTCTCCAGAGGCAGTTGGGTCACACTCTCCACATGTTCGCTCTCTACGACCTGTTCTAGCACTTGTATGTTGCTGCTGGTGCCCCGATCCTGTTTATGCTTCATGGTATTACTAACATCAATTTTTAACTCCTCGTCATATACTTTTAAGGTCAGGGTGCCGCCTTCCATATCTATCATGACTCTCCTGGTTTCCAAGAATGGACGGCCCAAAATTAACGACATTTCTTCATCTTCCGGCATCTCTAGGATCACAAAATCAACCGGGAACAAAAATTTATCTACCTTAACTAGTACATCTTGAACCACTCCATATGGCCGCTTAACTGAATGATCAGCAAACTGGAGGGTCATCCGAGTGTCTTGAACCGCACCGATATCTAATTTTTTGTAGATAGACAAGGGCATGAGGCTAATACTTGCTCCCAGATCAATTAAAGCTCTGTTGAATGACCTATCGCCAATAGTGCATGGGATAGTAACAGCTCCACTGTCTTTCTTCTTGACCGGAATCTTCAGACCCTGCAAAATAGCACTGCAAGTTTCCGTTAGAATAACAGGTTCGGACTCACTCGTCCGCTTCTTAGCAATGATGTCCTTCATGAATTTTGCATAGGTGGGCATTTGTTCTAGTGCCTCCAACAACGGAATGTTCAGCTCCAACTTCTTAAACAACTCCAGGAACTTCTCGAAATTCTTCTCTTGTTGTCCTTTCTTCTTATTTCTTGAGGGGTATGGTAGCTTGATCACTGGTTTCGGTTCTACCACTTTTTCTTTAGTTACCGGTACCGGTGTCACCACTTCTTCCTCGACTGTTTCATTCTCCTTAATTTCCAGCTCCACTTCAATCATCGGATCATTTAGTTCCGTTTCCTCTTCTCCTACTTCCTTGGCCTTTCCACTTCTTGTTACTACCGCCTTAATTTGGTGGTGATCCTTCGGATTTGGTACTGTGGCACTTGGAAGTGTACCCGGCGCTTGTGAACTTGCTAGCTGTTGGGCAATTTGACTCATTTGTACTTCAAGGTTCTTTATGGATGCTCCAGCATTCCTGAAGTTACTCCTTGTCTCTTCTTGAAATTGAGAACTTTGGGCGGCCATTTTCTAAATGGCCACTTCCCAATCAGCTTTTCGAGGTGCTTGTGGTTGATATTGAGGTTGGTACGGTGTCTGCTGGTATTGTTGTGGCTGAGGTTGATACGGTTGTTGGCCTTGAATAGGTTTTTGCACATTACCTTGTTGATCTTTCCATGAAAAGTTTGGGTGATTCTTCCAATCAGGATTATATGTGTTGGCGTAAGGATTGTTCTGCCTCAACATATTAATTTGTTCCACTTGCTCTTGGGTTGCTACACAATGCATTGTAAAGTGTGGCCCACCGCATATTTCACAAGGTGCTGCTTGAACTGGCTCAACCTGTGCCACTGCCTGAGTTTCAACATTCATTTTATTTAACCTTCTCTCTACCTCAGCGGTGATCTGATCCTCCATTTTAACAACCTGGTCTGCCAGCTTCAGATCAATCTTACCTTCCGGTTGGTTTACCGTGCGATCATACAACTCAAGGTGCTCGTTTGCGGAGATTGCTTCTATGATCCTTCTGATACCTGTGGCTGTTGAAAAGTTGGTTGAGCCACCGGCAGCAGTATCTATGAGCTGTTTCGTTTTGAGTCGTAATCCATTAACAAAGTTTTGCATCTGCTCCGTGGCGTCCAGGTTATGAGTAGGACATGCTGTAAGACACCTCTTAAACCGCTTATATGCATCCCCTAAAGATTCTCCTTCTTTTTGCTTGAAGTTGACAATGTCGTATCTTTTTCGGATGAACACTGAGGCAGGGAAATACTCATTCAGGAACGCAGTTTCCATCTCTTGCCATGTTGTGATACTCCCAGCGGGAAGCGAGTAAAACCATTCTTCCGCATCATCAGTGAGTGTGAACGGGAACATAACTAATCTCTTAGCCTCTTCGGAATGGCCTTCTATTTTCAGCGAGGTGGTGGTTGTGAGGAATCTCTGAAGATGTTTATTTGCATCTTCGTTGATTCTTCCGACGAACGGCTTGCTCTCCAACTGACGGATGGTGGAAGGGTGTAGCTGAAAATGCGCAACATTCACCGGTTGATTCACAATGGTCATCCAGTTCGGTTGAGCATTGGCCCCTCCATAGTCTCCTAGCAGTCTTTCAGGCTGAGGTGGATTTCCAGCCATTTGAACAGTCTCAGGTGGTGTCTCTCTCTCCTCGGAGTCGCTCTGCACGGATATAATTTCCTCTATTTCTTCCAGTCTTTTAACTTTAGCTAATCTACGTCTTTCGTGTAATGCTCGTTCTGGTTCTGTATCAAAAGAATATTTAGCTGAGGCCTGAACTCGCATACACAATTAGACAAGCGTTAGATAATAAACGGATAAAAGTAGTGCCGTAAACAATAAAATTTTAGTCGCAGAGCAACAAAATTTCTTTTGGATTCTAAACACAATGTTAATTTGGCAGTCCCCGGCAACGGCGCCAAAAACTTGATCGGGAAAATAGCAAGTGTACTATTTTTACCAATCGTAGTAATAAGGGAAACGTCCCAAGTATCGATCTCGAGGACTGCGTAGTAATTAACAGAAGTTTTAGAATTCAATTGAACAAAAGGTCTAGTGGTTTGTTTGGTAGCAGAGTAATATCACAGTAAAGACGGACTGAATTAATTAATCTAAGAACAGTGTTAGGGGAGTGGAGACAATACGAGTGCAGACTCTGTATGATTATTCTACTTTACTCGTTATTAACCTTAATCTATCAGTTGGCCACTTTAGTTGCCTTAATTCCTTAATGGCAACCCTTTGATGATTTTCCTGTTCACTAATTCCTCAGTGTCCCTGAAAAACATCAAGCAATAACTCCGACCATAAAATACGTGATACGGGATATCCTCATTCCTAAGCAATATCGACCGTGATACTATTTTGCAAAAGTGTTAGGTTGACTTTCCAGACTAAGCCTAAGCACTATTTGAATTCTACTTTCCAATATGAATACGAATAAGGTTAATGCAAAATCAAATATATTAAGGTAAAAACATAGTTCTCGTAGAATAATTAAATAAATGTCATTACATCGCATTAAGGACCACCCCCTAACAACTTGGGGGTTTAGCTACTCATGTTCTTGGTCAACATAAAAGTAATTAGAATTAAAAAGGAGAAGATCATTACAATTGAAATTGGGGGACTTGGATCATCAATTGCTTCCGCTCTTGATCGATCCTTGGTTCTTCCGAATTCTCCAGCTTCAGTTCTCTCCTTTCAATCCTAATCCAAAAATGTGCCTCCCTTCTTTCCAAAATAAGGCTTAATATAACTCAATTCAAATTACATGATAAAATGTCTAAAATGCCCTTCAAAATGGCTTCAATAGTGAAAAATAATAAAAACAACATTTTCCTCCTCAGTGGCCCTGACACGGGCCGTGTTGTGTGACACGGGTGGCCGTGTCAGGCTGTTGTAACTCGAAACTGAGAAAAAAAAGCATCAGGGGCTGCAACACGGGCCGTGTTGTGTGACACGGGCACCCGTGTTGCTCTTCTGTTTCCAACTCTTCTTTTCTCCTTTTCACCCGTGTCCTCCTGGCCGTATCCCTCATGACACGGGTCGTGTTGTGCAACACGGGCACCCGTGTCATGCCTCTGACTTGTGCTTTTTCGGCTTTTCTTTGTCTTCGAAACAGTACGGATGTCCGACCATCGATTCCTGCCAAAAATACACTAAAAGAAACCAAATCAAACGCATCGGCGACAAAAGCAATAAAGTTATTAAACTAAGACTCATGCGAAAACACTGCAAATAACTACGACAAAACAAACCAAAGACTAGAAAAAGAGATAAAACAATGCGAAACCAACGACAAACATAGTTTGGAAAACACAACTAAAATCCCCCGATCAGTTTCTCAATCAGAGTTTGCAGCAAAGTGCTTTAAGCGTGAAATCCTTATCAGAGCATACTTGCATATCAGAACTTCTGTACTTGCAGCGTTGAGTACTTTCAGAATCTTCTGAAGCTTTACGTATGTCCTTTGCTCAAGTTCTTCATAGCTTTGCTCTGAGTCATTGTAGCAGATTAGAGTCTTCTGATATGTTGCTTCTGACGCTCAGAGCCTTTTTTCGTTCTTTGGTGTTCAGAGGCGTTCTTGCTTCCAGAATAATATTAATTTTAATATCTGAAACAAATAAACACTTGAACATAATTAGTGTATATAAATTCTCTATACAAAATTTCATTAATGTTATCATCAAAACAATGAGATATATTGAACAACAATCTGTGTTCTAACACTTTGAACTTTGGAGTTAGGATCTAGTGCTTTCCTTTTTCTTGGAGTTTATCTAAGACTGTGAGGATCGTCTAGGAGCTTCATGATTCACCTAAGAATTTTAATCCTCAATTTAAGACTTGGATGCTTTCTCTGTGGCTTGGTGACCTTAACTGTCCATATGGTTTTCTTTAGCATTCATTTGTGCCTTTTGCTTGTTCATCTTGTGGCTCAATCCAAAGGGAAAGGAATGTTGGTTTTGATCTATGTCAAATGCTTGCCTCTTCTTGTGGTTAGTACACCTGCACGCACAAAGACTTTCTCTTGGACTACTTGATAATGAGACCATTTATTTTATGCTTTAGGATAGTATCTTCTTCTCCTCTATACTTCTTAAATTTTCAACACTTCTCCCTGTTTCAAAAACTTCTTGCTTTAAAACTTCACATTTTTCTCAATAAACCTTGACTTTGTCAAGTGATCCAGTAAATGTTTTTCCTAATAAATGCTAAAATACTTAAGCATACTCAAACTCTTTTTAAAAATCTCTAAAAAAGACAAACCTCATCAAACTTCTTTTTGTGCCTTTGTGCATTTTTCTTTAAGAGCCTTTTTCGAAAGATTGGATGTTAATATATTCTTGTAGTGATGCAAACCATTATATTTCTATAAGATGTTGAGAAATAATTGACATTTTCCACTTGAATGTTAAGATGTGCTTGTGAGAAAGTCAAAGTAAAAGTTCTCCATATCAAGATGATACAAATGCTCAATTCCTCATACTTGGGGATAGTAAGTTAAGTTTTCCACTCGAATACGACAAAATGTCTTTTAATTTAAAATTAATCAACAAACAACCTTGTTTTTTATAAACACAAATATGCAAGTGGTTCCCGTTGAGTATAATGGATGTGAGGGGTGCTAATTACTTCCCCTGTATCCAGATCTCTCTTTTTTTAGCTTTTTGCTTTTTGTATGTTTTGTTCAACCTTTTCCCTTGGAAACAATAAAGTTTGGTGGCGACTGTTTGAACTGCAGTAAAGCGGAAAGAAGAAAAAATTTAGTTTCGAAGGAATTCCCTCCGGGATTTATATAGTCTCCACAGGGATCAGTGTGAGGAAAGAACACCTTTCAACGGTCTCTACATTTCTAAGCTTGTTGTTCAAAAGGTTTGGTTTAAAAGGTTCAAGGAACCATGAATAAAAGGCAGAAAATATAAAGACAGAAAATATAAAGTAAAGACTGAAATACAAATGGAGCCTTATTGGGATTGGATCTCATCAATTGATAACACATGCATTCTTCTAATCATGTTAAACACAACTCAATCATTCGTCTAATATCCTCACATATCACCCACAACAGAGGTCATCTCTAATGCAACGTCGAGAGAACAACCATATTGTCTCATTGGTGATGTCTCACGCAACAAAAACACAACACAGAGCATTAAGAACTGATACTCGCGCAAATGCTAAGCCTAAATCTATGTCTAGAGTTTAGAACCTAACAGGTAATCATCCTAGATCCAGATCTGAAGAGTACATGTCTATAGCGGTTCAAATCAAAGATAAACAGGTAAACAAAGACGACACTCATATCGAATAAACGATTATTTTAAATAAAACACAATGATCAGAATACGTACATATGCTTAACCCTTTTTACATGTATTCACCTAATCTGCCAAATGATTGTGAACATCGTTCTTCATCACTATTATCACGCACCCGCACAATATCGTATTGATCCTACTCATGCTACTCATGCTACTTAATCAACACAATAAAATAGAAGATACAATGAATATCAACTTAAAAAACCATGTCAAAATTTTGTTCATTGATAGATGAAAATCTTAGATCAAAGATGTGAAAAAGTTTTGTCAAGACCCACAAATAAGCAATCAAAGATAATCAATCAATAGATCATCCAAACTAGTTCACAAACATATTATAGATGAAATACATAAGGTATCAAAAGATTACATCCAAACCCCAACAAAAGATCAAAGATCTTACCTCATCCCTCTTAGGGTTTTGTATTTCTCTCTCTAAAATAAACTTGAAATGAAGAGAGATAAGCTCTGATGTAAAAAATATATATTCTAACCTAAAAAGCAAGAAAAGTACTTATATAGTACATTCATGATCTGTCTTGTTCGCACTGTAAACAGATCCTTCGCCTAGCGAACATCAAATTAGGCACCCGAGGTGCCTCTTAACACTTAAACCGCCCTTGAGAAATATATAAACTTCACTGTGCGAGCAATTCTTCGCACTATGAACCATCTCGCTACAAGTTCGCACAGTGAATTTCAATTTCTTTAGTACTCAGTCTCCCAAGGGTCTTTGCTGGCAAGTTCGTTGTGCAAAGTTGGTGATGATTTTTCTGAAGAAGTTCGCTATGAGCTTTGCACGGCAAACTTCTTGATGATTTTCTGCTTTCTTGGTTTCCTTGCCCAATTTCTTGTGTCTTACATTTCTTTTGTTTTATGCATAATTCCTGCACAACAACACGCAAATAAAAGCAACCAAGGCATTTTCCAACAATGAAGCATATCATCTAAAACATGAGTGATTCTAATCACTTTCACCTACAAAAAGAATTAAAGATGCCAACATTTGATAGATCAAATAAGCAAAGTTTGGCATCTAACAACGACACTTTCTTTTTGAGTTAAGTTAATCAATAACTTAATATCAACGATTTTTTTGCCGCCGCACCTTTGCCTCTAATAAAAGAACAAAAACATTTATGAAACTAACAAACAAGGAACCAAGATGATATGGGTACCTAAAGTTAAAAACTAACCTTTTCTTTGCAGGAATGCTTGGCAATATCAAACACCAAATGGTATCTTAATAGTGGTTGTTCAAAGCATATGATAGATGAAAAAACCTTATTCTCCCACCTTCTTTACTAAAGAAGGAGGGTTTGTCTCCTATGGAGATAAAATCAAGGAAAATTATAGGTTTTGGTACCATTGGTAAGCTATCGAATCCAATGATTAGGGAAGTCGTCTTGTGTATAAGAAAAGCATAATTTTCTCAGCATAAGTCAACTATGTGACAAATGTAACATTGTAATATTTGATTATTCTGGTTGTAGGGTCATGAAATAAAAATCAAATAAAATTTTATTTACTATCTCAAGAAGTAGAAATACCTACATAGTGAATCTAAATAATATCCATTCATGTGATGTATGTCTCCTAGGTAACGGGGATAGGTCTTGGCTATGGAATAAGAGAATAACTCACATCCACGTGAATCACTTGAACAGATTGGTTTCCAAGGATTTCATAGATAACCTGCCAGACTTACATTTTAAAAAGAAAAAATCATGTGATGCGTGCCAAAAAAGGGAAGCAAGCGATGACCACTTTTAAATATAAAAATATTGTTTCTACTGATCGGCCTTTACAACTGCTTCACGTGGATCTTTTTGGCCCATGCAGAATCATAAGTCTAGGTCAAAACATCTACTCCATTGTGATTATGGATGACTACTCTCGTTATATATAGACAGTATTCTTATCTTAGAAAAGAGATACAGTTGTTTCCTTTTTAAAACTAGCCAATGTTATCTAGAACGAAAAGCTATAAGCATCGCATCCATAAGAATTACCCATGGAAGAGAATTCAAAAATGAGGAATTCAACAATTTTGTAACGAGGATGGTATTCAACACACCTTTTCCACTCCATAAAATCCCCAACAAAATGGGGTAGTTGAGAGGGAAAATGGATCTCTAGTAGAGGTTACAAGGATGATGCTCAATGAGACTAATCTTCCTAAATAATTTTCGACTGATGCTCTAAACACAGTTTACTATGTTATGAATTGTGTCTTAATACGACCAATTCAAAAGTGGGCGTTGTAACACCCTAAACCCCGACACTCGAAATAATACAAAAATAAAACAACTACACACATATGGTGTCACTCAAACATAACATAAATCTATTTCGTAACACAAGTTAAATAAAACATGCAATATATCTAACATCTAAAGTCACATGCTCACCTTTACATAGGCTCATCACAGCGGAAATAAATCAACTGAAAATAATCCAATAGCCAGATAAGTCTCTTAACGTAAAACATGGTTATGGAAAAATGCCTTCAACATCAACAACATCGCAAATAATAACAGTTAACAAAACAAATTGTTCACCCACCCAGTGTTACAGATCAGAGCAATGACAATCTAAATATAGGATAAAATGGAAAAAAGAAGAATAACTTCTACGCCATGCTTCAGCTTCTACTCATTTACCTACTCGTATGTACCCCAAGAAGGAGCACATAATCATACAAACAACAAAAGGGTGATCATTCTAAACCAAAACATACATCACCAAAGAATTCTCAACCACCAATATCAACATAATCATTCAATATATATACAAATAATGATTTAAATATACTCAACACCGCGACTCAATAATGCATGTGGTGCCATTATGAACAACATAGATCTATCTCGCTCCTGAATCCCCACCATAGGATCAAAACACTCTAATTCGCTACTATCACCATAAGTAACGTATCACCAATTTCCATCTAGAACCAGCTACTCACTCTTGAATCCACATTATCGGATCAGAGCATACCAAAACTAGACCAATGTCAGCACACTGTAAAATGCATATCTTAAACAACTTGCAATATCGCCAAAAGTATCACCATGCGATTATCACATTATGCATAATACCATTCTCTATAAAAGAAAACAAGTGAATTAATTAAATAATGCATAATAAATAACATCAAATACCTCCAAATAGTGGCCAATAATAGCCTAATCACAGTACAACATGAAAAATTAGAACAACACTTCAATTCTAGGAAACTGAGCGAATGACGCATTCTGGCAGTATGACGGGTTATCCGTAACCCAGGTGACGATCGTCACCTCCCATGTCACATTACATGTCATCACTATGACGACCATCCCATCCAATTGTGCTTGTGAACCATGATGGCCTACACGTCAGGTAGATGACGCCCATTTTCAAAACACATGAAGACCAGGGCATCATTATGATGACACCCGTCACCCTAAAAAGCAAAAGGAGAACCTGTATTTTTACTATTGGAGTTCAAAGCAGAACTTCAATTTTTTCTTCCCAGACCCCAAATCGAACAGCAACAATCAGGAAAAAATTATCTAATAACAACATATCATTTATCCATCATTTAACATGAATTTTATTAGATTAATCATGGATTTAACACACTTTAGTCATCGAAATCATCACCCACATCTGAACATCAATTTATACAAACATCATGAACATGAACACCCAAATCCCATGGTAAAGCAGTACACAAAATTTACATAATACATCATATAATTCATGATATTTCATAATTTCATTCATGTTCATTAATCATTCAACAAAAAGAAAAAATTAGGGGAAAACCTAATGGAATTAAGGACTTTCCTCTATCTAATTTATGCAATCTACACTATATTAGGAGCAATCCTGCAACCTTAGATTTTCCAGCAAAACACTTTCAAGCTCTATCAATGAAATTTCATTCTAAGCCCTAACCTTTGCATTTACCTCTTTTCACCACAATTCTGTTTTTACATAGAATAATCCCAAAACCTCTCTCCTAACCTTTTTAATAGTAACCTAATTCTCTTTAGAATTATGCTTCCCTTTATCCCCTCACTTACTCTTCTTTTCACCACAATAACCTCCTTAACTCTAATTTTATTTTAATATTAATTATAATATATTCTTCATTATTTCTTCTAATATTCTAATTCTATTATTTTAATTAAATAAATAGAATCATGCCTACCACCCAAAACCTCATAAACGAACATTACCCATCCAAACACCACTTAAAGCACATACAAATCACCATACGTATTTAATTAAAACTCACCAAATATTAATTAATTAAATAAAATACAAAATAATCTGATTAAATTATTTAACCAAATTTTGGGTTGTTACAACTTTCCCCCACTTAACGATTTTTCGCCTGCGAAAATCATCTGAAGGAAATAGAGTCGGATACAACTCTCTCATCTGACTCTCCAGCTCCTAAGTCATGCTTCCACCAGCTGGTCCTCCCCACGCTACCTTCACCTAGACAACCTCCTTACCGCATAACTGCTTCACTTCTTGATCCTCTAATCTCAAGGGAGTTTCCTCAATAGTCACGTTCTCTCTAACTTGCACATCATACACCTGAATACCATGAGACACATCCGGGATGTATTTCCTCAATTGAGACACATGAAAGACACCATGAAGATTAGCAAGCGGAATTGTAAAGGAAATATGATAGGTTATCCCTCTTATCCTTTGCAAGATCTAATATGGAACAATAAAACGTGGTGTGAGCTTTTGAGACTTCGAAGTTCGACCAACACCAATTACTGACGTAACTCGCAAAAACACATGATCTCCCTCCTGGAACTCAAGTGATTTCCTTCTCTATCTTGGTAACTATTTTGGAAACTCTGTGAAGCTTTCATCTTCTCTTGGAACAACTTAATCTTCTTAGAGGTTTGCTGAACTATCTCGGGTCCAAGCACAACGCTTTCACCAAAACAAATGTATCATACATCTTCTACCATACAATGCCTTAAATGGTATAATTCCAATACTAGATTGAAAATTGTTGTTATAGGTGAACTCATTCAATGGAAAGTAGTTATCCCAAGCAGCTCCTTATTCTAGCACACAATCCCTCAACAGATCCTCTAAGGATTGAATGGTTCTCTCCGTCTGACCATGTGTCTGCAGACGATAAGTGAAACTCAATTTCAGCTTAGTGCCAAATGCTTTATGAAAACTCTGTGAAAACCTCGACCTAAATCTTGGATCCATATCCGATACAATACTTAATGGAATATGATGCAGGCTAACAATCTTTTCAATATACAAATCAGCAAACTTCTATAAAGGATAATTGATCTTAATCAGTACGAAATTAGCCAATTTATTTACTCTATTAATAATAACCCAAATGGTATTACATCCCTTTGTCGTCTTCGGAAAACATGTCACATAATTCATGAAAATGTTATCTCACTTCCACTCAGGAGTGCTCAACAATTTCATTAGACCCAACTTCTGACAAGTTAAACAAGCATAAACAAGTTAGACGATAGTCTTCGATCTAGAGAGGGGTGAATAGATCACAAATTTAAAAATAGAACTTTTGGAAAAAATAGATTTTCAAAAGTTTTACAGCACAACGGAAACAACCCGAATCAAATTGTCTAACCGAACCTACTATCAAAAAGCTCGGATATGCGTAATGTAAACCTATGGAATGATAATGAACACTAATTTTTCAGAAACGATTAATTCATGAATCAATCAAATGAAAAGCTATTCCTAAAAGCTTATTTCCAATAAATACAAAGCAATAAAAATACTCAAAGGCAATTTATCGAACACTTTGTATGCGATCGATAACATTTGGAAATTCAATTTGTTTTGTTGATGTTAAAAGTCAATCACAATCAAAGTGATTATGATTATATCAATAACAACACTTTGAAAGATAGTTAAAAAAAACTTCCAATTGAATTAATCGAAACAACAACGAAATCAATAATTTGCATGAATGCCAACTAAAGAGATAGATAGATAGATAAATAGATAGATAGATAGAAAGATAGATAGATAGATAAATAGATAGATAGATAGAGAGAGTGAGAGAGAGTGAGAGAGAGAGGGAGAGGGAGAGGGATAGGGAGAGAGATTTGTTTAGGAAGTTCCCCAATCGGCATAACTATGGGTACGTCTACCCTTAATCCAAAATCGAATTGATATACTTCCAATTAAACTTATCTTTAAAAAATGTTTATACAATAGGTGAATAAATCTAACCCCATAAACCTTATGGTTTGTTTTTTATTAAACCACCTCCAAACCCTTGATCAAAGCTTAATCAAGTCACCAATAATGCTGCTACAATCCATCTATTCTTGACTACTTACTTGTAAGACCTCATTGTTTTCAAGGTTTTTGCTCGTTGGATTATGCCTAGCACTCACTTGTTGAACCCAAGATTCCCGAACACGATTCAACATCTCGCTCTACTCCCTTTCAAGGAAACCACATTGGCCCAATGCCTTCACTCGTTCAAATTTATATCAACGTGATCTTGTCCAAAACCTTCAAAACCCAATGATCTTGAAGGAAAACTCCGCCTTGGTTTTCTTATTAGAAACACACAAAGATCCCAACTCAATATTCTCGGCTACACTAATCTAATTGGACGCTATCAACCATAATCTAAATGGTCACAGATTGCGGCGAGAAAATTTGCTGAGATTAAGTTATTGATTAACTTAACTCAGAAAAGCAAGAGTCGCCATCGAACTTTATTGTTTTCAAAGGGAAAAGCGAAAAGGTCGAACAAAACCCACAAAAATCTAAAAAAATAAAAAAGAGAGATCTGGATACGAGGGTCGGTTATGCAAGGGGAAAGTATTAGCACCCCTCACATCTGTTGTACTCAACGGGAACCACTTGCATATCTATGTTTATAAAAAGCTGGGTTGTTTGTTGATTGATTTTTAATGAAAAGAAATTTTTTCGTATTCGAGTTGAAAACTTATCTTACTACCCACAAGTATGAGGAAATGAGAATTTGCATCATCTTGATATGGAGAAATTTTAATTGGACTTCCTCACAAGCACATCTCAACATTCAAGTGGAAAATGTCAATCATTTCTCAGCATCTTGTAGAAGTAAAATGGTTTATATTACTACAAGAATGGACTAACATCCAATATTTTAAAAATGGCTATTAAAGAAAAATGTACAAAGACACAATTTTTTGAAGATTTTTTTTAAAAGAGTTTGAATATGATTAAATGTTTTTGCATTTATTAAGAAAAAGAATTTCTGGATCACTAGACAAAGTCAAGGTTTATTAAGAAAATGGTGAAGTTTGAAAGCAAGAAGTTTTTGAAACGAGGAGAAGTTTTGGAAATTTAAGAATTGTGGAGGAGGAGAAGAGACTATCATAAAGAATAAAATAAATGGTCTCATTTTCAGGTAGCCCAAGAGAAAACCTTTGTGTGTGCAGGTGTACTAACCTCAAGAAGAGGCAACCATTTACATAGGTCAAAATCAACATTCTTTTCCCTTTGGGTTGAGCCACAAGATGAACAAGCAACAGGCACAAATGAATATTAACGAAAACTAGATGGATAATTAAGGTCACCAAGCCACAGAGAAAGCATCCGAGTCTTGAATTGAGGATTAAAAGTCTCAGGTGAATCATAAACTCCCTAGATGAGCCTCACAATCTCTGATAAACTCCAAACTCTCAAATAAGCACCAAGCAAAAGGAAAACACTAGATCCTAAGTCCAAAGTCCAAAGTACTCCTTAAGTAAAGGATAGTAACACAAAGTCCCATAGATTATGTTTTTTAAGGGTCTTGCCATTTTCTCATGTTTTTATTCTTTTTGAAATAAGAAAGTAAAATAATGTATAAAGATAAAAGGCAAAAAATAAAGACAAGAATGTAAATTTCATGAATGTAAATGACATAAATGTAAAGGCATAAAATAGATTTTATAAAGGTTAACGTAATTAATACTTCAATGTTAGTATTAATGAGAATTTAATCGAGTCAGGACAATTTAGCATTATGTTAAGCGGTCATAAGTGGACTTATATAGAAGTCACACCTATCTAAGGCCGATCAATAACAATTTATGTGTTCAAAAATGCTAGATAAATGATACAAAATCATCCTTCTAAAGCAATGTAACATAATAGTTAATACAAAAAAGAAAGGAGAGGGAGAGATAGAGAGAGGGAGAGAGAGAGAGAGAGAGAGAGAGAGAGAGAGAGAGAGAGAGAGAGAGAGAGAGAGAGAGAGAGAGAGAGAGAGAGAGAGAGAGAGAGAAATGAAGGCTCAAGCAATCACTAAGAATCATCTATCAATAAGTCAAAGACCACAAAGTAATGATCATCAAGGGATAATCTACCTCTGAGACAAAGTGCCATAGATGATCCAAATGATCATTTGTTAACATGTCTGAACCAAAGAAGGTTCAATCAACCAAGGGATCATCAACTAAACACTTGAAATATTATAAATATGTTCAACTAAGCAATCATCAAGAGACAAGTTTAAGACCTTCCCAAAATTGAATAAAATTAAAATAAAAAAGGATATAAAAATGATTTTAAATGGAAATTAAAAGAGAAATACCAAGGATGCATCAAAATACCAAATAAATGGTTGAGAAAATTATGAGAAGACAACAATATTGCAAATAAAAGGATGTTAAAAGTTGGATGCAAATATATTTTAAAACGATCAAAAATAAAATATAAAATGAAAATTAAATGAAAAAAAGAAGAAAATATGAATTAAATGCAAAATGATTTTTAAAAATTATTCAAAAAAGATATGTGGTAAAAAAATATTTTTATGAAATTATGAAGAAAAAAATTGGGGTCCAAAAGGAGTTGGAGCTATTTTTAATGATTTTTGAAAGAAAAAGGAATTTAAAAACTAATTAAAACAAAATTAAGATAAGCGAAAAAGCCTGAGCCATCAGATTTGATTACTAAAGTCCAAGGCATCAGATTACATGGTTAACACTTAAAGTCAAAGCACACTCACCATAAGATCACTACACCAGATTACAACGGTAAAAGGAATTAAAAAACAATACGCGTCAAGCCATGATTGGTTGGATTAAAATATTTTGGTACGAAAAACGTAAGAACACGAGGGAAACATTGTCTTTTTCAACCTCAGGTTCACCCATGACAAATCAAGAACTCATGTTTTTTGGATAGAAACAGTCATCGTCCCCCAGTCTATGCTTAAGAGCCATTGATTGGCCCTGGGCATGGAGGATTTGCTCAATCAACAGATGAAGTCGAAATCTTAAAATAAAACTTAAATGTTGAATGTAAAATATAAATGCGCAAGGATATAGGGCTTTTGATCAGTGAAGCAAGACGAATCTAATGGTAACTGGTTTGTGCAATAACTTTACTCAAACTACCTTGTCCAAATTGAAGCTCGAGGTTGAAGATGGTGAAAATAGTTAGAGAAATTCACTTGATCTCAAGGCTTGGTTTCACTTGGAAAAGGTTTAGAGGATGTCGGTGAAGCTTTCTACGAAAACAAACGAGATCAAGTAAGCTTGGTTTAGTGCAACGGCTAACTGGTTTTTGGAGTGAAGTTGCATAGAAAAGGACAGGGTTTCTGTGGATTTATATGCTTGATAAATGAGGGAGAGGGCTCGTCTATTTATAGGGAAGGTTGAATGAAGCTTGTACATGTGAATTGAGCAAGACTCGTGGGGATTTGGATCTGAAATTGTGAATTACAAGCTTGATCCAAGTGAAAAGTGAAATGCATGAATAAGTGAGGCGGCATAGTTGCACGCGTTTTACTTCATTTTACATCACTGAATCAAATTCACATGTGTTTGGTGGTCCCATGTGAAGTTGGCATGAACTTTTTTACCTGAAACTTGCGCAAGACGCAGAGCTCAAGGCAGCATGTTTGAAATTTTTTTTTGCCAAATGATCTTTTCATGGCAAAGAATTAAATACAAAAAGAGCCACATTAAAAGGATGATTGAATTAAAAATGGAATTGTTTCAAATTTAGGGTCGTGACCTAAAATTCTAGGGCAGACATTAGGTTGACCAGGTCTTGGGCCTACATTTGTGCACACATGGGCAATTGAGTAAATCCCAAAATTGATGGACTTAGAGGTTGAATTGATGTTTGACCCTTGAAACAAAGTTGTAGAGGAGTTCAAATGTGGTATTTGACCCAAAGAAGATTCCAAAAATGTTGAAAAATGAAGAAATTATTTTGTTTAGACCAAGTGACATACCATACTTGATTTTATGCCAACCAAACATGTTCCACCTTGAGGTTTCTTTCCATTTCTTGCATATAAAGGCCCATTGATGAACACCTGGACACCAAATTAGGGAAACTTGATTGTCCCTTTGAATATTTTTTATGCTTGCTTGAGCATTGGATGAAGGTTGCATCGAAATGAACACATGTACCACACTTGAATCAACTTTGAAATCATGCACCAAACTTGAACTTCTCTTGATCAAATGATGTTTAATGAAGCTTGACATGCATATGAACTAAGATCATAGGCGATGCCTTGAAATGAGAGCCCTTGTGTATCATTTGTTGACCAAACTTTGACTTTGAGAATGAAAACCCTAATTTAGAAATCAACCTTGGTCCTTTGATTGCAAGTCCCTATCTTGTACAATAAAAAAAAGGAACAACACTTATATTTTGTATTTTGAATAAGGTTATCAATGTTAGAATACAAGAAAGCAAAGAAAACACAAAGGTGCTTGGTGATCTCTCTCCAAAGGCAACCCCAAAGAGAGAGGGTTAGGAGGATACCATGCTCGTGATATTGATGAGATGCAAATGATATGATAGGTGGAATCTTAGGGGTATAACTTAGGGTATGACATCACCCAATCAAAAAATGATAATGTATAGTTAGATTGTGTGTATGCATAGAAGAAAGGTTGCAAATGATGGGAAAGCTTTGTAATTCTAGTTTCATTTAGGTTTTACACTAGTACCTTGCTAGAAAAAATTGCAAGTGTGTTTATATATATATATATATATATATATATATATATATATATATATATATATATATATATATATATATATATATATATATATATATATATATATATATATATATATATATATATATATATATATATATATATATATATATATATATATATATATATATATATATATATATATATATATATATATATATATATATATATATATATATATATATATATATATATATATATATATATATATATATATGGAAATAGGCAAAAAGGATACAAGAAAAATAAGAGTCAACAAAATTTTAATTTTTTGAAAGCTACAAGTCGGCCTATGAAAGTAATGGGTCGGCCTGTCAAGATACTCAAGTCGGCCTAAGTGAGGAGACCTATGGATAAAGCCTATAGACTTTAATATTGATGCGTGGAGGTCGGCCTATAAGAGCTATGTATCGTCCTATACGAAAGCAAAAACTTTTATAGGTCGACCTAAACTTGTATATGTCGGCCTATGCAACAATGTTCACACATAAACCTTAGTTTTGATGTATGAAGCATGCCTAGACATTTCTAATCATTTTCAATTGCTTCCATCAAGAAACAAGATGTTCGAGGAAAGTCACCATTTGTGTTCATTCTTAACCATTAAGAACTCGTAAGAATCACTCATCACTTTGTGTTTTCCAATTATATGACTCTTCACAATTCTCTTATGTTTCCCTTGTATAAACACCAACCCATGTGTCAAAACAAATATATATTTATGGTATCAAAACACTTCTTTTTAGTATCAAAAGTGATTCACACTAGTATCAAAAAACCAAAATCATTCCCTGGAATTGAAAGAAGTCTCACTCTAGTATCGAACCAACCCTTTGGTATTGAAACTAATTTCCTTTGTATCGGACAAGTATCGAAACTATTTTCTCTTTGTATCGAACGACACTCTAATTAGAATACAAGTATCGAAACTAATTCCAATTATTAACACAACAATAATTTCTTGCGATACAAATAAGAATAAAAATATAAACACTCAATAAAAAATAAAATAATTTAATAAAAATTAAATTAAAGTAAGAATATATATATATATATATATATATATATATATATATATATATATATATATATATATATATATATATATATATATATATATATATATATATATATATATATATATATATATATATATATATATATATATATATATATATATATATATATATATATATATATTGGTCAAGTAACTGATCCAACTAACTGAGTAACTAAATTTGTTACTTAATTTGTTAGTTGTTAAAGCCATTAATTTCACATTTATTTATTTGACAATCTAATGGTTTGTGGATTAATACTCAACAAATATAAGGTTAACCGAGTTTTTCATCTGCTCTTAATTTTGTTGAAGACTTTCTTTTAACAAATTTAAGAGGGAAATTCTCGTTGAGAGAAGTTTTTGTGTAGTCGTTTTTCCATTTTAGGCCTCTCTCTTAATATATATATATATATATATATATATATATATATATATATATATAAAAGGTTAACCGTGTTTAAAATGATGAAGACAATATACTGTGTTAACACATAACATGCTGCCACTATTTCACAATCAGATTGAATCATGCATTTGAAGTAAACGACCTCTAAGATATCCAAAACAAAGAATTATTGCCTCCAGATAAAATAAAGGCTTTAGTGACCTATAATTTGGGCCAGGCATAATTCGATCCATAGGAAAAACCGCGTAGGAGACTTCTGGAGTACCTTGAGAATCAATACAAAATTAAATATGAACTGAAAAAGTGTGTATTTATGAAGGATAATGAGAAAGTTCATTGGTTAAGCACAATCCGATATGATTTGAGTCTAACAAATCATCTACTCTGTAGTTCTATCCACTACAAGATATACAAGATATACAAATCACCTACCTATATGATTAAACATTTCTTACATTATCCCAAAAGAATTTACGTGATTTATTGGATTACACCATAGCAAGTACAAAATTGTATAGGAAGCTTGTAGAATAATTGTTTGGCACATACTAGTGACAGAATCGTCACTAAAAAGTATGTTAATTAGTTATGATATATGTGTATGGTGGTGAAGATATATTAAGCAACCATGGTTTAATTTAAAGGTTAAAATAATTCATTTTGCATGTCGAATCAAATCTTTGGAAAGTAAATAAAGAATATTATGAGGTATAGATAATGCTTTTGTTTTTTATGTTGTTGGTTGCACTTTGGTTATGCTCCATGCCTAAAGTGCTCAAATTCATAGGTGATTGATCTCCTATAAAGTAATATCTATCATTTTTTTATGGAATGCTTGTAGTGGGGAAAGCGGCTTCCATATTTAATAATATAATATGGGGTTATTTAATATTGATCTTTAAAAATAGATTTTTTTTTAAATTAAGAAATAGACGGAACAATTGTTTGATTAAACTCAAATCTATGAATTTTTTGATTTCTCACACAGATAAAATTAACTTGCAGATATTCTTGTTAACTTAGGTTTATTTTTGTGAGATTTTACTTAGTAAACTTCTCTTTCTATTATAATTAAAGAAAGCCTAATCAAGAATAGACTTGAACTACCTTTCTATAAATTTTATTAACTTTCTCTAGAATTTGATTTGATATTTTTTCTATATTTTTTATCTTAATATATATTTTAGAGTTGACTTTAAACGTATCAGTTTGAAAAAAAATATTATCTTAAAAGAATTCTAAAGATAGATCATAATTATATTTAGTAAAAAAAATGAATATTAAAATATTAATTCAATTTTTCAAATGTTTAGTAGTAGTTAAAATTTTAAATGTTTTAGAAGAGCATCTCCATTGGAAATTTCTCTCTCGAATAAATCACTTTTCTGTAGCGGTGTTGATATATGTTATCAATAATGCAATAATATGAGAAGACATGTGAAAATAATTTATCACATTACCTCTGTTTATAGTAAAATTACACATTACACTCTGTTTCCAAATAAATTAGCGACAATATTAAAAAATTAATTCATTGTCATCAATTGAATTGACAACACTATATAATGTCTTCAATCTAATTGAAGACGCCTCTTTAATTTACAAAAGAGTCGCCAATTCATATAATGTCTACACTTTATCAATACTCTAAAATAAGGTACTTTTGAAAATGAATTGAAAAGTGAATTATTGTAAAAAAAAAATTAAAAACACATGGAGAACTAATTTTATCCAATATTATAATTTTGCTTAAGAATTCCTTAGACGTTTTATCTTTAAGGGTTTAACACATTGAATTAATAAATAGAATTAATATTATAAATTATTAAATAAAAATATATTGCATACACTATGTCAGATTCTGTCATCATGGCGTTTTTCTGATATGTTAAGGCACGTTCCGCTTTTAACTTTGTCGGTACATCGAGAGTATTTCTAAAATGTTATAGTAGGTAGATAAATGTGAGTTAAAAAAAACGCTTTTAATTTATTGGAAAAGGAGATTGTTTTAAAACAAAAGTGCTATATATTAAGGTAATATATATTGTTTAATCCAAATTTACATTAGTTATATTTGAGTTTAATTTGTGTTTTATTTTATTTTATTTTGATAGTATAAATAGTGAAAGGTAGTAAAATTCACTTATAATCATTTTCATTTTTGTTAGAAAATTAGTTGGAGATTTTTTTTTCTTTCTCTTCCATCTTTATCTTTTTCATCTTTAATCTTGTACAACGACAATTGATATCTAAAACTTTGGTTCAGGTCCACGGGAAACACGAGTGTACGTGAGGTGTGTTTGATTGATTTTGTTTCTTGAATTCGTGTTGAATTTACGATTGAAATCGGAACAGAATCATATTTCTTGATTATGCGGAACTGAGAAATATGAGTGTTTGGTGAAATCTGAGTGAATTCTTGCACAAGATCGAAGATGAACGGTGAAAATGATAACACGAAGCTTTCAGGCTTTGATGGAAATAATTGGAATTGGTGGATGATTCAGATGCTTGTGTTGTTTGGCGCTCAAGACATTCTTGATCTCGTCAATGATAGTTATACAGGGGTTGAAATAGATGCAAATGAAGCATAAAGTAACACGTATAGAGAGATGAGGAAGAAGGACAGAAAGCTTTGTTCTACATCCATCTGTGTGTGGATGTGAGTGGTTGAGAAGGTCTCTGATTCGACAACGACTAAGGCTGCGTGAGACACACTAGTACGGTGCTATGACGGTGATGCATTAGTGAAGAAGGTGGAGCTTCAGTCTCTACGTAAGTAGTATGAGAATCTCAACATGAAGAACAATTAAAAGGCACCTGATTACAGCTCTAGAGTGATTCTAATCACAAATGAAATGAAATTTTGTGGAGAGACTCTCTCTAAACAAGTAATCATTACAAAGGTACTAAGACGACTTACTGCTTAGTTTGATTAAAATGTTGTAGCAATTGAACATTCTAAGGATCTGAGCACCATAATTGAAGAGTTGTAAATTAGTCTAGAGGCATAAGAGTTGCATCAGACTGAGATATAATATGAAAAGGAGGTTGAACAGGCTCTGAAGGCATTTTCTGTTAAGAAGAATCAAAAGCAGCCTTGGTCAGAGACCAAATAGAGACATGGTGGTGGTTATCAGAAGTCAGAAGCGTCCAACTCTGATGAGAATAAACATCATAAGGGAAAGAACAAGAATGACAAGAAGAAGGTTCGATGTTACTGTTGTAAGAAGTTTGGTCACTTTGCTGGCGACGTTGATCAAATAAGGAAAGAAAATTAGAAGAAGCAGACATAGCCAGAGGAGAGTCTAATGATGAACCTGTGTTATTGATGGCTTCTGTATCAGATGGAGGATATTTGGTAGACTAGTGGTATATGGACACTGGATGATTAAATCATCTAACTGGAAGCAAACAATGGATGATTAATTTTGACTCTAGAAAGAGGACAAAGATCAGATTTGCTGATGATAAGTATCTGAATGCTTAAGGAATGAGAAATATCAAGGTCTGAGTGAATAATGATAAAACTGTTCTGATCAAGGATGTTTGGTATGTTCTTGGCATGAAGAGCAATCTGATGAGTGTAGGTCAACTAATTGATAAAGGTTTCTCATTTACTATGAAGGACAATCTCTTGAAGTTGTATGATTCTGATCAGAAGATGGTTATGCAACCTAAACAAGGAAGCAATGAAACAATCAAGGTGAATGTAGAAACAGCTGAAACTAAATGCCTTAGTGCTAAAGGTACTGAAGTTGGGTGTGAATTGTGGCACAAGAAATTGGGGCATTTGAAATTCAAAAGCTTAGGGCATCCTAGTTCTAAGAAGCTGGTATATGGCATTCCTAAGATTGTGAAGCTTAAGAAGTCATGTGAGAAATGCTTGAAAGGCAAGCAACCAAGATTTCCATATGCATCAGAAGTAACCCCAAGACCAAAACATGTTTTAAGAGTAGTGCATTTTGATGTATGTGAACCTTTTTAAGTACATTCACTGGAGAAAATAAGTATTTTTGGTCTTTTATGGATGAGTTCACAAGGCTGACATGGGTAACACACATCAAGTTTAAGCATAAGGTGTTTACCGAGTTTCAGAAGTTCAAGGTGAAGGCTAAAGAATAGAGTGATCAGAAGCTGAAAATCATCAGAAGCTGATGGTGGAGGTGACTACAACTCTATAGAGTTCAAATGGTTTTACAAGGAGAATGAAATTGAGCACGAGGTTACTGCTCTATACACTCCTCAACATAATGGTCTTGTTGAAAGAAGAAACAAAATTTTACTTGATAACACAAGGAGCATGCTGAAGGATAACAAGCTCCCCCATACCTTGTAGGCAGAAGTTGTTACCACTACATCATATGTGATCAACATGTGCCAAACCAAAAAGATGAAAGAAATTGTTCCTTTAGAGAAGTGGACTGGAGATAAGCAAAGTGTGAGCCATCTGAAGCTGTTTGGTTCTGTTTGTTATAAACATGTTCTAGATGATAAGAGAATGAAGTTTGATGATAGAAGCAGAGTTATGTTGCTTGTAGGGTACTACAGTACAGGTGCTTATAAGCTCTACTGTCTTGTCACTAAAAAAGTTGAATTTAGTAGAGATGTCATTTTGAAAGAATCAGAACCGTGGGTTAGAACAAGTCTCAATCCAACTATGGTGCAGTGTTAACACATGAGTTAAATTATGAAGATATTTCATATTTTAAAGCAGAATCTTCTTCTAAAGGAGATTTTGAGTCTGCAGCTAAGTCAGAGTCTGAAGCTGACTCTGATGCTAAAGATGAGTATGACTCTGAAGGTGAATCTGATTCTGATGTGATCTAGACTCTAGTGGTAATCATTCCTCTGAACATGGACTATACTCTGAAGGTAGTCCAGCATCTGGCATTGTTCCAACATATGAAGAAGGTTTTGAACAAGTTCAGAGACCACAAAGAATCAGACAAATGTCAAGAAGATTTACAGAGTTTGACATGTTGCGAGATACTAAGATAGACCTAAAGGGGAAGTCATTTAGTGTGACATGTTGGTAGACTCTAAACCAGTGAGTACTAAACAAGCTCTCGAGAAGAAAGTGTGGTTGAAGGTCATGAAAGAATAACTTAAGGCTATAGAAAGAAACAATACTTGGGAGTTGACTAAGCTTCCAAAGGACAGGAAATCCATCAGCGTGACTGGGTTTTCAAGTCAAAACTAAAGCCAAATGGATCCATTGGAAAACAAAAAGCAAGGTTAGTAGCTAGAGGATTTCTACAGAACCCGGGATTAGATTACTTTGAAATGTTTACATCTGTAGCTAGACATGAAACAATCAGATTGGTGATTGCCATAGCTGTTAGTAGAAATTGGCCTCCGATGCATTTAGATATGAAATCTGAATTTCAGAATGGTCATTTACAAAAGGAAGTTTATGTGTCACAACCTCCTGGATTTGTGAAAAAGAATCAGGATTTTACAATGTACAAATTACATAAAGCCTTGTATGGACTGAAGCGATCTCTTAGAGCCTAGAATATGAATATTGATTCATTTTTCAAGCTTCAAGGATTTAGAAAATGTGAGATGGAGTATGGTGTTTATGTTCAACATACATCTGATAGCAAGATGATTTCGGTGTGTCTTTATGTTGATAACATATTGCTAGTACGGAGTTGTTCAGAAGAGATGGATAAGTTCAAGAAGGTTCTTATGAATGAGTTTGAGATGACTAATATAGGAAATATGACATATTTTCTAAGGATGGAGATTTTGTACCCTAATAAGGGTATAATCTTGCATCAGCTTAAGTATAAACTTGAGCTTCTGAAGAGATTTGAACTAATGCATTGCAAGTTTGCCATCACACTTGCTAAAACAAATCACAAGTTGGATTTTAATGTTGAGGGTGATGATGTGGATGCTACAATTTTCAAATAGTTGGAAGGCTCATTGAGATATCTTTATAATACCAGGCCTGATATTTGCTATACAGTTGGAATGGTGACTAGGTTTATGAACAAACCAAAATGGTCACACTACCAAGCTATTGTCAGGATACTGAGGTACATTAAGGGAACTCTGAAGTTTGGAATTTTATTCCCTCTGATGCTAAATCTAAATCAGAGCTGATGTGCTATTCAGACTCTGATAGGTGTGGAGACAGAGTTGATAGAAGGAGTATTTTTGTATATTTCTTCAAGTATTTAGGAGGTCCTATTTTTTGGTGGTCCAAGAAGCAACCAGTTGTTGTATTGTCAACCTGTGAAATTGAGTACATTACAGGTGCTTTGGCTGCTTATCAAGTTTTGTGGATTTTGAACCAGCTGCAAGATCTGAAGATCAAGGTGAGAAAGCCTATGAAGTTGATGATTGAAAACAAATAAGCTATAAGCCTTACCAAGAATATAGTGCTACATGGAAGAAGCAAGCACATTAACACAAAGTTCCATTTTCTAAGAGATTAGGTTCATAATGGAATACTTGAAGTTGTTCACTATAGCAATCAAAAGCAACTGGAAGATTTTCTAACGTAAGCAATCAAGATTGAACACTTTATTCATTTGAGGGATGGAATTGGTGTTGCTGATTTTAGTCTTGAATATGGATTAAAGGATGGTTTTGACGTGTGTAATTTAATTTTACGTTAATTGCATTTGAGTTTAATTTGTGTTTCATTTCATCTGAATCTGATAGTATAAATAGTGAAAGATAGTTTCAGTTTATAATTAGAATTCATTTGTAAATGTTTTCATTTTTGTTAGAGAATTAGTTGGAGATATTTTTTTCTCTCTCTTTCTCTTCCATCCTCATCTTCTTCATCTTCAACTTTGTGCACCAACAATATCATTATTGAGATTGTTGAGATTCTTAATGGTAGAAATATTCATTTCAGCAATGGTAGAGGGTTGATACAACAAATCTGAAACTTGCTCTCAGGTGATAAAAAGGCCTGTTTCACCCACATTTACAGGAAAGCTAACTAGTGTGTCGATGTTATGGCAAAACTGAGTTTACATAATGATTCAGGACATATTATATACAAATATTTCCCATAAGAGTTGATTTCTTTGATTATTAATGATATTCTAAGGGTTACCTCCCCTCATGCAATTTTCTCTTAGTCGTCCAGTTGTGCTTATGCCCTTCCTTGAAAAAAAGGTGCTATAATTATTTTTTTTTCAATTTACTTTTTCTACACATAATTTAACAACACTTAATTTAAACAATGTTGTTAAATATTAAATTGATCCAACTCCCACGTCGTTATCATTTCTCTTATAGAGAATATCATATATATTTATATCAATATCAAGTGATGTATGAATTAAAGGATTATTTTCGATATTAACATTTCACATTCTTACTTCTCACGATCATTAAATTTGTTTCTTAGAAACGCAATAGACTAATTTTTGTCCCCAGAGTCAGTGATATAAGACAATATAAAGCTTGATATGTTAATATAAAAGGATATTCTTTATAGGCAACTATATTAAAATCACCCCGCAAGAACCCTAAAATATGTGATATTTGAAAATGATGAATTTCTATTCTTGACAACTAATATATGCATGGACCGGGCTACTAGCGTGACTCCACTATTTTGTATAGTGCTTTAATAATCATGTTCTTTCTACTTATTGATACATTATAGATAAGAAAGAACATGTGAATTTGGTCTATTTTCTAGAAATCTCAATTTTTTTTAAAACTGAATTTGAATTTTTAGGGAAAAAATGGTCTAAATGATATAAAAATACATTGTGTGTGAATCTTTGTGCTTACAGGCTCTACATTTAACGATTTCTTAATCCTTTAAGTGATCATAATGGTTTTGAGGATGACTCCGATGTTCGTTGGAACCATGATGATTGATGTTATTCTTGATCAAGTTGATCTCTAGGGATGTCTTTCAAGCTGTCTTTAATGATGTTGCTTATCCTGCAGTTACCTTAACTCTCATGAGGGAGAAAATTCAAGGTTCCATTGAAGCGGTAAAGTCAAATATAGTGTAGCAAGGAAGTTGAAGCATTAAATTTGTTAAAGAGAGGAAGTGTGGAAACTTGCCTAGGTGACTAGAGTATTGCAAAATGGTGGAGTAACTCATGAGTTACTAAAGAAACTCGACACACTCACAAAATGTTTTGAAGGACCCTCTCTTTTTGAAAAAAATCACCTTAAAAATGTTTTCTGCTTATATCTAATTGATTACGAACTCAAAAAATCCCTTACAAGTGAAAAATACATTGAATAATCGACTATCCATTACGACTAGTCGATTATCTCAATTGTAACTCCTCATAATCTATTATTAGGGTTGATATTCGACTAGTAACAACTTAATTTGAAAGCATTCTGTTTTTATAATACATAATCAATTATGACATAATCGATTATGAGCAGTAAAAAGCCCATGGATTGTTGTCCTTTTTTATCTACATTTTTTATTGTATAAGGAAGACACCTCCTTACTATTTCACACACCATAACTAGATTTGAAATTATTCTAGTCTCCTTTTAGCCTCCTTATTTTATTCTTTCTTTCATTAAATGTTTCCTTAGTGGCTTTGTAAATGAAACATTTTTGTGAGGTTTTAGTTGTACCGGTATTTAACCTTTTTATCAAGAATGTGATTCTCTTGAAATTTCTCTTGGTCGACTATTAAGGTTGTCCTTATAAAACCTCAGTTTAGTTTAGCTAGTCAAATTCTCATTCTTGGTTTGTGAGCTTAGTCCATGAAAATCTCCACTTGTTTTGACGAATTATCCTATGAAAGTCTCTTAGTCGGTTGTAATAAGGTTCGTGGACATTACCTAGAAGAAGCTCAAAATATTTTATTAATGAAATGTTTTTTTTTTAGGAGAGGAGTAACCCGAGAGATCGATCGAACCTCTATAAATCATGATGCAATATATCTTAAATATTTCTCTATTTACTTTTAATTATTTACTTTCTTTTGCATTTCTATCTTTACTTTTTGCGTTATTATCGATATTTTTAACTATACTAACACAAACTGGTGTTTTCAGTAATTAATCTTAAAGCAAATGTGAATTTTGGATTCATTAAGAAAAGTTTTGAGAGCATAGATGGTCATCCTCCACCAAACTTTTATAGATAGCAACATGAACATAAAATGAGAAGCATGCATATTGCATATTATTTTGAACAATTATGAGCCTAATGTGAAATCTAATGAAAAATATGTTTATCTCACTAACATTAAAGAACTAAAAAAGAGTTGGGTACAAAAGTTCAAATAGTCAAGTTGTGATGCAGATATTACTGATAGCTCGAATTTTGAAAATGGATGCTCAAATCATCTGTCTTATTTAACTCCTACAAAAGGAGATGGTTCTTCTTATAGCCACAAAATTAAAGTTATTGGTCTATATCATGGCAATAGCTTTAAACATGCTTTTAAAATATTTTAAGGTAGCACATGTTACTTAGTATTAAGTAAGTTGTATGACAAAGGTAATAGACTAACATATAAACTCTTCTATATGCATGGCCTTCAAAAATTATGAATTTTCCCCCTCTTTTTAAGTCCTATTTTTAGAAAGTACCATGAATATATAAGAACTTATACATATTACCTTTGAACTAACCCTAGTAGGTAGAAGTAACAGTTGTTGATTGTGCATGTATCCTTAAAAGAACATCCCGAGAAGATGATTATCAAGGGAAATATAAAGATCAAAGTCAAGACGAAGGCCAAAGCTCATTTGGAGAGACTCAAGTTAAACAAGTCAACTTATAAAATCAAATTCTACCCAAAGAATGGTAAACCACTGAGAACCATCTCATTCAGAATACTGTTAGAGATATTTCTAAGTGAATTACATCTCGACACTCCCTTGACAAGGTATATAACTTTGCAGCTTTTGTTTCAAATACTGAGCCAAAGGGAATTGATGAAGCTATCATCAAAGAACATTGTTTTCTTTCTATGAAATAAAGGTTAAATCAATTTGAGACAAATAGTGTTTGAGAACTTGTTCCCAAAGCTTCAACTAATCTAGTGATTGGTTCCTAAGAGGGTCTTTCACAATAAACTTGATTCTTTTGGAAATGTTTTGAGAAATAAATTAAGACTTGTTGTGAAAGGATACAACCAACAAGAATACATAGATTTCGATAAGACTTGTGCTCATTTAGCTAGATTAGAAGTCATAAGGTTGTTTCTAGCTTTCTCATGCATCATGAATTTTAAACTATTCAAAATGGATGTAAAGAGTGTGGTCTTCGAGGTGGAAGTGTAAGTTAATCATCCTCCCAATTTTATAAACTTTTTTACTCTTATGGTTTCAAAAATAAAAAGGATATTTACGGTTTGAAACAAGTCCCTAGAGTTTTGTTCGATTGTTTGAGAAGTTTTCTTTTTAAAAACAAGTTTCTAAGAGGGAGATATGATACAACTCTTTTTCAGAATGAGGGTGACTTGTTATTTATGCATGTGTTTTGTCAAGTCGGTGCTACTAACAAATCTTCGTGCAAGGAATTTTTTTATAATATGATGCAAAAAACATCATGATATGTCTATGAGTGGGAAGGTTAACCTACTCTCTTAGCATTCACAGAAATTTGTTCGGAGAATTTATTTAAATATTTCCTAAAGGAAAATGGCTTCATGCTTGAAGAAATATTTCTAGGAAGGAATCTTAAAAAGAAAGAAAAATATTCCAAATTTTCCTCTTATTTTAGAAAGCTTCAAGGAATATTGGTTTTGTTCGAGAAAGAATCAATGGGATAAGTCCTATAAACTTTACCTACTATTTGGTAAACAAATGAATCACTTGATAGAGAATGAACTCGAAAAAATCTGATTATTCTTCTAACAAGTGCTAAAGTTATTGCATCTTCATTATATTTATTTTTCTACTAACTGCATGTTGATAACAATGTCTTGTGAGAAAGTGAAAGATTAGCAAAAGACTTTCTCCAAAATATTAAATGACATAGCTAGATGTGTCAACTGTGGAGAGAAGTATAATTTTATATCCTAATTAATTTTTCCTCACTCTGGACTTATTTCTCCATTGCTATATCAGGTAACTCATTTCTTTTATCAAAGCAACCATATGGTCTATTTTCTTGCTTATGTTTATTTTATTTCACCTTTTTGATCATGCTTAAGGAGGATAAGTATACTCTAAAGGGAATAAGGTGTACTCTCTATATTTTTCAGGGGGTGTTTAACCATTCTAATCTATCACATGTTTTTTTTGTCCACCTCCTAGAGAAATGCATTATCATAATAAAAATGGGGAGAATAAGGATCCATGTGCTTGCAAGTATTGCAGTTGATGGTGTCTTAATCCTTTGAATGGTCATAATTGTTTTGATGATGACTTTGATGTACGCTGGAATCATGTTGGTTGATCATGTGTTTGATCAAATTGATCTCTAGTGATGTCTTTCCAATTGTGTATGATGAAGTTATCTTAAGTCACAACAGGAAGAAGAACCAAGGTTATATTGAAGTTCTAAAGTCAAAGATAATGTAGCATGAAACTTGAAGCTTCAAATTTGGAAAAGATATGAAATGTGAAAGCTAGCATGGTTTGTCCTGCACTTAGCTTAGTGTTTGAGTGACCAGAGTATTGTAAAATGGTCGAGTAATTCATAAGTTACTAATGTAACTCTCGAACACTCACAAAATGTTTTTAAGGCCCTCTTTTTTTTATAATAAAATAATATAAAAGTGTTTTTCTCATATAGCTTGTTAATTGCAAGCTTAAATAATCCCTTACGAGTGAAAATAAATTAATAGTTGATTATCCATTACAACTTGTCGATTCTCTTGAATATAACTCCTCGTACTTGATTAATATGGTTAATAATTGATTAGCAAGGTGCAATTTAAAATTTTTCCATTTTTACACTACATATTCAATTATCCATGGCATACTCGATTATAAGCATAAAAAGCCCATGTATTGTTAACCTCTCTCTTTTGTATTTTTTCTTTCACTAAATGTTTCCTTAGCGCCGTTGTGACTGAAACGCTTTTTGAGATTTTATTTGTACTGGTGTTCAACTAATTTATCAAGAGTGAGATTCTCTTGAAATTTCACTTGGTTGATTTTTAAGGTTGTCCTTGTAAAACCTCTCTTTGGTTTTCGAGATTATCCAGTCAAAATCTTGTTCTTGGTTCATGAGCTAAGCTTGTGAAAAACCTCTTGGTTTGAGCAATCAGATTGTGAAAATATCTCACTCGATTGTAATAAGGTTAATGGGCAAAACTTAGCAAAATCTTAAAATATTTTAATAGTGAAACTCTAAAGAAGTTTCTTTCTTGAGGAGAGGAGTATGCCAGGAGATTGGCCGAACATCTATAAATTCGGGTGCAATATCTCTTAACTCATTCTCTATTTACTTTCAGTTATTTACTACCCTTTTCATTTCTATCTTTCCTTTTTCAAGTGTTATCTCTATATTGACATAAACTGCTAATTTTAGTAATTAATCTTAATGTAACAACGGATTTTGAATATCACAATTCACCTTCTCTCTTGTGCTTGGAGCCATTTGTTCAATATTATTTTCTATGGTTTTTTAATTTTCATTTCTATTAGGTTTGAAACTCTTGAGAATTTCCGTGTTCTTTTCAACATAAGTTTCAACCTCATTGATATTTTGAATAGCTTACATATGTGTCTCCCTTCATTGATTTTTGACATGTCACTAATTCACTTGCATCAATCGCTTCACTTGTTGGTTTTCTTATGTGGTGAGACAATGGAAGTCCAATAGGTTCAAGATTCGAGAGAAGTTTAGATCAAAAATTAACAACTTTATCAAGTATATACCTTTAAACAATTAAAACTTTTGGCCAATTTAGTTTCATCATACCTTTTTAATATTCTCATTAACGCTTAATCAAGTACATTCATCTCATATAAACTGATCCACAATATTGTATTTATAAGACAATATGGATAGTTAAGTGAATCAATACTGCAAAAGAACAGAAGATAAAAATACATCTCAAGTTTACATAAGGTGACAAATTTTTCTTTGCAATTCCGTCAGCTTTTCAAGGTCAATAGTTTCAAATAACTTTGAAGAATAAACATAAATTAATTAAAATTCATCGCACCTTCTTAGAGAAAATGAAATATATACCTATTCGCAAGAAATTATTCATTATAACATTACAATCATGAACCCATTAATATTTTAACTTGAGATCATTCATATATATATATATATATATATATATATATATATATATATATATATATATATATATATATATATATATATATATATATATATATATATATATATATATATATATATATATATATATATATATATATATATATATATATATATATATATATATATATATATATATATATATATATATATATATATATATATATATATATATATATATATATATAACTTCCAATTTTTGAAGAGTACCCTTCTTGAGTAATAACTCCTTGAATAAACTTACCCAAGATATATTTTTTGTTGATAGAGTATGAGCTATCAGAGGTAAATATGTATGATTTTCATTCTTAACTAGTTTCTATTCTGGTCTTAAGCCCATTATTTTCATATCTAACTGTTATGGTTCAAATAACAGTAAAAGGTAAACAAAATAATTTGTGCTAAATTGTACTATATTCTTAAACAAGTATCTAGTACAATTTTTATCTTCTGAAATTTTAGAATTAGCAAATGGAAAGGAAGATACAAGAAAATCTAACAACCATGGAAAGCTGCTAAATTCAGAGAGAGAAAGGACTAGGTTTTCATCCACTAAATTCCACACCCTATCATTCCCCATCCTGCCTCTATTTAACAATCTGTACTGTATTTTCTGTTAGGAATTCTCTCTCTTGTGCCACGTCTTGGTTCCTGATAATTTGGATCATGTGACAAGTGTCCTTTTTCCACATGTGCATTAGTGATAGGAATATTCCTCTGGCCTTCTATCATAACATTACCCCCTCCATTAAAATTAACCTTGTCCTCAAGGTTAAAGTTGGGAAAATTGCCTTGCAGCTCTTCTTGATTTTCCCATGTTGCTTCAGTGTGAGGTAAGCCTGCCCATTTAACCAAGACTTGGGACAGTTTGCGCCCTTTTTGCAGCAACACTCTGGTGTCCATGATCTCCTCCGGAACCAACAAGGGTCCAGTCTCCGAAGTCAGCAGTGGAAGTGGAAAATATTGAGTGTGATGCTCTCCTTTGCACAGTTTCAAGTTAACCACATGGAAGACAGGATGTATTTTGGCTGACGGTGGCAGCAGCACCTTATAAGCAACAGTACCTATTTTCTCAATGATAGGAAAAGGCCCAAAATAGCGCATACCAAGCTTCTGATTACGATGTAAAGCGACAGAGTGTTGCCTATATGGTTGTAACTTGATCAATACCATATCACCCAATTGATACTCCACAAACTTGCGTTTGGCGTCGGCATACTTCTTCATGACTTGCTGAGCACGGTGTAAATTTGCTTTGAGGAGTTGAAGGGTGAGGTCCCTTTCAACAAGCAATGTTTGTAATGGTATAGGTGCTGATTCTGCAGTATCATACTTGACTAAGTTAGGAGGGTCTCTGCCATAAACCGCTTTGAATGGTGTCATGCCGATGCTGCACTGAAACGAAGAATTATACCAAAATTCGGCCCAGTCAAGCAACTTGGACCATTTCTGAGGTTCCTGCCCTGTGAAACACCTCAAATACAGCTCCAGACATTTGTTAACTGCCTCTATCTGACCATCGGACTGAGGATGGTAAGCTGTGCTCATAGCCAAGGTTGTGCCACTCAATTTGAATAGCTGCTGCCAAAATGCACTTGTAAATACTTTATCTCTGTCCGATACCAAGCTACGAGGAAATCCATGTAATTTCACCACATTATGTAGGAAGGATTCAGCGACTTTGAGACTAGTAAAGTCAGCTTTCAGAGGAGCGAAATGACTGTATTTGGATAACCTGTCCACGACAACCATAATGACAGTAAACCCATTCGAATGGGGAAGACCAGTGATAAAGTCCATGGATAAATCCTCCCACACTTGAGCCGGTATGGGTAGTGGCTGCAGTAGTCCCGCAGGAGCGGAAGTAGACGACTTTGCTTGTTGACACACCAAACATTGTGAGACAAATCGTCAAATATCTTTAGTCATAGAAGGACAAGTGAATTGAGAAGTGATTCTAGCTTTGGTGCGTGCTATACCGGTATGTCCTCCCAACATAGACGAGTGGAATTCCTCTAAGATAGCTTGAATCAAGTGTGGTCTAGGGGGAACCATGACACGATTTTTCCAAAATAAGATGCCTTGCTGCACATGGAAGAAAGGCTCTGTACAGGTGCCCTGCATACATTGTTGTTTGATGGTTGAAAAGTGAGGATCTTCATTCACAGCCACTGTAATTAATGGTAGCAGGGGGTTGATTGGTCCGGATAAGGCAAAAAATGATCGAGATAACGCATCAGCTGCAATGTTATCCTTGCCGGGTTTATACTCAATGGAAAAATCGAAACCCAAGAATTTGTGCAGCCACTTCTGTTGCTCCGGAGTCTGGATGGTCTGATCAGTTAAGGCTTTCAAACTTTTCTGATCAGTGCGAATGATGAAGTGATTACCCAACAAATAATGACGAAACTTCGCCATTGCTTCAGTAACAGCATAAAGTTCTCTAACATAAGCTGATTTCTTCTGCATCAAAGGGTTAAGCTTCTTGGAGAAATAAGCTATAGGGTGTTTGTCTTGACTTAGGGCTGCACCAATACCGGTACCCGAGGCATCTGTTTCAAGAATGAAGGGTTTGGTGAAGTCTGGTAGTGCTAACACAGGCGCAACCGTAATGGCATGTTTCAAGGCTTGAAATGCATCTGTGGCCTGAGAAGTCCATTGGAAGGCATCTTTCTTTAAGAGTTCAGTCAATGGGGCAGCAATGGTGGCATAATGGCGGACAAACCTTCTGTAATAACCGGACAGACCCAAAAAACCACGCAATTGTTTCAGATTTGTGGGAGGGAGCCAATCAAGGACTGCTTGAATCTTAGATTTGTCCATTTGAACACCCTTGTTAGAGATGGTGTGGCCCAAATAGTCAACCTCAGTGAAGCCAAAGCAGCATTTTGACATTTTAGCAAAGAGGGAATGGGATCTCATGAGTTGCAGCACTTCCTCCAAGTGACTCAAGTGTGCAGACCATGAAGGGCTGTAGATTAGTATATCGTCAAAGAAGACCAAAACTGATTTTCTTAACTGAGCTTGAAAGACGTGGTTCATTAAGCTCTGAAAGGTGGCAGGTGCATTGGACAGGCCGAAAGGCATCACAAGCCACTCGTAAAGGCCTTGATGAGTCCTAAAAGCAGTTTTGAATCTATCCTCAGGCTTGACTAAAATTTGGTGATACCCTGACCTTAAATCCAGCTTGGAAAAGTATTGTGCCCCATATAATTCATCTAATAGCTCATCTACTGTAGGGATAGGAAAACTATCTTTCACAGTAATAGTGTTTAAAGCCCTATAATCCGTACAAAATCTCCAAGATCCATCCTTCTTTTTAACTAAGAGGACAGGAGAGGAAAAAGGGCTATTGCTAGGTTGGATGATGCTTTGGGTCAACATCTCCAAAACCATGGATTCAATATGAGACTTTTGACTATGAGGGTATCTATAGGGCCTTACCTTGACCGGATTGCTACCTTGAACCAATGGGATAGCATGATCATGAAAGCGAGCAGGTGGTAGACCTTGAGGCTCAGCAAAAACATCATGGAAACTATGCAGAATAGCAGTCAAGTCAGGGTGTAACCCTGTTGGATCAAAACCGGTGGCAGGATGTATTTCTTGGAACTGCAGAGTAAATGAAGCTTCAATTGCCTTCGTATTGTGAAGTCTCTTGATGTGGTGGAACTGAGCAGGGATTGGACCTTTGTGTTTCTCACCAAATAGAGTCACAAAAGTGTCTTTGACATAAAATTTGATAGACAAAGCATTATAGTCCGCTATGTGAGGACCGAGGGTCTTTAACCAAGGGGCGCCTAGAACCAAATCTGCTCCTGTGATAGGTAAGAGATACACTGGGATATGCAGGATATGTCCTTGAATAGTGACAGGAAGCTCAGCTAAGAATCCTAAAGTAGTCAGAGAATTGCCATTGCCCACCATGACTTTGAATTGTTCAGTGGAATGAATGGGTAGTTTGAGACAATGAGCAATGCGGGGCTGAATAAAGTTGTCAGAGCTGCCACTGTCCAATAACACACTGATACTAATGCCCTGCACGTGGCCCTGAAATCGTAAGGTACCAGCACCGTGAGAACCATTTAACGCGTTCATGGATAAGTGATGCTCAGACTCGTCAACAGAGCTGGGAGGTGGGGTGGGTGAATCAAAAGGTTCAGATGGTTGAGGGGGTTCGTCATCATCATCAATCTGAAGTAGCAAATAATGGCGATTGGGGCATTTATGTGTGATAGAGAACTTGTCGTCACAGTAATAGCATAAACCTTTTTCGCGGCGCAATTGCATTTCGGCGCGTGTGATGTTGCGAACTGGGTTAGATTTTGGTGGGTTGGTGGTGGCTTTTGGTGTGGGTGACGGCAGAAGTGGTGGTTGGGGGCCATTTCGAGGGTTAAGGTTTTGGGTTGGATAGTGATAAGGTTTATGGGTGGTCGCCGGTGGTGGTTTAGGTGGTGGTATGAAGTATTTGTCTTCAAAGAGTTTGACAAGGGCAAAGGCACGTGATAGAGAAGTGGGGGTCTGAGCAATGACGTCTCGTTTGATTTCCGTTTTGAGTCCACTGATGAAACAGTCTAGTGTGGCATCTGGGCTTAGACCTTGGGCCCTGTTAGCTAAAACCGTGAAAGCAGAGTAATAATCTGCTACAGTAGTGGTTTGGGCCAATTTGAACAGTGCCGGTCTGGGTGATTCATACGGTGACGGCCCAAATTCCATCTCAAGGGCACGCGTAAACATATTCCATGACTGAAACGGCTAATTTCGAGAAATCATTTGAAACCAGGGAACAACATCCTTCTCCATATGCACGGCGGCAATGGTAAGGCGGTGGTTGTCCGGTGTGGCATAATAATCAAAAAATTGTTCCGCCTTAAAAATCCAGTTTAAGACCTCAGATCCATCGAATCTTGGAAAATCCAGCTTGATATTACGCACCTGAAATGGTTGTGTCGCCGGTGTCGGCGTGGAGTTCTTTCCACCAGTGGATGACGTCGTATGAAGAGAACTCAACTGATTCTCAACCCTTTCCAAGCGAGCATGATCCAAATGGCGTTGCTGCATATACTCATTGTGACGCCGATCTGAATCCTCCATAAATTTTTGTAAGGTTTTGTGCATTTCTGCTATGGCATTCTCCATACTCTTCATGCGAGTGTTTTCAGCCATGGTGGAAGAGAATGAAAGCACCAGTTGTTATGGTTCAAATAACAGTAAAAGGTAAACAAAATAATTTGTGCTAAATTGTACTATATTCTTAAACAAGTATCTAGTACAATTTTTATCTTCTGAAATTTTAGAATTAGCAAATGGAAAGGAAGATACGAGAAAATCTAACAACCATGGAAAGCTGCTAAATTCAGAGAGAGAAAGGACTAGGTTTTCATCCACTAAATTCCACACCCTATCATTCCCCATCCTGCCTCTATTTAACAGTCTGTACTGTATTTTCTGTTAGGAATTCTCTCTCTTGTGCCACGTCTTGGTTCCTGATAATTTGGATCATGTGACAAGTGTCCTTTTTCCACATGTGCATTAGTGATAGGAATATTCCTCTGGCCTTCTATCATAACACTAACCTTGCATTGATATTATCCTTAGTATTTCCTAGTACATTGAATGACATATATATTACACTTTCAATTTTTTCAATATGCATAACATCAAAGAAATATTTTATGTACAATGACATCTAATATGGGAGTTCATGAAAAATTGATATTTGAAAAATTGATATTTTTTCCATCCGCTTGTGACAAGTTCACCTGTAAAATGCTTTCCAAAATTATTTTTAAATTTCTTTACTTTTTCATATAATTGATCACCTGTCATAAAAAAAAAATAGTTCTACCTTCTTCTAGTTCACCATTAAATACGTTTTTCAAATTCTTTTAATGATGATTATAATTTAACAATTTATGATACTTGAGAAATACATTCTTATTTCCTTTCTCCAACAGCATCGTATTTATATCCCTTTCATATACAATACATTCAAAATTTCCTTTAATATTGTAGCCAGATATATTATCATTGGCAGAAAAAGAATTAGTTGTTCCATATAATATAACCCTTAATGAGAATTTTTTTTTTTTTTGCATTCATTATATACCTCTACACTTGTCTCCCTCAAAAGATTCAAATCTTTAGTAAATACAAATATATATATTTCTATTTCATTTCTCTGTTGTTTGTTCCTAGAAATCAAGATATAGGGAACATCAAGAACATGCACTTCATGCCTATTCCTGGTATATATATACTTGAGTTTATATGATTTTTCAAATTAATAGTCATGTAGCTGATATATATATACACTTGAATTTAAGGTCTCTGATTTTTCTTCTCCAAGATACATTTAATGTGCATAACTTTTGTTAATTCTGTTACATATTAAATTGTCTTTCAAAACATGTCCTCACATTTGTATATAGTAAAACTTTAAACATATACACATGATTTTATAGATGTAGTTTTCTCAACATGAGCAACAAAAACCATAATAAACTCATCCTCATCATCTTCATATTCTTTTGACAATAGATAAGCAGATATTCAATTCTGATCCATAACCTAATTGTTTATTTAACCGTTTTATCAATAATTCAATGTTATAAGAGCATCTTTAATAGAAACAACTAAATTGGATGAACTAAGTTATTTTATGTGGGTCCAAATTGACATGAAGGATTTAAGCAATCCAAAATTGAATTAAGAAGTTTTTAATTCAATGGTGATTGTTTATAAGGAATTCAAACTTAGTATTAAATGATTAAAAAAAATCTATTATTTATGTTAAATAATTAATAAAAATCTATTATTTATGTTAAATAATGAGTTAGAGTACGTTGTTTATGTAGAGCACGTAAACTAGTTTTAGAGCATCCTATATGTCATGTCAGCTCTACTATAATGCAAATTCCTTATTACTAATGTAAGTTATAAAAAATTTTGGTTTAACAACTATACGTTAAAGTTGCTCTAAGAACGTGAACGATAATCTTTTGACGTAGTCTTTATAAGAAATAATAAAATAAAGACAATAATAAAAATTTTCCACCACTAATTTGGTGTAAAAAACGTTTATCTACCAGAAATTCAAGGAACTATCAATGATTATAAATCCTAATATCTTTCTCAACATGACAAACAAAAACCTTAATAAACTCATCCTATTCATATTCTTTAGACAATCTATAAGCAGATATTCATTTTTGATCCATAACCTAATTGTTTGTTTAATCGTTTTGTCACTAATGTGGTGCTATAAGATTGATTTAATCAAATTCATAATAAAATATAAAATAAAGACAATAATAAATTTTCCCCGACTAATTTATAATCCAAACATTGAACTACTTAAAGTTTATATATATATATATATATATATATATATATATATATATATATATATATATATATATATATATATATATATATATATATATATATATATATATATATATATATATATATATATATATATATATATATATATATAGATAGATAGATAGATAGATAGATAGATAGATAGATAGATAGATAGATAGAGAGAGAGAGAGAGAGAGAGAGAGAGAGAGAGAGAGAGAGAGAGAGAGAGAGAGAGAGAGAGAGAGAGAGAGACCCTATATTTAAAATATTTATTTCGAAATATCGAATCATGTTGCTTGACAGAGATTTCGACTTAGGCTTATTTTGTGTAATTTTAGTTGAATTGGGTTAATATGAGTTATGCTTATGGAGCAAGCAAACCCAACCTACAAATAAGAAGTAACCATATATTTGTAAGTGTGTGAATAATTGCAGATTGCAAAGTTTGAGAGCAAAGAGAAATCTGTAGATTTCACAATTCTTTTTCTTTCCTTCTTTCGTTAAACCTTAAACCTTTCTTCCCCAATTCCTTTTTCTTCTTTCAGTAATCATTGTGCAGTGCTAAAATCTTGCAACTAAGGTTACTTGATTCACTTGAGTGAAGAGTGTAGAACAAGAGAAATAATCAATTAGAAAGATTGATTCTTGTTCATCAAGATTTGGTTGGGAATTCTCCAAGTTTTGGTTAAATTCCAAATTGAGAATTTGGTTTAATTCCAACACCTGGTATCTAGAGCACTGGCTGAGTGATTCGTGGGAAGCAAAATACGATGGAAATTAATCATCCGCATGGACATTTTCCAACGAGTCTCACAATTCCGAATGGTCCGAATAATGAGAATTGGTGTAAACAGATGAAACTTTTTTTTGCTATCAATATCTTCGGAATCTTGTGAAGGTGGGAGTGACGCCGCTTGAAGAAAAAACGACAAATGAACAAAAGTTTGCACACAAAGAATTGAAGAAGAAAGATTATAAAGCTCTCTTTATAATTCATCAATATGTTGATCCATACAATTTCGAAAAAGTCAGTGATGTAGTATCGTGAAAAGAAGCATGGGAAATTCTGGAGAAATTGTTTGGAGACGCTAAAAGGTGAAAGAGATGAAGTTACAAACTCACAAAAGAACATATGAATTGCTTCAGATGGAAGAAAGTGAAAGTATAACTAATTGTTTCACTAGGGTTATGAAACTGGTAAATTAAATCAAGGTATGTGGGGAAGTGTTGACATCAAGATCATTTTGTGCAAAGATCTTGAGGTCATTGACTCCAAACTTTGATCACGTGGTAGTATCCATTTAAGAGTCGAAAGATTTGTCAACATTGATAAATGAAGAGCTTCAAGTAACGCTTGAATCTCATGAATAAAGAATGGATGAAAGAGCTTCAAGCAAGTCGAAAAGTGATGTGGCTTTACAGACGCAATCAGGAAGAGAAAAGAAAGGAAAGGGGAGCGGTTTGACAATAAAGGTAGATGAGGCTAGAACAATTCAACTGGTCAAAACTAGAAAGGAGGCTGGTCAAATCAGAGAAAGTCCTCATATTAAAGAAACGAAAGAGGTGGTGTTGCAGGTAGAGGAAGAGGTGGTGGTCGAAAACATGACAAAAGTCACATCTAGTGTTTCAATTGTTAGAAGTATGATCACTATTCTAGTAATTGTACTGAAAAACAAAAAAAAATCAAGAAAATGATGCAAAGTTTACAAAGCATGAAGAAGAAGAGATGTTGCTGATGATCACAACAAGAGATGGAGAAAGATTCTAGGACCAATGGTACTTGGACTCAGGATGCTCATCGCACCTGATTGGTAGGAAAGATTGGTTTGTCAACATAAAATACTCAATGAAGAACATGGTAAAATTTGCAAATGACAATAATCTAGAAGTTGAAGGTATTGATGAGGTTCTGATTAAGAGGTAGGATGACAAGAGGTCAGTAATTTCCAATTTGTTGTACATACCAGGAAACAAACGTGATTTGCTCAGCATATGGCAGTTTGTCGAAAAGAAGTATAAAGTGTTTATTGAAGACAAGATGATGAGAGTTCTCTATTTAGGTGGAAGGTTAATCTTGAAGACACATATATCTTAAAATAGAACCTTCAAGATTGAACTTAATATTATGGAGTACAAGTGCCTTGCAATTAGAGTTAGTAGAGATGAATGGATATGACACTATAGACTTGGCCATATAAATTTCAAAGACATCAGAGATCTGAAAAGAAGAAATATGGTCTCAGGGTTACAAGAAATTGACATTTCAAATGAAGTGTGTATGAATATATATAGAAAATGCAGCACAAGAATAAATTCATCAAGGATGTAGGAAGCAAGTCGAAGGCAATTCTTAAAATCATATACTTTGATTCATAAAATCAAACGTGTATTGAATCTAATGAGGGAAAAAGAAAAGTGTTAATACTTGAAAAGCGAAGTTAAGTATTAAATTTAATGTTACAAGCTATTTTGTAAAAGTAACCTAGAAGATTGTTATCCAAAATCTTCCATTCTTTGAGGATTCTTTTAGTCCAATTCTGTGAATTTTCGTAACCTATAGGCTACAAAGCCATAGAATTACACGATGATTATAATTAAAACAAAAGCATGGGTTTAAAGGTACGAAAAAAATGAAAACGATACCTTCTTTATATTGGGACCAAAGTCTCTGGAATTGATTTTCTTTAAGCATTTGAAATTCCTCATAACTCCATCTTCGACATTGATTTTCTTTGAACATTTGAAATTCCTCATAACTCCATCTTTGGCATTGATTTTATTTGAACATTTGAAATTCGTCATAACACCGCCTTTGATACTTTCACCAATTATCATTAAATCGTCATCATCAGCATCTTGAAATAGATTGAGGGTGAAATTTTAGAAATATTTAGTCAAAAAAGATATCAAAGTATATGACCTTTGTAAAAAAAAATCAAACTAAATCTTCAACCACTTCTAGATCCATAATTTTCCAAATATGCAATAAATCAAACCAAAATAAGTTTCTACAAAATTTCAAAAACATATCTCCATGTTATTCTTTAGCCAACGCTTTAATTCCTCAGCCTCCAGTGAGAAATCCATAATGTCACATAAAATGATTCAAGAGCAAAAGTTATAAAACCTTCAAGATTTAGAAACACACATTTGACAATATACGAAGCGACATCTGTAGGATGACTTTGATGGCATTTTCAATTTCTTCTATGGGTTCATATGCGATATTATTGATAACAGATCTGTGTTTTTTTTGGAAGAACATCATTATTATTTGTAAATCAATGTCACATATCATCGATTTTTTGTATTTGATTTCTATAGAAAAAAGAGGAAGAAGGAAGAAGGAAGAAGGAATAAGAAGAGGAAGATGGAAGAATAAGAAAAGGAAGAAGGAGGCAGTGCGAGAGACAGGAAGGGAAAAGGATGAGAGAGAGAGAGAGAGAGAGAGAGAGAGGAGAGAGAGAGAGAGAGAGAGAGAGAGAGAGAGAGAGAGAGAGAAATAAATGTACAAAGTTGAGATGAAAAGTTGAAAACATTGGGAAAGAGAAAAAGTAAAAAAATATTAGAAAGATTTAGTTGGAAGTTAACCAATTGGAAGGAAACAATTAAATGTGTGTAAAGAGAAACAAAATAGTAACATTATCATTGAAATTGTCTAACTATGGTAATTTGGTTGTAAAAGGTAAACTTTGGACAAAAAATGCCCTCATTTTGATGAGGTGGCAGAATTATAGGAAATGGTATAAATGAGTTTTCCACAAAGTTGCATTTTTTTATATTATAGATTCAAACTCACCAAAAAAGATTATTAATAACACTTTTCTATATTTAATTCTTTAAGCACAATTAAAACACAAATAGGTTCTAATTCTAACAAAACCTAAACTTATGTAATAAATCGATACCAACAGAAATTACGATAAACTACACTAAGAAACGATTACCTAAACATGCAATAACTACGATAATTAAAATCCTAGAGAGAAGGAGAGGGGGAAGAGAGAGAGAGAGAGAGAGAGAGAGAGAGAGAGAGAGAGAGAGAGAGAGAGAGAGAGAGAGAGAGACTGCCAGGGTTAACACTTAACGTTTAAGTTAGTATGTGAGAAAGAATGGTGAATTTATAACTTCTTATCTAAATTTGGTGCCTTCGATATATATATATATATATATATATATATATATATATATAGTATATATATATATATATATATATATATATATATATATATATATATATATATATATATATATATATATATATATATATATATATATATATATATATATATATTATATATATATCGAAGGCACCAAATTTAGATAAGAATTTTCAAATTCACCATTCTTTCTCACATACTAACTTAAACGTTAAGTGTTAACTCTCTCTCTCTCTCTCTCTCTCTCTCTCTCTCTCTCTCTCTCTCTCTCTCTCTCTCTCTCTCTCTCTCTCTCTCTCTCTCTCTCTCTCTCTCTCTCTCTCTCTCTCTCTCTCTCTCTCTCTCTCTCTCTCTCTCTCTCTCTCTCTCTCTCTCTCATCTTTACTTTTGATCCTCACTTAATTTTAATTTAAGATTGTTTTCTAATAAAAGAGCTCCTTGTTTTTATTTTAAATATTTCTCTCTCAATCTCATTTTAAATAATTCTTACAGTCTCATTCATTTTATATATATATATATATATATATATATATATATATATATATATATATATATATATATATATATATATATATATATATATATATATATATATATAAACAAAAACAAATAAAATTGACAGAATTATTTAAAATGTGATTGAGAAAGAAATATTTAAAACAAAATCGAGGAGCCCTTTTATCAGAAAATATTCTTTATTCACTTTCTTTTAAATAAAAAATATGTGTAGATAAATGGTTTTTCTTTTTTAATGTTATTAAGATGGATAAATTTTGTTATAAAGTGATGTAAATCTCTTAAAATATTATTTATTGAAAAATATTTTCATTTAAATATCAATAGGCTTGTATCATAAAATTTTGTTTCTTCTTCTGGGCGCGCTTTTACTTAAATACTCTCTTTATTGGGGTTGGTTGAAAATAGACATGTTGAATAAGTTTCTCATGGCTTACTTTTGTGAATGAAGAGAAAGTTCAAAACTATATATAATATACAAGTTCTTTAAAGTTCCGCATCGCTCATTTTTGTGAAGGAAGAGTGAGTCCAGGGCAGGATTCAAGTTCTTCGTTCCAAGATGCACTAATCAAAAGCACTTTAAGCGTGTATTTGACTTGTTTTGTTCTCTTATACTCTTATATTAAAGCGTTGTGAGGCGTAGTTAAATATTTATTTTGGAGGTTGTGAGAGTACTAGGGGTCTGAGTTAGTTGAGGAAATATTATGCGTGTATAACAATTTTCACATAGTGTTATTCTCTGATTGTCTATTGACAACGACCGTGACTTTTTATCTGGTTTTGGAGTTTCCGCGTTATGCTCTTGTGTTGTAATTTTGTTCCAATTTTTCCCTTATGCTTTGTTTTTTTTTTCAACAACTAGTATTAGAGCTATTGTTTCGATCTTGGGATAAGTGTTCTCAGTATGGTATGTAGTTGCAGTTTTTTTTTTATCTTCCACATGAGAAAAGAAGGGTAGTGTTGTGAAATAGTTGTTGAGCTGCATTCACAAATATTGTTGTGCAATTTGGGCTAGAGGAAATTGATAGAAGAGTTTTTTTTTACCTTTTGGAAAGTTCAACTCAAAGATGTGTTGATACAATCAAGATTACACTAGGTGCAAGATTATGTCGGTTGTTGAAGATCTTCTTGCCAACAAGGAAGTTGCACAAGAAGTTTTCAACTTAGTTTTTGATATGTGAACTTCTTGGAGTGATTTAACTTCAAGTGAAATTTATTCTTCATGATAAAGTATATGATTTTCGGTGATAACAATGTAAAATTCTTGAAGTGGTTTATCTTCGAGTGAAATATATTCTTCATCAAAAAGTATGATAGTTTTTAAAACTATGATTGTTGATGAAGGCAATGTATAAAATCTTGTTGTGGTGTAGCTTCAAGTGAAGTATACTCTTCTTTGGGTGGAATATGGTAGTTTTTTAAAACTATGATTGTCGGTAAAGACAATGTAAAAATTCTTGGAGTGGTGTAGCTTTAAGTGACTATACTCTTTATGGTGGAGTATGATTGTCAATGAAGACAATGAAAAATTGTATATTATTTTCAATCAAGGTGGAGATTGTTGGAATTGGTCGAAAATATATATGTTGAATAAGTCTCATATCGTTTAGTTTTGTGAATAAAGAGAGAATATATATATATATATATATATATATATATATATATATATATATATATATGTATATATATATATATATATATATATATATATATATATATATATATATATATATATATATATATATATATATATATATATATATATATATATATATATATATATATATATATATATATATATATATATATATATATATATATATATATATATATATATATATATAACAGTATGAGTGACTCCTATATGTTAGTATAAGTGGCTAAAGACCTTAGTAATTTTATAGGGGTTAAAGTTTGTTCGTGGTGGTGAGAATATGCACCAGTCAAAAGCACTGTAAATTTTTATTTGATTTTTTTTCTCTTATACTCTTGTATTATAGTGTTGTGAGATGTAGTTAAATATTTATTTTAGAGAGTGTGAGTGTACTACGATTTTGGATTAGTTGAGAGTATATTATGTATTCTAACAATTTTTACATAATATTATTTTCTGGTTGTCTATTGATAACGGTCGTGGTCTTTTTTTCGATTTTGCAGTTTTCACATTACGTTTTTATGTTGTTAGTGTGTTTCTTTTTTTCTTTATGTTTTGCTTTGTTTTATTTCCAACACTCTTAAATGACGCTTTTAAAGCACAAAAGTGAAGTGATATTTTATTTAAATATTATTGAACTTTTTTATTAATTATTGTTAATTTAATTTTGAATTTTGAATTTTTTGTTGTTGAAATCAACAAGTAAACAATAAATATTAATATCACAATAAAGGACAATAAAAACTTTTATTTTGAATCCTTTATTTGTAAAAGAACATAATTAATATTTTTAACTTCTGAAATTTAATCATATGAGATTCTCTATTTAAAGCTAAAGATAGTAGTATAAAATGTAACAATCTTTACTAAAAATAATACAGAAGAAGAATATATTAATCAAAATGCTTAGATATATCTAGAGCCGACATAAACACTTCCTAGCTTTATACAAAAGTAATTAAAATGATTGAAATCATTAAGAAGTATAATGATATTTAGAAAGAATCAGAACATTGAAATATATGAGGGTAGGACCCAATTTCACCTCTGTAAAATATAGCCTCATATTCATTGTGGTTTCGGTATCATGACTAATTTTAATACGAATAACCTTATATAAAAATATTTTACATTATTTATTTTAACATATATTAAAATACATTTTTTAGAATCTATAAAGTTTAATTTAAATAATAAATATTAATATTGTTAAGTTGAATATCTCATCCAAATACAAGCATTTAAAATATATATATATATATATATATATATATATATATATATATATATATATATATATATATATATATATATATATATATATATATATATATATATATATATATATATATATATATATATATATATATATATATATATATATATATATATATATATATATATATATATATATATATATATATATATATATATATATATATATATATATATATATATATATATATATATATATATATATATATATATATATATATATTGATGTGATAAAAATATATTTATTACGTATGCATATTCTTTATTCAATACCAAATATGCTGGCAAAATAACAAGTTTCTTTTGGCATATAGGTCAAAAAGAAAGTGGCATGCATATAGCATGTTGTGATCTATCATCAACTCATTAGTGCAAATTTTAGCAACCCTTTCAAAAAAGCAAAGCTCATAAAGGACCACGGATTTAGTTGCTGAATTTATTCTTCATTCAAAGATCCAATTTCTCATTAAAAAATAAAAAGGTGCAAATATGGAAAGAAAGAAAAAAACAAGTCAAGTATGCCTATATATAATTGAGAATATAGGGCATTGCGAATATAATTATCATAATGAGATTTGAGTTGTTTAAATGCAAGTGGGTTAGGTCCATTCAACACATGCCAACTAAACTATATGCTTAAAATTAATTATTATTCAAAGTTTGAGGTAATCGAATCCAAATCATGTTCCATCGTCATTCTTTGTATCCTTGTAACTAGGGATTGGTTATGTCTCGTTTTAATTATGAGTGGAACTTGTTTTTTCTTTTTCATGGGTTTCATTCACTTTTAGAAAAATTATCTTACACTAAATATAAACACTTCGTTGAACTTGTAATGGAAATATTTTTGATGAAGGAGGTATAGGTAAAGAAGATGATCCAATACAAAAAGTTTTCTAGTGGATAAATGGTGGAACAGGCATATGGTATCAACTATCAACTATGGGTTCAAAGCAATCTAATTTCCACAATGAGAAATTTTACAAAGGAAATTCTCAAGCAATTTGGGCCAAAATAAATTTAGTAGAAAAATCGGAATATATGCCAATGTAGAGAAATCCGAATATATCCATGGTCAAGAAAAATATCAAGAACCAAAATTGATTGTGAAGTCAAAGAAAATATCAAGTAATTAGAATATCTATGGAAAAAAAACATAGAAGAGAACCCTAATAAAGAAGGAGGTTGTGAGTTTAGTTATTTAGATCGATAAAAAATAAAAGCAAAAGAGGATAGACTAAGCGAAATGAGAAAGGCGTGAAACAAAGTCCAATTAGGAAAAAATATTGTTCCTGAAAGAAAAAGCACTTAATAGGTGGAGAGGAATGGTTTGTGGCAGAGAAGAGTAAAATAATTTCTTTCATGTTAGTTGTATTTCCCCTAACGAAACTAATACACAATGGCTTTTTTATTTGTATCACAACGACTACAAAGATATTTACCATATTAACAAAACTTTAGAGGAATGGTGTGTGGCAAAAAACAGTAAAGAAATTTCTTGCATGTTAGTTGTATTTTCACTAACAAAACTAATACATAATGGTTTTATTATTTGTAGCACGATGACTACAAAGATATTCACCACATTAACAAACCTTTAGAGGAATGGTCTGTGGCAGAGAAGAGTAAAGGAATTTCTTGCATGTTGGTGGAGAGGAATGGTATATGGCATAAAAGAGTAAATGAATTTCTTGCACATTGTTTGTATTTCTATTAGAATTTTGAGTCACAAATATAATATTACATGTGTTATGGCCATTTTTCAATTATGGGTCACTTACAAGCAAGGAAACTAAGTGACATTTTTCTAAAGCCTTCGATGTTGTTAAGTCTTAAAAACTAAGGGGTGTTATTCGTATTTGCATAAGTGGAATCTTATGGCAATTAATTTAAGAGAGGCGTGCAAGAATAAAAGAAAACTTTCTCTCTCTTATGATCACTGTAGCATTTAAAATAAGGGAAATCTCTTGAAATTCAAAATTTTCTCAGAGTTACTATTTCCTCACACATAAAAACTAACTACCACACTCTCTCTATTGTTCTAGCACATCTGTTCACCTTCATCTCTCTCAAACCAATTAAAAAAATGAGCCAAAAATATATTGATGCTAAACCTTCTAAACCCAACGTTGTTACCAATTTGTATGAGGTTAAGATAATTGGAGTCAATTTAGGAGATTAAGCTACAAAGAATACAACTAGGGTTCCGGGAACAAGAAACAATGTTGGTGAACTAGATGTCCTGCATTGGCCAAACTAATCTTCCAAATAGGCACATAGGCAAATCTGAATTTTGGAGATTATGTGTTTGAGCAAATTATGAAACATGTTGACTCTTTTTTTGTGAAGTTAACCATAACATTTCCTTGCTTGTTAACTGGAATTATCTTGAATCAACATCTTGAGATTGCGCATCCAAAAGAGGCTCAATACAAAAAGGAAGGCCACTAACCCTTGATTAGAAGTTATTTGTTAGGACACATGTTCTAGACATTGTGGTGTGTAAAAATCAAGATAAAACTGCTTATGGAAATTCTCCCCCTTTATCCAAATCCACCAAGAAGGTTATTTTTCTTGAACTCAAGGAAGTGTCAAAAGCCCTTGAAGAAACTATCATATCAAGCACCTTAAGAAAGAAAAATATGGATAGGCTAATTAAAATGATGTCCAAATAAGAGGATGCTTAAGAGGAGGAAGAAGGTGGAAGTGAGGAAGATGAGGAAACTGCAAGCAAGGAAGAGGAGGAAAGCTCTAAAGACTGGAGTCTTTTACCTTCAATTATGGTTTGCTGCTTGTTGCAGTGAGAATCATATATCAAGCTATTTAATTAACTTGAATCACAAATCTTTGAAATTCACCGTCGAGCTTTGATTTATCCAAAGGAAAGGGTAAAGATCGAAGAAAACCCTAAGTGCATTATGTAACAACAAAGCTAGAGATCTAAGGTTTGGGGGTTAGTTATACCTAGAGAAGGTGTTACCACCCTAAGTATATGTAGTACTCTAGAGGAACCTCTTGTTAGTATTTGTGTTATGCTATTGTTTTCTTGCTAAGGAAAAAGTGCTAAGGTAAAGACCTAGGGTACATACAAAGTATGTTCGCCAAGACATCACATCTCGTGCATATGTATCCTAACTAGGATGTAATCAGAGCATTCGTAGTTCACCTAACTACGGGTGAGAAATTCTTGACTGTGGCTAAGGTTCCAAAAGGGGGTAAGTGTTCATAACCATGGCACTTACATAAAGTTCACAAACTCTTTAAGTCTAAGTTGAAAAACTAACTAAAAGAAAGTAAATGTTCATCACCATGACACTTTCATGGAGTACGACGACTTCAATCCTAAGGCTAGGATAAAAGGGCTAGAGACTCTAATCAGGTCTCAAGGGAAAGGCGGACAGGGTTATCCTAACTATCACATGGCAGTCAACAAGTGTGATCCTTTCCTTTGGAATCGGGAATGGATAACCAACAATAACAGGGAACCAAAAGATAATACTTTAAATATAAATGATAACAATCAAGAATGAACAAGAAGACACTAAACAATCATCAACAACTCATGGACAACATCACAATATCGGAAAGGTATTAGCAAACAACAAAAGTATTCACATAAGCAGCATGTCAAAAGTTAGGTTAAAACTCAAAATTAAAAGGTCAGTCCAAAATTAACTACTAATTCCAAAATCAATATTAAACCAAATCAATTAACCAAATCAAATATCTAAAACCAAGTAAGCAAAAATAATTATAAAAATAAACCAAAGCAATTATGCAAAGATCTAATTATCTAATGTCTAAAATCTAAATATCTAATAAACCAAACTAATTATCTCAGATTACCTAGAAACAAAACCTAAAAACAAAAATCCAAAGGAGGGTTAGAAAAAAAGGTCAATGGGCTTAAGAACCCAAGACAAACCAAAGGGGAGGGTGCATCGCCTAAACTGATGGTGGTGAAATAAAATGGGCTTAAAACAAACCCAACACATCTAAAAGAGGTTCAGTAAAAAATAAACTAGGTTTTAAAGTGAAACACAAATCCCATAAGGAGAAAGTAGGCGATGGAAAGGAAGAAAACAGAACAAGAATACTCAGAAACAACGTTTCATCATCGCATGAAAAATTAAGGTAACGAGAATAGAACCATCGGCTTCACGAACCTTGTATGCTTCAACTCAAGATCGCCTCCGTCTCTCAGTCGTTCTTTCTTCTTTCAATCTCTCGTTTTTGGAATTTCCTTTTCACGGCTCCCCTTTCCCCTCTCTCTCTCTCTCTCTCTCTCTCTCTCTCTCTCTCTCTCTCTCTCTCTCTCTCGTGAAACTCGTTGTCATGGATGGTGGTGGTGAGTGAAGCTTGAGGTTGTTATTGAAGATGAATGTTGAGGCTTTATGATACGAGGGAGTTTGGTGGGTGTTTTGTGAGGATTCAATAATGATGGTTGTCCGGCGGTTATGGTTTTTATGACAATGTTCTTGGTGGAAGATGGTACAAGTTATGAAGGATGAATGTAGTTGCTTCACATGTGGAAAGGTAGTGTCATGGTTTGTGAATCAATGCGCTATTGTTAATGCAATGATGATGGAGAACGGTGGAATTTTGAATGAGAAGTGATGGCGTAGGAATTTAAAAGGTGATGGTATGGCAACGACTGGTGCTAACTTTTTTTGGTGAGTTCTTTTCAGAAAGATTTATGATTTTAGAATGATTATTTCCCTCCTTCTCTTTTTTCAATTTGATTTCTCCTTTTTTTCTTAAACACACCCAGAACCAGAACTTATTTCTTCAATCTTTTGAATCATGACTATTGCTTCTGTTGTATTATCTTTTTCATGGCACAGGTTTGTGGGATACTGTGTTTTTGTTTTTTTCCGCAGATTTCTTGTGGAGAGTAGTGTGTTGTTGTTATGTGGCATGTCTTAGTGTAATGTGTTGCTACAGTTTATTTTTTTTGGTTTTGTAGCATAAGAACAACATGATTTATTTTGGTTGATTTGGTGTAGAGTGTTTTGTTTGGATGTGTAAGTGTACAAGGTGTGCAGGTTTCCTTGGGATGTAGTGTTGGAATTTTGTGGCTTGTTTGGACATTTAAGTACAGGTTTGGCAGAAGAGTTTTTTTTGGCTTTGACATTTATAGAATTGGTACTTTTGGTCAAGGTTTGGACTTGGAGCAGAATTTGCAATTTGGTGTAAATGTGCAGCAGAAATTTGGAATAGAATGAGCTGGTTTTTTCTGATTTTTGATTTGGGCAATAAAACTAATTTAATTAAGATAAATTAAATTAATACATAACCTAAACTAAAATCTGATTAAAATGATTAAATAACTAAAAATGACAAAATTAAAAAAAAACTCCTAATTCAATGAAAATAAATTATAACTAACTACTAGTAGTAAAAATTAAATAAAATAAAAGATTATTTCAACTATATTTTAAAAAGGAATAAAAATAATTAAAATCAACTAAAAAATTAATTATTCAAACAAATTAAAATTAATTAACAAAATAATCAACTAAATGATAAATGATAAAAATTAAATAATGTCAACTAAAAAAGAAAAAACATAATTAAGTAAACTAATTTAATTTAATTAATAAATAATTATTATTTAACTATTAAATAAATAAATAAAATAAAATTCCTAACTTAATTAAACAATATTAAATTAATTCTAAACTAAATAAAGATTATTTAACCAAAAAACAAATAAAATAGACCAAAGTGAATAAAAGGTCGGGTATCGAAATGCTCAAAAACAAAAAATTAATGCGCCAAAATTATCCGCACGAAATAAATCACTCGGAAAAACAAAACATTTTCTCATATTTTGAAATTAATCGAGACCGACTTTTAGTTTGAATGATGTGTCTGTAAATCCAGAAGTTCATTCTAGCTGATAAATTGGGATATGCAGATGATTGACCTAGAATGACGTGCAAAAGATCAAACAATCTTAGAGTAAAATTTGGGGTATGTCAGTTGGCCCTATTTAAATATCCTCACCGAATGACATGAGTGATAGAAATCCTCATGAAATCATGGTGAAAGGTATTTAGATACAGATAACCAAAAAATTTAGCCTTAGATGCAATGACATGTTATGCTACGGACAAAAGAGAACTATGCAATGTTGACATGCAATGGACTCTAATATGATGAAAATGATGGAATGATAAATGCAAAATGCAAACGAAACGAAAGCAAATAGGAATAGAATTAACACAACAAGTAACCACTCACTGGGATGACAACAATACTGGGAAAGGACAACAACACTGGGGAAGCTGAAACAAACTAGGGAAATCTATAGTGATTGAGCACCAGGTTCAAACATGACCAAATAACACTTTAGAAGCAAAGATCCTCACTGGAGATAGAAACAAGATAGGTGGTCTCCACTAGGGAATATTCAGAGTAGTTGTTGACGCTCTGAAAAGAATAGACAACACACAACCCTCAAAGCCTTAGGTTTAGACCAAAACAGAACACCCTAATTGAAAGTAGAACCAAAAGACGGGCTATAATAAAGGAATCTAGAATGATTGCTCATCAAGTCCAAGTATGACCGAATGGCATCCTAGAACAAAAAAATCCTCAATGAAGGTTGAATCGGGAAGACGGTCTTCACTAGGGAAAGAAAATAAATCAAGACATCTAAAGTGATTGAACAACATGTTCAAGCCATGACCGGTTGACACTTTAGAATAAAAGATCCTCACTGGAGGTAGAACCGGAAGAACGGTCTCCACTGGGGAATATCCAGAGCAGTTGATCACCAAGTTCAAGCAATAACTGGTTGGCACTCTGAACAAAATAAAGCAACCTCATTGAAAGTAGAACCAAAATATGGGCTCCAATTGAGGTATCTAGAATGATTGCTCATCAAATCCAAGTATGACCGGATGACATCCTAGAACAAAGCGATCCTCAATGAAGGTTGAACTGAGAAGATGGTCTCCATTGGGGAAAGAAAAGTTTCACAAATGAGTGGTATTGTTAAAGAGTTGACAACAAGATACATAAACTTGAGAGTCATCATTAAAGGGTTGATGGAACAAAACAATAAAAACATGTCCGAAGGTACACAACTTGAGCTCGGAATACATCGTTAAAGGATTGACGACAAAACAACAAAACAGATCTGAAGGTACACAACCTGAGCTCAGAATACATCATCAAAAATGGTTGACGGAAAAACAACAAAACATATCCGAAGGTACACAACCTGAGCTCGGAATACATCGTCAAAAAGGGTTGACGAAAAAAAACCATTCACCAAACATTATCAACGTCGAAGGATTGATAGAATAAACATATGTTTGAAGGAACACATCATCAACAGATTGGCAGAAAGAATAACCTGATCTCGGATTACATCGTCAAAATGAGTTAACAAAAAGAAACAATTCACCAAACATTATCATTGTCAAAGGATTGACAAAATGAACACATGTCTGAAGGAACACATCGTTAACGGATTGACAGAAAGAATAACCTGACCTCGGGCTACATCATCAAAAAGGGTTGACGGAAAGAACACCTCAAATAAGAACCTCATCAAAGGGGTTAATGGAAAAAAATGCATTTGAAAGTCGTCATAAAAAATGTTGATGACAAATGACTGATTGAGGATAACAATAATTGTAATCACAAAATGTTGAATAACACCAAGGACGGATAAGCTTCTCGGGAGAGATTGCCACTTATCACCATATAAAACAAGCTTCTCAAAGAGATTTCCACTTATTGTGTACAAGAGGTTGAGGAAAACACCAAAGACGGATAAGCTTTTTGGGAGAGATTGCCACTTATCATTGTAAAAATATCAATGACAAAACAAGCTTCTCAAGGATATTTCCACTTGTTGAGTATAAATTCCAAGGAGACGTTGTTACAACAAACATTGTTGGAGAATGGGTTCTGTCTTTAATGAGGATCTGTAAAAGACTCTCCCTGCGAGACACGGTGCAAAATTAATGCACGTTAAAACTAGGTTCAACAACCTAATCTGGTTCAAAAGCAACACCTTCCAGGGACCAAAGTTAATCTAGGAACGAGCTAGAAAGAAACGGTCAAACAAGACTCCACCCATGGAGGAATGAACTCAAATGGGAATTTATCTTATCCAAACATGGAAAAGATAACTGAACCAACCATCATCCATGAGGATCAATATCTTCAAACTCTTGGAGAGACTCATAAATCTCGATGTAATTTCCCCAGATTAACTGCATTTACACAACAAAGTCCTCGAACTTGTCCTTCAAACTGTGGGAGTAACAATTGGGAAACAAACTTGCCCCTACTAGCTGGTCGGTCTGTGCAAGAGTTGTCCCAGATGAGTTTGATTTTCATAACAAAGTCCTCAGACTGTGGGAGTAACAACTGAGAGACATACTTTCCCCTGTTGACTGGTTTTTTAAGTCCTTGCCTTGAAAGGAGTTGGGAAACAACTTGTCATAAGATGACTTCAAGACGGCCTACCCCAATATTCTGAACTTTGAAGAGTTCTGCCCCGATTCACTATCTCTTGGAATGGTTGATTAACAAATCCTACAAATTGGTTGCCCCGGTATGAGCTTCCTTTACCAAATCAAATTCCCTAGTTGGCTGTATTTATTGGGATTCCTTTGATATTGGGTTGTCTTGCAAGCAGTATTGTTCATTAAAAATTGGCAATTTCAATGTAACATTTATGCAAGCTTTTGAAATTATTTTTTTTTGATAAAACACAAATTGGAGTGATCAAATGATCAAAATGAAGTGGATCTAGTCATTTACGGAATGAAAAATGAAGTGATCAACACAAACAAATAGCAAAGATCATTAGGAGTCAGGTTATCCAACCTTGCTGTAGTATGCTTTCAAAACAACCTTACCTCAATTAGGTAGGTCTTTTAAAAGTTGTAACATGGCTTGGTTCACGGTTCATGAAACAAAGGATAAAGGCTCAATTTTTATTTGTTCCCACCCAATCTTCATGATGAACTTCAATCCTATGTTCAATTAACTCAGGCTATACATTCAGGTTCCTATAGGCTAGGAATTGAACTGATGATAGCTGGTGATGGTTCAAAAACCTAGGGTAGTCACTACTCCCTTACAACATTTGGTTGTTTTTGCTATTGAGGATTTTCATAGTGAAAGATTGAAGGACCTCCTCTTTTTATTATCCTTAACTTTTACCTGAGATGTTTCTTTTGATGTTTACAGTCAGCGGGATGCCCTAGTTTTGCTTAAGTTTCCTTCATAGGTTTTGACTTACCGGGTTTTTTTTTTAATTTTCCCTTTTTGAGACAGAAGGTGACTACTTGGTTTAGTAGCTATGGTGAACCATCATCGGCATTTAGACTTGGAAAACATTTTCGACACTTGTTTGTTGTGTGCGAAGGAAAACCTGTAAGCACAATCTTTATGAAAGATGTCTTGTATGCACATATCACCAAGTTAACTGAGAACTACCCACCCCAAGGTTGAGATTTCGGGTTTTCTTGTAAGAAAAGTACGCTCCTACTTCTAGGCTCGAAGGGGTTAATGAGGGATTATCTTCCTTATTTCTCCAGTGTTTGGGGATTGAAACAATGCCTTACATCATCGACAAAGTTTAATTAAAAGCATACCAACAACAGTTATGGGTATAATGTTTTCGTCATCCTCCTCAATCTTTGCTTAAACAACAGTTGGTAAAAATAAGTGAATGGAAAAAGATTAATTTTTATGACAATAAAGGAAAAAGAGTGGATACGAATGGATTAATCCAAAAGATGCATAAACATTTCATTAATATTGCCAATTCAAAAAACAACAGCTTACAAGCAAATATAAATTCAACATGCAAAGAAAATACAACAGAAAATGCTGAAACAACAAAAAAAATGTCAGCTTCGGGGAACTGGGTTTCCCTTCTTGATTTGCCAACTGAGATAACCATATTTAGAGTTGATTGTCATGATCATTCTGATAATCATATTCGCCTCTACTCTCGATGATTTCTTCCACCTCATAGACTGATGAGCCCGCTTGATTGGTTGAAGGATTGTTGATTTGAATTCCTTGAGGCGTGAATGAGAACATGTCAGAGTCAAGCAGAGTCTGAACCTTACTCCTGAGCACCTTACAGTATTTAGTTGAATGCCCATGTGCCCCAGTATGGTAGCCACATCGGGCATTAGCGTCAAAGTCTGGTGGGTATGGAGGAATCACTGGATTTATCTCTTTTGGCACTATTAACCCACCTTTGATTAAATCTGGAAATATCTGACTATATGACATTGGTAGCGGAGTGAAATATCTCTCTGGTGTCCTTGGCCTTTGTCGGGCGTGCTGACGCGGCTGATGGTGGTATGATCGTTGATACTGATGAGGTCTTCAATTTTGAGAAGAATATTATCCCTGTGGAGAGAATGGTATCTGACGTGGAGACCCAAAATATTTCTTACTCTAATCAGTTGAGACTCATGAGCACTAAGGCTGAGGTATCTGAGATTTCCAGACATATTTACTTTCTTTCTCCCAGTCTTCTTGAGAACTGACAATTGATTCACTTTCACCAGTTGGATAATCCTGGTGCCTTGGATTTTTCCGCTCTTGAGACCGCTCTCGATATGCTCTCCGGCTATTACCAAGTCAGAGAAGTTTGATGTTACAATGCTAAACAACTTTTCCCGGTACGGGTCTTGCAAGGTATCCACGAACCAGTCAACCAATTCTTATCCAAGAGTGGTGGTTGGACGCGAGCAGCTATTTCTTTCCACCACTGAGCATACCTTCTGAAGGATTCATTGTCTTCTTGAGATAAGTCTAGCAAACGCAAGCGACTGGAGCCAAGTCAAGATTGTTGTTATACTTCTTCATAAAGGCATTATCCAGGTCTAACCATGATTGGATGTGGCTACTCTCTAACTGCATGTACCAATTCAACGATGCCTCACTCAGACTGTCTTGGAAATAATGGATCATGAGCTTGTCATTACGGACATGTGAGTTCATTCTTCTACAAAACATCACCAAATGCCGCCTTGGACATCTATCCCTTTTGTACTTCTCAAACTTTGGTATCTTGAACTTTGGTGGTATCACAAGGTCGGGTACCAAACACATGTTCAAAGCATTCAGATCAGCAGCGTCATAACCCTTAATGGAATCAAGCTTTTCTTCCAACACACGACATTTTCCCAAAATCTCAACGTATCGTGGATCTTAGTTTCCATCGTAGAGTCTGCCTTTTGAGAATTTGGCACCGGAAATGCAAAAGTCTGATAGTCTGTATCATCAAGAGAAGAGGAATGTCCATCTCAGACAACGGTACATTCTTGTATAATCTAGATCCAACAGGAGTCTGCATAGGTTAAGCTTGAGCAACATTATCCACAGAAGTCCTCTGAATATTGTCATCTCTCTTTGCCAAGGTTGTCATAGCTTTCACAATCTGATCAACTGATATTTCATGAATTCAAATCCGCTCTAGTCACTAACTGGTTTTGCTCTCTTGAGTTCATGATCATTCAAAAGGTACTTCAAGTCCAATGTTGACTTCAGGAAGTCAATTGGGTTATGGATAAAAGATGAATAAGATTCAAGGCTGAGAAATGCAAATATGATGACATGCGCATGGAATGCAAAGGCAAGCCAAATGGTTTCAAGGAACTCAGCAGTAAGCTACAAACATTTTTTGGAATAAATGAAGAGTTTCGCTTTAAAATCCATGATCTCAATTGATTTTTTGCAAAAGAATGAACAACTGAATTCCTTGAAACCAAAAGGCTACTCATAAATACATAAATATATGGATGGATGTATGCACAAGCATACATATACAAATATTCACATATATACAAATATGTACAGGCAAACAAACAAAGGGCCTAGGTTTGAAGATCACGAGAATGGAGCCATGGTCTACCCATTCCAAAAGGTGTGTACTAAGGGTTCTTGTATCTACATAAAAGGGTTCTAAGAAGTTCCCAGAGTCAACAACCCATCTTTCGGATATTATCAATTTCCCAACTACTCGGTAGTCGATAATATTCTCAAGAGAGTCTCAACTGAGTGTAGTATCGCATATCAACTATTTTGAGACTACTCCCTCATAGTCATTGCATTACATCCTAAGAGGCCAAGTGGGGTAAATAGGTAATATAAATGTCCGCAGTGTCACGGGCTCCTAGGTCGAAAGTAATAATGTTTTCACAAATACTGGTTCAATAAAACTACTCCCAAGAGGGCCTCCACTGAGCCGTGGTTTCTCAAGTCAGCTTGGTCGGGAATCAGTTCCCTATAATCCTTCTTGAATATACCATCTTCCTATCATAGGTGCACTCAAGTCCCGGTATAGGACTTATCCTTACCACTCAAAGTAACCACCTTGCATACAGAAAAACCCAGGCACAACAGATATATACAGATATTTACAAATATACAAGTATACAAGCAAGCAAATATATAAAAAATACAAATACAAACAAGGTGGGCTTAACCCTCTTAGGGGAGTCCTCCCCAGTGAAGTCGTCATTCCTGTTGCGGTGAGAATCAGATATTAAGCTATTGAATTAAATTGAATTACAAATCTTTGAAATTCATCACCGAGCTTTGATTTTCCAAAGGAAAGGGTAAAGATCAAAGAAAACTCTAAGTGCACTATGTAAAAGCAAAGATAGAGATCTAAGGTCTGGGGTTGGTTATACCTATGGAAGGTGTTAGCATCCTAAGTATCTGTAGTACTCTAAAGGAACCTCTTGTTAATATTTGTGTTATGCTATTGTTTGCTTGCTAAGGAAAATGTGCTAAGATAAAGACCTAGGGTATATACAAAGTATGCTCGGCAAGACACCGCATCTCGTGCCAATATATTCTAACTAGGATGGAATTAGAGCAGTCGTAGTTCACCTAACTATAGGTGAGGAAATCTTGACTGTGGTCAAAGTTCCAAAGGGGAGTAAGTGTTCATAACCATGACACTTACATAGAGTTCCCAAACTCTCTAAGTCTAAGATAAAAAACTAACTAAAAGAAAGTAAATGTTCATCACCATGACACTTGCATGAAGTGCGGCGACTCCAATCATAAGGCTATGATAAAGGGGCTAAAGACTCTAATCAGGTCACAAGGGAAAGGCGGACAGGGTTATCCTAACTATGACATGGAAGTCAATAAGTGTGATCCTTTCCTTTGGAATTGAGAATGGGTAACCAGCAATAACAGGGGATTAAAAGATAAGACTTTAAAAATAAATGATAACAATCAAGAATGAACAAGAAAACACCAAACAATCATCAACAACTCATGGACAACATCATGATATCGAGAAAGTATTAGCAAGCAACAAAAGTATTCACATTAGCAGCATGTCAAAAGTTAGGTCAAAACCCAAAATTAAAAGGTCAATCCAAATAAAATATCTAAAACCAAGTAAACAAAAATAATTATAAAAAAAACCAAAGCAACTATGCAAAAATCTAATTATCTAATGTCTAAGATCTAAATATCTAATAAACCAAACTAATTATCTTAGATCACCTAGAAACAAAACCTAAAAACAAAAATCCAAAGAAAGGTTAGAAAAAAAAGGACCATGGGTTTAAGAGCCTAAGACAAACCAAAGGGGAGGGTGCATCGCCTAAACTAATGGCGATGAAGTAAAATGGGCTGAAAACAAACCCGACACATCCAAAAGTGGTTCGGACAAAAATAAACTAGGTTTTAAAGTGAAACATGAATCCCATAATGAGGAAGTAGTCGATGGAAAGGAAGAAAATAGAACAAGAGCACTCAGAAATAACGTTTCATCATTGCATAAAAAATCAAGGTAATAAGAATGGAATCAACAGCTTCACCAACCTTGTTTGCTTCAACTCAGGATTGCCTCCATCTCTCAATCTTTCTCTCTTATCTCAATCTCTCGTTTTTGGAATTTCCTTTTCACAGCTCCCCTTTCCTCTCTTTCTCTTTACTTTCTCTCTCGTGAAACTCGTTGTTGTGGATGGTGGTGGTAAGCGAAGCTTAAGGTTGTTAATGAAGATGAACATTGAGGCTTTGTGATATGAGGTAGTTTGGTGGATCTTTCGTGAGAATTCAATGATGGTTATCTGGAGGTTATGGTTTTTGTGGCAATGTTCTTTGTGGCAGAGGGTACAAGTTATGAAGGATGAAAGTGGGTTCTTCACATGTTGAAAGGTAGTGTCACGGTTTGTGAATCAATGCTTTATTGTTGTTGCAATTGTGATGGAGAACGGTAGAAGTTTGAATGAGAAGTGAAGGGTGTCGGATTTTAGATGGTGAGGGTATGGCAGCGGCTGGTGTTAACTTTTTTTGGTGAGTTCTTTTCAGAAAAATTTATGCTTTTAGAATGATTCTTCTCCATTTTTCTCTTAAACACACCAAGAACCAGAACTTATTTCTTCCATCTTTTGAATCTTGATTATTGCTTCTGTTGTATTGTCCTTTTCGTGGCACAGGTTTGTGGGATACCGTGTTTTTGTTTTTTCGCAGATTTCTTGTGGTGAGCAATGTGTTGCTATTGTGTGACATGTCTTAGTGCAATGTGTTGCTGTTGTTTTTTTTGTTTTTGTTTTGTAACATAGGCACAACATGATTTATTTTGGTTGATTTGGTGTAGAATGTTTTGTTTGGATGTGTAAGTGTACAAGATGTGCAGGTTTCCTTGGGATGTAGTGTTGGAATTTTGTGGCTTGTTTGGACATTTAAGTACAGGTTTGGCAGAAGAGTTTTTTTTTTGCTCTGACATTTGCAGAATTGGTACTTTTGGTCAAGGTTTGGACTTGGAGTAGAATTTGCAATTTGGTGTAAATGTGTAGCAGGAATTTGGAATAGAATGAGTTGGCTTTTTCTGATTTTTAGTTTGGGCAATGAGACTAAGTTAATTAAGATAAACTAAATTAATACATAACCTAAACTAAAATCTGATTAAACTGATATAATAACTAAAAATTACTAAATTAAAAAAAAAATCTCCTAGTTCAATAAAAATAAATTAAAACTAATTACTAGTAGTAAAAATTAAATAAAATAAAAGATTATTTTAACTATAATTTAAAAAGGAATAAAAATAATTAAAATCAACTAAAAAACTAATTGTCCAAACAAATTAAAATTAATTAACAAAATAATCAACTAAGTGATAAATGATAAAAATTAAATAAAGTCGACTAAAAAGAGAAAAAACCTAATTAACTAAACTAAATTAATTTAATTATAAAAAAAAATTATTATTTAACTAAGAAATAAATAAAAAGATAAAATAAAATAAAAATCCTAAATTAACTAAACAAAATTAAATTAATTCTAAACGAAATAAAGATTATTTAACCATAAAAACAAATAAAATAAACCAAAGTGAATAAAAGGTTGGGTATCAAAATGCTCGAGAACAAAAAACGAATGCGCTAAAATTATCAACACCAAATAAACCACTCGGAATAACACAACGTTTTGTCATATTTTGAAATTAATAGGGACCAACTTTTAGTTTGACTGATTCGCCTATTAATCTACAAGTTCATTCCAGCTGATAAATTGGGATATGCAGATGATTGACCTAGAATGACGTTCAAAAGATCAAAGAATCTGAGCGTAAATTTTGGGGTATGACACTGTTGTTGTTTGTAGCATTTTGTCTTGATCATTGTTTTATTTTGTTTAACCCTTGTTGATGGGCGTTTTTTTTTGTGATTCTTTAATAACTATGACTCTTGCACTTTAACCATGGTTCTAGCTACTCCAGTCTTGGTACTCATTTGAGTTAATGGTCCTGTTATATGGATTTTCAACCTTGTTTTCATTCCTTTTGGTATTTTCTCTAGTTTTCTTTTTCATACCTTTTCCAAGTTGTGGCAAAAAGGGGGCGTAGTGGTTGTGTGCTTGCATGTATGCATGTGTGGAATGATGTGAGGTCATGTTTATTGATCTCGCTAATGTAGAACCACCTTGCATCTCTTGATTTGTGATACTTCTCTTGTGGTGTGCTACTTGTGTTATGCTACTTTGTGTTCTGTTTAATTTAGTTATATGCTCACATGCTGGAGTATATGGCCTGATATTTGGCTTTCAAATATGTGAGCATGTTTGTGTGTGAGAAAGTGCGTAAGTATCGCTGCTGGTGTATGTTATGTATTATCCTGTATGAGAATTATTTTGTTTTACTCCTGCACATCTTATAGAAATGTTGCAAGTTATTTAAGCCAAAATTTGCTAAAGGAGAAGATTGTTGTTCTTTTGGTTGGCTACATTTGGTAAAACAACATGGATAATGCAAGATGTATTTTTAATGAAGATGTAACATATGGGACAAGATGTTCTAGCATGTGTGCAACATTTGTCCTCAGTCCGGAAGATAGTTTCAGTGAGTAAATTTGTCAACGTGCATTTTTATTTAGTTCCAAGGAGATTTGTCATATATGTGTTGTATCTTTTAGCAAGATGTTATTTATTAAGATTTATTAAAAGATTTATTAAGACCAAATTAATTTAAATGAAGAATTAATATTGAATGAAGATGAAATCAAATCAAATTTTTGTGTGGATCTTTTTAAAGCAAATCAAATATGGTTATTCCCCAATCTAATGTCCATTTAAAAAAGCGCATAAGATGGTTTGATATTTAAATAGGAGAATGTGGTGGAAGAAGAAGAAGAATCTAGAAGCTTAAAATCCTCAAGTGAAGAAGGAGAATCAAGCTCTAAAATTGAAGTAATCAGGTTTGAGTTGTTTATGAAGAAAGTTGTTTTGAAGTTTGATGCTTTGGTTGAGTCAGTTTGAAGTTGTTTCAGCTTTATTTTGTTTTGTCCTTGTTTTTGGGATGTTTTAATTTGTGTGTTCCTGAGTCTGTAATGGACTTTTAACAATGACTTATATGCTATAACCTTGTTTTGGTACTCAGTTTGTGGTTTTGTAATTCTCTTATTTTCTTTCTCTAACCTTTGCCAAATTATGGCAAAAAAAAAGGGAGTAATGGTGTGTGCATGCATGTATGTCTAGCTTTATTATGATGTTAAATCATGTTTATGCTCACAAGCTAGAACATCTGGCCTGGAATCTGGCCTTCAACTTTGTGAGCATATGTGTAAGTACTTATGTTGTTGTTGTTGTTGTATGCTCTAATTTGTGTGATTGTGTGCACATGTACATGTTGTGTAGAGTTGTTGTTCTATTATGGTGTGATACTCGTGTAATCAGTTTATTATTTCTGTTTTTAAAGATTTACTCGTGCAGATCTTGTAAGAATTATAAGAGTTATTTTTATCCAAAACTTGCCAATGGGGAGAATTGTTGTTTTTTTTATTAGTTGTATTAGGTAAAACAACATGGGTAGTAGAAGATGCATTTTTTGATGAAAATGCAACATGTGAGACAAGATTTCCAGCATGTGTGCAGCATCCGTCCTCATTCTGGATGACAGATTCGGTGAGAATTTCTGAGTGCGTGTTGGGATGATTCCAAGATGATTTGTTGGTTATGATTTGTATCTTTTAGCACCATGTTATTTAGTAAGATTTGCTAAAATAATTTAGTATGACCAAATCATATTAAATGAATATTTAAACTGAATGAAGATAAAATCAAATCAAATCTCTTGGTGGTCATAAATGAATAAGCAAATCAAATCTACCTCAGAATTAATTTTGTATCAAATATAATTCTCATTGGAGAAAAGCCCGGAAGATGGATTTCTATTTAAGGAGACTCATTCCTACCTTTGAAGACACACATGTATTGAAAAACTAGTGTGCTAGGTTTTTGTTCTTTGAGTCTTTATATTCTTGATGGTTTTTGTAAAGAGTCCTAAATTTAATATTCAAGGCATAGGTGTTGATTATTTATTAGGTTGTAATTCAACATCTTTAATCTGTTGAAAGCATAGATCACTAGGGTAGTGATTGAAAGAAAGTGAGATGGGCTCACATATTTTGGAGGAATCCTAAATAGAAAGACACTGGTAGAGTTAAGAAGTAGGCATTGAACAATGTTTGTTCATCTGAGACTAATTGTACCAATACTATTGAGAGTAGATTTCCATTCTTCGGTTGGAAGCCACCTAAATGTAGGTGACATTGCATTGAACTGTTAACAATTCTCTTATGTTCTTTATTGCTTTCTGTTTTAATTCCTTAGTATATGTTAATCTGGTTTAAACTGTTGTACATTGTGACCAACATCTATCCCTCAAGAACAAAATTTCAGAAAATCGGCTGAGGGTTCTCCTTACATACAAATATCAAAAATAGATTAGCAGTAACAACATAAAACACACAAAAAAATGATTTTTTTTTTACTTGTAGAGCAACAAAATTTCAACTAAAAAAATATGAACTTTATAATCTTTGGCCATCCCCGACAACGATTCCAAAAACATGATCGGTAAATTATCAAGTGTACTAATATGCCAAAATAGTAATAATAAGAAATCTCAAAATATTAATCTCAAGGACTGCATAATGATATAGGGTTCCAGTTTCACTTTATTTGAACAAAAGTGAATGGGAGGATTTGATTAGGGTTTTGTTTCACAAGAGTAACTCAGAGTAATGTAATAAAGTAGAAAATAATATGAGAAAAGCATGCTAGGAATGAGTGTTTGAACCTGAATTATTAATAATCTTAAATTTACATTATGACAACTTATTTTATCCTATTTATTACTGGTTCTCAATGGTGTTTACTTCTAAGGCTTTAGTGAATAAAACTTTAAGCATTCAAATCAATTTCTATGTCCATAGTGAATTACATATGAAATTAAGCATTTAATTATCAAGAAGATGTCTATGATATTTGGATCACACTCTATTGACGATAAGGGTAGCTTTATGGTTCGATAAGAGTTGTGCATGTTGTAGTCGAAGTCTGTTCAAACATGTTGTCAAAATATGTTAACTTTGTGTTTAAGTTAGCAAGTTAAATTGGGCCTTTCTTGTTAGCTAAATTGTTAAGTTAGCTTGTAGCCTAAGTTAGCTTAGTAGTCTATAAATAGACTAGTTCTCTCAGGTTGTTGAGAGAGGTTAATTATTGTTATTCACTTGTAATCTTTGAACCTTTATAGAGAAAGTCAATAGTAAAACACTTTAAAACAATTCTTATTCTTCTTCTTCCTTCTTCTCTCTCTTTCATAAAACCTAATAGGGTTTCTTGTGTTTGCTTACGAAACTTAATATTTATCTCATAACTTTGTTCTGCTATTAATGATATCGTTTTACAACAAACTTGTGCAGTGAGCATGGAGGAGAAGATGTCGTCAACAAAGTATGAGATTGAGAAATTCACTGGTGTGAATGATTTTGGTTTGTGGCACTTGAAGATGCAAGCCCTTCTTGTTCAACAGGTTTTGTTAAAAGCGTTGAAATGATCAGAGGAGATGGAAGCTTCCCTATCACAGAAGGAGAAGACAACTATGATCGAAAAAACCCATAATGACATTGTATTGAGCCTCTGTGATAAGGTTCTCCGACAGACTTCAAAGGAGAAACTGCAGCGGGTGTGTGAATGAAACTTAAAGGTTTGTACATGGAAAAATCGTTGGTTAATCGTCTTTACCTGAAGCAAGCTTTGTATTCATTCAAGATGAGTGAAGACAAAGTCTTGGCTGAGCAGCTGGATATGTTCAACAAGTTGATTCTTGATCTTAAGAATATCGAGGGAAAGAATGATGATGAAGATCAAGCGTTGCTACTGTTGTGTTCTTTACCTAAGTCTCACGCTCATTTCAAAGAAACTCTCTTGTATGGAAGAGATTCATTGAAATTTGAGGATATTCAATATCTTCCTTGTACTCTAAGGATTTAAATGAACGAAAGGAGCAAAAACGATCTTCTATTGGTGAAGGTTTGTGTGTTAAGGGGAAATTCTTGAAGAAATATGGTAGGTTTAAGAAGAAGAAGGGTAAAGTTCTATATAACTCTTATGTTGGTAATTCTCCTACTATTAAGTGTTATTGTTATAAGAAGAAGGGTCATACAACAAAAGTATGCGTTGATCGACTGAATAAACATGGTGGAAAGGATAATGCTAATGCAGCCATTGTGCAAGATGGTTATGAATCAGCTGATGTCCTCGTGGTTTCAAGCAGTGACTTAAGCAAGGAGTGGATTATGGACTCAGGGTGTACTTAGTACATGACTCCAAACAAAGACGTGTTTGAGGAATTGTGAGATCAATATGGTGGATCAGTGTTGTTGTGAAACAACAAAGCTTGCAAAATTATAGGTATTAGATCTATGAGATTCAAGCTCTATGATGAGTCAATAAGGTGATTGACTGATGTTAGGTATGCACTTGATATTAAGAGGAATTTGATTTCTATTGGTGAATTCAACGAGAAAGGATATGTTTTTAAAGGAGAGTAAAGTATCCTAAGGGTAATAAAGGGTTCGAAGGAAGCCTTGAGAGGTGTGAAGAAATAAGGCTTTTATATCCTTGAGGCTGAGGCTGTTAATGGTTCAGCAGATGTAGCATCCAGAAAACCTGTGTTGAAGACTAGGCTATGGCACAAGATACTTGGCCATGTCAGTGAAAAAGGCATGGTTGATTGTAAAAACAAAAAATATTGTGTGGTGACAAGGTCGAAAAACTGGAGTTTTTTGAACCTTTTGAATTTGGTAAATCCTGTAGAATGAAGTTTAACAAAGGTAAACAAAGAACACATGAATCCCTTGATTTCATTCATGCTGATATTTGAGGGACTGCAAGGAATCCTTCACACTCAGGTGCAAAGCATTTCCTATCCATAGTTGATGATTATTCTAGAAAGTTATTGGTATTCATCTAGAAGACTAAGGATGAATCTTTTGAAAATTTCAAAAGTTGGAAGACTCTAGTCGAAAACTAAACTAGTAGGAAGGTCAAGAGGTTAATGACTGACATTGGGGCTTTCGATAGCTATTGTGTTGCATCTGGTATTGCAAGGCACATAACCACTGTGGGCACTCCCCAACAAAATGGTTTGGCTAAAAGGTTTAATCCAACCATTTTGGAACGAGTAAGGTGCATGTTAGTTAGTGCAGGATTGAAGAAGGTGTTTTGAGCTAAGGAAGACATGATTGCAGCTTACCTGATATATAGGTGTCCCTCGATATCTTTGGGGATGAAAACACAAGAAGAAATCTGGTCAAGACATCCACCTAATCTCGACAGACTTAGAGTATTTGGCGGCTTAGCCTATGCTCACGTTAGGCAATACAATATCGAACCTAGAGCTCTGAAATGTATGTTCCTTGGATATCCTGAAGGAGTCAAAGCTTATAAGTTGTGGTGTCTTGAGCCAGGTTATAGGAAGTGTATCACAAATCGAGATGTAGTTTTTAATAAAGCAGAAATGGCTTTCAAGAAAACTGATGGCGTTGGTCAAAACGCCAAGATCTTTGAAGAAGAGGTAGAACAGGAAGGGATTCATGTTGATGTGGAGCCTATTAATGCTGAGTTGCATAACCCAGATGAAGTAGAAGAAGAATCAAAAGCTATTGTTGAAATAGAGGAGACTGATAATGACTACCTGCTGGCAAGAGACAGGCCGAGAAGAGTCATCAAGCTACCTCGGAGACTTGGTTATCCAGATCTCATTGCTTATGCCTTAATCTCTGCAAGTGAGGTTCTTGAAGAAGAACTTAGAGACTATAAGGAAGTTATGAGGAGTCGAAATAAGCCTGAATGGATGAAAGCCATGTATGATGAGATGAAATCTCTTAATGATAATAACACTTCTAATGAAGCGATTTAAGCAAGAATTATTTTAAAATCCATGTCTTGCTTAAAATTCCATAAAATTGAAAATCATTAGTGTATTCAAGAAGTCTTCTAGTTAAAGACTGTTGGGTAATGATGTTTTCTTATTTTATACATCAATGATATCTATCCATAATCTTTGTGAAACATCATTTCATGTCACCTTTTCTGTCCCTCTGACAAGATTCTTATTCCTCAGTGGTTAGAATCTTGTTCAAATCTTTTCTTGTTATTTGTTTTTCTTTTTTATGTTAATCAAACCAAACCTAAGATGAATTCTCTAGTCAATTCTTCACCTAATCAACTAGTTGTCTTCAATGAAAAATTTGTGAATTTTGAAGAGCTGCTAAAGCAAGGTTTTAACTTCTAGAAGACTTTTTTTGAACGAAGTTGGAACAGATACTTATAAGTGCTCTATGGTTTTACTTATCCAAATCTTGTCAAAGAGTTTAGGGCTAATACTTCCATTGTTGAGCTAACTTCTGAGTATGCTATTATTTCCAAGGTTTCTGTAACAGTAACCTCTAAAACAATTGCTAATGTAATCAACTGTGAGGAAATTGGAGAAATCCTAGGTACTCTTCTTTGGGAACACTATCTTCCTATATGGCGTACTTTTGTAGATCTATAAAACCTTTCTCTAGTCTCAAATCTTCGTCTTGATGCAATTATTTGGAATTAAATTCTAAACTCAAACTTGCTACCTAAGAACAAGTATCTAGACCTTGTTGACTCTATTGAAAAAGATTTACTACTTCTTCTTAATTCAGACTTGCAGATTGATCTTCCTCAAATTATGTTTGACTGTCTGAAGAAGACTCCTTCATCTTTTCACAAAGGAAATACATTCTTCATTCCTTATGGCTGAGTTCTCTCTGAACTGTTTTTCCAACAAGGAATTTTCATAAGTTCTAAGGATGATTCTTCTAAAATCTAGAGAGAAAAGCTTGAAGCTATCTATGAGAGATTCTGATGTTGTATTTTTGCAAATATATGCCTTGTAATTGTTAAATATATTGTATTAAGTAATCTTGTGGTTAAAAAATTGTTCATTATTCTTATTCATATTCTTGTGTGTTTTAACTATTATATGTGCATTTTTTTTGTCTGGAGAATAAAAATTAGGACTAAAACTTAAAACACTTGCAACATACTCATTGAAATATTGGAAGCAAATACATATTATTAAAAAAAAACTTTCTAGACATTAGGATCTGTTCTAAGGAATTCCCTAGGCTTATCTGACATATCTATATTGTTTAAATAATCTTCTCAATCTTCCTTTGCAAACTCAACAACTTTCTTCCTCAGAAGATTCCTGCGTTTAGACCTTGAAGTTCTTTTTCTTCACCGTGTCTCAACAAAGGTTGTTGGAGATGTATGTGCCTTTGAATGAATCCTCTTGCTTGAAGATGCTTCAGTTGCTACGTTCTTCTCTTTACTTGAGTTGTTGCATTCAGTATTGTTATCTTTCTAAAATCTCTCTTTGGAACCCATATTTTCTTTAGCTTATACATTTTTGGTGTTCTAAAGATTAAGTGATTCAGAAAGATGGTTTGCTGAACATTTTATAATGATTATTCATTTGTCATCTTGAGTGTTTAGAGTTTCAATATTGATTAGTCAAATTAATTTTTTAATGTCTGACTCTTGGGAAATGATGTCTTGTATATAATCCTAATAAAGATTATCTTAAGAAAAATGTAAATGTCATCTTAACACCTATTTGCTGGTTTTATTATTTCATATGTTCATCTTTTTACTTTGTTTATGTATTTGTCAGAAAATCAAAGAGAAAAGTAAAAATTGTACTTATTCAAATTTAATAATGGTCAAAACATTTTTCCATTAATCATAAAAATGAAGGATTACATAAAGGACATAGGATATTAAGGTTTAAATAATCTAACTCCTCTAAATTCCTACGACTCGTCCAGTTTCCCCAATCAATATCAAGTGCATCTTCATCTTCGCAGTCGAAGATAATTATCTGAAATGCCATCCTATCCATCTTCTTATTCTTCTTCCTCTTCATTTACTTCTTATTAGGTTTCAGAAAAGTAGTTGATGGACCGACTTTAGAAGGCCTCATTAATGCTGATGATGAACCCTCCTCAAAAGACTTGAGTAGAAAAGATGAGGATCTAGTTTCAGAAGCTTCAAAAGTGGCTCTTTTTTGAAGAATCTTCGTCTTTAGACTAGTATTATCTTGTGAAATTTCTGTTATGACAGAAATGTTGGTGCTCTCAGATGTTCTTCTATGATTGCACTAAAGGATGTTGATAAAACTGACTTATGGTTCAGTTGCTTTTATAGTGGATTCTTGGTAACCGAAACATGGAAATCTTTTTCTTGATCCTTGGAACTGTTATGACCAATAACTATAAAATATGCATTGTACAAGCTTTTAATACTTTCTACTACTTGAATCATTTTCTCTTATTTGAAAAATGGTCATGTAATGATGATCTGCTTTGCATTTATGAATGTATTTCTTTCTTTTTTTTCCCTCTTTTTGATGTGACAAAGGGGGAGAAAGATATATAAGTATTTAATAAAGAATATGAACCCATTCGATTTTAATATTGTTTATTTTAATTATTCATTTTAATGTTGCTTATTTTAATATGTTATTTCTAGTATTTTGGTTATTACCCAGGAAAAATATTTTATTTTTCTTGATAGTAGAACTTAGGTGAAGCTTACAAACCTTAACCTTTGGACTATAAGACTCAGGGGGGGCTTACAAACCTCAAACCCTGATGTTGCCAAGTAAATTAAAATATATTTTAGTTTACTTGTATATAGAACTAATGAGGGCTTACAAACCTCAACCTTGGACTATTAGACTCAGAGGGAGCTTACAAGCCTCATACTCTGATATTGCTAAGAAAATTAAAGTAACCCAACATTGACATATTTTAGTTTTCTTGAGTATAGAACTTAGGGGGAGCTTGAAAAACTCAACCTTTGACTATTAGACTCAGAGGAAGCTTACAAACCTTAGACTCTGACGTTGTTAAGAAAATTTAAATAGTCCAACATTGTTCTTTAAATACTTATGTTTGTCATCATCAAAAAGGGGAAGATTGTTAGAACAAGATTTGTTTATGACATATATCCTTTGGGTTTTGATGATAACAAAGTATTGAAAGAACAATAGTTTTATCTAATGTGTGTTCTAAGTGTGCAGGTTCTAAATCTTAAAGAAGAATATATTCAGAATCTAATATAAGGACGCACTTGAGAGAAGCTAAGTTATTGGCTTCTGGTGGTTCAGAATCTGAAGAACATTCTTTAAGTGAAGACTGGTAATATAGGTTTGCATAGACTCTGAAGCTGAAAGCCTCGTAATTAGAAGAGCAATATATTGTCTATAAACTTATTGAATGTATCAGCCTCTAATGATAATTCATAATCAACGATAAATCTAAGCTATCCGGAGTGCAGAAAGCAAGTTGTATTGTCAAATAAGCTTGCCAGCTAGAGTTTGTGTTCACAAGGCTCAAGAAAAGTTGACATGTTTTACGAATATCTACTCTCAACAAATCTATAGTACAATATCATAAGAAAGACGCAATCGTTAAACAAGTTTCACAATGGATCAAGATCTTTTGTTGTATCTATCTTTAACGCCTCTTGTATTATGGAGTAACAAAGACACTTGTAAAAGTTATCTCTTCCAACAGTAATTCCTCTAAAAATACTATATAAGTAGCTAAAGATTCAAGATGGATTTTCAACAAAGAACAAGGAGAATAAAGAAGAAGAGCCAAGAAGGATAGAAGTGTTCCACGCTTCCACCAGAATAGAAGAATAACAAGATCAACAATACAAACACAATCGAGTATGCAGAATTTCTGTTATATGTTGTAAATTATACAAAGCCTTAATATTTCTTAAACATTGAATATCTTATAAATCTTAAGTGATGTGATCTTTGTTATGGTTATTTCTATGTACCTCTGATTCTGTATTAAGTACACCTTGTTTTCTATTCCGCTAAACAGGTTGTTTAGTAGTTTAGATAAATTCTCTTGCTATGTGATTGGGCATCAAAATCTCCTATTGTGAAGCTTGAGCCATGTAAGTCTCCTCCTATGTGCTAGAGTATTGAAGTCTTAATCAGTTGTTGATTGAGAAAGGAAGTCTTAGACCGTGGGTTCAAGTAGAAGTCTTGAGCCTAGAGGGCTTGAGCAAGAAATTATTGTATTCGTGGGATTTAAGTAAGAAGTCTTGGACTGTAGGTCTAAGTAGAAGTCTTGGATTCGTGGAATCTGAGTATGGAAGTCTTGGATCGAGGGTCTGAGTAGAATTCTTGAGCCCGAGGGGCTTGAGCAAGGAAGTCTTGAATAAGTGGTATTTAATCAAGAAGTCTTGGGTCGTGGGTTTAAGCAAGAAGTCTTGAATCTAAGGGGTTTGAGCAGGAAGTTTCAATCTGAAGTTCTGAGCAGAAAATTCTTATGCTTAAGTGAATAATCGATTGTAATCATGTTTTGATTATAGTGGAAAATCTCTTGTGCTGTAAGGCGACTGTACTACTCTCAGTTTGGAAGGAACCAATATAAATTTTTGTGTATTTTGTTGTTACTTATTCGCTTCTATTATTATTCTGCTGTAATTAATTATCAGAATATAAACATTGGTTTAGAATCTGAACTCTGTTCAAAAGCAAAGTAAAGAAACGAATAACACAATTCAACCCCCCTTCTAGTGTATTTTTCTCACCTTCAACCTAAAAATGTAAAATTATACATAAAATTAAAGAGAGGGATAGACAAGAGTACACAACTACTTATGTTGGCCCAACATATTCGTCATCGCATTACGTCTAATCTACTCTCCAATGGCGAGCCATTATAATGTGTATTTTAATACAATCATGCAAAAATTAAGCAGCTTTAATATGAATATTTCCTCTTCAAACGTATACAACTCATGAAGATGAATTTTAAAAGATCTTTATTTGATCTTGAATGTTCATCTTCTAGATTTAAATTTTTCTCCAAGCCTCAGCCCGCGACGGTCTTTACCCAACCTTGTCGATAGTCCCTAGTCCCAACTCTTTGTCTAATCTAAATGAACATAATCTTCCAACTTCATCCAAAACAATATTCACTTAGTTCTACCGAAGTCTTCAATGGAGAAGAATCCATTTTTTTAATTCTTTTTTGAATATGAATCCCAGCTACATCGATACAACTCGATTCTTAATTTGTAACTCAAACTTCACAAACATTAATAACAAATTAACCTCCTCTCACTATATCTCACACTCCATGGGAGTTGAGAAACACGACTAGAAATGGTAATCTTGCTAGAGGTTCAAGATAATTTAAGATGCAAACTAAATTTTTGAAAAGTGTTCTTTGAAAAATTTGATCTAAAAAATTCAAAGATTTTCAAAGTACTTTTGTCATGTCATTTTATGGAGAGAGAAAACTTGATTTATATATATATGGTGGAGATTATGCTCTAATAATGAGTAAAATGACCCTAAGGTTCGAACCAATTGAAATTATTATGATTCTATTTGAATGAGAGAACGATTTAAATCAAGAACTTAAAACACAAATTTTGCACATTTGATTTGGGTCATTGATTCCAATATGTGATTCAAGTCAAATAATCATGTGATTTGAATCACTCTAACATAAGAAAATTCCAAAAGTTAAAATTTTAGCTATGATTCAAATCATTTTTCCATGATTCAAATCAACCTCCCACCTTATTCAATTCAAGAAAACATATGATTTGAATCACTCTCACAATTTAGTGAAAAAATGTCAAATCTAAGTAGAAAAACCCTAGGTAAAAAATGTCAAATCTAAGAGGAGGCTCAATGACTAAAATGATAAAGTAGTTGATAATAATCAAGACAAGTAGAAAAACCCTAGGAGAGTAAAGCAACTTCAAATCTATAAGGTGGCGAGAGGGTCTCATAGGTTTCAACCATTGTTAAATCATGTTTATGCCTAAACCGACATGATCGCCTACAACATGATATGTGGATCTAGTCGATGGTGAAAGGTGTTCTAAGATTTATAACTAGGTAACCATCTATCATGAGAAAAAGTCTAGAGATAGATATAGACTTGATATTCACATATAATTTTGAAGCTTAATATTATTGTATAGTTTATTATAGAGAGATCATTGGATAAATAAAACAATTTTAATCATAATGTTATTTTAGGCATGGAAAATGTTTGTAAGTAATAGGTGGTATGGATTGATTATTAAAACCGGTATAAATAATCATTGATATCCATGTGATTATACTAGTCGCAATTTAACCCCCTTTTCCTTAAATATATTTTAATTTGCTATTTTAGTTTTTAGAAATAAACTCTAAAACGACCTTGGAATCCTAATTAATTAAGACAATAAATTTTACACATAAGTTGTATTATTGCACAAATCTTCGTGGATATGATAATTTTACTCTCTACATTGTGATTTTTATTGACACAATATTTAAACTTCTAAATACTTTAAAATAGAAGGGTCAATCAATATAGAAGTGGGGAATACTGTAACACCCTAAACCCAAAAACTTGTATTTTAAGAATTGCACGATATTCTAAGGTGTAACCAACAATAAACCTCTAATTATTTAACAATTAACAAAACATTGCAGCATAAATACTAATGTCAATCAACCCGCCATCGCACGCTCACCTTGACTTAGGGTATCATTATGATGGTAGCGTTCCTATTTTGATTTAAATAAAAAATCACAACAAGACATTTAGTCTCAAACTTCCAATTAAATAAAAATATTTCCAGAAATAAGAGTTCTCATAAGCAATACTCAATAACTCCATCATAAAACCAATTAAAGGTTTAAACTCTGACAAAGCATATTAATTAAATAGCATTCCTGACCCCGATGTTACAAATTCAGAGCAAGACTCGTAAAAACGAAGACTAAAGAAGTAACTCATAGACCTAACTTCCACTTACTGCAGCAAACTCTACTTTCGAGTATCTGTAAGATGTCCATGGTGGATAACATCAAGGCAAAGAGGTTGAGAATACATTCAAATAAGAAATGGTACATAAAAAATCAGAGTGGATTCACTACATCAAAAATCATACACATATCAATAATACATCACCAAACATGTTCAAATTTCACCCATATCACAATCTTATGCCTACATTTATGCAATGCAACTCAGAACAGCATCATCGACTCTTATGCATATGGTACCGATCTCAACAATGGTTCTTATTATGAACTAGGTATCACTAGGAAAACCCCAAGCCCTAACATCGAGATCCAAGCGTCAAAATCAAGATTGGGAAAATTACGGGTCCCAACATCTGAACCTGTAATCGCCTCTTTGACAATAACAACAACATATAATACATGTATGAAAGTAAGCATCATCATCACAACAACTCAACCAACAATCAACGACATTACATCAACCGTATAATTCCTAACCAACCTCAACAGGATAGTTTCCACACTAAAACTATGAGCCTCTACTCAAATATGTCATAAACATATGACCATCACATAGCCTCCAATAATGTTACCACATTTAACAATCATCTCATTATTGTGAAAACTCAACGATTCGCTACATAACTCATACAAATCATCACATAATTCACAACATTAGACACATGATAACAAATCAAATATCCTACCACTCACTACTACTACATAGTTCAGCGCATTAGCTTTCTAACACTTCAAACGGAACATCATTTGGACTTACAAAATGAAAGTTACAGCCAAAATCGTCGGGGATACAACTTAGGTTAAAAGAACAATTTTTCAAATTCTACCTAGCATGCGTCGACCTATGAGTTGTATGTGTTGAGGCCAAATGGACATAAAGTATGGTTTTTGCAAAAAAAAACTCAGGATGCGTCGACTTATGCAATGTATGTGTCGACGCCAGCTGCAGAATGCATAATTTCTGCATTTTTCATCGTTAGAGGCCTTCCGGATCTCTGGTTTTGATTATGTAAAACAATTATTCAATGATTAAAACAATAATTTCACAATATATCAAAGATTGACATCAATAAAATCATATAATTTTAAACCCTAAAACACTTAATCATTTACCAACATCAAGAACACAACATCACCACAACAATCCACCACTACTCATGGCAAAAATAATTGAATCAACGTACAAAAACATATTTATCATCATGTTCCTAAATAATCATCATTATAGTCATAGATTAGTAAACTATATTAGAGGCTAAGGGTAACCTTTCTACCCTTTCATGATTTAATCACCCTTATGAGAATAATCCTCGCTTACCTTAGATTTCAGGAAAAAAAACAGCAAAAACAAAGTTGATTTGGTTTCTTCTCTCAAGCTCTAGCACTCCTCTTCAAGACCTTCTCTCCAATTCTCTAACTTTTCACGCTCTGATAGAATGAGCTCTATTCTCCTATTTTTCTAAATCTATTATTTCTAATTATTTCCTCATAATCACATCTTTGGACCAACTAATCAAATCTTTATTATTATTAACCTCACACTTATATTATTCTCATTTTCCACCCAAATCTCACTATTTCTATAATTTTAATTAATTAATTAATTAATACCCAATTAAATAATTAATTTTATTACTCACAAAAATATATTTAATTAAATAATTTCACACTCAATTAAATTTAATAAATAAATAATTGATTAAAATAGAAAATTAAATAAGTTGGGGTATTACAAATACTCTTCTAGAAAATAATTCTCCATTTAGGCTCAAATAAATATTAGTTTGTGGATCTATGTGCTTGCAGGTGTTGTCAACGTGATTCTTGTGGTGAAGTTCATTGATAGCAAAGTTGCAAGTCAATGGAGTAAATGATTAGTTTTGATGATGACAACACATGATATCAAACGATATCTAGTGAAGTCCTTATCAGGGGAAGATAGCTTAAGCAGTTGAAGATGCTAAAATGGTTTATACAACTATCTTATTGAAGATCAAGTCATTTATTTGACTTCAACATTATGGTTAAATGATATTCAAGTGAAAACTTGTATTTCAAGGTTTATCGATTGCTTCAACTCTCAACTCTCAAATGATTGCAATCAACATGAAGATATCTCGTGTTTCATTAATAATATTAAATGCTCTTGTATGATGCTATACTAAAAGATAATTATGTTAAGTCTTGAAACTTCAGAGTTGTGAAAGAGACGAAGTATGAAAGCTCGTCAGATTGTGTATGTTTGATTTACCAGTGTCTTGTAAAGACACAAAGCTCCTCGACAAAATTACACACACTATAAATCTTTGAGAATCCTCTCATATTTTATTTAAACCCCGTGAATATGTTTTTAGGTCTATCCAACTGATTAGAAGAGTGTATGATTGATCGAAGACTTTTTTCCATTTGAATAATCAATTAGACCTAATAACCTAATTAATTATTTTCACTAGGTTAATTCTAAACTTTAGGATAGCCTCTTAATGATTGGTAATAACTAAATATCAAAATCTTCCATTTATGGCATGAATAATCAATTATTGAGGGGTCAATATTCGATTGACCTAATTGATTAGGTGAGTTGTTTCTCAGATGGATTGTTTCCAAATTTAAACCATAATTTGGACTTTAAATAAAGAACTGATCTTTTATTTTATTTCTTCTAGAAAAGAGCCTTGGTTTTACTCTCACTTCTCTTGATATATTCACTAAATCTCTCATTTTTCTCACATATATTTAGTCATAGTGGTTAGAGAGTATTCTCGAGTCTAAATGATGATCTTTGTTTTGGGTGAGGGCTTAATTATAATTTACTAAAAGTGTGTTATCTCTTGAGTAAATATTTCTAATTTAAGAAGTTGTTTGGTTGCGAACTAAACCAGTAAAAACTCTGGTTAATTTTGAGGGATTGTCTTAGGAAGTTTCCGTTTGTTTCGTGAGTTTTGCTAAGAAGAACTACTCTCTTTTAATTTTTGAAGATCAACCATCAACGTCTGAATTTTTTACACATACATCACCTTTTTAAGCATTAATATTCAAACTATCATACATTTTAATCATATATACCAAAATATAATTTTTCTAAACAAAAAAAATTCCTTTATACTGACTCCGCAAAAGCAATGGGTGCCCCCTCTTAAAAATCATATATAATTCCCCAATGAGTGGACGATACTATAGAAACGCCTTTTTAATTTTTTTTAATAGACTTTAAATATTATATTTTTATTTAACTAATATTTTCTATTTAAATTTATTTATATTAGTACATTATTTAAATCATTTAAACTGAGTTATATAAATATATTATATTAATCATTTAAATTTATTTATATTAATTTATTAATAATTAATATTTTATTGTTTAAATGCATATATGATACTGCAATTGGTGGATAATTTATATTTTTTATTATGTATGTACAGAGCCGAAACTGTAATTAGTAGATGCTTTATACTTTTTATTAATTAAGTACAAAGTCAGAATTGTAATGGGTGGTTGCTTTATATCTTTTATTATTTAAGTACATAGGCGGAACTGCTTTTTCCGATTGCTTTGATTTATCTATAATGGGTTCGTCAATTGTTTTGGACGTCCACGTGGCGAATCTAGTATAAATAAAGGTCTGATGTGATCCATATTTTTTTCACATACATTCTCACTTTCTTCTAAATTTTGTGTTGTTCATTCATTCTAACATCCGATGAAAATGTTTTTTTGGAACATCCAAAGTTTGGAGCAATTAGAGAGAAACTTGATTTGTTAGTTAAACGAAGACATTTGGGATGGTGAAAGAATTATAAGTATTGAGAGGCTTGTTGGTACATCTCTATTGCAGAAGATAAGAATGATATCCAACGTGTGTGAGTACGGGTTAAAGATGATAATGATGCCAGGGATATGATGCTCGGAACTGGTGATATTGTTTTGATTATTGTAATCTTTTAGAAATGTTGTGGTGTCTATATTTGTTAATTGTGCTGTTGTTTTATATGGTAATCTGTGGTTTTAAGTGTTAATGAGAACCAAGTACCTCGTAGAATGTCTACACAATTTAGACAAGCTCTTGCATGTGAAATCCACCACCATTTTTAACGATCGGGTCAAAATCAAGGCTAAACGAGGTTTAGTTTAATTTTATTTTCATTACATAAATTAATAAGTATTTATTTATTTAATTAATATTTTATTTTTATTTTTATTTTTATTTTATTTATTAATCAAATATATCATTAGTTATAAAAAAATATTTTTATATTTTATCATCTAAACAAAAAATTAATTATACACAATTATAATTAATTAAAATTAATTAAAAGCATTAATATTATATTTATTATATTTAAAATTAAATTAAATTATAATTAAAAAACAAAATATGTTTTAAAGGGCCCTCCAATACATTGGGCATACCCTCTAAAATTTTACACTCTGCCGCCAAAGCATTGGTGGGTTCCCTTTTACTTTACAAGCGTCTGCCAAAGCAATGGGTGGTTGCTTTATACAAAAAAAATTGTTTGAAACGATGATATTTAGGTATATATGCTGAAATAGGTGATACTTTAGTATTTTGCCTGCAAAAAAATGGCAAGACAGTGCATGATTCACAAAATCTCCACAATGGTTCTTGAGCTCATCTCAGTTTTAAATTCAAGATTAGCATGTGTAAAATCTCATTTGGTTCCTAAGTTCAGTCTGATGTAAAAGTTCAGTTGGTTCGAGATTAGCCCATGTAAAATCTCAACTCGATTCGTGGTCAGCCTATGTAAAATCATGGTTCAATTTGGTGGATATCCAACTTAAAATTCATTTTGGTTTAGAGCATAGCCAACCTAAAACTCCATAATTGTTCTAGATCAGCCCGTAAGAAACCTCTATTTGATTAGGAGGATAACCACTTTAAACCTTGTTCATTGTTTGATTGAAAGTTAGCCTTAAAAATTCATTTCTTTGTATAAGGAATTTCATGGACACATCCTTCTAAAAGCTCACAAGTTTATTGGATACCCGCAAGAATAATTCTTGAGGATATAAGTAGATCAATTCAGGTTGAACCTGTCTAAATCTATGGTGTTTCTATTTATCCCTTATATCTTTAATCTATTGTCTTTCATTTGGTTTTCCACTGATTATTTACTCGTTTGTTTTTTAAATGTTTTCAAACTTTAATTTTCTAAATGATTTTATTTTCAAACAAATTTTTTAACCTCCATAATTCACCCCATGCTCTTGTGTATGGAGTCACATGTCCAACATATTTGTGTTGGAAATTTATCATACCTCTATTATGTGTCATCCATTAGAGGAAAAAGGATAAGTCTTAATCACTTACTGATCATAGTCTGTCATTGGATCTAATTAGTCAAAGAATAAAGGAAGAACAAGTGAAAGCTAAGCCAGAATGTTGAAGAAAGACCCAAGAATGAATGAAAAATAGCTAAGTATGGTATTTCAATTGCACTACGAGTAGCTAAATTCTCCTAGGTTAGGTTGTGTTATGATGAACTTATTTCTATATTGTTGGGTTCTATGTTGATTTGACAGAAATAAAACCAAATCCAGAGAGACACATCAGTGAACCTCGAAACCACATCGTCAATAGGGATTGACGGAAAGAAAACCATATACAGAGAAACACATCAGTGAACCTCAAAACCACATCGTCAAAGGGTTGACGGAAAGAACACATATATGAAGAATCACGTCAGTGAACCTCAAAACCACATCATCAAAGGGTTGATGGAAAGAAAACATATCCGGAGAATCACATCAGTGAACCTTAAAACCACATCGTCAATGGGAATTGACGGAAATAATACCATACGGAGAGACACATCAGTGAACCTCAAAACCACATCGTCAATAGGAATTGACGAAAAGAAAATTGCATCCAGAGAAACACATCGTCAATAGGAATTGACGGAAAGAAAACCAAATCCAAAGATCACATCAGTGAACTTCAGAACCACTTCATCAATAGGAATTGACGGAAAGAAAACCACATCCAGAGAAACACATCAGTGAATCCCAAAACCACATCGTCAATAGGAATTGACAGAAAGAGAACCAAATCATAAGATCACATCAGTGAACTTCAGAACCACATCGTCAATAGGATTGAAGGAAAGAAAATAAATCTGGAGAAACACATAAGTGAATCCTAAAACCATATTGTCAATAGGAATTGACAGAAAGAAAACCAAATCCAAAGGAACCACATCGTCAATGGGAATTGACGGAAAGAAAACCAATCCAAAGATCACATCAGTGAACTTCAAAAACCACATCGTCAATAGGAATTGACAGAAAGAGAACCAAATCCAAAGATCACATCAGTGAACTTCAAAACCACATCGTCAATAAGAATTGACGGAAAAAAAAAACAAATCCGGAGAAACACATCGGTGAATCCCAAAACCACAATGTCAATAGAACCAAATCCAAAGATCACATCAGTGAACTTCAAACCACATCGTCAACAGGAATTGACGGAAAGAGAAACAAATCCAAAGGAACCACATCGTAAATAGGAATTGACAGAGAGAAAATAAATCTGGAGATACACATCAGTGAATCCCAAAACCACATTATCAATGGGAATTGACGGAAAGAAAACCAAATCCTAAGATCACATCAGTGCACCTCAAAACCACATCGTCAATGGAAATTGACGGAAAGAGAAACAAATCCAAAGGAACCACATCGTCAATAATAATTGACGGAAAGAAAACAAATCCGGAGAAATACATCAGTGAATCCCAAAACCACATCGTCAATGGGAATTGACGGAAATAAAACCAAATCCAAAGATCACATCAGTGAACCTCGAAACCACATCGTCAATAGGAATTGACAGAAAGAGAAACAAATCCAAAGGAACCACATCGTCAATAGGAATTGACGGAAAGAAGACAAATCGGGAGAAATACATCAGTGAATCCTAGAACCACATCGTCAATGGGAATTAACGGAAAGAAAACCAAATCCAAAGATCACATCAGTGAACCTCGAAACCTCATCGTCAATAGGAATTGATGGAAAGAAAACCAATCCAGAGAAACACGTCAGTGAATCCCAAAACCACATCGTCAATGGGAATTGACGGAAAGAAAACCAAATCCAAAGATCACATCAGTGAACCTCAAAACCACATCGTCAATAGGAATTGACGGAAAGAACACCACATCCAGAGAAACACATTTGTGAACTTCCAAACCACATCGGTAATAGGAATTGACAGAAAGAAAACCTGCTTGGGGATGTCATTATCAGAGGGTTGATGAACAAAGTATGGCCGACGTATGATCTAAAACCCAAAAGAAAGTAAGTAGGTGATTTGACCGAAAAGGGCTGCTAGAGATATGTCACTGTCTTGATTGAAGGGTGATTCGGGTTGCCACGAAAGGTAACAAAACTGGCCTATGCTTCGCATGCATATGTTTGAATTTTTTTCTATGGTGTAATTCTCCATACGAAATGGAAATACTACGCATTTGAGGATGCAATGCAAAAATGATTATAATTTGCAATGCAAAAATGCTTATGAGGATGCAAAAGGACCACTCCAGCAAAATAAATGCTGAAGAGACGAAGCTAACCCCGTCAGGCATGAAAAACTGAACTGTCTCTGGGATCATAACTCTGCTTGATATCCCAACCAAACTTTCATTCTGCAGGACAGTAGGAACAACAGACGACTTCTGAGGAAAAATCATTGAGATTTGGTCTTCTGTCCCTCAATAGGGAAATATATTACCTCTATTGGGGAAACACCAAGGACGATTAGGTTGTGACCTGTCGGGGAAACCAACCACTATTGGCGACTTCACTAGGGAGAAAAAATAATAACCAAAGATGATACCCACTCCACTAGGGGATGATGCTAGACTCACTTCTCTGTTGAGGCAATGACCAAATATGCCAACTTGCTGGAGAAATTACAGATCCTCAATCCCTAGTTGAAGAATACTACTTAGCACAACGTTGGAAAATGTTAACAACCATTAGACTTTTACCCTTGCTGGAGATAAGCATTTCATGAATGGACCTTGTCTATTAGATGATTTTGTTGCTGCTTGGGGAAGCATCAAACTCTTTAGGTCTTGCTAGAAAGGATATACGTTGAAATTCTGCTAGGGGAGACACCAAAGTCTTCACTGAAAAGCTTTAACTCTACTAGGGGTGCCATACGTTGGTTATCAACATGAATCCTGCGATATCCTACTACAATAGTCTGAACTTCGGAGATTTGACTCTAACTAACTGTTTTCTAGGGAGGATAACTCTTCGTGCTCTTCAAATGATCTGTTTCAAAATGAGCCTTCGAAGTAACTTTGCCCCTGTCTAATTGGTCTTTGAAAAAGTTTGCAAACTCTCGACTTGATTGCCCCAGATTAACCGATACTTAGAGAGATTTTCTCGAAATAAATGCCCCATATTAACTGAACATTAGGGGAACTTCTTGACGTAACTTCCCCAGATTGGCATCTTCTGACTGAGTCCATTGGCCACATGGTCCTGTCCAGAAATTTCCTCCTGACAAGATAAGACTTCTTAACTGAAATCCATTATGTAAACCTCATTGATTCCAAATACCTGTATGCAAGCAGAAAATGTTTATTCTAAGATTGAAAATTCTAATGCAACGCACAGGCTACTCTTGAAGTTTTTGTTGAAAAGATATCGCCAAACTTTGTGAACAAGTCACTAGTTAAAGTGCAACACTGATTTTTAAATGAAAGACACTATGCACATGCAATACCAACGAAGTCTTTTAGCACAACTCATGGGAGTCAGGAACGTTATCTCGCTGAAGTACGCCTTCAAATTAAACCTTGCTTCAATTAGGACTTTTGAGGGTTTTAACATGGTCTGGTTCACGGTTTTAGAAAAAATATTTTTGCCTCAAAATTCATTTGTACCCCCCCCCCCCCCCCCATTCTCCTTGATATTCTCTAGCCCTATATTCAGCTAATTTGGCACAAGCGCTCACCTTTCAACAAGGCTATTGAATGGTAGAAGTGATGGTTATGGAGCCCACAAGGTTTTTCGAAGCAACGACCATCCTTTTTGTCTTTGGTGTTTAGAGTCACACGACTTGTTCTTTATCGAGGATTTTCTTTTGTCCTCCTTTTCATTTTCCGCTCTTTTCCCTGATTTTTCCTGGACTGACTCTTTTGAATTTCTGATTTTGAAGTCCAGCAGGATACCCTAATTTTTGCCTAAGTCGCTTGTTTTCAAGATTCGACTTAGCGGGATTCTTTTTTTTTCTCTTTTTTCTCCGAACAAATCATGTGACACTGCCTGTCTTGATTTCTGCAAAAAGGTTTACTGCCTCATCTTTCGATTGGTGAGGTATAACCATTGTGGGATTGTGAAGGATGAAAGGTAATGGATCCTTGGATCCATACTCCTTTTGAAATTTGAACGCTTGGTCAAATTAACTGAAGACTACCCTTCCCCAGGTTAAGATTGAGGGTTTTTTTTCGTTTTTAGAAAGAAACTCCTACTTCTAGGCTCAAAGGGGTTGACAAGGGATTATCTTCCTTATATCTCCAGTGTTTGGGGATTCGAAACAATGCATGTACATCATCAGCATGGTTTTATCCAAAAGCATACAACCAGAAAGTTTATGTTTTCGCTTCATCATCCTCCCTCAAAGAGTTTAAGCAAGAAAATGGGTATTGCAAAGCACATAAATATATATGAGTGAACACAAATAAATTACTTCAAGAGAAATATACTCATTGCATTAAGATCATCATTAAAAAACAAACAAGTTTTTACATGCAAATAGAGCATTAACAAACAATGCAAAATACAAATGAAAAATGCAGCAAAGGAAATTGATAATTGCCAATGTTGAGGAGGCTCGGCTCCGCCTGGACTGATTACTTCTAATGATGTCGTTTCAGTCTCAAGTGCTCACTTGGAAGGCTTCAATTAATGTGCAGACCGCCTACCATGAAAGTAATGACCCCTGAATCAATTAAATTCTGCACCTTGTGCTTGAACACGTTGCAATTCTCAATTGCATGTCCCTGCATCCCCGAGTGGTACTTGCACCTAGCATTCATATCATAATCTGGAGGGAGAGGATTTGGAACAGGCGCAACTTCTCTCAGCTGAATCAAAGAGCCTTAGAGTAGGAAAGTAAGTAGCTAACCGTGAGGAATAGAAATGAAATCAAACCTTCTCTCAGGCTTTCTCAACCTTTGTTATTTCTTCTGGGAGCCAATTTGTTGTTGATACCGATTAGGGCACTCCCTTCGTTCATGAACTTTCATCCTCAGACTTAGCCCAGGAACAGGCAATAGCTGTGGGCATGGAAATTATGAAACCAAAGACTGTAAGATACGTCCCTGACCTGATGCAACTTCAGGGGAGAAAACAGGAATATCCACTTCTTTCACAGCAACTGGAATAAGACCACCTGGTACACTCATACCGCTCGACATGAACTCAAATACTTTTGAATCGGTTAAGTCCTAAACCTTGTGCTTAAAAGCTTTGCATTTCTCCATATTATGTCCTGGTTCCCTAGAATGGAAATCACAATGGGCACTTGCATCATAGCCTGGTGGTGGCTTACCAGCAAATAGAGCCAGAGTCCGAAGTTCAACCAATTGAAGTTGAAGCAAGAGTTGCAGCAACTGAGTATAAGTCATAGGGATTCGATCGAAGATTCCGTTGGGCTGCTTCGGCCTCTGCGTATATTTTTTAAACTTAGGATTGTCTTGGGAAACAGGTTACAGCTTCTGTCGAGGAGATTCTGGAAACCCAGGTCGTGCAAAAGATCTACGAGGCACATCACACTCTGGGAGAGGTTCCACGGGTAAGGGTAGAATGATCATTTCTGCTGCGGCTTCAAGCATAAGATTTCCTTTCTTTCTTAGCACGTTTTTCATGACTTCCATAATCTAACCCATCTGAGTCTTTAGTTGGTGAACTTCCGCCCTGAGAATTTTCTGATCCTGACATAAAACTTGCATATCCACCATGAATTATCCCATATGGCTTCAGACTTCCCTCAACTCTTCTTGAATCTGCTCCATAGTCAACTTCTAGCTTCTTTGAAGAGTTAAGTCTGAAACTTTGAAGAAAACCATATCAGGATAACAAAAGCCGAGCCTCAAACACCTGCTATGCAAATGAAATGCAAATGCCATGTTCGACTATTTCCAAGGAATCTGTCTGTTTTGATTCATATTTTACACAGACGAACCACAAGGAAAGGATTAAATGCTCAGCAGCGAGTGTCAAAGTTAAAATCCTTGGAAATACAAGAACATGTATGTCAAGATGAAAATATGTTAGGATGATGTGGATGCGAAGACATGGGATCAAGGCATTCACAAAGCTCTGAATAATTGTTGTACCGCTGAGTGAATAAGCTTATAAGTCTGCTCTGAAGAAAATACCGGAGCACCGGAATACTAGAGTAACCAGGCTGATAAGTTCACACTGATAAGAATACCAGAATACCGGGTTGGTTGAAAGTCAAGGTTTCCTAAAAAACCCATCCCCTATCACAGGTAGGTTCTAGTCTTGAAAGGTGCGGCATCCTATGCAGGTCGTCAGTATCACAAAATTTTAGGTCGAGAAACGATGATACGTTTACCATTTCTGGTTTGGCATCATGGTCAATCAAGGAGGTTTCAACTGACTTCCCAATGAACGGTCTTCAGAGTCGTTAGTTTTCTAATTCAACACCCCCTCAACTGCTTTAAATGCGCAGGATATGATGTCTCCAAAGAAAACCTCGTCTGGACGCGAATTTCATAAGGAATCTTGCATGTCAAACATGCAAGCCCGCACTACTCTCCACACTAATACTAAGTGTGTACTCAAGCCTGGGTATTCGGCTTATCAGTCAATGGAACAACCCACCCACAACACAACAACATAATATGATAACAAAATGCAAATGCAATAATATACGAAAAATAATGTACGTAAAAGCAAATAAATGAAAAAGAGTAAACACCCAAAAGTAAAACAGACAAGCGCTAGGATTGACTCGCATAGGAAACCAAGTCCCCAGCCGAGTCGCCAGCTGTCACAACTGCGAAAAACACCCTGCGAAAAAATAGAAGATTCGTCACCGAACTTTATTTATCCCAGAGAGAGGGAAAGGAAACAATCAAATAAAACCTAAAGAACGAGAGAAGACAAGGTCATCGCAACCAAATCTTGGGTTCGGGAGTCGGTTACGCAAGGGGAAGGTATTAGCACCCCTCATGTCCGTTGTACTCAACGAGATCCATGCTTGTTGTCTAATCAAAGGGTGTGTTTATCTATAAGCTACTGCTAAACGGAAACGAGAAAAAAAGAAAAAGAAAGAGAATCGATAGGACATCGCCGCCATATGCCTACGTATTCCCTTATGCAATGGGAAAGTCAGAGTCAACGTAGTTCGGAAAACTACAGGTGATAGGGGAAGGTTGCTCGCCAAGACATCGCCGTCTTGTGCCTACGTATCCTCATTTAGTATGAGAAATAAGAGCAAACATAGTTCGGGAAACGAAACCACAGGTTGGTTAAGTGTTTTTTATGAGCGACTTTAAGTTCCCATTCCAGCAGTTAGGGACGATGCATGTTTGCGATAGAACGAAAAAGTAACATACTCTTTTTTGAAAATGAATTTGGAACACAAATCCCGAAGGATAAAAGGTTTGAGTTTTGTTTGTGAGTTTTAGTGAAGTGAATTGAGTTTGTTTTATGATTAACGTTGCACTAAAGACTATAACATAGGAATGAATGCGTCGCATATCTCCCCCAGACGGGACGTACACTAAACACTCTAGACAAGCGAGAGGAGACCCCCCACTTATCATTTCCCATGTGCTTAAGGCTCGTAGCATACAAATTTCATTGTATTTATTAGATGAGTTAGAATGTGTTTTGAGATGAGAAGGGAGACATACAGAAGGCCTAAGGACACTCGGCCCTAACGTTGCATGCAAGGTGGTCCTAAAGTTGGGATGCGAAAGGAGATTCTATCCTAATGTTAGCATGCAAAAGATAGACCTAAGGTTGAGGTTAAAAGGGACTAGCCTACTTGTTATCATGCATGGGTTAAACTTCTAATGTCTATCCTACTCCAAATTTAATCGAAAAATTAAATTGGAATAAGAGTCCTAAGGGAACATGCAAAGGAAAAGCAAAAAACAAGAAAAAAAAGAGGCAAAAACAGCAGCTATAACAACACCTCCTGCATAAGATAGTAGTAAAATCCAGCACACAATCAAGACATCATATAACAGTACATGTTTTAGCACAAAAACAGGTGTGAAAGGTCAGGCAGCAAGCAAGCAAGACAAATACAGCATGCAGGGTTCAGAACAAGAACAACTGTGGAAAACAGGGCAACAAGCATGCTTGAATGCAATTAAACAAATGCAAACGACAATCATGGATTGACATCATACAAGTATCAATATTCTTCGACAAACAATCATAAATGATCAATAACATTGCATCAACAAGAAGTGACAAGATCAAGTATGCATTTCCAAAAATGGACGATCAAATGATCAAACAAACACGCATCAAATCGGAATCGGAAACGAATTCAATCATGCATTACAATATTCGGAAACATATCACAATGATGATCAATTAATCATGCTATAAAAAAACAAGTGAAAAGATCATTAACCAAACAAATCATATGAACATGTTAAACATTCAAAACGGAAACCAAAAGTCTTGCATCGAAGAATCGAGATCAAACATTCAAGAACGATAAAATATGTCCAAAACAAATCACATAAATGCATCACATCAATCCATGAAGTTTACATGTGGAAAGGATATTAAACAAGCAAGAAATTGCAAGAAAATCACATTTTGGCTCGGTGGTAACCGATTGCTCTATATAAGGTAACCGATTACTCTATTGACAAAAGCTGAATAACATGAAATTAACACTAAGTAACCGGTTACTCAATATAGGGTAACCGGTTACCACTGCACTAGAAGCATAAAAATAGCTTTTAAAATCAGTTTTCAACAACCAACAGCTTATCCAATCATCCATATGAACATGATATCAATCAAACACGAAATTAACATCAAGAAATAGTGATCAAACATCATGTAAACACAATCAGGCATTGACATCACAAATCACTAAGATCCAAATCATCAAAATGGATCAAAAAGCAACAAAAACCATGGATCTACATTATGATTATTCAAATAAGCTCAAAATTGGATTACATCTAGAATTCACCAATCTTCAAAGCTGATATTTGCTTTGGTGAGTGTTGATTCACTTGAAATTAGCAGATCCAAGCAAGAAACCCAGAGATTCTTCAAGATCAAAGAGTTTTCTTGTGGTAGAAATGAAGAACAAGCAAGATCAAGCAAAATAATCCACAAAAAGCACTTCCAATCTAGCTTCCAAATTAAGATCCAAAATCAAACGAAAATTGAGTGATGAGTTGAAGATAATGGAGATGAATGATGGAGGTTTAGCTCTAGAATTCTATGATTCCAATGAAGAATTAAAGAACTCAAGTAGAAAGAGCTTTAATGGAGGTTTTGGGAGTGAAAAAATGGAGAGAAAACTCTGATATTAAGATGAAGAATGAGAGTGAATTGGTGTGAATAAAGGTTATTTTTGAGGTTTGGAGCAAATTCACTTAAATAAGCTCTTGGTTTGGATTCAAAATGTGGTTTGGAGTGTGGATTAGCATTTGGAATGGAAATTAGGAGTGGAATTAGGAATGGAGTGTTTGAAATTTGGAGGGAAATGGTGAAAATTGAAACAATTCTAGATCCTTCTAATGATGATCAAGTGAAATCAATGGTTGTGAATGATTGGATATTGCACATGCTGAAAATTCAAATTCTTTGGAAAACTGCGCTTGAAGTAATCGGTTACTCAATATAGGGTAACCGGTTACCACATTCAAAAATGCCTAATAATGGCGCCATGTGGAGGGAATCATGTACAACTGCCTGTTGCCACCTGTTCTGAGCTTCGTTAAGCCTCTGAAACTTGGTCTTGAATATCATAACTGTGAGAACGTCTGAGATAACTTGTGTATTGTCTCCTGAGCTAAAAATTAACATGCTGAATAAAATAAAATTGACCGCTCGATCGATGGGCAAAATAAATGTCGGAGCCTCTGACGCTCGTTGTTTAAACTCTTGAACTGAAAGGGAACCTTGAGCCATGGAAACACCTTGATCCCATGCCTCAAAAAAAATGTTATGATATGCAGAAATATAGAGTGTAGAGAAACAAAAGTCAGTTAAGGTTAAAACGAAAGGGCAAATTTTAGGGTGCTACACCAAAAAATTTGAGTGATTTGTTTCTTGATTTTAACGAACGTCTTGTTTTCTGAAATTTTACAAATTAGTAGCATTGTTTATTCATCAATAATGACCACACGAGAAAAGTAAGAATTCGGAAATGGATGAAAAACCCATTTGTAATGGAATTTCTAAATGAGGATTGAAAGACAAAGAAGATGAATGATTTGTCTTTGATGTATACTCAACTTCAAGAAACCATAACTAGCAAGGTTTGTTCCTAAATATTATATTGTTTTCCTTTTCCTTGTTATAGAGTGTTTCCATGCAATTGTCTATTTTTCTTGACTTTGCGATCTTTCTGATAAGTAAATTGGTCATATTTGTTTACAAACTAAGAAATTTTTTTGTTTAAAACTCTAAGCCTTTTCAATCCACCATATATTAATTTTATCTAGTGTTAAAACTTTTGAGCCTTACTTCGTTTATTCATTGGCATGTTAGTTTTTCACCCTCTTTGGCTTTAACTTGAAATATTAATTTTCCTTATTATTGCAAATGATTAAGTTAGGGATTTCTCTTGAAACTAACAATATAATAAGTTTGGATTAGGGATACTAAAAACATGGTGACTAAAAAATAAAATCAACGAACTTAGAATGACTTCTTAAAAAAATCAGTAAACAAAAAAAGAAACATTGAAGGTATATGTGTTAATAATGAAGGATGGTTGTGAAACAAGGAAAAATAGTAAGAATTTAATTCTAAAATATGAAACCTACTATCCCAAAATATCCCACCTTGATATAAGCCCCGTTATAACCTCAAAAGACCTCAAAAGTTTGTATTCAAATTTAGACTTTAAATGATTGTTTATAAATTTTTTAAGCTTATGCTGAAATAACTATTGTGTGTTGATTGAGTGATTACGATATTATTCACTTAAGCGAAAAGATGAGAAAGTCAGAGAAGTTGAATATATCTGAAATTTGGAAGAATTCTTTATACTTTCCTAAATTGAAGTTAAGAACATAAATAACATCTGAGCCAAAATTGTGTGTTGATCATTGGTTGGGTAAGAATATTATTTTTCTATTAAGTTTTTATTTTGCAAGCATGCTCCTCAAGGACAAACAAATGTTCAACTTTGGGGTTGTGATGACAGTCTGCCATAATTGGGTTTCATCAATAATTCTTAGTATTTTTAGCAATATTTGGTGGGGAAATGCATGCTATGAATATGAATTTTGACAATATTTGAGATAAGGATAAAAAGAAATGCATCAAAATTTTAGGAATATTTACAATTCTATTTTCGATTCAATTTACATGATGATTTTTATGCAGTAAATTGATCATATCTAGAGCTTCTTAATCTTGATTGAGGTGCGGCCGATGGCAAATGAAAGACAACATCTAGGGTGAGATGTTGGAAATATTGTGGCACAATCTTCTTTGATCGTAGTGCAATTCAGATCAAATCTTTGCGCAATGCTTTAGCATCATGGTACGTTTTGGACAATTTTAAGCCCATTTTAAAGGAAAATTTGTTGAAATTTTAGGGGGTCCGGATTATTTTTTATTTTGAAGGCAACAAGACTTTAGGGAGTAGGAATTGAAGGATTTACAATTTTGAAGACCAATTCTCATCTAAAATTCATGTATCTTTCTTTAAACATTTTAGTGACTCATAATTGTATTGTAAATGGTTAAATTCCTTTTGATTAGGCCTTTGAGATGCATTTATTTTGAACTATTTGAATCTTTTGATTATAGAGTATTAATCTATAAAATTGAAACTATAGTACTATTCAGCTAAATGTGTGTTTAATGTCTTTTATATGTTGATGAATTTTTGAATTGATTATAAGTTGAGAATTATTACTAGCTTTATCTTTTGAAATTCAGTCTAATTTAATTGTTCAATAAAATATTTACTTTAGACACATTAAATTAATAGTTTGTGTTATAGGAATTAACAATCGATAAAACCTCTTTTGATTATGAATTCACCTAAGAGATTAGGGAATTATGATTTAGAGATAGGGTTATCAACCAAGAAAATGGTCATAACTATTTTGTTAATTCACTGTGATACTAGAGGAACAACTATAGGGAATACACATAATTACCAAACTGGGAGAAATAAATATTTGAAAAGGTGTGATTGTTTTAAATCACTAAGAATTTTAACCATTTTTATTTTTCCTATCGGTTAATCAAATTTTTATGAATAACCACCCAATTTAACATTTTTATTTTGGTAGTATTGTTGTGTTTAGATTGAACCAATACCCATGGATATGAACTCTATTTTTATTACTTGACGATGATATAGTACACTTGCAAAATAATTCATTAACCACTTTATGGCTATGTCAGGATCCACCTTAAAAGTATTTTGTTTACCTTACTAAGTTTTGAATTTTTGTTTTTCTTTGTTGGCTAACAATTAATAAACCTTTACATGTTGATACTTTCAAAAAGTTTCATCTTTCAATCTAAAAAACCCAATTAATTAGTTTCCAAGACTAAGGTTTAAATTCCATGATCCATAACCCCTAAGAAAGCATACACTACTACCAACTAAACCATCGCCTCCAAAATTTGAGATTTCAAAAGATATTTTCAGAAGTATTTCAATTTCGTTCTTAAGGGGACAAATGTTGGACCAAATGTCTGACTTAACTTGTTTAACATCTTACACCAGAATTAACAAATAAAAGATAAACAAGATGATCAATGCAGAAAGTAATAAAAGGACACAAAGAGTCGTTAAACTAGTCTGAGAGACACTTTACCCAAAAAAAGAAATTCACTATCTTGAATTAATGCAATTAGTCTTATAGGAACAAAAACTTCATATTGTTCAATGACTCTTCCTAATCCTAACGACTTTCTATTTAGATCTCCCCCTAAATAAGAGAACCTCTCTCACTTTCTCTCAATTACTAATCCCAAGTGATCACCTCAATAAACACAATAATGAATGCTGAATTATGACTCAACTAAACAAACCAACATTATGCCTTATGATTTGAATATGGGCACTAAAGTGGTGTACAAGCAACACAAATAAAAGACTCAAATGAAAACCCTAGCACTAAAGTTATTCAATAAAGTGCGTTGTCTTCAAAGATGGAATTGAGTCTCTTTAAATAGAATTTCTATGATGGGTTTTTCTCCGATGGGCATAAGATTTTATCATCAGATAAAGTGGAGATTTGGTTAAGATTTTTTTTCTAAAACAACTCCACAACAAGATATGATTTTATTTGAATTCAAATTTAAATTTCCAAATATTTAATTTGATCTTAATAAATCATCAACCAAATCTAATTAATTAGGTTTCTAAAAGATATCAACAAATTAATCAGAGACAAATCCAAAAACATGCTCAAAACACAAACAAAAAACACACCCATGCAATAGCAGCAACATGGGCCAGATGTGTCACGCCGCTAGAACATCATAATGTCCTAAATGTGTCTTTTCTTCACAAAAACAACTTGAAAATACCGTGTTGTTTTGCAAAATACAGTCAGTCCAAAAGGAACAACAATCTCCCTCTTTGGAAAATTTTGGAAAAATAAAACTTTCAAATACATACAAGATGTGCAACATAAGTTGAGAAATAAACACATCACACATAAGCACGCAGAGCATACATCAGCAACAACATTAGAAGAAGAAAACATCAATAGTCAAGAGGTTGATACACATTAGCCAATCACACAATGATGCTCCCATAATTAGTCAAGCACACACTCAAGCATGCATGCACACCAACACAATTAGTAGTTGTCAGTCAGGTCATTTGTCAACACATATCACAACTACTACATATCAAGCATCAGAACATCATAATTCATACACAGTCAGTAGGTCAGCTCAGACATGCTCAAGGCCATATGCCAAGCCAGATGCTCTAGCATGTGAGCATACAACAAACAACTGTCACAGTTAGTCAGAATACCATACCTAACAAATCTTACAACCCCCCATGTTTTCCATAATTTAGTAAAGGTAGAAAGAAAACTAGATCAGTCACAAGTAGAAAAGACTCTCGTCAATTGTTAGTGGCATAAGATGCGTACCCAAAAAATGAGTACTAACTAGTTAAACATCACAAGTCAAATTTATAACATAGCTACACAAAAAGGCCTAAAAACAGAAGGGCAAAAAAATTCAAAACAACTTCAGCTTGATAACATCATTCTTTAGAGTTGGATTCTTCTTCTTCTTCACTTAAGGACTCTGAGCTTTCAGCATCTTCTTCTTTCTCATTTGCATATTGAATTTCCTCTTCATGGTTAACTTCTTCTCCCTCAACATCCTCCTCATTCTTCAAAACTTTGATCAATTTATCCATATTCCTCTTTGTAATGGTACTTAAAGTAATAGTCTATTGCAAAGCCTTTGAAGCTTCCATTAGCTCATACAACACATCTTTTCTGGTGGCTTTGGATATAAGTGAAAAATATACACTAGAAGTTTGACCTTGGTATTTTACCACCACAATGTCTGAGACATGTGTCCCCTCAAACAATTTCTTATTAAGGGTAAGAGGCCCAACCTATTTTCTTGGAGTTTCTTGAGGATGCAAGACTTCAGAGAGTTGCGTCAAGATAATACTAGTGATTAAGAAAGGAAAATCTATTGGTAGCTTCACAACAAATGAATCAACATGCTTCATGGTATGGTAAACACATGCTCTCTAAAATTTAGCTTAGACATGGTTCAAATTTAAAAGATCTGTTTAGCCAAGGCAGAAGCAATGCTAGAACTGTGATTATTGAGTGCCCAATTCGCAGCACCTACCCTGTTCAGAATAACATACTTCACACTTAATTTACCACAAGAAAGTAACCCTTTGTTGGGCCATTATTTCACTTGTCTAATTGTAATTTCCTTAGCAATATTTTCCATGGAAAGAACTTTTTCAGACTCTGCTGATTTGTTTCTTCCTAGATATGCATCAATAATGGTGGGTGATAACTTCACACACTTCCTTCTCACATAAAGCTTCAAACCAAAATTTTACACGGGTTAATCTTGAACCTGGGTGAGCTTTTAATACAGAGCTTAAACTCATAAACCTAGGAGATTTTAATTCAGTTTGATTTCCAAACTTGGAAAGCTTTTAACAACGGTTTGAGCTTGAACAAAATAATGGTTTTACACAGGATAAACACCAACCAATATGAGATTTATCCACAAGTTGATCTCGAATGGACTAAAGACTTTTGAACGGACTGAACTTTCGAACCAAACCAATGACTTAGTAACTAAATCCCTAAAACCAAGCTTTTAACGGGTTTAGCTTCAAACCTAAATGAATAATCCCTAAATGGATGATATATTCAACAAAGGTAAAAACAAACTCCCTTGGTGAATTTACAATTCTAAACTTCCAGAATTACAATTGCCTCACTTACAAATCAACTTTCTTAGAAACGCTACGTCTAAATTTTAGTGAGAAAGATAAATATTTTAGAGAGAGTGTGTGAGGAGTGAGGAATGAAATATCATCTTTTAGGATGTAAAAATATATAAAAATGGACCTCTATTTATAGGCTAGAGGTTGGCGCAAAAAAAGGAAGATTTTTGTGGCTGAAATTGAAGAGCCAATCGATTGGTACTTGAGCCAATTGATTGGTTGACCTAAAAAATCATATGGTTTTTCGTAAAAGGAAAGAAAATATCTATAGTCGTTGCCACTCATTAATATGATGTCCTAAATGTTTAGGGTGCATTTTTATATTGACCCAATCGATTGGGTAAAGTGCCAATCGATTGGCAAGAACAAAATTTCCCCAGACCTTTTCTAACCTTTCCCAAGTCGTCTAGTAAGAATTCAATACATTTTTAGAAATATCCTATTGATAAAAACATGTTTTAAAAGTTGCTTGTGTGTGTGTGTGTGTGTGATTGGTCGTATAATTTTATGAGAAAGCCCTTATGCTTTTACACTATTATTCACTCAAATGCGTTAGAGCGAGTTTTCACTCACTTCAAGTCATATTAGATGTTTCACTCTTGTAGACACATGCTTGAGTTGTACTTTGAGATGAGGTTTTTGTTATAATTCATTTAGATTCCTTCATTAGATAAACAAGTTCAGTAAACCTATTGATTTGGTTGCATATTTAACCCCTTTGCACTTGATTTTAGTTGTTGTCATCAAATACTAGTTGTCATCATCTAAACCATGTTCATCTTTAAGAGAGCTTCCTTGGACAATAACCTGTAAAACAAGGTTCCACAAGATTTTCAAGATATTTTAAGAAATAAGAGAGGTTTCAAAGATACTTTTCTCTGTGTGTGTGTGTGTGTGTGTGTGATTGCCTTAGTTTCTTTGGAGTTACTCTTATACCTTTATAATATATTGATCACTCAAACACAAGACCATGCGAACTTTCACACTTCCTTTCATTCACAATCTTGAAGCTCCAAGTTCCATTACTTGATTCATCAATGATTTGACACTTCATTTGGAACTCAATTCTTCCATTGATGAGGCTTGATATAAATTATTAGAGAAACACGATCATTAAATGTTGTTGGGCCAAAGATCATTAGGGACTCCACCCAATGTCGTTTGACATTAGGTGTTGTCATCATCAAAGCTACCATGAATATCTCCATATGATTATACCTACAAGCACATAGATCATCAACTTTTATTTATTTCTCATATGAATAATTGAAAATGTACAATTTGGTATTTCCCCGTAAAGTAATTTTCCTTTATATGTCTCATGCTTGAGGAACTAGTATAATCCGATCTTTCCCATAAAATACTTTTCTCTTACAAGTCTCACTCTTGAGGAACTATGTACAATCTAGTATTTTCCCATAAAACACCTCTCCATTATATGTCTTATTCTTGAGATACAATGTACAATTAGATCTTTAAAGAATAGTGTATTCATTTCTTTCAACAATTGGTAAAATCTTTGTGCTTCCTCATTCGACAACTCTTCCCCATCAAAATCTTGAGGTTCATCATATGTCACATTTACTCCAAATGCATTGCCAACCATATCATTGATCATATTAAATTGTTCCTCAAATTCCATATGTGATCGACTGCTTGATGCGTGTGTATTACTTGTCTCTGCATGTACGTTACTCGGCAATTGTTCTCCATTATATGTCCAAACCCAATAATTTTTAATGAAACCCTTCCTCTTCAAATGACGTTCTACTTCCTCTAAGTCACTAATTATAGATCTACATTCACATTTAAGACAAGGACATCTTACCCCTCCTTCACGTCGACAACATTCTTGTGCAAATACCCACGTGATAAACTCTTTAACTCCTTCCTCAAAATTTGGTGTAAGTCCACGTCTGCCTGGTAACATTCTATCGTACATCCAACTACGATAGTAACGAAAATATTCCATACTGCACATTTGTACTATCATTATATATCATTTTAATTAAATATGTGATTTTAATATATGCAAAATAATATAATTCTTTTCACATTGTTTTAACCTAATTAAATAAAAATATTACTTCAATATTACTTCATATTATTTCATATTATACAACAACCTAATTTTTTAACATTATTTTAAAAATATTTTCTTACTATAAAAATATAAATACAAATATAAAAATATAAAATCTAATTATACATTTTAACCTAATAAAAATAATTTTAATATTAATTCTTTGCCCATTAATAGTTTTTCAATTTGTTTTAATATTATACATTTTACGAATTATTTTTGTTTTAAATTATATTTTTAAAATAAATTTCTTTTATAAATTGTGTTTTTAATAAATCTACATAACATATTTTTACAAGTAATTTTTTCTATAAAATATTTTTTAATAAAATACTTCTATTTACTAAATATTTTTTCTAAAAATATTTACAATTCTGTTTTCTAATCTACATAACTTTATGTTTTTAAAAAAATACTTTTTAATTTTTTCTATTTACAATTTTTTTTACTAAAAATATTTATAAAAATTCTGTTTTTTATAATATAATATATATTTTATTTACTAAAATATAATATTCTAAAATATAATATATAATTTGTTTACTAAAAATAACACATTTAAAATATAATATATATTCATTATTTTTAAAAATCTGTTTTTTCTAAAAATTATTTTTTAGAATTATGTATACTAAAAATATAATATATATTCTGTTTTTAGTTAAAATAACATATTTAAATACTACAACAACAACAACAACCAAACATTTCATATACAATATTATCATATATAATCAATGTTATTCACATTTAAAATATAATATATATTCTGTTTTTTATATATAATCAATAAATTCTAATTTTATACAACAACAACCAAACATTTCATATACAATATTATTCCTATAAATCTGAAAAACAAATAATTTAAATTACATAAATACATCAATGGAGCAAAACTAAAGCTTAAATCTTTAGACTTGATGAGCTCATCTTGAATCTTCCAAATCTTGATCTTCTGAAGAAAAAAATTAAAAATTAATAATAAGAAAATTTTAAAATAAAATTTAAAACAAATAAAAAGTAAGACTGTAAAACATTTACCATACCTATTGAAAATGTCTGTGAAATGTAGTGAAGGAGGAGAGGAAGCAGAGATAACGCAAGCAAGGAATGAAGAATGGAGAAAGAAGAAGGAAGAAGGAAGGAAAAGAAGAAATGCGTGAAGGGTTCTGAGATTTGGCATTATATTAGTGTAATTTGTGACGTGGTAAACACGTGAGAAAGTACCCACGTGAATACCACGTCGGAACAATCACTAATGCATCTCATTTGCGACGTGAAATGCACTTGGAAAAGTAGCCACGTGACAAACACGTCGGAACTTTCCCAGCATTTTACTTTTAACGTTAAAAAATTAAATGACACCCAACAGTAAAAAATTAAATGACACACATTAATGTCTTCCCATTTGCGACGTGGGTATCATGTGGGAAGACTTGAAAAAGTCAAATCAACTTTTTAATGTGTCTCAGCTGTAAAAGTAAATGCATGCCAACATTAATATTTTCTCATTTGCGACGTGGGTATCATGTGGGTACTTTCTGACTTGTTTTCCACGTCGCCAATACAAAGATATTTTTGAATTTTTGTTTTCCATGTGGTTACCACGCCACAACTTAATTTCTAAATAATTCAAATTTCCCTCCCCCCAAAAAACAACACTCAACGTTACAAATTTTCAATTTAAAAATGTTATTAATTAAATAATGTAGTGACGTGATTTACACGTCGCAACCTCTATTTTTTCTCACGTTTTAACCACGTCATTAAATCACTTAGTAAAATGCAAATTTTCTTGTAGTGTTTTATCATACTAGCATTCTTTCTTATAGACCTCGTGCTTGAGAGATCGTGTACAATCCAGTAGTTTAAGCTAAACCTAAATCGAATTCAAAAGAACCCACCCCGATTTCTAACTCGTCCAACAAAGTGTAGCCCATACGGGCCAACTAACGAGCCAAGTCAATCAGTTCGGTCCATTAAAATTTATCAAAAGGAGACACTCGCTTAAATAACTTTTATCAATCTTAAATATGAAGTAGATCAAAACTATTCTATAAAAGATCTAATCATAAATAAAAGGATATTCACATTTTTCATACGACTAGCACTAAAGATAACATTCGCAACCTTTACTCGTTTAACATCAATAGAATTATAAATTAATGTATTCAGCCTATAAAAAAATATTCAACTTCATACTCAATATTTTTTTCAATAAATTTAAAGAACTCAAATAAAGTTTTTTAATTAAAATTCCATAACAAATTGAATATTTTGCACCATACACATACATGTATTGGATCTGTCACTTTGTCACTATTAGAAAAGCTTTTACAAATACAAGTAAAAGTCACAATAATTTTGTAGATGAATCACACAAGCAACATGTAAGGGTGTATTCAGAAGTTCGTACGCTATTAAGTTACAACTCACTGATGTATGAATGACCATTCGTACACCAAGTTGAAGTCATGTACGATTGTTCAGCTAAATTTAAGGAACAACAGTTAGTTTATGGCGGGGTCAGCAAGAATAGTTACATATCTTATGTTATATTTTGTACTGTACTACTTTTCTGTGCATGCAGTTTGCTTTTTCAATTAAATAATACCAAACATTATGGATTTTCGTTAACTTCTAAACTATGTTACATGAAAATAATCGAAACTTATCCTAATGGAGATCAATATTAAAACGTTATATGAATTATATTCACGGCATATATTAGTTCCCTGTTAGGAGTTTCTAATCAACAAAAAAATAAGATATTCCCATAACTAAATGAGTTTCTTCCTAGGTTTCTATGTTAGACTTAAGTTTTAATTGGAATATCCCTAATAATGCTTACAAATTAATTCTATCACATAAAAAAACTTCGTTAAAGTTAAGTCAAACAATATAATATTTTATAAAATCATAATGTACTTTCTGAAATTAATATTTAATAACTCTTTTCCTAATAATAATAATAATAATAATAATAATAATAATAATAATAATAATAATAATAATAATAATAATAATAGTTTAATTGTTATGCACTGACAGTAATAATAATAAGAGTTTAATTGTTACACACTGACAGTATAAAAATATTATACACGGTCATCCAATAAAAATATATCATTCTGTCATTTCATATAATTAGTTTAAAATTTTCAGTATGACTTTGTGGGATGCATGAGCGTCATTGGTTGACAGTGTAAAAAAAAATTATATTTTCAATGTATAAACCTTTTTCCTTATAAGAATAAACATTCTTTGTTTGTTTAACGGTTCTTTCAAGAGATAAGTGCAATTGAAAACATTTAAGAGATTATGTTTTTTCGGTTAATTCTGTTTATTATGTTCTGCTGGATGGTTTCTTATCGTATTTTACGGTTGAGAACTTGATCATTCTCCTTATAAGTTAGACTCCTTCTAAAGTATTGGTTTTCTCATATAAATTTTTTCAAGATAGATTACTCTCTAAAGAGAACATGTCTTAAGTTGTTCTACTTGTTGATTCTAGTGGGATTGCTTGTCCCTTTTGTGAGGGATTCGGTTTAGTCGGTCTCACATCTTTTTGTCACTTGAGAATTAGTTATGTATATGTGATATAAGATTTTTCAATGATTAGGTTGACATATGCGATTCTTCATAGAGATCATAGACTTCTTTTTGAGTATTTCTTTTTATTAGGTGGTAGAGTCAACTCTATGGGTGATTTTGTTACGATCTAGAAAAATGTAGTATGAACAGTTACGAGAGCTCGTAATAATCTCATTTTTAATATTGTTTCAAAAATGGTGAAAAAGTTTGAGTAAAGTTTTTTTTTTTGGTTTGGAAATTATTTCAAGGTAGATATTGAGAAAAATTCAAGTTCCACATTAGTTAAAGAGAAAACACACAAAATGTTTATCATTCTTCACCTTACAAATCGCTCTTGTAAATATGAGTTACGCCAAATTATAATTCTATCATGGTATCAAAAAGTATAATTTAAGCTTTGCTGGGCCACCTGCTATCAGATTTGCACTATTGGGTCATCCACCATTTATTTCACACTCTAGTCTAGTCTTGGGGTTGAGGGAGTGAGCTAAGAGTCTCACATTGGACAATATATGATCTGAACACGTGATTATAAGTGGGACAATTCTTACCATACAAGCCCGTTTTATAGGGATAAGTTAGGTCCAATCACACTTGTTATCATGGTATCACGAGTCTATCGATTTAGGCCACCCACCGTTTATATGGGCACTAAGCCCAATAATGTTGGGCGCAAGGGGGTGTGTTGAAAAAATCAAGTCCCACATATCGATAATTTGGATCACCAAACGTTTATATTCACACACCAAGTCAAATGATAATGGACGTGAGGGGGTGTATCGAGAAAATTCCAACTCCCATATTGGTTAAAGATAGAAGCCACAAAGGGTTTATATATACTGAAACCCCTCAGCTTACAAGTCGATTTTATAAAGATAACATTGGCTAAACTCTAATTCTATCAATAGATCAGGGGGTAAATTCATATACTTTCTGTATCATCTGTTTAAACCAATAGCAGATTGATCATTTGCATTAGTTTTGAGAAATATTTTAGTTTGTGATTTTGTTTCTATCTTGGTAGACTTTGATTTTATGATAGTGATTTTAAGCGTGTGAGCGCTTTTTTGGATCTACTTTGTTTGTTTTGTTGATTTAGAGGTTGTTCTTTTTGTCATTGGTTTCTTATTTATGTATTTGATAGTCTATTAAACACTTCTTGTATTAGAGAATTGTTTATACTCTATTTATTATCACTTTGTTAGAACATGATGAGAACATCAATATTGGACAAAGAACAACACAAGTGAGAGAGACACCACATGTTCACTAAAAACCTTAAGGTGATAGGTGTATGTGTTCTCCCACTTATAAATGTTTAACTATCCACATTTATAACTAATATGAGACTCCAACTCATACTTGACATATTATTCTCGACATTCCACCTCAAGTGTGAGTCCACAATACTCCTCATCAAGTGAAAACTCTTTTGTCCACATACACTTGTACTGCCGTTAGCACACACCTCTTTCCTGGGCAATTCGATAAACCTCTTCCTGAGCATTTCGATTTCAACGAGACACATCTTCCTGAGCATTACGATACAAGTAAGTCGGTCCCTTTACGAATCAAACTATGATACCATGTTAGAATATGATGAGGAACATCAATTTTTGACTAAGAGCAACACAAGTGAGGGAGACACCACATATTCATCCAAAACATTAAGGTGATAAGTGTCTGAGTTCTCCCATTTATAAATGTTCAACTATCTACATGTATAACCAATGTGAGACTTCAACTCACACGTGACATATTATTCTCAACACTTCTTTATTAATATATTTATTTTATTGTTGACGAAAATATAAATTTCCAACGATAAATAATTTAAAGTGTCGTATAATGATAAGTTAAGAATCTTTAAAATGTGTTGGAGGTTAGGGGTTATGGTGTGACATTTTGAATTGGTTTGGAAGTGTTAGCTAGTGTACTTCCTATTGATTATAGGCGTCCTCCTTCTATTTTTGTGGCCTAACTCTAACTCTATAAAGAGGAGATATTTGCAAAAACTTCAAATTATTCGCAAGTATTTCAATTTTATGAAAAGAATAGAATAAATTATTTTTATTGTTATAAAATTATCAAGCTCTCAGATTTTAGATTATATCAAAATTATCACGTGATTGTGGTTTAGGTAAAAAAATGTAGAACTTTTGATATGACTTAAATTATCTTTTTCTTTAAAAACAAATTTATCACAAATGAAAATTTAAAAAATAAGAAAAATAAGGATCAGTAACTAGTTATGAGCATACCAACTAGAAAGAAAACAATTTAACAAATCATTGACATTTAAAATAACATATAGAACATAATTTGTGTTTGTTAAAAGAACTTTTATATTAGCATAAGAATTTAATTGAAATACATGATCAGTCTAATAAGATTTTATATTATCAGATAATTATAATTCTTAAATGTTAAAAAGAATTTATTTTAATTTTATTTATTAATAAAATAATATTAACAGATAATAGTAATTAATTAACCTAATAATTTTTTTATACTAACAATATATAGTAATTAATCTTTTAGTATAATAAGCAATCGTAAATAAAAGTTGCATAAACATTTATTTTATTAACACGTAATTCTAAATTGGTAATGTTCACATTCTTTAACAATATGTGTGACTTTTGTCATATACTGGATGAAATTTTATTTAAAAAAAAAGACTTGAATACAATAAGACAGATGTGGAGTAATAATACATTTTTTTTACCAATAAAAATACATATGAGTGTCTTCATATCCTAACTCAATTTACGGAAATCGATATTGTCATGTTAAAATTCATCTTTAGAATTTAATTATAATATTTATAGTTGTGTATATAAATTTCTAAATATTATTACACTGTCTACAAGACAAAAAGTATATAAGATTAAACCCTAGCTCTTTTCGTTTAAACTCAGGCTTTGTCATGTAATAATATTGAATTTTATTGTCTATTGTGATTTTTTCAACTTTGATATAAGATGAAATTTATATTAAAAAGAAAATCTAAATTCTTTTCAATTGAATGTAATATTTATAATCAATAGTTCAAAGCATCATGGAAGGATCCGAGACAAATATACCTTAACAAGGTTAATCAAAGTGATAATCTAACAAATAAACTATAGTACAATTTGGCATTGACACGTACGATTCATGACCCAATAATATCATATTCAATCAAGCAATCATCAATCCATAGTCTTGTTATTTAATTTTCCACTAATGATTTAACATCGTATAATAAAATATAGAATAGATAGAAGGTTTCCTAGAAGCTAGGTGTTGGCGGTGACAACAATGTTAGGGTATATAAATTGATTGATTTATGTCTATTAATATATTAAATTATCCAAATGGCATTGAAGTGGACACCCCAATTGTTATTCGAATACATTAATTAAGAAATTTGCCACGGCTCACTCATGCTTAATTTTGATTAGGGTTTGGTTGATTTTTTAAAAGTTTGATTTTGAATGTTTAATTAGGTGGATCAAGCTAAAAGCACTAACCTTACAAACTATATGGAGGCGTATGAAATTAGAACTACAAGATTAAATTGTTAGGAGTTGGTGATCAAGCAATTAATAAATTGTAGTATATGATCTTTAAAATACTAGTCATTATAAATAATTTGGAATACATGGATATATGGATATATATAGTATTATTTTCATAATAAAATAATTTTAAAAAAAAGTTTTATTACCATAATTTGAAAAATATTGTGACATTTTTTAAAATTGTATATATATATATATATATATATATATATATATATATATATATATATATATATATATATATATATATATATATATATATATATATATATATATATATATATATATATAATATATAATATATATATATATATATATATATATATATATATATATATATATATATATATATATATATATATATATATATATATATATATTATAGTAATATGACATCTCCTATAATTCTTTATTGGATATTTGTATAACAAAATCCACCATTTGATTTAAAGATATTATCATATAAATTTTGTTTATAAAATTTAACATCAATAAAAAATTATTTGATATGTTAAAAAAAATGCTCAAAATTAACGGTTTTGTTGAAATTTTATAAGACATTAGTTTTTATGCATTTTATTGATATATCAAAGAAATTTCTATTGATATTAAATTTTATAGACATGATTAATATGATAATTGCTTTCAATCCAATAATAAATTTTGTTATAGGAACATGCCCTAAATATTATTGGAAGTATCATGGTATTAATTTTTACACTTTAATTTTGGCTGATTTAGGTGGATTTTTTCACTGGCTCAATAGTATATTTGACCTAACAATCAGACCACATCAGTATCCTCTCCAGTTCGACCGTTCGGTTCGATCTGATTTTTAAAACTATATTAGCAAGTTGAATTATGATATATATTTAAGTTAGTTAGGGGAAGGAGTGTTGTTGAAGAACAAATTGGCTGGAGGTTGGGAAGAATGGTTTGTTAAATATTGAAAATGTCGACATCCGTACAACATCCATTCCATGTTGACATATTGTGTATTTTCATTGTAATGTTGTCTGTGTCCTTCAATTTAGTCTACGTTTGAATTTGTTTATTTTATATTACAATTTAAAATATAGTATATTACAGCTTGGAAGGAAAACTTGTATAATTGTTTTTAAGTCCACACACATGCTATATTTTTTTTTGGACTGAAGAATTAATTGTGGATTTGAGGTTGATATGATAGAAGAAGAAGAGAATGGGTATAGTAAGATATGATATAAGATACTGAGTACTGAGTAGTAATGTTGTATGTATAAAAGCAATGAATGGAACAAAAATGGATGGGGTTCATGTGGCTTCTCCCCTTTAGTTGCATCACAAAACCTCCCCCCACGTGTCAGACATACTAACCTAAGATTTTACTGCTCCCACGTTTGTTTGTCTTTGGTTTCTCTTTGCATGCACGCGCTCTCCAAATTCTTAACTAAAACAAAGGAATAAATAAGTTGTCATTTTGATGTATAGAGCTTTTTCTTTACACTTATGAAATGTATTTTTTTTATGTGTCTGGTTAGTTGATTATTCCGAGTGATTTTTGAATTTTGAAGGCTTTTTTTTTTCTTTCGGAAATATAGAGAGGTGATGAAGTAATGAAATAGTGCTCCGATATAATGAATCAATTTTTTCATGTAGTGGATCAGATTTTTCGGGTGGTGGAGAGAGATGGTTTTGCAAGGTTATTATTTTAATGTTTAAGTTAGTGAATGAGTGGAAAGTAGTTTTAAAATGAGAATAGATTTAATATTTGAAATAGCACAAAGTGAATTTTATGTAGTTTGGACACTAAAATCGGCCATGTGTGATTCAACATTGTGCCGATTGTATTTTGAATAGATTCAATGGTGAAAGATGTGATAGAGGTTGTGATTGTATATCCCCGATAGGGGATTGAGTCTACTTGTTCTCTGTGTCATCGTTTTTAACACTTGCTAACGAGACTTCTTCATAGGTCTTGCGGGCGACTCAAAAGAGTTGTTCCACAAGCTCTTGTTTCTAGGCGTATGACAAATGATTTACAAAGTTCATCCTAAGTCTAACCTATAAAAGAAGGTAATACAAGAGCCTCGATTGAACGTTGATTTTAATGGGAAGAAGTGCATTAAATTTCTCCCTCATGATTATTAATATTTCGCAAACACGTCTCAATATGTGTCCCTGCGTCTGACCAGTAATGATTACTTATAGTACTAGGACATTTGTGTGCTCTCAAACAGTTCACGATTTGATCTTGATCTTGGTAGTGTGATTCACTCTTCCCAACATTGTGGATCACATGATTCATCTTTATAGGGACATATATAAGGAGTTCTGGAGTTACCATCTTGTCATTTCTCGCCAGTTGTGAATTTTTAAGACCTCTTATCTCGTATCTGCAACCTGATTTGTCTTCTCCAATCTCGTCCCATATGTCATTATTTATGACGTATTTGTGCCACCTCTTTTAACGGAGCATACAACTTATGGGTCACTAAGTTCATATTTTTCATAGTAACGTCTGAACCTTTCTTTCCTTTTGATATATACTTGCTTGACTTATTAGAGTTTATAAAAAGGAGATTTGTGGTTTACAATTTTTTTTTGTTTTTGTTCTTTGGTAAAATTATTTTTGCCAAATTTGAACATTGCTGGATGCAAAGTTTGTATTTATATCAACCATGTGCTTCTATTTATAATCATTTATTTTATATGTTGGCAACCTCTTTTGACATGGACAATTCTTAACTCATAATCCGAAAGGTGATAATAGATCATTCTTCTGTGAGGGTGGATCAAGATATGATTATTATTATTTCGGCCTTCGTTGGTGAGGTCGGTATGAACTACACATTTACTGAAGTGTTTCCCTCCTCTAACTAGGATAAAATGATCTACAATAATTATGGTGGGTGTGTCATCCCTCTCTATGAATGCTTGTTTTTCTTTGATAGGATTCCTCCTCCCCTTTAACGACATTGAGGTAGGTGTTCTAAAATAATATAGTAATCACTCTTTCACAAATGCTTCCAGTGAGTTAAGCTTATATTAAATTTTTTCAATATTGGTGTGAATACAAGAAAAATGTGTCATCACTAACACTCTTCTTCCACCTCTTTAAATTGCCACAAAGTTCAAATGCTTCATGTCGAGGTCAATGTCTGATCTCTCTTTCGAATAATACAAAAATATTTGAGGGTTATTCAGATAGTGTGAATAAATTCAAGGACTGGTACTACCTAGTTTGCCCCTTTTATTAGTGTGGCTTAAGATAACATAAGCAACATAGATTTTGAGTTTCCCTATCGATGTTCGGGCAAATTCTCCTAGTTCTGGGGCCAGAGTCATATCTTGGTGGATGACGGGTCTTAATTCTATAAATTGGATGATCTTTCCTAGGAAGAAAATCATATGAAGAGGAAATTGGTAGCCTTCTTTGAATATTTGAGCTTTGTTGTCAGTGTTTATCTTTCGGGAAAACGTCAAAGAAACAAAGGAAGAGGTTCATAGAGACACGTTTGCTAGTGAAAGATGATACAAAAGAGTATATGAAGGTCGACTTTTGTCAGTAATACAGAAGACTTCCTCTTTTGTTTAGGGTTTCTTAGATGATTTTTATTTCCATATCTCAACAGACCTTATTTTACAGATAAGATAAAATGCTATAACAAAATGCTCTTGATGAAGAGGGCACCTAAGGGGGTCCTTTTCTTGTGATCATAAGTGTCGTGATGGCTACTGGAGAAATTCAGGATACATGTTCCCTTTTTGGTCTTATCGCGGTTAACCTCGTTCTGGCCCAAATGGAAGTTCGAGACTCTACGGATGGAGTCATGGTGGAAAGTTCTTTACGATCGTCTCTTTTTTATAACAAGGGGCTTGTCACCAAGATTGTTGTTGGGATGCCTCATGGGGAAGGTTTGTTTGTCCTACTTTGAACCTTCGAGCAAAATATAGGAAGGCTTAGTCCTTGTGTATGCTAACAACTTTCCACAAATGCATTACCGCTTTAACTTTTATCCTATCCTGGGCTACAGAAGGTATGGAGTTTAAATCACTACTATAAAAAATGTTGTTCACAATGATTGGACTAGAGATTTAAGCATGAGTGATAGTTTGTGGTAACAAATGGTGTGGTAGTAACTAAGATATTACGACCACAACCTATTGGTCGTGGTAATAACTTAGAAAGCGTGTTACAGATCACCACAGTTAGAATAACCAACCATAGTAAAAAGTGGAAAGGTCATTGGTTCAATACCTAACAATGTCGATTTTGGCATTTATTAAACTAAAAAGCGCGCTACATATCACCAAAGTTGAAAAAACCAACTGCGGTGAAATATATTATTTTATAATATATATATATATATATATATATATATATATATATATATATATATATATATATATATATATATATATATATATATATATATATATATATATATATATATATATATATATATATATATATATATATATATATATATATATATATATATATATATATATATATATATATATATATATATATATATATATATATATATATATATATATATATATATATATATATATATTACAAAATTCTCATTTTTTAAACATGTATTTTTGTGAATAAGAATAGATTAGAAACAGGACAACAATACATTTGTGAACCAAAAACAAATTCGCAACTATTATGAACAAAAAAATGTATTACTTCAAAACCAAAATGGTTACAAAACGACATACATTTTTCACATCATTTCATCAAATAAGAAATCAATCAACATATTGTACACTACGTGATCATATGTCTTTTTGTGTCTTGTCTCTAAACACCTATGATTTCAAATAATAATACTTGTTAGTATATAACACTTAAAAATTATAAAAAATTATAAATTATATATAAACAATAAAAAATATTTACTTGTTATTTTTTCCACATGTCTTCTTTATAGTCATAATGTATAACATGCATGTCATATATATCAACTTTTTCATGCAAAGTAGACATGTGTTTTGAGAAAGAAGGGGTCTCAAAAATATCCAAATTTAAATCATGATTTTCATCACTATGAGAAATGTGTTTTTTTGGAAAACAATTTATCATCTTTTTTCTGAAGGGTCAGTGATCTAAAACACTTGTTTTATTTTGGATGTCATGATGAATGGTTCGGTCATATAAGTTGCCTTGCCAAGATAAACCTATGTGAATCCTAACTCACCACTTTATGCAACATCGTTACTGCGAATCTACTTGCATCTAAATAAATACACCTTGAATAAAATATAATCAATCTCTCAAATATCCTCAGTGAACCCAAAGTACGGTCTATATGCCATTATAGGGTTCTTATATTTGAAACTAGATAAGAACATGAATTTAGCTTCAACTATAATCCCATTGTCTTTCATTGTACTACAATCATCTTTTGATTTTGTATAAAAGGAAAATTTACTAATGTTGTATGCATTCCAAGTTACTACACTAAATTTAGGCACATATGACATCAACTTAATTGTCTCTAATGCACTACCATCATTAGAAATCCTTTCATGAAACCAATTTATGAAGTTCTTGTTATGCTCTTTCAATAACAAATTGTCACTCATTCGGGGATATTTTTTCTTAGTAAGTCTTTTATGGGAAAATAAGTAAGGTTGAACTTCATCAACATTATTCAATATATACAAACTTGCTTGATCTACATCACGAGCCATTGAACTAACATTTAAACTTTGAGTACCTCTAACTTTATATTTTCCATCATGATGAGACTTTGGAGTTCCTATAGAGTCAGCTTCTAATAAATAGTTTGAACATAACTCAACAACTTCTTCTGTGATGTACCTTTCAACAATCAAAGCTTTCGGATGGTGATGATTCTTCATATATTTTTTAAAGTTCTTCATGTATCGCTATATTGAATACATCCAACTTAAATAAACTGGAGCATGAAATTTGATTTCCCTGACTAGATGAATAATAAGTGAACCATAATGTCAAAAAAATGATGGAGGAAAATATATCTCCAATTGATGACTTCTTGGCAAGTATATCGATAATGTCACAGTAATAAAAAAGATCGAATCCACAATGATTGTTATTTAACAAGACAAAATTATGCAATGCATAGAAAATACTAAATTGGGGGAGGGGGGGGGGGGTTCAAGTTTGAATTGTGAAAATAAAATAAAGTGTTTAGATAAATTCACTAAAACAGCCAGGTTGTGTATAAAATCCTCTATTTTTCTATTGTTGATGTTTGATGCATTGCATGAATGGTATTGTCGCTATAATCTCACGACAAATTAACAAAACCACTATACCCAATCCCTTGCAGTATAACTCACTAATCAATACTCAGATTTTTCTATACCTAGTCCACCAGCGTAAGCAAGATTAGGCAATGCAACAAAACGTTAATTCCTAAGCCACTACTCGGGGTCCCCTATCCCTGTTCAACCAGCGTAAGCACAATATTTACCCTAGATCCAACACATACGCTAATGGTCACTATTCCCTATGTGCCCAAATTCAGATAAAAAGAGTGTCTCAAATAAAAAGTATTAAGAACAAGGTGCAATCGAATAGAATTATAGATCAAATTACTCATGCAATGTTAAATCAAATATATGTCCCAACAATATCAAAATAGGTTCATCAAACACAATCTAACCTATAGAGATTTACCTACTCATAATTAAAATTACAATACCAAATAATAATAAGAGGTTTGCATAAGATTTCTCTTGAAGAACTGGCCTCCATTGGCTTCAAATTCCACCCAAATATGCTTTCTGGTGCTGTAACTCGTCACTTTCCGCATAGAAATTTGTAACCCTTAAAAAGTACAAAAATTGCCTTTAAAAAGCCTTTAGAATGGATCAGACGTGTTAGAAAAAGCCTAGAAAAGAGGTCATCGTGCACGTGATTGTAACACCCTATTTCCATTGTGCATAATTATACAATAAAGTTAGAGCATTCACACAATCAAATAGGATGTTACACATTCTATTTTCAAAACACAGATGCTCTGTAACACTTTATTAAATAAAAAAACAATCAATACCTTCACTTTGGGTGTCATCGCATGCTCACCTTCACTTAGAGTGTCATTTCAGTGGAACTTCTCATAATAAAGCATGTATTAACTAAATAATTTAAAATTCAAATTCACTTTATGGTATAATCAACTCATAAATGAAATCTCCTAAAAAGATAGAAATATCAAACATGAGAGTATACATCAAGTCTCTAATGAAAAGATTAAACAAGACTCGCAAAATGTTCTTGTTGTTACATATTAGACCATGTAAACTAAACGCAGAAAGAAAAAGAAGAAACATCATCATGCCATTATCGCACACTGCGAAAAACACCCGGCGGAAAAACAGAAGAGTCGCCACCGAACGTTATTTATCCCAAAGAGAGGGAAAGGAAACGTTCAAAGAAAACCTGAAGAACAGGAAAGGACAAGGTCATCGCAACCAAATCTTGGGTTCGGGAGTCGGTTATGCAAGGGAAAGGTATTAGCACCCGTCACGTCCGTTGTACTCAACGGGATCCACACTTGTTGTCTAATCAAAGGGTGTATTTTTCTATAAGCTACTACTAAACGGAAACAAGAACAAAAGAAAAAGAAAGAGACTCGATAGGACATCGCCTTCCTATGCCTACGTATTCCCTCGTGTAATGGAAAAGTCAGAGTCAACGTAGTTCGGAAAACTACAGGTAAATGGGGGGAAGGTTGCTCGCCAAGACATCACCGTCTTGTGCCTACGTATCCTCATCTAGTATGAGAAATCAGAGCAAACGTAGTTCGGGTAAAAGGAACCACAAGTTGGTTAAGTGTTTGTTATGAGTGACGTTAAGTTACCATTCCAGCAGTTAGGGACGATGCCTGTTTGCAGTAGAACAGAAAAGTAACGTACTCTTTTCTGAAAATGAAGTTGAAACAACGATCCCGAAGGATAAAAGGTTTGAGTTTGTTTTGTGAGTTTTAATGAAGTGAATTAGTTTGCTTTGAGATTCACGTTGCACTAAAGATCATGACATAGGAGCGAATGCGTCTCATATTGCCTAAAGGGCATACGCTAAACACTCTAGACAAGTGAGGAGAAACCCCCACTCATCATTTCCCATGTACTTAAGGCTCGTAGCGTGTAACGTTCGTCGTATTTATTAAATGAGTTAGAATGTGTTTTGGGATGAGAAGGGAGACGCACAGAAAGTCTAAGGGAAACTCATCCCTAATATTGTCATGCAAAGTGGTCCTAAAGTCGGATGCGAAAGGAGATTCTATCCTAATGTTGGCATGCAAAAGATGGACCTAAGGTTGAGGTTAAAAGGGAATAACCTACTTGTTATCATGCTTGGATTAAACTCCTAATGTCTATCTTACTCTAAATTCAATCGGAAATTAAATTGGAATAAGAGTCCTAAGGGAACATGCAAAGACAAGGCAAAAAGCAAGAAAACAAGGTAAAAACAGCAGCTACAACAACGCCTCCTGCACAAGACAGTAATAAAATCCAGCACACAAGCAAGACAACAATAAAATCCATCACACAAGCAAGACAACATATAACAGCACATGGTTCAACATAAAAATAGGTGTGAAAAGCCAGGCAGCAAGCATGCAAGGCAAATACAGCACGCAAGTTCAAAGCATGTACATCTGTGAAAAGTATGGAGCAAGCAAGTTTGAATGCAATTAATCAAGAACAAACACCAATCATGGGTAGACATCATGCAACAATGGACATGCGTCAACAATAAAAAATAATGATCAACAACAATGCATCGACAAGAATCATCAAGATCAACATGTTCTTTTCAAGTTAAATCGGCCGATCGTACGATTAAACAAACACGCAACAAAGAGGAAACGGAAACAAATGCAATCATGCATCACAATGTTCATCAACCTAATCATCAACGATCATCAATTAACATGTTATAAACAAACAAGTGAAATGATCATTCACCAAACAAATCACGTGAACATGTTAAACCTTTAAAACGGAAACCAAAAGTCGCGTGTCGAAGAGTTGAGATCAAACATTCAAGAACGGTGAAATATGTCCAAAACAAATCACATAAATGTATCATATCAATCCATTAAGTTTACATGTAAAAAGGAACTAAAACAAGCAAAAAAATGCAAAAAAAAAAAGCAAAAAAAAAGGGCAAAAAAATGCAAAAATGCAAAAAAAAATAGGCAAATTTGCCCCAAGTAACGGGTTACCGGTTAATTGATGAAAAACATCCCAGAAACATGAAATTTGATAGGGTAACCGGTTACCCTATATAAGGTTACCGGTTACCACTGAACCAGAAGCAGAAAATCAGTTTTTAAAATCAATTTTCAGCATCAAACAACTTCTCCAATCATCCATATGATCATGATATCAATTAAGCACGAAATTATCATCAAGAAATAGTAATCAAGTATCATGTAAACACAATCAAGCATTAGCATCACAAATCACCAATATCCAAATCATCAAAATGGATCAAAAAGAAACAAAAACCATGGATCTACATTGTGATTATTCAAATAAGCTCAAAATTGGATTAGATCTAGAATTCACCAACCTTCAAAGCTGAGATTTGCTTTGGTGAGTGTTGATTCACTTGAAATTAAAAGATCTAAGGAATAAACTCAGAGATTCTTCAAGATCCAAGAGTTTTCTTGTGGTAGAAATGAAGAACAAGCATGATCAAGCAAAAATGATCCAAAAAAACACTTCCAATCTAGCTTCCAAATTCAGATTCAAAACCAACCGAAATTTGAGTGGTGAATTGAAGATAATGGAGATGAATGATGGAGGTTTAGCTCTAGAATTCAATGATTCCAATGAAAAATCAAAGAACTCAAGTAAAAAAGCTTTAATGGAGGTTTTGGGAGTGAAAAAGTGGAGAGAAAATTGAGAGCAAATTCTCAAGAATGAGAGTGAAATCTGAAAATGAAGGATTATTGTGTGAGGTTTGGAGCAAATTCACTTAAATAAGCTCTAGGTTTGGAATCAAAATGTGGTTTGGAGTGTGGATTAGTATTTGGAATGGAAATTAGGAGAGGAATTAGGAATTGAGTGTTTGAAATTTGGAGGGAAATGGTGAAAATTGAAACAATTCTAGATCCTTCCAAATATGATCAAGTGAAATTAATGGATAAGAATGATTGAAAAATGCACATGCTAAAAATTCAAATATTTTGGCAAACTGCGCTTGAAGTAACTGGTTACCCTATATGCAGTAACCGGTTTCCCTGTTCAAAATTTGCCACTTTTGGCGCCAAATGGAAGGAATCCTGTACAATTACCCGTTGCCACTTGTTCTGAACCCTGTTATACCTCTGAAACCTGCTCTTGAATATGATAATTGTGAGAACACCCTTGATAATCTGTACACCGTCTCCCGGGATGAAAATTAACCTGCTAAATAAAATAAAATCGACCACTCGATTGCTGGGAAAAATAAATGTCGAAGCCTCTGACGCTCGTTGTTTAGACTCTTGCAATAAAAGGGAACCCTGAGCCATGAAAGTACCTTGATCCCATGCCTCGAGAACTAATGTTATGATATGCGGAAATGCAAAATGCAGAGAAACAAAAGCCAGTTATGATAAAAACGAAAGGGAAAATTTAGGGGTGCTACAGCTGCCCCCATTCAAAAAACTTGGACTCGAAGGGATGAAAAGCATCAGCTTTCAAACATTCAAGGTAGAAGGGGATTGAATACAAAAAAGAACCCGGAAATTTGCAGTCTGCGGGGATGCAAAACAGCAAATACCAACCAAAAGTTGGGACGCGACATGCTAAGGATAACAATCCAAAACAAAACATCAACCAAAAGATACCAACCAAGAGTTTGGATAACGACCAAAGGATATCAACCAAGAGTTGGGATAACAAACAACGGATACCAACCAAAAGTTGGAATGAACAACAACTGGATACCAACCAAAAGTTGGGATAATAAAGGATACCAACCAAAGGATGGAAAAAACAAGAATGCCGACCAAAGGTAACCTCCTGGAGACCAACTCAAATCAAGAACCTGTAGGACGTACAATCAACAGACTTACGACTTGAGGAAAAGACAAACTTCGCTGGGAAAATAAAAGAGAAACTTAACCATTCAACTCTGTGGGAAACAAGCGTCTACCAGAAGATAACAATCAAAGGATACCATCAAAAAGATGGGGTGACCAACAAATGAGTACCAACCAAGAGTTGGGATAGTGGTCAAAAGATACCCACCAAGCTGTACAGGAAGTAAACTCAACGACTTTACGACCTGAAGATAATTCTACTAGGGAAAGAGTAGGCTAACCAGATAGTTCTGCACGGGATAAGCATCCACCAAACATATAAAACAAAGGATACCAACCACAAAAAGTTGAGATAAAGGTTACTCCTTGTGGATAAAAACCAAACAATACTAACCAAGAGTTGGAATATCAAAGGCTACGATGGCGACTTCATTGGGGAGTATATTGACCAAAAGTCAGAATGCAACAACAGGTAATAAACACAAGCTACCAACCAAAATTTAGGATCACCAGATGAGACAAAACCGAACACAAGCTACCAACCAAAAGTTGAAATTACTTCCAATCTGCAAGGGATAAACTCCGGCCCCAAAGCTGAAGAACAAGGTTACTAACCAATAGTTAGAATCACTAGAACACTGACCAAAGGCAAACTCTGTGGGAGAAAAGTAGCAACCCTAATAGTTGAACCAACGAAAGAAGACTACCAATAACAATTAGAATCATCCATCCAAAATAAAGACTACCAACCAAAAGTTGGAATCATCAACCCAAAACAAATACTACCAACTAAAAGTCAGAATCATCAACCCAAAACAAAGACTACCAATCAAAATAAGGGTTACCAACCAAGAGTTGGAATAACATCAACAAAACAACTACACTGGGGATTACCAACCAAAAGTTGGGACCAGACTCCACAAGAGAAACCAAGGACTGCCAACCAAAAGTTGGGATCGTGTCAACAAAAACTTACCAATCAAAAGTCGGAATCAAACAAAGGTTACCAACTAAAAGTTGGAATATCAAAGGATGAAGACTACCAACCAAAAGTTGGAATAACAATTCTGCTAGGAAAAAACATTACCAAAGGATTACCAACCAAAAGTTGGGATCGAAGCAAAGGTTACCAACCAAAAGTTGGAATAACTCCCACAAATCGAAGATTACAAACCAAGAGTTGGAATAACATCAACAAAACCTCACCAACCAAAAGTTGGAATAACAAATCTGATAAGTCACAAATTACCAACCAAAAGTTAGGATAACGAATCCACAGGGAAATAGAGGAGGTTACCAACCAAAAGTTGGAATGACATCCAGAAAAAAGAAGACTACCAACCAAAAGTCAGAATAACATCAATAAAGCTTTGGACCCAGCTGGGGATTACCAACCAAAAATTGGGATAACGTCCAACAAGCGACGGACTACCAACCAAAAGTTAGGATAACGACTTTGCAGGGAATAAAATCCAACAAAAAGTTGGGAAAAAAGGCTACTAACCAAAAGTTAGGACCGTTGGGGCACCAAACAAAGCTGACTCCACCAAAGAAGACTACCAACCAAAAGTTGGAATAACCAACTTCGCCGAGGAAAACAAGGATTACCAACCAAAAGTTGAAATAACATCCAACCGCCAATGGGTCACCAACCAAAAGTTGGAATGGAGCAAAAATTACAAACCAAAAGTTGGGATAACGACTCTCTAGGGGGAACCAAAGGCTACCAACCAAGAGTTGGGGTAACACACCCAAGGATTACCAACCAAAATTTGGGATACCAAACACAAGACTTCGGACTACGCTGGGGAATACTAACCAAAAATTGGGATGACACACCCAGAATAGGCAGGCAATAGAATCAATTGACTCAAAACTTGCAAAGTATGCTTTGATAGGAAAAGAGAGGTTTACAAAAATGACTCGGCCGAGAAAAAGATGTTTAAACAAACGAATCAGCCGAGGAAAGAGAATTTAAACAAACAACTCTGTTGGGGAAAATACGTTTAAACAAATGACTCGGCCAGGGAAGAAAATGTTTATACAAGCGACTCACCTGGGGATGATGAAGACGTTTACCCAAATGACTCAGTTGGGAAAAGAAGACGTTTAACCAAACAACTCAGCTGGGAAGAATCCAATAAAACGAACCACCCAAAAGATCCACTCTGATGAGGATAACACGAAAACTCCAGAATAAAACACCATCTGCCGAAGAGACAACTGACACCAAAGGTATCAAACCTGGCTTATGCTCTAGATGCATATGTTTGAAAATAGTGTAATGCTCCATACGAAATGGAAATGCTGTGCATTTGGGAGGATGCTATGCAAAATGCACATGCAAAGGAACCCAACCCGGAGGAGTGCTAAAAAGACCCGCAACCCACTCTGCTGAGGAATACGCCCTGGATGGCTCTCCTTGAAAAACTTCACCCTGCTGGGGGAAAACACCAAAACTCCATTCAACGGGGAATTAAGAATAACGCAGAAAGTTCCACTCTGCTTGGAAAGGAAGTCCACCTTGAAGGGGACATACAAGTAACAATCCGCCCTACCGGGGATGTACAAATAACAATCCGCCCTGCTGGGGAATATCAGAGACTTCTACTGAGAACTCCACTCTTATGGAGAATAAATCACGCTCTTCTTAAACATCTTTCCTGAGGAAAATTAGAATACCACCTGTTGGGAGCTCGTCTCGATAACTGATCCTAAAAGACGCCAATGATCATTGGACTTAGCTGGAGATATCAATCTGTCGTTGATGTACCTGTCGAGGGAATCAGCACTAAACTTTGCTCGAGGAAATTTTTTTTGAATACTGATATTGTTGGGGAGACACCAGAACGTCGAATCCATTGGGGAAAGACTTCAAAGACATTGCCTCTGCCGGTGAGTAACACTGAATTGAAATCCACCCTGCTACTGAGGGAGTATCCTTTATCCTTACTCTACTAAATATGTTGAGAATAAATCCACCCTACTAGGGATTAGATTTTGTAGGGAGACAGAAACTCTGCTCCACTAGAGATAAGCTACACCTCCGCTGGTGACAATAATTTTGATTTGATAACAGGATTCTGTAGGGAAGACAAAATCTCTGTTTTGGGGAAACAAAATCTTTGTTGAACAAAATACCTGACTGCATTTTATCTGAAATAGTCAACCTCCGAACACTCGTTGGGTAGTATGAATCAAGCTCGACGGGGAAATACAACTCTGAACTCCTGCTAGGGGAGGAATAATTCACCATGCATGGCCGTTAGAACTTCATCATCAGGGAGAAAAGCTCTACTAAAGAGAGGATCCAGTTATCCTGCAACAAACAAAAACAATAGGATGCCCCATGTGTGAAATGGCTACCTGGGTTACCATTCATGACACTTATTGTTCCAGCAAATCTCTTGCTTTCATTATGCTTTGTAAAGCCTCATGTTTTCACCTGTAACGCTTATCAAAATATCAGACATTTTTGCAAATAAAACAGTAAAAGTAAAAACAAGAAAATGAAAAGCTCTTTGACTGAGGTGAATAATTTATTGATGAAAGGCCTGTAAGCAGGCAAATTATAATTCAGATGCAATTCCTGATAAGAGGTAGTTGCGCAAAAAACAAAAGAATATATACAAATGTCGCCAATGTGGAAACAGACATCCACCATGTGTCGATTCAGCTATGACCTGTATGTTTTCGATGTTCCTATTGTTTTTCCTTCTAAAAAGAATGATTGGGCTGATTCCTTTCCTTCGGGATAACCGTGTATCGAATAAGTTCACAAATCAAATGCAGACCGCAGTCGTTTACTTTTAAGTCCCTGACTTTTACCTGGATCACCCTTTCGGGTTTTCAATCCATCGGGATACCCATTTTTGCCAAAGTCGCCTTTTCAGGTTTTCAATTTTGCGGGTTCATTTTTGTTTTATCCCTAATTTTTGCCCAAACCTTTCCTTTTTATGGTTTTCCAGGATGCCCTATTTTTGCCTGGACTTTTCTTTTTATGGTCCAGCGGGTCTCTTTTAAGTAAAGTATTTTTTGATTACGTTTGCGTTCACAGGGGACGAAAAATCTTCACCATCCATGGTAGATAGTAATAAGGCCCCGCCAGAGAAAACTTTTCTTACCACATATGGACCTTCATAGTTGGGAGTCCATTTGCCCTTGTGATCTGTCTGAGGAGGAAGGATCTTTTTCAACACCAAATCACCTATCTGGAAGCATTGAGGATGCACTTTCTGATCAAAGGCTTTCTTCATCCTACTCTGGTACAACTAACCATGAGCAATGGCTGTCAATCTCTTCTCGTCAATCAAGCTCAGCTTTTTCAATCTGGTCTACACCCATTCAACTTCGTCAAGCTTCACATCAGACAATACCCTCAAAGAAGGAATATCAACTTCTAATTGTAGGACTGCTTCTATACCATACACCAGTGAGAAAGGAGTGGCCCTGATTGAAGTATGCACCGAAGTACGATAACCTTGTAGAGCAAAGGGAAACATCTCGTGCCAATCCTTATAGGTTACAACCTTCTTCTACACAATCTTCTTGATATTCTTATTAGATGCCTCAATAACGCCATTCATCTTCGGACGATATGGAGAAGAGTTGTGATGCTCAATCTTGAAACTCTGACAAGTTCCTTCATCATCTTGTTATTAAAATTTGAACCATTATCAGTAATGATTCTCTCCGGAATTCCATAACGACAAATGATGTCCTTCTTTATGAATCGGGCGACCACCTGTTTCGTGACATTGGCAAAGAAAGTTGCTTCTAGCTATTTCGTGAAGTAATCAATCACAACCAGAATAAAGCGATGACCATTGGAAGCAGTCAGCTCAATCTTTCCGATAATATCAATGCCCCACATAGCAAAGGGCCAAGGATATGTTAACACATTTAGAGGGGTCGGTGGCACATGCACCTTATCAGCATAAATTTGGCATTTATGGCATTTTCTGGCGTATTTAAACAATCAGATTCCATAGTCATCCAATAATACCCAACTCTCAAAAATTTTCTAGCCATGGCATGTCCACCGAAATGAGTACCGAAAGAACCCTCGTAGACTTCCTCCATAAATAGACCTGCTTCATATTCGTCAACACAGTGCAACAAGACCATGTCAAAGTTTCTCTTGTAGAACACATCATCTTTGTTAAGATAAATATTACAGGCTAACCTCCTCAAAGTCTTCTTATCTTTGTTGGATGCCCCAGATCGGTACTCTTGAGTCTTGAGAAAATGATTGATATCAAAATACCAAGGCTTTCCATCTGATATCTTCTCAATAACAAACACGAAAGCGGGTCTATCAAGACATATGATGGTGATAGCTGGAGCATCATTCCAGTAATTCACTTTGTACATCAATGATAACATGGTCAAGGCATCCGCCATCTGATTCTCAGCTCTTTGCACATGATAGAACTCAACTCTATCAAAGAATGACAACAACCTCCTTGCATAGTTCTTGTAAGGCACCAGGTTGGCCTGACGAGTTTCCGACTCTCCTTTGATTCGATCGACGACTAGTGCTGAATCGCCGTATACATTTAGATTCTTGATCCTCAGATCATTGGACTCTTCTAAGCCCATAATGCACGCTTCATACTCGACTTCATTATTGGTGTAGGCAAATGTCAATCGGGAAATGAATGGTATGTGAGAACCGTGAGGAGTTGTAATGGTTACACCAATTCCATTACCATATGAATTAACAGCTCCGTCGAAAACCAATTTCCACTGAGATCCAATCTCAGGACCCTCGTCAGGTAAAGGCTCATCACAAACTTTCATCTTCAAAAATATGACATCTTCGTCTGGAAAATCAAACTTCATCAGCTGATAATCCTCAATCGGCTGTTCAGCGAGATATTCCGACAAAACGCTTCCCTTAATGGCTTTCTGGGAAACATACTGAATATCATACTCTGTTAAAACCATTTTCCATCAGGCAATCCTTTCTGAGAGGGCTTGTTTTTCAAAGACATACTTGATAGGATCCTTTTTCGAAATCAACAAGGTTGTGTGGTTTAACATGTACTGTCTCAAACGCTTAGCAGCCCAAGCGAGTGCACGACATGTTTTTTCCAGCATTTAGTATCTCGACTCACAATCAGTGAACTTTTTACTCAGGTAGTAGATGGCGTGCTCTTTTCTACCTGACTCGTCTTGTTGACTGATCACACATCCCATTGAGTTCTCAAGAACCGTGAGATACATGATCAGAGGTCTCCCTGCAACTGGAGGCACGAGTATTGGAGGTTCCTGCAGATACTCTTTTATTGTTTCAAATGCCTTCTGGCTTTTCATTCCACCTGACCGTTTGATATTTTCTTAGCAATTTAAATATTGGTTCAAAAGTGGCTGTAAGATGAGATATGAACCTTTCAATGTAGTTCAATCTCCCTAAAAAACCACAAACCTCTTTTTCCGTCCTCGGCTCACGCATTTCTTGTATACCTTTTATTTTTACAGGATCTACCTCAATACCCTTTTCATTGACAATGAACCCCAGTAGCTTTCTAGATCTCACCCCGAAGGTGCACTTGTTACGATTTAGCCTCAGCTTGAACTTCCTTAATCTTTTAAACAACTTCAGAAGATCAACCAGATATCCTTCCTCCGTCTGTGACTTTGCAATCATGTCATCAACATATACCTCGATCTCATGATGAATCATATCATGAAAGAGAGTCATCATTGCCCGCTGATAAGTTACCCCAACATTCTTCAATCCAAAAGGCATCACCTTATAACAAAACGTCCCCATTGTGTAATGAAAGTAGTTTTCTCCATGTCCTCTAAGGCCATCTTAATTTGGTTATAGCCATAGAAGCCATCCATGAAGGAAAACACAGAATATTGAACAGTGTTATCAACCAACACATCAATATGGAGGAGCGGGAAATCTTTTTTCAGGCTCGCTTTATTCAGATCTCTGTAGTCAACACACATCCTGACCTTTCCATATTTCTTAGGAACAGGAACAATATTAGCAACCCACAGAGGGTAATTCGTGACAGCAAGAAAACCAGCATTCAACTACTTCGGAACTTCTTCCTTGATCTTAACTGCCATGTTAGGTCTCGTCCGTCTCAACTTTTGCTTGATTGGCGAACATTCTTCTCAGAGAGGCAACCGGTGTACTACAATATCTGTATCCAGTCCAGGCATGTCTTGGTAAGACCAAGCAAAGATATCCTTATACTCACAGAGCATTTCAACCAATCTTCTCTTGATATTGTCCTCTAATGCAGCCCCAACTCTAACCTCTTTCTTGTCATCTTCGGTACCCAGATTGATAATTTCAATATCCTCCTAACGAGGCATAATGACCCTTTCATCCTGCTTGAGAAGTCTGGCTAACTCTTCGGGTAGCTCACATTCTTCACCAGTCTCTTCTTCAGCTTGATAAATGGGATTATCAAAGTCATGCAAAGCCATAGCTGAATTTGAATCGATGGTATATGATAGAAAAGACCTGCATGGTGATGTTTATGTTTATTATGCGATGCAACAAACAAAACACATTTCCATTTTTATGTTTAATAAATGCAAAAACAAAAACAAGAAAAATAGGGATCACAATATTTGAATGCAAAAAAGTCCTTTATTTATGATAAAGTGCAAACAATAAGAGGGCCCCACAGATTGAGCCACTACGCCTTGGGCAGAGCGTAGGACTGTACATAATCAAAACAATGAACATTACTTTATAGTAGTAACATGAATGATATCTTCAGTAGTCCAGTTGCACAACTTCTGGCCGGGAGTACATGGACGAATCTAGGCATCCATATCGCAATCACTGTTGTAACACCCCCTTTCTATACCCCCAAAATAAACAATTAATTCATTTAGGAACAAATTTAAAATTTCATCAGAGTATATTTGCCACGTGGCATAAAAGGGAAATATCACATTATCATAAAAAAATTCCAACACATACAACACCTGCTCAAACGGATATGTAACAACAGGGTAGCACCCACAAGAAATATTTAGAACAAGGCGGAAATATCGAAATATTCCATTATTCTCCAAAACTTATGTTCACATATACAGTTATCATTCATCATGTTTACAAAACATATCATCCGCAGATACATACACAGATGTATCACAAAAAAAACGAATCAAAATAATTCCTATCTACCCGGTGCTACATATTAGAGCCGACCGACCAAAAAGGGAAGAAGCCACGCTTCACAAAAATACCTCCAGCAATCTAATCTGCAATGCCTCATAGAGCATTAAAAGAAACAACAAAAGGGTGAGAAACGATATCATAATAACAATGCATACAAACATATATATATATATATATATATATATATATATATATATATATATATATATATATATATATATATATATATATATATATATATATATATACATAATATCCAATATACGTCTTTCGCATTCTCACCACAACTCACCTCGTCATATCTTACATCGCAATGTATTCTTATTCTCTATTTACAAATAGAACACCATGCATATACAATATGCATCAACAATGTTTACATCAGTTCATAAACACACAAAACATACATATTCATATATTCACACATACATGTGTCTTCAAGCATACCAATCATGCCAATCATAAGCAATTCATATAAACATTTACAATTATGTTTATTCACCATACACCATGCAAGATGTCAACATGCAACTCATAGAGACCGACACACGACTCTATGCAGATGCAAATGCGGTACCGACTCATTTCAGCAGGTTCAATTGAAGAACCAAATAACCATCGCTCACACCTCACATGGGCACACAAGGTTCTGCAGATTCTACGCGGAATCAAAATAACCATCATAACATACGAGGTTCTGCAAATCTACCGAGGGATCAATAATTAACCATCGCTCAAACCCCACAAGGGCACACGAGGTTCTGCAGATTCACCGAGGAATCAATAATTAACCATCGCTCACACCCCACAAGGGCACACGAGGTTCTGCAGATTCACCGAGGAATCAATCGACACAAGAATTCATACCATGATGCTTCACATGCAACATGACTCATGACACTCTTGAAATGCACACATGTTTACAAACATACTCATGCATTCTACACATTCATTGCATATATTCATACAAACATCATAGATTTTTAATCAAGCTAAACAATACACGTAATTGCCCAAACGGCCACAATTCATAATCTAGGATTCACGCCAAACGGCTACCCACAACACATCACAAACCAACATATAAGCTATTAAATCAAAGAAGGGTCGATCGCCACCGAAACCCCAAGCCACGACATCACCACGCAACAGGGAAAATTCATCCTGCTACGTTCGCTACAAGCTCGCCTAGCGAGCTGCTAGCGAGCGTTCGCCACCATCTCGCCTAGCGAACTGCTAGCGAGCAAGAACAGAAGCTACAGACTTCGTTCGCTACCCCGTTCGCCACAGCGAACCTCCAGCGAGCTCCTCGCTACTCCCTGCGCAGCCAGCGAGGGACATCAGGATCTCACTGTCCCAAGTCTAGGACCGTTCGCTGCACGCTCGCCTAGCGAGCTGCTAGCAAGTCGTTCGCTGCGTGCTCGCCTAGCGAGCTGCTAGCGAGTCGCCTGTGAACAACAACATTCAGTTCTGCTCTAGCACCTCCAAATTCACCAAAATCACCCGATTAAATCCAAAGTTGTTCCAGTAGCCTTAGTCTAACATATATCGTCTAACCTACATCATCTAATCACAATTCTAACCGTTAAACAACGATTCCTTTCGATTAAACCAAATTCAAACTAAAATGAAAAGTGTAGAAAAACTACCAACAATCCAAAACAATCCAACAAAATCATACATGATTATACACATTGATAGAATAATAAAGTTTCACACCCTTACCCGATCAATCGAAAGCTTTGGTGATGATTTCTTGAAGTTCTAGGTTTTCCTCTTCTTTTCTCTCCACTTTCTCTTCCCCTCTTTCTTTCTCTTGTTTTTCTTTCTATGTTACTATATTCTTTTCTTTTCCTCTCTCATCTCATATTTCTATTTCTTTCCTCTCAAATTCTTTCCACACACTAAGTAATCAATTCTCACAAAAATACCCACTTAGCATAATCACCAATGCCCAAAATACCCTCCAACCTATTTTTACCCGAAACACTCAAAATCGGTAAAAAGAGAAAATAGCATAATATGTACACATTGTAAGAGCACAGATTGTGTCTTAGTAATACCTCTATGTTTTGATGATAACATTAATGATAATTTGTATACAAGAATTATACTCTCTAAATTTGTTCTAAACTGTCTTCTACAGGCACAAAAGATTTTGATCTTAAAGAGCAAATTTGATGTGAACAATGAATTCTGAATGGCTCAAGAGCATCTGAAGATTAGAAGAATCTGAAGTATAAGAGCTCAGTTATCAAGATTCTGAAGATACAACACGCTGCATATGTTATCAAGAATCTGAATGAGAGAAGACTCTGAATGAAGAGACTCTGAATGAGAGAAGACTCTGATCTGAGTGAAGACTCTGATCTAAGAGCATGTTACGCTTCAAGCACACAGCTGCACCAGACTCTGATTCATCAACATCTGAAGAACATCTTAGGCTCTAAAGTTTCCAGAAGGTTCTGAAGACTGAAGACTCTGATATTGATTGTTGATCTGAACTATTTGAAGAATTATTTGAAGAAGATTATTTTAATATATCCGTTGGAATATGCCAGCAAATCTTTCCTTAATTGGGATAGACAAAATTCTCTGCAAGAATATTATTCCTCTGGTACATTCCATATTTGGTATAATCACAGCTCAGCAGACAATTGCTACACCCACTATTTGTGCGCCGTCTCTCTGCTGTAATAGTACAAAGGACAGTACTATTTTGATATTGGAAATATCCTCTCCAACGGTAAAATATTCTCTCCAATATTCAAGTGGCTATATAAAGGACATCATAGCTCATTCTTCAAGTGCTGAATTAAGACGAATATTGAAAATCTTCTCTCACGCGAAAATCTCTCAAGCTCTCATATTCTTTGCTGTTCATACACTGTTCTAAACTTAGAGAAATAACACAGTTGTGTTTATAGCTTTCATAGAAGCATTTCTTACTCTTTCATTGTATTACATTAATTTGTAAAGGAAGTTTTCCTTAAGAGGATCTAGGTTAGATCAGTAGCTCTTAAGAAGACTAAGAACAGTTGTTCTTAGGTGTGCTATTTGTAATCAGTTGATTTGAATAGTGGATTAAGTCCTTGTTGAGAAAGGCAAATCACTCTTGAAAAGGGTGGACTGGAGTAGTTGAGTTCAACGAACCAGGATAAAAATACTTGTGTTTTTATCTTTGATTATTTTCTGTCATACTTATTCAACCCCCCCTTCTAAGTATTTTCTCACCTTCAGTTGGCATCAGAGCCCCGGTTCTGAGTGTGCATTCGCTTAACCGTGACAGATAAAGATCCAGTGATAAAAATACTCTGTTATTTATTTGGTTGCTAATATGGGTGATATTCCTACATCAAGCAACAAATATGAAGGAGACAGAATCAGCACCAAACCTCCAATGTTTGATGGAGAAAAATTTGATTATTGGAAGGATAGACTTGAAAGTTTTTTCTTGGGGTATGATGCTGATCTCTGGGATTTAGTCATTGATGGGTATGAACATCCTACTAAGGATGGCAAAAAGATTGATAGAAAATCAATGACTGAGGAGCAGAAGAAAGAATTCAAGAATCATCACAAAGCCAGAACCATACTTCTTAATGCAATCTCGCATACAGAGTATGAGAAAATTACCAACAGAGAAACTGCTCATGATATGTTTGAGTCTCTCAAAATGACTCATGAGGGAAATTCTCAGGTGAAAGAAACAAAGGCTCTGGCGCTGATACAGAAGTATGAAGCGTTCAAAATGGAAGAATCTGAGAACATTGAGACTATGTTTTCCAGATTTCAGATTCTAACAGCTGGGTTGAAAGTTCTGGACAAGGGCTACTCAACATCTGATCATGTCAAGAAAATCATCAGAAGTCTTCCTACCAAATGGAGACCTATGGTGACTGCATTGAAGCTGGCCAAGGATCTGAATAAAATCTCATTAGAAGAACTCATCAGTTCTTTGAGAAGTCATGAGATTGAGCTGGAGGAAGATGAACCCCAGAAGAAAGATAAAGGTAAATCCTTAGCTTTTAAATCTAACAAATCTGTTAAAGCCTTGCAGGTTAATGAAGAAAGCTCTGAGGAATCGTCTTCTGAAGAAGAAGATGAACTATCAATGCTGTCCAGAAGGATCAACAAACTCTGGAAGCACAAAGGGAAGAAGTTCAACAACTTCAAAAGATCTGATCAAAAGAGAGAATCTTCTGGACACAGAAGATCTGGCAAGAAAGAGATCACTTGCTTTGAATGTAAAGAACCTGGACACTACAAGAGTGAATGTCCCAAACTTCAAAAGGAAAAACCCAAAAGGAAGTTTGATAAAAAGAAAAAGGTTCTGATGGCTACATGGGATGACTCAGATGAATCTGAATCATCTTCTGAATCTGAGGAAGAATGTGCAAATGTTGCGCTGATGGCCAACACAGATGATCAAGATGAAGGAACGTCATCATCTGAATCTGAGTCAGAATCAGACTCTGACTCTGAAGAGGTATTTTCTGAACTCTCCAGAGCTGAACTTGTTGAAAGTTTATCTGACATGTTGGAAAGCTACAGCAAGATTAAACTCAAATACAAGAAGCTGAAAAGCAATCTTGAATCTGAGATTAATCTTCTGAGAACAGAACTTGTTGAGCAGAAAGAAATAAATTTAAAACTCAAAAATGATTTAGAAACAACTCAACAAGAATCTGATACTGAAACAGAGTCTAGTGAAAATATTTTAGAAAAATATGACTCCAGTTTTAGAAGATTTCTCACTAAAAGCATAGACAGAAGCAAAATGGCTTCTATGATCTATGGTGTTAGTGGGAACAACAGAAGAGGCATTGGATGTGAATCCTCCTCTGGAAGCAATCCAAAGTCTGTTGATAAACTCTTCATCAAGAAGACTCCTTTGTATTCTCATTTCAAGTTTGGTCATCTGAATGATATTAAACATACAAGCTCTGAAAAGAGTACTTATGTGTTTAAGCCAAGGGTTAGCCAGAATAAACACTATGTTGAAAAACAGAAGTTTAGGCAAAACCACAGAACATCTAACCCCAAAGGACCCAAGAAGATCTGGGTACCTAAAAGTCAAATAATACCTGTTGCAGATATCCTTAGCAGCAAAATCCAGACACCAATCATGGTACCTGGACTCTGGATGCTCACGACATATGACGGGCGAAAGGTCTATGTTCCAAAGCCTGGAACTTAGATCTGGAGGGGACGTGAAATTTGGAGGGAACCAGAGGGGCAAGATCATTGGCTCTGGTACAATAGGTAATGGTAACCTACCCTCTATTTCTAATGTTCTGTTAGTTGAAGGATTGAAACATAATCTATTGTCCATAAGTCAATTAAGTGACAATGGTTATGATATCATCTTTAATCAAAAATGTTGCAAAGCTGTATGTCAAAAGAATGGCTCAATCCTGTTCAGTGGAAAGAGGAAAAACAACATTTACAAAATTAACCTTTCAGAACTTAAAGTTCAAAATGTAAAATGCCTTTTATCTGTGAATGATGAGCAATGGGTCTGGCATAGAAGATTGGGACATATTAATATGAGACGTATATCTCAGATTAATAAACTCAATCTGGTCAGAGGACTCCCTAATCTGAAGTTCAATTCAGATGCTCTGTGTGGTGCATGTCAAAAGGGTAAATTTTCAAAATCTCATTTTAAACCAAAAAATGTTGTTTCCACCTCTAGACCATTGGAATTACTTCACATTGATCTGTTTGGACCAGTGAAAACTGCATCCATCAGAGGCAAGAAGTATGGGTTAGTCATTGTAGATGACTACAGCAGATGGACATGGGTAAAGTTTCTAAAACACAAGGATGAGTCTCATTCTGTGTTCATTGACTTCTGCAATCAAGTCCAGACTGAAAAAGAATGCAAAATTATTAAAGTCAGAAGTGATCATGGTGGCGAATTTGAAAACAAATATTTTGAAAAATATTTTTCTGAAAAAGGAATTGCACATGATTTCTCCTGTCCTAGAACTCCACAACAAAATGGAGTTGTAGAGAGGAAAAATAGAACATTGCAAGAAATGGCCAGAACCATGATCAACGAGACAAATCTGGCAAAACATTTTTGGGCAGAAGCAATAAATACAGCATGTTATATTCAGAACAGAGTGTCTGTAAGACCTCTTCTGGAAAAGACTCCCTATGAATTGTGGAGAAACAGAAAGCCCAACATTGCTTATTTTCATCCATTTGGATGTGTTTGTTATATGCTTAACACTAAAGATCATCTAAACAAGTTTGATTCCAAAGCACAGAAGTGTTTCATGCTTGGTTATTCTGAACGCTCTAAAGGCTACAGAGTATTCAATACTGAAACACAGATTGTGGAAGAATCTATTCATGTTAGATTTGATGATAAGCTTGGCTCTGAAAAGCCAAAGCAAGTTGAAAGTTTTGCAGATAGAGAAGTTATTCTCACAGACTCTGAAGGCTCAGAGGCAAACAAAACTAAAGACAAAGACTCTGAAGAAAACCCAGATGCTACACCTTTAACTTCCCAACTTGACAATCTGCATATTTCTGAAAGACCAACAGTCAGAGGATCTTCTTCCAGAATGAAAGCTTCTCATCCAGAGGATGTGATAATTGGAAAGAAAGATGATCCAATAAGGACAAGAGCATTTCTCAGAACTTCTGAATCTTCCTTCTGTGGCTTAGTGTCAATTATAGAACCAACATCTGTTGATGAGGCTCTGGAAGATAATGAATGGATTTTAGCTATGCAAGAGGAGCTGAATCAATTCACAAGGAATGAAGTCTGGGATCTGGTTCCAAGACCTAAAGGTTTCAATGTCATTGGAACAAAATGGGTTTTCAGAAATAAACTAAATGAAAAAGGAGAAGTTGAAAGGAACAAAGCAAGACTGGTTGCTCAAGGCTACAGTCAACAAGAAGGCATAGACTACACAGAAACATATGCTCCTGTTGCAAGGTTAGAGTCTATACGCTTGCTTATTTCATTTGCTGCACAACATAACATCACTCTTTATCAGATGGATGTTAAAAGTGCTTTTCTTAATGGAATTATAGAAGAGGAAGTGTATGTCCACCAACCTCCTGGTTTTGAAAATGAAAATTTTCCAGATCATGTTTACAAACTGAAAAAATCTCTTTATGGACTAAAACAAGCTCCCAGAGCTTGGTATGAGAGGTTGAGTAATTTTCTTCTGAAGAAAAATTTCATCAGAGGAAAGGTGGATACCACACTATTTTGTAAAACCATTAAGAAAGATTTGTTGATTTGTCAAATTTATGTAGATGATATTATTTTTGGATCAACAAATATTATGCTTGGAAAGGAGTTTGCTAAATGTATGCAGGAAGAATTTGAGATGAGCATGATGGGAGAACTGAAATTCTTTCTGGGAATTCAAGTAAATCAGAGTCCAGAGTGCACCTACATACATCAGACCAAGTATGTTAAAGAGCTTCTGAAGAAGTTTAACATGCTGGATAGCAAAATGGCAAAGACTCCAATGCATCCTACAAGCACTCTAGGTAAGGAAGAGGTAAGTAAGAAGGTAGATCAGAAACTCTACAGAGGTATGATAGGATCTCTTCTTTATTTGACTGCTTCTAGACCAGACATTCTGTTTAGTGTTTGTTTATGTGCTAGATTCCAATCAGATCCTAGAGAATCACACTTAACTGCTGTTAAGAGGATTCTAAGGTATCTGAAAGGTACTGCTAATGTTGGTTTGTGTTACAGAAGATCTGATAAATATTCACTAGTTGGATTCTGTGATGCTGACTATGCTGGAGATAGAGTTGAGCGCAAAAGTACTTCTGGAAGCTGTCAGTTTCTTGGAAGTCATCTGATCTCATGGTACAGCAAGAAGCAACCAACAATTGCACTATCAACCACAGAGGCAGAATACATTGCTGCTGCTGGATGTTCCACTCAGATGCTCTGGATGAAGAGTCAACTAGAAGATTATCAAATCTATGAGAGTAATCTTTCTATCTTCTGTGACAATACTTCAGCTATATGTTTATCCAAAAATCCAATTTTACACTCTAAGGCTAAACATATAGAGATTAAACATCATTTCATCAGAGACTATGTTCAGAAGGGTGTAATAAATTTAGCCTTTGTTGATACAGATCATCAATGGGCAGATATTTTCACAAAACCCCTTGCTGAAGATAGGTTTAAGTTTATTCTGAAAAATATTTGTATGGATTTTTGTCCAGAGTAATATTTCTCAGAGTCAACTTCTCAGATGCTAAGTGTTTAACACTCTGAAGTTTTTCATCTGTATTGCTTGCTTAATTTATCTGTGAATTATTATTTTTGTGTGAAACTCTGTACTGACCATCTCAGAGGATCTGAAAGTTGAAAACGTTTCATTTCTTAAGAGTTACAGAATCACATGCAAAGCAAACACGTGTCACTCAGAATCTGAAAAGATGGAGTACACCTACTGATTATGACGTTTAAGGTATTGCTTTGAAAATCTCAATCTGTCTTGATTTTCCCCCCAAATGTCATATCATAATTAAAAATGATTACTTTTCATTAAATGCAAACGTGCGTATGTGTCCTATGTATGTCTGTTGTGTTTCCCATGCGTGTTTTATTTCTCTATATAAACCACTCTCTTAACACATTCACACTTTTCACATTCTCAAACACATATGCGTTTTTGCTTGTTGTTCTCTCTCTTCGCAAACCCTAAAAGAACCCAGAAACCGTCATCTCCTTCATCATCATCAACAATGGCATCCACTTCAAAAGCAGTTACTACCAAAGATGCTACCACTATCATTGAACCAGTACGCACTCTCCTGACTCCTGTTGATTCTCTAGAAGTGTTGTGTGAAAGTTTCGTGGATTTGGAAGATCTCGCTGAAAATGGGTTTGATCTGGTTCCTTCAATCAAAGCACAAGGATGGGACGGTTATTTTGACAGGCTTATGGGTCCTGTATATCCAAAGTTAGTAAAGGAGTTTTGGATCCATGCATTCGCTACTCCAAAGTTCGTTCATTCTTCTGTGCTGGGTAAGAAGATTGTTATCACTGAAAATCTGATCAGGAAACTCATAGGTTTCAAGGCAACTGATGGAGTAACCTCTCTGTCTTCTGCGCGTGAAGATCTGAAGGATGTTTGTCAAGAAATCTGCACTACTGGTGAACCTTGTAAGAAGGTTAAGTTTTTGAAACCCACTTACAAGATTTGGGCTAAGATTTTCTTGAACACCATTTTTCACAGACCCTCCTCAAACTCATCTGACTATGTTAATGCTGAACAACTGTACTTCATGTACTGTTTACATCAAAACATTCAGATTGATCTTCCTTATCTGTTGTTTAATCATCTGGTGTCTCACGTCAAGGAAACAAGGGAAACTGCCAGAGATAAAACTGGAAGAGTCAGAACATGGATCCCTATGGGAAGACTGATTTCAGATATTCTGATAGAAAACCAACTTGTGGCGCATCTGCAAGAGGCTGGGCTGACAGAAGATCTGAATTTCATCATTGGCTCTGAAATAAATGGTTTAACTCTGAGAAGAATGAAATTGGTTGAAGATTTATCTGAGAAACCAAGGAAAACTAACTCTGAAGAAGTTAGGGGGAGAAGGATTCCTGTTGAGGATTTTCCTCTATTCACCTCAGATGAACCCAGAGAACTTATTGCTGAGTATGTTGCTCGTTGCATAAGAGATGGTGTTGAGATCCCTGCAAATCTTGTGCAGAAGGAAGGCCAAGTTCTTCCTGATCTGACAAGGGAAAGAAGACGCAAGAGAAAAGCTGATAAAGAAGGTCATCAGAAGAAAAGAAAGCATTCAGATGCTGAGAAGAAGAAGAAAAGAAAGAAGCTGAAGAAGGTTCAACAAGATCCTCCTGCAGCAACTTTTGAAGAGATAAGAGATACTCTGAAACAGGTATTTAACACTGATTCTAATCCTGTTCATCATTCTGCTACCCCCACACCATCTGACTCACCCCTCATATTTAAAAGATCTAGACCATCTGAGACTCATACACCACAACCAACAAACATTCAAACACCACAATCCAAACAAACTCAACAAACAACACCACAACCTCAAAACACCATCCCAGAATCTACCATTCCAGAGGATGTTCACCCTGAACACTCTGACCAACCTGAAAATCCCATTGACCCTAATGAGATTTTAGATATCACACCCTTAAACCGTTCTATCATTTTATCTTCAACTTCTGAAAAATCTAACCAATCTGATACATCATCTGATGATGAATCATCTGGTTTTATTAATGAATGCTTGAATGATCTCAAACAACCTCGTACTGAGAGTGTTTGGAAACAACTTTTTAAATCTCCCACTTCTGAACATCCACCCTCTCCACAAAATTCCCCAACTCAAACTCTCACTCCACAACCAACATCTGAACCACAACCAACATCTGAACCACAACCAACATCTGAACCACAACCAACATCTGAACCACAACCAACATCTGAACCAACCAACCAACAAACTTCTGAACCACAAATCAACCAACAAACATCTGAACCTCAAACATCTGAACATCCATCCTCACAACCTCAACCTTCTAAACAAACACCACAAACACAACCAACCCAACCCAGAATCCCTGATGAAGCAGAATTGGGATCAAGTGTTTATACTATGTTAAGAGATTTTGAGAAGGATAATGTCTCAGACTTTGCTGACATTATGGATGTGTGCATGACTACTATGGACAAAGAGGCTGCTAATGCTGTTTGGAAGAAATATCTTTACAGACTAAATAGGGAGGCTTTGAAAATCAGGACTCAATGTCTTAGATTATCAAAAGTAAGGTTTGCTGCTTATCAGAAACGGATTAAGAGAAACCCTCCTCCTATTCTTCTTCTAGAAGCTCCTCCACCTCCAGAAATTCCTGCACATGATGTCACTCAGATTGTTTCAGAATCCACTGTTCCAGAATCTTCTATCTCAGTATCTTCAGATCTTCAGAAGGATGTCCAAGAACTAAAGGACTTCATGGTTGATCAAAAGAAAACAAATGAAGAAATGAAAACTTGGATGGCTAAGCAAGATGAAAACTCAGAAAGGATTACAGCACTGCTGCACCTCATTGCTTCTCAACAAACCTCATCTGCCAAACCCTCTTGATGTTTTTGCACAAGTTTTTCATGCCTTGTTTTGTTTTTGATTGTCTTCTGATATGTTTTGCATGCTTGTATCTGAATGTTCTCTTATCTAAATGAAATTGATCTTTTTGCTTATCTGAATATGTGTTTCTTCTGCATCTTTACTGTCTTTTAAAAGTCTTTTTGATTATGACAAAAAGGGGGAGAAACAAAATAGAATCTGATTGTTCAAATCTATAAGCAATTATCTGAACTAAGTCAGACATGTTTCTAACATTCTTTGAATCTAGCCAGACTCTGACAAATTAATCTAATCAGACTCTGACAAAATTCATTGAAGTTTTTCCTGAGATCTATCTTTTCAGAACCTGATCAAAAATAGCTAAATCTGAGTAAACCAGACTCTGATATCTAAAGACCAGACTCTGATATCTAACCTTGAGTACTATGATCTAAAGATAAATCAAGACAGGAAATGGCAAGATAAACAACCAGGTGTTCTGAAGTTGTTCATCTGTCATCAAGCTTTAATATGACATCAAGCTTTGGCATCAAGCTTTAATATGGCATCAAGCTTTGACTCTAGAAGTCAAACATATGTCAACCAGGATTTGTCAACCAGGCTTCAATCAGGATGTTAATCAGGCTCTGTACCCAAAATGCAATCAGGCTCTGAATCTGAAATGAAATCAGGCTCTGAATCTGAAATGTACTCAACCAGAAAGGGAAGTATCTAATTCCATTAGAGTATTCATTTCAGGGGGAGATTGTTAATCTCAGGGGGAGTAATTTTAATTCACATTTTTTATTGAACAAATTGCTCATGTTTTGTCATCATCAAAAAGGGGGAGATTGTAAGAGCACAGATTGTGTCTTAGTAATACCTCTATGTTTTGATGATAACATTAATGATAATTTGTATACAAGAATTATACTCTCTAAATTTGTTCTAAACTGTCTTCTACAGGCACAAAAGATTTTGATCTTAAAGAGCAAATTTGATGTGAACAATGAATTCTGAATGGCTCAAGAGCATCTGAAGATTAGAAGAATCTGAAGTATAAGAGCTCAGTTATCAAGATTCTGAAGATACAACACGCTGCATATGTTATCAAGAATCTGAATGAGAGAAGACTCTGAATGAAGAGACTCTGAATGAGAGAAGACTCTGATCTGAGTGAAGACTCTGATCTAAGAGCATGTTACGCTTCAAGCACACAGCTGCACCAGACTCTGATTCATCAACATCTGAAGAACATCTTAGGCTCTAAAGTTTCCAGAAGGTTCTGAAGACTGAAGACTCTGATATTGATTGTTGATCTGAACTATTTGAAGAATTATTTGAAGAAGATTATTTTAATATATCCGTTGGAATATGCCAGCAAATCTTTCCTTAATTGGGATAGACAAAATTCTCTGCAAGAATATTATTCCTCTGGTACATTCCATATTTGGTATAATCACAGCTCAGCAGACAATTGCTACACCCACTATTTGTGCGCCGTCTCTCTGCTGTAATAGTACAAAGGACAGTACTATTTTGATATTGGAAATATCCTCTCCAACGGTAAAATATTCTCTCCAATATTCAAGTGGCTATATAAAGGACATCATAGCTCATTCTTCAAGTGCTGAATTAAGACGAATATTGAAAATCTTCTCTCACGCGAAAATCTCTCAAGCTCTCATATTCTTTGCTGTTCATACACTGTTCTAAACTTAGAGAAATAACACAGTTGTGTTTATAGCTTTCATAGAAGCATTTCTTACTCTTTCATTGTATTACATTAATTTGTAAAGGAAGTTTTCCTTAAGAGGATCTAGGTTAGATCAGTAGCTCTTAAGAAGACTAAGAACAGTTGTTCTTAGGTGTGCTATTTGTAATCAGTTGATTTGAATAGTGGATTAAGTCCTTGTTGAGAAAGGCAAATCACTCTTGAAAAGGGTGGACTGGAGTAGTTGAGTTCAACGAACCAGGATAAAAATACTTGTGTTTTTATCTTTGATTATTTTCTGTCATACTTATTCAACCCCCCCTTCTAAGTATTTTCTCACCTTCACACATAACATATTAAACACATAAATCCTATATTTAAAATAATAATTCAATCAATTAAATTAAAAGGACTCAAAATAAAGGAAATCGGAATCGGGGCGTTACAACTCTCCCCCACTTAGGAATTTTCGTCCTCGAAAATATTACCTGATTCGAACAGCTCAGGATGCGACTCACGCATCTTACTCTCCAATTCCCAAGTATATTGCCTTCCGCAGCACCTTCCCATGCTACTTTTACAAGCGAAATATCCTTGCCTCTTAGGTTCTTAACTTCGCGGTCCAAAATCATAACCGGTAAAACCTCAACCGTAAGATTATCTCTTACCTCCACCTCATCCATAGGAATCATATGTGACGGATCTGGAACATACTTCCGAAGTTGCGAAACATGGAACACATCATGCAAATTCGAAAGACTCGGAGGCAACGCCACACGATAAGCCACTGCACCAACTCGTGCAATAATTTGATACGGACCAATAAAACGAGAAGTCAACTTCTTCGACTTCAAAGCACGACCCACACCCGTAACCGGTGTAACTCTCGAAAACACATGGTCACCTTCTTGAAATTCAAGATCCTTCCTTCTCTTGTCATGATAACTCTTTTGCCTATTCTGAGAAGCTTTCATCTTCTCCTGAATAAACTTCACCTTCTCCGTCGTTTGTTGTACCATCTCCGGTCCAACTACCGATCTCTCTCCGGTTTCATGCCAACACAAAGGTGTTCGACATCTCCGACCATACAAAGCCTCAAAGGGTGCCATACCAATACTTGCATGAAAACTGTTGTTGTAAGTGAACTCAATCAATGCCAGAAAGCTATCCCAAACACCACCTTGCTCGAGCACACAAGCACGCAACAAGTCCTCCAACGATTGAATCGTCCTCTCAGTTTGGCCATCCGTCTGCGGATGATACGCCGAACTCAATCTCAACTTAGAACCTAAAGCCTTTTGCAAACCTTCCCAAAATCTCGAAGTAAATCTAGGATCTCTATCCGGCACGATAATCTTGGGAACTCCATGCAACTTCACAATCACCCGAACATAAATCTCGGCTAACTTTTCCAAAGGATAACTAATATCAATCGGAATAAAGTGAGCAGATTTAGTAAGCCTATCAACAATCACCCAAATAGCATTGTGACCTCTTTGCGTATTTGGTAAACCCGTAACAAAATCCATTGATATACTATCCCATTTCCATTCCGGAATATCCAACGGTTGCATCAAACCGCTAGGCTTCTGATGTTCCACCTTAGACTTTTGGCAAGTCAAACACGAATACACAAACCGAGCTACATCCCTCTTCAATCCGGACCACCAAAAGATTTTCTTCAAATCTTGATACATCTTATTCGCACCCGGATGAATACTCAATTTACTCCGGTGTCCTTCCTCCAATATCATCTTTCTCAAATCCACATCGTCGGGAATACAAATACGACCACGGAATTTCAAAACTCCAAAATTATCAACTTTAAAGTCCTCATTCTCATTCATCATCAAATCCACAAATTTCACATCCAACTTTTGCTTTTCACGAACGGTAGCTAGAAAATCATTCGTAACATACAACATACCAAGTTTCACACTTCTCGGCGTCATTTCACAAACCAAACTCAAATCTCTAAAACTCTCCAAAAGTTCTCATTCTCTTACCATCAATGTAGACATATGCACTAACTTCCGGCTCAAAGCATCGGCTACAACATTTGCCTTACCCGGATGGTAATTCAAACCAAAGTCATAATCCTTCAAAAACTCTAACCACCTCCTTTGCCTCATATTCAATTCCTTTTGTTCAAATAAATACTTCAAACTCTTGTGGTCGCTAAAAACTTCAAATCTCGCACCATAGAGATAATGCCTCCAAATTTTCAAAACAAAGACCACGACCGCCAATTCCAAATCATGCGTGGGATAATTCTTCTCATGCACTCTCAATTGCCTTGAAGCATAAGCCACAACTTTACCGTCTTGCATCAAAACACCACCCAAACCGGACAAAGAAGCATCACAATAAACCACAAACGATTCCGTCGGATTTGGCAAAATCAAAACCGGCGTCGTTGTCAACCGTCTCTTAAGTTCAACAAAACTCTTCTCACAATTAATGTCCCAAACAAAAGTCTTTCCCTTACAAGTCAACTGAGTCAACGGAAGTGCCAACTTCGAAAATCCCTCAATAAACCTCCGATGATAACCGGCCAAGCCCAAAAAGCTTCGGATCTCCGTAACCGACTTAGGAGCCTCCCATTGCATCACCGCATCAATCTTGGACGAATAAACACAAATACCATTACCAGAAGTAACATGCCCAAGAAAACTCACTTCCGATAACCAAAACTCGCACTTGGATAACTTAGCATACAATTGCTTCTCCTTCAAAACTTGCAACACAACCCGCAAATGCTCTTCATGCTCTTCTTGAGACTTAGAGTAAATCAAAATGTCATCAATAAACACAACTACGAAACTATCCAACTGCTCATGAAAGATACGATTCATATATTCCATAAACACACCCGGCATATTAGAAACTCCGAATGGCATCACAGAAAATTCATAATGACCATACCGTGTCCTAAAAGCCGTCTTTTGAATATCTTCTCCTTTAACACGAATCTGGTGATAACCTGACCTCAAATCAATCTTACTAAAAACACGGGCACCAACCAATTGGTCCATCAAATCATCAATTCTAGGAAGCGGATACTTATTCTTAATAGTCACCTTGTTCAACTGCCGATAATCAATACACAACCGCATGCTCCCATCTTTCTTCTTTTCCAACAATACCGGCGCACCCCAAGGAGAAACACTCGGCCTAACAAATCTCTTTTCCAATAAATCATTCAATTGTCTCTTCAACTCTACCAACTCCGATGCTGACATACGATACGGTGCCATCGAAATCGGTCTAGTACCGGGAACTAGATCAATCGAAAACTCAACTTCCCTTTCCGGCGGTACATCCGTAATGTACTCCGGAAATACTTCTGGAAAGTCACATACCACTAGAACCAAATCCAATTCAACCTTATTCTCTACCAACAGCGACGCAAACAAACAGAACACTTGAGCTTCATCCGCCAAAATTTTCTTCAACTCTTTAGTGGGTAGAAAACTCTCTTCCTCCTCATCTCCCAAAGATGGAAACCTCACCAACTTGTGATAACAATCAATACGAACTCTATTGTACTGCAACCAATTCATACCCAAAATCACATCTAATCCTTCTAATGGCAAACCCACCAAGTCCATAATAAAGTCCTTACCATACATGGTCAAGGGACAACTCAAACATACCGAAGACGTAGTTACCAACCCCGAAGCGGGCGTCTCAATAACCATATCACCACCACAAGAAGAAAAACACAAATCCAAACGCTTAGCGCACTCGAAAGAAATAAACGAATGAGTCACTCCGGTATCGATAATAGCAACTAAAGGCATATTATTAATAAAACATGTACCTTTAATCAACCGATCAGCATTAGTAGTGTCTGCACCCGCTAATGCAAATACCTTCCCGCTTGACGGAGCTTGCTTTGCCTTAGTACACTTCGTACTAATATGACCAACCTCCCCATAGTTAAAACACTTAATCACATTCCTTCTACATTCAGTTGTAGCATGACCGAGACCACCACAGTTAGCACACTTTTCCCCAGCCTTCTTACACTCAAAAGATTTGTGCCCCTCTTCGCCGCACCTATAACACTTAATGGGACCAGAACTTCCTCCTCCGGATTTCTTGACAAAGTGTTCCCTATGCTTGCCTTTATCAGCAGGCGTCACATAAGGCCCACTCCTTACTGGTTGTTTCCCTCACCTCTCATTCAAACTCTTATAGTGAGTAGAACGAGCCCTACTATCCTCTTCAAAAATTCTACAACATTCGGTTAAGTCCGAAAATCTTCGAATCCTCTGATATCCCACAACTTGTTTGATCTCCGGGCACAAGCCGTTCTCGTACTTAGTGCACTTGGAAAATTCCGCCGTCACCGCATCATAGTGAGGATGGAATTTCACCAACTCCGTAAACTTAGCCGTGTAGTCAACCACGGACATGTTCCCTTGTTTCAATTCTAGAAACTCCATTTCCTTCTTTCCCTTCACACTCTCCGGATAATACTTCCTCAAAAATTCAGTGCGGAACAAATCAAAAGTTATTTCCTCATCATCAACTTCAAGAATTTGTCTTATGCCGACCCACCAGTCATCGGCTTCTTCTCTCAGCATGTGAGACCCAAGTCTCACCTTGTTCCTCTCAGCGCAATTCATAACTATGAAGATCCTCTCGACTTCCTTCAGCCAAATCTGAGCACCGTCCGGATCAAACCTTCCTTTGAACACCGGCGGCTGATTCTTTCTAAACTCATCGTTAGCATTCACATTCGGCACGCCCTGCACCGCTCGAGCCATAGCCTCCAATGCCGCAGCCATAGCGTTGTCATTACGACCAGCCATATTCTGATTATTCCCAAAAATAACAACAAGGTCAAACAACCATTCAACCAACAAAACAGCGAGACAGATACAACTGACTCAACACTGGCTCTGATACCACTTAATGTAACACCCCCTTTCTATACCCCCAAAATAAACAATTAATTCATTTAGGCACAAATTTAAAATTTCATCAGAGTACATTTGCCACGTGGCATAAAAGGGAAATATCACATTATCATAAAAAAAATTCCAACACATACAACACCTGCTCAAACGGATATGCAACAACAGGGTAGCACCCACAAGAAATATTTAGAACAAGGCGGAAATATCCAAATATTCCATAATTCTCCAAAACATATGTTCACATATACAGTTATCATTCATCATGTTTACAAAACATATCATCCGCAGATACATACACAGATGTATCACAAAAAAAACGAATCAAAATAATTCCTATCTACCCGGTGCTACATATCAGAGCCGACCGACCAAAAAGGGAAGAAGCCACGCTTCACAAAAATACCTCCAGCAATCTAATCTGCAATGCCTCATAGAGCATTAAAAGAAACAACAGAAGGGTGAGAAACAATATCATAATAACAATGCATACAAACATATATATATATATATATATATATATATATATATATATATATATATATATATATATATATATATATATATATATATATATATATATATATATATATATATATATATATATATATATATATATATATATATATATATATATATATATATATATATATATATATATATATATATATATATATATATATATATATATATATATATATATATATATATATATATATATATATATATACATAATATCCAATATACGTCTTTCGCATTCTCACCACAACTCACCTCGTCATACCTTACATCGCAATGTATTCTCATTATCTATTTACAAATAGAACACCATGCATATACAATATGCATCAACAATGTTTACATCAGTTCATAAACACACAAAACATACATATTCATATATTCACACATACATGTGTCTTCAAGCATACCAATCATGCCAATCATAAGCAATTCATATAAACATTTACAATTATGTTTATTCACCATACACCATGCAAGATGTCAACATGCAACTCATAGAGACCGACACACGACTCTATGCAGATGCAAATGCGGTACCGACTCATTTCAGCAGGTTCAATTGAAGAACCAAATAACCATCGCTCACACTCCACATGGGCACACGAGGTTCTGCAGATTCTACGCGGAATCAAAATAACCATCGTAACATACGAGGTTCTGCAAATCCACCGAGGGATCAATAATTAACCATCGCTCACACCCCACAAGGGCACACGAGGTTCTGCAGATTCACCGAGGAATCAATAATTAACCATCGCTCACACCCCACAAGGGCACACGAGGTTCTGCAGATTCACCGAGGAATCAATCGACACAAGAATGCATACCATGATGCTTCACATGCAACATGACTCATGACACTCTTGAAATGCACACATGTTTACAAACATACTCATGCATTCTACACATTCATCGCATATATTCATACAAACATTATAGATTTTTAATCAAGCTAAACAATGCACGTAATTGCCCAAACGGCCACAATTCATAATCTAGGATTCACGCCAAACGGCTACCCACAGCACATCACAAACCAGTATATAAATTATTAAATCAAAGAAGGGTTGATCGCCACCGAAACCCCAAGCCACGACAGCACCACGCAACAGGGAAAATTCATCCTGCTACGTTCGCTACACGCTCGCCTAGCGAGCTGCTAGCGAGCGTTCGCCACCATCTCGCCTAGCGAACTGCTAGCGAGCAAGAACAGAAGCTACAGACTTCGTTCGCTACCCCGTTCGCCACAACGAACCTCCAGCGAGCTCCTCGCTACTCCCTGCGCAGCCAGCGAGGGACATCAGGATTTCACTGTCCCAAGTCTGGGACCGTTCGCTGCACGCTCGCCTAGCGAGTCGTTCGCTGCGTGCTCGCCTAGCGAGTCGTTCGCTGCGTGCTCGCCTAGCGAGCTGCTAGCGAGTCGCCTACGAACAACAACATTCAGTTCTGCTCTAGCACCTCCAAACTCACCAAAATCACCCGATTAAATCCAAAGTTGTTCCAGTAGCCTTAGTCTAACATATATCGTCTAACCTACATCATTTAATCACGATTCTAACCGTTAAACAACGATTCCTTTCGATTAAACCAAATTCAACCTAAAATGGAAAGTGTAGAAAAACTACCAACAATCCAAAACAATCCAACAAAATCATACATGATTATACACATTGATAGAATAATAAAGTTTCACACCCTTACCTGATCAATCGAAAGCTTTGGTGATGATTTCTTGAAGTTCTAGGTTTTCCTCTTCTTTTCTCTCCACTTTCTCTTCTCCTCTTTCTTTCTCTTGTTTTTCTTTCTATGTTACTATATTCTTTTCTTTTCCTCTCTCATCTCATATTTCTATTTCTTTCCTCTCAAATTCTTTCCACACACTAATTAATCAATTCTCACAAAAATACCCACTTAGCCTAATCACTAATGCCCAAAATACCCTCCAACCTATTTTTACCCGAAACACTCAAAATCGGTAAAAAGAGAAAATAGCATAATATGTACACATAACATATTAAACACATAAATCCTATATTTAAAATAATAATTCAATCAATTAAATTAAAAGGACTCAAAATAAAGGAAATCGGAACCGGGGCGTTACAACTGTCACCTTTGTCATCCTCAATGGCATTATGCTGTCAAATATCACACCACCTCTGGTGAATTGCACAGGTCCCCTGTATCTCAGAATGTCTTGAAAAGAATTGAAGGGTTTGTATCCCAGGCCGAACTTGTCCTGCTTGACGGGAACATTAAGAACTTGGCCCCACTTCTGTGATGAACCGGATTCTACGATAGCACGGGCTTCCTTGAACGATGACATAGAAACCTCTGGGTTTTTGGTTTCTACAGGAGACTTTTCCTGAATCTGAATTATTTCAAATGCCTGGCAAAGTGTTTCGTGGATCTCCCCATCCACTTCCACATACTTGAATGATGACAAATGGCTAACCATGATATCCTCTTCACCGTAAACTGTAACAACTTTCCCTTCCATCATATATTTCAGCTTCTGATGCAACGCTGAAGTGAATGCTCCCACAGTGTGTATCCAAGGTCGGCCAAGCAAAAAGTTATATGCTGGATGGATATCCATAATATAAAAAGTTGCATCAAAGAGATTTGGTCCTACCTGAATAGGCATGGTGATCTCCCCAAACACTGATCTCTTAGACCCATCGAAATCCCTCACAACCAAATCACTTGGCGTGCATATCAAACCTTGAGTATCTAATTTCATCAATGCCTTCTTCAGAAGCACATTAAGGGATGATCCTGTATCAACCCGGACATGCGATATCAGGGACCCTCTACATTCCATTGATATATGTAAAGCATGGTTATGGTTTCTCTAGGCAGGAGTTAAATCCAAATCAGTAAAATCCAGACCATTGCCAGCATTCACATGAGCTACTACCCCCTCCAACTGATTAACAGAAATCTCCTGGGGTGCATATGTTGAATCTAAGATTTTCAATAAAGCGTTTCGATGTGCCTCCGAACACAACAATAATGACAAAGTGGAAATCTTTGAAGGAGTCTGATTTAAGTGATCCACAATCTTGTAGTCACTTTTTCGAATGAGTCTCATAAATTCCTCCGCGTCTCTCAGAAAAACATCACTACCAACCTGTTGTTGGATGTTATCCTCAATCACCGCCTTACCCTTCCCTTTGTCATTCCTATCAGTATTAACCTCCGGTGGGGAAAAGATCCTGCGACTTTTAGTGATACCGCCGACACCAACTATATTCTTAACTGAAGAACCCCCACATCAAGATCCTGTCAATTCTTGTCTCTGCCCATTACAGAACACCTCTGCCCCATAGTTCCATGGGATGGATTTAGTGCTCTCGTACAACACAAGTCCAGGAACAGTAATGATAACCGGTGTTGGCCTAGCTGGCGCTGAAATATTGATTGTCCGATATGGAATAGAGATTGTAGCAACTTCGCTTCCATCATTACTCTCCTTATCCTCAACGTCTTCTCTTACAACCTTGTCAAATTGAAAATAACCCTCATCAATCATTCTCTGAATACCCTTCTTCAAAAGATCACAACCCTCTGGTTGCGCTTCACATTCTGAGCATTCAGTAGAACACCCTGGAAACACTCCCTTCTTCAACAAACTAGCCTTCACAAAACTCAACGGAGTCTTCAAGTCCCCAACATCAGTTATCAGATTCAATTTTTCTCCCTCAATAACGACATTAGCTCTTGCCACCCCATGATTTGGCATCAGGTTCTGATTCACATTAGGCCACTCATTGGTGAAGTTGATAGCCTTTGAGTCAAGTAAATCCTGAACTTTGTGCTTAAAGGCTTTGCAGTTGTCAATATTATGGCCCGGGGCGCCTGAATGAAAATTGCATTTGGCATTCGCATCGTTGTAACAATTGATGTTATAACAATTGAGAATACAACATCGGAGGAGCCTCAAACTACCTATCAGCCATTCTGTGTCTAGCAGCATAAGGTCACAGAGCTTTAACTCGTTGCAGAGGTGCAGCCAAAATAGCTACAGTAGCAACTTGTTGATGATAACCAGATTGCGCTCTACCTTTACCCTTGTGAGAAATAGAATTCACATCCCCTTCCCTTCTCTTAGGGTTTGTAGAGTATGGTTTCGCATCCACCATCATTTGGAATCTTCCCAGACTTAATCCCACTTTTGACCCTTTCACCAGCCATTACCAGATCAAAAAATCCCACAGACATGCAGCCTATCAACTTCTCAAAATACACACCAGGAAATGAAGCCATGAACATGTCAATCTGTTATCTTTCCACCATAGGAGGTTGCACCCTCGCAGCTAAATCCCACCATCTTTGGGCGTACTCTTTGAAACTCTCAGTATTCTTCTGTGACAAACTCTGCAATTGTACCTTGTTCGGTGCCAGGTCACTATTATACTGATAGTGATGAACGAAAGCCTCGACCAATTCTCTCCAGCTGCGGATATGAGTTCTCTCAAGCCCCATATATCATTCCAAAGACGCTCCTGCCAGACTGTCTTGGAAAAAATGCATTAACAACTTTTCATCATCGAATTATGCAGACATTTTTCTGAAATACGCTTGAATGTGTACTCTAGGACATGTTGTCCCTTTATACTTGTCGAAATCTAGTACCTTAAACTTGGGGTGAATCCTGACCCCAGGAACTAGACCAAGATCTGACATATCAAGACCTAGAGTGTTCTGATTCTCAAAAGACTTCATCTTCTCCTCAATCAGTTTAAACCTTCTGTCAGCTTCAGTTGGCAAACCACCCTCCATATCTTTCATGGAAAAGACATCATCCTGGTGATCTTCCCAATGAGGGTCAGCAGCCCCGTGCATATCGCACACACTTCCACCAGCAACATTACCATTTTCATTTGCAGCACCTCCGCCCGAAGGTATGACAACAGTAGGAATACCCTGTGGAACAGTCCCACCAATCGGTGGAGGAATAACACCAGATCCCCCATGCAAAATGCCCTATTCGTCGACCCATGATATCAACGACTGAACCATAGTTCTTAATTATTCCTACCCACTAGCAACATTCTACATCAGCTCCATGAACTAGGCCATGCGAGCTCTGACTTCCTGCAATTCAGCTTGAACCTGATCCATTATTTTTTGCTGATTCCCTCGAGTTGGATATATGTGGGAACTGAACTCCTCAATCCTTTTACTGAAGAAAACCAAGCAGAGATAAGAACAAAAGGCCACTGAGAACACCTGAAATGCAAATGAAAATGCAAGATGCAAAATGAAAACATGTCTATGTATTTACAGGGAGATCTCCCCCTTGATTATAGTTTCAATAAACAAGAACAACAGAGATGGACAAGAATACCACCAAAATATTTCATATAAAGTAAAGCTGAGACAATACACAACAACAAATGAGAAAGATCCGAATACAAAGAGGTACTGATCTCATCCAACAGATCTGGTGGTGATCAAGGCAAAGAAACTACTGTGACATATTAGAAGATGAACCTCCCCAGCAATCATGCTCTTCGCCACAGGACTGAGCCTCCTTGAGCATCGTCTTCGTATCTGGATGGTCTGGTCTGACAACCAACTCTCTAATGAGGATGTCCCTCCTATGTATCACATCTCGGAGACAACGACAATAATCTTCCCAAGAATCTTCGCCAAAAGCATCTTCCAACCTGGGTTTCTTCACACCTGCTCGGATCTTGAGCTCTTTGAGTGCTGATAAAGTCTCATGGTATTTCTGCTCAATCGTGTACTTACGAGACGATTCCACCATTACTTCTTTCTCCTTGACCTTGAGTCGCGCCTTCAGCTTATCAATCTGACTATGGAGTTGGTTCTCCCTATTCTTCTTGGCGGTCAAAGTAGCAATCCATTGCTTATTGAATTTGGATATCTCTAGATACGCTCTGTCTAAATTCTCCTTCTTGTGCTTCAAAATGCCACAGGTGCTTTTTAGATCCTAACCGATCCTCTCTCGTAACCTGATCTGCTCAACTAGCTCTTTCTCCAGCTTGGTCGATGATTCTGACTTCGTCTTGGCCAAGTAGAAAACTTCACCTTTATCATGCTTTAGTTGACTAATCTCTTGTTTTAACTCTTCATTCTCTTTGCACAGCTCTTCCTTACTGCCCAAAGCTTGTTATATCTCAGGATGTCAATTGTTGTAGGCGGCTCAATGACTACTAAGGGATATAATGGTTCTTCAACAGGAAACGACAACAATACCCTTTCAAATCTTTTCTGAATCCACTCCAAGTAGGGGTCATAGGCTCTACAATCACATTTGCCCAAAGAAAGCTTTCCCTTCTTGTGGATTTTACCCCACGCATCAATGAATCTGGCCAAAATACAAGGATCAGCTACACCAGTGAAGCACAAAGATTCCTGCACTTCTTCTTCCTTCGGAGGTCCCCTCAAAGCATAACCAAGCTGTCTGACAGCAAGAGAAGGATTATAGTTGATACCACATTTCCTCCCCATCAAAGGTACATTAGGGAAACTACCACAGCTGAAGATGAGCTCACGACCAAGCAGATCTCGGTTGAACCAGGCGATATCCTTTTCTGTTAAACCCATGAGCCTCTTTGACCATTCAGACGAATTCCTTGAATCCACAAAAGCTCCAGAGCGAGGAAGATGATCGATAAACCACTTGTGAAAAAGCGGTGTACAACAAGAAACAATCTTTCCTCTTCTCCTCTTGTTCTTGTAGTGTACGGGGTTCCTGGAAGCGAAAATATGAAGAACATCCAAATCAACAAGGTCCGATATGTTAGGAAACATCACGATGCGTAGATGCACAAAGCCAAGATAGCACTGAAAACCACCCAACAACTCTCTTCAACATACTTTCGGGCTTTATCCACCAAGAAAGATAAAGTAAAGCCAGAAACTCCATTCCTGTTGACAACACGATCAATCAACTCAAATGCGCTCAAATAAAGAGCAGCGACTAACTTCTCGAAATTAGGTTCTTCTTCTGAACTAAAGACTGGCACATCATCTCAGAAAACCAAAACAATGAGATGATATAAAACCGGAGTATTCAGGATCAAAAGTTTGCTCTGACAAGAAAACCAGAAAACCAGGTTGGTTGAAGGTCAAAGTTTCCTAGAAAACCCATCCCCTCTCACATGTGGGTTCTAATCTTGAATGGTACGACATCCTATGTAGGTCATCAGTATCACAGACTCTCAGGTCGAGAAACAATGATACGTTTTCCTTTCTAGTTTGGCATCATGGTCAATCGAGGAGGTCTCAACTGACTTCCCAATGGACGGTCTTCAGAGTCGTTATCTTTCTAATTCAACATCCCCTTAACTACCCTATATGCGTAACATAGGATGTCTCCAAAGAAAACCTCGTCTGGATGCAAATTTCGTGAGGGCTCTTTCATGCCAAACATGCAAGCCCGCATTACTTTCCACACTAATACTAGCTGTATACTCAAGCCTGGGTATTGGGCTTATCTCTCAATAGAACAATCTACCCAACATCACAGCAACAACAACATAATATAACAATAAAGTGAGAATGCAATAATATACAACAAATAATGTACATAAAAGCAAATAACTGCACAAAAGTAAACACCCAAAGACGCAAAACAGACAAGCACTAAGACTGACTCGCATAGGGAAACAGGGTCCCCAGTAGAGTAGCCAGCTGTTGCAACTGCGAAAAACACCCGGCGGAAAAATAGAAGAGTCGCCACCAAACGTTATTTATCCCAAAGAGAGGGAAATGAAATGATCAAAGAAAACCTGAAGAACAGGAAAAGACAAGGTCATCGCAACCAAATCTTGGGTTCGGGAGTCGGTTACGCAAGAGGAACATATTAGAACCCTTCACGTCCGTTGTACTCAACGGGATCCATGTTTTTTGTCTAATCAAAGGGTGTGTTTATCTATAAGCTACTGCTAAACGAAAACGAGAACAAAAGAAAAAGAAAGAGACTCGATAGGACAACACGACCATATGCCTACGTATTCCCTCGTGCAATGGAAAAGTCAGAGTCAACGTAGTTCAGAAAACTACAGGTAAATGGAGGGAAGGTTGCTCGCCAAGACATCGCCGTCTTGTGCATATGTATCCTCATCTGGTATGAGAAATTAGAGCAAACGTAGTTCGGGTAAACGAAACCACAGATTGGTTAAGTGTTTTTTATGAGTGATGTTAAGTTACCATTCCTGTTTGCGGTAGAACAGAAAAGTAACGTACTCTTTTCTGAAAATGAAGTTGAAACAACGACCCCGAAGGATAAAAGGTTTGAGTTTGTTTTATGAGTTTTAGTGAAGTGAATTAGTTTGCTTTGAGATTCAAGTTGCACTAAATACTATGACATAAGAGCGAATGCGTCACATACCGCCCAAAGGGCATACGCTAAACACTCTAGACAAGTGAGGAGAAACCCCCCCGCCCCCCACTCATCATTTCCCACGTACTTAAGCCTCGTAGAATGCAACATTCATTGTATTTATTAAATGAGTTAGAAATTGTTTTGGGATGAGAAGAGAGACGCACAAAAGGTCTAAGGGAAACTCAACCCTGATGTTGTCATGCAAAGTGGTCCTAAAGCCGGGATGCAAAAGGAGATTCTATCCTAATATTGACATGCAAAAGATGGACCTAAGATTGAGGTTAAAAGTGACTAACCTACTTATTATCATGCTTGGATTAAACTTCTAATGTCTATCTTACTCCAAATTCAATCGGAAATTAAATTGGAATAAGAGTCTTAAGGGAACATGCAAAGACAAGGCAAAAAGAAAGAAAACAAGGTAAAAACAGCAGCTACAACGATGCCTCCTGCACATGACAACAATAAAATCCATCACATAAGCAAGACATCATATAACAACACATGATTCAGCACAAAAACAGGTGTTAAAAGCTAGGCAGCAAGCAAGCAAGGCAAATACAACATGCAAGTTCAAAGCATGGACATCTGTGGAAAGTATGGAGCAAGCAAGCTTGAATGCAATTAATCAAGAACAAAAACCAGTCATGGGTAGACATCATGAAACAATGGACATTCTTCAACAATCAAACATAACCGATCAACAACAATGCATCGACAAGAATCATCAAGATCAACATGTTCTTTTCAAGTTAAATCGGACGATCGAACGATCAAACAAACACACAACAAAGCGGAAACAGAAACAAATGCAATCATGCATCACAATGTTCATCAACCTAATAATAAATGATCATCAATTGACATGCTATAAACAAATAAGTGAAATGATCATTCACCAAACAAATCACATGAACATGTTAAACCTTCAAAACGGAAACCAAAAGTTACGCGTCGAAGAATCGAGATCAAACATTCAAGAACGATGAAATATGTCCAAGACAAATCACACAAATGCATCATATCAATCCATGAAGTTTACATGGGAAAAGGAACTCAAACAAGCAAAAGAATGCAAAAACAAATGCAAAAAAAATGCAAAAAATGCAAAAGATGGGAAAAAAGTGCAAAAATGCAAAAAATAGGCAAATCTGCCCCAAGTAACGAGTTACCATATATAGGGTAATCGGTTACTTGATGAAAAACAGCCTAGAAACGTGAAATTTGATAGGGTAACCGGTTACACTATATAAGGTAATCGGTTACCACTGAACCAGAAGCAGAAAATCAGTTTTTAAAATCAATTTTCAGCATCAAACAACTTCTCCAATCATCCATATGATCATGATATGAATCAAGCACAAACTTATCATCAAGAAACAGTAATCAAGCATCATGTAAACACAATCAAGCATTGACATCACAAATCACCAAGATCCAAATTATAAAAATGGATCAAAAAGTAACAAAAACCATGGATCTACATTTTGATTATTCAAATAAGCTCAAAATTGGATTAGATCTAGAATTCACCAACCTTCAAAGCTGAGATTTGCTTTGGTGAGTATTGATTCACTTGAAATTAGTAGATCCAAGCAAGAAACCCAGAGATTCTTCAAGATCCAAGAATTTTCTTGTGCTAGAAATGAAGAACAAGCAATATCAAGCAAAAATGATCCAAAAAAGCACTTCCAATCTAGCTTCCAAATTCATATCCAAAACCAAACGAAATTTGAGTGGTGAATTGAAGATAATGGAGATGAATGATGGAGGTTTAGCTCTAGAACTCAATGATTCCAATGAAAAATCAAAGAACTCAAGTGAAAAAATTTAATCGAGGTTTTTGGAGTGAAAAAGTGGAGAGAAAATTGCGAGCAAATTCTCAAGAATGAGAGTGAAATATAAAAATGAAGGGTTGTTGTGTGAGGTTTGGAGCAAATTAACTTAAATGAGCTCTAGGTTTGGAATCAAAATGTGGTTTGGAGTGTGGATTAGCATTTGGATTGGAAATTAGGAGTGGAATTAGGAATGAAGTGTTTGAAATTTGGAGGGAAATGGTGAAAATTGAAACAATTCTAGATCCTTCCAAATATGATCAAGTGAAATCAATGATTAAGAATGATTGGAAGATGCACATGCTGAAAATTCAAATATTTTGGAAAACTACACTTGAAGTAACCGATTACCCTATATGCAGTAACCGGTTACCCTGTTCAAAATTTGCCACTTTTGGCGCCAAATGGAGGGAATCTTGTACAATTACCCGTTGCCACTTGTTCTGAACCCTGTTATGCCTCTGAAACATGCTCTTGTATATGGTAACTGTGAGAACGCCTCAGATAACCTGTACACCGTCTCCCGGGATGAAAATTAACCTGCTCGATTACTGGGAAAAATAAATGTCGGAGCCTATGACACTCGTTGTTTAGACTCTTGCAATAAAAGGGGACCCTGAGCCATGAAAGCACCTTGATCCCATGCCTCGAGAACTAATGTTATGATATTCAGAAATGCAAAATGCAGAGAAACAAAATCTAATTATGATAAAAACGAAAGGGAAAAATTTGGGGTGCTACAACCATTCTCTAACATTAAAGCAACTACTATGGTACCTGCTTATACGTACCTTGAAGAGGAGCACAAACCACCACTACAACAAAGGGTGAGAAATCACAAACAATACCCCGATCTTAGGATTTGTTATACACAAATTATCCAATGATTAAAACCAAAAATTCACAATTTATCACAAATTAACATCACCAAAATCATGTATTTTCATACTTTCACATTTACCCCAAAATTTCAAACCTTCGACAATGGTGGAAAATATTAACAATTTCAAAACAGTAATCACATACCACATATTACACGAAAATAAACATCAATTCATCCAATCAAAATCATAATATCATAGAACCTCTAAGTTTCATGAACAATCCAATGTCCTATTGGAGGTTAAGGACTCCTCTACCCTACCCCCTCATGCATAAACCCTATTCAAAGCTATTCTTCCCCCATTATCTTGTTCTCCTATCAGCAAATGTTGGTTTTGTTCTTGATTCTCCTCTCCTTGCATGCTAGCTTTCCTCTTGCTCTTCTCTTTGCCCTATCACTTTCACTCTTCCAATTCATGTACTGTCAAAAAACCCTCTAACTCTTTAACTTTATTTTATAATAAAAAAACTCCTAAATTTTGGATTTACATTTGTATCCTCACTTACTCACAAAAATCCAACAATGCCTTTCCTCTTTTATATTCTATATTTAATTACTCCACTTTTGTCATTTTATCTCTACTAACAAAATAATTAAATTCACTAAAACACTACTCATATTATTTATTTTAATAATTAAAACACTATTATTTTAATTATTCTATCACTTCTATACTACCACCATACTACTCTATTCTTCCCAACCATCTCACCACACCCCACACACATAAAGCAAATATTCTATTTAAATCAGTATGTAAAATCATATAACTATGCTAAATCACTCCAATACACAAATTAACTTAATCAAACAATTAAACAAAAAGATTAGGGTGTCATAATTATGACCTGCATCGCACGCGCTATGCAGCTGCTACTTCCCTATCGTGTATTCCTATAGTTGCACACTTTTCCTCCCCTTTTAACCTAGTTTTCACTAAGTCCTTATTTCTCCATACTAAGCTATTTTTTCCTCATTCTTTGGTCTTTATTCTTCATTTTTACTCCTCTTTAACTTGTTTTGATTTATTTCTACGACCGAATTCATACAATGATAGAGTGTCATCACAATCCCAAACTTGAATCGCTACTTGTCCTCAAGTAATTTTCCCGCACTTCCAATTCCAAACAAAAAACAAGTTGTGCGATAACAATTGAACATCACCATATAATTTTTTCTTTACCTGACCATCATTCTAACTTCCAACTTCCATCTGACAAATTCGGAAAACGTCCTCAAACTTTGACAAGTACTCAACCTGTCTCTCATCTCACCTTGACTCACTCAATGAATAAGTTAGTCTCTCAATCAACATGCAAAATATTTTATACTCATCTTCATTATGTTCTAATATAATTCATCAAAGAAATTAAAACACACACATTTGAAGTTATTTTAGGATGTATCTTGGCTTATGTTTGGGTAGGATATTTTTGGGAAAGTAGGTTTAAACCTTTGGAGTTAGGTACCCAGTTCTCCTTCTATCATCATAACCTTTTGTTCCTTCTTGATGGTACTATGGATTTCTCTATTGTAGTCCTTCATATGCACTTTGCATTCTTTTTTTTGAAGAAGTTTCTTTTTTCACTTCTTTTTTTCTCAAACTTTTGAATTTTTGACCAATTTTCTCTTAGATTCCAAACCCCAAACTTAAAAATTTGCTCACATCCAAGTGCAACCCCAAACTTAATCTTTTTCATGCCACTTAAGAACTACAATTATACCTAACTCCAAAGAGAGGGTGGAAATATAAGATCTTTCAAGGTACGCGACTAAGAATTAAGGTTAAGTCACCGAAAGAAAGGCTAAGCTCAAAGTGGTTAGAAATGGATATACATAAGGCTCAAAGTTATAAACAAACAAATGCCTTAGTGTGTATCAATTAAACCAGACAAATTTAATCGAAAATAGATCAAACCTAATAAAACAATAAGCATAGGTACACTCAATAAGAAAGAATAGTGAACAATGGCATTTATTTGGTTCAAACCTTACTAGCTGAGGTATATAAAGGTTGATTACAAGTCCGTTGATTCTTTTCTCATATTTTTCCTTCAAGTTGTAAGTTGCTTTCCTGATGATCAAGTTCCTTTTGGTTCATTTATTCAATGCTAAGTGGCAAATTCGTAAATCTTAAAGAAACAATAGCTACAAACTTGTTCATTAAAGAAAATATTACTGAATAATACATTAGGAGAAGAATACTTATAGTAGCTATTCTATTCTTTAGGTATATATTTTAAAGTAAAAAGAAATAATCTTCTAAGAAATAAAAACAAACTACATTTCTTTTCATATGTTATTATTGCATAAAAGATCATGCATGTCATTCATTATGTTGATGAAGTCGTTATTCTGCCTAGTCCATTATGCTCGTATATGATGTCTCCTCCTTGCTTGCTCTTGATATTGGTTAGTGAAGTAATTCTCCATCTCTTCAGCTATTGAAAATCGTGCTCTCAAGCTCTGAGTCGACATATGGCATTCTTGCTAGTTATAGAAGTCTCATAGGTTCTGCATACAAAGTAGGTGAAACCTCCGTTATCCACCTTATAACCCTCACTACATGAGCTTCTGTTCTCCTTTCAAACTTTGAAGTCAGTTGACCTTCCAATTTCTCTTGTTGGTGCTACATTTGTGATTGGTAGAATCCTTCGTCATTTCCCGCTTAGTTATCCTCTTAATCATTTGAAGCAACTTCTGCTTGATGCATATGTTGCATCATTCTTATAGACAAAGTGTTAAGAGGTGCTTTTGTACTGATAATCTCATTGTCGGGGTAAGCAAGCACACATGCTCTCCTGCACAGTTCATTAATGACACAAAAATGCCCATAATTGCTTTGTGTAGCATTAACCATGTATTTTATATTTTTTATAGAAATTAAACGCCCCAAATCAATAGGTTCCCCCTTTAAAAGAGCTAAAAGTCCTAAACACTGCTTCACAATAAGTTTTGATTAGTTAGAAGCAACGTTTAAAGACTACACAAAAAATGAGGCCCAAGCCCTCGAAATTTGGAGAAATTAAGTGGTTTTGAGTCGGAGCGCTAAGCCATGCTCAACCACCAATTTTGCCTCTGGCCTATAAAAAACTTCTATCATCTCTTGGGCCATTTCCCCGTTTATTATTTTTTTCTCATTTTTATAGTTCCTAAGAGAAAATACAAGCAGAGGTTGCAAATTATAAAGAGAGTCAATAGCACTAGAAGAATAATCAATATACTTTTCTCGTACATAAGAAGTGAAGGTGCATACCTCGTTAAATGTCGTGTTTGCATAAAATTCTAGGCATATATTTAATTTTACTTCACGAATCAAATTGTTTAAACTTATCCAATGCCTTTGTTGCAACATCTCCACCATTTTTCCAAAACCTTACAATTCTTCACAAGCGAATGCTCTTTCCCTCACAATATGGTAATCAACCAATTTGAGGTATGTAATACCCCGAATTAAATAAAATGCTCTAAATAATATTAGTTGAGATCAATTAGGTTACTTGTGCTCTGATAGTTATCTGTTGAGATAATTAGAGTAACTGATGAGCTCAGAGTAGACTTAATTAATATTATCTAACTCAGGTTTTATTAATTGGTATAATAGAGACATTTTGGATACCCTCAATTTTGGACATTTAACCAAGTTAGTCTTACTAGCTTTAATGATATTTTCCTTATATCATTTTCCTTCTCTTTTCCTTTCATTTTACAACATAGAGAGAAAGATAGTAAGAAAGTTAGAGAAAAGGAGGAGAAAGAAGAGAAAGAGGAAGAAAAGCTTGGAACTTCATCATTTATTCATCAAATAATCTCATATTCATCATCTAGAGGTGGGCTCTAGGTAGAAACTCAAGGTTAGAGTATTTGAATAGAATGAGAAAAGTTAGGTTATGGTGTTCTTTCTCCATTTTCATGAAAAATATATGATTCATTGCTATATTCATGATATTGATGTGAGATTGAAATTTTGGCAAGCACACGATGGATGTTATCACAGAAGTTATAACATCCACTGTGATATGGACTAATGTACTTACTAAATAAACTGTAAAGAAAAGCAATAAATAACACAATAATCATTTACCCAGTTCAATGTCAACAACACTTACATCTGGGGGCTACCAAGTCAGGGAGGAAATTCACTATTAGCAGAATTAATTCAGAGTCAAACAACCCAGTTTGCACTCCTCACTTAAAACCTACCTAATGACACTTCAACCTAGAGACCTCTAGATCAGAGTTTACCCACTCACTCCCCCTCAATCACCTCAGTGATATCAATACACAATTGCAGAATAAATATGAAGAAATACTTCATACACACCTTGATCTTGCTTCACAACTTTGATCAAGGAACACACACTCTTGCTTAACAGCTTTGAGTGAGACAATGAACACACCTGTTCATACACACTAAACCAATGTAATTATACAGCAGACAATTTCATGGCACACAAGTCCTAAGACACACGTGAAGAACCAAACTTCTTCACTCACATAAGACACGTAAATAACAACCTTCTTCACTCACAAGTTACAAACTCTAATATCTCTGTTGGCTCTCTTGTTTATTAAGGTTCATCCTCTTGTTATTTATAGCAGCAAATATACTTTGGGCCTTTGTGCAGAATTTAGGTTTACCCAAACCTTTCTTCACGAATCTGCACTTACCTGTTAGGTCAGAGACATTTTATTTCGCCAGGGTGTCGCAACTGCGAAAAACAACCGGCGGAAAAAACAGAAGAGTCGCCACCTTTCGTTATTTATCCCAAATAGAGGGAAAGGAAACGATCAGAAAAACTTGACAAAAAAGGGAAAGACAAAGTCATCGCAAACATGTCTGGATTCGGGAGTCAGTTACGTAAGGGGAAGGTATTAGCACCCCTCACGTCTATCGTACTCGACGGGATCCACACATTGTTGTCTATCTAAAAGGGTGATCAATCTATCTACACTAATGGCTCACAGGACAAAAGAAATGAAAAAGGAGGAATGACTCGGCAGAGCATCACCGTTCTGTGCCTACGTACTCCCTCGTGCAATGGGAAAGTCAGAGTCAACGTAGTTTGACTAACTACGGGTGAAAAAGGGGGAAGGTTGCTCGCCAAGATATCGCGTCTTGTGCCAACGTACTTTCATCTGGTATGAAAGATTAGAGCAAACATAGTTCGGGCTAAAAGGACCACAGGCTGGTTCAAAAGTTTTTTAGGCCCGAGTAGGGTTAACAAGTAGTTCTAGCAGTTGGTGTATGCAGCCTGACCATTGGAGACTTAGGCGTTACTGTTTGCGGTAGAACTAAGAGTTAATGAAACTCTTTTTATCTGAAAAGATTTTCCCGATTAAGATCCCGAAGGATTAAAAAGGTTTGAAGTGTTTTTGTGTTTTTTAGAGAAGAAGTGTTTTGGATTTGAGTGTTTATAATGTATGTTGTACTGAAGTCTAAAACCTAGGATCGAATGTGTCGCATATCGTCCTAAGGACGTATACTAAACACTCTAGGCAATTGAGAGGTGGCCCCTCATCACCATTTCCCAAGTATAAGGCTCATGGCACAACATCCATTATCTTTATTAAGTATGTTAAGATTATATGAAGATGAGAAGAGAAGGGACAAACTAAAGGGGGACTAACACAAACCTAAAGTTGTCATGCAATGGTGATCCTAAGATTGAGATTCAAAAGGGAACTACCTAATGTTATCACGCATGGTTAGACACCTAATGTTTATCATAACCTCAATAGGTTAGAGAACTTATGCGGAACATGGCAAAGAAGAACCAAAGAAGAAGAAGAAATAACATGCAAATGAAAATGCAAACATAAGATGCACAAGTAGAATGAAAGTGGGAGGAAAATAGTGTGGGGCAGTAGCCTCCACAAGCTCATCTCAACCAAGCATGCATATGGGAAATGCAAAGAAGAAAGGATGAGAAGAAATGCATAAAAAGAAACCACACAAAAAGAGATATCACACAAACAATGCAAACATAAGACATATGAAAACCTTAAATGGAAGCAACAAAAGGAATGCACAAACCAACAAGCAATGAACATAATTTTGACCTAAAAATGAACATACAAGAAGCTCAACATGTCTAGTATATGAAACAAAAGGAGTTGAGAACTTATTGGATACACAAAGGTCATTTCCAACTCGAACTAGGTCATACACTTGTATGAGCCACCATAGGAAATGACTTGACTTACAAGTCATCTCAAAATTAGGAAAAAGGCTCAAGAATTACCAAATAAAATGCAAGAGACTCAGAAACAAGTTGGCAAATAGAGGCCAAAAGATCAAAGCAAATATCCTCTCAAAGCACCATCAAAAGAAAATAATATTCAAGATGTACTACTTTGAAATGGGAGAAACGAGGGTCAAAAGAAAAGCACCAAAAGTCAACCCTAAAGTCAACTGGCAAAGATCATGCCACATCAATTAATGAACCTAAAGTCAACCCAAAATAACCCTAAACAGAGAGATATGGTGAAATGAAGATACTTAATGGAGAGCTTCCACTGAGCCTTCAATTCTTGATGAAGCTTATAGAAAAAGGTCCAAAATCACTCCACAAACTCCAAGGAAGCCTTTGTTATGATTAAAATAACGCCCGTTCTTTTGAATTAATTATTTATGAATTGTTGGTGCGCCTTTATGTGGGAGTGTATCTGAGAGCGTGGGTGGATGTCCTTAAAGTATAGGAAAACCATTTAATAAATATAGAGTTTGATAATATAATATGATTAATAATAAGGATAATTTAATAACTAGTAGTAATATTATATTACTATTATTATTATTATTATTATTATTATTATTATTATTATTATTATTATTATTATTATTATTATTATTATTATTATCATTAGTGGATGGAATAATGTGAATTAGGGAGTTATTAGAGAAGTTGTGGGAGAAAGAGGATTATCACGATAAACTGCTCAGAAAACCAAAATTGAGAAAAAAAAAAGGTTGAGGAGAAGAGGAAAAAGGACGTGACTGTGGAGAAAGGAAGAACAGAAGAATTAACCGCTGGAGAGAATTGAAGGTTGTTGCAGAAGAGTCACCGGAGAGCAAATCAGAAGTTTAGAGTTGTCCTCAATCCAAAGGTAAGGGTGTTCAATTCTATAACTGTGGGTATGATCGAATTCATGTAGGGAATTGAATCATAGGGTTAATATTCCCGTAGTAATATTCCCATAGTAATATTCCCGTAGTGATGTTCCCTTAGTAACGTTCCCGTAGTAACGTTCCCGTAGTAATATTCTCGTAGTAATGTTCCCGTAGTAACGTTCCCGTAGTAATATTCCCGTAGTAATGTTCCCGTAGTAATGTTTCGATAGTAATGTTCCCGTAGGTTCAACAATATTAAGGGTTAATGTTTGTCTACGCCTGAATTAATGTTTATGTCATTAGTTCTATGTAGTAATGTTGGGAATCAGCGCCGACACGCGCTAATTTCCCATTTGTTGAGAAAAGATTGTTATTATGCTCTTACTTGATCGAATTCAGGTAGGGAATTGAATAATAGATATAGTTCCGTTAATCGATAAATGTTAGGGACGGGGTTTGTCTGTGTAGGAATGAATGTGTTATATCGTTAGTTTTTCACGATGCTGTATGATTGCCCTTAATGGAGCAAGATTAGTTGCCCCGTAGTTAACGAACCTTTTCAGAAACTATAATTAATTTAGTGAGTAAAAGTTGTAATGTTGTTCTTACGATAATGTGTTGAATTCTTAATTGTCGAAAGTATGTTGTTACTGTTCCCTTACATGAACAGATTGAGATGATGAGTACTTGATGCATATGAAGTTGTCATGTTATTGTTGAGAAAATGTTATTATAATATTCTCATTTGATTATGTTGATAAGTAGTAGTTATATGATGATGGATATGTGTTGCGGTGAAAATTGGATATCAAGCTATTAAATTAACTTGAATCTTAATTTTTTTTTACAACTGAACTTTATTTTATCCAAAGGAAAGGTCTAAAGAAAGAAAAACCCTTTTCGCGATGTAACGACAACGCTAAGAGATTCGGGGATCGGGGGTTGGTTATACCTAGGGAAGGTGTTAGCACCCTAAGCATCTGTAGTACTCTACAAGAACCTTTTGTTTGTTTGTGTGCTAAGTTTGTTTAGGTATTTGCTAAGGATTGGTAAAAGGTATAAGTTTAAAACCTAAAGATATGTACACTAAGCTTGCTCGCAAAGACATCGCATCCTCTGCCTACGTATCCTAACTAGGATAGAATCATAGTAATCGTAGTTCACCTCGCAAGTTTGAAGAACACTTGATTATGACCAAGGTTTAAAGTGGAACAAACATTGCAATGTTTGTGTGGAGTTTGATAGAACTCCTTAATCTAAGTTGAACACTCAAGAGGGGGGAGTAAGAATTCATGACAATGGTTCTTACATAGAGTTGACAAACTCTATCCTAGGGTTCTAGTTGAAGAACACTCCTAGTAGAAGTGAGTTTCTTTAAACTTAAAGCAAAGTCTAATGGTTTCTTAAACTAAGGTTAAAGGTGACTTAACAAAGTCAAAGGGAATGGTTAAGTGAGCTATCCATGACACAAGGGGTCAATGGCAAGACTTTTCCTTTGGAAGGAGAAAGGGGAGGCAACTTGGACGAGAACTGACAAGTTTCATCACTTGGGGAAAAGGAGAAAAACTTAACAAAGAAAAATATCATGAAGAAAATCAGCATGGTGACAACCATTAAATGAACATGTTAAAGGTAAAAACCAAAGATGTACTGATGACGATCGAAGCAAATAAGCAAAGCAAGAAATGTGACGACAGATCAAGCTTAAAGTAATTTCTCAGAGGAAACAAATTTGTTCATGGTAACAACCAACAAAACATCCTATCATGTTGACTAACACAAAGGGTATGAAAGATAAGCAATTGAACAAACATGAATAAACACGGTGAGAAAGAAATCCATCAAGACGTGCGATAACGATCTCAAAACGTAAACAACTTGCAAGTGATGAAGGGATATTGAAAATACAAAAAAAAATGGAATTTCAAATTATCACATGAAAGTAGACATTTATACGAGCACAACACAAAAAGAATGAGTGGAAAAGGATAAAAAATGAGCAAGTTATAAAAATATGAAAATTGGATGAATTAATTATACAAAACATGGTTAACAAATAAAGAGAAAATGCAAGGGGTGAGAGTTGAACCCACGCCCTTTGGCCTAATCAGGCACGCGTGTGAAAAATGAAAAAAAGGAAAAAGGTTGATCCTCCTCAGGGATCGAACCTAGGTCCAATGGGTACAAGGCGCGCTTTATGGCAAGTATCTTTCCACTGGGGTGGATATACATCCATTGGTATAGCCACCCCTATAAACATATAAGGCATGGTTTGGTGGATTTCTGGGCAACATGAAACAACCAAAACAAGGCAATGCGTGAAGATTTGGAACTTGATCAAAACACTATGGATTTGAATGAAATTTTAGTGTAACTTGAGTTTTTTTTAACAAGGAACACAGTGGTGGTGTCAAAATTGTGAGATCATGCTTCAAATAAAAAACACGATAAGAGATGCACAAATGAGGATTTGGTTGCATTTTGATGATTTCAAGTTGACTCAAGGATAAACAGGATGATGGCACAACATGAGCAATTCATAAATGATGTATTGAGAATGTTTTAACAAGAAGTTGATGCAGAGCAAGCCTGGATTGAAAATTGGTAGATGAGTTGAAATTTTTAATGGTATGATGCATTTTGAAAACAAGGCACATGGTGATTTAACTATACTTGACAGACCTTACTACATTTTGGAAACCAAAGCACATGCTGATCTGATTCAAACTTGAAATCATCACAGGTACACCACAAATATATCAACAGTTCAAGCATACTTTCATTCAAACAAAATTGGCATGTTGGTTGAAAGTTTTGGCAATATTGATGAGGCAGCAGGCCTGTTTTTTTGAAGAAAGAGGTTTTATGGTGCAAGCTTGAAAAATAAGGGAGTTCATGTCATGCAACTGGTGTACACATATCACAAACATGCTAACTGTTACTATTATGCTTAAAGTTTATGTTCATTCCTCCCAATGCAAAAACTGGTGTGCTGTTGTAAAAAGTGCTCTGATGAAAAATGCATTTTTGAAGATATGTAAAATTGGATATGAGCAAGCTCAACAAACAGTCATATGCACATTTCAAACATGTCACTTGTGTTTGTGCTCAAAAGAAAGAGTTCAAAACAGGCTGCAAAGCAAGGTGCTACTCAAGTTGCAAAAATGTTATTTATGACATGCATTTGGATGTTCAGTTCAATTTGTATGCACATCTTGACCAAACAAATCACACACACAAGTCATACACATGTTGATAAATGAGTTCCAACACAAAATTGAGTTCAAAACAAGTGGTAGTGGAAAAATATGTTCAGGCTGTAATTGGTATTTGTGAAGTGTTCATGAAATGTGCAAAATTAGTTTTAATGCACAATTTGATCCAGTAAATCACACACACATATTACATACATGGTAACAAGTGAATTCAAACACTAGAAATAGTTTCAAAATGGTTGTGGTGAGAAATGAGATTCATGATGCAACATTGGCATTTTGGGCTGCAAGTTTGAAAAGAAATCAGTGTCAATGCATAATAACTTCAAGTAAATCACATACACATATTGCAAACATATAGACAGATGAGTTTAAGCACATGAGTTGGTCAAAAATAGGTTGGTATGGAAAATGGTGATTTTGTTGCAACATGGTATTTTTGAAATGCAAGAAAAGTTCAAATCATGTTTAATGTACAATTAAGTCAAACAAGCTATGCACACAAACTTTAAACATGTTGAGGGACACTTCTATGCCAAAAATTCAGACTCATTCTCCTTAACATAAGAACTGATGTAGTGATGGTTCAATGGGCTCAAGAGAAAGCATTTTGAAAGCAAAGAATCAAGTTATGTGAAAACAGTCCCTACCACTCATACATACACATTATAAATATGAAAACCAATAGGATCCAACTCACAAATCAAGCACATTGCATCCAAGACAGAATTTGACATGTTTGATGGTTATGCAAAATCTATTTTGACAGGGCAGCAGGTGTTTTCCAAAATGAATGAGATTCATGCTGACCAATGATGCACACATACCATATGCATAAAAATGAATGTGGTCAAGTTCATAAAACATGCATATTTCAATCATAGTGAATTTGGGCATGTTGATGCTAGGCACAAAACAGTTTGAAAATGCAGCAGGGCTATTTTATTGGCAAACATTGAGGTTTCATGAAAACAAGACATATACATATCTTATACACTATAACAAGTAAAATGAGTCTAGAACTTGGGGTACATGGTATCCAAAACAGGTTTTGAGTTTCTCATGGAAAAGCATAGCATTTTTTATGACAGTAGGCGAGATTCAAGTATGAACTGCTTTAAGCCAAAATGAGAGCACATACACACCACAAATGCATTAATAGTCATGTAGAAACCAAAATTTGGGGCACATGTACTTTGATTCAAAAAGATAGCATTATGATGATGACATCTTGCAAATAACATCAAAACAACACCAAATGTCACAAAATCAAAACAGCAAGATATGTCCATATGATTATCCACACAAACCTCAAACATGTATCCAAATGTTTATAGACATTAACATTGATAAAAAATCAGCTGTCATGAAAAGTTGATATGCTCATGGTTCATATTTTTCAACATATTTCTCCAAAATGCCAAAACATGGAAAATGATGCAAAGTGGAAGATTCATAGACTACATACCTCTTGTAGACTATGTTGAACAAGTTAGAACACCAAGAAACCCAGAAAAACTTCAAATGCCACTCAGCTTTGGAGCTTTCTTCCTTGTGAAGCAAAATGCAAACCTTAGGCCAGATTGAGAATTAAGCTTCACCACTTGTTTCCAATGCTATGGACAGTTGAGATAGGATGCATATGAGGTGTATGAGTGATTAGAACAACAAGAACAAGTCTAGACAATCATTTGGCAGATTTTATGCATTGTGGTCAAAGTTGCTTGGTATGAAAGTTGACTTTTTGCAAATGATGTTTTTGAGTGATGTAATGGCTTGGACACCTTCTATACCATATTTATAGATTGTGTGGATAATTTTTGGAGAGTTTGAAGGTATGGAAATGAGTTTAGGGGCTGGGCTGTCAAGACAGTTTTTCTTGTGTTTTGGTAATTTTGTGATTTTGGTGAATTTGAAGTAAAGAGGGAAAGGGTAAGAACTTCTGATTACTCCGGGTTTTAGAGGTGTTATGATGTTTGGAATGAGGTAGAGAAGTCCTCTATTTATAGGGAAATGAGAGGGAAAGGACAGATTGGAGGTTTCCTTCCTAAGAGGGAAAAGTTTGGCAATTTGGATCAAATCTCTCAAAAGTGTTTTCTTGGCTTGGAGGTAAGCTGAAAGTCAAGTGAAATGATGAATTTAGAGTGGCTAAAGTGAGGCTATGGAGAGTAGGAACATGGCTGGTTGTAGATCTTTACTTTCCACCTTTTACATATTTACATTATTTTAATGCAAGTTGCATTTGCAACTTGCAAGCCCACTTGCAAGCTTCTAACTTTCACTTCCTCTGCATTATGATATGTGAACCAAAAAATTTGTCCCTTAGATCCAATGGTATGCGAAAGGACAAATGCTGATATGCTATTAATCTAGATGATGCTTTATGATATTTGAATGCAAGACAGATGCAGACACGCGAGCAAAGATAAAAGAACGGCGATACAACGAATAACTACTCACGGGGACTAAACACACTGGGGAAAGATTCCAAGCAAAGTAAACGAGATAGTTCAAACATGACTAAGGACGCTGCTCAGGGGAATCTTTCATACAGGGGACGCCAACTTCAATGGGGAAACAAAACTTCATTGGGAAGAAGGAGATGACACTCCGCTGGGGATGAAAGTAATTATACACTGGGGAAACGAAAGAAAAGAGACGCAAACCTCACTGGATAAACAGCTGAGGAATCTCCTATAGCGAAGAGTTCGAATGGGATCTTCAGGAAAAGAACAGAAACAAGACCAGACGCACCCGGGGATGCTAGTAACGACTAGATCTCCGAGACTCGAATGAGAAAGCGACATTTTACTGGGGATACTGGTGACGACCAGAACAATCAACAATCAAAGTATGCTAGTTTCTACTAGACTTACAAAGGGGTGATGGTGACGACCAAACAAAATGGGAGCTCCGAATTACGTTAATGCAACACAGGATTCTAGCTGGGGAAGTTGGTAACAACCAACTCTCAGTATTAATAACAATTTAGCTTTCAAGCAGAGCCAGCAACCACTGGATTTCTCAAAACTATGGTGACGACCAAAACAGCGATACCAATAACGATTGGATTTTAAACAATTCCAGTTACCACTGGACTTTTCAAAACTATGGTGACGACCAAAGTAACGATATCAATAACGATTGGTTTTATAAACAGTGCCAGTTACCACTGGACTTTCAAGAGACGCCAATTACCATTGGACTTTTCAAATAGCTGCCAATTACCATTGGACTTTAAAGAGACATGGTGACTACCAGAGCTCAATACCAATAACGATTGGATTTTAAATAGTGCCAGTTACCACTGGACTTTTCAGAAGATATGGGGGTGCTAGTAACGACTAGACTTCAAGGTGTGAAACTGGTGACGACCAGGCAAACGATACTAGTAACAACAGGACATCCCAAGGTACTGGTTACAACCAGGAACAGGAGGGATACAAGTGACGACCTATAACCACACACAAACTTAGTAACAACCGAGGTAGAGGAATTGGTGACGACCAACAATTCAAAAGGACAGAGAAATGCCCACAGAACAACGAACAAGACCACTGGTAACGACCAGGAAACAAACAAGACAAGAGGTAACAATTAAAGTCCAAATAGAGGCCAACAAATGCACATGATATGCCATGATGCCAATGATTAATGGTATGCAGGAGTTGACTCTGACGAGAATCAGAAGAATCTGGAGACTAAGGGGAAAGATGGATAAACACATCTATCTCATTGGGGACGCAATGAATCACATTGAATTCACAAAACAAAGGTGCTGTAGGTTTCCGGGAAATAAACCCACTCTGCTTGGAGAAAAAAGCTTCAGGGATGCTGGCCAGGATTGACAACGTAACTCTGAATAGACGCTCTGAATTCTTCTACTGGGGATGAGGCTACCATCACAAGAACTCGTCTCATAAAGAAATCTGGGGAGAGGGTCTTCAATCTTGGTGACTACACACGACCGAATGAGCAGCTTATCAAGTCAATTCAACTGACATTCACTGGGATATGTATTGAGACTGGCCGTCAAAGTTTCTGCCACTTTAAAATTTCGAGAGGTATGATCTCCACCGAGTCTTTCCGCATGCCAAAGTGTTTTATGTTTTGTTAGTCTTCAAAAGTTGTTTTTTAAATTCGAACCTGGTGCTTTCAAAATTATCATTGATCAATAAACGATGTTTTGCATAACAAAGAAATAAAGACAATAGTAATTTTGCAAAAAGAAAGGTCCAAAACTGATTTCATTTAAGAATGGAAGTTTGTCAATGACAGAACTCCACGGAACTTTTTACAATTGAACATGGCAACATAAAAAGAAACAGGTTACATTGAATCCATTGACAATTCTACCCCTAATGACTAAAACTTTCCAAAACCTTGCTTCTGACAAGAGCGGTTGAAATGGACTTCTTTGTAAAGTCTTCTGCAGAGGTAACAACCCATCTGATGCAGTGAAACGACTTTGTCCCTAACTTTTTCCTGGATTGCCCTTTCAGATTTTCAATTCACCGGGACGCTCTTTTTTTGCCTAAGCCGCCCTTTCGGGTTTTCAACTTAGCGAGCTCATCATCTCTTTTTTATTCCATCCCTAACTTTTGCCTGGACCTCCTTCATAGGTTATGATCCAGCGGGATACCCGTTATTGCATAAGCCGCCCTTGCGGGTTTTTGACTTATCGGGTTTTTTTAGGCGTAATATTTTCGGACTGCATCAAAATTCACCGGGTGTGCAAGCTGTTCCCCATCCATTGTTGTGAGAATTAACGATCCTCCTGAGAAGACTGTTTTTACAACAAACGTACCATCATAGTTGGGCATCCATTTTCCCCGTGCATCTTTGTGAACTGGCAAAATCCTTTTGAGTACAAGTTCTCCTTCTCGGAATTCCCGGATGTGAACCTTCTTGTCAAAAGCTCTCTTGATCCTTTTCTGGTATATCTGACCATGACACATCGCAGACATGCGTTTCTCGTCAATAAGGTTCAACTGGTCAAATCTTTCTCGCACCCACTCAGCTTCTTCAAGTTTGGTTTCCATTATGACTCTTAAGGAAGGTATTTCAACCTCAATAGGGAGTATTGTATCCATCCTATATACCAAGGAGAAAGGGGTTTCCCCTGTTGAAGTGCGAACGGACGTTCTATACCCATGCAAGGCAAATGGCAGCATCTCATGCCAATCTTTGTAAGTTTTCACCATCTTTTGCAAGATCTTCTTGATGTTCTTATTCGCAGCCTCGACAGCTCCATTCATCTTGGGACGATAAGGAGAGGAGTTGTGATGTTCAATTTTGAAGTCACCACACAGTTCTTTCATGGTTTTGTTATTCAGATTAGTGCTGTTATCTGTTATGATTCGGTTTGGGAATCCGTACCGACAAATAATCTCTTTTTTGATAAAACGGGCCACCACTTGTCGAGTAACATTGGTGTAGGATACGACTTTGACCCACTTTGTGAAATAATCAATAGCGACCAGAATAAATTGGTGTCGATTAGAAGCCTTTGGTTCGATTGCCCCAATCATATCAATGCCCCACATAGAGAAAGGCCAAGGTGATGACAACACATTTAACAACGTCGGAGGCACATGCATCTTATCCGCATAAATTTGGCATTTGTGACATTTCCTGGCATATTGAATACAGTCAGTTTCCAAGGTCAACCAGTAATATCCATCCCTCAAAATCTTCTTGGACATGGCATATCCATTGGCATGAGTGCCAAATGTTCCTTCATGAATATCTTGCATTAACAATTCTGCTTCTCGTCTGTCGACACATCTAAGCAGGACCATGTCATGATTTCTTTTATAGAGCACACCATTGCTGAGAAAGAACTTAGAGGCCAATCTTCTCAAAGTTTTCTTATCAAGTGAGGTAGCATCGACCGGATACTCTTGCTTTAACAGGTAATTCTTTATGTCGTGGAACCATGGCTTGTTATCAACCTCTTCTTCAACCATCTGACAGTAGGCTGGCTCAGTCTTGCATTCAATTCAAATGAGAGTAGCATCATTGAGGTACTTGACTTTCCACATTGAGGCTAACATGGCTAGAGCATCAGCAATTTAATTTTCAGATCTCGGAACATGCTTGAAGGTGATCTCATCAAAATATTCAATCATTTCAATGATATAGGCTCTGTAAGGGATCAAATTCTCATGTGTAGTCTCCCATTCACCTGTAACTTGATAAATAACCAGAGCTGAATCTCCACTTACTTCGAGAAGTTTGATTCTGAGGTCAATAGCTGCTTCAAGGCCAAGGATACATGCTTCATATTCGGCGACTTTGTTTGTACATTCAAAGTCTAACCTTGCTGTAAACGGAGTGTAACCACCTCCGGGAATCATCAGAACGGCTCCTACGCCATGTCCAATGTAATTTGAGGAACCATCAAACATCATCTTCCACTAAAGACCCGGCTCGGGACCTTCATCAGGACCTGGTTCTTCACAATCTTTTACCAACATAATGTCTTCGTCTGGAAACTCAAACTTGAGAGACTCGTACTCTTCAACTGGTTGATCTACAAGATATTCTGATAACACACTGCCCTTGATCGACTTCTGGGCCACATACTGGATGTCATATTCTGATAACAACATATGCCATCGGGCGAGCCTTCCTGTTTGTGCGGGCTTCTCGAAGATATACTTTATCGGGTCCATTTTTGAAATCAATAAAGTAGTATGACAAATCATGTACTGCCTCAAACGTCTGGCAGCCCGTGCCAAAGCACAACAAGTTTTCTCTAAAAGTGAATATCGGCTCTCACAGTCGGTGAATTTCTTGCTCAAATAATAGATGGCATGTTCTTTTCGTCCGGACTCGTCCTGCTGACCTAACACACAACCCATTGAATTCTCGAGCACAGTCAAATACATGAAAAGAGGTCTTCCAGGAACAGGAGGTATTAAGATCGGAGGCTCTTGAAGATAGCCTTTAATCTTATCAAATGCTTGCTGGTAATCTGAATTCCAAACAACCGTTTGATCCTTTCGTAACAACTTAAAAATAGGCTCACAAGTAGGAGTCGTATTGGAAATAAATCTGGATATGTAGTTCAATCTTCCAAGGAAACCTCTGACTTGCTTCTCAGTTTGTGGAGCTGGCATATCTTGAATGGCCCAAACTTTATTTGGATCTACCTCAATTCCTCGGTGGCTAACAATGAAACCAAGTAATTTCCCAGATCTCACCCCAAAAGTACACTTAGCTGGGTTCAGCCTCAACTGATATTTTCTGAGTCTCTCAAATAATTTCAACAAATGGTTCAAAGGGTCCTCTTCACTCTGAGATTTGGCGATCATATCATCAACATACACTTCTATCTCTTTGTGCATCATGTTATGAAATAAGGTCACCATGGCTCTTTGATAAGTGGCACCGGTGTTCTTTAAACCGAACGACATGACTTTGTAACAGTAAGTTCCCCAAGGAGTAATGAAAGTGGTTTTTTCCATATCATCTGGATCCATCTTGATTTGGTTGTATCCGGAGAAACCATCCATAAACGAGAAAACCGCAAAGCGAGCTGTATTGTCCACCAATGTATCAATATGCGGCAAAGGGAAATCATCTTTCGGTCTGGCCTTGTTCAGGTCTCTATAATCCACACACATTCTTACCTTCCCATCTTTTTTCGGCATCGGTACAATATTAGCTACCCATTTAGGATATTTGGATACTTCCAAGAAACCTGCATCAATATGCTTTTTCACTTCATCTCGAATCTTGAGAGCCATGTCAGGTCTAGTTCTTCGGAGTTTTTGTTTGACTGGCGTGCATTCGGGTCGGAGCGGTAACTTGTGGACCACTATGTCGGTGTCTAACCCTGGCATGTCCTGATATGACCAAGAAAATACATCCACATATTCTCTTCAAAGTTCCACCAATTGCCGCTTGACTTCTGCCCCAAGTGTTGCCCCAATCTTGACCTTTTTCTTGTCTTCTTCGGTGCCAAGATTAATAACATCCACCTGCTCTTTGTGAGGTTGAAACTCCGGGTGCTCATAACATGCCATTTTTGCCAGTTCATCAGGGATTTCAAAATCTTCATCCTCATCTTCGGCTTGGTAAATTGGCGAGTCAAAGTCAGGAGGGAAAGCAAAGTCAATGGATTCAAACGGGTTTTGGGGTATCACTGCATGTTGGAATGGCTTAATTTATTAAAACACACAAAGACAAATGCAGCAATCAAGAAAACTGTTTTGATGATTTTTTTTAGAAAATTTCCATCTTCTTTTTTAAATATGGAAACAAAAGCACATAAGGGAACAACAACAAAAGGATTTAACAAAACAATTGATTAATCATAGTATTCATGAAAGCACGGGGCCCTTACAAAATGCATCCTATAGCCTTGGGCACGACCATGAAGGTTTAAAGATAAAAAGCAACAACAAGTTAAAGAAAAACAAACAAATTACTTTGACAGGGGAAAGACCATGGGAATTTCAATAGCCTCCCAATTTCCTAAAGCAGCTTCACAATGATACACCAAATGCTCAATATCTTCTTCTTCAAAATCTTCTCCTACGGCGTTGACTTGGAATCTACCACTGGTGAACACCTCTTGGATAGTCTTCGGACGTCCTTCGGTGTGTGTTGAGGCTTCGATATGAGTTGGTTTGTAACCCAACCCCTGGCGACCCAGTCTTGCCTTCACTTCAATGACCTCTCCCCAACCTGCAGGAGTACCTTCTTCTAATGTAGACTTGATGCTTTAAGCAGATGCAAAAGATGGACCACTCCTTGCCACTGTATCTTCTACCATCACTGCATTAGCTATTTCAAGTGCTTGGAAAGAAGTTTCCAATGCACCCTCATCTGCTTCGATATACCTGAACGATGATAAATTACTTACCATCAAGTCTTCCTCACCATGCATAATTACCAGTTTGTCATTCACAACAAATTTCATTCTCTGATGTAAAGTGGAAGTCACTTCCCCAACTGCGTGAATCCACGGTCGTCCCAACAAACATCTATAAGCCGGGTTAATATCCATGACCTGGAATGTAATATTGAACACATGAGGTCCTATCATGATTGGTAACTCTACTTCCCCAATAACTGTTCTTCTTGAACCGTCAAAAGCCTTTACAATCAACGACGTCGGCTTCATCTCTGCCCCTGCATATGCTAACCTTGCGAGCAACCTTGCGGGCAATACATTCAATAAGGATCCAGTGTCCACTAAAACTCGTGCCATTGCATCTTGTTGCGGTGAAATTTGGATCTCAAGCTATTGATTAACTTGAATCATATTTCATTTACAACCGGACTTTAATTTATCCAATAAAGGAAAGGTTTAAAGAAATAAAGACCTATAAAAAATGCAAAGCAGAAGGACAAGGCCTAAAGCTGAGCAAAGAGAGATCTAAAGGTTTGGGGGTTGGTTATACCTAGGGAAGGTGTTAGCATCCTAAGTATCTGTAGTACTCTACAGGAACCTCTTGTTAATATTTGTGTTTGCTAAAGTTTACTTGCTAAAGGGAAAAGTGCTAAGGTAATAATCTAAAGTAAAGGGTATGTACAAAGTTTGCTCGCGAAGACATCGCATCTCGTGCCTACGTATCCGGACGGGAATGGAATCAGAGCAATTGTAGTTCCCCTATCTAGGGATGAGGAACTCTTGACTGTGGTCAAGGTTCCCAAAGGGAAGTAAGTATTCATAGTGAAGTACTTATATGGAGTGCGGCGACTCCTCCTCTAAGTTGAGATTGTTATGATAAAGGGTGTCCACGGCGGGAAGGTAAAAGTGAGTACGGCGACTCAAATCCTAAGGCTAGGATAAAGGGAGAATGTCCGCGGCGGGACAGTTAAAGGTGAGTACGGAGACTCGAATCCTAAGGCTAGGATAAAAGGGGAGAATGTCCACGGCGGGACGGTTAAAAGTGAGTACGGCGACTCGTGTAAATGAAAGGGAAGTTGGTTGTTAAGTACAGGTAAAATATGTACAGGCAAATCAGTTTAACCTCGTAATTCAGGAGGATGGAGGATGAGATGAACATGGTTATAACTAATTAAATAATAAGAGATGGTGAGGATAAAACATGGTAACAACAGTTAACAGATGAAAATAAACAACACTGCGACGGCAGTTCGCACTTGATGAAAATCAACAGATGAAAATGGTAAACACCGAGAAATATATCCTAGCATGTTAACTAACATGTATGGACATGGATTCAAACAAGATGCAAGAAAAATATCATGAGAAAACAGTTAGAAATTCATCTGCAGTCACATAAACGGTCGCAAAAACGCGCATATTTACACATAAACAAACTTGATGATAAAATGAGAAAACATCAAAAATAAAAATGCAACATGAAAATATACATTAATACGAACACAACACAAAAAGAACGGACGAAAAACGATAAAAAATGAGCGAGTTATGAATTTTTGAAGTTGGAGTGAAAAATGACACTTTTTACAAGTAACTTCCACCGGTGGAAGTTAAGTGTAAAAAGTGCCAATTTTCTGTCTGGGCAAAAATACAACAAACGGATTTACGTTTTGTATCGTATCTACCTAACCGTTTATCGGATCGAAACAAAATTTATATGGATTTGGGGTAGAAAAATGAGAGGATGAAGATGGCATTGGTGGTTTTTGAAAATCACTTCTCTAATGAAAAACCCGATAGGGTACATGATCATAATTTTAAAAATGCAAAATGTCATGAATAGCTTGATACACTTACTCTTAATTCCAACTAGTCATCCACACACACAACTTAGATGATATGTGAGCAAATATAAATACTTTCAAGGCCAGGATGTTCTGTTATTGGAAAGTCACATACAACTTGCAAATACACATAAAAACAACCATGCATAACAATATGGTTTTTGAGTTCCAAAGCAATTTGGATCAAAGTGAGATTATGAACACCTTCCAAATATGATTTCAAGTGTGTGTATGTGAAAAAATTGGAACTGGAACAAGTGTATAAGGATTTGGCTCTCAAGTTGCATATTGTGTGTGTTATGTGCATCATGAGTGTGATTTTTGATTCCAACCAATTTATGCTTCAAACAGCAATGCAAACATACTCTAATCAACAAATATGAGCTGTTGGAACAATCATTTCAGTTTAAAAACAAGAAAATTGCAGAAGTGGTGTGACATGTCTCTTTTGTGAAGAAAGTGATCCTTTAAAAAGTGGATTTTTGTGACAGAGTGATTTTTGCTGAAAAGATGGTGCAAACATGTTATAATGAACTAATATGAGGTGTTCCAACATTAGTTTGTGTGTGAAAACAACTGGTGTGAAGATTAGCATGACAGTTGTAAATTTGAGCAAAAAGTGACATTTTCAATATGAGAAATTTGACAGTTTGGTTTCAGGCCTTTCTACTTCAAATTGTTATGTCCTACACCTCTAATATATCATATGAAATGATTCTAGACCCTTGAACATCATCAAAATTGACAGCTTGAGAAAATGGCAAGTGATTTGCAAAAAAAATGTATGTGAAACTTGCATTTTGAGAGTGAAAACTTAAAATACTTGCTCTAACACTTAAGTGAATGTTTGAACATATTTAAAATGATATATTTGAGGTGTCTAGACAAGTGGTTTGAGTAGGAATCCATTGAAACAAAATCTGTCATGTAATATGCAAGGAAATGCTTGAAAACAATACACTTGAAATTCAACAGACATCAGCAAAGCAACCTCGTTTCAAATGCTAGGCCCAGGCCTAGATCTCCAACAGACATCATGAGTCCAACAACACCCTCAAAACAGCATGGTTAAAACTTCAAGGGTCATAAAATAAGTTTAAGGCAGAAACAAATCAGAACAGCCCTACCACAAGATTGTGGATTTTAAACCATAACAGTGTACAAAAAGTGACATTATAGCAAACATTCATGGTATTGTGCAACAGAAACAAACATGAAAGTGTATATAAAATGAAATGCATCAAGACATACCTCTTTTAGTCTCTTCTTGAGCAAGCTTAAAAGCAACAGAAAAACCAGAGGCTCTTCCTTTTGAACAAGTTTGTGGATTTGCCTCCTTTTGAAGAAAATGCAACTTTGTGGTCAGATCTCATAGATGAACTTCCAGCTGCTTTTTGAGGTTTGGAACAGCTACAATATCATTAATGTGAAGTGTTTGAGGTGCTAGAATGGTAGGAATAGCTTTATGTAAGGATTTGGTATGAAAAATGCATAAAGGTCAAAGTATGGTGGTGTGGAAGTTGACTTTTTGATCCTTTGATTTTCTGAGAAAACCAATGGTGGGAACAGCTCCAGAGGGTCATTTTAAGCTTGTCTATATGGTTTTTGAAGTGTTTTGGTGTTTGGAAAAAGTTCTGGTGTGAGAAGTGCAAAGTGGCATTTTTGATGGTTTTGGAGATTTTTGTGATTTTGTGATTTTGAAGCAAGGGGTGAAAGAGCAGAGGCTTGAGTTTTTTTCTGGTTTTTTAGGACTGATATTCTGTTGAAAATGAAGTGGTGAGGGTCTCCTTTTATAGGAAAATGGAGTGAGGGGGCATATTTGAAGATTTCTTCACTTTGAAGAAAGGTTTTACAATTTGAATCAAACCTCCACAAGAGGGTTTGCTTTGGCTGTAAGGTAAACCTCATTAGTCAATAAAAATGATGAGTTTTGGTGGCTAATTGCAGGCTAGAAGGCTTAGGGAGTGGCTGGTTCAGATTACCTTTCCACCTCATGCTTGCCATTTAATACAAATGCAAGTTGCAAAGCCAACTTGCAAGCCCACTTGCAAGCTTGGCTAATTCCATCTCCTATGCATTTCCCTTGTTCTTTCATGCTACAAACCTTCTATACATCAGATAAAACATGTTTCACAAGCTGAGATTGGTCACTTTGATCAAAGAAATGCATTTTGAAAATTTGACAATGTGGGACTAAAGTGTGAAACCTCCAGCTTTTCACCTATGTAACTTTCTGCTCATAACTCCTTTTGGGGACTTCTAATACTTTTTGAAAAGCCCTCATGTAGCTCTAAAACATTCATGTTTTCCAAGAAATCAAAATCCAATTGGAAATAGGTGAAAAATCCTCTCAAAGTTAGCTGCACACAAGCTTTTAAGATGAAAATAACTTAGAATTTTTCTAAGTTATTTTCCCTTCTAGGAATGTTTTTGCTTCTATCTCAAAAGTATGCATTTTCTGGTTGTGGACTAGTATGGGACTTTTGTAGGACTTGTCAAGAGCTTTCCAATGAGCTTGAAACCAACTCAATTGAGTATGTGGTTAAGGAGTTAGGGTTTAGCCCCTTTTGAAACCCTAATTCCCGATTTTCTCGATTATTCCTTCATCCTTGATCAAATGACCGTGAAATTTCATGAGCAAGCTTATATTGACATATGGAACATTTTTGCTTCACATCTTGAAGTCTCATTCCTTAAATTTGAAAAGTCGATTTTTCGTCGCCGGCGCGATCGATCGGTGAATACCGAGTCGTCTGTGGACGTTCTGGACCTCTCAAGACTTTAAAACTTCTTGAATGGACTTCATTTAGCCATATGAACTTCATGTACCACAATTTCCTCATTAAAACACCTCCCATCACAAAAGTCAAACCACAGTTGACTTTTTATCAATCAAAAAACCTAATCGGGGCTCCACACTGCACTGTTCTTGATTCTGGGGTACAACCTCAAATTGTTTTCACATTTGACATCAAATAGCATCCTTGAACTTGTTTCATGATTTAATCCCTTCAAACATTGATTGATGAAACCTCACAGTTTCGATTTTAACCGCACGAAACCCTAATTCATCTGCATCTTAAACAAAGAAAAAAACTTGAACTGGGTTAGGGTTAGATAATCACATGAGTATGATCCTAAAATGATAATGAAAATCTAAGGGTCAAAATTTGGGGTATGACACATCTTCTTGGCACCTGACAGATACGTGCAACGCACGGTTGTGATTACGTCCTTCCTTTGGTAATTCTGCATCACTGAAGCTCAGTGTGTTACATGCCGTTGTTGGCTATCACTGAATCAAATTGGCCGAGAGTTATATCTTTTGTCACATGTGCCTGCCTCAATACTTTTTGCAGGGCCTCTCTATGAGCTGGAGAGTTCATCAAGAGAGACAAGATCGATATCTTTGATGGGGTTTGATGAAGCTGATCGATAACCCCGTAATCACTTTTCCGAATAATCCTCAAGAATTCTTCATCGTCTCCTTCAGTACTTGGTACCTCTTTTTCTTTTGTCGCAGCAGGAGTAACCTCTTTTGGAGTGACTACTGTTATCTTTGGCTGACAAATTCGACCACTACAGGTCATCTTGCTTGTACCTGCAATATTTGTCACGTCCACTTGGTCATCTTTCACTGTATCTTTCTGACTAACCTTCCCAGATCCTCGGTCTATCACAGCCATGTCATATTTCCATGGAACGACCTTTGTGCTTTCAAAAGGAAATGGTCTTGGCTTCTGAGTAATAACCAGTCGAGGTTGATCAATAGCAGATTTGCTGAAAACGGGCTTCACATTTTTGTTGGTCATATTGAACACCGGAACTTTCTCACCTTTCTTTGGTAAATTAAAACAGGCTCAATTACCGAAACTTCTTCTTTCCTCACCTTGCTACACACTTGCAAAACTCCATCGTGAATCAATCTTTGTATGTCCCCTCGTACCACATCACACCCTTTAGAATCAATGGAACATTCTTCACAATCATTATGGGTACCTTCTATCAATCCTGCTTTTAACAGCTTCTCGTGAAGTAACCTTACCGGAGTCTTGATCTCTGACACACCTTGGACTATCCTTTCATCTGAAACTTCTTCTACCACATTAACCCCTCCATGATTCGGTAATGGATTACTTTTAACATTAGGGGGTACATCATCAAAAGACAAGATCTTCTTTTCTATTAACTCCCTGACAAGATGTTTTAAGCCAAGACAACCTTCTAAATCATGACCAGCAGCACCTTCATGAAAGGCACAATGAGCATTTGGATTATAGTGAGGAGATGTAGTGTCTAGATTTAACGGTCGCGTTGTTACCAACCCTTGCTGCACCAAGGAGGGGTACAACTTTGTGTAAGTCATCGGCATCTGAGGAAGTGAAGGTTTTGTTGTTGGTCTCCGATTCTGGTAGTTCTGTCTGGGTGCCTGAGCTCTAGGCTGATGATGTTGCCGATAGGGTGGAGCGTTAGGCGCTCATTGATACCCTTGTTGAATTGGCTGATATACGGGTGCTTGCACTGCCTGATAATTGGGAACAAGATGATTGAAAGCTGGGGTACAACTGCCACATATGGTTGTTGGGCATACTGCAACGGATACATTGGTCATTGTTGCTGAGATTGCTGAACATAACTTGGTTGAGGCTGATGAAAAAAGCCTGGCTGAGGTTGCTGATACTGTTGGTAAGGCTGTCTCCAGGTGCGACTCTTTCTTCCCACTGTTATGGCATTTGTCTCCCCTTCTTTCTTTTTATGAAAATTACTGCTGAACTTCTTGACATTGTTGTTGCTAGAACTATTGGAACCACTAGCCACCTTTCCATTCTTCATTCCTAACTCCACTCTCAGCCCCACTGCTACTATATCAGAGAAACTTGCGGTTACACTACTGATCATCTTCTCATAAAACTCTAGTCTTACCGTATCGACGAACCAATCTGTCAACTCTTTTTCACTCAAAGGAGGTTCTACCCGAGAGGCAGTCTCCCTCCACCATTGTGCATATTCTTTGAAGGATTCTGAACTCTTTTGTGACATACTCAGTAATTGTCTTCTATCAGGGGCCAAATCCATGTTGTACTTGTAATGTTTTATGAAAGCATCAGCTAAGTCTTGGAAACTGTGAATACGAGACTGATCCAGACCCAAATACCATTTAGCAGGAGCTCCTTTCAAACTATCTTGGAAACAATGAATCATCAACTTATCATCTTCTACATGTGCAGCCATCCTTCTGTAATACATAATCAGATGCGTCCGAGGACAAGTAGCACCAGAATACTGATCAAAATTGGGAACTTTGAATTTTGGCGGAATTACCAAACCAGACACTAAGCACATATCTCTGGCATCAATACCAAAGATGTCATTCCCTTCCATTGCTCTGACCTTCTTGCCTATAGTCTCTACACTCTCTTTCAACTTTTCATGTCGTCCACTCTCTTCTTCAGACCCATCAAGACCTTCATACACTTGTGGAGGGTTATGGAAAACAGGGCGTACTTGAGCTTGAACAGAAGCTGGAGTATACGTAGGAACAACTTGAGGAAATTCTGCCCCTAGGGGAACTGCTTGTTGGTTGACTGGTGGAGGTACAAAGCCAGGCGGTAACCCATAGGTTGGTACATTTGCGACAGTGACTGCCGTTGGGATCGGCTCTACAGCTATGCCAGTGATTTCAGAAACAATAGTGGTTTGAGTGTCCAGTTTTGCACGAATGACTTGTAGGGCTTCCAGGATCTGCCCCATGCCTCCTCGTAGTTCTCCGAGTTCATTATCAATCCTGTCCACATCCAAATTCTGTCATTCCATTCTTAGGCGAGCTTGGGCTCGGGTATTGTTTCGATGTCGAGGATTCAGTGTGATTCTCTCTAGAGACAAGACAGCGAGATGAGACACAACACAAGAATATGCACATGCAATGCTTATGAATGCAAATGTAACAATGCAAAATTAATCATTCAAGGAATACAAAGAAATATTTGCAAAAATTATAATTAATGGGGAAACAAAGCAAACTCAACGTCTTCATAGATTAATAACTGAGCGTTTTACAACAACAATTCTGAAACTTAAATACAAGTCTTCAATACAGATACATGATGAAATAAAATGGAAAACGAAAGGATCTTAGATCTTCTAGTTGGAGGGCCATTCGTCTTCTGGATGACTCTTCTTTCCACCTTGATGGACCAACTCTTGAAGCTCTTCCTTCTCTTGCATAACCTTGAAATACTTATCCCTACAAGCCTTTCCTTCTTTTTCAGCTTTTGCCAAAGCAGCCTTCAATTCCTCTACGAGAGTCGGTTTGGGTGAGTCAGGTTCAAAGCGAGTATAGAACATCTTCAATGCTGCTTCTTTCACCCATGACAAGTAAGATTCTGAAACAGTAGTGTCGTGGTAACCTAGGGCAGTTACTCCTCTTGTGTGGACGTGACGCCAAGCATACACAATCCGAGCCTTGTAAGCGGTATTCTTCCCCTCTTCAATGTAGAAGCTTCTCAAAAAGTCTGGGTCTGGTTCATTCTCCATTGGGTGCCCCAACTGGCGACGAGCTAAAATAGGATTATAGCTGATGCAACCATTAATGCTGATAAGCGGTACATTCGGGAAATCCCCACAGATTTGAATCATGGAAATCCCCCCATACATAGGGTCATACCACTTAATATCTGAGTGTTTGAGTAACAACAACTTCTCTACCCATGAGAGCCCATTCTGCCTATCCCAGAGGGCTGGAACTCTTGGCAAGTGCGAAATAAACCACTTGTGCAAGAGAACGGTGCAACACTCGATCTGACCAACTCTATAACGGTTCCTACGGTGGATGGAAAAGTACACATCAGCCAACAAGGTAGGTACAGGATTCTTGATTAAGAAGAGGTTGATTGCACTTGCGTCCACAAAATCATTAGCAGTCGGGAACAGGAACAATCCATAAATTAGTAAAACCAGAATGGCCTCAAATGCTTCAGAATACTTCGACACGGCATAACTTTGAGCTTTTTCATATAGGAACATATCTGGAAATCCATATAGCCCTCCCTTATCAATCATATGAGATCGTACTTCGTCTACCTCCAAATATGCGGCCTCTGCAACTACTCTTTCATTAGGAGTCCCTTATCTTCCAGAAAATGGTCTAGGAGTGACGCCTACTCCCATCAGGGCAAAATATTCTTCCAAGGTTGGCAACAATTGATAATCTGGAAATGTGAAACAGTGATAGGTTGAATCATAGAACTGCACGAGTGCGAACAACATTTCTTCATATACTTGAACTTCTGGCAAAGACAACATATTCCCATACTTCTCTCTGAATGCCTCGGGGTCTTCTACTAAACTTCCTAGTTTTCTCAAGTTCTGCAATTTTGGGCTTCGAAACACAATCTCTGCTTTCTTTCCAGAATCCATCCTATAATATCTGCAAAACAATCTTTAGTTCCTTCAATGATTTAATAAATGCGAATGCAAATGCGCAAAGTATCATGGAACTCAGATTCGGTAAACATCAAAACATTGTTGATTCAAAATTCAGTGGATTACAAAATTCCAGTACATCTTACAAAAGTCTTAAACAGAAAGCTAAATAAAAGCTAACAAAAAAGCCCTAAGAAGGTTCTCTTAACAGCTTCGAGTTAAGCTTCTCAATCTCTTTCTCCATCTGTGCCTTCTCAAGAATAAGCATGTCCACGATTAACTTCCATGGAGTCGTCTGGGGGCTAGAAGAAAATAAATCTTCTTGCGCTTTTCTTTTCTTGCTGGAGAGCACCTCTTCATTCTTCAACTCTAATTGCTTCTGGAGATCTGCGTTCTCTTCAACAACCACTTGGTACTTGTGCTTCCAAGCGTCTTCGATTTGTCGTGCCTTGCTCAAAGCAATCCTTAACTTCTTTTCCTCAGACATGAAGATCAAAGTAGGCTCCTCTTTTAAAGTCATAGGTTCTTGTTGGGAATATGGCATCTTCAACTCAATGGCTCTCTTTCGAACCCATTGGAGATAAGGTTCCAAGGAGACACAATTAGGCTTTCCCAAGTCTTTCTTTCCTTTCTTATGCAAATGACCCCAGGCTTTTAGAATCCTCTCTTTCTGCTCTTGATTGCTACCTTCTTCTTTAAAGAAAATATTTTCCACATGAACACTGTTGGGCCTATCTCTTAAAGGGTATCCCAACTGTCGACGGGCAAGGACGGGGCTGTAACTGATTCCTTCATTGGCACCAAGAAGAGGTACATTACCAAAATTCCCACAGCTGTCAATGATCATTATTCCATCGTATTCACGGTTGTACCAATCAATATCAGAGTGCGTGAGAGCCATAATCTTCTGTGACCACCACCCCTTCTTTGGATCCCAAAAGGCGTTGGCTTTAGGCAAGTGTGACGTGAACCATTTGTACAATAAAGGAGCACAACAAGTAATCATCCCTCCTTTGTGAAAATTCCTGAGATGAACAGAGTGATACGCTTCTGCTAGCAGAGTAGGTACAGGGTTTTCCTTCAAGAAAATCTTAATGGCGTTGAGGTCTACAAAGTTCTCAAAGCTGGGAAACAGAAAGATACCATAAATGAGTAAGGCAACAATAGCTTCGAATGCATCCATACTCAAATGATTGGCGTAGTACTGAGCTTTTTCAACCAAGAATTCTGCACTCAACCCAAAAACTCCTCTTTTTGTGATCATGTTCTTTTGAATATCCACTAATCCCAAACATGTGGCTTTGGCAATATCTTGTTCTTTAGGGTCCTTCTCCATGATTGGAAAAGGAGAGTCTTCAAGAATAGGCACACCAACCAACTGAGAATATTCTTCTAGTGTAGGCACTAACTGATAATCAGGGAAAGTGAAACAGTGATAGAACGGATCATAAAACTGAAGAAGCGTAGAAAGAAGTCCATTATCCACTTTTATCTTCAATAACAACAACAACTTCCCATACCTACTCTGGAAACCTTTTGGATCTGTTACCAATGCACCCAACCTTCTTAGTTCATCTATTTTAAAACCTTTGTAAGTGTACTTTAATGTTTTCTTTCTTTCACCATCCATAGTGATCCCTGATGTTTACAAACAAAGAGAATCTGAGTTCCATGAAACTTCTATGACATGATGTTATGAATGCAAGAATGTAGAAACACAAGTAAATGCAAAGGTCACATATATGCACAAGCACAGGTCTATGTTTAAAGGTCAAGCGTGGATCCAAGGTCTACCCATCCCCAAAAGGTATGTACTAGGGGTGTCAACCTGTAGAACAAGGTTCTAAAAATGGTTCTCAGAGTCATCAACCCATCTTTCGGATATTATCAACTTCCCAAATTACTTGGTAATCGATAATATTCTCAAGAGAGTCTCGTCTGAGTGTAGTATCACGTATCAACTATTTCAGAAATACTTCCTTATAGCCATCGCACTACGTCCTAGTAAGGCCAAAAGTGGGGTAGAATGTAATCTAAAAGTCCACAGTGTCATGGGCTCCTTTGTTGAAAGTAGCATTGTTTTCACGAGTACTCGATCAACAATACTAAACTCTCAAAAAGGGCCTACACTGAGCGGCAGTTTCTCAAGTTAGCTTGGTCGGGAATCAACTCCCTTAAGCCTCCTTGAATATACCACCATCCTATCATAATTACGCTCAAGTCCGGGTATAGGACCATCTCACCACTCAAAAAGGTCCCAAGATCCAACAACCAAACAAATATATACATGTAAAGCAAATATTCAAAAATATAGCAAATAAACAAACAAAATAGGCTAAACCCTCAAGTCCATTCTCCCCAGTGAAGTCGCCATTTCTGTTGCGGTGAAAATTGGATATCAAGCTATTAAATTAACTTGAATCTTAATTTTTTTTACAATCGAACTTTATTTTATCCAAAGGAAAGGTCTAAAGAAAGAAAAACCCTTTTCGCGATGTAACGACAATGCTAAGAGATTCGGGGATCGGGGGTTGGTTATACCTAGGGAAGGTGTTAGCACCCTAAGCATCTGTAGTACTCTACAGGAACCTTTTGTTTGTTTGTGTGCTAAGTTTGTTTAGGTATTTGCTAAGGATTGGTAAAAGGTATAAGTTTAAAACCTAAAGATATGTATGCTAAGCTTGCTTGTAAAGACATCGCGTCCTCTGCCTACGTATCCTAACTAGTATAGAATCAGAGTAATCGTAGTTCACCTCACAAGTTTGAAGAACACTTGATTATGACCAAGGTTCAAAGTGGAACGAACATTGCAATGTATTTGTGGAGTTTGACAGAACTCCTTAATCTAAGTTGAACACTCAAGAGGGGGGAGTAAGAATTCATGACAATGATTCTTACATAGAGTTGAAAAACTCTATCCTAGGGTTCTAGTTGAAGAACACTCCTAGTAGAAGTGAGTTTCTTTAGACTTAAAGCAAAGTCTAATGGTTTCTTAAACTAAGGTTAAAGGTGACTTAACAAAGTCAAAGGGAATGGTTAAGTGAGCTATCCTTGACACAAGGGGTCAATGGAAAGACTTTTCCTTTGGAAGGAGAAAGGGGAGGCAACTTGGACGAGAACTGACAAGTTTCATCACTTGGGGAAAAGGAGAAAAACTTAACAAAGAAAAATATCATGAAGAAAATCAGCATGGTGACAACCATTAAATGAACATGTTAAAGGTAAAAACCAAAGATGTATTGATGACGATCGAAGCAAATAAGCAAAGCAAGAAATGTGACGACAGATCAAGCTTAAAGTAATTTCTCAGAGGAAACAAATTTGTTCATGGTAACAACCAACAAAACATCCTATCATGTTGACTAACACAAAGGGTATGAAAGATAAGCAATTGAATAAACATGAATAAACATGGTGAGAAAGAAATCCATCAAGACGTGCGATAACAATCTCAAAATGTAAAAAACTTGCAAGTGATGAAGGGATATTAAAAATACAAACAAAATGGAATTTCAAATTATCACATGAAAGTAGACATTTATACGAGCACAACACAAAAAGAATGAGTGGAAAAGGATAAAAAATGAGCAAGTTATAAAAATATGAAAATTGGATGAATTAATTATACGAAACATGGTTAACAAATAAAGAGAAAATGCAAGGGGTGGGAGTTGAACCCACGCCCTTTGGCCTAATCAGGCACGTGTGTGAAAAATGAAAAAAAAGGCAAAAGGTTGATCCTCCTCAGGGATCGAACCTAGGTTCAATGGGTACAAGACGCGCTTTATGGCAAGGTTCTTACCACTGGGGTGGTTATACATCCGTTGGTATAACCACCCCTATAAACATATAAGGCATGGTTTAGTGGATTTCTGGGCAACATGAAACAACCAAAACAAGGCAATGCGTGAAGATTTGGAACTTGATCAAAACACCATGGATTTGAATGAAATTTTAGTGTAACTTGAGTATTTTTTAACAAGGAACACAGTGGTGGTGTCAAAATTGTGAGATCATGCTTCAAATAAAAAACACGATAAGAGATGCACAAATGAGGATTTGGTTGCATTTTGATGATTTCAAGTTGACTCAAGGATAAACAGGATGATGGCACAGCATGAGCAATTCATAAATGATGTATTGAGAATGTTTTAACAAGAAGTTGATGCAGAGCAAGCCTGGATTGAAAATTGGTAGATGAGTTGCAATTTTTAATGGTATGATGCATTTTGAAAACAAGGCACATGGTGATTTAACTATACTTGACAGACCTTACTACATTTTGGAAACCAAAGCACATGCTGATCTGATTCAAACTTGAAATCATCACAGGTACACCACAAATATATCAACAGTTCAAGCATACTTTCATTCAAACAAAATTGGCATGTTGGTTGAAAGTTTTGGCAATATTGATGAGGCAGAAGGCCTGTTTTTTTGAAGAAAGAGGTTTTATGGTGCAAGCTTGAAAAATAAGGGAGTTCATGTCATGCAACTGGTGTACACATATCACAAACATGCTAACTGTTACTATTATGCTTAAAGTTTATGTTCATTCCTCCCAATGCAAAAACTGGTGTGCTGTTGTAAAAAGTGCTCTGATCAAAAATGCATTTTTGAAGATATGTAAAATTGGATATGAGCAAGCTCAACAAACAGTCATATGCACATTTCAAACATGTCACTTGTGTTTGTGCTCAAAAGAAAGAGTTCAAAACAGGCTGCAAAGCAAGGTGCTACTCAAGTTGCAAAAATGGTATTTATGACATGCAGTTGGATGTTCAGTTCAATTTGTATGCACATCTTGACCAAACAAATCACACACACAAGTCATACACATGTTGATAAATGAGTTCCAACACAAAATTGAGTTCAAAACAAGTGGTAGTGGAAAAATATGTTCAGGCTGTAATTGGTATTTGTGAAGTGTTCATGAAAAGTGCAAAATTAGTTTTAATGCACAATTTGATCCAGTAAATCACACACACATATTACATACATGGTAACAAGTGAATTCAAACACTAGAAATAGTTTCAAAATGGTTGTGGTGAGAAATGAGATTCATGATGCAACATTGGCATTTTGGGCTGCAAGTTTGAAAAGAAATCAGTGTCAATGCATAATTACTTCAAGTAAATCACATACACATATTGAAAACATATAGACAGATGAGTTTAAGCACATGAGCTGGTCCAAAATAAGTTGGTATGGAAAATGGTGATTTTGTTGCAACATGGTATTTTTGAAATGCAAGAAAAGTTCAAATCATGTTTAATGTACAATTAAGTCAAACAAGCTATGCACACAAACTTTAAACATGTTGAGGGACACTTCTATGCCAAAAATTCAGACTCATTCTCCTTAACATAAGAACTGATGTAGTGATGGTTCAATGGGCTCAAGAGAAAGCATTTTGAAAGCAAAGAATCAAGTTATGTGAAAACAGTCCCTACCACTCATACATACACATTATAAATATGAAAACAAATAGGATCCAACTCACAAATCAAGCACATTGCATCCAAGACAGAATTTGACATGTTTGATGGTTGTGCAAAATCTGTTTTGACAGGGCAGCAGGTGTTTTCCAAAATGAATGAGATTCATGCTGACCAATGATGCACACATACCATATGCATAAAAATGAATATGGTCAAGTTCATAAAACATGCATATTTCAATCATAATGAATTTGGGCATGTTGATGCTAGGCACAAAACAGTTTGAAAATGCAGCAGGGCTGTTTTATTGGCAGACATTGAGGTTTCATGAAAACAAGACATATGTCGCTACCGCGAAAATAAGGTGCTGACAAAACAGAAGATTCGCCACCTTTCGTTATTTATCCCTCGGGACAGGACAGTAAACGATCGGGAAAACCTGACGAAAAGGTATAAGACAAGGTCATCGCAACCATTGTCTGGGTTCGGGAGTCGGTTACGCAAGGGGAAGGTATTAGCACCCCTCACGTTCATCGTACTCGATGGGATCCACGCTTGTTGTGTTTATCTGATGGGTTGGTCTTATCTATCTACCTATCAAGGCTGGTCTGAAAAGGAAAAGAAAAATGACTCGGCAAAGCGTCGCGCTTTATGCCTACGTATTCTCATCAGAGAATGAGAAATCAGAGTCAACGTAGTTTGGCCTACTACGGGTGATGGGGGAAGGTGGCTCGCCAATACGTCAGTATTGTGCCTACGTACTCTCAACAGGTATGAGAGATCAGAGCTTATGTAGTTCGGGCTAATACGGATTACGGGAATTCAGATTCATCTGTTTTTCCGAGTAGGGTTAACAAACAGTTCCAGCAGTTTGGCGTACGCAGCTCGACCCTTGGAGACTTAGGCGTTACCGTTTGCGGTAGAACTGGGAGTTAACGACACTCTTTTCTTCAGAAAAGCTTCCTTTGAATTATGGGCTCACGGGGCAAAAAAGTTTGAAGTTTGTTTTCTGTTTTTTACGGAAGAACTGTCTTTTATGGATGTTTGCAACCAATATCGCACTAGAGACTATGACCTGAGAGTGAATGCGTCGCATGTCACCCAAAGGGTGCCATACTAAACATCTAGACTGTTGAAAAGAAACTCTCCAACAATCCTTTCTCAGATAGCTTAAGGCTCGTAATGTACGACGTCAGTTAACCTTTATTACTGTATTTTAATTTGTTTTGAGATGAGAAGAGAGAACGAGTTGGTTTAACTAAGGGGAGACTATCAAGTCCTACTGTTGTCATGCCAAGGATTCATCCTATGGTTGAGGTTTGAAACAGGGAACTCCTAGACGTTATCATGCATAGGTTTCAACCTAAAGTTCTAATCATCACTTCCTTATCAAAGGAAGTGAGATTCCTAGGGGATCATGTCAATGGTATACAGAAACAGATAAAGCACCAGCTTAAACAATAAATAGTAAACGACTGTAAAATGCATGCAATGCAAGTGAGGGAGGAAATGTGTGTGGGGCATCAGCCTCCACAAGCTCATCTCAACCTCAAGCCAGATATGAATAATTGCAATCATACAGAAGATAAAATGCTATCAAGCAAAATAGAATAACTGCAAACATACAGAAGAAATGAAATAAAGTGCCATCAAGCGAATCACAAACCACATAGGCAAGGGAGCAGGGCTCTACCGAATACCCGCAAGCAAAGCCATACAGTAAAAATACAAGCAGAGGGAGCAACTCAACCTCTAGTGCAATCATGCTCCTAGCTTAAATCAATCTAAATGTGAACTTATTCTAATGCATCAAGCAAATCAAACAAGTCACATCAATATAGTTGCACAACCAGCAAACAGACAAGAAAAGAAAGTAGATCAACCACTCCCACAGCTAAGCTCTCCTCTGACAGCAGTTCAGTCCTCAGTCTTCAGCTGCTCTTCAAGGCTATCATCTTAAATAGCAAGTATCAACTTGCTTCTTCAAGCTTTCAATGCATCAATCACAAGTATCAACTTGTTCTCCAACTTCAAGCTTCAGCTCTTCATCTGATCTCAACAGGATCTCCTTCACAAGTGTCAACTTGCTCTCCTTGGTCTTCAAGCTTCAGCTCCAATGGCAGTCTTCAAATACAGAGAAGTATCAACTTCTAGCATCTTCAATCTTATAGCAAGGAACTCCATCCTCTAGCAAGGGAGAAAGATTCATCTAACAAGAGCAAGGTTTGGATAGTGGAAAGCAAAGTGAAGACCAAAGGTCACCACTAAGCACTCCATCATCAGAGAAAGGAATCCTCAAAGGTTCTACCAACTTGTGAAGAGCCACATATCCTACCAAAGGAGGGATGAGGCCTTCACAAGGGGACCTTACATCATAGGGAAGAATGGAAGTGATCAACACCTTCCATGTTTATGAAAGAAGAGAATCTATCTAGAAGCTCTACTTACAAACCCTAATCTTAACACCTAAACAAGACTACTCCAAAGGAAGGGAAATCTTCACATCCAAGCTTCTTCCTGCATTCCTCAGCAGCCCACACATGTCTTCAACATCAGCCAAGAGCAAGAGAGGCAAAACCCTAATCTAAGGGAACTAAAGAAATCATTCTAGGTGAATTAGCAAGTTAGGATCACCTAAAACCTAGTACTAAAGTTAATCCTAACTAAAATACTAAAACCAATTGTAAAATCCTACAAAAATAACTATGGGAACCTAATTCAATCATGAATCTACCATACAAAATCCAGGGGTTGAATCATCCACAAAGTCCTAGAAATAAATCCTAAATCACAAGGTACTAAGCTTAAACCCTAAAACTACAGCACCTAAAGTTTCAACCTAAAATAACTACCTAATTTCATCAAAAAAATGTGAGAAAATTACTAGAGGAGCATGCATATCTAAACTAGCTACACACAAAAAATCAACTCAAAAATCATCATCAAATGATCACACAAAATTCAGCAATACAAGGTATCAACCATAATGGATTTAATGTCAATTAAAATACAAAAAATGCACATAAAATCACAAATGCATGAATTCCTAATATTTCAATTTAATAAAATTCTAAATCCATTCATGAATCAAGGAAAAAAAAACCTGGAACTAATTGAGTTAATTTCCTATTTTTTATGAATTATTTACAAAACTATATGAAATGATAAAAATAAAAGAAATAAGAAGAAAATAATAAAAGGCGCGTATCAAATAGCAATTAATTCAAGTTCAATTCAGGAATTGGGCCAGGAGGGGGGTGTGGATAACAGTCTGTCCAAAGCCCAGGCGCTTCAACTCATTTGCCTTCTCTTCAGAAATTCACACAAGAAAGAAAAATAGTACAAGCCAGGATTCGAACCAACGACCTCTTGGTTCACACAGCGAAGAATCAAAGTCCATAAACAAAACGGTGAGTTTAAGGGGGAGGGTACGTGGCTCATCATGAGCGCTTGGATCCATGGACTGAGTCAAGTCTTCCTTATGAATGGAGGGACACGATTACGTCTTCTTCATTTTAAACCTGCAAGTCTACGCGCGCAGGGCCCATCGCTGGTGGCTTTTCCGGCCACCCCTGGCGCAACCCTAAGTCTCTCTATACTCAACCATTTGCCACGATGTATGAATGAATCTTGCTCAAAATTTCACAAGAAATTCAACCATGCCATTAATTCATCCTCAAAACGCCTGAATCTTGAAATAACAATCTCAACCGAAAATGACCTTCCACCTAAATTGTCTCTAAAGTTGCAATTGATCATCCTAAATCCATCTATGTCAATAGGGGAACCTAACCACATGCTTCTAGTTCACTGAAAACACATAATTAGATAGAAATTTCAAGAAGTTAAAACCTGAATTTGAGCTTGTAACAGATGCATTTCTTGCTCGATTCAACCTTCAAGATGATGCAGATTCACTCTAAATCACCTTCTGAAGCTAATGCAACCTTCACTTTTCCTTGATTTTGCCTTGAACTCCGAAACCGATTCCAACTTGCAGTTGTGAAACTTCAACCTCACTCTCTGCTTCAGGGCTCAATCTTTTCCAAAAAAATGGCTGAACACACTCTAATGTTTATATAGAACTCATTGGAAATGTCTAGAACTTTCTGCAACCTTCCAAATGAGATTTTCAATTTCACTTTCTCCTTCGAAATACCATGTTGCAACAGTCGTGTATTTGCTCTCTTTGGGCATGAAAATGCTTGCAATCATCATCTCATCAGATATTGGATCAGTTGGTTATGTTAATTTCCTTGTTTACAAGCCAATGGTGTGAGTTTGATATGTTGCTTCATCATGAAGAAACAACATGAAATGGTATGAAAATGGCCTCAAACCAAAATTCCAATATTGCCAAAGTTTCTAAAACTATTTTTTTATTCAAAATGACCTATTATTTTGCCTTGTTTGGACACAAAATGAATTATTTCAAATTTTGGTCATTAAATGCCTTTAATTCTTCTCTTTTCAAAATTCCTCAAACCACATCCTTCCTTGAGCCATTTCAATGCCTCCTTGATGCACGGTCAAGGTTAAAACCCCATTTGAACAACTTTATAGTTGAACAAAATTTCATTTGAGGCCTCTAAGTTGGTGAAAATGACCTATGATCACAAATGACCTATAATCATAAATACCCAAAATACCCTTGACTTGTCAAAGCCATAACTTGAGTTCTACAAATCCTATCAAGGACATCTAGTACTATATGGAAAGCTAAGAGGATAAGGAACAACATTCATGTTGACTCAAAGTTCATAGGAATCATCCTTCTTGGGCAAAAGTTTCATGCAAGTTGGGGTAACTTTCAAGCTCCAAATTCACATACCTCAGATGACTTGTAACTTGCCAAAGCCATAACTTGAGTTCTACAAATCCTATCAAGGACTTCTAGCACTCAAATTAAAGCTAAGACCATTCTCTACAACACTCATGTTGGGGGAAAGATGAGATGACAATCATATCTTGAGCTAAATTGCCTTGAAGATAGGGGTCAAACTAGGGGATTTTACTCTGTCAAGTCTTAGAAACCCTAGCTTGAAACTTATCAAACTCTTCAATCATGATGAGTTAACCTTGGAATCATCCTGATAACATCTCAATGTATCAATCCATGATCACATGGCCCTTGAATTAGGTCTCAACCTTCTTCAAATCCTCAGTTGACTTAGGGCTGACCCAGTCAAACCCTAGCTGCACCAACCCTGGCTGAGGCTTCTTATTCTTGCACAATGACCTGTCTAGGACTCAAAGTGATCTTCAACACTTCTCATGAGCTCTCTCAAGACCTCAAGTCCATCTTCATGGCTTCATAATCATCTGATGGTCTTCCCTATAACTCTCAAGTTAGGAGACCCACATACTTGGTTTCAATCACTCTCTCTGAGGATCTTTTAACTTCTCTAACAAGGATATCAACCCTTGAAAATCTGCATAACCTTCTTAGCTAGCCTCATAGTCTTGTAGCTCTTGATTGGTAATCATACCTCTTGATCTCCTGCATACATGTCAATGAAATGCAAATGATAATGCTAATGTGCATGAAATGAAACATAAGCTAGGTAAAGAAATGTTGGGCAAATTTTGGGGTGCAACAACATACACACATCTCATACACTATAACAAGTAAAATGAGCCTAGAACTTGGGGTACATGGTATCCAAAACAGGTTTTGAGTTTCTCATGGAAAAGCATAGCATTTTTTATGACAGTAGGTGAGATTCAAGTATGAACTGCTTTAAGCCAAAATGAGAGCACATACACACAACAAATGCATTAATAGTCATGTAGAAACCAAAATTTGGGGCACATGTACTTTGATTCAAAAAGATAGCATTATGATGATGACATCTTGCAAATAACATCAAAAGAGCACCAACTGTTACAAAATCAAAACAACAAGATATGTCCATATGATTATCCATATAAACCTCAAACATGTATCCAAATGTTTATAGACATTAACATTGATCAAAAATCAGTTGTCATGAAAAGTTGATATGCTCATGGTTCATATTTTTCAACATATTTCTCCAAAATGCCAAAACATGGAAAATGATGCAAAGTGCAAGATTCATAGACTACATACCTCTTGTAGACTATGTTGAACAAGTTAGAACACCAAGAAACCTAGAGAAACTTCAAATGCCACTCAGCTTTGGAGCTTTCTTCCTTGTGAAGCAAAATGCAAACCTTAGGCCAGATTGAGAATTAAGCTTCACCACTTGTTTCCAATGCTATGGACAGTTGAGATAGGATGCATATGAGGTGTATGAGTGATTAGAACAGCAAGAACAAGTCTAGACAACCATTTGGCAGATTTTATGCATTGTGGTCAAAGTTGCTTGGTATGAAAGTTGACTTTTTGCAAATGATGTTTTTGAGTGATGTAATGGCTTGGACACCTTCTATACCATATTTATAGATTGTGTGGATAATTTTTGGAGAGTTTGAAGGTATGGAAATGAGTTTAGGGGTTGGGCTGTCAAGACAGTTTTTCTTGTGTTTTGGTAATTTTGTGATTTTGGTGAATTTGAAGTAAAGAGGGAAAGGGTAAGAACTTCTGATTACTCCGGGTTTTAGAGGTGTTATGATGTTTGGAATGAGGTAGAGAAGTCCTCTATTTATAGGGAAATGAGAGGGAAAGGACAGATTGGAGGTTTCCTTCCTAAGAGGGAAAAGTTTGGCAATTTGGATCAAATCTCTCAAAAGTGTTTTCTTGGCTTGGAGGTAAGCTGAAAGTCAAGTGAAATGATGAATTTAGAGTGGCTAAAGTGAGGCTAGGGAGAGTAGGAACATGGCTGGTTGTAGATCTTTACTTTCCACTTTTTACATATTTACATTATTTTAATGCAAGTTGCATTTGCAACTTGCAAGCCCACTTGCAAGCTTCTAACTTTCACTTCCTATGCATTTCTTTCACAATTCAATGATTCAAAACATCTAAACATCAGAAACAATAAGATCCAAGGTCTGAGAAATGGTCCAAGTGATCAAAGAATGAATTTATGAAAAATTACCAATGTGGGACTCAAGTGTGAAAACACCATCTTGCCAAATCCATAACTCTCAGCTCACAAATGCCATTGAGATGTTCTAGTACTTTTTAGAAAGCCCTCAAATATATCTAAAACATTCATGTTTTCATGAGTTTCAAATTCTCAAAGGAACTTGGCCAAAAAGCCTCTCAAAGTTGCTAAAAAACAAGCTAAAAAGTGAAATTTCTCTAAGTCATTTTCCCTTCTTGAAATGAATTTGATCATAACTCCAAATCTATGCATTTTCTTATCACGGACCACTTAGGGACTTTTGTAGGATTTGTGAAGAGCTTTCTAATGGGCTTTGAACCACTTCATTTGGATGTGTGGTTAAGGAGTTATGGTCTTGCATCTTTCGAAACCCTAATTCCCGACTTTTGCGATTACTCCTCAACCCTTGATCCAATTGCCATGAAGTTTTATGGGTAGATGAAATATGTCATTAGGAACATTTTTTATTCACATCTTGAGGTCATATTCCTTATTGTTGAAGAGTTGACTTTCCGGTCAACCGAACGATCGATCGGTGGCTACCGAGTCGACTGTTGATGCTCTGGACCTCCTGAGGCTTTGAAACTTCTTGAATGGACTTTACCAAGCCATATGAACACTATGTACCACAATCCCACCATTGTAACACCTTTTAAATCAAAAGTCAACCACAGTTAACTTTTGCTGCTCGAAAAACCCTAATCGGGTATCCTGAATTTCTCTGCTTTTGATTCCTGGGTAACTACCTCAAATTGGATTCATGCTTGATCCAATGGAATACTCTTGATGATGTGGAGATCCAATCTCAAAGAAACCAATTCAAAACATTGACCGGTCAACCCTCGAAACCTCGATTTCGGCTGTACGAAACCCTGATTCTCCTGTAACTTGACAAAGACCACTTGGAAAGGGTTAAGGTTAGATAAACATGTGAATATGATCCTACAATGATGACAGAGATCTAAGGGGTCAAAATTTGGGGTATGACAGTATGCCTCTGTTATGGACGAATTGGTTGTAGGCCTAAATGCCTTGTGGAATTAGTTGTTGCGGTTATGTTGTAGTCCATAATAGTTGCATTTCATGGCATATCATCTTGGTTGGCCTGTATTGGCGATTGGATGGCCTGTATTGGCGACCTTTAGTGGCAAATTGTTGGCCTGTATTGGCTGCCCTTTGTGGCAAAATTATTGGTTGTGCCTGTATTGGTGGCCTTAATGGCAAATTGGTACCACATGTATATGCACTGTTGAGTCGCATTTATTGAGTTGCATTGTTGAGTTGCTGAATTGTTAATGCTAATTGTCATGGATTTTGAATACCGAATTATTACGGTCTATTATGGATAATATTTTGTGATCTGTTGGAAGAATAATGCTGTGATAATATTCTGACATGACTTTTATCATGCCTTATGTTATATTGTTGATATCTCACCCTTTATGTTGTATGTTACCTCCGTTGGTGGTAACTTGCAGGTAACCCGGAATAAAGTGTATCTTTCCGTTTAAGGTTGTTGGTCGCTCTGATACGTAGCACTCTTGGGGGGATGAACGATTGATGTTATTTCTTTTATTTAATTTCCTTGTTGCTGAATTTTATCGAGTACTTTTCATTAAATTGGTGGCTGTTGTTAAGTGTTGGTTGGATGCACTATATCGATGAATTAGTATTGCTGAATTTTTATGGAATTTGGTGATATTGAATGGTTGGAAGTATATTATAACATGTCGTTTTATGATTAAAATGTTAAACAAATTATCATTGTCTGTTCATCCGAATCTGTGCTACGTATGTTATTAAATGATCTGTTGCATGCGTCTGTTGTTGGTTAAGTTGAAACTGTGACACCTCTGATGCGTCCCAGAATTTGTGAGTGTGACGGTTGTCACAGCTCCATGACGCTCGTCATGACCACCACGGTCGTGACATCCGTGACGGTCGTCATGAAACCTTCTTTTTGGCTGCACTCTGATTGTTTCTGTTTATTTTCTTATTTTTTCGCGAGAGTTTAGAATGGGTTGTTACAATTAATTTTGCTTGAAATGCACTGAATCTCCAAAATCGTGTTTCAAATTTCTCTTTTTTTTCTCTCAAAGTGTTCTCTCTAATTTCTTCACCAAAACTCCCTCTCTAGGTCTGAAAATCATCTTGAAGTTTTATATGGTGGATTTGGATGGAAATAAGGCCCAATTACAGCTGCCTTTGGTCCAATGGCAATTTCAATTTTCCTTGCATTTTCAAGCTTCAAAACCGTGTATACTCATCTGTACCAGCCTCAAACTTGTTTCCAATCACTTGCACGTGGGATATACTGATCAAAGGGCCAATAATCCTTCCTTGTTTTGATCTTAATGGTTGAATTTAATCATGTGACTTAAGCTTGAAGTAAGCTTACAAATGGCATGCCAAAACTCACCAAATTAAAATTCTAGAAATGCCATTGTGTTTAGAATATGATTTGCACTCAAAAAATGCATAAACTTGGTACAAAGTGATCTCAAATGAATTTAGTCTGATTGTTTCCCTTTTAAGGCCTTTTCCATGAAAATCACTTTAGGAATTCTTCAATCCAAGCTTTAACCATGACAAGAGATGGTTTGGTAATGCAAATGGCCCCATTCGGAGCAAGTTTGATGTTTGAAAAATCTCCATTTGAAGTGTGCAAGTTGGTGAAATGGACCTATAATTTTATGACCTATAATCTCACTTTCCCAAAATACCACTGACTTGCAAGCCTCATAACTTGAGTTCTACAAATCAGATGAAAGACTTCTAGTACTCTTTGGAATGCTAAGATCATGAGGAACAACTTTCATGTTCATCAAAAGTTGAGGAGAAACATCGTTCTAGGTCAAAAATGGCTTGGACGTTGGTTGACCTTTGTTGACCAAAAACACATTCATCTGAGGACCTGTAACTTGTCAGCATCATAACTTGAGTTCTAGAAATCAGATGAATGACTTCTAGTACTCAAAAGAAAGCTAAGAACATGCTCTACAAGTTTCATGTTAGGGTCAAGATTAGATGAGACTTCTATCTTGAGAAAGGTGGTATTGAAGTTGGGGACTAAATAGGGGATTTTATAATGAGAACCCTAATTTAGTAACTTGTCACACTCTTGATTCTTGATGAATGGATCTTGAAATGATATATTAGACATCTCAACATAACATCCCATGACCATAGAGACTTGGAATTGAGTTTTAATCTCCTTGATTGTGGCTTCTTCCACACCACACAACAACTTGAATAAGCTCTAACATGGTTCCCAAAGCACTCAATGAGCTTTCTCAACATCTCGTATCCATAATTATGAATTCACAAACTTCTGATGATCTTCAACTGGCCTCCAAGTTAGGAGCTGACCCACATACATCCATCAATCCTTTCAAACAACATTGACCACTTCTAGATGACCTGATGACCATCAAAACTTGAGTAACACCCCTTTCTTAGGCTCAACACTCTGAGTAACCTCCTCTTGTTATGCACAACCTATTGATCCCCTGTTCAATGAAAAAGGCTATGCAATGCAAATGCTAGAAGAAAATGAAATGAAACATAAACCAAGTTAAGAAAAAGGTTGGTCAAATTTTAGGGTGCAACACAGGGCTTCTAAAATGTTTCCTGACTTCCAGCTTGAGCTTCTACAAAATTTCTTGGATTCTAGCTTGAGCTTCCTCAATCTAAATACTTGAAAACTAAACCTGTGCGCCTGATGTCATACGATCAGTGTCATGACATTCAGTATGACATCCAACTCAACTTACTGTTAGCTAACTCTACTTACCCTGCATAATGTATGTTATAACATCAGTCATGACATCCACACACACTCTAATGTTTTGCCATAAAATGCAGCCAACCAGAAGCACTTACAAACTCCCCCTTTGGAAATTTTTTGGCTAAAACACTCTGTTATTATATCAGAGTTTACAAGCAGCAGAAGTCTAACATATAACCTATCAATCAGGTAAGCTACTAACACACTGGTAGAGTTTTCTATACTCACACAGTTAGCTCTCAGCTTCTCAGGCTCAACCTGTCACACATAACCATCTGTTAGTCAGCACTACAAATGTCATACAGTTTTGAGTAACATTCTGGGTTACTCCCCCTCAACTGATGCAGCCTACATCAGCTGGGCACAACCTGCACAGCTTGCAGTCACATAAAACATCCAGCCTGCTCTGGATTTCATGACATTCAGAATAACATCCTGAAGTCACACAATTATAACATACATGCCTACACTCACACATTACTAACAACGTCAGTTGTTATCACACATATCAACAGCAGCACAAGCCAGTCTTTAAGCTAGTGTTCCACCTGTTCTTCCACCTGCTGTTACTATCACTTGTTGTTATCTAACACTCTCTCCCCCTTTTTAGCCATAAATTAAGATAAAACTAATAAAATAGTATAGATCATAATGAGTTCCAATACAAATGTTTGGTGCATTACAACAAAAACTGCTCATGAAGAGCATCACACTCAAAATTCATGCTGTCACAAAAACAAAAACATAGAAATATGCAAACCAGCAGCACAACAACCATCATCATGAGTCACATAACACACTATCACCTTAATCTTCTTCATAGAGAGATATCCTGGTTTCCGTCATAAGAGTCTTCCTCTGGCATATCAGAATCGTGATGTGGATCCCTGCGAGCCAGGGGAATGGTGAAGCCCTTAACAGGAAGCCCTCTCTTGATGATATCATCAGCAATTTCCCCCATGGATTTGTCCATGTATGTCAAGCCTTCCTTGTTTCTAATACTCCTAAGTTCTTCAGCAGTGAGAGGAGGATATTTGCGCTTTGGTTTTTCAGCAAAGGGAGGAGTCTCTTTGGAGGATTTGGGAGGGGTCTTAGATGAAGATCCTTCATGATGGGAAGACATGTTGTTGTCAAGAACGAAGGTCTGAGAGAGATGTTGTAGAGTGAGGGGGCGCAGAAACACGTACACACTGTGAGAGAGCATGTTTGTGTGGAATAGAGAGCTTTAATGGTCAAGGACACAGACTGCATTGAAGTTTTAAAACTCTCACATGCCATTAATTGTTATGCGTCCTCATACATGCAAATACCCAACTTTCCTCTTAGATTTACAAATTGAGCAGCATCTAGAGCCTTTGTAAAAATGTCAGGTAGTTGTAGTTCAGTAGACACATGTTCCAAGGAAATCACGTTGTCTTCCACAAGGTCTCTTATGAAGTAATGTCTTATATCAATGTGCTTAGTTCTGCTATGCTAGACTGGGTTATTGGAAATATTGATAGCACTAAGATTGTCATAGTACAATGTCATGACGTCCTGAGTGACATTGTATTCAGTTAACATTTGCTTCATCCAGACCAGCTGAGAACAACTGCTACCAGTTGTTATGTATTCAGCTTCAACAATGAACATTGAGACACAATTTTGCTTCTTGCTGAACCAAGATATTAGGTTGTTCCCTATGAAGAAGCATCCACCAGATGTGCTCTTTTTGTCATCAGCACTTCCAGCCCAGTCAGCATCACAATATCCAGACAAAGTAGGATCACACCCATGAGAGTAGAGTATACCATAGTCACAAGTTCCATTCACATATTTGAAAATTCTTTTAACTTGATTTATGTGACTTACCTTAGGGTCTGCTTGATACCTAGCACATACACCAACAGCAAAAGCAATGTCAGGTCTGCTGGCTATCAGATACAGGAGGCTTCCAATCATGCTTCTGTACAAGCTTTGATCAACACTATTCTCACTTTCATCTTTTGACAACTTCAGATGAGTAGGTGCAGGTGTTCTTTTGTGGCCAACATTATCCAACCCAAACTTTTTGACAATGCCTTTGGTATATTTACTTTGGGAGAGAAATATAGAATCCTCCATTTGCTTGACTTGCAGCCCAAGAAAGTAGGTTAATTCTCCACACAGACTCATCTCAAACTCAGATTGCATCTGATTAACAAATTTTTTAACTAATTTCTCAGACATACCACCAAAGACTATGTCATCCACATAGATCTGAGCAATGAGTTTTCCATCCTCATTTTTCACAAAGAGGGTCTTGTCTATTCCTCCTTTCCTGTATCCATGGGTAGTAAGGAACTCAGTAAATCTTTCATACCAAGCCCTGGGAGCTTGTTTCAATCCATAGAGAGCTTTCTTCAACTTGTGCACATGGTTTGGTAGATTAGGTTCATCAAATCCCTTGGGTTGTTCCACATGCACTTCCTCATTTAAGTATCCATTTAGGAAGGCACTCTTTACATCCATCTGGAATAGTTTGAACATCAGAATGCAAGCTATTCCGAACAACAACCTGATTGATTCTAGCCTAGAAATAGGTGCAAACGTTTCATCAAAATCAATTCCTTCTACTTGAGTATAACCCTGTGCCACTAATCTAGCCTTGTTCCTGACTACAACTCCTTGTTCATCAGACTTGTTCTTGTAGATCCACTTGGTTCCAATGATGTTAGCTCCTTCTGGTCTTGGAACCAATTCCCACACTTTATTCCTTTCAAACTGTTCCAGTTCATCCTGCATGGCCTTGATCCAATATTCATTAGTTAAAGCCTCCTTTACATTTTTGGGTTCAACTTTGGACACAAAACATGAATTTGCGATGATTTCTCTAGCTCTGGTCCTAACCCTACTGGTGGGTTCACCAATGATAGGATCTTTGGGATGATCTTTCAGGTTCCTGATAGAGGGATCTTTGTTGGGAGTTTCTGATTCAGAGCCTGGCTGTCCTATTTGAGCCTCTTCAGTATTGACCATGTCCTCAACAAGTGTCTCGAGGAACGCTCCAACATCCTCAATGACATTGGTTTCTTCATGCTGATCATCAATGATGACATTGATGAATTCCATCAAGACTTTTGTTCTAGAGTTGTATACTCTATAAGCCCTGCTGTTGATAGAATATCCTAGAAAAATGCCTTCATCACTTTTGGGATCCATTTTCCTTCTTTGTTCACGATATGTTAATATGTAACACTTGCTCCCAAAAACATGAAAATACTTCACAGTTGGTTTCCTTCCTTTCTACATTTCATACAAGGTGGATGGAGTTCCTTTCCTCAAGGTTACTCTGTTGTGAACATAGCAGGTTGTATTCATAGCCTCAGCCCAAAAATGCATAGGTAGTTTCTTTGCATGAATCTTGGCTCTAGCAGATTCTTGGATAGTCTTGTTTTTCCTTTCCACTACTCCATTTTACTGAGGAGTAATGGGGGAAGAAAACTCATGACTGATCCCTTCTGATGAGCAAAAATCACCAAACTTAGAGTTTTCAAACTCCTTCCCATTATCACTTCTGATCCTGACCACACAACATTCTTTTTCCCTTTGAAGTCTGGTACACAACTCTTTAAAGACTTCAAACACATCTGATTTTTCTCTGATGAAGCTTATCCATGTGTATCTGGAGTAGTCATCAACAACTACATATGCATACCTTTTCCCACTAAGACTTTCCACCTGCATTAGTCCCATCAGGCCCATGTGTAATAGTTCCATAACTCTGGAGGTAGTCAGGTGTCCAACCCTTGGATGAGATGTCTTGGTTTGCTTGCCTACTTGACATTCACCATATACTTTTCCTTCATCAATAGTCAGTTTTGGAATTCCTCTTACAGCCTCCTTGGAGATGATCTTCTTCATTCCTCTTAGATGAAGATGCCCAAGTTTTTAATGCCACAATTTTACCCCTTTTTCTTCTCGTGCCATAGAGCATATTGTGGATTTATAGAGTCCTTAGGCTCCCATAAATAACAGTTGTCCTTGGATCTAAACCCCTTCATAACTTCTTCATTATCACCATTTGTGACCACACATTCTCCTTTAGTGAACTTCAAACTCAGTCCTTGATCACAGAGCTGGCTAATGCTAATCAAGTTGACAGTCAGTCCTTTCACTAGCAATACATTGTCCAGGTTAGGAACTCCAGAACAGTCTAGTTTCCCAACACCTATGATTTCTCCTTTTGCACCATAACCAAAAGTCACATAACTAGTGAAGTGAGGTTTGATGTCCACCAACAGATTCTTTATTCCAGTCATATGCTTAGAACAACCAATATCAAAGTACCAGTCTTCTTTAGCTGACACTCTTAGAAAGGTGTGAGCTATCAGACCAACCTCCTTTGCCACCCATTGTTGCTTCTTGACATGAGCCCTTTGATGGGCATGACAAGGGTATCCATGCAGTCTGAAGCAAAAAGGTTTTAGGTGACCAAATCTTCCACAGTAGTGACACCTTCACCTTTGGAACTTTCTTCTTGACTGATTCATGTTCTTTTTCTTCTGATGTTGTGATATTGGTCGTGACATCTGGTTTGACTTCTGATTTTCAGACTCAGGCCTCTTGAACCCCAAGATGGGTTTCTGTTCACCAACAAACCCCAATCCATACATGTCTCCTGCTACCTGACCACTCTGTAGAATTGTTTCCAGAGTGTCAGTCCCAGGGTTCAGCATCCTGATTGATTTTGACATCTGCTCAAGTTTACACTTCAACTTGTTGACCTCACTGTTGAGTGTGTCTATTGTTGCAAGATGTTCCTTCTTCTTAGCCTCCAACTTCTTGATGATTTTCTTATGCTTCTCCCATAGTTGACATACTTCAGTGCTTCTGATGTACAACTGTTTGTACAAGACTGCCAATTCATCAAGAGTTAACTCATCTTCACCAGAATCATTATCAACCATACATGTACCAGTTAGAGTTGTGACATGTGTTGCACCCTAAAATTTGCCCAACCTTATTCACTTGGTTTATGTTTCAATGTCATTAGCATTTGCATATAGAGTTATGTACATAGACTAACCATCTGCATAGCATAAGCATAGCAAGTCATTCAACAGGGGACCAATCATTATTCTCATCTCTAGAGGCCTATCAAGAGGTTATTATCCTGATTCAATCTCATTCAAGTCATCAGAAAAGAATTTGAAAGCTATCAAGTCAATGGGTCAAGCAGTTAATCTATCTCCTGGCTGAGGGTATCTGGGGATCATCAAGGAAAGTATGAGCTGTGAATTGAAGGCACGGGGAGTATCTAGACATCTTGGAGGACTTAGAAAGTCATTTGGAGAAGGAGACAAGTCATTGGTGTGATCACAAGAGCTATAGCTGAAGGCAGTCAACTAGGGTTTCATTTGGGTCAACCCTAGGTCAACCCAAGGTCAATTGACTGATTTAAGGGGCATTCAAGTCTAGTGGAGAGATGTGGGGTTCATCATTGGACATATAAAAGAGGATATGGAGATATGCCAAGAAGAATTCAAGAGAAATCAAAGAGAAGAGGAGCTTCTAAATTAGGGTTTCTGTGTAAAATCCCCTAGTTTAGGTCAAATTTCCAAGTAAGATAAGTCAAAATGCTAGCTTCAAATGGCTTCTTGGCCAACATGAAACTTGTATAGGATCTCAAGACCTTTAATTTGAGTGGTGGAAGACATCAAGGAGATTTATAGAACTCAAGTTATGGTCCTTGCAAGTTACAGGTCATCTGAGGTATCTGAAATTTTGTCTGTGAAAGTGACTTGACTTCCAAGCTAGTTTTACCCCTCAAGGAGATTTCAAATGAATTCTTGGTCAACATAAGAATTGTTCCTCATTGTCTTAGCTTTCTATAATGGTATAGTATGCCTTCATATGAGGTGTGGAACTCAACTTATGGTCTTGGCAAGAAAAGGGTATTTTGGTCATTTGTGAATTACAGGTCATTTTAACCTATGTCCAAAACTCATACAAGGAGGCCTCAAATGGAAAAACTTACAACATCAAACTTGCTCCAAATGACATTTTGAGTCTAGAAAGAAGGTCACAAATTGTTGGAAAAGCTCATAGCATGAAGTTGCATGATTGGTTAAATTTGAACTAAAATGGCTTATAACTTGAAGAAAGTCAAAGTGAAAAATGGTTTGAGGGATTTATAAGTCCAAATGGAGACTTCCAATATATGATTTTGGGTCCAAAACACATTCTAAGAACAATGGTTCAAGTACTTTTTTGAGCTTAGTGAAAAAAATCAAAGTTATTCATGGTTACTTGCATTTGAAGAAACATAACCAAAATGGATCAAAGTTGGAAGGCAAGGGAAGTTGCAAGATGGATCTAGAAGGTTCATGTGAGCACTATATATTCATGAAATCAGAATTGAGCAAGGGTTGGATTCATTTTTCACCAAAAATTTCCCAAAGTTTCTCATTCTTCCTCTTGCAAATTCTTTTCAAACTTCATCAATTCTCCATCAATTCTCATAATCCTTGATTCTACTCCACTCCATAATCATCAAAGATCAAAGATCACTCAATATCTGGCTGGTTTTGATCCATTTTCATGTGCTGTTATCATCCTCTTCAAAAGTGAAAAATCAATCGGTTAGCAAGATCCAAGGCCAAGAAACAAGAGGTGTTGCATACAGAAGCAAGAGCTTCACTCACTGATCAAGATCTGAGCATTGGTGGTGGTGGATTCACGAGTTTCCATAGCTGTTTTCAAGCTTTTGCATCAGGTGCGTTTTCATTCAAATTGATTAGTTTAGTTAGTATAGCATAGAATTGTTAGGTTAGTTATGACATAGGAGATTAGAGGATGAATCCTGGACAATTTGGTGTGGATTGGTGATGATTTTTCACATGAGCATGAAGTTGTTTTGGTCTAGAACTCGCTGGTTAGGGCACGATAATTAGTATGATTTAGTTTAGAATGATCCTGGAAGTGTATAGATTGTTCTGTTAGCAAAAGTTTGAGGTTTGGTGAGGGTGAAATTTTGAGCATCCATTGAAAGCATACTATCGGGTTTATTGATTGGCTGAGTTTTAATGCAAACAAAGACCATAGTTGCGTAGAGGGAAGAATTTAGAGCAAGTTTGGTTTTGGAATCGTGGCATTTCATGGAATAACGAGAGAGCATGAGAAGGTGTAATATCCACGTACAAGAACTCGTGCATGGTGTTAATGGAGTTCAGGAAACCCTAGAATAAACTCAAGGTTGAAGACATACCGTGTCCATTGGATTAGAACAAAGCTTTGACCTAGACTCTCCATCGGACGGCCTACATTCAAATGAAATCTGAGAGGGAAATGTAGTAGACCAAAACGCGGCGTTTAACTAAGTGATCTTACTGGGCTTTAGCGAATTTCGCTACCCACACCCCTCAACACAAGCCCAATGGAATTGAACGTGGATGGCTTGCTTTTTACACCATCATATTTTCTTTTTTCTGGTAATTTGTTTAATTATTTCTGAAACCACGTGGGCCTGGCACAAGCATGCTATGCGCACCCCCAGGGGTCAAAGCCCAGCGCATGATGTGCCTAATAACACTACTTCCTACACCTCCTCTCTCTCATTTTATTTTATTTTAATTCTTTTGATTTCTTTTAATGTTAGAAAATGCATAATAAATTGGAAATTGAATGTTTTTGAATGGTTGTTTTTTCTACCACTTTATATTTCTGTCTAGAAAAATATCATATAATAAAATTGGCATTTTATTTTCTTTTACTATTTTTAGTATATTTTTCTTTTAATAGCCTTTTTAATGGTTTTAGTTGATACCTGATTTTGTAAATTTTAGTTAGAACACTTCCCTTAGGTTTTTAGAGCCATTCCTTTTGGCATAGTTAGATATATGAACCAAGCATTCCCCTGATTTTTGTATTAATTTTTAGGATTAGAATTAGGTTAGTTTGATTAATGGATTTAGAATGTACAAAATTAGGTTTTTAAAATAGGATAGTTGAACTTACACAATTTTATTTTGGGTTTCTAGGAAAAATTAGCATATGGGGAATATAGGGGCTAATGGTATACATGTATAGGTTCCCCTTAGAATTAATTAGGCTATTATATCATAATATTAGTATTATTAGTATATTGTAGTATTGTCTGTTTGATTGGTGTGCCCTGTTTAGGGTTTTTATCTTTTTGATTGTGGGGTATTTGGGCTTGTTGGGGATTGGGTTGTGAAGTGAAGAAGAGTTGAAGATGAAGCAAATAGAAGATTATGAATTGAAGATGCAAAGAGGCAAGATCAAAAGATTGAAGCTGCTGTGCTGGACAGAAGACTGACTGGAGACTAGGATCTAGGGTTAGGAAGAGCCTAGTTTAGCAATTTGATTCACAAACATAGAAGGCTTCTTGTGCCTCTATCCTTTCTCTATGATTTAGAATCCCTCTAAGACATTCACCCCCTTCCTTTGGTAGGCTTGGTGTAATGTCTAAGAGGTAGAATTCTTGAGAGAAGCTTCCTATGAAGTTAACAGTCTGTTTGCCTCCTTTGGTGGTCAAACTTACTGTATAACTTCCCAACCTACTCTGTAATTGTTGATCATCTTGAAGATATTGAAGAAATGCCATGAGAGATAGGAGAAGAAGATCTTTTCTGTGAAGATTGACTGATGAAAGAGTTGATGCTGTAGATGCTGTTGATGCTATTTACTGTTGAAGCTGCAACTGACTAGGGTTTGCTGTTGATGCTGTCTGCTGTCAGAGATGGATAACTGTATAGAGTTCAAGATTGCTGTAGCTGATTGAAGCCTGCGGATTAAAGCTTGTTGATAATTGAAGACCTTGATTGAAGGAGCTATTGTGCTGCTGTGTTATTTCTGCTTTGCTGTATTGGAGCTTTTGCCACTGTATTGCTTGAGTTTTCAGAACTGTATTGTGTGCAATTTAAACTGTTAGGTTGAAGACGAATATTGTTCGTTTCTCGCCTGTTGTTTTCAGGGTTCGAGGTAGAGCAGGACTCCCTTGCCCAGCTTGTACTGTTGCATCCATGCATTTTACTGCTTTATTATATCTGGTATTGTTTCTGTTTCTGCCTATCCCGTAGGATCTCTGTTTCTCTCTGTGCAAGAGAGGAGCATGATAGACACTAGGTCTTAACCCATGCATGATAACATTAGGTTAGTTTGTTTCCCTTTCGCAACCGTAGGTTAGAGTTCCGCCTTTTTCTTTCTCAAAACAAACAGAAAAACACATAAAGATTTCAAACACAATAAAAGACACTTCTTTCGTAAAAGAATGTGAACTCATCAAAACGTCATTTTTGTCCGCTTGGACTATTAATCGGAAAAACCTTTTTCAGAAGGAATAAAATCAATCAAGACAGACTTGTGTCGTACGTGGCCCGAACTACGTTTGCTCTGATCTTTCATGCTGTATGAAAGTACGTAGGCATAGGATGCGATATCCTAGCGAGCAACCTTCCCCTCCTTTCCTGTAGGTAGGCGAACTACGTTGACTCTGATTTCTCGTTCCAGGCGGGAATACGTAGGCATAAAGTGCGATACTTTGCCGAGTCATTTTTATTTTCAGTTTTATTTTCTTTTTAACCCTTGACCTATAGTTTAGATAGAATAACAATCCATACCCGAAAACAAGCGTGGATCCCGTCGAGTACGACGGACGTGAGGGGTGCTAATACCTTCCCCTTGCGTAACCGACTCCCGAATCCAGGTTTTGGTTGCGACGACCATACCTTTCCCGTGTTGTGCGAGGTTTACTCTGAGCGTTTCCTTTCCCTCCCGTGGGATAAATAACGCACGGTGGCGACTCTTCTGTCAGCCGGCGCCGATTTTCGCAGTAGCGACAGCTGGCGACTCTGCTGGGGATCCAACGTCCCCTGGTTGCTAAGGACTGCGATGGTTCTTATGCATTTGGGATCCAACGTCCCTTAAGAGAGTCAATCCTAACGCTTGCTTTCCCGTCGAGGATGTTGTATGGAGTTATTTTATATTTCTAACCCTGTATTTTCAGCTTTGTATATTGATTATTGTTGCCGTATGTTGGGGTGTGATGGGTGTTCTGATATTGAGAGATAAGCCGGACCTGGGCTTGAGTGCACCTAGAATTAGAGTAGAAATTAGTGGGCGCCCGCTTGCTTTGCTTGCTTTGGTGTCCCATGAAATCTACACTCAGACGAGGTTCCTCTGGTTGGCCTCCTGCCCCTTCCTTTGGTTGGCGTGGGTTGCTGGTTAGTTGGATTGTCGACTCTGGGGACCGATCATTTGGAAGTTGGCTAAGTGAGGCCTCTTCAGGAATTGATGATGCCACTCCTTCTGGGAATCGTATCATCAACCCTGAAAGTCTGTGACGCCGACGACCGCATAGGATGCCGTACCTTGTGCCAGTTATAGGGCCACCCACCTGTGAGGGGATTCAGGGTTATGCAGGTAACTAGACCTTCAGACCACCGGTTTGTTGATCAGGATCTTGGATATTTATGTAGGGTTCTAAGGTCTGTCAGAGACCAGTTGGTGTGTTCCGAGGTCTGTCAGAGACTATTTAGAGATGTGTTCTGAGGTCTGTCAGAGACCAGTGGGGGATATGATCTGAGGTCTGCCAGAGACCATTCAGGTTATGATTATGGGGTCTATCAGAGACCAATATTGGAGCTTTGTTTGAGGTATATCTGAGACCAAGGCTTGAGGACTTCTGGATGGTCTATCTGAGACCTTTCTTGATTGGGTTCAGGCTATTCAGCTACAGCTTTGGTCCCTGTTGCATGTTACTTGCATTGCATCACTGCATATCCATTACCATTTGCATTTCACTAACGTGTGTCTGTGCTGCAGGCGCATTTGCATTTCCCTAGTTCTAGTACCCAGACTTCTGAGTGTTTGATCATGACTAGCTTAAGGAGAACGGTTGCTTACAAATTGCCTACGCCTGATATTGTTCCTCTACTTGGGTTGATCTCTCTTGCTGATGAGGGTGTTCGAAGGAGTTTCCGGATGAGTTATGGTAGACTACTGAGATTGGTGTGCAAACCTACAGAGGTAGAGTTAGATGGGATGTATGCTTTGATGCAATTCTACGACCCTGCTTTGAGGTGCTTTACGTTCTCTGACTTTATTATGGGACCAACCCTGGAAGAATACGCTGAGTATGTTGAGCTGCCCGTGCAGAACCAGGTTCCATTCATTCATTATGACGCCAAGCCCAAGCCGGAGGACTTGGCAAAAGCTTTGCATATTGATGCTTCTGAACTGGTGACTACTGTCTCCCGTGGAGTTCCAGGCTTCTCACTCCAATTCTTAGTTGGTAAAGCCCAAGAGTATGCCAAGAGCGGGTGCTGGGTTGCTTTCAATGCTGTGTTGGCCTTGTGCATTTATGGCATAGTATTGTTCCCCAATATACCGGATTTTGTGGACTTCGACGCTTTCTACTTGTTTGCCGCTGGTAATCCTGTACCTACCTTACTCGGAGATCTCTACCACTCACTGCATTACAAGAATGAGAAGGGAAGAGGGAAGAATGTTCATCTGTGTGTACCCTTGTTGAGTAGGTGGTTTGAGAGTCACCTTCCTAAGAGAAGATCTGTTGCAGAGACTACAGTCCCAGCTGGTTGGCCAGAGCGCCTGATGAGGCTATCGTCGGAAGATATGGAGTGGTTTGATCGAGACCTGTTGGGATCTGAGCTCATCTTCAGTTGTTCTGGGTACCCTAATGTGCCGTTGATAGGAAGAAAAGGGTGTATCAATTACAACCCTTCTCTATTCATTCGCCAGTTTGGATATGCACTGAAGAATCCACCTCAGGAGGAAGAAGTACAGGAATCTCTGTACTTCACAGGTGATTTGAAGGGAGAATTGCTAGCTGAGTTGCAACACGCCTGGACGCGTATTAACCGCAGAGGGAAGCCGTTGTTAGGAAAGAATGACTGTCAGGCCTATGCACCTTATAGAGTTTGGATTCAGGAGAGGGCTAGTCAGTTGAGGATGCCGTTTCCAGACGCACCAATTCTTGTTCCCATTCCGGTAGCGGAGCCAACTACTGTTTCTAGGGAAGTCTATGAGCAAATTGTGAAGGAAAAGGAAGCCTTGGTGAAGATTAATGAAGGGTTAGAGCAAGAGTTAGCCCAGGTACGCAGTGAGAAAAACAAGGTCGTGTATGCTTTCCAACAACAGATTGAGCTAATGAACAGGTTAGGGGCTGAGTTGACCGAGGAAAAGAAAAGGCGCGAACGTCTGGGGCAAGAGTTCAGAAGCTCCCATGACATGCTGGAAGCCAAAAAGAAAGCGCTTGACGCGGCACATCGAGAAATCTCCTCTTGCAACAAGACTTGGAATGCTACACTCACCAACAATAAGAAGAGGGAAGATAAGCTGAGGCAGCAAATCTCCGACCTCGAAGAGAAGCTGAAGTCTAGCATCAAGGAGTGTGAGGAGGAAGTGATGACCCGGTATAGTGTCCAGAATGCACTGAACAAGGCAATCAAATGCAGAGATGAAGTTGTGTCCCAAAAGAGAAAACTAGAAGATTGCTTCGGAGAAGCGACATGGGAAGAAATTGCTGGAGACGTGTGTCGTGTTCTTAAGAGGAGAAACCAGCTTGTTGAAGGGCTGCTTGATCGACCAAGCCATCCGGAGACCAAGAAGTTGATAGAGGAGTACCAGACTTTTGGGAGGATTTGATCATTTCATGTAGTAACTTGTATGCTTTATTTGCATAGTGCTGACCATCACCAGGATTGTTGGTTGAGGTCATGCCTTCTTTGTACTCTCAGTGATTTTGTACCCTGGGCTTATTGATTCTCCCTGCAATATATGAGGCTTTCTATGATTCAGCTCCGATCTTTGTAAAGCCTGCACCGGCACCTCCACACTAGAATCGGGGAATGAATTTCCCTAATGCACAGACACACACATTGCATTGCATTCATGTTCATATTGCATTACAGGTAATTATTAAACTGTAGCTCATCTCCTGTATCTCTCAGGTCCCCCAGGATTATCGACCGAAGAATTCCCTGGCATTCAACTAGGAGCAGCAGCAAGGAAGTCATGAGTCAGGATCCGACTGAGATGCAAGAGGTGCACGACAACATAACGCGGATCATACAGGTAATGGAAGCCATGGCCGAGAGTCAGAAGCAGTTGCAGGATACGGTACAGCCTCTGATGGCACGGGCTAATGATAGAGCTGCCGGCTTTGCTCAGCTAGAGAATCAAGGTCTTCTCCCAGGCCGCATACGCCAACTTGTGGGGGTAGCCATCAAACAGGTTCGAGCAAAATTAACGGATGTTCGAGGCCAGCTGGGGCAGTTCACGAAAGATATGCAAGAGTTGCGCTCGAATCAAGAGACGCTAGAAGAAGAGAACTTCCGACTGAAGGCACAGATAGGGTTGATGGCTGAAGTATTAAGGAACGTACTCAGGAGAGAAAGAGGGCAAATGTTGGAAGACGCGGCTGGATTATCTGTTCCTCAGGGGTCTGAAGAACCATTACCCACGCAGGATAGGCTTAAGAGACCTTCCCCGGGATTCGAAGCTCAGAATTCTCCTCGTCAGCAGTCGCAATTGATTTTGCAGGATAACTCAAGAAGGTGTGGTAAGAGGATGAGGTCTTCTAACAGAGTATTTGATGAGATCCCTGTGGATTATGATCAGCTGGTGCAACTCTTTTTCCAACTCCAACTGGTTGAGCCCCGCATTTTGGTTCCACTGACAGGGCAGCCGCCACCAGACTATGACTTGAACGCCCATTGCGCCTTCCACTCCGGAGCACCGGGGCATAGCATTGCAAACTGCAAAGCTTTTAAGCATAAGATTCAAGATTTGCTGGATGAGAAAATAATTGAGTTTGTACCGGGGGGCATAAAAATTGCAGGGACTGATATTCCCATTTCTCCGCCAGAGGTTGCAGATGAATCGAGGTATATCCCAGAGCCACTGGAAGCTAAGTCTCCATGTCCACAACAGTTGCCAATGCCAGGGTTGAACTTAAGGATGATAACGCGTGAGCCTAAGGAAACGTCCGAGCAAAGCCAGCAGCCTACAAGACGCCAGTATACGACTCAGCAAAGAATTCGGGAAAAAAAGCCAAGGAGGGTGTTTGAGAAGCCTCCCTCAACGTACGCAGATTTGTTACAGACACTACTAAGATTGAACTTGGTGGAGAAAAGAACTCTGGCGCCAATAACCGGCACTCTGCCGGATGGCTATGATGCGAGCAGGCACTGTGAATTCCACTCCGGGGCTCCCGGACATGATATTGAAGGTTGCCACGCATTCAAGCATAACGTCCAAGATTTAATCGACAGCAGGGTCATTAACTTCTCCGACAGGGTCCCCAAGGCGGTGCAAGGCCATAGACAAGCAAAAGCCGGGGTGATGAAAAGGTTTCCCAGATTTGATCGGGCCGGTGAAAGAAGATCGAGACAGTAGTAGACTACCCATGATGATAGCTCCTGAGAATGGTTGACTCGCCAATAAGTCAAAGTGTAGGAAGTCCAGTTCTGAGACACCGACATTTTTCATGTTATCTTGTTCATGTCCGCGCATTCGTAGTTTCTTTTCTGTGTAATTGCAAATTTCGCTCTTAAAACTTGTTGTTTTTCAATTGATACTAATAAACGAAATGAATATGCATGTTTTGAATTAATCCAGTCGTGTTCACTCTTTGTTTTTCTTTAATGCTTAATGCTTGTTTTAGCAGGAATCTGGGGAGGATGACGAAAACAGATGACGAATAATATTCCGATCGTATGCTTTTGGATAAAGAACCTGTTGATGAGATACAGGCATTGTTTCAATCCATAAACACCGGAGATATAAGGAAGATAATCCCTTGATAACCCCTTTGAGCCAGTAGTAGGAGTTTCTTTTGAAAATGAAAAAAAAACCTAAATCTCCACCCGGGGCAGGGTAGGCGTCAGTTAGTTCGGCCAAGCGTTCGAATCGTGGAAAGAGTGTCCGGTTGAGGATAAATCACACTTGTATAAGTCGTGCCTAAAGAACCGCAATGGTTAAACCTTGCCGACAAAGAGTGAAATAGTCACATTACTCCACAAGAAGTCAGACAAACCAGTGTCACACGACTTGTTCAAAAAAAAAAAAGAGAACGAAAAGTGAAAAGAATCAAGAGCCCGCTAAGTCAAAACTTGAAAACAAATGACTTAGGCAAAAACAGGGGCATCCCGCTGGACTGGAAAATCAAAAGAATCTCAAAAGATACTCAGTCCAGGCAAAAGTTAGGGAACGAAAAAAATGAAAGACGAAAAGGATTGTCAAAGAAAAGAACAAATCCTCGAAAAGGACAAAAGTCGTGTGATTCTAGGCACCCAAAGACGAAAAGCAAATGACCGTCACTCAAAAAAAAGAAAAACGCGTGGTATCCTGAACCATCACTCCTATCATTCCACCTCTAATAGGTGAACGCTGAAGTCAGATTAGCTGAACATAGGATTGGAGAACATCACGAAGAATGGGTGGGTCGAAATAAATTTTGAGCCTATATCTTTCCTTGTTAACCATGAACCTGACCACGTTACAACCCGCAAAAGTCCTAATTGAAACAGGTTTTGTCCGAGGGCATACGTCAGTAAAGATCTCGTCGATTCTGACTCCTAAAAGGGTTCCTCTTACCAGCTTTCATATTTTGATAATTGATTCATTACATGTCACAAAATTTTTTAGTGAACAGACTTGGATTTTGAAACTGTCATATGCATTGCGTTTAATATATCTTTTATGCAGAACAACTTGTGTTACCTGCGAGTAAGCGCATGCCGACAGGAAAGATTCCTACAGTGGAAGGTATGATCAGGATAAAATGCAGAATGCCCAAATATTTCGTGAACTGGGGCAAGCTATACTGATTAATTCAGGTAGAGTCGGTCATCCTAGAATCAGTAAATCCGGGGCAGTCAGGTCAAGATTTGGCAAATCTCTCATAGCTATGGGCAGTGCTCCACGACACAGTTGATCAGAGACAAAAGATTGTTGCGAGACCGGGGCATGTCACCCTAGAAGCACGAAAGTTATGTTCTTGAAACACCCCTTCGAGGTCCGAAATGTAGAAGCCGTCCATGTCTGGTCGTCAGGATACAAAGACTGTAGGGTCCATTCCAAAACTGTTGCAGATTCAGGGGCAAGCTGGGCATGTTAGTATCCCCGAAGCGGAGTTCTCTCCTTTCAGTAAGCGTTCTTTCCTCCCAGTAGAACTCGAAGATTAAGACTCTCCCCAGCAGAGTTGGTTGTGGGTCCTGGCATTTATTTTGTCAGGGATACTGTGTAATATCAGTTCACTCTCCAGCAGAAATCCAATCGTACTGTGCACATCTGCTATTCCCCAGCAGAGTTATATTCCCCAGCAGGATGCTACTTCAACAAGGTGTTTGGTTTAAGTTCCTAATTTCACAGCTGAGTCGACTTCACTCTTACAGCATTTATTTTGCTGGAATAATTCTGTAGCACCTGGCTATCCCCAGCGGAGTTGGCATTATCTTCAGCATTTATTTTGCTGAAGCGGTTCCTGTATCCCAGCAGGTGGGGAGAGCACTTGCTCAAATGAAATACCAAACACTCAAGATCTCGGCATGAGATATTCAATGATAATGTCAGTTTCGGCAGTATTCCCCACAGAGTTACCAGGATAAGTCTCTCTTTATTCCCAAGCAGAGTTATTTGTCATCAAAAGGTTTCATGAACCAGAATTTCAAAAGTGGCCTCCGGGCATCAGAACAGGCATCCGGTAGTTTGGTTTCCAGATATCCCCAGTAGAGTCCGCCTCAAAGTCGCTGTCACGTCAGTGCTAAGAAGTTTGTGGGTCGGGACCAATGAAGAAGTGAGTCCTGACGTGGACAAGTTGTATTTCCCCAGCGGGTCGAAGATGCCTGAGTCCTGACGTGGACAAATCAAGACGAAACATGGGTCCTGACGTGGAACGAAGTTGTTTCCTTACGTGGAAAGATTGAGTCCTTACGTGGACATATCAAGCCAGAGTCCTTACATGGACAGATTGATAACGTATTCATTACGTGGAAAAAGATCATATTCCTTACGTGGAAAGATTGGAGTCCTTACGTGGATAGATTAAGATTGTGTTCCTAACGTGGAAAGATGGAGATTCCTTACGTGGAAAGATTTGAGTCCTCACGCGGACATATCAAGATTGATTCCTTACGTGGAAAGATTGGAGTCCTTACGTGGATAGATTAAGATTGTGTTCCTAACGTGGAAAGATGGAGATTCCTTACGTGGAAAGATTTGAGTCCTCACGCGGACATATCAAGATTGATTCCTTACGTGGAAAGATTGGAGTCCTTACGTGGATAGATTAAGATTGTGTTCCTAACGTGGAAAGATGGAGATTCCTTACGTGGAAAGATTTGAGTCCTCACGCGGACATATCAAGATTGATTCCTTACGTGGAAAGATTGGAGTCCTTACGTGGATAGATTAAGATTGTGTTCCTAACGTGGAAAGATGGAGATTCCTTACGTGGAAAGATTTGAGTCCTCACGCGGACATATCAAGATTGATTCCTTACGTGGAAAGATTGGAGTCCTTACGTGGATAGATTAAGATTGTGTTCCTAACGTGGAAAGATGGAGATTCCTTACGTGGAAAGATTTGAGTCCTCACGCGGACATATCAAGATTGATTCCTTACGTGGAAAGATTAGAGTCCTTACGCGGACATATCAAGAGGAGATTCCTAACGTGGAAAGAAGGTAGATTCCTTACGTGGAAAGTTTAGTCCTGACGTGGACAGATTCAGATCAAGATCATTCCTTACGTGGAAAGATTGGAGTCCTTACGTGGACAGATTAAGATGGTGTTCCTGACGAGGAAAGGTGGGTCCCAACGTGGACGATGTTCTCCTGACGTGGAAAGACAATGTTTCCTTACGTGGAAAGAAGATGGTTTCCTTACGTGGAAAGACGAATTTATTCCTTACGTGGAAAGAAGTTGGTATTCCTTACGTGGAAAGATTGAGTCCTTACGCGGACATATCGAGATGGATTCCTTACGGGGAGACAAGTGCATTCCTAACGTGGAAGAGTTTAGTCCTGACGCGGACAGATCCAGACGAAGTCTTATTCCTTACGTGGAAAAATGGTGATTCCTTACGTGGAAAAGAGATTGATTCCTTACGTGGAAAGTTTAGTCCTGACGCGGACAGATGGAAAAGAAGTTGATTCCTGACGTGGAAAGATGGAGATTCCTTACGTGGAAAGATTTGAGTCCTCACGCGGACATATCAAGATTGATTCCTTACGTGGAAAGATTAGAGTCCTTACGTGGACATATCAAGAGCATTCCTTACGTGGAAGAAAAATGGTTTCCTTACGTGGAAAGACGAGTTTATTCCTTACGTGGAAAGATTGAGTCCTCACGCGGACATATCAAGATTGATTCCTGACGTGGAAAGAAAGAGATTATTCCTAACGTGGAAGAGTTTAGTCCTGACGCGGACAGATCAAAGAAGTTATTCCTAACGTGGAAGAAGAAGATAGATTCCTTACGTGGAGAGTTTAGTCCTGACGTGGACGGAAAGAAAGAGATTATTCCTAACGTGGAAGAGTTTAGTCCTGACGCGGACAGATCAAAGAAGTTATTCCTAACGTGGAAGAAGAAGATAGATTCCTTACGTGGAGAGTTTAGTCCTGACGTGGACGGAAAGAAGAAACGGTATTCCTTACGTGGAAAGAAGAAGCATTCCTAACGTGGAAAGAAAGATTGATATAGTATTCCTCACGTGGAAAGATTGGGGTTCCTTACGTGGAAAATTTGTGATTCCTAACGTGGAAAAAGAAAGAGTCCTTACATGGACAAAGCAAAAGAAGACGTATTCCTTACGTGGAAGAGTTTGACAAAGCAGAGAAAAGTCACCCCTGACGGGGAAAAGCGGTTATTCCTTACGTGGAAAGGTGAGTCCTAACGTGGACAGTATTATTCCTAACGTGGAACGGTTATTCCTTACGTGAAAAGGTGAGTCCTAACGTGGACGGTGGTATTCCTAATGTGGAAGAGTTTATTCCTAACGTGGACGATTTATCTCTGACAAGAAGGCAGACGAGCCGTCCCCAGCAAAGTTGTTGAAGTTTTTTCCGAGTTGACAGCAGATAGAGTCCTGACGTGGACAAGCAAAGGACGAAGTTTCCGATGATTCAATCTTTTTCAGGATGATGAGAAGAATCCCCAGCACGGTCGCACGAGATCAGTGGGTTGCCGTAACAGTTAAATTCAGCTGATGAATGTCGTTCCCCAAGCAGTGGCGCAGTTTATTTCTGCGGTTGGCAAATTTCTGGGTTCCTAGTATTCAACCGTCTCGTACCGCGAATGTCTGAAGGCTCTGGGCTCTTCACCCAATCGGGTCCAGGCCGCTTGAATAGGGGCAGCTGTTGCACCCTAAAATTTGCCCAACCTTATTCACTTGGTTTATGTTTCAATGTCATTAGCATTTGCATGTAGAGTTATGTACATAGACTAACCATCTGCATAGCATAAGCATAGCAAGTCATTCAACAGGGGACCAATCATTATTCTCATCTCTAGAGGCCTATCAAGAGGTTATTATCCTGATTCAATCTCATTCAAGTCATCAGAAAAGAATTTGAAAGCTATCAAGTCAATGGGTCAAGCAGTTAATCTATCTCCTGGCTGAGGGTATCTGGGGATCATCAAGGAAAGTATGAGCTGTGAATTGAAGGCACGGGGAGTATCTAGACATCTTGGAGGACTTAGAAAGTCATTTGGAGAAGGAGACAAGTCATTGGTGTGATCACAAGAGCTATAGCTGAAGGCAGTCAACTAGGGTTTCATTTGGGTCAACCCTAGGTCAACCCTAGGTCAATTGACTGATTTAAGGGGCATTCAAGTCTAGTGGAGAGATGTGGGGTTCATCATTGGACATATAAAAGAGGATATGGAGATATGCCAAGAAGAATTCAAGAGAAATCAAGGAGAAGAGGAGCTTCTAAATTAGGGTTTCTGTGTAAAATCCCCTAGTTTAGGTCAAATTTCCAAGTAAGATAAGTCAAAATTCTAGCTTCAAATGGCTTCTTGGCCAACATGAAACTTGTATAGGATCTCAAGACCTTTAATTTGAGTGGTGGAAGACATCAAGGAGATTTATAGAACTCAAGTTATGGTCCTTGCAAGTTACAGGTCATCTGAGGTATCTGAAATTTTGTCTGTGAAAGTGACTTGACTTCCAAGCTAGTTTTACCCCTCAAGGAGATTTCAAATGAATTCTTGGTCAACATAAGAATTGTTCCTCATTGTCTTAGCTTTCTAGAATGGTATAGTATGCCTTCATATGAGGTGTGGAACTCAACTTATGGTCTTGGCAAGAAAAGGGTATTTTGGTCATTTGTGAATTACAGGTCATTTTAACCTATGTCCAAAACTCATACAAGGAGGCCTCAAATGGAAAAACTTACAACATCAAACTTGCTCCAAATGACATTTTGAGTCTAGAAAGAAGGTCACAAATTGTTGGAAAAGCTCATAGCATGAAGTTGCATGATTGGTTAAATTTGAACTAAAATGGCTTATAACTTGAAGAAAGTCAAAGTGAAAAATGGTTTGAGGGATTTATAAGTCCAAATGGAGACTTCCAATATATGATTTTGGGTCCAAAACACATTCTAAGAACAATGGTTCAAGTACTTTTTTGAGCTTAGTGAAAAAAATCAAAGTTATTCATGGTTACTTGCATTTGAAGAAACATAACCAAAATGGATCAAAGTTGGAAGGCAAGGGAAGTTGCAAGATGGATCTAGAAGGTTCATGTGAGCACTATATATTCATGAAATCAGAATTGAGCAAGGGTTGGATTCATTTTTCACCAAAAATTTCCCAAAGTTTCTCATTCTTCCTCTTGCAAATTCTTTTCAAACTTCATCAATTCTCCATCAATTCTCATAATCCTTGATTCTACTCCACTCCATAATCATCAAAGATCAAAGATCACTCAATATCTGGCTGGTTTTGATCCATTTTCATGTGCTGTTATCATCCTCTTCAAAAGTGAAAAATCAATCGGTTAGCAAGATCCAAGGCCAAGAAACAAGAGGTGTTGCATACAGAAGCAAGAGCTTCACTCACTGATCAAGATCTGAGCATTGGTGGTGGTGGATTCACGAGTTTCCATAGCTGTTTTCAAGCTTTTGCATCAGGTGCGTTTTCATTCAAATTGATTAGTTTAGTTAGTATAGCATAGAATTGTTAGGTTAGTTATGACATAGGAGATTAGAGGATGAATCCTGGACAATTTGGTGTGGATTGGTGATGATTTTTCACATGAGCATGAAGTTGTTTTGGTCTAGAACTCGCTGGTTAGGGCACGATAATTAGTATGATTTAGTTTAGAATGATCCTGGAAGTGTATAGATTGTTCTGTTAGCAAAAGTTTGAGGTTTGGTGAGGGTGAAATTTTGAGCATCCATTGAAAGCATACTATCGGGTTTATTGATTGGCTGAGTTTTAATGCAAACAAAGACCATAGTTGCGTAGAGGGAAGAATTTAGAGCAAGTTTGGTTTTGGAATCGTGGCATTTCATGGAATAACGAGAGAGCATGAGAAGGTGTAATATCCACGTACAAGAACTCGTGCATGGTGTTAATGGAGTTCAGGAAACCCTAGAATAAACTCAAGGTTGAAGACATACCGTGTCCATTGGATTAGAACAAAGCTTTGACCTAGACTCTCCATCGGACGGCCTACATTCAAATGAAATCTGAGAGGGAAATGTAGTAGACCAAAACGCGGCGTTTAACTAAGTGATCTTACTGGGCTTTAGCGAATTTCGCTACCCACACCCCTCAACACAAGCCCAATGGAATTGAACGTGGATGGCTTGCTTTTTACACCATCATATTTTCTTTTTTCTGGTAATTTGTTTAATTATTTCTGAAACCACGTGGGCCTGGCACAAGCATGCTATGCGCACCCCCAGGGGTCAAAGCCCAGCGCATGATGTGCCTAATAACACTACTTCCTACACCTCCTCTCTCTCATTTTATTTTATTTTAATTCTTTTGATTTCTTTTAATGTTAGAAAATGCATAATAAATTGGAAATTGAATGTTTTTGAATGGTTGTTTTTTCTACCACTTTATATTTCTGTCTAGAAAAATATCATATAATAAAATTGGCATTTTATTTTCTTTTACTATTTTTAGTATATTTTTCTTTTAATAGCCTTTTTAATGGTTTTAGTTGATACCTGATTTTGTAAATTTTAGTTAGAACACTTCCCTTAGGTTTTTAGAGCCATTCCTTTTGGCATAGTTAGATATATGAACCAAGCATTCCCCTGATTTTTGTATTAATTTTTAGGATTAGAATTAGGTTAGTTTGATTAATGGATTTAGAATGTACAAAATTAGGTTTTTAAAATAGGATAGTTGAACTTACACAATTTTATTTTGGGTTTCTAGGAAAAATTAGCATATGGGGAATATAGGGGCTAATGGTATACATGTATAGGTTCCCCTTAGAATTAATTAGGCTATTATATCATAATATTAGTATTATTAGTATATTGTAGTATTGTCTGTTTGATTGGTGTGCCCTGTTTAGGGTTTTTATCTTTTTGATTGTGGGGTATTTGGGCTTGTTGGGGATTGGGTTGTGAAGTGAAGAAGAGTTGAAGATGAAGCAAATAGAAGATTATGAATTGAAGATGCAAAGAGGCAAGATCAAAAGATTGAAGCTGCTGTGCTGGACAGAAGACTGACTGGAGACTAGGATCTAGGGTTAGGAAGAGCCTAGTTTAGCAATTTGATTCACAAACATAGAAGGCTTCTTGTGCCTCTATCCTTTCTCTATGATTTAGAATCCCTCTAAGACATTCACCCCCTTCCTTTGGTAGGCTTGGTGTAATGTCTAAGAGGTAGAATTCTTGAGAGAAGCTTCCTATGAAGTTAACAGTCTGTTTGCCTCCTTTGGTGGTCAAACTTACTGTATAACTTCCCAACCTACTCTGTAATTGTTGATCATCTTGAAGATATTGAAGAAATGCCATGAGAGATAGGAGAAGAAGATCTTTTCTGTGAAGATTGACTGATGAAAGAGTTGATGCTGTAGATGCTGTTGATGCTATTTACTGTTGAAGCTGCAACTGACTAGGGTTTGCTGTTGATGCTGTCTGCTGTCAGAGATGGATAACTGTATAGAGTTCAAGATTGCTGTAGCTGATTGAAGCCTGCGGATTAAAGCTTGTTGATAATTGAAGACCTTGATTGAAGGAGCTATTGTGCTGCTGTGTTATTTCTGCTTTGCTGTATTGGAGCTTTTGCCACTGTATTGCTTGAGTTTTCAGAACTGTATTGTGTGCAATTTAAACTGTTAGGTTGAAGACGAATATTGTTCGTTTCTCGCCTGTTGTTTTCAGGGTTCGAGGTAGAGCAGGACTCCCTTGCCCAGCTTGTACTGTTGCATCCATGCATTTTACTGCTTTATTATATCTGGTATTGTTTCTGTTTCTGCCTATCCCGTAGGATCTCTGTTTCTCTCTGTGCAAGAGAGGAGCATGATAGACACTAGGTCTTAACCCATGCATGATAACATTAGGTTAGTTTGTTTCCCTTTCGCAACCGTAGGTTAGAGTTCCGCCTTTTTCTTTCTCAAAACAAACAGAAAAACACATAAAGATTTCAAACACAATAAAAGACACTTCTTTCGTAAAAGAATGTGAACTCATCAAAACGTCATTTTTGTCCGCTTGGACTATTAATCGGAAAAACCTTTTTCAGAAGGAATAAAATCAATCAAGACAGACTTGTGTCGTACGTGGCCCGAACTACGTTTGCTCTGATCTTTCATGCTGTATGAAAGTACGTAGGCATAGGATGCGATATCCTAGCGAGCAACCTTCCCCTCCTTTCCTGTAGGTAGGCGAACTACGTTGACTCTGATTTCTCGTTCCAGGCGGGAATACGTAGGCATAAAGTGCGATACTTTGCCGAGTCATTTTTATTTTCAGTTTTATTTTCTTTTTAACCCTTGACCTATAGTTTAGATAGAATAACAATCCATACCCGAAAACAAGCGTGGATCCCGTCGAGTACGACGGACGTGAGGGGTGCTAATACCTTCCCCTTGCGTAACCGACTCCCGAATCCAGGTTTTGGTTGCGACGACCATACCTTTCCCGTGTTGTGCGAGGTTTACTCTGAGCGTTTCCTTTCCCTCCCGTGGGATAAATAACGCACGGTGGCGACTCTTCTGTCAGCCGGCGCCGATTTTCGCAGTAGCGACAACATGTCTTGCATATTCTTCTTCTGATCCACTCTCATAGTCTCCATCAGACCAGGTGATCATAAGTCCTTTCTTCTCCTTTTTGAGATATGTGGGGCATTCAGTTTTAATATGACCATAACCCTCACATTCATAGCACTTAACTATTTTGCCTTGGTATGACTTTTCATCCAACTTAGTTCTTCTGCCAATATCAGATGGGATGTTTTTGTCATTAGATCTACCCTTCAGTTCCACTCTTTTCATGAGTCTGTTGAATTGTCTCCCAAGCATAGCTACAACTTCTGAGAGTTTCTCCTTGCTTTCATGATCTTCTTTATCTGGATCAGCTGCAGTGTTTGAGACAATAGCTATGCTTTTGTTATTTTTCTCCACAGTCTGGTCACACATCCCCATGTCAAAGGTTTGGAGAGAACCTATGAGTTCATCCACCTTCATATTGCATATATCTTGGGCTTCTTCAATGGCAGTGACCTTCATGGTAAACCTTTTAGGTAAGGATCTGAGAATCTTCCTCATAAGCTTCTCTTCAGCCATCTTTTCTCCCAAGGCTCCTGAGGTGTTTGCAAGTTCAAGGGCATTCATGTAGAACTCATGAATGGTCTCATCCTCCTCCATTCTTAGACTTTCAAATTTGGTGGTCAACATTTGTAGTATAGACATCTTGACTTTTGAGGTCCCTTCATGAGTTTTTTTGAGAGTATCCCAAACCTCTTTAGCCAGCTCACAATGATGCACCAGTCTGAAAATGTTCTTGTCTATACCATTGAATAATGCACTCAAAGCTTTAGAATTCCCAAGAACCAAGGCTTCTTGCTCTTTGGTCCATTCTTCTTCAGGTATATGCACAGACACTCCATCTTTATAAGTCTTTACTGGATGTTCCCAGCCAGAGTTTGCTGCTCTCCATGCCTTGCTGTCTAAAGACTTTAAGAAGGCAATCATCCTAGGTTTCCAATAATCATAATTAGAGTCATCCATAATTGGTGGTTTATTAGTGAATCCTATATCTTTATGCATAGTACCAAAATTTATCTTCCCTAGATCTCACCTAGAAATAACACGCAGGGTGCCTGCTCTGATGCCAATTGAAATTCTGGCAAGCACATGATGGATGTTATCACAGAAGTTATAACATCCACTGTGACATGGACTACTGTACTTACTAAATAAATTGTAAAGGAAAGCAGTAAATAACACAATACCCAGTTCAGTGTCAACAACACTTACATCTGGGGGCTACCAAGCCAGGGAGGAAATTCACTATTAGCATAATTAATTCAGAGTCAAACAATCCAGTTTGCACTCCTCACTTAAAACCTACCCAATGACACTTCAACCTAGAGACCTATAGATTAGAGTTTACCCACTCACTCCCCCTCAATCACCTCAGTGATATCAATACACAATTACATAATAAATATGAAGAAATACTTCATACACACCTTGATCTTGCTTTATAGAATAAATATGAAGAAATAATTCAATACACAATTACAGAATAAATATGAAGAAATACTTCGTCAGGGCTTCTACAAAGTTTCCTGAATTCTAGCCTAAGCTTCCTCAATCTAAATACTAGAAAACTAAACCCGCGCGCCTGATGTCATATGACCAGTGTCATGACATTCAGTATGACATCCAACTCAACTTACTGTTAGCTAACTCTACTTACCCTGCATAATGTGTGTCATAATATCAGTCATGACATCCACACACACTCTAATGTTTTGCCATAAAATGTAGCCAACCAGAAGCACTTACAGATATTATGGTTTAAAATGTTGTTTCATGTGTGGATATCTTAACATTAATGATGGTTTGAGTTTGGGTAGGAGTGGGGTTTGAAAACCCCTTGAGACTGTCCTATTCAGTTGGACAGATTGTAGAAATCACAGAGTTTGCACTGCGAGCTCCAGCAAACTGTAAGCAAATATGGAAGTTTGTCGTGCTCGCACTGCAAGGTGAAAGCGAGTATCGCCTATAGCTCACACAACGAGCACTGAGGGCTTTTGCTATTGCCATATTTTTTCAGCCTTGCTCAGAGTATGCATTGCAAACTCAAGGTGAAGGGAGCCTAGCCTGGCCTTCGCACGATGAACCTGGCAGTGTTTTCCAATTTTGTTTTGGATGCTTGCTTGATTGTTTCAAATGTACATTGTGGTTACTATATATTGTTTATGTTGATTATGATAAGTATCATGAATCTGTATTTGTGGATTCATGGATTGACTAAATGCTGGTTCTATGATTAAAAAGAATAAGAAAAGTGAGGAAAACTTATCTCAATCAAATGGAATGACCTAGGTATGTAACTAGGAGTTGATAGATAACTAGATGAAAATGCTTGTGCATTTGATTCCTAGGTATGCATCCTTGACAAGTAGTTGTCTAGTGAAGAGTTGAGACATTATATGGAACATGTGTGGTTTTGTGTTACTTTGAGAATAAGGCATATGTGGCCTTGTGATTTTCGAATACAATCACGTTTGTGTGTATGAGATCACGTAGTCGGAACCAATCCCTTGAGTTGTACCATTCCAAGAGTGGAGGCTTACATAGAGAGCTCCTCTAAAATGTATGCACTAATGCCTTGACAAGTTTGATTCTCGTCGTACAGATGGAGCCTACGGGTAAAAAGACTTATGATGGGGTACGACCCATGATAAGTTACGATTCATGCGGCCTATGTTTCCCTTGGATCCGAATCCATTTCGTATGTTAAGGTTTGCAAGGATCCATGAACTGCGCCCAACTATTAGACATAGGAGTGTTAGACGATGCGGCAAATATAGAAGGGGCGTTAAATAGATCGCTTGCTTAAAAGAGTCGACGCTACCAATAAAATTGGTTTTTAAAATATTGTTTAATTTGTGGAAGCGGCCGAGGAACTATACCGTCTAAAACAAATGGTTACTAGAAAACTGGATATGCGTTAAGCCTATGGAATCCGATAACGAGATATGAGAATCACTACGTTAATCACACTATCAATTTGATTCAGCTCACTATGTGGTGTGACTAGTTCCAATCCCTTAAAAAAATTAACACAATTAAAGAAAACACACAAGGATTTTAGTTCTGACAATTTATCAAACACTTGGCGTGCAGAGCACTACAAGTAAGTTCTGCTTTGAGAGAGTATTGCTCAAGTTTCCTCTTAAAATCAATGATTCTGCTAGGTTCAAAATCAGTTTAGCACTACTAAAAACAGACCTAGATTGATATAATTGTTTGCAATAAAACACAAATATAAAGATATGTAAATGTAAGGCATAAAACACAACGATTTGTTGAGGTTGTTCCCCCGTCGTCCTCGCTCGGGGTACGTCTGCCCTCAATTCTAATAATAGAATTGAGACCTGTTAATATATAGATATAACCTGTTGTTGAAATTTTATACAAGAAGCGAATAGCAATCAAACAAATGAAAACTATTGTTATTGTAGATCCTATATCTTCTTGCCCTTTGATTCGAGTCGAATCAAGTACTTCGACAGTTGTGAGTAAACCTCTGATTGCGGCACTATCTTTGAATAACCTTCCATCTTCAAAATCTGGCCCGAATGATTTCAATCACCTGCGTGTCGAACCCGAAACTCCCACTCACAATCCTCCATTTACCGTTACTAAATCGACGGAACCTCTAGCTCCTCGATTACCTTCACTCGGATGATTATCTTGGAGGACAAAACCCTAGAGGTTTTATTCAAGAAAAACCTATCGATTCCTCAACCCGAACCGGATAACCAAATCTTCGGCTTCAAATGTTATCACCTCTAACAATGCACAATACAAAACAAAGATGATTATCTGTAATTGTTGTGAGATGCTATGAAGAGAATGAAGACGATGAGAACCAAATCGACACCTATTTCACTTTTCTTGTTTTTTTCTCAATGTTCTGAAGTGAAACAAGAAACTAAACTTATATATCAAACATAACTATCATAACAACTAAAACCACTTCCCAAAGACAGTTGACATAACAGAAAAATGACATATAACAACGAGCGGTCGACCTATGCAGAATACAAGGTCGACCTGAGCTGACCCGGTTGCAAACTTGTGCAAATCCCAGAACCATGCGTCGACCGGAACAAGGTATGCGTCGATGCATAGCATGTAATTTTAGACAGATTGAAATGCATACAATATGAGTCGACCGGTGGGTCGACGCGTGCCCACCTGAAGCAAATTCACAAAACTAACTCATAGTATGAGTCGACCGGAACAGATCTTTGGTCGACTCAAAGACTTGGAATTGCTAAAAAATGCCTATTTTCATAATCTTGACTCTTTTTGATGACATCTATGATATGGCAAATGACACCAATAAAGTCTAACTCATATGACACACATTTTGACAATTTATATGCAACAACCGAGATAATTTTATGCGAGCAACTGAATTGTGAGAAACAAGATATGCAAATGTAACATGGTGATAACGTCCGACATATATTCTTCTATGGAGATACATTTTGAAATCATCAAAACAAGCACATCTATATATGAGGCTTTGTCGTCACATACTCCCCCTTTTTGATGATGGCAAAACACATAGAACCTGACTGTATGATATGTGACATTATCCTCCCCCATGCTTGATGTCTTCATTCCTACTCACTCGTTTGCGTTTATGCTAAGTCTTCACCTTTAATCTTTATGGTTCTACTGTAATGTTTGACACTTTCTCCCCCTTTGAAAACATCAAAAAGAAAGAAACACCTGTCAAAGAATGGTAAAAAATAACAGATGCACATCTCAAAACACGCACAACAGGTTATACATTAACATACATCCACACATAACGAAGTTAATGAAAAAATAACAAAGAGATAAATAGAACCATGCACAGGAAAAAATAGTAATTATTGCTAGATTAGACAAACAAGTTACCAAAAATAAGTTCATGATCCATGACATTAACAAATTAGAAGTACACTTAATACAAAGCAAGATTGAAAAACATAATAATGAGATGCAAGATGCAGGATGCAAAGCAACTTCAAGGTCTCCTCCCCCTGAAATAATGGCCTCACCCATGAGAGGGATACGGCGGAGGTAGTTGGGCATCAGCTCTTTCTGTAAACTCCAAGACCGCTCTGTTTAAGGTATTGAAGCTTGTGGCAAGAGCCCTATGCTCATTGGCGGTTGTTTCAACAAGACCATCGAACTGTTGCATGACACCGGAGGAAAACACATTGAAATTTTCAGTATGAGTCTCAAATTGACTTTGAAGTTGCGAGATACGCTCATCCTGAGCAGTCATGAAAGAGCGCCGTTCCAGTTGCATAGTCCTCATCATCTCGAGGAGTTCATCAGAATTTTGTTGCGGCGGATTCGTGAAATGTGGAGGCTGCTCATAGCTCCAATGCGGAGTTTCTTGATACTTCGAATACTATTGAGGCCTATAATTGTCGCCTAACAAAGTCCAACTGGTATGTTGTCATTCGCCCCAACCTTGGTCATTCTCATGATCCACGGTAGGAGATTGGTTAAGCCAATTTACATTATCTTGGTCTTCAACCTCCATGGATTGTCTGTCACCCTGTTCAGCTTGGTCTTCTTCCTGGGCCTCTTCATTTTGATCATCACTCTTGTCGGATTCTTCCAGCCGAGAGGTAGTTTCCTTAACTATGAACATGTAACGACGTTCGTCCTTATCCCAGATATATCCCATAATTATAAGAGTCTTTTGACAGAACTCTTGATCCGAGGTGAGAGATTTATATGGAATACCCGGAACTGTGACTTTGGCATTATTCAAAACTTCTTGAATGAAAGAACTATAGGCGAGAGCAGTCCATCTACCCGAGTCTCTGAGTGCATAAATCCGACTAGCTATATAATGAGGCCAATTGATTTTGATATGTTTCTTCAAGATGTAGATCAAATGCACCTCAACTTGGTCAACTCGTGAATATCCACCTTTCTTTGGCCGCAAAATGCGCGCCACAATCCATATTAGAATTCGATCTATGGGTTTCAACTTTCCCGTAGTGACAGTTTTGGGAAAAAGATCACTCGCCACAATGTCATCTGCATAAGGTTTCTTCAGCATTGAGTTCAAAAACTCTTTGAATTCATATCCCATGATAGTTTTAGTGTCTATGGCCTTGATGATAGGCTCAGCAGACACAGGAGACATATCAAACATTTTCTTCCAAACGGCATCGTTGACACAAACCTTTGTAGTTCCTAGCTTTGTGTTAAACTCAAAGTCTTGAAACTTGCCATGAAGACCAGTGTAAAATATCCTCACAAGGTCTTCGTTGTATTTAGTATTGTGCTCTAATAAATTATTAAACCCTTGAGCATCAAGAAGGTTTATTACTTGTGGGATGTGCGTTCTCTCAGCAGAAAGTCGATAATACGCATGTTTCTGTATAATAGAGCGCTTGCTGAAGTTTTTTGGCATAACTCTCAGCAAATTCCAGTGGAACAAGTGACACAATAGTTGTCGGAAGAGCTGCAGATGATGGATCAGCCTATGATGAAGAAGCTCCGAAGGATGGTTTGTCGGTAACTCTGCGGGTGGACATGTTTGCTTTCAAAGATGGAGAAGAGGAATTTTGGTGATGAAGATTTCAAAAATGGAGAGAGATCTTGAAGATAGAAAAACGATGATGACTTTACCCCTTTGTAGTAGATTCTAGGTTTTGGGAAGAGAGGAAGAGGAGAATAGCCTTGATGTAGGTATCAATTTTCAATGCAAAATTTCTTAATGGACATGAATTTGAATCATTAAAGTAATTACGTGAGAAATGAACAGTTTCAGAAAACTATTTCAAAGAATTCGCGCGATGCGTCGACCGGAAGGTCTATGCGTCGGCGCATACTGTGTTGAAAAACACACGTTCAAAATAGAAGAGGTATGCGTCGACCGGTTGGTCGACCTGAGCATACCCGGTTCTAATGCAAATTAAAAGTCATTTTTGTGAGTCGACCACAACCCTGCTTATGTCGACTCATGCACATAAAACCAACAAATTTGAAATTTTTGACTATATTGGCATACATTAAGACATAGATACAAAGCCAAAGCATATTTTAAGCATTCAATGGAGTAAAATACATACAACATGATATATACGACAAACATAACACATAATTTGATGCATTTGCCATTTTTGTAAACATGAATATTGAGAGAGATGTTAGTTAAGAAAGGATATTAACTCGACTCCAAACATAGCGAGATGCACACACTTATGGCTTTCAACATCTTCATTTGTTAGATATCAGATGAACAAAGTACATATAGACATAGACATATATAATGTGTGTCGCTACTGCGAAAATCGGCGCCGGCTGAACAAAAGAGTCGCCACCGTGCGTTATTTATCCCAACGGAGGGAAAGGAAACGCTCGAAGTAAACCTACCGCAAAGACGGGAAAGGAATGGTCATCGCAACCAAATCCTAGATTCGGGAGTCGGTTATGCAAGGGGAAGGTATTAGCACCCCTCACGTCCGTCGTACTCGACGGGATCCACACTTGTTTTTTGTCGAAAGGATTGTTATTCTATCTACTCTACAGGTCAAGGGTTAAAAGAAAAGAAAATGACTCGGCAAAGTATCGCACTTTATGCCTACGTATTCCCGTCTGGAACGAGAAATCAGAGTCAACGTAGTTCGCCTACCTACGGGAAAGGAGGGGAAGGTTGCTCGCTGGGATATCGCATCCTATGCCTACGTACTTTCATACAACATGAAAGATCAGAGCAAACGTAGTTCGGGCCACGTACGACACAAGTCTGTTTTGATTGTTTTTATCTCCTTCTAAAAAAGGGTTTTTCTGATTACCGGTCCAAGCGGACAAAAATGACGTTTTGATGAGTTCACATTCTTTTACGGAAGAAGTGTCTTTTATTGTGTTTGAAAGATTTATTGTGTTTTTCTGTTTGTTTTGAGAAAGAAGAGACAGAACTCTAACCTATGGTTAAAAAGGGAATCAAACTAACCTAATGTTATCATGCATGGGTTAAGACCTAATGTCTATCATGTTCCTCTCTTGCGCAGAGAGAAACAGAGATCCTAAGGGATAAACGGAAACAGAAACAATAGCATATATACAATAAAGCAGTAAAATATGCATGAATGCAGCAGTACAAGCGAGGCAAGGGAGTCCCACTCAACCTCGAACCTAGAAAACAACAGGCAAAAGCGAACAAAATTCGCTTTCAACCTAACAGATTAATTGGCAAACAATACAGTCCGGAAAACTCAAACAATACATCAAAAGCTTCTAAACAGCAAAAATAAACAGCAAACAGCAAATCTGCACAACAAGCTCCATCAACATCTGTCTTCAAGTCATCTTCAAACAGCTACAAGCTTCAAGCAAGCATCAACAGCAATCATCTTCAACAGCTTCAAACAGCAGGGCTTCAAATAGCAGTAGTCACATGCACAACTTCAACAACACAATCTTCATCTTCAAGCAAGGTCTCTATCTTCAATCTTTCATGGCTTTTCTTCAAATCAAACTCTCCATGATGAGGAACAGTCAAAAGAATGAATTGGGATGTTAAACAGTTAGTTGACCACCAAAGGTGGCAAACAGACTGTTAACAACATGTAGAATGTTTCTCTCAAGAGTTCTATCTCTTAGATACTGTCACCAAGCCTTCCAAAGGAAGGGGGTGAGTATCCTAGAGAGACTCTGAATCACATAGAGGGATGGAGGCAAACAAGACCTTCCATGTTTATGAAGCAAGCTTCTACTCTAAGCTCTACCTAGTTCCTAGTTCCTATAGCTCTTCAACAGCTGCCAGCAAGCTACAATCTTCGTCAACTCTTGAACTGGGTCTTCATTCCTTGACTCCTCAATGGCTCCATCAACAAAGTCTTCAGCTCAAACCCAAACCCCAAGCAGGCCCAATACCCCACACAGTCAAACAATAACCCTAGAAAGGGCACACCACTCAATTAATCAAGTACAAAAATATACTAATAGTATTAATATAATAGGGGAAAGTCTAACATTTTCTAAGGGATCTATCACTTACCCATAATACCCCTATAGTCCCATCTTCTAATTTTCCCTAAAACCCAAAAAGAAATTTGTTTTGTTACACCTATGTCATCTTCACAACCCTAATTGACTAGCCTAATATTTTCTAACTAAACTACCTAAAATAAATCCTAAAAAAATGGTATAAAAATCAGGGGGGCACCTAATATCCATATCTAGTTGTACTAAAAAGAATGGGATGAAAATCCTAAAGGAAGCTCTTAAACTAAATTCAACAAATAGTAGCATAAACCAAAAGAATTAAAAAAAGCTATTAAATGTAAAAATATACAAAAAATATGAAAATGAAGTAAAATGACAATTTTATGTTTTCATATTTTTCTTGACAAAAAATAGAAAAGGGGAAAAAAGTCTCATTAAAAAATAATGTTTTTTCATTTTTATATGAATTTTTGAAGATTAAAGAAATTTGGAGGAAATAATATGAGAAATGAATCATGGGGTATGAAAAGCAATAATGTTCAGTTATTATTCACATCTGGGCCCAGCATGGAGGGTGTGCATAGCATAGCGCCTGGGCCCAGCTTGGTTATTCAGAAAACAAAAAATAAAATGAAAAGAAAAAACGAGGACGCGGTGTGAATAGCAGCTGATTATAGTTCATTTGGATTGGGCCTAGGTCAGGGGGGTGGGAATAAGAATCAGAACATTAAGCCCACAAGAGCGTTTAATGAAACGCTGTGTTTTACTGGTTTCAGACTCCCTCTCAATTTCAAGTTTAAATCGTGGCCGTGAGATCTTCCTCCAAGTCAATTGGTCAACACGCGCTCAATGGTATGGATTCCATCTTCAACCTTGGTCACATTAGGGTTCCAGACTCCATGGATGCACGAGCTTCATGCATCAAACTTCCTCACCTTCGTTCTCTCTCATTTCTCTGTCAAACGCCACGATCCAAGAACCAAACTTACCCTATTTTCCACGTAGAACACATCCATGGTGTTGGTTTGCCTCAAAACTCTCTCCATCGTCCAAACCGAAAGATGTAATATCAAGAACTCAACATTTCCTCAGTTTTCGATCATCACCAATCTTACCAATCTTTGTACAAAAACAATCCTTATGCCACACTGAACAAATCTAGCTTATTATCTAAGATTGTAACAACCTAACCATCGTGTTCTAGGTCCAAACCGAATTTACACTCACATGTCAACCTCCATGAAAACTTGCCTAAAGCTCCAGAATCAATCATCTAACTACCTAAACCATGTTTAACCTAACAATTCTCTACCATGCTACCTAATTCGAGCCAAAATGTGAGAAAAACTAACTTGGTAAAAAGTTGAAAACAGATGAGGATCCTCTTCAATCCACAGCTTGCAATGCTCCAAGATCACTCAGTGTGCTATAATCTTTCTTCTGTATGCAACAATTCTTGCTCAAACCACTTGGATCACCATAACCAACTTCAATTGCACTTGGATGAGAGAAGATTGCATAGCACGATTCTTGCAGTTTCCTCTTCAGATCTTGCTTGTAATCTACTCAGGGATGATTATTGAATGGAATTGGATCATAAAATTGAATGAATGATGAAGAATTGAGAAGTTTTGAATGAATTTGCAAAAATGCAAGATGGAGTGAAACTATGAGTTTTGGATCCAAATGAAGTTCAACCCCTTCATGGATCAGCTCTAGGGTTTATATAGATGATGATGGAAAGTTCTGGAAGATGCTAGATTAATCCCATGAGAAGTTATTCATATCATTGCATGAGAAAATGAAAATGGCCAAGTTGCAAAACCAACTCTGCATTGCCTTGTTACATCCCCTCAAAATCTCTTGAATTTCTCCTTCCATGACAATTAGAGAGTGTAGAAACCATCCCTTGCCTTGCACCTTGGTCTTAGCTTGATTTGGCAAGTGTATCCTTTCTTACAAGCAACTTAAGATAACTCCAATTTCTTGACTTCAAACCAAAAAACTAATATTGCCAATGATCTTAAAATGAAATTTACCTTCAAAATGGTTGGTCATATGCTTGGTTTTGCTTTTGTATCAAAAAATCACAAATTTGGTCATTTAAAAAGGTATTTTTCCCTTTAATATTGGTCAATTTTGCAAATCTAAGCTCCATGCATTTCCAACTTGCCACCAACACTTTTCTAGACTCAAAATGTCATTTGGAGCAAGTTTGATGTTGAACATTTTTTCATTTGGAATTTGGAAATAGGAGTTTTGGGCATATGCTTGAAATGACCTGTAATTTTACTTTCCCAAAATACCCCTGGCTTGCCAAGATCATAAGTAGAGTTCTACAAATCAGATGAAGGCATACCATACCTTTATAGAAATCTAAGATCATTAGGAACAACTTTCATGTTGGCCAGAAATCCATTTGAAAATTCCTTGAGGGGTAAAAGTTGCTTGGAAGTCGAGTAACTTTCACAGACAAATTTCAGTGTCCTCAGATGACCTGTAACTTGCAAGAACCATAACTTGAGTTCTATAAATCTCCATGATGCCTTCCACCACTCAAATTAAAGGTATTGAGATCCTATACAAGTTTAATGTTGGCCAAGGATCCATTTTAGACTTGCATTTTGAATTATCTTGCTTGGAAGTTTACCCTAAACTAGGGGATTTTACACAGAAACCCTAATTTAGAAACCTCTCTTCTTCTTGATTTCTCTTGATTTCTCCTTGGCACAACACCACATCCATATCTAAATGTCTAATGAGGCATCCCACATCTTTCAAATAGACCTTGATGCCCTTCAATCAAGCATTTGACCTAGGGTTGACCTAGGGTTGACCCAGATGAAACCCTAGTTGACTGTCTTCAACTACAGCTCTTGTAATCACATCAATGACTTGTCTCACTTTCAAAATGACTCTCTAGGTCTTCCATGATGTCTGTACACATTCCATGCTTTCAATTCATAGCTCACAACTCCTCTGATGATCTTCAAATACCCTCAAGATAGGAGATAGATCCACTGCTTGATCCATTGACTTCTCAGATTTCAATTTCTTTCTAATGACTTGGCTAAGATTGAATTTGAATAAGAACCTCTTGATATGCTCATAGAGATAAGAATTGCACTTGGTCCCTTGTTGGATGGCTTGCCCATGCTATGCTATGCAGGTGAATGAACTATGTATATGATCTACTATGCAAATGACAATGCAATTGAAACATAAACCAAGTGAAGTAGGTTGAGCAAATTTTAGGGTGCAACAGCTGCCCCTATTCAAACGACTTGGACCCGACTGGGTGAAGAGCGAACGGCCTTCAAACATTCGAGGTACGAGACGATTGAATACTAAGAACCCGGAAATTTGCCAACCGCAGAAATAAACTGCGAAATAAATTGCACCACTACTTGGGGAACATTATCTATAAATCTGATTTCAACATTATCTTGTCAATACTAGAATGAACTTATTGACTTCACTGGGAGAATGCTGTCAACAAAACGTGACCCTGCCAACGATTCAGGAGAATCACTCTGCCATCACTACGAGAAATCACTCCGCCACCACTGCGGGAAAATTTTGTCATTATTACGGGAAAATGACTCTGCCACCACTGCGGGTACATACTCTGCCAAATACAGGAAAATAAATCCGCCTCTGCTATGGGTAATACTCTGTCGAATACAGGAAAATAACTTCGCCTCTGCTACGGGTAAATACTCTGTCAAATACAGGAACATAACTCCGCCTTTGCTACGGGTAATACTCTGTCGAATACAGGAAAATAACTCCGCCTTTGCTACGGGTAAATACTCTTTCAAATACAGGAACATAACTCCGCCTCTGCTACGGGTAATACTCTGTCAAATACAGGAAAATAACTCCGCCTCTGCTACGGGTAAACACTCTGTCGAATACAGGAAAATAACTCCGCCTTTGCTACGGGTAAACACTCTTTCAAATACAGGAAAATAACTCCGCCTTTGCTACGGGTAAACACTCTGTCGAATACAGGAAAATAACTCCGCCTTTGCTACGGGTAAACACTCTGTCAAATACAGGAAAATAACTCTGCCTTTGCTACGGGTAATACTCTGTCGAATACAGGTTTTCTGCCTATCTTTGCAGCAGCTGGCTCCATCAATCATATGGATGACACAATATGAGCCTAATCTTCCAATTTTTCAGTGCTGACATGGCAGCAAATCTGAGAAGGACTCTCCTGGGGATTTTCTGAATCCACACTGTCAGACAACCTATTTTATCATAGGAGGCAACTTCCAAAAATTGATTCACGAAATCTTTTGATAACGGCTTAACAACAATCTTGGAGAAATACTCCGCTGGAGGGGTAAGAGAAACTTAAACAAGCAACTCTGTGGGGAATAATGCCAAAACCGACATTATCATTACATGTCTCACGCCGAGATCTTGAATGTTTGGTAATTAACTTGAGCAAGAGCTCTCTCCACCTGCAAGGGAAACAATACTTGAAAACAAACGGTTAACCAACCTGGTTTATGTTTCAAAATGCATATGTTTGATAATGGCGTAATGCTCCATTCGACATGGAAATGCTACGCGTTTCTTATTTGGTGGATGCAAATATGACACTATATGCCGGTGCAAATGCAGGCTCGAACTGCTGGGATACAGGAACCCGCTTCAGCAAAATAAATGCTGAAGACAACGCCAACTCCGCTGGGGATAACCGGGTGTCACAGAATTATTCCAGCAAAATAGATGCTGGAAGAGTGAAGCCAACTTCGTTGAGGAATAGCTGAATGTGCCAATCATGGTTGGACTTCTGCTGGAGAGTGAACGGGTATCACACGGTATTCCGGCAAAATAAATGCCAGGACACACAACCAACTTTGTCGGGAAGAGTTTTAATCTTCGAGTTCCACTAGGAGGAAAGAAAACACTTGCTGAAAAAGAGAGAACTCCGCTGGGGACGAAACGACTCTCTTGGGGAAAATCAACTGTCTCCGCTGGGGGAGAGTAAACGACCCTACTGGGAAGGGTAGACTGTCTGAGTACAGCTCACAAGTTGGGAATATTAATCTTCTGAGGCTAAACCACTCTGCTCAGGATATACTGTCTGAATACAGCCTTCGATCTTGGAATCGTCAATTCTGCTGAGGGTAAACGACCCTGCTGGAGAATGTCCTTTGGATAAGCTGAGACTAGCTGGGGAATCTGATCCTTCTTCAGTAAAGAACATTGTTATCTCAGAAGCACGACCTGCGTGGGGATTCCCTTCATGTGACGATCAAGCCTTTTCGTTACGAGCTTCTGGTAAGTACTGCAATCTTCCGATCGTCCACCTCGTATGGTCAAGAACCCTGCAACACCACAAACGAGACAAGACAAGTCTATGCAACCAAATCTATTCAGGTTAGTGTTCTTGACATTATTTTCAGTTAATTCAAAGTTTTAGCAATTATTGGCAAGGGCCAGCGATGTTATACACTTGCTAGTTTTATTAAACCTGGCGTTTGTCATGTACAAAACAGTAAAGAACCAGCATCAAATACTGAATAACATGTTTTATTGATTGGGCCCCTAAATGGGCGGAGTTTTGTACACGGGATGTAACTCCTGAAAAGAGGAAGCTACGCACAACAAATATACAAGTATGCACAAGAAGCAGAAATACAATGACAAATCAAATTTGCACACATGTCGGCAACGTGATGCAGACGAACATCATGAGCTGATCCTCCTATGACTCGCCTGGCGCTAGTGCTTTCCCGGTATTCATACTTCCGAAGAGCTTGTATCTGATAATCGACCCCATCCGGTATATTCTCCCGCACCAATGCGCACCGCAGTATCAAATTCGGACCGCAGTCATTTGCTTTTCAAATCCCTAACTTTTGCGTGAACCGCCCTTTACGGGTTTTCAGTTCACCGAGATACCCTTTTTTGCCGAAGCCGCCCAGTGTAGGTTTTCAACTTCGCGGGTGTACATTTTTTCGATGTTATCCCTAATTTTTGCCCGAACCTTTCATTCTGTTTTTGGTTCGCCAGGATGCCCCATTTTTGCCTGGACTCTCTTTTTTCTGTCCAGCGGGTCAATTTCAAGCAAAGTGTTTTTTAACTGCGTCCGAATTCACAAGCGACGTAAAGTCTTCACCGTCCATGGTGGACAACAACAAAGCTCCTCCTGAAAAGACTTTTCTGACAACGTATGGCCCTTCGTAGTTGGGGGTCCACTTGCCCCTATGATCTGCCTGTGGCGGGAGAATCCTCTTTAGCACAAGGTCGCCCGTCTGAAAGCTTCGAGGATGTATCTTCTTATCATATGCTTTCTTTATTCGGCTCTGGTACAAACGACCGTATGCTAGAGAAGCTAGCCTCTTCTCATCCATCAAACTCAGCTGGTTCAATCTGTCTTTCACCCATTCTGCCTCGTCTAGTTGGACATCTCGTAATACTCTCAGGGAAGGAATCTCAACTTCCAGTGGTAACACTGCTTCCATTCCATATACCAACGAGAACGGGGTTGCCCCGGTTGATGTGCGTACCGTCGTACGATAACCGTGCAAAGCGAAAGGTAGCATCTCATGACAGTCCTTATAGGTCACCACCATCTTCTGAACAATCTTCTTTATGTTCTTATTGGCCGCTTCGACAGCGTCATTCATCTTGGGTCGGTAAGGAGAAGAGTTGTGATGCTCGATCTTAAAACTCTGACACAGCTCCTTCATCATTTTGTTATTCAGGTTTGAACCGTTGTCGGTAATTATCCGCTCGGGGATTCCATATCTGCAAATGATATCTCTCTTGATAAACCTGGCTACCACCTGCTTGGTCACATTTGCATAAGATGCCGCTTCCACCCATTTGGTAAAATAATCGATTGCTACCAGAATGAACCGGTGTCCGTTAGAAGCCGTCGGCTCGATCTTTCCAATCATATCGATTCCCCACATTGAGAACGACCATGATGACGACATCACATTCAGAGGACTCGGAGGCACATGGATCTTATCTGCATAGATCTGGCACTTATGACACTTCTTCGCAAACTTGAAACAATCGGTTTCTATAGTTAGCCAATAATAACCTGCCCGCAACAGCTTTCTCGTCATAGCATGCCCACCAGCATGCGTACCAAATGTACCCTCATGTATTTCCTCCATGAGCAGATTCGCCTCTTTCTCATCTACACAACGTAGTAGCACCAAGTCGTGATTTCTCTTGTATAAGACACCGTCCGGATTCAGATAGAAATTACCCGCCAATCTCCTGAGAGTCTTCTGATCGTGACTGGATGCCCCAGCCGGATACTCTTTGCTTTTCAGGAAATTAAGGATATCAAAATACCAGGGTTTATCATCAGATGCTTCGTCAATGGCAAATACGAAGGCAGGTCTGTCAAGCCGGGAGATAACAATTCTGGGGGCCTCATTCCAGAAGTTGACTTTATACATGGAAGACAAAGTGGCCAGGGCGTCAGCCATCTGATTTTCTGCTCGCGGTACATGATGCAACTCAACCTTGTCAAAGAAGGGCAACAATCTCCTCGCGTAATTCATGTATGGTATCAAATTAGGCTGACGTGTCTCCCATTCTCCTTTTATTTGATTCACCACTAGAGCTGAGTCTCCGTATACGTCCAGATTTTTGATTCGCAAATCAATGGCTTCTTCAAGCCCCATGATACAAGCTTCGTATTCGGCTTCATTATTGGTAACTGGAAAGGTCAATCGAGCAGTAAACGGGATGTGCGACCCGTGTGGAGTAGTGATAATTGCCCCTATTCCGCTACCGTAGGAGTTTACAGCTCCGTCGAAGATCAACTGCCATTTTGAACCCAACTCTGGTCCTTCGTCCGACAACGGTTCTTCACAATCTTTCATCTTTAGGTACATGATATCCTCGTCAGGAAAATCAAACCTCATCGATTGGTAGTCCTCAATAGGCTGCTCTGCCAAGTACTCAGATAATACACTCCCTTTTATAGCCTTCTGTGAGACATATTGGATGTCGTATTCGGTCAAAACCATCTGCCAACGAGCATTTCTCCCCGATAATGCCTGCTTTTCGAATACGTATTTGATAGGATCCATCTTCGAGATGAGCATGGTTGTATGATTCAGCATGTATTGCCTCAAACGCTTGGCGGCCCAGGCTAGAGCGCAACAAGTTCTTTCGAGCATTGAATATCGAGATTCACATTCAGTAAACTTCTTACTCAAGTAGTATATCGCATGCTCTTTTCTTCCTGTCTCGTCGTGTTGACCGAGAACGCAACCCATACTTCCCTCAAGAACCGTCAAATACATAATCAAGGGTCTCCCTGCCACTGGAGGTATCAAAATAAGAGGCTCTTGCAAATACTGTTTTATTTTATCGAACGCCTTTTGACAATTTTCATTCCATGTTACAGTCTGGTCTTTTTTCAACAACTTGAATAATGGCTCACATGTAGCTGTGAGGTGAGATATGAACCGAGCGATGTAGTTCAACCTCCCTAAAAACCCACGTACTTCTTTTTCTGTTTTAGGCGTCGGCATCTCTTGTATGGCTTTTATTTTTGTAGGATCAACCTCTATTCCTTTTTCGCTCACAATAAACCCCAGCAGTTTACCCGATCTTACTCCGAAGGTGCACTTGTTAGGGTTCAGTCTCAGCCTGAACCTCCTAAGCCTTTTGAATAGCTTCAGCAGATTCACCAAATGTTCTTCCTCCGTCTGGGATTTGGCAATCATATCATCGACATAAACCTCGATCTCTTTATGGATCATATCATGAAAAAGAGTCGTCATTGCACGTTGATACGTTGCCCCAGCATTCTTAAATCCGAAGGGCATCACTTTGTAACAAAATGTTCCCCAAGGTGTGATGAAAGTAGTCTTCTCCGTGTCTTCTGGTGCCATTTTAATCTGATTATAGCCTGAGAAGCCATCCATGAAGGAGAATACGGAGAATTGAGCAGTGTTGTCAACCAGCACATCGATGTGAGGAAGCGGGAAATCATCTTTCGGGCTCGCTTTGTTCAGATCACGGTAATCTACGCACATTCTCACTTTACCGTCTTTCTTTGGCACTGGCACGATATTAGCGACCCATGAGGGATATTTTGTAACAGCTAGGAAACCAGCATCCCACTGCTTTTGAACCTCCTTCTTAATTTTCACTGCCATATGAGGTCTAGTTCTGTGAAGCTTCTGCTTAACCGGCGGGCATTCTTCTTCTAGCGGCAAACGGTGCACAACCATATCCGTATCCAGCCCAGGCATGTCTTCATACGACCAAGCGAACACATCACTGTACTCTCTGAGCATTTCAACCAGTCTCCGCTTAACATCGCTTTGCAGCGCGGCTCCTATACGGATGTTCTTTTCAACCCCTTCCGACCCCAGGTTAATGATTTCAATGACCTCCTCATGAGGCAGAATAATTCGTTCTTCTTGCTTTACCAGCCAAGACAACTCTTCGGGAATATCGCCATCTTCAACAATCTCTTCTTCGGCCTGAAATACTGGGTGCTCAAAGTCGAAATGAGTCATAGGCGGTTCAATGATGTCATCTGAAAATATTATCCTGCAAAAGGAATGGTTAAATGCTTTAAAATATGCATAAAGCGAGTAACCACGTTGCCATTTTATTGTAAAACACAAAACAGGAAAAACAGAGATCACAATATTTGTACATGAAAAACGCCTTTTATTTAATGATTAAACAATGCAATGTACATAACAACACGACCCTAAGCAAAACCACGATGCCCCGGGTAAGACACCGGATTGTTCAACAATTAAGAAAACAAAGTATTACTGTTTGTGAGTCACAGGAACAATCTCCTGAATAGACCAATTCCATAATCCTTGTCCTGGCACGCTCGGCTGAATCCAGGCGTCCATATCGCAGTCACTGTCTCCTTCTTCAGAATCGGAAACAGCGTTGATGGCCTCGTGATACACTCCACTAGCTGTGATTGTTATCGGTCCCTTGAAACGGGGTGCCCCAACAGCAGGTGTTGATGACGACGGTTGATATCCCAGCCCAAATCTGTCCATCTTCACGGGAATATCCAGAACCTTGCCCCAGCCTTTTGTCTCACCAGTCTTTACTAGAGCTTGAGCCTCCTTGTATGACGAGATGGCCACCTCTGACGCTTTACTCGGCCCTGGAACTTTGTCTTTGATGCGCAACCCTTCAAAGGCTTGACAGGGTGTTTCATGAATCTCGCCGTCGACTTCTACGTACTTGAATGATGACAGATGGATAACCAATATATCTTCTTCCCCACAGACCGTGACCACACTGTCCCCTACCATGTATTTCAGCTTTTGGTGCAAGGTAGATGTGACTGCCCCAGCACCATGGATCCATGGTCGTCCGAGAAGGCAGCTGTATGCGAGCTGTATGTCCATAATGTAAAATTCAGTTTCGAAAACCTCCGGCCCCACCTGTAGAGGTAACGTTATGGATCCAAAGACTGTTCTTCGTGTACCATCAAATGCCCTGACCACCAAGTCACTAGGCGTACAAATGATTCCCCTGACGTCCAATTTCATCATTGCTTTCTTGGGCAGCACGTTTAAGGAAGATCCGGTATCTACCAGTACGTGGGACATGACTGAGCCCCTACATTCAACTGAGACGTGCAACGCCATATTATGCTTTCTCCCTTTCGGGGTCAAATCAAAGTCGGTAAATCCCAAGCTATGGTCTGCGTTCACATGCGCCAACACCCCCTCCAACTGATTCACAGAAACATCTTGGGGTACGAAGGACGTATCCAGAACTTTCAACAATGCATTTCTATGGGCTTCGGAACATAGTAGCAAAGACAGTATGGATATCTTCGATGGCGTCTGTTGAAGGTGCTCAACAATCTTATAATCACTCTTACGAATAAGGCGCATAAACTCTTCTACATCCTTCAACGACGTTTCCTTTTCGTTCCTTTGCACAGGGACATCCTCATTCATCTTTCCTTTTCCTTTCGCCAGTCGTTCAGCCTCTACCTCAGGCGATATAAAAATTCTCCCATTTCTCGTCATTCCTCCGGAACCGACGACATTGTCTACAACCTCAACTGACTGTTTATTAATATCAATTTTCACCCCATCACAGTATGCTTCCAACCCATAGGTCCAGGGTACTGCCTTAGTACTCTCATAAGGGATTGGTCCTGCCTTGGTGATAGTGATCGGCGGTCGCCTGGCTGGCGTTGTTATGGTTATCGTTTTTTGGGGAATTGTCACGGTAGCTACATCACTTTGCTCATCTGTTGATACCTCTGCAGGTTCTTCAACTGCCGTTCTGTCGAATTGTAATGTGCCTCCATCTATCAAGGTTTGAATACCTTTCTTCAATTCAGCACAACCCCCATCTTGGGTCCAACACTCTAAACAATACTCATCGCAGCCCGGATACATACCTCCTTTCAATAATCTGCTCTTTATCTCGCACAACGGTGTCTTGAGGTCATCAACATTCATGATCAAGTTCAAACCCTCCTCGGTTAAAATAGCATTTGCCCCGTGGTTGGGCATGGGCTTTTGTACTATGTTCAGACCTGCTTGTCCAAAATTGATAGCCTTACTATCCAATAGATCCTGCACCACATGCTTGAATGCGTGACAACTCTCTACGTTGTGGCCAGGAGCCCCGGAGTGGAATTCACAGTGCTTGTTCGCGTCAAAGCCGTACGGAGGAGTGCCTGTTACTGGCGCCATAGTCCTCTTTTCCACCAAGTTCAAACCCAGTAACGTCTGTAGCAATTCTACATACGTTGAAGGAGGCGTTTCAAACACCCTCCTTGGTCTGCCCCCCTGAATTCTGCGCTGGGCAGGATGTGCCCCTTGTTGTGGCTGTTGTTGCTGTGGTGGTATTGGTTGTTGCTGAAATGGAATGGTGACACTTGCCACCTACTGCGGATGATTGTACTGATTCCGACCTCTGCCCCGGCCTCGGCCTCGGCCCCCGAATACTGCACTTGCATCACCTTGACGGCGACCACCGAAAGCCCTTCTGTTACTGCCAGCTGAAGTGGATTCCTCAGCTTGGAATCTTCCCAGTTTAATGTTGCTTTCAATTTTCTCGCCCATCAAGATTAGGTCCGAGAAACTGCCCAAGGAAGTATGAAACAGCTTGTCATAAAACACACCAGTAAATGTTCCTATGAACATATCATTCATTTCTTTGTCATCTAACGGAGGATGAACTCGTGCAGCCAGATCACGCCACCTTTGCGCATATTCTTTGAAGCTCTCATCTTTCTTCTGGGACAACCCCTGTAACTGGACCCGGTTGGGTGCCAAGTCACTGTTGTACTTATAATGAGCCACGAACGCTTCAGCCAGCTGCTTCCAAGTCTTTATCTGAGTTGGCTCCAACCCCATGTACCATTCAAGGGAAGGACCAGACAAGCTATCTTGAAAGAAATGCATCAGCATCCTTTCATCGTTTGAATAAGCCGACATCCTTCTATAGTATGACCGCACATGCACCTTTGGACAGGTATCCCCCTTATATTTGTCGAATGTGGGAGCTTTGAATTTTTGCGGTACCCTCAGACCAGGCACCAGACCCATTGTGGTCATATCTAAACCAACAGCGCTTTGATTCACGACCCCCTTCATCTGCTCCTCGAGCATCTTGATTCTCTGAGAATCATCCATAGGACCTTCAAAACCTCCACCAGAGAAAGCATCTTCTTGCTGATCTTCTAGCCAATTACCGTTCCCATTTCCGTATCCATCGTATCCGTTGTTACGGCCAAATCTAGTCTGATTTATTACAGGGCCCCGCCCCCTATTACCATACCCCGGAGCGACTGCTGCAGGTCCAAAAGACATTATTCCAGCACCATTCCCATTACCGAATCCGCCATAACCCTGATTAGTCATACCAAATCCGTCCTGTCCGAAGCCCTAGGCATTGAAGTCGTACTTCCCAGCATGATCAAACCCCTGGTCATTAAAACCAAATCCGTTGTTACCGAAGCCATTACCTCCCATATTATCACCACCCAGATTGACATCTCCGAACCCAACGTTGTTGACGACAGTCTCGTTACCGATTCCTGCGTTACCGTTCCCGGCGGCAGCGCCGTTGTTCACATTGACAGCAGGTATGTTCACCACAGGTGGAGCTACCAGTGTAGGAGTACCATCCCCGTGAACAGTGTCAACTCGCACAGAATTATGGTCTTCGTTTCCGTGCCCAGCATTTCTCATCAGCAAAGGTTGCACCAAAGCTTGCAAGTTCTCCTGGCCTTTCACAATGGTCTCCATTGTCTGCATGAATAGCGCCAGCTTCTCACGCATGTCCTGCATTTTATTCTGCATCTGATCTATAACTCTTCTGCAGTTGGTACGAGTGGAGTATCGGTGCGGGCGTTGACTTTCAATCCTGAAAAGACCTGTACGGTGCAGGAAATGAGATACAGTTCAATAATCACCTGTAATGCAATATGAATGTGAATGCAAAGCAATATGTGTCTGTGCATTAGGGCGTATCATTCCCCGATTCTAGTGCGAATGTGTCAGTGTGGTGACAGTGACAACAAGACGAAGTTCGGAGCCGAATCATAGAAAACACCTCATATATTGCAGAGAAACCCATCAAGTCAGGAATACAATATCAATGAGTGTACAATAAGAAGGCATGACCTCAACCACCAATCCTGGTGATGGTTAGCGCAATGCAAATAAAGCATACACATTAATACATGAAATGGTCAAGTGCTCCCATAGGCCTGGTACTCTTCTAATAACCTTTTAGTCTCTGGATGACTTGGTCGGGTAAGCAGACCTTCAACAAGCAGATCTCTTCGCTTGAGAACATGTCGTAAATCACCAGTAGATTCCTCTCATACCCCTTCTCCGAAGCGATCCTCTAGCTTCCGTTTCTGAGACACAGCCTCTTTCTTGCCTTCGATGGCCTTGTTCAATGCGTTCTGAAGACTATATCTTGCCATCACCTCCTCTTCGTACTTTTTAGTGCTAGCCTTCAACTGTTCTTCGAGTTCAAAAATTTGCTGCTTCAATTTGTCTTCCCTCTTTTTATTGTTGGTTAGCGTAGCATTCCACGTTTTGTTACAAGAAGAGATTTCCCGGTGGGCGGCATCGAGTGCTTTCTTTTTGGACTCCAACATATCATGAGAGCTTCTGAACTCTTTCCCCAGGCGTTCACGCTTCTTTTTCTCTTCGGTCAGTTCAGCACCTAGCCTGTTTACTAATTCAATCTGCTGTTGAAAAGAATGCACCGCCTTGTTCTTCTCACTACGCATCTGAGCCAGTTCCTTTTCTAACTCTTCATTAGCCAATAACAAGGCTTCCTTCTCTTTTACAACTTGCTCGTAGACCTCCATAGTAACGGTGGTTGGTTCCTCTACTAGAATATGAACATGAACTGGTGCAGCTGGAAACGGCATTAGCAACTGTTTTGCTCTCTCTTGGACCCAAACTCTGTATGGTACATAAGCCTGACAATCATTCTTCCCCAATAGTGGTTTCCCTCTTCTGTTGATACGCATCCAAGCGTGCTGAAGCTTGGCTAGTAATTCTCCATTCAAGTCCCCGGTGAAGTACAAAGATTCCTGTACTTCTTCCTCCCTAGGTGGGTTCTTCAACGCGTATCCAAACTGGCGGACAAACAGAGATGGATTATAATTGATGCATCCTTTCCTTCCTATCAAGGGCACGTTCGGATACCCAGAGCAACTGAAAATAAGCTCAGACCCCAACAAGTCTCGGTCAAACCACTCGATGTCTTCAGAAGATAGTCTCATCAGGCTCTCTGGCCAATCAGTTGTAGTTGCACCATCTACAAAAGGTCCCTTTAGGGGGAGGTGGCTCTTAAACCACATGTACAGCAGAGGCACACAACAAGAGACGTTCTTGCCTCTCTTATTCTCATTTCTGTAATGCAGCGAATGATAGAAATCCCCGATCAATGTGGGTACAGGGTTGCCAACAGCAAACAAATGAAATGCATCAATGTCTACAAAATTTGGGAAATTGGGAAACAACACTATCCCATAGATGCACAGAGCCAAAACAGTGTTAAAGACTACCCAGCATCCGCTCTTGGCGTATTCCTGAGCTTTACTAATCAGAAACTGGAGGGAAAAGCCTGGAACCCCGCGCCAAGAAGTCACCAATAACTCGGAAGCGTCCATGTGTAAAGCCACTGCTAAGTCCTCTAACTTGGGCTCAGCGTCAAAGTGAATGAAGGGAACCTTATTCTGCACTGGTAGCTCAATAAACTCTGCGTACTCTTCCATGGTAGGCCCCAAAATAAAGTCAGCAAATGTGAAACATCTCAAGACAGGGTCATAGAATTGCATCAATGCATACAGCCCATTCAGTTCAACATCAGTTGGTTTGCGAACTAATCTCAACAGTCTTCCGTAACTCTGCCTGAAGCTTCTCCGGACATCCTCATCAGCCAGGGAAATCAAACCAAGCAGGGGAGTAACATCAGGGATAGGTAACTTATAGGCAACTGTCATCCTCAATCCATCCATGATCAATAATCAGAAGTCCGGACACTAGAATCAGGGAATATGCAAATGCACCTGCAACACAGACACACGTTAATGGAATGCGATGATAATGGTTATGCAAACAATGCAATGCAAATAAAATGCAACAGGGACCAAATGCCATGGCTGAGAAGCCTGAACCACATCATAAGTCTCAGATAGACCATCCAGAATTCCTCAGACCGTGGCCTTAGGCAGACCCAATACAAAGCTTCAACTCTGGTCTCTGATAGACCCCATACATAAGCTCCAATCAAGCCTCAGACCCAATAATCACTCCAACTTGGTCTCTGACAGACCCCAATAACTGTCCATAGGTAGCCTGAATCTCAAATCAAGAAACAAACCGGTATCTGGAGGTCTAGTTACCTGCATAGCCCCAAAGCCTCTCACAGGTAGTTGTCCTAATACTGACAATGGTATGGCATCCTATGCGGTCGTCGACGTCACAGACTTTCAGGGTTGATGATACGATTCCCAGAAGGAGTGGCATCATCAAATCCTGAAGAGGCCTCACTTAGCCAACTTCCAAATGATCGGTTCCCAGAGTCGACAATCCAACTAACCAGCAACCCGAGCCACCCAAAGGGCAGGACAGGAGGCCAACCAGAAGAACCTCGTCTGAGTGTGGATTTCGCGGGACACTAGGACATGCAAAGCACGTGTGCGCCCACTACTTTCCACTCTAATTCTAGGTGCACTCAAGCCCAGGTCCGGCTTATCTCTCAATCATAGAACACCCGTCACAACCCCAATACAACAATAATACCAATAATATAAAGCTGAAAATAAATGACTGAAAAGTAAATCCATACAAAATCCTCGACGGGAAAACAAGCGCTAGGATTGACTCGCTTAGGGGACGTTGGATCCCCAGCAGAGTCGCCAGCTGTCGCTACTGCGAAAATCGGCGCCGGCTGAACAGAAGAGTCGCCACCGTGCGTTATTTATCCCAACGGAGGGAAAGGAAACGCTCGAAGTAAACCTACCGCAAAGACGGGAAAGGAATGGTCATCGCAACCAAATCCTGGATTCGGGAGTCGGTTACGCAAGGGGAAGGTATTAGCACCCCTCACGTCCGTCGTACTCGACGGGATCCACACTTGTTTTCTGTCGAAAGGATTGTTATTCTATCTACTCTACAGGTATGGGGTTAAAAGAAAAGAAAATGACTCGGCAAAGTATCACACTTTATGCCTACGTATTCCCGTCTGGAACGAGAAATCAGAGTCAACGTAGTTCGCCTACCTACGGGAAAGGAGGGGAAGGTTGCTCGCTAGGATATCGCATCCTATGCCTACGTACTTTCATACAGCATGAAAGATCAGAGCAAACGTAGTTCGGGCCACGTACGACACAAGTCTGTTTTGATTGTTTTTATCTCCTTCTGAAAAAGGGTTTTTCTGATTACCGGTCCAAGCGGACAAAAATGACGTTTTGATGAGTTCACATTCTTTTACAGAAGAAGTGTCTTTTATTGTGTTTGAAAGATTTATTGTGTTTTTCTGTTTGTTTTGAGAAAGAAGAGACAGAACTCTAACCTATGGTTAAAAAGGGAATCAAACTAACCTAATGTTATCATGCATGGGTTAAGACCTAATGTCTATCATGTTCCTCTCTTGCGCAGAGAGAAACAGAGATCCTAAGGGATAAACGGAAACAGAAACAATAGCATATATATAATAAAGCAGTAAAATATGCATGAATGCAGCAGTACAAGCGAGGCAAGGGAGTCCCACTCAACCTCGAACCTAGAAAACAACAGGCAAAAGCGAACAAAATTCGCTTTCAACCTAACAGATTAATTGGCAAACAATACAGTCCGGAAAACTCAAACAATACATCAAAAGCTTCTAAACAGCAAAAATAAACAGCAAACAGCAAATCTGCACAACAAGCTCCATCAACATCTGTCTTCAAGTCATCTTCAAACAGCTACAAGCTTCAAGCAAGCATCAACAACAATCATCTTCAACAGCTTCAAACAGCAGGGCTTCAAATAGCAGTAGTCACATGCACAGCTTCAACAACACAATCTTCATCTTCAAGCAAGGTCTCTATCTTCAATCTTTCATGGCTTTTCTTCAAATCAAACTCTCCATGATGAGGAACAGTCAAAAGAATGAATTGGGATGTTAAACAGTTAGTTGACCACCAAAGGTGGCAAACAGACTGTTAACAACATGTAGAATGTTTCTCTAAAGAGTTCTATCTCTTAGATATTGTCACCAAGCCTTCCAAAGGAAGGGGGTGAGTATCCTAGAGAAACTCTGAATCACAGAGAGGGATGGAGGCAAACAAGACCTTCCATGTTTATGAAGCAAGCTTGTACTCTAAGCTCTACCTAGTTCCTAGTTCCTATAGCTCTTCAACAGCTGCCAGCAAGCTACAATCTTCGTCAACTCTTGAACTGGGTCTTCATTCCTTGACTCCTCAATGGATCCATCAACAAAGTCTTCAGCTCAAACCCAAACCCCAAGCAGGCCCAATACCCCACACAATCAAACAATAACCCTAGAAAGGGCACACCACTCAATTAATCAATTACAAGAATATACTAATAGTATTAATATAATAGTGGAAAGTCTAACATTTTCTAAGGGATCTATCACTTACCCATAATACCCCTATAGTCCCATCTTCTAATTTTCCCTAAAACCCAAAAAGAAATTTGTTTTGTTACACCTATGTCATCTTCACAACCCTAATTGACTAGCCTAATATTTTCTAACTAAACTACCTAAAATAAATCCTAAAAAAATGGTATAAAAATCAGGGGGGCACCTAATATCCATATCTAGTTGTACTAAAAAGAATGGGATGAAAATCCTAAAGGAAGCTCTTAAACTAAATTCAACAAATAGTAGCATAAACCAAAAGAATTAAAAAAAGCTATTAAATGTAAAAATATACAAAAAATATGAAAATGAAGTAAAATGACAATTTTATGTTTTCATATTTTTCTTGACAAAAAATAGAAAAGGGGAAAAAAAGTATCATTAAAAAAAATGCTTTTTCATTTTTATATGAATTTTTGAAGATTAAAGAAATTTGGAGGAAATAATATGAGAAATGAATCATGGGGTATGAAAAGCAATAATGTTCAGTTATTATTCACATCTGGGCCCAGCATGGGGGGTGCGCATAGCATAGCGCCTGGGCCCAGCTTGGTTATTCAGAAAATAAAAAATAAAATGAAAAGAAAAAACGAGGACGCGGTGTGAATAGCAGCTGATTATAGTTCATTTGGATTGGGCCTAGGTTAGGGGGTGAGAATAAGAATCAGAACATTAAGCCCACAAGAGTGTTTAATGAAACGCTGTGTTTTACTGGTTTCAGACTCCCTCTCAATTTCAAGTTTAAATCATGGCCCTGAGATCTTCCTCCAAGTCAATTGGTCAACACGCGCTCAATGGTATGGATTCCATCTTCAACCTTGGTCACATTAGGGTTCCAGACTCCATGGATGCACGAGCTTCATGCATCAAACTTCCTCACCTTCGTTCTCTCTCATTTCTCTGTCAAACGCCACGATCCAAGAACCAAACTTACCCTATTTTCCACGTAGAACACAGCCATGGTGTTGGTTTGCCTCAAAACTCTCTCCATCGTCCAAACCGAAAGATGTAATATCAAGAACTCAACATTTCCTCAGTTTTCGATCATCACCAATCTTACCAATCTTTGTACAAAAACAATCCTTATGCCACACTGAACAAATCTAGCTAATTATCTAGGATTGTAACAACCTAACCATCGTGTTCTAGGTCCAAACCGAATTTACACTCACATGTCAACCTCCATGAAAACTTGCCTAAAGCTCCATAATCAATCATCTAACTACCTAAACCATGTTTAACCTAACAATTCTCTACCATGCTACCTAATTCGAGCCAAAATGTGAGAAAAACTAACCTGGTAAAAAGTTGAAAACAGATGAGGATCCTCTTCAATCCACAGCTTGCAATGCTCCAAGATCACTCAGTGTGCTATAATCTTTCTTCTGTATGCAACAATTCTTGCTCAAACCACTTGGATCACCATAACCAACTTCAATTGCACTTGGATGAGAGAAGATTGCATAGCACGATTCTTGCAGTTTCCTCTTCAGATCTTGCTTGTAATCTACTCAGGGATGATTATTGAATGGAATTGGATCATAAAATTGAATGAATGATGAAGAATTGAGAAGTTTTGAATGAATTTGCAAAAATGCAAGATGGAGTGAAACTATGATTTTTGGATCCAAATGAAGTTCAACCCCTTCATGGATCAGCTCTAGGGTTTATATAGATGATGATGGAAAGTTCTGGAAGATGCTAGATTAATCCCATGAGAAGTTATTCATATCATGGCATGAGAAAATGAAAATGGCCAAGTTGCAAAACCAACTCTGCATTGCCTTGTTACAGCCCCTCAAAATCTCTTGAATTTCTCCTTCATGACAATTAGAGAGTGTAGAAATCATCCCTTGCCTTGCACCTTGGTCTTAGCTTGATTTGGCAAGTGTATCCTTTCTTACAAGCAACTTAAGATAACTCCAATTTCTTGACTTCAAACCAAAAAACTAATATTGCCAATGATCTTAAAATGAAATTTACCTTCAAAATGGTTGGTCATATGCTTGGTTTTGCTTTTGTATCAAAAAATCACAAATTTGGTCATATTTAAAAAGGTATTTTTCCCTTTAATATTGGTCAATTTTGCAAATCTAAGCTCCATGCATTTCCAACTTGCCACCACCACTTTTCTAGACTCAAAATGTCATTTGGAGCAAGTTTTATGTTGAACATTTTTTCATTTGGAATTTGGAAATAGGAGTTTTGGGCATATGCTTGAAATGACCTGTAATTCTACTTTCCCAAAATACCCCTGGCTTGCCAAGATCATAAGTAGAGTTCTACAAATCCGATGAAGGCATACCATACCTTTATAGAAAGCTAAGATCATTAGGAACAACTTTCATGTTGTCCAGAAATCCATTTGAAAATTCCTTGAGGGGTAAAAGTTGCTTGGAAGTCAAGTAACTTTCACAGACAAATTTCAGTGTCCTCAGATGACCTGTAACTTGCAAGAACCATAACTTGAGTTCTATAAATCTCCTTGATGCCTTCCACCACTCAAATTAAAGGTCTTGAGATCCTATACAAGTTTCATGTTGGCCAAGGATCCATTTTAGACTTTCATTTTGAATTATTTTGCTTGGAAGTTTACCCTAAACTAGGGGATTTTACACAGAAACCCTAATTTAGAAACCTCTCTTCTTCTTGATTTCTCTTGATTTCTCCTTGGCACAACACCACATCCATATCTACATGTCAAATGAGGCATCCCACATCTTTCAAATAGACCTTGATGCCCTTCAATCAAGCATTTGACCTAGGGTTGACCCAGGGTTGACCCAGATGAAACCCTAGTTGATTGTCTTCAACTGCAGCTCTTGTAATCACATCAATGACTTGTCTCACTTTCAAAATGACTCTCTAGGTATTCCATTATGTATGTACACATTCCATGCTTTCAATTCATAGCTCACAACTCCTCTGATGATCTTCAAATACCCTCAAGATAGGAGATAAATCCACTGCTTGATCCACTGACTTCTCAGATTTCAATTTCTTTCTGATGACTTGGCTAAGATTGAATTTGAATAAGAACCTCTTGATATTCTCATAGAGATAAGAATTGCACTTGGTCCCTTGTTGGATGGCTTGCCCATGCTATGCTATGCAGATGAATGAACTATGTATATGATCTACTATGCAAATGACAATGCAATTGAAACATAAACCAAGTGAAGTAGGTTGAGCAAATTTTAGGGTGCAACAATGTGCGAGAGATTTGACTAAACACGATCCGAAATATCAAGAACACCTAGTTCCCGTCGGGTATGAAAGAAAGGCTCAATAGCAATAGGTTTTGTAAAAATATCAGCTAGTTGATTTTTAGTATCAACATGCTCAAAATCCACATCGCCTTTCTACACATGATCCCTAAGGAAGTGGTGCCGAATTTCGATACGTTTGGTGCGTGAATGCAACACAGGATTCTTGGTAAGATTGACGGCACTCGTGCTATCACAGAAGATTGGAATACGCTCAAGTTTGAGGTTAAAGTCAAACAATTGTTGATTAAGCCATAGGACTTGAGCACAACAATTGCCGGTTACAATGTATTCTGCTTCGGCGGTTGACAAAGCAGCATATACTTGCTTTTTGCTATGCCAACTTACCAATGAGTTTTAAAATAAGTGACACGTGCCACTCGTACTTTTCTTATCTGATTTTCACCCTGCAAAATCAGAATCGGAGAAGCCAACCCAGGAATAATTGTTTCCCTTAGAATACCATAGCTCATACTTTGGAGCACCCGAAAGGTATCTAAGTATGCGCTTAACTGCTTTTAGATGGGATTCTTTAGGAGAGAATTGATACCTAACACACGTACATACACTAAACATAATGTCGGGTCTAGAGGTAGTAAGATAGAGGATAGATTTGATCATACCTTAATACTTTTTCACCTCTACATCCTTACCACTTTCATCTCAACTGAGATTCGCACATGTTGGCATTGGTGTGTCGATAGCTTTGGAGTTTGCCATGTCAAACCACTTGAGAAGCTCGATACAGTATTTCGTCTGGCTCACAAAGGTACCCTCCTCAAGCTGCTTGATTTGTAATCCGAGAAAATATATGAGCTCCCCCATCATACTCATCTCGAATTCTCCCTGCATTAGTTTAGAAAACTCCCTTACGAGATTCATGTTAGTTGATCCAAAAATGATATCATCAACATAAATTTGCACCAAAATAAGTGTTTTCTTTGACGCTTAATGAACAGGGTTGTGTCAACCTTGCCTCATGAATACCCTTGATAAAGTAGAAACTTGCTTAGACGTTCATACCAAGCCCTAGGGGCTTGCTTGAGTCCATACAAGGCATGTTTTAATTTGTATACGTGATCAGGATATTCATGGGATTCAAAACCCAGAGGTTGGGCAACATAAACTTCTTCATTTATATAGCCGTTAAGAAATTCACTTTTCACATCCATTTGAAATAGCTTAAAATTTTCGCACAAGCGAAGGCAAGTAAAAGGCGTATAGCCTCGAGTTGGGCAACCAACGCATAAGTCTCCTCATAGTCGATGCCTTCCTCTTAGTTATACCCTTGTGCGAATAAACGAGCCTTGTTACGAGTTATTACTCCATTTTCGTCCAGTTTATTCCTAAACACTAATCAGGTGCCAATTACTCGATGACCTTGCGGAGGGGGGACAAGGTCCCAAACCTCATTTCTCTTAAACTGGTTAAGTTCCTCTTGCTTAGATAAGAACCAATGTTTATTAAGTAAAGCTTCTTTTGGGTTTTTAGGTTCTACCTGAGAAACGAAAGCGAAATGATAACAGAAATTACTTACCTTTGATCGATTCGTTACTCCCTTTAAGATATCACCGAGGATATTTTCGATTGGATGGTCTTTGGAAGACTTCCAAGCTGGAGGAAGATTATCTTTTTCAGACGGATTAACTACCTCAGTTTCTTCATGACGGTCATCTTTTTCCTCCTCAATTTTGGCTAGGTCAGGTTGATCAATTCCCAGCTCAGCACTTTTGAGCATGTCTTCTAAAGATACACCTACACCATGAACAAAAATACCTTTTCTGACATTTCTCAGATAAGATTCATCAAATGTTACGGGAACAGACTCTCCGATAGTAAGGAATCTCTTATTGTATATTCTATAGGCTTTACTTGATTGAGAGTATCCGAGGAAGATACCTTTGTCGGCCTTGGAATCAAATTTACCTAAACTTTCTTTTCCATTATTTAACACGAAACACTTACAACCGAAGGCATGTAGGTGAGACACATTTGGCTTGCGCCCTTTTAAAAGTTCATACAATGTTTTGTTTAGAATAGGGCGAATGAGCACCCTATTCAATACATAACATGTCGTGCTTATGGCGTCAGCACAGAAATACTTAGGTAATGCACTTTCTTTGATCATAGTTCTCCCTAACTCTTCCAAAATTTGATTTTTACGCTCCACAACCCCGTTTTGTAGAGGGGTACACGGAGCGGAGAAGTTATGATCAATTCCGTGTCTACCACAATATTCCTCAAACATGTAATTCCCAAACTCACCTCCATGATCACTTCTAATTGATATGATGTTTGTGTTTAATTTGTTTTGAGAAAGCTTAGCAAATTTTTCAAAGGCTGCAAATGTATCACTCATCCAAGAAGATAGTCCAACAAAATCTAGAAAAATCATCGACTATTACAAAACCATAATAGTTACCACTTAGACTTTTAACTCTAGATGGCCTAAATAGATCCATATGGAGAAGCTCAAGAGGTCTCGTAGTTGAAAAAAAAAATTTATATTTAAAAGAGATCCTTGTTTGCTTCCCCCATTTGGCAAGCATCACATAAGTGATCCTTGGTGAACTTGATTTTGGGCAGGCCTATGACTAGATCTTTTGAAACTATCTTGTTTAGCAAGTCAAAATTGACATGCGTTAAACGTCTATGCCATAACCATGAGTCCTCACTCATTATCATGAGATATTTATTGCTAGTCAATGATACTTCATTCAAATCCACCATATAGACATTATTTACTCTTAGACCATTAAACATATCCTTCATTTTATCATTATGCTCAATTAGGCAACAATCTTTTGAAAATGATACTTTGTATCCTTAGTCGCATAATTGGCTAATGCTAATGAGATTATGTTTAAGGCCTTCGACTAGTAACACATCGGAGATAGTAGTGGAAGAGGGATTACCTACACTACCTTTTCCAAGTATTGCACCTCGGTTGTTGTCTCCATAGGTTACAAATCCCTTCTTCTTTGCCACAAAGTCAATGAAGAGAGATATGTCTCCTGTCATATGTCTTCTCTCGGTAGTCTCAAGACGTTGTACCTTTTTCTTTTTGTTCTTTTGATGGGCGGAAAGACAAATATTAATGGATTCATCTTCGTCACTAGAGTTGTCATCCTCGGATGACTCGCTATCGCTTTCCCAAGTGAGATACGCTCTCCTTGGCTTAGATTTCTTCTTATGTGACCGACTTGTTTGCATCCCTTTGTCCTTTTTTATTAAGGGACAATCCGGTTTGTAGTGTCCGGTCTTTTCTCAGTTATAACACGACCCTTTTGTTTTGCTTCCTTTATTGTCGTCATTTTTGGAGTATCTTGATTGTTTTCAAAAGTTGACAAGATTTTCCTTAGAGTGTTGGATACCGTTCTTTTTTACATAGCGATTGTATCACTTTACAAATAACTCCATATTCGTACTGTTGCACCTCAAAATCTGACCAACTTTTTTTTGTATTTAGCTTATGTTTTATTTCATTTTCCCATTTCTGCATATCATAGCATTCGTTCTTGAGGTAGGGGATTAAGGTATTTCTGTGGCTCAGGTTTCTCCGGCATTTATTTTGCCCGGCATTTATTGAGGTAGGGGATTAAGGCATATCATAGCATTTAGTGCAAGAATCCAAACAGCGAGCATCAGGGGCTCCGGCATTTATTTTGCCCGACGATCGAGCGGTCGATTTCATTTTATTCAGCAGGATAATTTCCAGCTCTGGAGACAATAACCAGGCTATCTCATGCATTTTTACAATTATAATATTCAAGGGCAAGTTTCAGAGGCTTAACAGGGCTCAGAAAAGGTGAAAACAGGCAAATGTGCAATTTCCCTCCAAAAGGCGCTAAAATTCAAATTTTCAAGGTGTTAACCGATTAACCAAAATGGTTAATCGGTTAACCATAGCAAATTTTGCCATGTACGTGAATTTTCAAGGTTCTAGAATCACTCTAAATTTGGATTAACTTTCAAAATTAATTCAAATTCCCTCCAATTTACCATTCCTAATCTCATTCCAATTTTCGTAACGTTACTCCAAACCACATTTTGATTCCAAACCTAGAGCATATTTAAATGAATTTTCTCCAAACCTCAAAGGAGAATCCTCACAATTACATTTCATTTTCAGATTTCACTCTCACTCTTGAAATTTTCTCTCCACTTTTTCACTCCCAAAACCTCCACTAGAGCTCTCACTAGAGTTCTTTGATTCTTCATTGGAATCATTGAATTCTAGAGTTAAACCTCCATACTTCATCTCCATTATATTCAATTCTCCATTCAATTTTTGTTTGGATTTGGATATGAATTTGGAAGCTAATTTGGAAGTGCTTATTTGGATCGTTTTTGCTTGATTTTGCTTTTTCTTTATTTCTGCAACAAGAAAGCTCTTGGATCTTGAAGAATCTTTGGGTTTCTTGCTTGGATCTGCTCATTTCAAGCGAATCAACACTCACCAAAGCAAATCTCTGCTTTGTAGGTTGGCAATTCTAGATCTAATTCTGTTTTGAGCTTATTTGGATAATCGCAATATAGATCTATGACTTTTGATGCTTTTTGGTCCATTTTGTTGATTTTGATCTTTAATCTTTGTGATTTTAATGCTTGGATTGTGTTTGCTTGATGTTTGATCACTTATTTTTGGTGTTAAATTCGTGCATAATTGATTACATGATCATTTGGATTATTGCATAATTGATTAATTGCTGAAAGTGCTTTTGAATTGCAGTTTTTCTGCTTCTGGTGCAGTGTTTATCGGTTAACCAGTTGCAGTACAAATTGGTTAATCGGTTAACCAGTGCAATTTCCTAATATTTTTAAGTGGTTAACCGGTTAGCCAATAGCATTAACCGATTAACACTGGACCAGAATGCAATGTTTGGTTATTTTCAAGCATGTTGTGATTTCTTCCCACCTTGAATCTTCATGGATTGATATGATGCATTTATTTGGGCTGTTTTGGATATGTTTCACTGTTCTTGATTGTTTAGTCTTGATTCTTCGACACGTAATGTTTGATTCTCGCTTGATGCATATCATGTGGATGTTGTTCAAGTGATGAGTTGTTTATTTGTTTTCTTTGCTTGTCGTTTCAAAGAATTGTATGGTTGAGATGCGCTTGTGGTGGTTGCTGCCCCGCACTTTTTTCCTCCTTCTTTTCTTTGTGTGTACATCTTAAGATCGCACCATTCCTCGATGATTGATATTCGATGGTTGTAGGAGCTTTCTTCTCCCATTTCATCTCATCCTTCTTGCATTTGTTCTTGTATTTCATGTTTGCATCTCTTATTGCATGGATTTGTTTAAGTCTTTTTATTTCTTATGTGATTGAATTGCTAATTGTTTACTTGGTCTTTTATCATGATCCCTTAGGATTCCTAGTCCCTCCGTTTAGGATGGGAGTAGGAGAGACATTAGGCTTTCAATCCAAGCATGCTAACATTAGGATAGATTTTCCCCTTTCGATCCCAACTTTAGGAGCATTTTGCATGATAACGTTAGGGTTGATTAGTTTCCCCTTAGAGTTTGTGTCTTCTCTTCTCATCTCATAACATCTTAAGACACCTAATAAAGGATAATAAGTGTTGTACGCTACGAGCCTTAAGTACTTGGGAAATGATAGTTGGGGGGCCTCCTCTCAACTGTCTAGAATGTTTAGCGTATGCCCTTTGGGCGATATGCGATGCATTCGCTCTCAAGTCATAGTCTTTAGTGCAATATGAGTTACAAACTTAACTCAATTCACTTCTTCTCTAAAAAACACAACACAAAATCAAACCTTTTTATCCTTCGGGATTGTTCAAACTCTCATTTTTAGAAAGAGTGTGTTAAGTTTTTGTTCTACCGTAAACAGGCATTGTCCCTAACTGTTAGAACAGAGATCTAACCCTAATCATTAAAACACTTGAACTAACCAGTGGTCGTGTCTACCTGAACTACGTTTGGTCTGATTTCTCGTACCAGACGAGGATACGTAGGCACAAGACGACGATGACTTGGTGAGCAACCTTCCCCACCTTCACCCGTAGTTTCCTGAACTATGTTGACTCTGACTTTCCCATTGCACGAGGGAATAGGTAGGCATAGAGCAGCGATGCTCTATCAAGTCTCTTTTCTTTTCTTTTGTCCATGTGAGCCAGCCTTTTGATAGATTAACACCCTTTTAGATAGACAACAAGCGTGGATCCCGTTGAGTACAACGGGCATGAGGGGTGCTCATACCTTCCCATTGCGTAACCGACTCCCGAACCCAAGATTTGGTTGTGATGACCTGTCTTTTCCCTTTTTTGTAGGTTTTCTCTGATTGTTTCCTTTCCCTCTCTTTGGGATAAATAACGAACAGTGGCGACTCTTCTGTCTTTACCGACCACTTTTTTCGCAGTAGCGACAACTGGCGACTCTGCTGGGGAAATTCCCATCCCCTATGCGAGTCAATCCTAGCGCTTGTGTGTTTTATTTGTGGGTGTGTATATATGTTGCATTTGTACTTTATTGCATGTGCATTTTACTTTGATCATTTTTGTATATATCATTATTGTTGTGTTGTTGGGTCGGAATGTTCCACTGTGTGATAAGCCAAAACCTAGGCTTGAGGATAACCATAGCATTAGAGCGGAAAATAGTGATGGACCTGTATGTTTCAGCATGCATTAGTCCCCAAGAAATTCGCGTTCAGACAAGGTTTTCTTGTGAAGACATCCTATCCTGTACATTAGTCGGGAGGGGGTGTTGGATCAAGAAACTGTCGACTCTGGAGACCGATCATTTGGGAGTCAGTTAAGTGAGGCCGCTTCGTTTGACCATGATGCCAAACCAGAAATGGTGAACGTATCATCGTTTCTCGAAAGTCTGTGACGCTGATGACTGCGTAGGATGCCAAACCTTGTTAGAGATAGGTCCATACCTGTAAGTGGGGAGGGTTATGTAGGAAACTTTGACTTTCAACCTACCCGGTTTTCTCGTCAGTGTGAACTGTTGATCCTTAACACAATGGGTTCCTTATGTCAGTGCTATGTTATTTTATTGCTGAAGCAAAGCTCTATTTCAATTCCATCAGCAGCACAACAATCTTGATCCCCTGTTGAACGTGCATTTTAACATTTACATGTATTTGTGTTTTAGGTGTATATTTTCCCCTTGATTCTAGTCATTAATCCACTATCGTTATGGAGCCTGATTTGAATAAGAGTGTGATATACAAGTTCTCGAATTCAGAGATAGGGCCTCTGCTCAAGCTAATCTTCGTGGCTGATCGTAGTGTGATGGAAGATTTCATAAAAGAGTATGGGAGGATTCTGAGTTTTGTTTGCAAGGCCTCCAAGTTTGAGTCAGATGGCGTTTACGCGCTGCTATAATTTTATGATCCTCAGTTGCGCTGCTTTGTGTTCCCGGGATATGTTTTGCTGCCAATTTTGGAATAATTTTCTCAATTAGTAGGAATTTCTGTGTTGGAAGAAGTTCCTTTTGTGCACTCTAAGAAGGAGCCTGAGTTATCCAAGTTGGTCGGTGCTCTTCATCTTGATACCTCTAAGTTGGAGGGTAATTTGGTATGGAGAATTGTGACTCCTGGTTTTCTACTTTCATTCTTGGTGGGTAAAGCTCAACATTTCACTAAGGAGGGATGCTGGTTGGTCTTCAACGCTATCTTGGCTTTGCGCATCTATGGGATAGTCCTGTTTCCCAACTTACCTGATTTTGTTGACTTGGATGCTTTCTATATCTTCGCTTATAGGAATCATGTGCCAACTCTCTTAAGAGATGTTTATCATCCAATCCACTACAAGAATGAGAATAGGCGAGGAAAGAACGTCTTCTGTTGTGCTCCGTTGCTGTACAGATGGTTTGTTTCACATCTACCCAAGTTTGGATCTTTTGTTGATATTGCAGGTACTGTTGATTGGCTAGAAAGATTGATGGGTTTAAGGTCAGAGAATATATTGTGGTTTAGCAGGGACCTTTTGGGTGTGGAGATTGTTCACAGCTGTGGAGATTTCCCCAATGTTTCTTTGATTGGGAGAAAGGGTGGCATTAATTATGACCCTGTTCCCGCTGTCAAACAATTTGGTTACGCTTTAAGAGAACCTCCGAAGGAAGAAGAAATACAGGAATCTCTATATTTCACTAGTACAGTTGACAATAAGACCTTAATTAGATTGGAAAAGGCTTGGGGTAAGATTCACCGCAGAGGAAAATCTTCATTGGGCAAGAGCGGTTGCATAGCTTATGGACCATACGTGGAGTGGATCCAGGAAAGAGTTGAGAGGTTGTTGCTACCATTTCAAGTTCGAGAACCTTTGTAACATTTGGTGATTGATGAACCTACGACAGTTGATGTTCAGAAGTACAATCAACTGTGGGATGAAAAGGAAGAACTGCGCAAGGTGAACGAAGAATTGAAGAAGGAGATCATCTAGTTGAGAGGTGAGAAGAATCAAGCCACTTACCTATCCAAGAAGCAGATGGATACTCTGAATAAAATGAGTAAGGAATTGACATAAGAGATTCATGCCCGAGAGCGAGTAGGACGGGACTTGAAAAGCGTCAGTGATATGCTCAAGGATAAGATGAATGAGCTAGAGAGAGCACACCTAGAGATATCAAAATTCAACGCTCAATGGAATGCTATCTTGACTAATAACAAAGAAAGATAAGATGTGATGTGATAGTAGATTGTCAAGTTAAAGACCCAGCTCCGAGTCATAGATGAGAGAACTCCAGGGGAATCCTTACGCCAGTACGAAAGTGACTCTAAACTCCGAGAAGCTCTTGCAACATTGGAGGAGTACAAGTTGAGAGCAGATATGAAGAAGCCTAGACTTGAGGATGCATTTGGGGAAGGCGCTTGGGAAGACTATGCTCAAGACTTGCAAGATACCATTAGCAAAAGGGAGTTTCTCATTCAGGGATTGATTACCAGACCTGATCATTCTGACACGAAGGAGTTATTGGAGGAGTTCCAAACTCGATGCCGTACTTGATGCATTTTCTTTTTTTTGTATTTGCTATTATCTTGTATTCCGACCATCACCAGGATTGTTGGATGAGGTCGTGTTGACTCTATTGTATTTCCTCGGTGATGTACTATATGTTGACACTTTGTGCCTCATTTTATTTATGAGAAGATTTTCCTGGCTTCATCTGTTGGCTCTCCATTCTCCTATCGTTCCCGTGGAACTAGAATCAAGGGGAAAATTTTCCCTGAAGCATATTTACAAATCTGCATTTTGCATCATTTTTCATATTGCATTGCAGGTGTTCCAGGTTCTGTTGACCTTACTTCTTCCTGTGGTTTTCTTCAGCTTGTTTCAGGATTGAAGACCGAGCGATTCATCGCTATTCTACAAGGGGAAATCGACAAAAAGCTATGGACCAAATTCAACTTGAGTTATAGGAGTTCCGTGACCGCATGGCACAATTTATGGACCTGATGCAAGGAGTTGCTAACGGTCAGGAACAATTGAGAACGCTAGTGCAACCTCTGATTGCAAGAGTTGACGGAAGTGGGGTTCTTCATGGTGGAGCCATTGTTGTTCCTCCTCAGGCTGATGTAGGTACTCCACATGCAAACGCCATCCTGACAGTCGTTGTTCCTCCGGGCGGAGGTAATCAAAATGGAATTCATGTTCCAGGGGCAACATGCACTGTGCATGGTAATATTGGTCCTCTGTGAGAGGAGGACGACCAAGACGACATCTTTTCTATGGGAAACCTTGGTGCGGGATTGCAATCGGATGCAGACAAAAGGTTCAAGGTAATAGAAGAGAAGATGAAGAACCTTGAAAATCAGAATTCTCTCGGTCTAGACATGTCAAACTTGGGACTGATCCCAACTCTGAAGATCCCTCCAAAACTCAAAGTGCCAGACTTTGATAAATACAAAGGGACGACCTGTCCTAGGGTACATCTCAGGTTGTACTATAGAAAAATGTATGCGTAGTCTGATGACGAGAAGTTGCTGATGCACTTCTTTCAGGACAACCTGTATGGTCCATCCTCGGAGTGGTATTTGGGTTTGGAGCCGGTCAATATTAGGAGCTGGAGAGACTTGGCAGATGCTTTTTTCAGACACTATCAATATAATAGTGATTTGGTACCTAACCGTGTGCAGTTGCAGAAGTTGTCGTAATGGAGTAACGAAGGATTTAAAAAGTACGCCCAGAGATAGCGTGAGCTTGCTGCAAGGGTTCAACCTCCAATGGTGGAGAGAGAACTCATTGACATGTTTGTAGCTACATTGCCTGGAGTGTATTATGAGAAGTTGATCGGCAATATGTCTGGTAGCTTCTCGGATTTAATCATCACTGGAAAACGAGTTGAGAATGGTATTAAATTGGGATAGATTCCGGCGGGAGAGGGATCCTCATCTAGAAGAGGCAGAAAGAATTTTGGTAACAAGAATTTTGTCGAGCTTTAGGAACATGAATAGAAGCAAAAATCAACAATACCATCAGCAACAACATCAGGTTGCCAGTATTGCTATTTCAGCCGTACAACCTCAACAACAACATCCACAAGAACAACAACAGAATTACGCGCCGCGACGGTTTCAAGACCGTGGGAGAGTAATGAATAGACAGTTTGACGCGCCACCAATGTTGTACTCATAACTCTTACAACACTTGTTGCAGCTTCCATTGGTTCAGAAAAGGACAATGGCACCTTTGACTAGCGCACTGCCTCCAGGGTATGATGCAAACGCCAGATGTGACTTTCACTCAGGCGCCCCTAGTCATCATATAGACAACTGTAAAGCTTTCAAGCATAAGGTGAAAGACCTTATTGATAGAAAAGCCATCAATTTTACCAATGATGCGCCCAATGTTGTCCAAAATCCTATGCCCAACCACATAGCGGCTGGCGTGAATGCTATTGTTGGAGAGAATCTAAATTTGGTGATTGATATGGAAGAATTGAAAACTCCTTTGAGTTTTGTTAAGAGTAGGTTGCTGAAGGGTGGAGTGTTTCCCGACTGTGGAAAAGACTGCGAAGGCTGTTTAGCTCATCCCGAGGGATGTGAAGACTTGAAAAGTCATGTGCAGAGTTTAATGAATGAAGGCGTGTTGCAATTTGACAGAATTGGTGAAGGGAAAAATGAAAAGGTAATTGGTGAAGAGAAGGATGAGATTGCCACAATCTCAATTCCTTTTAGAACAATCAACATATCTACGCCGTTGAGGCCGACGACCGTTATAATTACCAAAGCAGGACCAGTGCCTTATGAAAGCACTAAAGAAATCCCGTGGAACTATAGGGCTGAGGTCATTTGTAATGGCAAAAAGAAAGAATTGAAAGGGGCGTCATTTGATAGTTCGTCTGTTGGTAATTTAGTGGGAACTAGTGGAATGACGAGATGTGGGAGGTTGTTTTCACCTCCAGAAGCTAGCGTCGAAAGACCGGATAATGGGAAGGGAAAGGCTGTTATAGAGGAAAGCTCTCAGAAGGGTGAGAAGGATGCTTTGTTGAAAGACGCATAGGAATTCATGCGTATGATCAGGAAAAGCGATTACAAAATTGTTGACCACTTGCAACAAACCCCATCTAAAATATCCATTATGTCACTGCTACTGTGCTCTGAGGCACATCGAAATGCCCTTCAGAGGATTCTGAATACGACATATGTACCACAGGAAATCTCAGTGAACCAGCTTGAGGGGTTTATGGCCCATGTGAATGCTGGAAATAGGTTGGAATTTTCCGACTTGGACTTGACGCCTAAAGGAAGAAACCATAATCATGCCCTGCACATTTCCATTGAGTGCAGAGGGGTTGTGTTATCACATGTCCTGGTAGACACTAGGTCTTCACTTAATGTGTTTCCCAAGAAGGATTTGGTGAAGCTTGATACCCAAGGCGTGATGCGCACCCCTAGTGATTTGATTGTGCGAGCATTTGGTGGAACAAGGAGGTATGTGTTTGGAGAAGTGACTCTTCCTATACAAGTTGGCCCGGAGATTTTTGACGCTGTCTTTTACATAATGGATATCCAACCTGCATACAGTTGTTTGTTAGGTCGACCCTAGATTCACTCAGCAGGGGCAGTGACGTCGACTTTACATCAGAAGCTAAAGTATATGGTGGGTGGTAACATTGTCACCGTCTGTGGTGAAGAAGACATCATGATTAGCCAGTTGTCCTTGTTTAAGTACATTGAGGTTGATGGGGAAATCCATGAGACCCTGTGCCAAGAATTCAAGGGTGTCCAGGTCAAGGAAAAGACGCCGGTTGTGGACAAAGTTTCTGAGGTTGCTATGTCGTCTTTCAAGGAAGCGCAAGCTGTGGTGAAGTCAAGTTCATCTCAGGGATGGAGGCAGGTGTTGAGTATCCCCAATAAACAGGATAAGTTCAGATTGGGGTACAGCCCATTGTCTTCTTCTTCACAGAGTGTTCCACGCTACAGAGGACCAGTCCAATTTACAAGTGGTGGGGTGACATTTGACCGAATCAACGCTGTGTCAGAGGATGAAGGTGATAGTGACTGCGACATGGACGCATGGATCCAGTCATGTGTTCCTGGCCAAAGACTGAACAATTGGACTATCAAAGAAGTTATCCAAGTGACCTGTGAAGAGTAATTATCTTGTTTGATTATGTGTAGCCCTATGTTCTACCCGGAGCATAGCGGTCTTTATTTGTAGGGTCTTATCTGTGTTTATGTTTGAACAATTGTTTTATCATTAATCAAAGGGCGTCTTTGCATTCAAATATTTTGATCCTTGCCTTTCTTGTTTTATTTTAATAATAAAATGACAATGTGGTTTGTGCTTGTTTGCATATCATTTTAAGCATCAAATCATCATCATGTAGGTTTCACATCGCAAACGCCACCGATTCAGACTCGTCTATGACTCGGTATGACTTTGATAATCCAATCTTTCAAGCTGAAGAAGAGATTTAAGAAGACGAAGACTTTCCTGAAGAGCTCGCCAGGCTGCTGAGACAAGAAAAGAAGGTTATTCTGCCTCATCAAGAAGAGATTGAAATTGTCAACCTGGGTACAGAGGAAGCCAGAAAAGAGGTCAGAGTAGGGGCTACTTTAGAAGATGATGTCAAACAAAGACTGGTTGAAATGCTCCTAGAGTATAAGGATGTCTTTTCTTGGTCATATGAAGATATGCCTGGACTTGATACAAATATAGTGGTTCATCGCTTACCTCTTCGAGAAGAGTGTCCACCTGTGAAGCAGAAGTTAAGAAGAACCAGACCGGATATGGCAATAAATATCAAAGAAGAGGTCCATAAGCAATTGGACGTCGAATTTCTTGCCGTAACGAACTACCCTCCGTGGGTCGCTAACATTGTGCATGTACCTAAGAAAGATGGTAAGGTTAGAATGTGTCGAGATTACCGTGATCTAAACAAAGCGAGCCTGAAAGACGACTTCCCGCTCCCACGCATTGATGTGTTTGTTGATAATACTGCTCAGTATTCAGTGTTTTCCTTCATGGACGGTTTCTCCGGATATAATCAAATCAAGATGGCCCCGGAGGACATGGAGAAAACGAATTTTATCACACCGTGGGGAACCTTTTGATATAAGGTAATGCCTTTTGGATTGAAGAATGCAGGGGCAACCTATCAGCGGGCGATGGTGACTCTCTTTCATGATATGATTCATCATGATATCAAGGTCTAAGTTGATGATATGATCGCGAAGTCACAAACAGAGGAAGAGCATCTGGTGAATCTTTTGAAGCTCTTTGAGAGATTAAGGAAATTCAGGCTAAGGTTGAATCTGAACAAATGCTCTTTTGGTGTACGGTCAGGAAAGCTGTTGGAGTTTATAGTCAGTGAAAAAGGAATCGAGGTCGATCCTACAAAAATAAAAGCAATATAGGATATGTCAGCGCCGAAAACAGAGAAAGAGGTTCGTGGTTATATAGGTAGACTGAACTATATTACAAGGTTCATATCTCACCTCACAGCCACTTGTGAACCAATGTTCAAATTATTAAAGAAAGATCAGGCAGTTGTCTGGAATGAAAATTTCCAAAGGGCATTCGAAAAAATAAAAGAGTATTTGCAGGAGCCTCCGTTACTGATGCCTCCTGTGGCTGGAAGACCGTTGATAATGTACTTGACGGTTCTTGAGAACTCCATGGGTTGTGTTCTCAGTCAGCACGACGAGACAGGAAGAAAAGAACATGCCATCTACTACTTGAGTAAAAAGTTCACAGACTGTGGGTCCAGGTACTCAATGTTAGAGAAGACGTGTTGTGCACTCGCTTGGGCCGCCAAACGCCTAAGGCAGTACATGTTAAATCACACAACCATGCTGATTTCGAAGATGGATCCGATCAAGTATGTGTTCAAGAAGCTCGTGCTTTCAGGAAGGGTTGCTAGGTGGCAGATGGTTTTAACAGAATACGATATTCAATATGTCTCCCAAAAAGCCATTAAGGGGAGTGTGTTGTCAGAATATCTCGCAGAGCAACCGATTGACGACTATCAACCAATGAAGTTTGAATTTCCTGATGAGGATATCATGTTCTTGAAGATGAAAGATTGCGATGAGCCGCTACCTGACGAAGTTCCTGAGATAGGCTCCCAGTGGAAGATGGTCTTTGATGGTGCTGTTAACTCTTATGGCATTGGAATTGGGGAAATCATTACGACTCCCCAAGGTTCTCACATACCATTTACTGCCAGGTTAACTTTTCCTTGCACCAATAACGAAGCTGAATATGAAGCATGTATCATGGGTATTGAAGAAGCGATTGATTTGAGAATCAAGAACCTTGATATTTATGGTAATTCAGCTTTGGTGGTCAATCAGATCAAAGGAGAGTGGGAGACTCATCAGCCTAATCTGATCCTGTATATGAACTATGCAAGGAGGTTGTTACCCTTCTTTGACAAGGTAGAGTTTCATCACGTGCCAAGAGCAGAGAATCAGATGGCGGATGCCTTGTCTACATTTTCCTCGATGTACAAGGTGAATTATTGGAACGAGGCTCAGAGAATCGTCATCTCGCGCCTCGATAGGCCAGCAGTCATATTTACAATAGAGGAAGCTTCAGATGGGAAGCCATGGTATTATGATATCCAAAATTTTCTCAAGAATCAAGAGTATCCATCTGGGGCATCGAGCCGGGATAAGAAGACCTTGAGGAGGTTGTTCGAAAATTTCTATCTGAACAAAGATGATGTACTCTACCGGAGAAATTTTGACTTAGTTCTGTTGAGATGCGTGGATGAAAAAGAAACAGGTTTGCTTATGGAAGAGGTCCACGAGGGCGCTTTTGGTACACATGCAGGCGGACATGCAATGTCTCGAAAGTTGTTAAAGGAAGACTACTATTGGATGACCATGGAGTCCGATTGTTTCAAGTACGCTAAGAAATGCCAAAAATGCCAGATTTATGCCGATAAGATTCATGTGCCGCTGAGTCCTTTGAATGTCATGACGTCTTCGTGGCCTTTTTCCATGTGGGGCATTAATATGATTGGAAAGATAGAGCCGACTGCATCCAACGGACACCGCTTCATCTTAGTGGCAATTGACTATTTCACTAAGTGGGTTGAAGCAGCCTCCTACGCCAATGTCACCAGGAAAGTCGTGGCTCGATTCATCAAGAAGGACATCATCTATCGTTATGGAGTTCCTGAAAGAATCATTGTCGCTACTGCGAAAATCGGCGTCGGCTATGACAGAAGAGTCGCCACCGTGCGTTATTTATCCCAACGGAGGGAAAGGAAACGCTCAGAGTAAACCGAACGCAAAACGGGAAAGGAATGGTCGTCGCAACCAAATCCTGGATTCGGGAGTCGATTACGCAAGGGGAAGGTATTAGCACCCCTCACGCCCGCCGTACTCGACGGGATCCACGCTTTTTTCTGGTACGGATTGTTATTCTATCTACTTTACAGGTCTAGGTTAAAAAGAAAAGAAAATGACTCGGCAAAGTATCGCACTTTATGCCTACGTATTCCCGTCTGGAACGAGAAATCAGAGTCAACGTAGTTCGCCTAACTACGAACGAAGGTTGGAAGGTTGCTCGCTAGGATACGGCATCCTATGCCTACGTACTTTCACACAGCATGAAAGATCAGAGCAAACGTAGTTCGGGCTACGGAAGACACAAGCTTGTCTGACTGTTTTTTATTACCTTCAAAAAGGGTTTTTCTTGATTAAGAGTCCAAGCGGACAAAAATGACACTTTGATGTTTGTTTTGAATCTTTTACGAAAGAAGTGTTTTTTTAGTTTGTTTGCAATCTCTGACGCACTAGAGACTATGATTTGAGAGTGACTACGTCGCGTGTCACCCAAAGGGTACCACACTAAGCAGCCAGACTACTGGAAAGAAGCTCTCCAGCAACCCTTTCTCAAATAGCTTAAGGCCCGTAACGTACGACATCGATTAACCTTATTACTGTATTTTTGAGTTGTTTTGAGATAAGAAGAGAAAGAAGCTCTAAAAAACCTAGGGTTGAAAAGGGAATAAAACTAACCTAATGTTGTCATGCATGGATAAGAATCCTAATTTCTGTCATAATTCCCTCCTGCACAAAGGAAATCAGAGATCCTAGGGGATAAACAGAAAAGAAAACAAGCAAATACAGTAAAATGCATGCAATGCAGCAATACAAGCGAGGCAAGGGAGTCCCACTCAACCTCGAACCTGGGAAAACAACAGGCAAAGTGAATCAACATTCACTTCAAACCTAGGGGGCAAGCTGCACAAGCCATTAAACAATACAAAAAACAAAACCCAAAGCAGAGGAGGCAGCCCAAGCAGCAGCACCAAACTCCTACAGCAAACAGCAGCTCTGACAGCAACAAGTTGATTAGCCAGCAAAAAGTTGACAGCAACAACCTTCATCTTCATGAATAGCCTTTATCTTCAAGTTCAATGAACCTTCAATCTTCAACAAACACCAAGCTTCAACAAGCTTCAAACTTCATCAAGCAACCAGCTTAAACCAGCAAACTTCAACCAGTAAACAACTTCAACAAGCTCCTAACTTCATCTTCAACAAGCAGCAAAACCCCAGCTTCAACAAGCAACCAGCTTAAACCAGCAAACTTCAACCAGTAAACAGCTTCAACAAGCTCCTAACTTCATCTTCAACAAGCAGCAAAACCCCAGCTTCAACAAGCAACCAGCTTCAACAAGCACAAACTTCATTCTCTACAAGCTTCAAAAAGCACTAAACTTCTCTTTGCCAAGCTTCAACAAGCACCTCCAAGGGAGAATCATTCAACAAGATCAAGTTGAAGTGTTAAGAAACTCAATGACAACCAAGGGAAGCCATTAAGATCTTAACACTATAATAGGAAGGCACCCTCAAAGTTCTACTCTTAAAGCATGCCATTCATCCCTCCAAAGGAGAGATGTGACTTCTTTAAGAGGACTTTATGTCATTGGATTGAATGGAGATGAACAATATACTCCATGTTTGAAGAAACAAGCAAAACTAATCTAATGCTCTTCCTAAAACCCTAGTTTTCCTAAACTCCTGACAAGCACTCCACAAGAGGACAAGGCTTCATCTCCAAGCTTCTTCAAGCTCTCTAAATCATCTTCAATTGTTCTCCATGTTCATCCAAGCACAAGAGCACCACCACCCTAATCTAAGGGGAACTATTGAGTTGAACTAGTCAAGTTAGTGTGTTAGAAACTCCTAAATGTTAGTCTTAAAACTAAATCTACTTAAAATACCAAACATGATTGTAAAATCCTACAAAAAATTCTAAGGGTTCCAAAACCTCTTAAGAATCACTCCATACAAAAACCAAGGGGTTAATCAACCATTAAGACCTAAAACTATGCCCTAAACCTAAGGGTACTATCCTAAAACCGTAAAACTACAACACCTAATGTTCAATGCTCAAACAACCTAAAATTATCTCACAAAAATATAATAAAATCACTAGGGGTACATGCATATCTAAGCTAACTATACTAAAAATAATCAACTCAAAAATCAACACCAAATGGCCATACTAAAATCAACAAACTAGCATACCAAACAAATTCAAAATAAAAGCAACTAAAGTATAAAAAATGCAATTAAATCCAAAAATGCATGAATTAATAAACTATTAATCCTATAAAATTCTAGACTCTTTAAGGATTCAGGGGAAAAAATCTAGCCTAAAAATGTTAATTTTCTTATTTATTGTGATTTTTATCCTAAACTATATGCAAATGTGAAAATAAAAGGAAATATAATGGAAATAGAGAAAAGCGTGTGGTAGAAAGTAATAAAATCATTTTGTTTCTCCAGACTGGGCCTAAGAGGGGGTGCGCGTATCAAATGAGTCTTAAGCCCAAACCAAACTAAAAACAATCAGAAAAAAGAAATGGAAAATGGAAAATCCCTGTGACAAATAGCAATTATTTCACGTGTGTTTTCCAATTTGGGCCAAACCTGGGGTGTGTATAGCAAGAACCACTTAAGCCCAAACAATTCAGATTAAATGAAATGGTGAGTTTCATCAAACTCACCCTCTTCAAAAATTGAAACGCAATCGTGGCCATGCATTTGTGTCTTCAGTCAAAGTCAAAACATCATCCAACGATCCCGCTTCATCGTCTCCAAAACATTTGAAAATGAGAGGGAAGTTCAGGACGGTGGCCTGAGTTACAGAGCCACCGTCGTCTCCGGTGAGGCCTCCACAAAAAGCATCAAACACCAAACCTAAACATCCTACCCTACTCAAAATTCCACTCTGAGCTCAAATCCACCATCCAAAATTATTGATTCCTCCTCTAAAACCAAACCCGATCAAATGTTCAGAAATTCACGCCAATCTTGATTGTCTCAAAACCTAAAATTAAAGATCCTAAACTCATCTGCACGCATCACTGATCAATTCTCACCATCCAAACGCCATTAAAACCTCAATAACTAGGAGTTATTCTTCTCAACAGAAATTGCAATGCACCTAGCTTGGTCTCTAGTCACTCCAATTTTGGACTGAAATCCATCCTAGCAACATCACTAACCTAACCACATAATCATTTCTACTCAATTACCTATAAATTAGAGCAAAAGCTGAAAGTTGTAAACCTGGTTTTGAGAGATGATTAGATAGTGATTTTGCTCGATCCAACCTCCAATTTCTTCCAGAATCACACAATAACACTTCCCTAAGCTTCTGAAACAAGCAATTTGCTCTGAATCTACCTCTATCTCAAAATCCGATTCTTGATGCACTTGAGAAATTTTCAGTTTCTCTTTCTTGTTTCCCTCCAATCCTTGCCCAAAAAATGATCTGAACACATTGCATTGGTTATATAGAAGTGATTAGAACTCTCTAGAAAGTTCTGTAACAACCACAATGAGATTTTCAATTTCTCATTCTCCTTGAAAATCTCATATGCACAGCTCATGAATATGCCCTGTTCTCAACCTGATTTTGCTTGAATTGTTTATCCCATGAGATATTGAAGTGAATGGGATGTGTATCTCCCTTGCTTTTGATCCAAGGATGTGTAATTCAAATGCTGCTTCATTCTTAAGTTACAAAAGAGAAATGCTTGAAATTGACCTCAAATCCAAAATGTGGTAATGTCATCATTCTTAGAATGCTTTTTCTGATAAATTTGACATATAACATGAGCTTGTTTGGACCCCAATCATTAAATTCCATTTTTTGGCCTTTAAATGACTTATTTTTCTTCCTTTTTAAGCCATTTCAAGCAACTTCTTGTTACATGCCAATACAAGCTCTCATAACCACTTTGTTGCACTCAAAACACCATTTTGAACAAGTTTCATGTTGAAAAATGTTCCATTTGAAGCTTGCAAGTTGGAGTTATGGACCTACGATCACAAATGACCTATAATCACCAATACCCAAAATACCCCTGGCTTACAAAGATCATAACTTGAGTTCTATAAATCCTATCAAGGACTTCTAGTACTCTATGGAAATCTAAGATCAAGAGGAACAACTTTTATGTTAGCCAAAATTCCATTTGAAAACTCTTTGAAGGGAAAAATTTGCTTGGAAGTCAAGTGACTTTCACAGATAAATTTCAGTGTCATCTGATGACCTGTAATTTGCAAGGACCATAACTTGCGTTCTACAAATCTTCTTGAAGACTTCTAGTACTCAAATTAAAGGTATTGAGATTATCTACAAGTTTTATGTTGGCCAAAGATCCATTTGAAACTTCTATTTGGACTTATGTGGCTTTGAAGTTAGGAACTAAATAGGGGATTTTACACTGAAACCCTAATTTAGCAACTTCCCACATTCTTGATTCTTCTTTGCTTAGCCTTGGCACAACACCACACATGTATAAACATACCAATCCATGAACCCCATGACATCAAAGTAGGCTTTGATGCTCTCCAATTACTCAATTGACCTAGGATTGACCCAGATGAAACCCTAGATGACTGCACCTCAACTGTGGCTCTCATACTTGAATCAATGACTTGTCTCAGCTTCAATATGGCCCTCTAGGCACTCCATGAGATCCATACACACCTAAAATTCACATTTCATGTTTCACATCCCACTGATGATTCTCAATATTCCTCAAGATAGGAGCAAAACCCATATGTAGGCACCCAAACTTCTCAAGACTTCAAATCACTTCTTGATGGCCTGGATGACTTCTCATACTTGGATAACACCTCTTGCCAGGCTCTTCTCTTGATAGACCCCTTGATCCCTTGTTGGATGCATGCTATGCTATGATATGCCAATGATTGAACTATGTACATGATGTAACTATGCAAATGAAATGCAATGAAACATAAATCAAGCAAGAAAAGGTTGAGCAAATTTTGGGGTGCAACAATCATTACTGATAATGGTCCAAATTTGAATAACAAGATGATGAAGGAACTGTGCCAGAGTTTCAAGATTGAGCATCGCAATTCTTCTCCATATCGTTTGAAGATGAATGGCGCTGTTGAAGCGGCCAATAAGAACATAAAGAAGATTGTGTAAAAGATGGTTATGATCTATAAGGATTGGCACGAGATGTTGCCCTTTACATTACACGGATATCGTACTTCGGTACGTACTTCAAATAGGGCAACCCCTTTCTCGCTAGTGTATGGTATGGAAGTTGTATTACCATTAGAAGTCGAGATTCCTTCCTTGAGAGTTTTGGTCGATGTCAAACTTGATGAGGCGGAATGGGTGAGAGCCAGATTGAATCAACTCAGCTTGATGGACAAGAAGGGATTGGCATCCATTGCATATGGACGACTATATCAAAGGAGGAGGAAGAAAGCTTCTGATCAGAAGGTGCGCCCTCAGAGCTTTCAGGAAGGTGACTTAGTATTGAAGCGGATTCTCCCTCCCCAGATAGATCACAGGGGAAAATGGACTCCCAATTACGAAGGTCCATATGTCGCAAGGAAAGTCTTCTCTGGAGGAGTCTTACTACTCTCAACCATGGATGGCAAAGATTTCACATCCCCTGTGAATGCAGACGCAGTTAAAAAATACTTTGCTTAAAGAGACCCGCTGGAAAGAAAAAAAAATCCAGGCAAAATTGGGGCATCCTGGTGAACCATAAAAAGAATGTGTTCGGGCAAAAGTTAGGGATAAAAAGAAAAATGTAAACCCGCAAAGTTGAAAACCTGAAAAGGAGACCTTGGCAAAAATGGATAACCCGGTGAATCGAAAACCCGCAAGGGCGATTCAGGAAAAGTTAGGGATTTGAAAAGCAAATGACTGCGGTCTGCATATTAATATTTTGAGCACAGTGGATTCTGGGAGGACTCGAAGGTCGATCAATGAAGTCAGTCTCTTTGGAAGAGAGAGAATTGGAGAAACATCAAAGTCATGTGAGTCATAGTCGATTCGACACATGGTGGTTGTCTGTACCACATTGCCGACATTTTGTATATCTCTTGCATTTTTGTACTTTTTGCGCAACTTTCTCTTTTCAGGAGTTGCCTCTGTTGTAATTTGTCTATTTATAGGCCATCAATCAATGAAGTATATTATTCAGAAAGCTTTTGTTCCTTGTTTTACCTTTTACTATTTTGTTTGCAAAAGACTCCTGATGTTTTTGATAAAACTTTGCATACATAAACTTGTGGGCTTTCATGGACGATAACCAGGATAGCTCTTGTTGTATACAAGACATTTTGTTTGTATTTGTTGCAGAGCTCTCGTTTTTGAGATTATCCCAGAGGTGTACCCCCGATAAGGTCACCATATCTCTGTCCCTACAAGAGGAGGAATTGCAGTTTGAGATTAGTGCCTCCCTGGAAAGTTGAGGTTACATGTGATCAAGGTTATCCTCAATAGATCGAGATTGGTATCCCGGGCAAAGTAGAGCCATCCCCAGCAGGTGGAGCGTGTGCACCTATTCTTAGCAGCTCGAGTGCATGTATTGTATCCCCTAGCAGTTTTACGTCGGGTTTATCTCCATAGGGTTGAAACGGAGGTTCCCCAATAGTGGTGTATACCTATCCCTTAACAGGTAGATGCAGGATTGTTCCCAGCAGTGAAGCAAGTTCAGATTTTGGTTCCCCACAGAGTCTAAATCTTTTGACTCCTTTCCCCTCAGAGTCTAGGTCATTGACTCATTCCCTAAGCAGAGGCTGATATTGTTGAGTTTTATTTCTCATTTCCCCAAGCAGAGGTCGATGTTGACTCCCTCATTGCCTAATCCCTAGCGAAGTCAGCGGAGAAAGTTTCCTTCCCCGCAGGGTGGAATTACTTCTCAAGCATCCTCAGCAGAGAAAGTTTGGGATAATCTCCCAGTAAATCTTATTCATAATCCCTAGCAATAGCAGACTCAATCTCCAGTAGAGTGGAGCTATTCCTCAGCAGTTTATTTTGTACCCTAGAAGAGTCTTTTTGTCATTCTAGGAGGCTATCCAGGGCTGATTTCCCCGGTAGAGTGGATTTGTTTTCCCTAGCCGAGTCATTTGTTCCCCAGAAGAATTGTGTTCTGGAAGGCCATTCAGGGCGCTTTCCTCAGCAGAGTTTGATGTGATCCCCGACGAAGTGGATTTTGTTATCATCAGAGCAGCGTTACTCAGGAGAGTTCTTTTTCACAGAAGCCATCGAGGGCTTGTTTTCCAAGCAAAAGTCCAATCATACTTGGCACACCCAGTCATGCTTCTAACATTGAGCTCTCAACTCTTCTTGATTCATGCTTCTAAAATATTGAGGTATTTGGATGCTCATTTTTAGGTCATAAATTTGTTCATTGCTTGTTGAAGTTTGCATTTATCTTTAGGCTTTCCACTTGAACTCCAAGTGTTGGATGTGTGTAAGACTTTGGTCTTTCTCCTTGCCTTCTCTTGCATTTCTTTTAGATGTGTTTGATGCTTGATTTGTGCGTTCTCTCCTCTCATCCCCACTTCTTTCTAATGACTTTGGAATCCCATTTGAGATGGTTTGGTCCCTCCTTTGGAGGTATTTGAAACATGTCATGAATGGTGAATCCTTGAGGACCTTTTGGTGCCTTTTTGCTTGTTTCTTGTGTAGCCTATGGTTGGGTTTCCCATATGAGTTCCTTGATGTCCTCATATTGCTTCCCATTATCACATTTCATCTTATCTTCATCTCCTTTCAATTTTTTTGCCTTTGGACATTCTTTCTTTTGATTGCATCCTCTCATATGCATGCTTGAGGTTTAGATGTGCTTGTGGAGGCTACTGCCCCACACTTTGTTCCTCCCTCACTATCATCCTAATTGTACATTACATGTTTGCATACTTGCATCTTTCTTATCTTATGCTTCCTTCTTCTTTCTTTTTTGCCATGTTCCCTTAGGACCTCTAATCTCTTGAGATTATGATAGACCTTGGGTTTTGAACCCATGCAAGATAACATTAGGTAGCATTCCCTTTCATCCCAATCATAGGATCACTTTGCATGACAACTATTAGGTTTGAGTTAGTCTCCCTTTAGTGTGTCCTTTCTCTTCTCATCTCCAAATCCTTCCAAAACACTTAATAAAGGTTAAAGAATGTTGTACGCTACGAGCCTTAAGTACTTTGGAAATGGTGATTGGAGGGTTTCCTCTCAATTTCTTAGAGTGTTTAGTGTACGCCCTTTGGGCGATATGCGATGCATTTGCTCCTAAGTCATAGTCTTTAGTGCAACAGGAGTTACAAATCAAACTCAAAACACTTCTTGTCTTAAAAAAACACAAAACAAAAACATAAAACCTTTTTATCCTTCGAGATTAATGGAAAATCATTTTTATAAAGAGAGTGTTGTTAACTCTTGGTTCTACCGCAAACGAGTAACGCCTAAGTCTCCAATGGTCGAACTGCATACACCTAACTGTTAGAATAAGTTTTAACCCTACTCGGGTAAAACATTTTGAACCAACCGGTGTTCTCGTTAGCCCGAACTACATTTGCTCTGATTTCCTATACCAGATGAGGATACGTAGGCACAAGACGACGATGTCTTGGTGAGCAACCTTCCCCACCTTTCGCCCGTAGTTTTCCGAACTACGTAGACTCTAACTTTCCCATTGCACGAGGAAGTACGTAGGCATGGAGCGGTGATGCTCTATCGAGTCTCAATCACCCTTTTAAATAGACAACAAAGTGTGGATCCCGTCGAGTACGACGGACGTTAGGGGTGCTAATACCTTCCCCTTGCATAACCGACTCCCGAATCCAAGATTTGGTTGCGATGACCGATCTTATAGATTTGGTTGCGACGGACGTTAGGATAAATAACAAACGGTGGCGACTCTTCTGTCATTGCCGTCCCTTTTTCGCAGTAGCGACAACTGGCGACTCTGCTGGGGACCTCTTTTGTAGTCTCGCCTTGTTTTGTTTCCTGACTATCTGGGCTCCCCAGTAGCTGGCGACTCTGCTGGGGATAGTAATATCCCCTATGCGAGTCAATCCCAGCGCTTGTTTGTTTATCTTTTGGGTGTGTACATATGTGTTGTACTTTATTTACTTTCGCATTTTACTTTCCGCATTGTATCATTATTGTTGTGCTATGGGGAGGGAATGTTCCACTGAGAGATAAGAAAAAACCCAGGCTTGAGTACAAACATAGCATTAGTAGTGGAAAGTAATGGTGAGCATGTATGCTTTGCATGCACTAGTTCCCATGAAATTCGCGCTCAGACGAGATTCTCTTTGATGATTTTCTTTCCGATCCTTTGGATCTGAAGGGATTTTGGATCTGAGGGTTGTCAACTCTGGGGACCGATCATTTGTGATTCAGCTAAGTGAGGCCTCTTCTGTGACGCTGATGAACGCATAGGATGCCGAACCTTATCAGTGGATAGGTTCATGCCTATGAGAGGGATTGGGTTATGCATGAAACCTTGACTTTCAGACTACCCAGTTTTCTTTGCAGTGTGAATCTTTGTTCTTGATACAAGGGGTCCTAATGACAATGCTATGTTCTTGCGAAAACGGAGCGTTGGTTCTTCTCGATCAACAGCACATCAATCTTGATCCCCTGTGTGCATTTGCATTTGCATTTTCATCTGCATTTTCATTAACATGTATTTATGTTACAGGTGTATATTTCTTCCTCGATTCTAGTGATCTTGTTCTTTATTTCTGACATGGAACCCTTGAAGAAGACAGTGGCATACAAGCTTCCAACTCCTGATATTAGTTCTTTGCTGAGTTTGATTGCCATGACTGATAGGAAGGTGATGGAAGACTTCAGGCAATCTTATGGGAAGCTTCTCAGTGTTATCTGCAAGCCTTCATTGTACGAGATGAGTGGTCTTTATGCTCTTCTGTAGTTCTATGACCCCTAGCTGAGGTGTTTTACTTTCCCAGATTATGTTCGGGCGCCTACCCTAGAGGAGTATTTTGTGTTATTGGGTGTTCATATCTTAGACCGGATGCCATTCTATCACATTGATGCTGAGCCTGATCTGGCTAAGCTTGCTGCTGCATTATATTTGGATGTTTCCGAGCTGGAGGGGAAGTTGACTAAGTGGAATGGGGTGTCTGGTTTCCCTTTACCTTTTCTGGTTGATAAGGCTCAACAGTTCGCCAAAGATAGTTGTTGGATTGTGTTTAGTGCCATCCTAGCTGTAATACCCCAAATTTTGCCCTAAGATTTGTCGTCGCATTTCATTGCATTTTTATTGCATTTAATCAATTACTAACAAATTTGTGTAGTCGTTTGACTTTTTGCAGGTAAATATCATATGGCATGCATTTTTTTTCTAAAAAGTAAAAATGGCACAATTGGCAGGAGGACATGTGTAAGGAGTTATGAGTGTGAGAGGTTGAGAGTTCGAATCTCACCTTTGTCAATTTTTTGTTTTTTATTATTTTTACTCTAAATTTTTCTATCTTTCATTAAAAAAATAACAAAAATAGTTTTTTATTATTATTTAATTATTATTTTCGTATTTTAATTAAATCATTTTTTAAAAATATTATTTTTTTCACTTTTTTCTAAATTATTCATAAAAATATCCAAAAAATCATAAAATAAAAAATATTGAAAAAAATTTTGTTCTTTTTATAATATTTTTGATTTTAGGAATCAATAGGATTATTAGTTTTTATTTTAAGTTTATTTTAATTATTTTAAATTATTTAAATTTTATTTTTTCTTAACTAATTATTTAGTTTGGGCTTTAAAATGGGCTTTAGGGACATTATTGACAATTTGGTGTTAACCCTAATTTGTTCCCTATATATACATGTGTTGCCTTGTTGGAAAAGGGGAGAGAAAAAAAAACCTAAGAGGAGTGAGTGCCGTTAGCCGTTATTTAGTTTTCTTCTTCATCCATTACTATTGTTTCTTTTTCTTCATCGTTTACCGTTATTTCTTTTCCTTCATCTATTACTGTTGTTTCTTTTTCTTCATCTTTTACCGTTATTTCTTTTTCTTCATCTATTACCGTTATTTCTTTTTCTTTATCTATTACTGTTACGTTTATATATATATAATTTTTAAATTGTTAGAGTTTATATATATAAGATAAATTTTTGATCGAATTATGTCGATACGATGTTTGCACATTTGTGTGCATGACGCGTGACATTTGTGTTAGTTCAATCTGGTTGCGATGATCGCATTTTTGTGGGAGCAATAATACTATTTTTTGCTTAATTTCTTTTTCTTTGCGATAAATTTTGTTTCGTCCGATTTAGATCTGGTTGCGATGAGCGCATTTCTGCGTTAGCAACATTGTTGGGTTATTTGGCACATTTAAAATTCATTATTGCTTTATTATTATTATTATTATTATTATTATTATTATTATTATTATTATTATTATTATTATTAGTATTATTATAATCATTATTTACTATTATTATCATTATTATCATTATTATTACCATTATTATTATTATTGTTATCATTAATTTATTAAAACTTGTTATAATATAAAAATCTGTTTTTTAAAATAAATAACATTAACATCTTTTCCAAATTAATATGAAAACCTATTATTTTTAAGAAAAACTTTTTTTTAGATAAATTTAAAATAATAACTAAAATCTTTTTTTTTTTTAAATAATAACTAGAATCGTTATTTATTTTATTTTATTATTGTTCAATTCAAATTTCATTATCATATTGTATCTGCTCCTCTCATGTAACCTCGCGAACTTAACAATCGCTCTTTAAATTCTGCCTTTAAATTTCTGCTTGCATGGTTTAAATTATGACATTATCTCCCTGTTTGCATGATTCAATTATCTCACGCGTTTACCATTATTTCTGTCACATTGCACACATCCGAAGGTTAGGTCTAACTGTTTGGCCGCCGCGCCAATAGTCCGTAAAACTTCACACATTCAATTTCAAATCTTCAAAACTACAAACTACAAACCCTAATTTTCACAATGCCTCGCCGCAGGCAAAATTACAAATTTACCCCTAGCATTAGGTCAAAGAGCCGCCGCGCTCATTTTAGGGTTTCCCGCCGTGGAATCCCTAATTTAACCCTAATTACAACTTAACAATTCAACGTAGAGATTTGGAGTTTCTACACTCCACGTAAGCGTGTCCTTAAGATGCGTTTATTCCCCTTGAGACCTTGACCACAGTCAAGAAGTCTCTAACCTCCCTTTTGAGGGGAACTACGATTACTCTGATTCCACTCCCGTAAGGATACGTAGGCACAAGATGCGATGTCTTGCCGAGTAAACTTAGAATTAACCCCTTAGGTCTTCTTTCTCACTTTTAATCCTTTGTACATATATCTTAAGCAAATAAATAAAGCAAAATAGTAAACATCTGAACAAAAGGTTCCTGTAGAGTACTACAGAAGTTTAGGGTGCTAATACCTTCCCTAAATTTAACCAACCCCCGAACCCTAGATCTTTCCCCGCATTGTGTTTACGATGCAAAATAGGTTTTCCCTCTTTTGACCTTTTCCTTCGGATAAATCAAAGAGCGGTTGTGAATTGAATCGCGATTCAAACTCATTAATAGTTTGTGATCCTATTTCCACCGCAACAGAAAATGGCGACTTCACTGGGGACCTCTTAAACCTTTGAGGGTTATCCCTAATTTGTTCATATTTATTACTATTTGTTTTACTATTCATTTGCATGTATATATTGTACTCTGATTTTGGGATGGTTCCTTGTGTTGTGAGATAAGTCCTACGCCCGGACTAGTGACATTATTATAGGATAGGGATATATTCGATGAGGCTTATAGGGAGTTGAATCCCGACCAAGCTGATTCGAGAATCACCGCTCAGTTGAGACCCTTTCAAAAATGGTTCGGTTGAACGAGTAATCGTTGAAAACTTTTTCCATGGTCGATTGGAGTCTGTGATATTGGGAACCGTAGTACCTTAACACCACCATGGCCTTATTTAGGACGTAGTGCGGGAACTATGTGGGAGTAGTCCTACAATGGTTGCTACGCGATACTACACTCAAAAGAGGTTCTCTTGAGAATATTATTAACTCCCGAGTCAGTCGGAAAGTTGATAATATCCGAAAGATGGACTGATGACTTTGGGCACTTTTTTAGAACCTTGTTCTGCAGGTGCGACTAACCTATAGTACACTCCTTTTCGGGGATGGGTAGACCTTAACTCCGCTCATGTTCTTTTAACCTAGGACTTTATGTGTTTTCATGCATTGCATCCATAAAGCATCATATTACATTAAGACTTCGTGGAATTCAAACTCTATTTATGAACATTGCAGGATACCATGGATCACTCTAGAAGGCATACTTTGAAATTTACTTTTAAGGGTTTTAATTTGGAAGTCCTAGAGAAGCTAAGAGATTTGGTTCAAGATCAAGAAAAGTTCCAAAACAGATATGGAAGGTTATTATCTTTGTTGAAGATTCAAGTAAACGAAGGACTTCTTGCGACTTTGCTACAGTTTTATGATCCGGATTATCACTGCTTCACCTTTCCAGATTATCAGCTTTTACCTACCTTAGAAGAGTACTCTCAGTTGGTGGGATTACCTATCTTGGATAAGTCTCCATTCCCTTTCTTGGAGGAAGACCCTAAAGAACGAGATATTGCTAAAGCCATTTGTCTAAGGATATCCGAGGTCAAAAACAATATGATCACCAAAGGGGGGATCTCCGGTTTTCTCAGGGACTTCCTAATTAAGAAGGCCCAATTTTATGCCGATCATAAAGACATGTCTGCCTTTGAGACAATACTTGCTTTGCTTATTTATGGGTTGCTGCTTTTTCCTAGTTTTGAGGGGTTTGTGGACCTTAATGCTATCAAGACCTTCATGAGGAGAAATCCAGTTCCGACGCTATTGGGTAATACTTATCATTCAGTACATCTTCGAAACTTTCATGGTGGAGGAATGATTACATGTTGTGTGCCATTACTATATAAGTGGTTTATTTCTCACTTACCCAAGTCCGGTCCGTTCTGGAGACCTAATCAAGAACGTTGTCGCAAAAAGTTATGGCTTTAACTCACTCTGATATTGATTGGGATAGTCGCATGTACGAGGGGATATCGATCCTTGATAGCTGTGGAAAATTCAACAATGTGCCTTTGCTCAGTTTCAATGGAGGAATTAGCTACAATCCAGTCTTAGCTCGCCGACAGTTAGGATACCCCTTGAAGGAACCGCCTAAAGGTATTCAGGTGGAGAAGATCTTTTTCAAAGACGACAAAAAGCTTCAAGATCAGATTCTATCTTCTTGGAATCATCTGCATAGGAAAGACAAAGAAAGTTTGGGCAGACCTAATTGTGTGTCCATGGAACCATACATTCAATGGGTCCGAGGAAGAACTATCGAGTTGAAGATGCCCTACTATCTCCAAGATCCTTTACCTCAAAGAGAAGAACCTGTCCAGTATTTCATGACCGAGGTTGAGACCTTGAAGATCGCTTTGAAGAGATCACAACACGAAACAGAAGCATGGAAGAACAAATACCATGTGATGGCCAGCGAGTACGAAGAACTTCAAAAGCAAATTCAGTCGAAGAATGATGAGATACAATCCTACAAGAAGAGAAGGCTCTACGAGTATTTATTTTCCTCCGGATCTCCGTCTGCTCACTGAAGTTGTGGAAGATGCTTCTCTAGGATTTTCTAGGCTTTTATTTAGCTTGTTTTGGTTGCAAGAATATTATTTGTAATTTGTCTTCAATGAATTAAAAGTTTCCTTGGTATTCCGCAATATTCGTAAATATTTGAATTCCATGAAATCTTCATTTGCATTCGCATTTTAGCATCATACTTTTGCATTGCATGTGTCTCCCGGTTTCTCATACGCGGTTTTCTCACCTTCCAGTTTTGTCGCCCTGAGTTCTCTGCATCAATACGACCCTTCAAAAAGATGGAAGATCAAAACCAAGAGATCAGCCGTGTCAGCCATGAACTCGAAGATCTTCGAGGAAGTGTAGGGCAGATTTTGGAGATGCTACGAGCTCTTAGTGTGAAGGTGGATGCTCAGTCTACTGTTGTTTCTGAGACTACTAATACCGTTATGGAATCTCAACCAGCTGTTACTGTCGAGAATGTACCTCCTCACGGTCTTCAATCCGGTTCGGTGCCTCCTAATGCTCAACCAGTTCGACGAGCTACCCCTCCAAAGTGCAAAACTCCTAACTCCGACCATGGTAAAGGACCTGCACGCTCGAGGAACCGCAAAATGGATACTCCTCAACCTTGGAAACATCAGCAGAGTTATGTTCAAGGTTATCCGCTTCCATATGTCCAACAACCCTATGTAGTTACTGTAGCGCCTTCTTACGATCAGAAGTTTCCTACATACCAGCCTGTGCAGTCAGCTCCGGTGTATCAGGCACCGATTTATCAACAACCTTCCGGTTATCCGCCCATGCAAGTGCCTGTCAACAGTCAACGAGTGCCCAACGCTCCTGTTCACCAGCAATCACAGGATCAGGTTCCTTATCCCCGTAAGAGTCAGTATAAGCCTTGTCCTCCAATTCCAATGGCTTTCACTGAGTTATACCCCCATTTGGTACAACAGGGTCTGATTACCACTCGTGCTTTGGGTCCTCCGCCTGCAGGTTACAACGCGGCCGCTCATTGTTTATTTCATGAGGGTGCGCCCGGCCATGATCTAGAGAATTGCTATGCTCTTAAGAAAGTTGTCAGAAATTTGCTAGAAGCGAAGAAGTTGTCTTTTAGCAATGCTCAGCCGAAGATCGAGATTCCTCTCGGGGTCCCTCACTTGTCGAGTTCGAATTCTGCAAAGTATGTTGACCTCTCAGCAAATCAGCCGAATCCAGTAATTATTCAAAGGCCTAGCTCGCTTCATTTCAGCAATCCTCAAGATGATATGACCGGGATCAACAAAGAATCTGGGAAAGTTATTTTGAAGCAACGACTGAAAACTGTTGAAGATGTGACCAGCCTAACTGGGGCAAGCCATGACGACTCACAGGGATCATAAACCAGACGACCTTTCCATTAAGGCTCCGCCAAAGGAAACTGTTGCTTTTGAATTTCATAAACTATTTAGAAGGATTTTTCCGACAGTTCATTTGTTTATTTATATGTATTTCTCTTTGATTAAGCATATTTAGCATGTACGAACTTGTTTATCTCTGATTAATTAATACAACGCATATGTTTGTCTTGAATAAATCCATTCGTTTCACTCATTCAAAAAACGTTTTCATAAACCATAATGCCAACTTTACCCGATCTCTTGTTCTGATGGAGAATTAGGGGGAGGATGACGAACCCAAAACGTCAGATTTCTTGTCGTATGCTTTCGATTGAAACCCGCTGATGATGTAAGGCATTATTTCAAATCCCAAACACTGGAGATATAAGGATGTTAATCCCTAGTCAACCCTTTGAGCCTTGAAGTAGGAGTTTTTCTTTCTTTTTAAGAACCTTCATCCTAACCTGGGGCAGGGTAGGTTTCAGTTAAACCGATCGAGCGCTTAGACTCTTAAAAAGGAAGAGCAAACCTTCGAGAATTTATCCTTATCATCTTAAGAAGTCCAATACAATGACTATCCCTCGGTTACCTAAGGAGTGGGGCAGTCACGAGCCTTTCAAAAGATTTACACGACTTGTGCATAAAAGAATATTCAAAAAATAAGAGCCCGCTAAGTCAAAACCTATGAAGGAGACTTAGGCAAAACTGGGGCATCCCGCTGGACTCCGAAGTCAGATCAAAAGAGGGTACAATAAATAATCCCTAGTAAAGAACAAGGTCGTGTGATCGAATTGCCATTAGAAATAGGCGAGTGACTGCCATGTCCAAAGCTTTGATAAGTTCTTGACCATAGCAAATCCGCTTGAGATATGAGCGTTCGTATCCGATTAACTGAATTAGGATTGGAGAACATCACGAAGAATGGGTGGGTACAAATATAACTTTGAGCCTTTATCTTTTGTTTCTCAAACCGTGAACTGAGCCACGATACAACCTTTAAAAGACCTAATTGAAGTAGGACTTCGGTTGAAAGCATACTCCACAAGATCACGTTTCCTGACTCCTACGAGCTATGCTCAGAAAAAATTCATGTTGGCATTATAATTAAAACTTATATCCTGACTAGTGATTTCGGTCACGAGTTATTGCGATATCTTTTTCAAAACAAAAATTCAAGACAAATATATGTGTACATTGACAAGCTCAGGATAGGCATTTCAGGCATGACGACTTTGCTTGATATCTTAGAGATTTACATATGGACATAACCCGTGGAACTTGAAGATCCTGCTAAACAGGGGCAGGCAGTTTCCCAGTTCGCTTACCAACGCGAATCTGACGTTCTTAAGAGCTATTTCTCAAAGATTTCATCGTAACACGATTAATTTGTGCCAGTTACGTCGAGACCTGACGCATCTCTCAAAGAGTTTGAAAACAGTGGGGCAACCAGACTCCGTGTTCTCTATAAAATCCTCTTGAGATGACCATACCTCACAACGCAAATATCTTGGGGCACCGTGTTTTTTTTTAAAAGAAACAAATGGCGACTACTATAAGGTCCTTCAAGATCAAAACCATGTGGTTTCACAACTTTTCTTCATGCACCCGATGGATTTTACTCAAGGCGGCCTTCATTCCCCAGTAAATCTCAGTGTTGCAACAGGCTCCTAAACTATTGCCTCATCACAGTCCCCAGAGAGACTATAAGCTGACAACTTTTTCTTGGGTGACTTGAAAATGTCCCTCAGGTTTTCTTCTCCCCATGTGAAGACGTGATACTGTCCACCCAAGCAGATTACCTTCTCCCCAGAGAAGTTAGAATTTTGAAACCAGATTTGGTTCTACCGTTGATCTTTCTTACCCATGATTGACGTATTGGTTGCAGAGAACGCAGGGTATCTCCGTCGAGATGTTTATTTCATCTCTCGTCCTGTCTCTAGTCTGTTTCGTCAGCATACGCAGGGGCATAAGCATCACATGCCTATTTCGTATATTCATTTCACATACTCATTACATGCTCATTTCATAACATCCTGCATATTTAACTACATAAGACATTGGCATACATTCATATTAACATATATTCACATTAACACATGCGGTAGTATGCACAGGTTCACTGTGTCGCGCCATCATTAGTTGTTACCGCCGAGTAACTGGGGTTTGTCCATTCTCTCCAAATAGATTGTCAGCCCTAAGCATAAAATACATATGTGTTTCCAGTTTCCCTACGGAGCTCGATCCTCGTGGATGACGGTTACTTCAGCTATCTTTCCTCGCCAGGATAAGATATCTACCCTTCGAGTTCATTCCCTCGATGGAGTCTTGATTACCAGTTTTCTTTCTAGCTCGATCCTAGATTGAATCTCAGTCTTGTCGGTCGTCAAGCCCAACCGGACGTGCATTTATTTTGCACCATCTAAAGATTTTCATCATACCATGACGGATACGCGAATGTCCTCGCCCGAGAAGGTTATCACTGTACCCGGACGTGCATTTATTTTGCACTATCTTTCAAGAAAATCAACTACAATCATTTACAGATACACGCCAGTTCACGCCTGGAAAATCTATCATTACAATCCTACATCTTACAACATCAGTATACGACATTTCTCACCTAAGAAGCCGATCCTATCTTCGTTATGACTCACAGCAAATGGCCATCTCCATTGAGAAGTTGGGCTTCCATTTACCTGTCGTCTTGAAGTATGGGGAGGTTTGAACCAAATCGTATTCAGGAGAGCACGATCTTGAAATACGGGGAGGTTTGAGCGGAATCATATTCAGGAGAGCACGATCTTGAAGTATGAGGAAGTTCAATTTACCCTTTAGTAAAAGAAGGAGCGGAATCATATTCAGGAGAGCACGATCTTGAAGTATGAGGAAGTTCAATTTACCCTTTAGTAAAAGAAGGAGCGGAATCATATTCAGGAGAGCACGATCTTGAAGTATGAGGAAGTTCATTTACCCTTTAGTAAAAGAAGAAGCCGAATCATATTCAGGAGAGCACGATCTTGAAGTATGAGGAAGTTCATTTATCCTTTAGTAAAAGAAGGAGCGGAATCATATTCAGGAGAGCACGATCTTGAAGTATGAGGAAGTTCAGTTTACCCTTTTCATATTCAGGAGAGCACGATCTTGAAGTATGAAGAAGTTCATTTACCCTTTAGTAAAAGAAGGAGCGGAATCATATTCAGGAGAGCACGATCTTGAAGTATGAGGAAGTTCATTTACCCTTTAGTAAAAGAAGGAGCGGAATCATATTCAGGAGAGCACGATCTTGAAGTATGAAGAAGTTCATTTACCCTTTACTAAAAGAAGGAGCGGAATCATATTCAGGAGGGCACGATCTTGAAGTATGAGGAAGTTCATTTACCCTTTAGTAAAAGAAGGAGCGGAATCATATTCAGGAGAGCACGATCTTGAAGTATGAAGAAGTTCATTTATCAGAATCGTATTCCAGGCGCCGACCTTAAATATGAGAAAATTGATATATCAGATAAGCAGCAGCCTCTTTATTTGAGTGCTTATTCATTTTGGCACATAAGTCCCTTCCAACGATAAGTGACAGTTCTCCCTCGAGAAGCTTATCGGGGCATTTCCCATTAAAGTCCATTTACTTTGGCATACAGCCGGTCTTTACCCTGTATATTTGATACGGATTTCCGAAAATCCATTCGATCCCACCACGAGGGATAGGTTATAGAAGCTTGGATGTTATTCTTTGCTCAATGCTCCAGCATTCTGTGATCGATCTTGCAATCGTGTAGGTCCAATTATTATTAGACATTCCCAAGTGGAGGTCATCTCATAGGTGCCATCTCCATTTAAGGATCTTATTCTAAAAGTCCATTTATTTTGGCATACAGCCGGTTCTTTTTTACCCTGTATATTTGCTACGGATTCCCGAAAAGTCCGTTTGATCCTGTCACGAGAGATAGTTTACAGAAGCTTGGATGTTATTCTTTGCTCAATGCTCCAGCATTCTGTAATCGATCTTGCAGTCGTACATGATCCAGTTTTACTTTTAGATTCCCCAGTGGAGGCCGTCTCATAGGTGCCGTCTCCATTTGAGAATCTCGTTCCCGGTCTAAAAATGATAATTGGTCGTGTTCGCACCAGCTGACCATCATTTTAGAATTCCCCAGTGTTGTACTGTGTCCCAGCGCGTCGTTTTCCCTAGTGTGTTCTTCTCGTAGCGTCTGTCCCTGTGTCGTCGTATTCGTCAGCATTTTCGCACTCATCATTCCAGCATACACATCATATCATATTCATGGCATTGTCTGCATTAGTCTTGTTTGGTCCATAACATTGCATATCGCCACATATAAGGGCAAAATTTTCGGTTATCTATATTTAAATCCCTCCACCATGATTCCTCGAGTCTCCGCCACTCGAATCACCCGGTGAAGTTATTTAAATAGGGGCAACTGTAATACCCCAAATTTTGCCCTAAGATTTGTCGTCGCATTTCATTGCATTTTTATTGCATTTAATCAATTACTAACAAATTTGTGTAGTCGTTTGACTTTTTGCAGGTAAATATCATATGGCATGCATTTTTTTTCTAAAAAGTAAAAATGGCACAATTGGCAGGAGGACATGTGTAAGGAGTTATGAGTGTGAGAGGTTGAGAGTTCGAATCTCACCTTTGTCACTTTTTTGTTTTTTATTATTTTTACTCTAAATTTTTCTATCTTTCATTAAAAAAATAACAAAAATAGTTTTTTATTATTATTTAATTATTATTTTCGTATTTTAATTAAATCATTTTTTAAAAATATTATTTTTTTCACTTTTTTCTAAATTATTCATAAAAATATCCAAAAAATCATAAAATAAAAAATATTGAAAAAAATTTTGTTCTTTTTATAATATTTTTGATTTTAGGAATCAATAGGATTATTAGTTTTTATTTTAAGTTTATTTTAATTATTTTAAATTATTTAAATTTTATTTTTTTCTTAACTAATTATTTAGTTTGGGCTTTAAAATGGGCTTTAGGGACATTATTGACAATTTGGTGTTAACCCTAATTTGTTCCCTATATATACATGTGTTTAAATTATGACATTATCTCTCTGTTTGCATGATTCAATTATCTCACGCGTTTACCATTATTTCTGTCACATTGCACACATCCGAAGGTTAGGTCTAACTGTTTGGCCGCCGCGCCAATAGTCCGTAAAACTTCACACATTCAATTTCAAATCCTCAAAACTACAAACTACAAACCCTAATTTTCACAAATGCCTCGCCGCAGGCAAAATTACAAATTTACCCCTAGCATTAGGTCAAAGAGCCGCCGCGCTCATTTTAGGGTTTCCCGCCGTGGAATCCCTAATTTAACCCTAATTACAACTTAACAATTCAACGTAGAGATTTGGAGTTTCTACACTCCACGTAAGCGTGTCCTTAAGATGCGTTTATTCCCCTTGAGACCTTGACCACAGTCAAGAAGTCTCTAACCTCCCTTTTGAGGGGAACTACGATTACTCTGATTCCACTCCCGTAAGGATACATAGGCACAAGATGCGATGTCTTGCCGAGTAAACTTAGAATTAACCCCTTAGGTCTTCTTTCTCACTTTTAATCCTTTGTACATATATCTTAAGCAAATAAATAAAGCAAAATAGTAAACATCTGAACAAAAGGTTCCTGTAGAGTACTACAGAAGTTTAGGGTGCTAATACCTTCCCTAAATTTAACCAACCCCCGAACCCTAGGTCTTTCCCCGCATTGTGTTTACGATGCAAAATAGGTTTTCCCTCTTTTGACCTTTTCCTTCGGATAAATCAAAGAGCGGTTGTGAATTGAATCGCGATTCAAACTCATTAATAGTTTGTGATCCTATTTCCACCGCAACACTAGCTCTATGTATCTATGGCATTATATTGTTCATTAATCTTTCGGATTTTGTAGATTTGGATGTGTTCCATATCTTTGCGTCAGAGAACCCAGTACCTACGCTGCTAGGCGACATCTATCATTCTGTTCATTACAAGAATGAGAACCGAAGGGGAAAGAATGTATCTTGTTGTGTTCCTTTGTTGTATAGGTGGTTGGTGAGTCATCTGCCCAAGAACGGTCTGTTTGTTGATACTGCTGGTAGTTCAGAGTGGTCGGAGAGTTTAATAGGTTTGTCTGCAGAGAACATTACCTAGTTTGACAGAGATATGCTTGGTACAAAGATCATTTATAGTTGCAGCGGATTTCCTAACGTCCCTTTGGTCGAAAGGAAAGGATGCATCAACTATAACCCATCCTTGTTGGTTAGGCAGTTTGGATATGCGCTGAGAGATCCTCCTAAGGAAGAAGAGATACAGGAATCTCTATATCTCACCGGATTGTTGGAGGGTGATGCCTTATCTAGAGTTGAGCATGCTTGGAGCAATATTCATAGGAAACGGAAGGCATATTAGGGAAGAGTAACAGTCGAGCCTATGACCCTTACCTGACTTGGATTCGAGAGAGAGTTGTGAAGTTTCTGTTGTCGTTTCCATTTGTCGAGCCTCTGTATCCTCTCACGATTGAGGAGCCTACCAATGTTGACATTTAGAAGTACAACCAGTCGTGGTTTGAGAAAGAAGAGTTGCGGAAGACAAAAAAAGAGTTGGAGAAAGAGATTGCTCAGCTCTGAAGTGAGAAGATTGAAGCAACTTATTCTTTGAAGAAACAGACTGAGTTGGTGAACAGGTTGGGTATGGACTTGACCAAGCAGATTAGCGCCATGGAATGTCTGGGTCTTGATCTGAAAGCTGTTAGTAGTGTTCTTGCTTCTAAGAAGAAGGATTTGGACAGAGCTTACTTAGAGATTTCCAGGTTTAACGACTAATGGAATGCTACGCTCACCAATAACAAGGAGCGCGAAGACGGGTTAAAGTTACAAATCAGCAAGTTGAAGACTCGGCTCAGAGTAAAGGCTGAGAAGATTTCAGATGAAGCTTCGCTCAGACGACACAATGATTGTAGGCTGAATGGAGCGCTTGCAACCTTGGAGGACTTCAGAGCTAGAGCTAATTCGAAGACATGTAAGCTTGAGGAGGTCTTTGGAGAGGGAGCCTGGGAAGACTATGCTGAGGGTCTACAGCGCACTATTAGCCAGCGGGAGATACTTATCCAGGGGTTACTCACCAGACCAGACTATCCCGAGACATAGGAGTTGCTAGAGGATTTCCGGTCTCGTCATCCAACTTGATTATCTTTCTTTCTCTTTGTAGTCGTTGCTATATTGTTGTATTGACCATCACCAGACCTGTTGGTTGAGGTCATTTCTTATTGTACTTAGTTGTTGTGCTTGTACATTGCCTGTTGGGCTTTTGATTATATATGAGGAGTTTCTACTTTATGTTTGTCTTTGGGGTTTCTCCATTGTCGTGCTTTTCTCCCGGAACTAGAATCGAGGGGGAAATTTTCCTGTTGCATACATACATGTCTGCATTTTGCAGTTTTTTTGCATCGCATGTGCATCGGAATTGTTTTCGCATGCCGATCAGACAACTCACTGCTACACAACAAGGGGGAATCAGTGCATAATTATGGAATAAATGCAAGTAGAGATGCAAGAGATGAGGGACAAGATGGCCCAATTTATGGAGTAAATGCAGGGAGTGGCTAATGGACAAGATCAGCTGAGGACTCTGGTCCAGCCCTTGATTGCATGTGTTGACAGCAACTGTGTTCTGCATAGTGGAAATACTACTAATCCTCCACATGTTGAGACTCCTCGTGCTGATAACTCTATGCCTACCTTGGTCATCCCTAATGTTGGAGGGAATGGCAATGGCAATGTCAATGGAAATGGTAATACTGGAGGAAATGGGAATGTTTTTGGAACCAATGGTAATGTTGGTGGAGGGAATGGTAATGCTGGTAACGATAATGTTCATGGTCCTGATGCTACCTGTGCTATCCATGGTAATATGAATCAGTCGTGGATTGAAGATTGACAGGAAGATATTTTCTCAATGAGGGATGTTGGGGCTGAATTATCATGTGAGGCTAGTAGGAGGTTTAAACTGTTGGAAGACAAAATGAATAGCTATGAGAACCAAAATTGCATGGGTTTGGACATGGCTAATCTGGGGCTGATCTCGGATCTGAAAGTTCCGTTAAAATTTAAAGTCCCTGACTTTGACAAGTATAAGGGAACCACATGCCCAAGGGTCCATTTGCGTTCTTATTATTGCAAAATATCTTCCTACTCGGATGACGAAAAGTTACTCATGCATTTCTTTCAGGACAACTTATCTGGTCCTTCGTTGGAATGGTATATAAGTCTAGAACCAATGAATATGCGCAGTTGGAGAGACTTAGTTGAAGCCTTCGTGAAGCATTATCAGTATAACAATGACCTTCCTCCTAACAGGGTCCAACTTCAAAACCTTTCTCAGAAGACTAGCGAATACTACAAGGAATACGCCCAGAGGTGGCGCGAGCTTGTAGGAAGAGTGCAGCCTCCGATGGTGGAGCGTGAATTGATTGATATGTTTGTGGCTACCTTGCCTGGGGTCTATTATGAACAGCTTATTAGTAACATGTCGGGCAGCTTTTCTGATTTGATAATCACTTGAGAGAGTGTGGAGAATGGTATCAAGCTGGGGAAGATCCAAGCTGGTGAAGTACCCTCAGTTGGAGGAAGTAAGAAGGTGTTCGGTAATAAGAAACGTGAAAGTCAGACCAATGCTGTGTCCAATTCTCATGGGAGAGGTAGAAATCAGCATCAGAATTAGTACCGTCAGCAGCCTCGGGTTGCTAGTATTACAATTCCCGTTGTTCAACAATAACAACAACAGAAACCACCGCAGCAACAACAACAGAATCAACAGAATGATAGTTGCAATGTGTTCAAGCACAAAGCGCAAGACTTGGTTGATAGCAAGGCAATAAAATTTTCTCACGACGCTCCCAATGTTGTGCAGAACCCTATGCCCAACCATGGGGTAGCCGGAGTCAGTGCAATCATTGAAGATGAAAGTTTAGATCTGATAGCTGATGTCAATGATTTGAAGACGCCACTGGGCTTTGTGAAGGCTAAGTTGTTGAAGGGAGGTGTTTTCCCGGGATGTACTGAATCGTGTGCTGAATGTTTGAGCCATCATGAGGGATGTGATAAACTGAAGAGATGTGTTCAGGGTATGATGAATGATGGAGTATTGCAGTTTGACCGGATCGCTGAGAAAAAGTCTGAAGAGATAGTGGTTGAGGAAAGGAATGAGGTTGCAACGATCTCGATTCCATACAAAACTGTTACTATTTCAGTGCCACCAAGGCCGCCAATGATAATCATCACTAAAGCAGGTCCTGTGCCGTATGAGAGTACAAGAGCGATTCCGTGGAACTACGAAGCAGAAGTGTACTGCAACGGGCAGAAACAAGAATTGAAGAGTTTACCTGTTGACTTAGTGGACAATCTTGTTGGAGTCGGAGGTATTACCCGAAGTGGCAGAGTCTTTTCATCACCCGAGGTGGTGGCTGAAAGAGCTGACAAAGGAAAGGGTAAGGCTGTTGTAGAGGAAACTTCTCAGGCTGGCGAGAAGGAATCTTTGTTAAAAGATGTAGAAGAGTTTATGAGGCTGATACGGAAAAGTGACTACAAGATAGTTGATCACCTGCAGCAAACTCCTTCTAAAATTTCTATACTGTTGTTGCTGCTATGTCTAGAAGCGCATCGAAACACGTTGTTGAGGATATTGAATACTGCTTACGTGCCTCAAGAGATATCGATAAATCAACTCGAAGGGGTTGTAGCGCACGTGAACGCAGTGAATGGTCTTGGTTTTACAGATTTAGATTTGACGCCGAAGGGCAAGAATCACAATAGTGCATTGCACATTTCAATTGAATGTCGTGGAGCCGTTATGTCGCATGTCCTTGTTGATACAGGGTCCTTTTTGAATGTGCTTCCGAAGAAGGCACTGATGAAATTGGATACCCGGGGTATTATTTGTACGCCAAGTGATTTGGTCGTACGTGCTTTTGATGGAACCCAGAGGTCTGTATTTGGAGAGCTGATGTTGCCAATTCAGGTGGTCCCGAAGTATTTGATGTTGTATTCTACATTATGGACATTCAACCTGCTTACAGTTGTTTGTTGGAGCGTCCATGGATTCACTCAGCAAAAGTTGTTACCTTCCACGCTGCACCAAAAGCTCAAGTATATGGTGGGTGACAGCGTTGTTACAGACTGCAGAGAAGAAGACATAATGATCAGTCACTTGACATCTTTCAAGTACGTTGAGGTGGATGTAGAAATCCCCGAAACACTGTGTTGCACCCCAAAATTTGCCCAACCTTTTCTTAACTTGGTTTATGTTTCATTTCATTTCTTCTAGCATTTTCATTACATAGCATTTTTCATTGAACATGGGATCAAGAGATTGTGCATAGCAAGAGGAGTCTAGTCAGAGGTTTGAGCCTAAACAAGGGATGTTACTTAAGTTTGGATGGTCTTCAAGTCATCTAGAAGTGGACAGTGGTCTTATGAAAGAAAGGATGGATGTATGTGGGTCAGCTCCTAACTTTGAGGCCAATTGAAGATCATCATAGGATTGTGAATTCATGAGTATGGATATAAGATGTCGAGAGAGATCATTGAGTGCCTTGAGGGTCATTGTGGAGCTCATCCAAGTGTTTGTGCTAAGGTGGAACAGGTCACAGTTGAAGGTGTTGCATCTAGGGTTTTCATCTGGCTAATCCTCAGTCGGTTGGGAAATTGAAGGAGATTAAAACTCAATTCAAAGTCTCCATGGTCATGGGATGTTGTGTAAAGATACATAAGATATCATTTCAAGATCAATTAATCAAGAATCAAGTGTGTGAGAAGTTACTAAATTAGGGTTCTCAGGGTAAAATCCCCTATTTAGTGCCCAACTTCAAGACCACCTATCTCAAAATACAAGTTTCATATCAATTTTTGACCAACATGTAACTCTTATAGCATGTTCTTAGATTTATTTTGAGTACTAGAAGTCCTTGATTGTATTTATAGAACTCAAGTTATGATGCAGACAAGTTACAGGTCCTCAGATGAATGTGATTTTGGTCAACAAAAGTCAACCAACTTCCAAACCATTTTTGACCTTAGAAGGATGTTTCTCCTCAACTTTTGATGAACAAGAAAGTTGTTAGTTATGATCCTATATTTCCAAAGAGTACTAGAAGTCCTTCATCTGATTTTTATAACTCAAGTTATGAAGCTTGCGAGGCAGGGGTATTTTGGGAAAGCAGGATTACAGGTCATTTTCATTATAGGTCATTTTCACCAACTTGCATACTTCAAATGAAGATTTTTCCAACATCAAATGTGCTCCAAATGGTCTTATTTGTTTAACAAAGCATTGAGAAGTCATGGATTAGGCTTGGAAAGAAGAATTGACGGGTGAATTTTCATGGAAGAAAGCTTAAAAGGGCAAAATTGGAATTAATTCATTTTTGTGCAAATATGTACATATTTTGAGTGCAAATCATATTTTAAGCACATTGGCAATTTTAGAATTTGACTTTGATGTGTTTTGGTGAGCCATTTCCAAGTTTACTTCATCTTGAAGTTTGTTGCACCCCAAAATTTGCCCAACATTTCTTCACCTAGCTTATGTTTCATTTCATCCATATTAGCATTATCATTTGCATTTATTTGACATGTATGCAGGAGATCAAGAGGTATGATTACCGATCAAGGGATACACAAGACTTAGAAGCTAGCTGGGAGACTTATTCAAGTGTTCAAGGGTTGATATCCTTGTCAGAGAAGTTAAAAGATCCTCAGAGAGAGTGATTGAAGCCAAGAGGGTGTGTCTCCTAACTTGAGAGTTGTGGGAAGTCATCAGATGATTCTGAAGCCATGAAGTTAGACTTGAGGTCTTGAGAGAGCTCATGAGAAGTGTTGAAGATCACTTTGAGGCCTAGACAGGTCATTGTGTAAGATTAAGAAGGCTCAGCCATGAGTGGTGCAGCTAGGGTTTTGACTGGGTCAACCCTAAGTCAACTGATGATTTGAAGAAGGTTGAGACCTAATCCAAGAGCCATGTGATCATGAATTGATACATTGAGATGTTCTAAGAATTATTTTAAGGTTAACTCATCATGATTGAAGAGTTTGAGAAGTTTCAAGCTAGGGTTTCTAAGACTTGATAGTGTAAAATCCCCTAGTTTGACCCCTATCTTCAAGACAATTTAACTCAAGATATGATTGTCATCTCATCTTGACCCTAACATGATTGTTGTATAGAATGAGCTTAGCTTTAATTTGATTAATAGAAGTACTTGATAGGGTTTATAGAACTCAAGTTATGAGCCATACAAGTTACAAGTCATCTGAGGTATGTGAATTTGGAGCTTGAAAGTTACCCAACTTTCATGAAACTTTTTCCGAAGAAGGATGATTCCTATGAACTTTTGGTCAACATTAATGTTGTTCCTTATTCTCTTATATTTCTAGAGAGTACTAGAAGTCCTTGATAGGATTTGTAGAACTCAAGTTATGGCTTTGACAAGTCAAGGGTATTTTGGGAAGTTATGATTATAGGTCATTTTTGGTTATAGGTCATTTTCACCAACTTAGACACCTCAAATGAAATTTTGTTCAACTTGAAAGTTGCTCAAAATGGGGTTTTAACCTTGACCATATATTAAGGAGACATTGAAATGGCTCAAGGAAAGACTTGGTTCAAGAAGTGGTGAAAAAGGAAGGATTAAAATGGATTAAATGACCAAAAATTCAAATAAATCATTTTGTGTGCAAATGAAGCAAAGTAACATCACTTTTTGAATGGAAAAAGCATTTTAGAAACTTTGGAATTGTTAGAATTTTGGTTTGAGTCCCATATCATGCTTTTTTTCTTTGTTTCTTCATGATGAAGCAACATGCCATACACAAGCCATGGGATGAAAACAAGGAGGGAAACATCACCATTCATGTTCAAAATCTCATGAGAAGTTGAATGCAAGCTTGCTTAGGCCAAAACAGAGTGGAAATCGTGACTGGTGTAAGTGAGATTTTGGAGAGAATTTGAAAATTGAAAATCTCATTCTGAAGCTTTGAGAGAGTTCTAGATGATTCTAATAAGTTCTATATAAGTGGTTAAGTGTGTTCAGCCATTTTTTTGGAAGAGATTGAAGCTTGAAGCAGAGAGTGAGGTTGAAATTTCATAGCTGCAAGTTGAAATCGTATTCTGAGTTCAAGGCCAATTCAAGAGAAATTGAAGATTGCATTAGCTTTGGAAGGAGTTTTGGAGTGAATCTGCATAATCTTGGAGGCTGAAGTGATCAAGAACACCTTCTGTTACACCTCTGAACACAGGTTGGTACATTTTGTTTTTGTGCATAATCTAGGAGGAGATAGATAGAAATCTATAGGTGGTTAGGATCCTAATGATGTATAGATGGATTTGAGGTGATCAATTTGACCATTAGAGACAAGTTAGGATGTGGATCATTTTCTGTTGAAGCTGAATTCGTGCAATTCTTGGATTGATAATCAAGATTAGATAGGGGAAATTGATCACCATGACATAAGGATCATTTCTATGCATTTAATTGAAGTTCTGAGGAGATTCAAGATTGAGGTGTATTTTGGAATGGCTATCGGGTTTGAAAATCTATGGAGATTTAGATGATTCTAAGGCTGGATTCATGATCAGCATGAAAAACTGGACAAGATGATGTATCATTTTGTAATTTTTGTTGAACTGTGTGTTTGACCTCATCGGAGAAGACGGTGGCGTCACTGCTCAGGCCACCGTCTGAACTCTCCCTCCATCTGAATTCAAATTGGGGACGATGCACTGCAAGCCTTGGATCTTGCTGAAGACTTGACCAAGTCCATGGAATGAATGGCCACGATTGAGTTTGAAAGTCAGCCTTGGACTCCTTCATCAATACGCACCGTTTCATTTAACTGAAGCGCCTGGGCCTAATGACTGGATTGATATCCACACACCCCATCTGGCCCAATCCACATTTTGAACTGATTTCATTTTCTATTTGGCACGCCATTTTTATTAATTCTTTTGTTTTTCTTTTAATTTCTTCATTTCATGCTAGTTTGATAATAAATCATAAAAAATAGGAAAATAGGTCAATTAATTCCAAGTTTTTTCCCCTGATTCATGATTGAATCTAGAATTTTATTGAATAAAAATATTAGGAAAATCATGCATTTTCAGTTTTTGTGCATTTTTTACATGTTATTTGATAATAAAATTGCCATGGTTGATACCTCTATTTGATGATTTTAGTGTGATCACTTGGTGATGATTTTTGGCTTTATTTTTTGTGTGTGATTAGCTTAGACATGTATGCTCCCATATTATTTTTCTCACATTTTTGTGATGAAATTAGGTGTGATTTTTAGATTGAAACTTTAGGTGCTTCCTTTTAGGGTTTAAGTTTAGTACCTTGTAGTGTAGAATTTATTTCTAGGTCTTATTTGAGGATTTAATCTCTGGAATTAACATGGTAGAGTCATGATTGACATAGGTTCCCATAGTGATTTTTGTAGGATTTTATAATTGGTTTTAGTATTTTAGTTAGAATTAACTTTAATACTAGGTTTTAGTTGATCCTAACTTGCTAACTCAACTAGAATGACTTCATTAGTTCCCTTAGACTAGGGTGTTGCTTCTCTTGCTCTTGGATGATGATGAAGACTTGTGTGGGCTGCTGTGGAATGCATGGTGGAGCTTAGACTTGAAGATTTCTCTCCCTTTGGTGTAGTTTGTTTAGGGTTAAGGATTAGGGTTTTTAGGGAGATCCTTTAGAATAGACTTTCTTCCTTTATGAAACATGGAAGGTGTTGATCACTTCCATTCTTCCCTATGATGTAAGGTCCCATTGGGAAGGCCCCATCCCTCATTTGGTAGGATGAGTGGATCCTCACAAATTGTTAGAACCTTTGAGGGTTCCCTTCCTTGATGGTGGAGTGCTTATAGGTGACCTTTGGTCTTCACTTTGCTTCTCCCTATCCCCACCTTACTCTTGTTAGATTAATCTTTCTCCCTTACTAGAGGATGGAGTTCCTTGTTAGAAGATTGAAGATGCTAGAGGCTGCACTTCCCCTGTGTGTGAAGACTGCCTTTGGAGCTGAAGCTTGAAGATCCAGAAGAACAAGTTGACACTTGTGTGAAGGAGATCAAATTAAGAGCTGAAGCTTGAAGAAGATGAAGATCAAGTTGATACTTGTGTTTGATGCATTGAAAGCTCGAAGAAGAAAGTTGACACTTGCTATTGAAGATGAAAGCCTTGAAGAACATTTACAGACTGAGGACTGAGTTGCTGTCTGAGGATGGCTTTGCTGTGAAGTTGTGGAAGCTGTTGATCTGCTTTCTTTCCTGTCTGTTTGCTTTCTGTGCAAATGTATTGATGTGACTTGTTTGATTTGCTTGATGCATTAGAATAAGTTCATGTTTAGATTGCGTTAAGCTAGGAGCATGACTGCACTAGAGGTTGAGTTGCTCCCTCTGCTTGTATTTTTATTGTATGGCTTTGCTTGCGGGTATTCGGTAGAGCCCAGCTCCCTTGCCTATGTGGTTTGTGATTTGCTTGATGGCATTTTATTTTTATGTATGATTACAGTTATTCATATTTGGCTTGAGGTTGAGATGAGCTTGTGGAGGCTGATGCCCCACACACATTTCCTCCCTCACTTGCATTGCATGCATTTTACAGTCGTTTATTGTTTACTGTATAAGTTGATGCTTTATCTGTTTCTGTTTATCATTGACATGATCCCCTAGGAATCTCACTTCCTTTGATAAGGAAATGATGATTAGAACTTTAGGTTGAAACCTATGCATGATAACATCTAGGAGTTCCCTGTTTCAAACTTCAACTATAGGATGAATCCTTGGCATGACAACAGTAGGACTTGATAGTCTCCCTTTAGTTGAGCCCTCTCTCTTCTCGTCTCAAAACGACAGTAAAAAACGTAATAAAGGCAAGTTAGTATAAGCGCGATACGAGCCTTAAGCTACTTGGGAAATGATGATTGAGCGGCCTCCTCTCAATCGTCTAGAATGTTTAGTATACGTCCTTTGGACGATATGCGACGCATTCGTTCCCAGGTCTTAGTCTCTAGTGTTGTACAAACTACAGACAACCATAAAAAACAGTTCTTCCGTAAAAGACAGAAAACAAACTTCAAACCTTTTTGCCCCGTGGGCCCATAATTCAAAGGAAGCTTTTCTGAAGAAAAGAGTGTCGTTAACTCCCAGTTCTACCTCAAACAGTAACGCCTAAATCTCCAAGGGTAGAGCTGCGTACACCAAACTGCTGGAACTGTTTGTTAACCCTACTCGGAAAAACAGATGAATCTGAACCCCCGTAATCCATATTATCTCGAACTACGTAAGCTCTGATCTCTCATATCTGTTGAGAGTATGTAGGCACAATACTGACGTATTGGCGAGCCACCTTCCCCGTAACCCGTAGTTAGCCGAACTACGTTGACTCTGATTTCTCATTCTCTGATGAGAATACGTAGGCATAAAGCGCGACGCTTTGCCGAGTCATTTTTCTTTTCATTTAAGTCAGCCTTGATAGGTAGATAGTAAATCAACCCATCAGATAAACACAACAAGCGTGGATCCCATCTAGTACGATGGACGTGAGGGGTGCTAATACCTTCCCCTTGTGTAACCGACTCCCGAGCCCAGACAATGGTTGTGATGACCTTATCTTATACCTTTTTCGTCAGGTTTTTCCGATCGTTTCCTTTCCCGCTCTAAGGGATAAATAACGAAAGATGGCGACTCTTCTGTTTTGCCGGCACCTTATTTTCGCAGAAGCGACAGCTGGCGACTCTGCTGGGGACTTGATAGTTTCCTGGGATCCAACGTCCCTTATGCGAGTTAATTTGGGGATCCAACGTCCCCTGCGAGAGTCAATCCTAGCGCTTGTATGATTACTTGTTGGGTTGTGTTTATTTATCGCATTTTATTTCCCGCACTTTATTTTTAGTATGATATGATTATCTGTACTGTTGTGGGAGGGGCATTCTGATGAGTGAGAAGCCAGACCCAGGCTTGAGAGCTACATAGTATTAGAGTGGGTTAGTGGAGGACGTGCTTGCTTTGCTTGCAGCTGTTCCCATGTAATCCACACTCAGACGAGGTTCTCTTTGATGGCTTCCTATCGGTCCTTTGGACTCGAGGGGTTGTTGGATCTGAGGATTGTCGACTCTGGGAACCGATCATTTGGAATTCAGCTAAGTGAGGCCGCTTCAAGAGATGATGATGCCACACCTCCTGGGTATCGTATCGTCATTTCTTGAAAGTTTGTGACGCTGATGACCGTATAGGATGTCGAACCTTTTTCGTGATTAGGTCCATACCTGTGAGCAGGGTCGGGTTTGTTGCAGGAAACCTTAACCCCCAGACTGCCTGGTTTCCTTGATAGTGAATCAGTTTTGTTGGTATCAAAGGTTCTTATCATCATATAGGTGTGTTCTTGACAGAGCATATTTATGGTCTGGTATAAGGAGTTTCTTCTCCTTAGAGATATGGTTGTTCTTGACAGAGTAGTATTGTGGTTTTGTTGATACAGAACCTTCATCTCCTCAACGACACAATTGTCCTGATCTCCTGCTGCATGATTGCATTTTGCATTGTTTGCATCCTCATTTGCATGGCATTAACGTGTGTCTGTGTTGCAGGTGCATATTTCTCCCCTGGTTCTAGTGATCTTGATCCTTATGGCAGATATGGCATCTCTGAAGAAGACTGTGGTTTACAAGCTACCAACACCTGACATCCGAGAATTGCGAGCTTTGATTTCTTTGGCTGATAAGACAGTGATGGAGAGTTTCATAAAGAGTTATGGGAGACTTCTGAGTATCGTGTATAAGCTTCCTACGTACGAGTTGAATGGCCTCTACGCCCTGCTGCAGTTTTACGACCCACAGCTCAGATGCTTCGTGTTTCCAGACTATGTCCTCGCCCCGACCTTGGAAGAGTACTCTGACCTGTTAGGGGTGCCTTTGATGAATCAAATGCCTTACTACCGTGTTGAGGGTGAGCCCAAACTGAGTGAGCTGACTGACGCTCTGCATGTAGATGAGTCTGAATTGGAAGGGATGGTATCCAGAAAGATTGGAGTTCATGGTTTCCTTTTGCATTTCCTGATGGAAAAAGCCCGAAGGTTTGCCGAGAAGGGTCGCTGGGATGTGTTCAATGCCTTCTTAGCCCTTTGTATCTATGGGATCGTGATATTCTCGAGTCATCTGGACTTCATAAGCATGGATGCTTGCCACATATTTGCCTCCGGGAATCCAGTGCCCACTCTCCTCGGAGACGTCTACCATTCAGTTCACAGCAAGAACGAAAACAGAAAGGGAAAGAACGTGGCATGTTGTGCTCCTTTACTGTATAAGTGGTTTGCTAGCCATCTTCCTAAGTCGGGGTCGTTCATTGATTCTGCTGAGGCTTCGCCCTGGTCTGCACATTTGATGGGTTTGACTGCTGACGATATCATCTGGTTTGATAGAGATCTGCTGGGCAAAGATATTATACATAGCTGTCGTGGCTTTCCGAACGTCCCCCTGGTCGGAAGGAATGGATGTATCAACTACAATCCATCTCTGCTAGTACGACAATTTGGGTATGCACTACGAGGTCCTCCTGAAGAGGAAGAGATACGGGAATCTCTGTATCTCACAGGGTTGCTTGAAGGTGACACTTTGATCAAAGTACAGAATGCTTGGAGCAAAATTCACTGGAAGGGGAAAGTCCTGCTGGGAAAGAGCAACAACAAGGCCTTTGATCCGTACGTGACTTGGGTGCGAGAGAGAGCCGCCAAGTTTCTAATGTCGTTTCCTGCTGTGGAACCATTGTATCCTCTTGTGCACAAAGAGCCTACTACAGTTGATATTCAGAAATTCAACCAGGTACTCCGAGAGAAGGAAGAGCTACAAAAGGCCAACGAAGAGTTGGAGAAAGATATTTCTCAACTTCGGAAAGAGAAAAGTGAAGCCGTTTATACCTGCAAGAAGCAGACTGAGATGATCAACCATCTAGGCTCCAACCTGACCAAAGAAACTGATGCTAGGGAACGTCTGGGGTTGGATCTAAAGTCAGTGCATGGCGTGTTGACAACCAAGAAACAGGATCTGGACAAAGTGTACCGGAAGCTAACCCAATACGAGAGGGTCTGGAGCAGCACCATAGCCAAGTACAAAGAGCGGGAAGAAAAGCTGAAGCAGCGAGTAGCCAAGCTAGAAGCTCAGATTATGGTGAAAGACGAGAAGACAGAGGCTGAAGCCTCACTGCGACGAGACGTCCAGTATAGATTGGCTGAGGCCGAGGCGAATTTGCAAGATTCTCAACTCCGAGTTGATGCTAAAAGGAGAAGAGTCGAGAACCATTCTGAAGAAGGTGTTTCTCGGAGCGTTGCCAATAACCTCCCAGAGTCCATCAGGCAGAGGGACCTGCTGGCCCATGGTTTGCCTACTCAGTCAGATCATCCCTCTACAAAGAAGTTGATAGAATATTTTCGTGCCCGTGGTCGCACCAGATCTTTTCTGTAGTTTTCTTTGTACATTTTATGCATTGATATGCTGATCACCACCAGGTTTGTTGGTTGGGGTCATGCCTTATTGCTTCAGTTGTATGTGATTACAGTTGTACGCTACCCGAGCGGGCTTTTCAGATGAATATATGAGGATTTCTTTTCCATGATTGGATCATAGACTTTATTTGTCTCGGAAGCTAGGATCGGGGGGGATCTCCCCAAGGAACAGACACACATTTGCATTTGCATGAAGCATTTGCATAACGAGCACCTTGTCGTTTTTCTAACCCTTTGTGTATGCAGGTTGTTCCAGGATTGATCGAAGACCAATCCACCGCTATCCAACCAGAGCGAATCAAGCTAGAGCAATAGAACAAGTGCAAACTGACGTCCAGGAACTCTGAGAGAGGATGGACCGCTTCATAGAGCTCATGCAAGTGGTTGCCAACGGCCAAGACCAGCTCAGAACATTGGTCCAGCCTCTGATCTCAAGGGTTGACAGCAACGGCGTACTCCATGGTGGGAATGTTCCAACCCCTCCACCTGTTGAAACTCCTCAGGGTGGCATCCCCGTGAACAGGGGGAATGGAAGTGGTAACGGCAATGTGATCACTAACATCGGGCTCAATGTTAATACGACTGACGTCGGTAATGGAAACTTTGAGGCTAATGGCAACGCCGGACTAGGCAATGGCAACACAGGTGCTGGAAATCTGTACGGGCCTCAGCCATGGCTAGAAGATCATCAAGAAGATTTGTTCTCACAGAGGAGTGCTGAAGGAGAATTGACTGCTGAAGCACGTCTGAGGTTTAAGGGACTCGAGGACAAAATGAGGAATTTCGAGAACCAGAACACTATGGGGGTCGACATGACTAAATTGGGATTGATTTCTGATTTCAAGGTGCCTCCTAAATTTAAGGTACCCGACTTTGAGAAATACAAGGGCACCACTTGCCCTCGTGTCCACTTGAGGTCATACTACCGAAAGATGTCCGCTCACTCCGAAGACGAGAAGTTGTTGATGCACTTCTTTCAGGATAGCTTGTCCGGGCCATCCCTGGAATGGTATATGGGTTTGGAACCCACCAGTGTGCGCACATGGAAGGAACTGGCTGAGGCCTTTGTACACCATTATCAGTATAACAGTGACTTGGCTCCGAACTGGGTTCAACTGCAGAACTTGTCACAGAGGAACAACGAGGGGTTCAAAGAATACGCCCAATGATGGAGTGAATTAGCAGCTAGAGTTCAGCCGCCGATGGTTGAACGAGAGCTTGTTGAAATGTTCGTAGCCACTCTCCCGGGGGTCTATTACGAGAAATTGGTCAGCGGCATGTCAAGGAGTTTCTCAGATCTCATCATTACTGGAGAGCACGTTGAAAATGGGATCAAATTGGGAAAAATTCAGGGTGTTGATCTATCCTCAGCTGGAGGAGGAAAGAAACCATATGGTAGCAAAAGGCGTGAAGGAGAGACGAGCTCCGTGTCTAACGCTCGAAGGAAAGGTAAGAGCCAGCGCCAGCAGGTGGCTAGCATAACCATCCCTGTTATCCAACAACCCTAGCCACGGCAGCAGCAGCCAAATCAGCAAGGGTACAGAAAGTATCAGAACAGGGCACCTCTATCAAGTCGTCACCTTAAGACATCGCCCATGTCTTATGCACAGCTATTACAAACTCTGCTTCAGTTACAGCTAGTCCAGAAAAGAACCCTGGCTCCCTTGACAGGGGCACCTCCACAGGGTTATGATGCGAATGCAACATGTGATTTCCACTCAGGGGCACCCAGCCACACGATAGAAAACTGCAAAGCCTTCAAGCACAAGGTGCAAGATATGGTGGATGCTAAGATCATCAATTTCTCAGATAATGTTCTGAATGTCACAAAAAACCCTATGCTGAATCATAGGGGAGGTGGGGTGAATGCCATTATTGAAGAAGAGGATTTATATGTGTTGATTGATGTCAAGGATCTGAAGACACCGCTTAGCTTCGTTAAAGCCAAGCTGATGAAGATAGGCTTCTTTCCAGGCTGTGGAGAATTGTGTATGGGTTGTGCGACTCGTCCTGATGGATGTGAACAGTTGATAGAAAGGATTCAGAGTCTGATGACCGAAGGAATCTTGTAGTTTAGCCGAAGGGCCGAATGTGGATCCGGAGAGGTAATGCTGAAGCAGGATGATGAGGTTGCCACCATCACCATCCCTCGCCAGACGATAACCATTTCTGCACTCAGGCCACCCACAATTACCATCACCAAAGCTGGGCCGATACCTTTTGAAAGCACCAATGTTGTCCCATGGCACTATGGGGCAGACGTCTACTGTAACAAACAGAAATTGGAACTAGAACCATCTGGGCAGTCTGTGGATAACCTAGTGGGAATTGGCGGAATCACGCGCAGCGGAAGAGTATTTGCTCCTCCTGAGATTGTGGGGGACAAAGCAGACAAATCTGAAGAAACTGATAAGGGAAAGAGTAAAGTCGTTGAGGGAACCCCTCGTGGGGTAGAGAGGGACTTACTTGTAAAGGACGCTGAAGAGTTCATGAGGTTGATCAAGAAGAGTGATTACAAGATTGTGGATCACCTCCATCAAACACCCTCGAAAATTTCCATCCTGAATTTGTTGCTGTGTTCGGAGTGACATCGCAACGCGCTGTTAAAGGTTTTGAATGCCACGTATGTACCGCATGAAATCTCGGTCAACCAATTGGAAGGGGTAGTAGCCCATGTAAATGCTGGAAACGGGTTAGGGTTCACTGACCTAGAGCTGACGCCGAAGGGAAGAAACCACAACAGCGCCCTGCACATCTCGATAAAGTGTAGGGGAACAGTTATGGCTCATGTGTTGGTGGACACCAGGTCATCGCTCAATGTTCTTCCGAAGAAAGCATTGATGAAGTTAGACACTCGAGGATCGATTTGCACACCCAGTGATCTGGTTGTGAAGGCTTTCGATGGAACCAAACGTCATATCTTTGGAGAGGTAACTCTGCCAATCCAAGTCGGGCCGGAAACTTTCGACGCAGTCTTCTACATTATGGACATCATGCCTGCCTATAGCTGTCTCTTAGGCCGGCCATGGATCCACTCTGCTGGTGCCGTGACCTCCACGTTGCACCAGAAACTCAAGTATGTTGTAGGGGGCAACATTGTAACTGTTTGTGGTGAGGAAGATATAATGGTGAGCCATTTGTCGTCCTTCAAATATGTTGAGATGGATGGGGAAATCCACGAAACCCTATGTCAGGCATTCGAAGCTGTTAAAGTCAAAGACGTGGCTCCAGTAATGACTGAAAAACCAGAGATGACTCTCTCTTCCTTCAAGGAAGCCCGAGCCATTGTTCAAGCCGGATATACCCCAGGCTGGGGACAAATTCTAGAAATACCTAACAAACAGGACAAGTTCGGGTTAGGAAACTCTCCTGCAGCTGAAGCCTCCTCTTCTCACAGTGCGTCGCGAGGTAAAGGGTCGATCTAGTTTACTAGTGGCGGGGTGATATTTGAAAGCGTCAACGCAGTGTCTGAAGATGGCAAAGAAAGCGATTGTGACCTAGACTCTTGGATCCAGCCAAGCAAACCAGGCCAGAGCCTCAACAACTGGTCCATCAGGGATACCATCCAAGTGACAGGCAAAAAGTAATGATTTACTTTCTCCAATCATTGTACAACCCTATGTCTTACCCGGGGCATAGTGGTTTTATTGTCAGGGCCTTGTTTGATTATGTACATGCATTTTACCAATAAATCAAAAGGCGTTTTTCTTCGCATTCAAATGTTGTGATCTCTGTTATTCCTGTTTTATATTTGTTTTGAAAAACAATAAAATGGCAATAGGGTTTGTGCTAACCTGCATATCCTTGTTTTAAGCTTAACCCTTGATTTTGCAGGATCCACATAGCAGATGACATCGACTCTGGACCCCCTACGACTCACTTCGACTTTGATTGCCCGATCTATCAAGCCGAAGAAGAGATTGATAAAGACGAAGACCTTCCTGAAGAGTTGGCCCGCTTGTTGAAACAAGAAGAGAAAGTTATTCTGCCTCATGAGGAAGAGATTGAGATTGTGAATCTGGGTTCTGAGGAACTGGTCAGGAACGTCAGGATAGGGGCCGCATTGCAGAGTGATGTCAAGCAGAGATTGGTCGAGATGCTGAGAGAGTATAGTGACATCTTTGCTTGGTCATACGAAGATATGCCCAGACTTGATACTGACATCGTGGTCCATCACTTGCCGCTGCGAGAAGATTGTTCTCCCGTTAAGCAGAAGCTTAGGAGGACGCAACCAGATATGGCCGTTAAGATCAAAGAAGAAGTGCAGAAGCAGCTTGATGCTGGCTTCTTAGCGGTCACCACTTACCCTCCGTGGGTCGCCAACATAGTACCTGTACCGAAGAAGGATGGTAAGGTGCGGATGTGCGTCGATTATCGGGATTTGAATAGGGCGAGCCCTAAAGATGATTTCCCGCTCCCTCATATTGATGTGTTGGTTGACAATACAACTCAGTTCTCCGTATTTTCGTTCATGGATGGCTTCTCCGGCTACAATCAGATCAAGATGGCGCTGGAGGACATGGAGAAAACTACATTTATTACACCTTGGGGAACATTCTGCTACAAGGTAATGCCTTTCGGTCTGAAGAACGCAGGGGCCACTTACCAACGAGCGATGGTTACTTTGTTTCATGATATGATTCATCATGAGATTGAAGTCTATGTTGATGACATGATTGCGAAGTCCCGAACGGAGGAGGGACATCTGGGCAATTTGCTGAAGCTTTTTGAGAGGCTTAGGAAGTTCAGGTTGAGGTTGAATCCTAACAAGTGTACTTTCGGAGTACGGTCTGGAAAACTTCTGGGGTTTATCGTGAGTGAAAGAGGCATCGAGGTTGATCATGCGAAGATAAAAGCAATACAAGAAATGCCAACGCCAAAAACCGAAAAAGAAGTCCATGGTTTCCTGGGCAGAATAAACTACATTGCAAGGTTTATCTCTCAGCTCACGGCCACGTGTGAACCGATGTTCAAACTACTGAAAAAAGACCAGGCGATTATCTGGAACGAGGATTGCCAGAAGGCATTTGATAAGATAAAGCAGTATCTACAGGAACCTCCGATCTTGATACCCCCAGTGGCCGGAATACCCTTAATCATGTACTTAACAGTTCTTGAGAATAGTATGGGGTGTGTTCTCGGTCAGCACGACGAGACAGGCAGAAAGGAGCATGCCATTTACTACTTGAGTAAAAAATTCACAGACTGTGAATCTCGTTTCTCGATGTTGGAGAAAACGTGTTGTGCACTAGCCTGGGCTGCCAAACGCTTACGACAGTACATGCTCAACCACACAACCATGCTAATTTCGAAGATGGATCTGATCAAGTACGTCTCCAAGAAGCAAGCGCTTTCGGACAGGATTGCCAGATGGCAAATGGTGTTGACGGAATATGACATTCAGTACGTTTCCCAGAAAGCCATTAAGGGGAGCGTATTGTCTGATTACCTTGCCGAACAATAGATCAAAGATTATTAGCCGATGAAATTTGGATTCCCTGATGAGGATATCATGTTTCTCAAAGCAAAGGATTGTGATGAACCGTTGCCCGACGAGGGGCCAAATAGGAAATCCCAGTGGAAATTAATATTTGACTGGGCAGTTAATTCTTACGGAAGTGGCATTGGGGCGATCATCACGACTCCCCATGGATCCCACATCCCGTTCACTGCTAGACTGACGTTTCCGGTCACCAATAACGAAGCAGAGTACGAAGCATGCATCATGGGTCTAGAAGAAGCAATTGATTTGAGAATCAAGAACCTAGATGTATATGGTGACTCGGCACTTGTGATTAACCAGATTAAAGGGGAGTGGGAGACTCGTCAATCGAACTTGGTGCCATACATGAATTATGCCAGAAGGCTGCTTCCGTTCTTTGATCGAGTGGAACTCCATCATGTGCCTAGAGCTGAAAACCAGATGGCTGATGCCTTAGCCATGTTGGCTTCGATGTACAAAGTCAATTTTTGGAATGAAGCTCCAAGTATTGTCCATTCTCGTCTTGATAGACCTGCATTCGTCTTTGCGATCGAGGAAGCCTCCGACGGCAAGCCATGGTTCCATGACATCCAGACTTTCCTTATGACTAAGGAGTATCCTGCGGGAGCGTCATCCTAGGATAAGAAGACTCTGAGGACGCTGTATGGAAATTTTTATCTCAATCCTGATGGAGTTTTGTATAAAAGAAACCACGATCTCGTGCTACTCAGATGTGTAGAGGAGAAAGAAGCGAGTATGCTCATGGAAGAAGTCCATGAAGGCACGTTTGGTACGCACGCCGGCGGGCATGCTATGACAAGAAAGATCCTGAGAGCAGGATATTACTGGCTGACGATGGAGTCGGATTGCTTTACATTCACGAAGAGATGTCATAAATGCCAGATTTATGCTGATAAGATTCATGTGCCGCCGTGCCCGTTGAATGTCATGTCCTCCCCGTGGCCGTTCTCCATGTGGGGCATCGACATAATAGGCAAGATCGAGTCCACTGCATCTAACGGTCATCGCTTCATTCTAGTAGCTATCGGCTACTTCACCAAGTGGGTGGAGGCAGCCTCGTATGCTAATGTGACCAAGCAGGTGGTGGCTAAATTCATAAAGAGGGACATCATCTGTCGTTACGGAATTCCCGAGCGAATCATTGCTGATAATGGTTTGAATCTGAATAACAAGATGATGAAGGAGTTGTGCCAGAGTTTCAAGATTGAACACGACAACTCATCTCCTTTCCGGCCGAAGATGAATGGCGCCGTTGAAGCGCCCAATAAGAATATCAAGAAGATTTTACAGAAGATGGTTGTGACCTATAAGGATTGGCACGAGATGTTTCCATTTGCACTGCACGGTTATCGTACAACGGTACGTACATCAACTAGGGAAACTCCTTTCTCACCGGTGTACATTATGGAAGTTGTCCTACCGTTAGAAGTTGAGATTCCTTCTTTACGAGTTTTGGTTTACGTGAAACTCGATGAGGCAGAATGGATTAAGAACCGACTAAACTAACTCAGCCTGATGGACGCGAAGAGGTTAGCATCGATTGCATATGGTCGGCTGTACCAGAGCCGAATGAAGAAAGCTTATGATAAGAAGGTGCGTCCTAGAAGCTTTCAGACGGGTGATCTCGTCCTGAAGAAGATTCTTCCTCCACACTCCGATCACCGGGGCAAGTGGACTCCCAATTACAAAGGTCCGTACATCGTCAGCAAGGTCTTCTCGGGAGGAGCCTTGTTGTTATCCACGATGGATGGCGAATATTTTGCATCCTCGGTGAACGTGGACGCAGTTAAAAAATACTTTGCTTAAAAAATGACCCGCTGGAAAGAAAAAGAATATCCAGGCAAAAATGGGGCATCCCGGCGAACCATAAAAAAGGAAAAAGGTTCGGGCAAAAATTAGGGATATAAATGAAAAATGTACACCCGCAAAGTCGAAAACCTGGAAGGGCGACTTTGGCAAAAAAGGGTATCCCGGTGAATCGAAAACCTGAAAGGGCGATTCAGGAAAAAGTTAGGGATTTGAAAAATCAAATGACTGCGTTCCGCGTGTGGAATTTCATTGTTTAGTGGTTTGGAAGACTTGAGGGCCGTTTATATGAATCAATCTCTTCTGAAGCTGAAACGTCGGAGAAGTATCGAAGTCGAGTGGGTCATAGAGGGATCAACTCATGGTATTCGTCTACGCCGCATTGCCGACATTTGTGTATATACTGATGTATATTTATGTTTTTATATTTGCGCAGCTTCTTCATTCCAGGAGCTTGCATCTGTTGTAAAACATTTTGCCCATTCAGAGGTTCGTCATCAATAAAATATATACTATTCAACAATTCTGTTTGTTTGTTTAGCATCTATCGTTTTGTTTGCGAAAAAGAACGCCGATGTTTTTGATAAAATACGCATGCATAAACTTACTGGCCTAGGTCACTGATTGTTGAAACAATGAATTACTTGAACATTGTCACAAGATGATAACCTTGATAGGTCCCTTTGAAAAGGGTATCTTGTCTGTTTGTTTGTGTTGCTGCAGGTATAGCATATTCCAGGCAATACGCCGCACGCGTCCCCAAGCAGGATGATTCCTTCTTCCCCAGCAAATGTAGCGGCATCTCCCCACGGAGTCTGAACATAGGACTAAGAGCATTGATATGTATCCCCCAGGCAGAGAAGATCCTCCCCAATCAGATATATCCTGAAGGATCATCATTTCCCCAGCTGAGTCATACACTGAAGTGTACGTTCATTCCCTAGCACTGGGTCAAAGTGCAGTTCTCATAGAAAACTATCCACAAGTATGCAACACTCAATAGTTCAAGACTGAAGTCTCCAGCGGAGTTGAGATTCCCCGCAGAGTTGTACTCTCCCCAGCAAGCAGGATGATTCCTTACTCCCCAACCAGGTTTGCAAATCCCCAAGAGGCCGAGTCCGTGGAAGTCGTGCAGGCCATGATTGGTTTTCCCCAGTAGAATGTTGGATAGATGATGCTGTATTTCCCCACCTGAGTCGCTATATCTGGGAAATTTTTGCCGCGAAGGCTGTGCAGTTTATTTCTGCGATTGATATCGTTTCCTCGACAGTTTGTGGTTTGAATACCTGGTTGAGCAGGTTCAGATTCTTGTAGAACTTTGTTCCCCTGCAGCAGTCGGCTGAAGTTTGTTCCCAGGTTTAGTCCAATTGAGATTGGTGTGACTTCTTCTCCTTGGCAGGACTCTCCCTTCAGCATTTATTTTGCTGATGGGGTCATAGCATTTTGCATGATTGCATAGAATTTACCCTGGAAACGCGTAGCATTTCCACCGTGTGGAGCGTTGCGCCATTGTCAAACATATGCATACATGAGCTAGATCGTTACCGTTCTTGTTTTGCAGGTGTTCCTACGCAGAATGATTGCTCAAGATGATTCTTGAATTCCCCCATCGAAGTTATTGCTTAAGATGATTCTTAAAATCCCTAGTGAAGTCGCCAGGGTTGGTTGCTCAAGTTGATGCTTAGAGTCCCCGGCAGAGTGTTTGCTCAGGATGATTCCTGAAATCTCCAGCAGAGTTATTGGTTCAGGATGATTTTTGAAGTCCCCGGCGGAGTCATTTGTCCAAGATGACTCTTGAAATCCTCAGCAGAGTTGATTCATTCAGAATGATTTCTGGATCCCCGAAGCAGAGTTACTTGATAGTTCTCCAGAATCCCCAGCGGAGATGTGTCATCCCCAGCAGGTTTCTGAACAGCGAAGTTGAAACTTCCCTTGAAGACTTGATGATTGAAGTCCGACAACGGTGCCAAAGCCCCAAACTTACTGATGAGGTCTAATTGCGAGGTCAAAGTAGTTTGCCTAGATGACGCAGGGTGCCTGATGGCAAAAGAATGTCTATCCTTATTGGTCCATGATGGATTAAGGATCCCATTTTAAGACTTATTGACGAATTCCAACTGTGAAGTCGACGCAATTCTCTCAGCTGATGCAGAGTGCCTGATGGCAGAAGTTTGGATATCCCCAATTGGTCCATGATTGACCGAGAATTCTATTCCCGACTTACTAACGAAGTCTGGCTGACGCCCGAAAATTTCTTTGAATGCCCGATGGCATGATTAACTTGATTGTTAAAAAGTTCCTAACGACCTGATGAGTCCCGAGGAATCCTTCTGTCGTAGTGTCGCAGAATGCCTGACGGCAATACCAGCTATGTATCACCAGTTACCGTGTGACCGGTGACCCCTTGATGACTTGAGGACGAAGATCTACAGCAAAATCAGATGATCATCCTGACAGAGATTTGAGATTAGACCCTTCACCAATTACCGTGTGACCAATTCCCCAGCAGAGTTGTCGTGCAACTGTTATGCTCAGTTTTTGAAGATGTTCCTACCAATCAGAATACCGTTTACCTGTACGTTTAACAGATCGCCAATGTAACCAGTGATCCCTTGATGATTCGAGGATGCAATGATATCAGATTAATCAGAGAATCATCCTGACGGAGGTTCAGATCAGTATTTCTCCAGCCAGTTGCATTGCAGCTATTATTTCAGTTTCCGAAGATTTGTCCCCATCATAGTACCGTGTACTTGTGCAGTTGGCAAATTTCCGGGTTTATTGGTATTCAACCGTCTTTTACCTTGATTGTTTGAGAGTCGTTCACTTCTCATCCAATCAGGTCCAAGCCGTTTGAATAGGGGCAGCTGTTGCACCCCAAAATTTGCCCAACATTTCTTCACCTAGCTTATGTTTCATTTCATTCATATTAGCATTATCATTTGCATTTCATTGACATGCATGCAGGAGATCAAGAGGTATGATTACCACTCAAGGGCTACACAAGACTTTGAAGCTAGCTGGGAGACTTATTCAAGTGTTCAAGGGTTGATATCCTTGTCAGAGAAGTTAAAAGATCCTCAGAGAGAGTGATTGAAGCCAAGAGGGTGTGTCTCCTAACTTGAGAGTTGTGGGAAGTCATCAGATGATTCTGAAGCCATGAAGTTAGACTTGAGGTCTTGAGAGAGCTCATGAGAAGTGTTGAAGATCACTTTGAGGCCTAGACAGGCCATTGTGTCAGATTAAGAAGGCTCAGCCATGAGTGGTGCAGCTAGGGTTTTGACTGGGTCAACCCTAAGTCAACTGATGATTTGAAGAAGGTTGAGACCTAATCCAAGAGCCATGTGATCATGAATTGATACATTGAGATGTTTTAAGAATGATTTTAAGGTTAACTCGTCATGATTGAAGAGTTTGAGAAGTTTCAAGCTAGGGTTTCTAAGACTTGACAGTGTAAAATCCCCTAGTTTGACCCCTATCTTCAAGGAAATTTAACTCAAAATATGATTGTCATCTCATCTCGACCCCAACATGATTGTTGTAGATCATGCTCTTAGCTTTAATTTGAGTACTAAAAGTCCTTGATAGGGTTTATAGAACTCAAGTTATGAGACAGACAAGTTACACGTCATCTGAGGTATGTGAATTTGAAGCTTGAAAGTTACCCAACTTGCATGAAACGTTTTACCTAGAAGGATGATTCCTATGTACTTTTGGTCAACATGAATGTTGTTCCTTATTCTCTTAGCTTTCTAGAGAGTACTAGAAGTCCTTGATAGGATTTGTAGAACTCAAGTTATAGCTTTGACAAGTCAAGGGTATTTTGGGAAGTTATGATTATAGGTCATTTTTGGTTATAGGTCATTTTCACCAACTTAGACACCTCAAATGAAATTTTGTTCAACTTGAAATTTTCTCAAATGGGGTTTTAACCTTGACCATGTATCAAGGAGACATTGAAATGGCTCAAGGAAATACTTGGTTTAAGAAGTGGTGAAAAAGGAAGGATTAAAATGGATTAAATGACCAAAAATTCAAATAAATCATTTTGTGTGCAAATGAAGCAAAGTAACATCATTTTTTGAATGGAAAAAGCGTTTTAGAAACTTTGGAAATGTTAGAATTTTGGTTTGAGTCCATATCATGCTTTTTTTCTTTGTTTCTTCATGATGAAGCAACATGCCATACACAAGCCATGGGATGAAAACAAGGAGGGAAACATCACCATTCATGTCCAAAATCTCATGAGAAGTTGAATGCAAGCTTGCTAAGGCCAAAACAAAGTGGAAATCGTGACTGGTGTAAGTGAGATTTTGGAGAGAATTTGAAAATTGAAAATCTCATTCTGAAGCTTTGAGAGAGTTCTAGATGATTCTAATAAGTTCTATATAAGTGGTTAAGTGTGTTCAGCCATTTTTTTGGAAGAGATTGAAGCTTGAAGCAGAGAGTGAGGTTGAAATTTCATAGCTGCAAGTTGAAATTGTATTCTGAGTTCAAGGCCAATTCAAGAGAAATTGAAGATTGCATTAGCTTTGGAAGGAGTTTTGGAGTGAATCTGCATAATCTTGGAGGCTGAAGTGATCAAGAACACCTTCTGTTACACCTCTAAACACAGGTTGGTACATTTTGTTTTTGTGCATAATCTAGGAGGAGATAGATAGAAATCTATAGGTGGTTAGGATCCTGATGATGTATAGATGGATTTGAGGTGATCAATTTGAGCATTAGAGACAAGTTAGGATGTGGATCATTTTCTGTTGAAGCTGAATTCGTGCAATTCTTGGATTGATAATCAAGATTGGATAGGGGAAATTGATCACCATGACATAAGGATCATTTTTGTGCATTTAATTGAAGTTCTGAGGAGATTCAAGATTGAGGTGTATTTTGGAATGACTATCGGGTTTGAAAATCCATGGAGATTTAGATGATTCTAAGGCTGGATTCATGATCAGCATGAAAAACTGGACAAGATGATGTATCATTTTGTAATTTTTGTTGAACTGTGTGTTTGACCTCACCGGAGAAGACGGTGGCGCCACTGCTCAGGCCACCGTCTGAACTCTCCCTCCATCTGAATTCAAATTGGGGACGATGCACTGCAAGCGTTGGATCTTGCTGAAGACTTGACCATGTCCATGGAATGAATGGCCACGATTGAGTTTGAAAGTCAGCCTTGGACTCCTTCATCAATACGCACCGTTTCATTTAACTGAAGCGCCTGGGCCTAATGAATGGATTGATATCCACACACCCCATCTGGCCCAATCCACATTTTGAACTGATTTCATTTGCTATTTAGCACGCCACTTTTATTAATTCTTTTGTTTTTCTTTTAATTTCTTCATTTCATGCTAGTTTGATAATAATTCATAAAAAATAGGAAAATAGGTCAATTAATTCCAAGTTTTTTTTCCCTGATTCATGATTGAATCTAGAATTTTATTGAATAAAAATATTAGGAAAATCATGCATTTTCAATTTTTGTGCATTTTTTACATGTTATTTGATAATAAAATTGCCATGGTTGATACCTCTGTTTGATGATTTTAGTGTGATCACTTGGTGATGATTTTTGGCTTTATTTTTTGTGTGCGATTAGCTTAGACATGTATGCTCCCATAGTATTTTCTCACATTTTTGTGATGAAATTGGGTGTGGTTTTTAGATTGAAACTTTAGGTGCTTCCTTTTAGGGTTTAAGTTTAGTACCTTGTAGTGTAGAATTTATTTCTAGGTCTTATTTGAGGATTTGCTCTCTGGAATTAACATGGTAGAGTCATGATTGACATAGGTTCCCATAGTGATTTTTGTAGGATTTTATAATTGGTTTTAGTATTTTAGTTAGAATTAACTTTAATACTAGGTTTTAGCTGATCCTAACTTGCTAACTCAACTAGAATGACTTCATTAGTTCCCTTAGACTAGGGTGTTGCTTCTCTTGCTCTTGGATGATGATGAAGACTTGTGTGGGCTGCTGTGGAATGCATGGTGGAGCTTAGACTTGAAGATTGCTCTCCCTTTGGTGTAGTTTTTTTAGGGTTAAGGATTAGGGTTTTTAGGGAGATCCTTTAGAATAGACTTTCTTCCTTTATGAAACATGGAAGGTGTTGATCACTTCCATTCTTCCCTATGATGTAAGGTCCCATTGTGAAGGCCCCATCCCTCCTTTGGTAGGATGAGTGGCTCCTCACAAATTGGTAGAACCTTTGAGGGTTCCCTTCCTTGATGGTGGGGTGCTTAGAGGTGACCTTTGGTCTTCACATTGCTTCTCCCTATCCCCACCTTGCTCTTGTTAGATGAATCTTTCTCCCTTGCTAGAGGATGGAGTTCCTTGTTAGAAGATTGAAGATGCTAGAGGTTGCACTTCCCCTGTGTGTGAAGACTGCCTTTGGAGCTGAAGCTTGAAGATCCAGAAGAACAAGTTGACACTTGTGTGAAGGAGATCAAATTAAGAGTTGTTGCTTGAAGAAGATGAAGATCAAGTTGATACTTGTGTTTGATGCATTGAAAGCTTGAAGAAGCAAGTTGACACTTGCTATTGAAGATGAAAGCCTTGAAGAACATTTACAGACTGAGGACTGAGTTGCTGTCAGAGGATGGCTTTGCTGTGAAGTTGTGGAAGCTGTTGATCTGCTTTCTTTCCTGTCTGTTTGCTTTCTGTGCAACTGTATTGATGTGACTTGTTTGATTTGCTTGATGCATTAGAATAAGTTCATGTTTAGATTGTGTTAAGCTAGGAGCATGACTGCACTAGAGGTTGAGTTGCTCCCTCTGCTTGTATTTTTATTGTATGGCTTTGCTTGCGGGTATTCGGTAAAGCCCAGCTCCCTTGCCTATGTGGTTTGTGATTTGATTGATGGCATTTTATGTCTTCTGTATGATTACAGTTATTCATATCTGGCTTGAGGTTGAGATGAGCTTGTGGAGGCTGATGCCCCACACACATTTCCTCCCTCACTTGCATTGCATGCATTTTACAGTCGTTTATTGTTTACTGTTTAAGCTGATGCTTTATCTGTTTCTGTTTATCATTGACATGATCCCCTAGGAATCTCACTTCCTTTGATAAGGAAATGATGATTAGAACTTTAGGTTGAAACCTATGCATGATAACATCTAGGAGTTCCCTGTTTCAACCTTCAACTATAGGATGAATCCTTGGCATGACAACAAGAGGACTTGATAGTCTCCCCTTAATTGAGCCCTCTCTGTTCTCGTCTCAAAACGACAGTAAAAAACGTAATAAAGGCAAGTTAGTATAAGCACGATACGAGCCTTAAGCTACTTGGGAAATGATGATTGAGCGGCCTCCTCTCAATCGTCTAGAATGTTTAGTATACGTTCTTTGGACGATATGCGAAGCATTCGTTCCCAGGTCATAGTCTCTAATGTTGTACAAACTACAGACAACCATAAAAAACAGTTCTTCCGTAAAAGACAGAAAATAAACTTCAAACCTTTTTGCCCCGTGGGCCCATAATTCAAAGGAAGTTTTTCTGAAGAAAAGAGTGTCGTTAACTCCCAGTTCTACCGCAAACGGTAACGCCTAAATCTCCAAGGGTCGAGCTGTGTACACCAAACTGCTGGAACTGTTTGTTAACCCTACTCGGAAAAACAGATGAATCTGAACCCCCGTAATCCGTATTATCCCGAACTACGTAAGCTCTGATCTCTCATATCTGTTGAGAGTACGTAGGCACAATACTGACGTATTGGCGAGCCACCTTCCCCGTAACCCGTAGTTAGCCGAACTACGTTGACTCTGATTTCTCATTGTCTGATGAGAATACGTAGGCATAAAGCGCGACGCTTTGGCGAGTCATTTTTCTTTTCTTTTAAGCCAGCCTTGATAGGTAGATAGTAAACCAACCCGTCAGATAAACACAACAAGCGTGGATCCCATCGAGTACGATGGACGTGAGGGGTGCTAATACCTTCCCCTTGCGTAACCGACTCCCGAACCCAGACAATGGTTGTGATGACCTTGTCTTATACCTTTTTCGTTAGGTTTTTCCGATCGTTTCCTTTCCCGCTCTAAGGGATAAATAACGAAAGGTGGCGACTCTTCTGTTTTGTTGGCACCTTATTTTCGCGGAAGCGACAAAGTTACACAATAAACATCAACCATTGAGATTAAACAAGGGTCAAATCTCAGCCATTCACACTCCATGTGTTACCAGCAAGCATTTTGAAGCAAATTGGAGCCAAATTTGAAGGAATTTCGTGAACATGAGAGAGCTCTAAAATCAAATTCCATGGATTTTCAATTGGGCTCTACAAGCTGCTATTGGGCTTTATTTCTGTCAAGATCCATCACATATAAGATTTTGATCATGAACAAATCATCAGAACTGGAAATTGGAGGCCAATTGCTCAAGAACAACTTTGAAAAAGTGGTGAAAAATTGAATTTCGAATTTGGAGAATTAGCAAGAATCAAGGCAAATCAAGCTTGCAAACATCTCTAGGAAGGATCCCTGAATGTTTCTGGATACTTTTCTTTGAGTTTAAGCAACTGTTGAAGGCTCAGTGGAAGTTCTCCACTAGGTATTTGCAAATCAACCTTACACTCTGAATATGCCATGATTAATTGCCATTTTTGCATATTTGAGACCTAGGCAACATGTAGATCATTAATATATAAAACAAACTGGCATTGGTGTTGATTGTTGGATGAAGCTCAAAAATGTTTGGATCTGATATGGCTTATTCTTGTGGTGTTTCGCTTGTTTGTTGCTTGATCTGTAACCTACATAACCTCTAGATGATGTTTAAAACAAATTGACTGAGTTTTGGTGAACTTTGGATTTTGATGCACAAATTTGTTTGCTTCGGGTTGCTCTCATCGTGCATGATAATTGAGTTTTGATGGTGGATTTGAGATCCTCGTGATCTCTAGATGAATTTTCATATAAAATTCGTCCAATTTGGTTGAGTTTTGGTCTAGCTGTATGGTGTTGTTGGCTCACGGTGGCCGGAGCAATGAGGAAGATGACCGGAGTTGCAGTTCGGCCACCTCTGGTTTCCCTCCCATTTCCTACGAAGAAGATGATGATGTGTCATCTTGTGAAGCACGTGATGTGCATACTTTTGCCTTTGTTTCTCCCATTTCAAAGTGGTACATCTAAATGAATCTTTTCTTTTGATGGTGCTTTGAGGGGATATTTGTCTTGATCTTTTGGCCTCTGGTTGCCAACATGTTTAGCTACTTTGTTCATTTTACTTGATTATTTTTTAACCATTTTCCTATTTTTGAGGTAACTTGCAAGTCAAGTTACCTCCAAGGGAGGTTCACACATGTACCTTGACCTAGTTTGACTTGGATATGACATTTTGGATCCTTTGAACCCCCAAGGCCTTTTGTTTCATGTTGTTAACATGTTAAGGATGGTGTTGGTTCAATTTTAGGTCATGATATTGTTTCTTCCTTGTTCATTTGTGTGTTTCCTTTTAGGCTTTCAACTTGAACTCCTATGTGATGCATGTTTACTTCCTTTGTGCTCTTGCTTGCATTTCTTCTTGTTTTGTTTTGATATTGATTGTAAGCTTTCTTCTCTTCATTTCCCTTCTGTCCAATGACCTTGGAGTGGAATTTAAGGTGGCTTGGTCCCTCCTTTGGAGGTATTTGAAGCATACCTAGAATGATGAATCCTTTAGGACACTTTTCATGCTCCTTTGCTTTTGATGAGTGATGCTTTTGGTTGAGTACCTATTATGGTGTCCTTGCTGCCCTCATTTGGTCTCGCATCCTCACTTGGCTTTGGGTTTTGTTTTACCTTTCATTTGGTTTGATTTTATTGGTGTGGTTGATGTTGTTTGTCTTAGGTCATTTCATCCCATTTTTGGTGTATCTTTGTGTGGTTTGGTTTTGTTGGATTGATTTCTTCTTGTGCACTTCTCCTTCTTCTCTTTTCTTGCATTTCCATATGCATTCTAGGTTGAGATGAGCTTGTGGAGGCTACTTCCCCACACTATTTTCCTCCCACTTTCCTTCTACTTGTGCATCTTATGTTTGCATTTTCATTTGCATATGCATTCTTCTTCTTCTTCCTCTTTTGCTTTTCTTTGCCATGCTCCCCATAAGTTCTCTAACCTCCTGAGGTTATGATAGACATTATGTGCCTAACCATGCATGATAACATTAGGTATTTGAATCTCAACTTTAAGTCCACTTTGCATGACAACTTTTAGGAGTGATTAGTCTCCCATTAGTGTTCTTTCTTCTCTTCTCATCTTCAAACATTCATAAAACACTTAATAAAGAATGACAAGTGTAGCACGCTACAAGCCTTAAGCTACTTGAGAAACGGTAATTGAGGGGCCTCCTCTCAAGGACCTAGAGTGTTTAGTGTACACCCTTTGGGTGATATACGACACATTCGCTCTTAGGTCATAGTCTCTAGTGCGACATGAGTTGCAAATCAAATTCAAAACACTTCTTCTCTAAAAAACTCAAAAACACTTCAAACCTTTTTCATCCTTCGGGATCTTAATTAAGAAAATCATTTTCATAAAAGAGTGTCGTTAACTCTTAGTTCTACCGCAAACAGTAACACCTATGTCTCCCACGGTCGAGCTGCATACACCAACTACTAGAACTATTTGTTAACCCTACTCGGGCCTAAAAACTTTTGAACCAACCTGTGGTCCATTTTAGCCCGAACTACGTTCGCTCTGATCTTTCATACTAGATGAAAGTACGTAGGCATAAGACGTGATGTCTTAGCGAGCAACCTTCCCCTTTCTTTAGCCGTAGTTGGTCGAACTACGTTGACTCTGACTTTCCCATTGCACGAGGGGGTACGTAGGCACAGAGCGGCGATGCTCTGCCGAGTCACTTCTCTTTTCTTTTTCTTTTGTCCATAAGCCTTTAGATAGATAGTTTCAACACACCCTTTTAGATAGACAACAATGCGTGGATCCCGTTGAGTACGACGGACGTGAGGGGTGCTCATACCTTCCCCTTGCGTAACTGACTCCCGAATCCAAACATGGTTGTGATGACCTTGTCTTTCCCTTTCTCGTTAGGTTTTTTCCGATCGTTTCCTTTCCCTCTCTTTGGGATAAATACTGAAAGTGGCGACTCTTATGTTTTTCCACCGGTGGTTTTTCGCAGTTGCGACAGCTGGAGACTCTGCTGGGGAATCTAGTTCCCTATGCGAGTCAATCCTAGCACTTGTCTATTTATCTTTGGGTGTTGTATATATGTGCTTTATCTTTATTTACTTTCCCGCATTTATTTTCCGCATCATATATCATTACTGGTGTGCTGTAGGGAGGGAAGTTCCATTGAGTGATAAGTCGGACCTGGGCTTGAGTATACCCTAGCTTTAGTAGTGGAAATTAGTGGTGGATGTGCTTGCTTTGCTCGTGCGAGTTCACCATAAAATTCACGCTCGGACGAGATTCTCTTAGACAACTTTCTTTCTGGCCCTTTGGGCTCGAGGGAATTTTGAATTTGAGGGTTGTCGACTCTAGGAACCGATCATTTGTGAGTCACTTAAGTGAGGCCTCTTCAAGAGACGATGATGCCAAACCAGAAATGGTGAACGTATCATCATTTCTTGAAATTCTGTGACACCGACAAACGCATAGGATGTCAAACCTTATCACTGGATAGGTCCACACCTGTGAGAGGGATTGGGTTATGCAGGAAACCTTGGCTTTCAGAATACCTGGTTCTTTACAGTGTGAATCTGTTTATCAGTGGGTCCTGTTATCGGTACTTTGTTCTTGCTAAGGCGAAGCACTAGTTCTTCTCGACCAACAGCACAATAGTCTTGATCCCTTGTTTGCATTTGCATTTGCATTTTCATATGCCTTTCATTAACATGTATTTGTGTTGCAGGTGCATATTTCTCCTTCGATTCTGGTGATCTTATTCCCTCCTTGCTGATATAGATTCCTTGAAGAGAACGGTGGCTTACAAGCTCCCAACTCCAGATGTTAGATCTTTGCTGAGTTTGATTTCCCTGGCTGGTGGTAAGATGATGGAGGATTTCAGGCAGTCTTATGGGAGATTATTGAGATGGGTCTACAAGCCTTCAGCACATGAGGTGGATGGCCTTTATGCCTTTCTACAGTTCTACGATCCACAGTTGAGGTGCTTTGTTTTTCCTGACTACATTCTGGCACGTACTTTGGAGGAGTACTCAATATTCTTGGATGTGCCTGTTCTTAGTCAGATGCCATTTGTTCATATTGATGCGAAGCCTGATCTGGCTAAACTAGCTGACATAGTACATGTGGATGCTTCAGAGTTACAAAGGGGTCTGACAGAGTGGAACGGAGTGCATGGTTTTCCTTTGGCTTTCCTAGTTGATAAAGCTAGGCAGTTTGCTAAGGATGGTTGCTGGATTGCATTTAACGCTGTTCTTGCTCTGTGTATATACGACATTGTTTTGTTTCCTAATCTCCCTGACTTTGTGGATTTGGATTCATTTCATATATTGGCCTCGAGAAACCCAGTGCCTACTCTTCTCGGAGACGTTTATCATTTTGTGCATTACAAGAATGAGAAACGAAGGGGAAAGAATGTGGCTTGCTGTGTTCCTCTATTGTACACTTAGTTTGCTAGTCATATGCCTAAGACGAATCCATTTGTGGCTACTGCTGGTACTTCAAAATGGTCGGAGAGGTTGATGGGATTATCTATAGAGAATATTGTCTGGTTTGATCGAGACATGCTGGGTACAGATATTGTTTATAGTTGTGGTGGTTTTCCTAACGTTCCTTTGATCGGAAGGAAAGGTTGCATCAACTATAACCCTTCTTTATTGGTGAGACAGTTTGGGTATGCATTGAGAGAGCCTCCTAGAGAAGAGGAGATACAGGAATCTCTATATCTTACTGGTTTATTGGAGGGCGAGACTTTGGGCAGACTTGAGCATGCATGGAATAACATTCATCGGAAAGGGAAGTTAGCTTTGGGGAAGAGTAACAGCCGAGCATATGACCCTTACTTGACTTGGATTCTTGATGCCAGTCCCTGCAGTTGCACCTCTGTATCCTCTCATGATAGAGGAACCCACTATTGTAGATATCCAGAAATACAATCAGGTATTGGAAGAGAAGGAAGAGCTGAGAAAAGCGAATGAAGAATTGGAGAAAGAGATCATCCAGCTCCGAAGCGAGAAGATAGATGCAGTTCATTCTTTCAGGAGACAGACCGAGCTTGTCAACAAACTGGGTATGAACCTGACTAAGGAGACTAATGACAGAGAGCGCACAGGCCGAGACTTGAATGTCGTCCACAGAGTTCTTGTTACTAAGAAGGAAGTGTTGGATAAGGCTTACTTGAGGATCTCCAAGTTTGAGTCAATATGGAATGCCACGCTTACCAATAACAAGGAGCGCGAAGATAGGTTAAAACTTCAAATCAGCAAGCTGAAGGCTCAGCTTAATGCCAAAGATGGGGAAATTGCAGCAGAAGCGTCACTGAGACGAGATAGTGAGTACAGGTTGAATGAAGCGATCGCGAACTTGAAGGATCTCAGGTTGAGAGCTGACTCCAAGAGACGCAAACTTGAGGCATGTTTCGGGGAAAAAGCTTTGGAGGATCACGTTGATAGTCTACTGCGTACTGTGAGCCAACAGGATTTGCTTATTCAGGGACTACTTGCTAGGCCAGATCATCCTGAGACGTTGAGACTGTTAGAGGACTTCCGATCATGTCATCCTGCTTGACCGTTTTGTCTATTTTCTGTTGTAGTTTTTGTTGTTTATTTGTTGAATTTGACCATCGCCAGGCTTGTTGGTCGAGGTCTTTTCCTTATTTGTACTCAGTTGTAGTTTATACACTGCCTGTCGGCTTTTGATCTATATACGAGGAGTTGGTATTCTATGCTTGTCCGCAGGGTTCTCCATTGTTATGTTTTTCTGGAAACCAGAATCGAGGGGGAAATTTCCCTGTTGCATAAATACATGTCTGCATTTTAGCATTTTTCTCGCATTTGCAGGCGCACCGGAACGATTAACCTTATTTCTCCTGTGGTTTACTAGTATTTTAGGATTCCTGACGCGACAACTCACCGGTACGGTACTAGAGGAAACCAGAAAAGACTGATGGATCAGATGGAGGCAAAAATTCAAGAGATGAGAGATCGGATGGCACAGCTGATGGAGATCATGCAAGGGGTTGCTAGTGGTCAGGCGCAACTTCAGACTTTAGTGAAACCTTTGATTGCACGGGTGGATGGTGATGGTGTGTTACACGGCGGGATTTCTTCTAACCCTCCTCACATTAAAACTCCTCAAGCAGACAATTCTATGCCAACTTTAGTCATCCCTACTACTGGAGGGGTGGTCACGTTGCTGGTGCTGGAAATGCGGCAGGTTTTAATCATACTGGTTTTGCTAATGGTGGTAATGGTAACGGAAATGGATATGGTCTCGATACTACGGGTGCCATACACGGTAGCATGGACCGCACTTGGAATGAGGATAGGCAGGAGGATGTGTTTTCTCCAAGGATTGTAACTGCTGAAGTACCTTTTGAGGATGATAGAAGGATTAAGATGATCGAAGAGAAGATGAGGTATCTTGAATGCCAAAACTCTATGGGGCTGGATATGTCTAATATGGGGCTGATCCCAGGCTTGAGAGTACCATAAAAGTTTAAGGTCCCCGATTTCGATAAGTACAAGGGCACCACTTATCCTAGGGTTCATTTGAGATCTTACTATCGCAAGATGTCTGCCGCTAATGTCCGTAGCTGGAGAGACCTAGATGAAGCTTTTGTAAGGCACTATCAGTACAACAGCGACCTTGCTCCAAATAGAGTCCAGCTGCAGAATCTTTCTCAGAAGAGCAATGAATACTTTAAAGAATATGCCCAGAGGTGGCGAGAGCTTGCTGCTAGGGTACATCCACCAATGGTAGAACGGGAACTTGTGGATATGTTTGTTGCTACCCTGTCGGGCGTTTATTATGAGAAACTCATCGACAACATGTTTGGAAGCTTTTCTGATTTGATTATCACCGGAGAGAGGGTGGAGAATGGAATTAAGATAGGAAAGATCAACGCTGGTGAAGGGTCCTCGGCAGAAGGGGGAATAAGAAAGTGTTTGGAAACAAAAGGCGATAGGGAGATACTAATTATGTATCCAGTTCATGGGGAAGAAATAGAGGTCAGAATCGGCAGAATCAGCAGATTGCTAGCATCACTATTCCTGCAGTTCAACAACCACAACAACAACAGCGTCAGCAACAACAACAACCTCAGCAGAATCAGCAGGGGAACAGAAGATACCAAGATAGGGGTCGGGCAGCAGGGAATAGACATTTTGATGCCCTTCCCATGCCATACTCCCAGTTATTGCAAGCTTTGCTACAACTTCAATTGATTCAAAAGAGGACTATGGCTCCTTTGACCGGACAACCTCCACCTGGATACGATGCAAATGCCTACTGTGAATTTCATTCGGGTGCTCCAGGACATAATATTGACAATTGCAAAGCCTTTAAGCATAAGATGCAAGATATGATTGACAGTAAGGCTATTAACTTTTCTAATGATGCTCTCAATGTGGTGCAAAATCCCATGCCGAATCATGGGCAGGTTGGGGTTAATGCAATCATCAAGGAGGAGGTTCTGAATTTGGTGACTAATGTTGATGAACTGAAGACACCCTTAAGCTTTGTGAAAGCCAGATTGATAAAAGGGGATGTTTTCCCGGGTTGTGCTAAGGACTGTGTTGAATGTTCTGTTGATCCTGAGAAAGGATCTGGACTGTTGAGAAGCTGTATTCAGAAGATGATGGATGACGGAGTTTTACAATTTGACCGTTCTATTGGAAGAGATTCTGAGGATTTAGTGGCTGAAGAAAAGGATGAGATTGCGACAATCTCCATCTCGTACAAGACTGTTACTATCTATGCACCAAAGCCACCAACGATAGCTATCACCAAAGCGGGTCCAATTCCGTTTGAGAGCACTAAGGCTATTCCGTGGAACTACGGAGCCGAAGTGTACTGTAATGGACAGAAGGGAAACTTGAATGATCCCCCTGCAAGTTCAGTTGACAATCTCGTGGGAGCAGGAGGTATTACTCGCAGTGGCCGAGTCTTTTCGTCACCTAAGGTGATTTGCTGATAAGGTGGACAAGGGGAAAAGACCGGTAGTGGAGGAGACTTCTCAATCTGGGGAAAGAGAATCTTTGTTGAAAGACGCGGAGGAATTTATGAGGCTGATTAGGAAAAGCGACTATAAGATAGTCGATCACTTGCAGCAAACTCCTTCCAAAATATTCATCCTGTCGTTGCTCCTTTGCTCGGAGGCGCATAGGAATGCATTGCTGAGGATATTAAACACTACTTACGTGCTGCAGGAAATTTCAGTTAATCAACTCGAGGGAGTTGTGGCGCACGTAAACGCAGGAAATGCCTTAGGCTTTACGGACCTGGATTTGACACCCAGAGGCAGAAATCATAATTGTGCGCTGCACATATCTTTAGAATGCCGAGGGGCTGTCATGTCTCATGTGCTTGTGGATACGGGATCGTCATTAAATGTACTTCCGAAGAAGTGTCGCTACCATGAAAATAAGGTGCCGGAAAAACAAAAGAGTCGCCACCTTTCGTTATTTATCCCTCAGAACGGGAAAGGAAACAATCGGAAAAAACCTGACAAAAAGGTATAAGACAAGGTCATTGCAACCATGTCTGGGTTCAGGAGTCGGTTACGCAAGGGGAAGGTATTAGCACCCCTCACGTCCATCGTACTCGATGGGATCCACGCTTGTTGTGTTTATCTGACGGGTTGGTTTTATCTATCTACACTAAAAGTCTGGTATGAAAAGAAAAGAAAATGACTCGGCAGAACACAACAGTTCTATGCCTACGTATTCCCGTCTAGAACAAGAAATTAGAGTCAACATAGTTCGCCTAACTACGGGTTACGGGGGAAGGTTGCTCGCCGAGATATCGCATCTCGTGCATACGTACTTTCACACGGCGTGAAAGATCAGAGCAAACGTAGTTCGGGCTAAAAGGGAACACAGGCTTGTTCAACTATTTTTTTTATCCGAGTAGGGTTAACAGACGGTTCTAGCAGTTGGTGTATGCAGCTCGCTCGTTGAAGACTTAGGCGTTTACCGTTTGTGGTAGAACCTAGAGTTAACAAAACTCTCCTTATGAAAATGGTCTCCAAAGATTAAAGGTCCCAGAGGATAAAAAGATGTTTGATCTTTGTTTTTGAAGTCTTTTACGGAAAAAGTGTTTTTTATGGATGTCTGCAACTAATATCGCACTATAGACTATGACCTGAGAGTGAATGCGTCGCATGTCACCCAAAGGGTGCCATACTAAACATCCAAGTTGCTGAAAAGAAACTCTCCAACAACCCTTTCTCAAGAAGCTTAAGACTCGTAGCATACGACATCAATTAACCTTTACTATTGTATTTTGATTTGTTTGAAGATGAGAAGAGAAAGGACACACTAAAGGGGAAATAATCCAATCCTAAAGTTGTCATGAAAAGTTGATCCTATGATTGAGGTTAAGAGGGAACTACCTAATGTTATCATGCATGGTTAGAATCCTAATGTCTGTCATAACTTCTCTTGAACAAGAGAAGTCAGAGTCCCTAGGGGAACATGGCAAAGGAAAGCAACAGCAAAAGAAATAACTGAAAGAAATGACTGTAAGTAAAATGCATGCAATGCAGCAATACAAGCAGAAGGAGACAAACTCAACTTCTAGAGCAAGCAAGCCAAAGGCAACACACCACACAGGCAAGGGAGACTACACTCAACCTTAAGCCAGCAAGCAAAGCCAAACAGTAACAGACAAGCAGAGGGAAACAGTCAACCTCTAATGCAAACAAGCAAAGCGAGCTCGGCTCAACCTTTCAATGCACTTAGGCCTATGATCAACTATATGAGAGCCTATTCTAATGCAGCACACCAAACAGTCACATAAGTACATCAAAGCAATCAGAGAATACATCAAACAAGGCAGCAGGCCAGCAGCTCAACAACAAAGCAGACTTCTAACAACAAAACAATCCAACAGTCTGTAGTTGATCCTCATGTCCAAGCTATCTTCAAGAGAAGGCTTCATCTTCAAGCTTCAAATGATCCACCAAGAGAGATGAGATTCAATATCAAAATGGTTGCATGATGATGGGAAGCATGATGGAAACCAATGGAATCCATCATGGCACTCAACCATACATCTAAGTAAGGCATCCTCAAAGGTTCTACCTTTTGTGGTATGCCATACATTCTTGCAAAGGAGGGATGAGGCTTCCACATAGGGACCTTTCATCATAGGATGATAATGGAATGCACACAAATCAAACCATGTTTGTGAAAGAAGAAAACAACTTCTAAGGCTCTACAAAACCCTAATCCTACAAGTTTAAAGAAAGCTACTAAAAGGAAACCAAAACACCAAGTCAAGCATTAGAATTAAGCATACAGAAAGCTCTAACAAGTCTAAAGCACTATCCAAAAGGAATGGGAAATTTATTTCATGCTATGGTTCACCATTGAGGTCATTCTAAAGGAAAGGTCATGTTAGAAGCATCATAAAACTAGTCCAATTGTTAATTCTAAGAAAAATATGAAATCAAGTCCTAAAATTCTAGGGAATTTTCTAAGGGATCCTAAGAGGGTTAGGGACCTATGGTAGAAAAGTCAGGGACTGAATCTAAAGGGAGAATCACTAAAGAAATTCTAAACCCTAATGTGTCCAAAGGGAGGTCAAAAGGGGAAGCTCCTAAAAGTCTAGTTCAAAACAGAACTTAAAGCTGCCTAAAAATCAAGAAAGCTCCTTAGCATGTCTATAACAAACCAGCAAAGAATCAAGTCCAAATTCTATACCAAAAAGGAGTACCAAAATCAGCAAATAACAAGCATAAAATTGCAAATTAAATGAAATCAATAAAATGGAAAATGGCAAATAAATTGGAAATTGCATCAAAATAAAATCTAAGCATGCCAAAAAATCAGAAATTAAATGAGGAACATCCACATATTTTTGCTATATTTTTCTGATCAAAGATGAAATTTATATGAATTAAAAAAGATAAAAGCAATTAAAGAAATATCAAAAATGAATTAACAAAATAAAAGAAACAGAAAATGTAAGAAGCGTTGGATCTGTGACTAAGTCAGCTAATCTAATGATCCAGGGCGTGCCAGCACATTAATTAAACGGTGCGTCTTGGGGGGGGGGGGGGGGGGGGTCAAAGTCCAATTTCAGACTGAATCTCGTGCGTACGATCTGGAGACAAAGTCTTCCATTTCAACCTGATCCAATGGCTGACAGTCATCTTTTCCATTTGAATTCTGAAACTGGGAGTGAACAGGGACGGTGGTTAGATATGAAGTTAGATATGAAGGGGTTGGTTTGCACACCAAGTGATTTGGTGGTGCGTGCGTTTGACAGAACCCGAAGATCTGTGTTTGGGGAGGTAACTTTGCCTATTAAAGTTGGACCTAAAGTCTTTGATGCAGTGTTTTACATCATGGATATCCAGCCGGTCTACAGTTGTTTACTAGGTCGCCCTTGGATTCATTCAGTTGGGGCTGTTACGTCAACTCTGCATCAGAAGCTGAAATACATGGTTGGTGGTAGCATTGTTATGGTATGCGGGGAGGAGGATATCATGGTTATCCATTTATCATCCTTTAATTATGTTGAAGTGGATGGAGAGATCCATGAAACCCTCTGCTAGGCCTTTGAAGCGGTCAAGATTAAAGATAAGTCTCCTGTTGTGAGTAAAGAGCCTGAAGTGGCTATGTCCTCGTTTAAAGAAGCTCAAGCAGTGGTACAAACTGGACCAGTACAGGGATGGGGCCAAGTGTTATAAATTCCCCACAAGCAAGACAAATTTGGTTTAGGGTATCGACCGTCGTTCTCCTCTCCTTCAGCCTCGCAGAGCGCGCCGCGCTACAAAGGGCCCGTGTAGTTCACCAAGGGGGGAGTCATCTTCGAGAGAATCAATGTTGTATCTGATGAAGACGGAGACAGTGACTGTGACATGGATGCCTGGATCAAGCCATGTATTCTGGGACAGAGCCTGCACAACCGGTCAATTGAAGAATTCATTCAAGTGACGACATAACAGTAATGCTTTGTTTTTCCAATTATTGTACTACTCTATGTCCTACCCGGGGCATAGTGGTATTTTATTTCAGGGCCTTACTTGTTTATGTCTGAACATTGTTTATCAATTAATCAAAGGGCATTTTCTCATTCAAATTTTGTGATCTCTGTTTTTCTTATTTTTATTTTTCACAATAAAATGGCAATGTGGTTTATACTTGTTTGCATATTGTTTGAAACATTTAACCATTTTCATTGCAGGACTCCTATTGCAGATGACACCGATCCAGAACCTTCTATGACTCGCTTCAACTTTGATCAACCGATATATCAAGCTGAAGAAGAGATTGATGAAAATGAAGACTTGCCTGAAGAGTTAGCCAGACTTTTGAAACAAGAAGAGAAAATCATTCTGCCTCATCAGGAGGAAATCGAGGTTGTTAACCTGGGTTCTGAAGAAGTTGTCAGAAATGTTCGGATAGGGGCCGCACTACAAAGTGACGTCAAGAAAAGACTGATTGATATGCTTCGAGAGTATAGTGACATCTTTCCTTGGTCATATGAGGATATGCCTGGGCTTGATACCGACATTGTGGTTCATCGCTTACCGTTGCGCGAGGAATGTCCGCTGGTCAAGCAGAAGCTTAGAAGGACAAGACCAGATATGGCGGTAAAAATCAAAGAAGAGGTCCAAAATCAATGGGACGCTGGATTTTTAGCCGTGACTACTTACCCTCTGTGGGTCGCCAATATCGTACCTGTACCGAAGAAGTATGGTAAGGTGCAGATGTGTGTTGATTATCAGGATTTGAACAAGGCGAGCCCTAAGGATGATTTCCCGCTCCCTCACATTGACGTATTGGTCGACAATACGGCTCAATTTTCGGTGTTTTCCTTCATGGATGGTTTCTCGGGTTATAACTAGATAAAGATGGCACCGGAGGACATGGAGAAAACAACATTCATTACACCGTGGGGAACGTTTTGCTACAAGGTGATGCCTTTTGGCTTGAAGAATGTCGGAGCAACATATCAGCACGCTATGACAACACTCTTTCATGACATGATGCATAAAGAGATTCAAGTTAATATTGACGATATGATTGCTAAGTCCCAAACGGAGGAGGAGCATCTGGTCAATTTGTTGAAGCTGTTTGAGAGGCTTAAAAAGTTCATATTGAGGTTGAATCCAAATAAGTGCACTTTTAGAGTTCGGTCCAGAAAGTTATTGGGGTTTATTGTCAGTGAAAAAGGAATCGAGGTCGATCCTGCAAAGATAAAATCCATACAAGACATGCCAGTGCCAAAAAACAGAAAAAGAAGTCTGTGGTTTCCTGGGGAGATTGAACTACATTGCTCGGTTCATATCTCATCTCACAGCCACGTGTGAACCAATGTTTAAATTGTTAAAGAAAGATCAGGCGGTTGTCTGGAATGAAAATTGTCAAAAAGCATTTGATAAAATAAAAGAGTATTTGGGTTGTGTTAAAAGAGTATTTGGAGCCTCCGATATTGATACCCCCATTAGCTGGAAGGCCTTTAATCATGTACTTAACGGTTCTTGAGAACAACATGGGTTGTGTTCTCGGTCAACATGACGAGACTGGAAGAAAGGAGCATGCGATTTATTATCCGAGTAAAAAGTTCACAGATTGTGAGTCCCGTTACTCAATGCTCGAGAAAACGTGTTGTGCACTTGCTTGGGCTGCCAAACGGTTGAGACAGTATAAGCTCAATCACACAACCATGCTGATTTCGAAGATGAATCCGATTAAGTATGTCTTCGAGAAGCAAGCACTTTCAGGAAGAATTGCCAGGTGGCAGATGGTACTGACAGAGTACGATATACAATATGTTTCTCAGAAAGCCATCAAAGGAAGTGTTCTGTCAGAATACCTTGCTGAGCAGCCAATCGAAGATTATCAACCGATGAAGTTTGAATTTCCTGACGAGGATATCATGTTCCTCAAAGCGAAAGATTGTGAAGAACCATTACACGGTGAAGGTCCAGAGAAGGATTCTCAGTGGCAAATGATATTCTATGGTGTTGTCAACTCTTATGGTAGTCAAATTGGGGCAATTATTACAACTCCTCATGGCACTCACATCCCGTTCACAACCAGATTGACATTTCCGGTCACCAATAATGAAGCTGAGTACGAAGCATGTATCATGGGCCTGGAAGAGGCTATTGATTTGAGAATCAAGAATGTGGATGTATATGGCGATTCAGCGCTAGTGGTTAATCAAATCATGGGAGAATGGGAAACTCGTCAACCGAATCTGATTCCTTACAGATATTATGCAAGGAGGTTGTTACCTTTTTTCGATCGGGTAGAGTTTCACCATGTACCACGAGCAGAGAATCAGATGGTCGATGCTTTGGCAACGCTATCTTTGATGTACAAAGTGAACTTCTAGAATGAGGCTCCCAGAATAGTCATTTCCCGCTTGGACAGACCCGATTTCGTATTCGCCATTGAAGAAGCTGCTGATGGCAAGCCATGGTTTTACGATATACAGAACTTCCTCAAGAAGCAAGAGTATCCACCAGGGGCTTCGGCTCAGGATAAGAAAATGCTGAGGAGGTTGTCTAGCAACGTTTACTTAAACCCAAATGGTGTACTTTACAGAAGGAACCATGATTTGGTGCTGTTGAGATGTGTGGATGAAAAAGAAGCAACACTGCTTATGGAGGAAGTCCACGAGGGTACTTTCGTTACGCATGCCGGCGGACATGCCATGTCTCGGAAACTCTTACGAGCAGGGTATTATTGGCTGACAATGGAGTCAGATTGTTTCAAATTTGCGAAGAAATGCCATAAGTTCCAGATTTATGCAGATAAGATACATGTACCGCCGTGCCCATTGAATGTTATGGCATCCCCGTGGCCTTTCTCCATGTGGGGCATTGATATGATTGGCAAGATTGAGCCAACCACGTCCAACGGTCACCGTTTCATCTTGGTTGCCATCGATTACTTCACCAAATGGGTCGAAGCAGCTTCGTATGCTAATGTGACCAAGCAAGTGGTAGCAAGATTCATAAAGAAAGACATCATTTGTAGATATGGAATTCCCGAGCGAATCATTATTGACAATGGTTCGAATCTGAACAATAAGATGATGAAGGAGTTATGCAAGAACTTCAAGATTGAACATCACAACTCATCGCCCTATCGGCCGAAGATGAATGGCGCTGTTGAAGCGGCCTATAAGAATATCAAAAAGATAGTGCAAAAGATGGTTGTTACCTACAAAGATTGGCATGAGATGTTTCCTTTCGCCTTGCACGGTTATCGTACGACGTTACGCACATCAACCGGGGTAACTCCTTTCTCGCTAGTATATGGTATGGAAGTTGTCCTACCGCTAGAGGTCGAGATTCCTTCTTTAAGAGTTTTGGTTGACGTAAAACTTGATGAGGCAGAATGGATAAAGAATCATTTGAATCAGCTTAGTCTGAAGGATGAGAAGAGGCTAGCATCAATTGCATATGGTCGTTTGTACCAGAGCCGGATGAAGAAATATTACGATAAGAAGGTGCGCCCTCGAAGCTTTCAGACGAGCGATCTTGTGTTGAAAAATGTTCTCCCACCACAGTTAGATTACAGGGGCAAATGGACTCCCAATTATGAAGGTCAATATGTTGTACGAAAGGTTTTCTCTAGAGGAGCCTTGTTGTTAGCCACCATGGATGGTGAAGATTTCACATCCCCTGTGAACGCAGACGCAGTTAAAAAATACTTTGCTTAAAAGAGACCCACTGGACACAAAAATAAAAGTCCAGGAAAAAATGGGGCATCCCGGCAAACCAGAAAAAAAAAAGAAAAACGGGTTCGGGATAAAATTAGGGATAAAAATGGAAAGATGTAAACCTGCAAGGTCGAAAACCTGAAAAGATGACTTTGGCAAAAATGGGTATCCCGGTGAATCGAAAACTCGAAAGGGCGGTTCAGGCAAAAGTTAGGGATTGAAAAAGCAAATGACTGCGGTCTGCGGTGGAATTTCATTGCTTAGTGGATTGGGAGACCCTGAGGGCCGTGTTTATCCAAATCAATCTCTTCTGAAGATGAAGCGTCGGGAAAGCGTCAGAGTCAGGTGAGTCATAGAGGGATCAACTCATGGTGTTTGTCTGTGCCACGTTGTTGACATTTTTGTACACTCTTGTACGTCTTTGTGCATATCTGTATTTGTTTTTGCGCAACTTCCTCTTTTCAGGAGTTGCATCTGTTGTAAACTTTGCCTATTTACAGGTCATTCATCAATAAACATATACTATTCAGTACTTGATCTGCGTGCTTTGTTTTAACTTTTACTGTTTTGTTTGTGAAAACGCCCAATGTTTTGATAAACTTGTGCTAACATAAACTTGCAGGCATTGGCCAATAATTGTTAAAACTTTGAATTAATTGAGCAACATCACGAATGATGACTAAGATGATTCCGTTTGCGTAGGATATCTTGTCTGTTTGTTCAGCGTTACAGGGTCGTTACCTTTGGGGCGAAAAGATATGGATGAAGTTTGTCCTATCCTCATCCTAAGTTTTACTTCCCCGGTCATTTCGTACCTCTATCCCCGGTAGAGTTATATACAGTTTGAATGAACAGGTAGCGTGTACGTGTTCCTTCAGCAGTTGATGTACATTTGATCCCCGCAAGGTGCATGCTTGTAGGCACTCCCCAGCGAGTTGTGATAGGATTTTCTCCCCACAGGGCAATTTGTAGCCTGGTTAGGTTCGTTCCCTGGAGAAGCAATCCCCGACAAATTGAAAGGGATGGTTTCCCCAGTAGTGTTGTTCTCTTTCCCAGCAGGATAAAAGAATGTTGTCACGTCGGTATGTTCCTTGCAGGAGGCCAGCAAGGGCCCGCTTCTCGGCATAAGTCCAGTCGTTATTTGTATGAGAAAGTTTGCGCTCTATTCCCCGAAAGAATCATTGATTCCCCAACAGGGTTATTTTTGTTACCCCAGCAGGGTGGTCTCTGTATCTCTTACAGTCGTTCTGTTGATTCAGTTTCGTTGCATCTGCATGTGAGCATAACATCTACCCAAACGCGTAGCATTTTCATTTCGTATGGAGCATTACGCCATTTTCAAACATATGCATGTGAAACATAAGCCAGGTTGTTATCTCTTTGTTTCAGGTGAATCTCGCAGGTGATGGGTCTTTGCCTGTGTGATGGCTAAACCCCAATTCATGTTATTTCCCCAGCGGAGTTTCTCTGTGGTTAGCATCAGTGGATGATCTTAACTTCATGTGGATTTTGATGCTCGCTTTTATTTAGCGAAGGTCTGGCGGTGATGTCAGAAATTTCTGAGGAATATGGTTATCTGACGGTGATGTTGGAGGCTTATCAGATTTATGTTTGTCTGACGGCAATGTCAGATGTTTATTATCACTATAGTTGTCTGGCGGCGATGTCAGAGTTCTTTATCCCCACAGGTACTTGACGGAGATGTCAAGTGTTTCTCAGAGTTATGTTTAGCTAGCAACGATGTTAGATGTTTATTGGATTTATGGCTGGTGACGACGAAGTCAGATTCCCTTACTAGATATGTTGTTTTTGGCGGCGATGTCAGGAGTTTGGGTTTCCCAGCGACGATGTTGGATGTTTGTTACTGGCGGCGATGTCATGTGCTTTTTGGTTTTCCAGCGACGATGTTGGATGTTTGTTTCTGACGGCGATGTCAGGGGATGTTTGTTTCTGGCGGCGATGTCAAGTGATTTTTGTTACTGGAGGCGATGTCAGCTGATGTTTGTTTCTGGCGGCGATGTCAGGTGATTGTTGTTTCTGGCGGCGATGTCAGGTGATCTTTGGGTTTCCCAGTGGTGATGTTGGATGTTTGTTACTGGCGGCGATGTCAGGTGCTTTTTGGTTTTCCAGCGGCGATGTTGGATGTTTGTTTCTGGCGGCGATGTCAGGTGATTTTTGTTTCCGGCGGCGATGTCAAGTGATGTTTGATTTTCCAGCGGCGATGTTGGATGTTCTTTCTGACGGCGATGTCAGATGTGTTGGTTATTGACGGTGATGTCAATGGTTTAATCAACTTTGCGATGGTCCGACGGTGATGTCGGGCGCCTTATTTTGACTGACGACGATGTCAGGTGTGATTTACCGGTTGGATTTCTTCGAATGACTGGCGGCGATGTCATAGAATCGTATCCTGGGATTATCTTGTGTTATCTAACAGAGGTCTAACGACGATGTTAGCTATTCTACCGACTTGAAGTAGAAGATTGACGGTGATGTCAACTGTTATTAAATACTTAATGTCTATGACTGGCGGCGAGGTCAGGTGTCTGACGGCGATGTCAGGGGAATTTAATGCAGATAATTGACGGCGAGGTCATGTGATATTTAGACTATGTGTTATTATTGTTTTCTCGGATTCAGTTTTCCAGAGATTTCACCTCCGTTTGGGCCCTGCAGCTTTATTTCTGTGGTTGGTATTCAACCGTATTTTACCTTGATTGTGTGAAAGTCGTTTGCTTTTCACTCGTTCAGGTCCAAGTTGTTTGAATAGGGGCAGCTGTTGCACCCCAAAATCTTCCCAACCTTTTCTTAACTTGGTTTATGTTTCATTTCATTTCTTTCTAGCATTTGCATTGCATAGTATTTTTCTTTGAATAGGGGATCAAGAGATTATGCATAGCAAGAGGAGTCTACTCAGTGGTTTGAGCCTAAACAAGGGATGTTACTCAAGTTTGGATGGTCATCAAGTCATCTAGAAGTGGACAGTGGTCTTATGAAAGAAAGGATGGATGTATGTGGGTCAGCTCCTAACTTGGAGGCCAATTGAAGATCATCAGAGGATTGTGAATTCATGAGTATGGATATAAGATGTTGAGAGAGATCATTGAGTGCCTTGAGGGTCATTGTGGAGCTTATCCGAGTGTTTGTGCTAAGGTGGAACAGGTCACAGTTGAAGGTGTTGCATCTAGCGTTTTCATCTGGCTAATCCTCAGTCAGTTGTGAAATTGAAGGAGATTAAAGCTCAATTCAAACTCTCCATGGTCATGGGATGTTATGTTAAGATACATAAGATATCATTTCAAGATCAATTCATCAAGAATCAAGTGTGTGAGAAATTACTAAATTAGGGTTCTTAGGGTAAAATCCCCTATTTAGTGCCCAACTTCAAAACCACCTATTTCAAATTACAAGTTTCATCTCAACTTTTGACCAACATGAAACTTGTAGAGCATGTTATTATCTTTCTTTTGAGTACTAGAAGTCCTTTATTGGATTTATAGAACTCAAGTTATGATGCAGACAAGTTATAGGTCCTCAAATGAATGTGATTTTGGTCAACAAAAGTCAACCAACTTCCAAGCCATTTTTGACCTAGAAGGATGTTTCTCCTAAACTTTTAATGAACATGAAAGTTGTTCCTCATGATCTTAGCTTTCCAAAGAGTACTAGAAGTCCTTCATCTGATTTGTAGAACAAAAGTTATGAAGCTTGCAAGGCAGGGGTAGTTTGGGAAAGCAGGAATACAGGTCATTTTCATTATTGGTCATTTTCATTATTGGTCATTTTCACCAACTTGCACACTTTAAATGAAGATTTTTCCAACATAAAATGTGCTCCAAATGGTGTTATTTGTTTAACCAAGCATTTAGAAGTCATGGATTAGGCTTGGAATGAAGAATTGATGGGTGAATTTTCATGGAAGAAAGCTTAAAAGGGAAAAATTGGAATTAATTCATTTTTGATCATTTTTGTGCAAATAGGTACATATTTTGAGTGCAAATCATATTTTATGATAAAATTCATCATGAGATTGAAGTATATGTTGATGACATGATTGCAAATTCCCAAATGGAGGAGGAGCATCTGGTCATTTTGTTGAAGCTATTTGAGAGGCTCAGGAAGTTCAAGTTGAGGTTGAATCCTAACAAGTGTACTTTCAGGGTAAGATCAGGAAAGCTATTGGGGTTTATCCTCAGTGAAAAAGGAATCGAGGTCGATTCTGCAAAGATAAAAGATATTCAAAATATGCCAGCGTCGAAAATAGAAAAAGAGGTTCGTGGTTTCTTGGGGAGATTGAACTACATTGCTCGGTTCATATCTCATCTCACAGCCACGTGCGAACCAATGTTCAAATTGCTAAAGAAAGATCAGGCGGTTGTCTGTAATGAGAATTGCCAAAGGGCATTTGATAAGATAAAAGAATATTTACATGAACCTCCGATATTGATACCTCCAGTAGCTGGAAGACCATTAATCATGTACTTAACGGTTCTTGAGAACAGCATGGGTTGTGTTCTCGGTCAACACGACGAGACCGGAAGAAAAGAAAATGCAATATACTATCTGAGTAAAAAGTTCACAGACTGTGAGTCTCGTTACTCAATGCTTGAGAAAACATGTTGCGCACTCGCGTGGGCTGCCAAACATTTGAGACAGTACATGCTGAATCATACAACCATGCTGATTTCGAAGATGGATCCGATCAAATATGTCTTCAAAAAGCAAGCGCTTTCAGGTAGAATTGCCAGATGGCAGATGGTACTGTCAGAGTACGATATCCAATATGTTTCTTTGAAAGCCATCAAGGGAAGTATTCTGTTAGAATACCTTGCTAAACAGCTTATTAAAGACTATCAACCGATGAAATTTGAATTTCCTGACGAAGACATCATGTTTCTCAAGATGAAAGATTGTGATGAACCATTACCTGATGAAGGTCCGGAGAAGGATTCTCAATGGCAAATGATATTTGACGGCGCAGTTAACTCGTATAGTAGTGGAATCGGGGCAATTATCACGACTCATCATGGTTTTCATATCCCCTTCACTTCCAGGTTAACTTTTCCCTGCACCAACAATGAAGCTGAGTACGAAGCGTGCATCATGGGTTTAGAAGAAGCCATTGATCTGAGAATCAAGAATTTGGATGTATACGGCAATTCAGCGTTAGTTGTTAACCAGATAAAGGGAGAATGGGAAACTCGTCAGCCTAATCTGATTCCTTACATGAATTACGCAAGGAGGCTATTACCTTTCTTTGACAAGGTAGAGTTTCACCATGTGCCTAGAGCGGAGAATCAAATGGCAGATGCTCTAGCAACGTTATCTTCGATGTACAAGGTCAACTATTGGAATGATGCTCCAAGAATAGTCATCTCTCGCTTTGATAGGCCCGCTTTTGTATTCGCCATTAAAGAAGCTGTTGGTGGCAAGCCGTGGTTTTATGATATCCAGAATTTCCTTAAGAACCAAGAGTATCCGCCAGGGTCATCTACCCGGGAGAAGAAGACTCTAAGGAGATTGGCTGGGAATTTCTATCTAAATCAGGATGGAGTACTCTACAGGAGGAATTATGATTTCGTATTGTTGCGATGCATGGATGAGAAAGAAGCAAGTCTGCTTATGGAAGAGGTCCACGAGGGTACTTTTGGTACACATATCGGCGGGCATGCCATGTCTCGAAAGTTTTTACGAGCAGGGTATTATTGGCTAACGATGGAGTTCGATTGTTTCAAATATGCGAAGAAATGCCATAAATGCCAGATTTATGCAGACAAGATTCATGTACCACCGCGCCCGTTGAATGTAATGGCGTCCCCGTGGTCTTTCTCCATGTGAGGCATTGATATGATTGGCAAGATCAAGCCAACCACATCTAATGGCCAACATTTCATCTTGGTAGCCATTGATTACTTTACCAAATGGGTTGAAGCAGCTTCGTATGCTAATGTCATTAAGAAAGTGGTAGCCCGACTCATAAAGAAGGACATCATCTGTCGCTATGGAGTGCCCGAACGAATCATTACTGACAATGGTTCGAATCTGAATAATAAGATGATGAAGGAATTGTGCCAGAATTTCAAAATTGAGCATCACAACTCTTCTCCCTATCGGCCAAAGATGAACGACGCTGTTGAAGCGGCCAACAAGAATATCAAGAAGATAATGCAAAAGATGGTTGTAACCTATAAATATTGGCATGAGATGTTGCCCTTTGCTTTGCATGGTTATCGTACTACGGTACGCACTTCAACTGGGGCAACTCCTTTCTCGCTAGTGTATGGTATGGCAGTTGTCCTACCATTGGAAGTTGAGATTCCTTCTTTGAGAGTTCTGGTTGACGTCAAGCTCGATGAGGCAGAATGGATAAAGAACAAATTGAATCAGCTTAGCCTGATGGATGAGAAAAGGCTAGCGTCTATTGTATACGACCGGTTATATCAGAGCCTGATGAAGAAAGCTTTCGACAAGAAGGTGCGCCCTCGAAGCTTTCAGACGGGCGATCTTGTGCTTAAAAAGGTTCTCCCTCCACAAACAGATCACAGGGGCAAATAGACTCCCAATTATGAAGGTCCGTATGTTGTGCGAAAGGTCTTCTCTGGAGGAGCCTTGTTGTTATTTACCATGGATGGTGAGGATTTTACATCCCTTGTGAATGCAGACGCAGTTAAAAAATACTTTGCTTATAGAGACCCGCTAGAAAGAAAAAAGAATATTAAGGCAAAAATGGGGCATGGCGAACCATAAAAAGAATGGGTTCGGGAAAAAAATTAGGGATATAAATGAAAAGATGTAAACCCGCAAAGTCGAAAACCTGGAAAGGCGACTTTGGCAAAAATGGGTATCCCGGTGAATCGAAAACTCGCAAGGGCGATTCAGGCAAAAGTTAGGGATTGAAAAGCAAATGACACGGTCTACGTGTGATCTTTCATTGCTTAGTGGATCGGGAGGACCTGAGGGCCGTATATCCAAACCAATCTCTTCAGAAGCCGAAGCATCGGGAAAGCGTCGAGGTCAGGTGAGTCATAGAGGGATCAACTCATGGTGTTTGTCTGTGCCACATTGCCGATATTTATGAACACTTTTGTATATTTCTATGCATATTTGTATATTTTTGCACAACTTCCTCTTTTCAGGGGTTGCATCTGTTGTAAAACTTTGCCTATTCACAGGCCATTTGTCAATAAACATATATTATTCAGTAATCTGTTTGCTTTGTTTTAACTTTTACTATTTTGTTTGTGAAAAACGCCCAATGTTTTTGATAAACTTACGCATACATAAACTTGCAGGCCTTGGCCAATAATTGTTAAAACTTTAATTTAATTGAACAACGTCACGGATGATGACCGAGATAGCTCCTTTTGTGTAGGATATCTTGTCTGTTTGTTCATTTTTGCAGGGTCGTTACCCTTGGGGGAAAAAGGTATGGATGAAATTCGTTTTCTCTCCAGCCAGAGTCCATTCCCCAGCATTAGGAGTTTGCATCTCTATCCCAAATAAATTTGTACACAGGTTAAGTGAGTACACTTATCCCCGGCAGTTGAGGGGTAAACATTTAATCCCCGCAGATCGCAGGCATGTGCTTACTCCCCAGCAATTCAAGATTGGATTTCTTTCCACTGAGCAGGTGTGGAACCTTTCCCAGCAGTCGGATAGTACACGTTTTTCTCCAGCAGGTTGTTTGTAGATACTCAGCTCTCAGCAGTGTAGACCGGGGTTTCCAGCAGAGTTGATTCCCTTGCAGAGTCGTTGATTCTACGGCAAGTAAGATGTGATCCCAGTGTCTGTTCGTCTTTCTTCAGCCGAATCTTTTATTCCCCAGGAGAGTGGTATCTTGGAAGGTTGTTCAAGGCACTGTTGCTCTCTATCAGATGAGACAGGCTGTTTAGCATGGTTGTTCTATTTCCCCGGTGAGTTGTCTATTCCCGGAAGGTTGGTGTTCTGGAAGGCCGTTCACGGCATTTTTCTCAGCAAGTGGTGAGTTGTATCCTCAGCCTAGTAAGTTCTCGTTCTTGTTAGAACATTGTTACCTAGGATTTTCTTTGCAGGAAGCCATTCAGGGCCCGTTTCCTCAGCATAAGTCCAATTGTTGTTGGCACGTGCAAGCTATCCCCAGCAGGGTTGTTTTCTTTTCTCAGCAGGGTGGTTTCTTTATCTCTCCAGCATTTATTTTGCCGATTCGGTTCCGTTGCATCTGCATGCGTGCATAGCATCTACCCAAATGCGTAGCATTTCCATTTCGTATAGAGCGTTACGCCATTTTCAAACATATGCATATGAAACATAAGTCAGGTTGTTACCTCTTTGCTTTCAGGTGTGTCTCTAACAGATGGCTGATTTTTGTGTCCCCATGGTGTTCACAATGTAGCAAGTTGTAATGTTTTGTTTTTCTAAGTCCGTACAGGTGTTCAGACCTCGACAGAAGATTTGTGATAGATGTGTTCATCTTGTCATGAGCTCCCCATCAGAGTTACTTGTTTAAGTTCTCTCTTTCCCCAACGGAGTTTCCTTCTGATTGTTATCATTGGAGGGTTTTAACTTCGTGTGGATCTAGCCTTAGGGTTCGATGCTCGCTTTTATTTAGCAAATGCTTGACGACAATGTCAAATGTCCTGACCTTCGGGTTCAGTGCCTGTTTGTGTTCAATAGATGCCTAGCGGCGATGTCAGACGTTTATGAACTTTAACAGATGACTGGCGGCGATGCCAGATGTTTATCAACTTTGTGAATGCCTGACGGTGATGTCAGATGTTTATCAGTTTCTTGTTGATCCGGCCTTAGGGTTCGATGCTCGCTTTTATTTAGCGAATTCCTGGCGGCGAGGCCAGATGTCCTTATCTTCGGGTCCGATGCTTGTTGTATCCCTTGCAGATTTCTGGTGGCAATGTCAAATTTTCTTACCAACTTAATATCAATGTCTGGCGGTGATGTTAGATGTTTTCTATCAACTTTGAGATAATCTGACTTGATGTCGAGGCCTGACGGTGATGGTAGATGCTTTTTACCGACTTGATATCGAGGCCTGGCGGTGATGCCAGACGCTTTTCTGACTTAATGTCGAGGCCTGACGGTGATGTCAGATGATTTTTACCAACTTGAAGTTGATGCATGACAGCGAGGTCAGATGCCTAACGGTGATGTCAGATATTTTCACCAATTTGATGTCGATGCCTGTTTTTATTTAACAGATGCCTGGCGGCGATGTCAGAATTTTTATTCCCTACAGATGTTAGACGGCGAGGTCATACGTTTTTCCAACTTGATGTAGATGCCTGATGGCAATGTCAGATATTCCTTATCCGTTGCGTGATATTATGTTTCTTTCCGAATTAGTGTCGTTGCCTGGCGGCGATGTCAGATGTTTATTAGTTCAGTTATCTCCGGAAATTTTTTGTCCCATCAGAGTTTTTGCAGTTCTATTTCTATGGTTGGCAAATTTCCGTTCGCTTTTCACTCATTCAGGTCCAAGTCGCTTGAATAGGGGCAGCTGTTGTACCCCAAAATTTGCTCAACTTTTGCTTTACTTGGTTTATGTTTCATTTCATCTTCTAGCATTTTGCATTTGCATATCATTGTTCATTTGCAGGGGATCAAGAGAGGTGTGCATAGCAAGAGAAGGTTACCAAGGGTTTTTAGCCAAGGCAAGAGGTTTTATTCAAGCATGAGTGCTCAGCAAGTCACCAAGAAGTGGTCAGTGCTTTTTGACAGAGAAGATCGATGGGTGTGGTTTAGCTCCTATCTTGGAGGCCAATTGAAGATCATCTAAGGCTCACAAGTTCATGGTTATGGATATGGAATGTTATGGAAGCTCATTGAGTGCTTTGAGAGCCATTATAGACCTTATTCGAGTGGGTACATCATATGCAGGAGGTTACAATTGAGGATTGTACACCTAAGGTTTCATCTGCCTAGTGCAAGGTCCATTGTGGATTTGAAGAAGTTTGAGCCATAGTTATAAGTCATTGTGATTATGGAATGTTGTGTTGAGACATATGAGATGTTATTCCAAGACTCAATTCAGTCCAAATTGGGCCTCCAAACCATTCCTGATCCATCATATAAAAGCCTCAGATGAAATTTGAGCATTGATTCAACCATTTTCGTGGAAGGATAGCTCAATCACAATTGGAAAATTGAAGAGCATTTTCAAAATCGTAAATTGGAATTAAGGCAAATTCAAAGTAATTCAACACCATCAACATCTTCCTTGAGCTTCCTTGAGTGTTTCTGCACAGTTTGAGCAAGCTTAAGCAGCTGTAGAAGCTCCAACGGAGAGACTCCGTTAGGTATTCTTCATTTCCAAATTTATCTCTCAATATGCATTGATTCTTCATAATTCTTGTTGCATCTGAAGACCTACACTTAGTAGGCAAAATCTGGATCATTATATGTGATGTTTGTGCAATTTCAGTTATGGTGTTTGAATTTTCATCAGCTCGTATTTCTCTATATATGCATGATACATGATTTTTGAGCTTGGATCTATGATCTCCATGAGCTCCTCTTTTGATTGGTATAAGATTTGATACGTTTTGGTGTCATTTTGGATCTGCAACTCCGGTGGTGTGACCGGAGAAGACGACCGAAGACTGTAGCTCTGTCGTCTGGTTTTATTTTCTGTTTGCCTGCATGGACTACCATGTGTGTATTTGAATGTTTGACCTAAGCTTGATCAACGATACAGATCTAAGCTGACCAGCTGATGTGTTGCTTTGACTGCCACGTTTTTAAGTGGAACGGTGCGTTTTAAGCATCTGACTTGTGGTTTAGATTTTGGGCCTGGAATGTTGTTTCCACCCCCTCTCATGGGAGCCCAATGGTTTTGCCTTGGATAACTGCTACTTGCACCGTTTGGCTTATTTCTTTTATTTTCTTTTTTCATTTTATTCTGTTTTGATTTTAATTCATTTAAAATACCTCCAATGATTAAAAAATTCCACAAAAATACTTTTAGGACATTTTGAGTTGCCATTTAATTTTTGATATTTTTTAATTTCATTTTTGGATTATTTTTCAATTAAAAAAGAATTAATAGTTTGGAGGTGTTTTAATTGGATTATTGCTTGCTCCTTTTGTGTTCTTGCTTAAATTCTTGATCAATTCACATCTCCAAGGATTGAAACTTTTTCCTCATTTAAATGATGAGATGAAGGGTTTTATAGGATGGATTTTCCCCTGGTTTGATCATCTTTGGTTTTACTTTTAAGTCATTTTGTTTGACCCTCGATTAAACTTTTGAGACTTTAGTCTTTCCCCTGGTTCAACACTTGAACTCCAAGTGTTGAATGTGTGTAAGACTTTAGTCTTTCTCCTTGCCTTCTCTTGCATTTCTTTTGGATGTCTTTGATGCTTGCTTTGTGCATTCTCTCCTCTCATCCCCACTTCTTTCCAATGACTTTGGAATCCCATTTGAGATGGTTTGGTCCCTCCTTTGGAGGTATTTGAAACATGTCATGAATGGTGAATCCTTGAGGACCTTTTGGTGCCTTTTTGCTTGTTTCATGTGTAGCCTATGGTTAAGTTGCCCATATGAGTTCCTTTCTGTCCTTATATTGCCTCCAATTATCACATTTCATCTTATCTTCATCTCATTTCTTTTGTTTTTCCTTTGGGCATGGTGATTGATGGTAATGGCTGTAGAAAGTTTCTTTCTCCCACTTTGTCTCACCCTTGTTTGTTCTTGTTTATGTTTGTGCATTCTTTCTTTTGCTTGCATCCTTTTGCATCCTCTCATATGCATGCTTGAGGTTGAGATATGCTTGTGGAGGCTATTTCCACATACTTTGTTCCTCCTTCACTTTCATCCTAATTGTGCATTACATGTTTGCATACTTGCATCTTTCTTATTTTATGCTTCCTTCTTCTTTCTTCTTTGCCATGTTCCCTTAGGACCTCTAATCTCTTGAGATTATGATAGACCTTAGGTTTTGAACCTATGCATAATAACATTAGGTAGCATTCCCTTTCATCCCAATCATAGGATCACTTTGCATGACAACTATTAGGTTTGAGTCAGTCTCCCTTTAGTGTGTCCTTTCTCTTCTCATCTCCAAATCCTTTAAAAACACTTAATAAAGGTTAACGAATGTTGTACGCTACGAGCCTTAAGTACTTGGGAAATGGTGATTGGGGGACTTCCTCTCAATTTCTTAGAGTGTTTAGTGTACGCCCTTTGGGCGATATGCAACGAATTCGCTCCTAAGTCATAGTCTTTAGTGCAACAGGAGTTACAAATCAAACTCAAAACACTTCTTGTCTTAATAAACACAAAATAAAAACATCAAAGCTTTTTATCCTTCGGGATTAATGGAGAATCATTTTTATAAAGAGAGTGTTGTTAAATCATGGTTCTATCGCATACGGGTAACGCCTAAGTCTCCAATGGTCGCGCTGCATACACCTAACTGCTAGAACTAAGTTTTAAGCCTACTCCGGTAAAACATTTTGAACCAACTGGTGTTCTCGTTAGCCCGAACTATGTTTGCTCTGATTTCTCATACCAAATGAGGATACGTAGGCACAAGATGGTGATGTCTTGGCGAGCAACCTTCCCTACCTTTCACCCGTAGTTTTCCGAACTACGTTGACTATGACTTTCCCATTGCACGAGGGAGTATGTAGGCATACACTGGCGATGCTCTATCAAGTCTCTTTTCTTTTCTTTTGTCCCTGGGACCTTTAGCTAGATAGTTTCAATCACCCTTTTAGATAGACAACAAAGCGTGGATCCCATCAAGTACGACGAACGTGAGGGGTGCAAATACCTTCCCCTTGCGTAACCGACTCCCGAACCCAAGATTTGGGTGCGATGACCGATCTTATCCTGTTTTCGTTAGGTTTTCTATGATCGTTTCCTCTCTCTCTCTTTTTGGATAAATAACAAACGGTGGTGACTCTTCTATCATTTCTGGCCCTTTTTCGCAGTAGCGACAACTGCCACTTTTGGGGTCTATTTTGATCACTTGTGAATTTGATTTTACACCAGAAGAAGGATCTAGAATCACTCTAAATTTGTATTAACTTTCAAAATTAATTCAAGTTCCCTCCAATTCACTATTCCTAATCCCATTCCAATTTTCATAACCTCACTCCAAACCACATTTTGATCCCAAATCTAGAGCATATTTAAATGAATTTGCTCCAAACCTCAAAGGAGAATCCTCACAATTACATTTCATTTTCAGATTTCACTCTCACTTTTGAAATTTTCTCTCCACTTTTTCACTCCCAAAACCTCCATTAGATCTCTCACTTGGATGATGATGAACAATTCTTGAAGTCCAACTCCTTCAGAAACTCTCTCAATCTCAAAATTCGAAAACCAAGTTTCAAGCTTCTTCACACACTTTCTCTAACTGATTCTCAACAGAAATTGGCACTAGCAGCTTCTGGGAATGATCTAAAATCAATTTATAATCTGTTTGACACCTTTGGAGGCCCAATTTGTGATTTCCAAGTTTCAAGTTTCTTCCAAAATTTCAGTTATGGTGTCCATGATTTTGCCCTGCTCTGGCTCTCAATTCACTTCAATTCACTTGCTTGATAGTTATGGAATGTAATTGAGTGGTTTTTCTCCTTTGATTTCAACCAAAGGGGTGTGTTTGATTTGTAACTTCATCATGAAGTAATCTACCAAAATGCCATGAAATGAGTCTCAACTCAAAATTATAATGATGCAAAAGTGTTTAGAATATCAATTCCAATAAAAATGAACACAAACTTGGCATGAAATCATTCAATTATCAATTGTTTTGAATTTTTCCATTTTAATTCATTAAAATGGTCTTTTTATGAAATTTCTTCAACCAATGCTTGCTCTTGTCCATATCAATGGGCTCTTGATACTTGGCTAAGATAAAAACATCATTTTGAGCAACTTTCATGTTGAACAAAACTCCATTTGAGGCATGCAAGATAGTGAAATTGACCTATAATTCAAAATGACCTGTAATGTCCAAATACCCAAAATACCCTTGACTTGTCAAGGCCATAACTTGAGTTCTACAAATCCAATCATGGACTTCTAGTACTCTTTAGAAAGCTAAGAGGATAAGGAACAACATTCGTATTGACCAAAAGTTCATAGGAATCATTATTCTAGGGCAAAAGTGTCATGCAAGTTGGGTAACTTTCAAGCTCCAAATTCACATACCTCAGATGACCTGTAACTTGTCTGGCTCATAACTTGAGTTCTATAAACCCTATCAAGGACTTCTAGTACACAAATTAAATCTAAGATCATTCCCTTCAACAATTATGTTGGGGTCAAGATGAGGTGAACATCCTATCTTGAGTTAAGTGGTCCTGAAGTCAGGGGTCAAGCTAGGGGATTTTACACTGTCAAGCCTTAGAAACCCTAGCCTAAAACTTCTCAAACTCTTCAATCATGACGAGTTGACCTTGGAATCATCCTTATAACATCTCAATGTATCAATTCATGATCACATGGCTCTTGAATTAGGTCTCAACCTTCTTCAAATAATCAATTGACTTAGGGTCACCCTGTCAAACCCTAGCTGCACCAATCTTGGGCATATCTTCATATTCTCCACATAATGACCTGTATAGGCTTCCAAATGGACTTCAAAATTTCTCATGAGCTCTCTCAATACCTCAAGTCCAACATTATGGCTTCAACATCATCAGATGACTTCTTACAACTCTCAAGTTAGGAGACATACACTCTTGGTTTCAACCACTCTCTCTGAGGCTCTTTTAACTTCTCTGACAAGGGTATCAACCCTTGAACACTTGAATAACCTTCTTATCTAGATTCATAGTCTTGTATAGCTCTTGATTGATAATCATACCTCTTGATCTCCTGCATACATGTCAATGAAATGCAAATGATAATGCAAATGTGAATGAAATGAAACATAAGCTAGGTAAGGAAATGTTGGGCAAATTTTAGGGTGCAACAACTGCCCCTATTCAAACGGCTTGGACCTGAAGGGTTGAGAAGTGAATGGTTCTCAAACATTCAAAGGTAGAAGACGGTTGAATACCAACAAACCTGAAAATTTGCCAACCGCACAAGAACACGGTACTCTGATGGGAACAAATCTTCGGAAACTGAAATAATAGTTGCACGGAAACTAGCTGGAGAAATACAGATCTGAACCTCCGTCAGGATGATTCTCTGATGTATCTGATATCACTGCGTCCTCAAATCATCGAGGGATCATCAATTACACGGTAACTGGTGAAGGGTTTAATCTCAAATCTCCGTCAGGATGATCATCTACGTCCTCAAATCATCAAGGGATCACCGGTTACACGGTAACTGGCGATATGCCAACTGCACAGGTAAACGATACTCTGATTAGTAGGAACATCTTCGCAACTGAAAATGACAGTTGCACGACAACTTGCTGGGGAATTGGCTACACGGTAACCAGAAATTTGCCAATCGCACAAGTACACGATACTCTAGTGGGTAGACAAGTCTTCGGAAACGGAGGTGAATTATTAACTTCCAGTCTCCGTCAGGATGATATTCTGATTTTTGCTGCAAAACTCCATCCTCGAGTCATCAAGGGGTCACTGGTTACACGGTAACTGGTGAAGGATGGTCGATTATGCCGTCAGGCATTCTGCGCCATAGCACACAAATTTCTTATCGTCGCCTATGGACTCATCATGTCGCTAGGAACGTCGACAATATCTTTGTCGGACTTCATCAGTAAGTCAATAAGGGATCACCGGTTACTCGGTAACTGGTGAATGATGGTTGATTTTGCCGTCGGGCATTCTGCACCACTCCAGAAGAATTCCTTATCGTCGCCTATGGACTCATCATGTCGCTAGGAACGTCGACAATATCTTTGTCGGACTTCATCAATAAGTCAATAAGGGATCACCGGTTATTCGGTAACTGGTGAATGAGCGACTAGTCTCAAATCTCCGTCAGGATGATCATCAAATTTGCTGCAGCTTCTTCCTCAAGTCATCAAGGGCTCACTGGTTACACAGTAACAGGTGACACATAGCTGGTATTGTCGTCAGGCATTCTGCGGCACGGCAGCAGAAGAATTCCTCGGGACTCATCAGGTCATTAGGAACTTTTGACAATCTCTGTAATTATGCCATCGGGCATTCAAATAAATTCTCGGGCGTCAGCAGGACTTCATCAGTAAGTATGAAATAGAATCCTCGGTCAATCATGAACCCAATAGGGATATCTATTCTTTCGCTGTCGGGCACTCCGCGTCAGCTGGGAGAACTGATTCGGCCTCACAGTTGGACTTCATCAGTAAGTCTTAAAATGGGATCCTTAGTCATTCACGGATCAATAAGGGTACACAATCTTTTGTCGTCAGGCACTCTACGTCAGCTAGGAGAACTACTTCGAAATCGTAGTTGGACTTCATCAATAAGTCATGGGGAGTTTTGGAACTACTGTCGGACTTCAATCATCAAGTCTTCAAGGAAATTTCAACTTCTATGTTCGGAGCCTGCTGGGGATGACACATCTCCGTTGGGGATTCTGGAGAACTATCAAGCAACTCTGCTTCGGGGATCCAGAAATCATTCTGGATTAATCAACTATGCTGAGGACTTCAAGAATCATCTTGGACAAATAACTCCGCTGGGGACTTCAAGAATCATCATGAACCAATAACTCTACTGGAGATTTCAGGAATCATCCTGAGCAAACACTCTACTAGAGATTTCAGGAGTCATCCTGAGCAAACACTCTACTGGGGACTCTAAGCATCAACTTGAGCAACCAACTCTGGTGACTTCACTGGGGATTTTAAGAATCATCTTAACCAAATAACTTTGCTGAGGAATTCAAGAATCATCCTGAGCAAACCACTTCACTGGGGAATTCAAGAATCATCTTAAGCAAACCATTCTGCAGAGGAACACCTGCAAAACAAGAATGGTAACGACCTAGCTCATGTTTCATATGCATATGCTTGACAATGGCGTAATGCTCCACACGGTGGAAATGCTACGCGTTTTTAGGGAGAATGCTATGCAATCATGCAAAATGCTACGACCCCATCAGCAAAATAAATGATGAAGGGAAAATCCTCCTGTCAAGGAGAAAGAACCACTCTGGTGGAGAGTAAGGCATCATCCTGTTGTGGAGAAGAAGTCACACCAATCTCAATCGGACTAAACCTGGGGAAACGAACTCCAGGCGACTGCTGTATAGGGATAAAGTTCTACAAGAACCTGAACTCGCTCAACTAGGTGTACGAACCACAAACTGCTGAGGGAAACGATGTCAATCGCAGAAATAAACTGCGCGGCCTTCACCGACGGAATCTTCCTGGAGACACTGACTCTGATGGGGAAGTAGCATCAGTTATTCAGTACTCTACTAGGGAAAGCCAATCATGGCCTGAACGACTTCCAAGGATTCGGCTCTCTTGCGGGACTGTAAACTCGGCTGGGGATAGGCAACCAAACGCTGGAGTCACTCCTACCTGCCGGGGAGAGTACAACTTTGTGGGGAGTTTCAATTCTGCCGGAGACTTCAGCCTGAACCATCGAAAGCTGAACACTTGCGAATAGTCTGCTACAAGAAAACTTCACACTGACCCAGTGCTGGGAATTAATATACCCTTCTGCATATGATTCAGCTGGAGAAATGATGATCCTTCCTCAGGATACATCTGGTTGGGGAGAATCTTATCTACTCGGGGAGACATATCAATGCTCACAATCCCACGTTCTGACTCCGTGGGGAAACACTGCTGAACTTGCTGGGGAAGAATGAATCATCCTGCTTGGAAAACATACCATGAAACGAACTCGGAATGGCTTGCCCCAGAATCTTCCGATAACTTCTGACAAACTCTGACAATCTATTCCAACACGGGGAGGAACGACCCTTTTGCTTTCTATTTTTGTCCCAGCCTGTGGGATCTCTGTGGGGATGTTCCTCGAAAGGAACTCTGCACTCTCTGCACCTTGATCTGCCTCAGCATATTGAACCTCGCAAAGGGGCTTCAAGTTAATAACCTTCGGGATAAGGATGGCTTCGACGCTCTTGGGGTGACCTGCCCCAGTCTTGTCATGACTTTACCCCTCATGGGCTGATCTGTGGGAGTAATACCCTTGGCTGCAAGAGATTCATCAAATCTCGACCTGATTGCCTCGGATTACCGATTTCTGGAAGGGTGACTCCCACACTGCGATCATTTGCCATAGCTTTCCCTGGTTCATCGGAATACTCACATGTTCTGCATTCTATCTTGATCAGACTTTCCATTGTGGAAACTTTCATGTTCTCAAGCGCTTACTTGCTAGTAAAACAAGTTGTTCGGCATAAAAGACATATCAAGTGCAATGCATATGGCAGTTTTCAAAAATCCATTCCTGTTCACTGGAAAACTTTTATGACATAAAATATATGAAATCATTCATCAACATGTCAATATTAATACAACGCTGTAATGGGAATCCTATCTAGGAGTCAGTTCCGATGCGATCTTTACCGAAGTATGCTCTCGAAAAAAACCTATTTCAATTAGGTCTTTTAAAGGTTGTAACGTGGTCAGGTTCACGGTTTAAGAAAGAAAGGATAAAGGCTCGAAATTCATTTTTAACCCACCCACTCTCCTTGATATTCTCTGATCCTACGTTCAGCTAATTCGACATTAGCGTTCACCTTTCAAAGGTTATATGACAGGAGTGACGGTTTAGGAAACCACAAGTTTTTGGAGTGGCAGTCATTCGCTTTTCGTCTTTGTTTGGGCACCGGTAGCCATACGATTTCGTTCTTTCTCGAGGATTTTCTTTCGTGATCCTTTTTCGCTTTTCGTTTTTCATTCTTTCGTTTTCCCCTAACTTTTGCCTGGACTAACTCTTTTGAGTTTCTTCAATTTTGAAGTCCAGCGGGGTACCCTGATTTTTGCCTAAGTTGCTTGCTTTCAAGATTCGACTTAGCGGGCTTTTCTTTTCGATTTTTTCTTCTTTTTTTTTGAACAAATCGTATGGCATCGGCTCGCGTGATTTGTTAAAGGGATTGTGACTGTTTCACTACTGATCGACCAGGTTCAACCATAATGGTTTTTTAGGTACGACCTATAACGATGTCATTGATCCTCGAACGGACACTCCTCGTTGTAATTTGAACGCTTGGTCAAATCAACTGACACCTACCCTGCCCCGGGTTAATATTGAGGGTTTGTCTATCTTCAGAAAGAAACTCCTACAACTAGGCTCAAAGGGGTTAACAAGGGATTCTCTTCCTTATATCTCTGGTGTTTGGGAATTGAAACAATGCTTATACATCATTAACAGGTTTTTTTTGTTCAAAAGCATAGCATCGGAAGCTTACGCATCATTGGATTTCATCATCCTCCCCGGATTCCACTTAAACAAGCGTTTGAAATAAAAGAAAGCAATAGAGTGAACACGAATGGATTAATTCAAAACATGCATATTTATTTCATTATCAATATCAATTGAAAAACAATCATGCTTTACAAACGAAATTTGCAATTCTAACAGGAAAGAAACTACAAATGTAAAGAAATGACATGATAACATGCAAATCGCCCGCTTTCGAGGAACTGGGTTTTCACACTTATTTGCTGCTGAGGGGAGCGGCCCTTTGAAGTCTTCAGACTCAATCAGAAGAACGATTGCTGCGAGGCTGACTCTGATTCGGGCTCCGATAGTTTCGCTGCAACGGAGCGAGAGGTTGTCGATTATGCCTGGCAGAAACAATCCGGAGACGAGGTTTGACCTAGTGAGGATCCTCTCTTTTCATGGGTTTTCATCCTTGAGTTCGACCCAGGAGCATGAAAAAGTTGCGGGCCAGGCGATTAAAACCTCAAAGACTGCGGGATATACTCCTGATCTTTCTCATCTTCAGATGAGATCATGGGAACATCCATCTCTTTTGCACGATAAGAGATGAATTTGCCTGATGCTTTCATGCCGCCCGACACGAATTCAATTGCTCTTGCCTTAATCATGTCTTGGACCTTATGCTTAAGAGCTCTACAGTTCGTTACATCGTGCCCCGGTGCTCCAGAGTGGAATTCGCATCGGGCATTCGCGTCCCAGTCGGGTGGTAGATGTCCAGTCATTGGAGCCAACGTTCGAGGTTTAACCAACTGTAGTTGGAGCAGGAGTTGCAACAACGGGTCATAATCCATCGGGATTGGATCGAGGATTCTGTCAGAGAGTCTCCTCTTTTGACCCGGTCTTCTGGGGTTGTCTTGCAGAACCGGACGTGGCCGCTGACGGGAAATGTTTCGAGCTTCATGCTAAGCAGAGGATCTGTTAGGCCTATCATGCCTTGGCGCGAGTTCGTCAGATACTCGTGGAGCAAGTATGCCGGCTGCAGCCTCGGGCTACTACTCACATTCTCTTCGGAGTATGTTCTTTAGTACCTCTGCCATCAGGCCCACCTGATTCTTCAGCTGGTCGTTCTCCTCTTTGAGCGCCTGCTGGTCCCTCATAACCTGCCTCAGCTGGCCTCGGACCTCCCTCAGTTCTACTTGAACTTGTTCCATTGTTCGGATCAACCTGAGACAATCCTGAAACAACCTGTATCAACAGAGGGTTAGAAAAATGTCAAGGCACCTGTTATGCAAATGATTCATGAAAATGCAAACACGTATCCATGCATTAGGAGGAAGTCCCCCTCGATTCTAGCTTTCGAGACAAATAAATTCTACCGTCCAATCATGGAAATAAAACCCTCATAAATATATCAGAGAAAACCCATGAGGGTGGCGTACAACAGTAACTGAATACAACTGAAGCGACAATCGTGATCCCAACCAACAGGCCTGGTGGTGATCAGCATATCAATGCATAAAATATACAAAAGAAATACAAGTAAATCAGGTGCGACTATAGGCACGGAAATCCTCAAGTAACTTCTTCGTATCGAGATGATCAGGCTGGGTGAGAAGGCCCTGGATCAACAAATCCCTCTGCCTGATGGACTCTGGGAGGTTCTCGGCAATGCTCCTAGAAACACCTTCTTCAGAATGGTTCTCCACCCTACTCCTCTTAGCATCAGCTCGGAGTTGATAATCCAGTAAGTTAGCTTTGGTCTGAACCAACTTATACTGGACGTCTCGTTGAAGGGAGGCTTCAGCCTCTATCTTCTTATATTTGGCCCCAACCTGGGCTTCCAACTAGGCTATCTGTTGCTTCAGTTTTTCTTCCTTCTCTTTATGGCTAGTCAAAGTATTGTTCCACAATTTATCAAATTTGGACAACTTCAGATATACCCTATCCAGATCCTGCTTCTTGGTGGTCAATACCCCGTGCACTGCCTTCAGGTCCAACCCGAGACGCTCTCTGGAATCAGTCTCCTTGGTCAAGTTAGCGCCCAGGTGGTTGATCATCTCTGTCTGCTTCTTGCAGGTGTAGACGCCTTCGCTCTTTTCTCTTCGGAGTTGAGCGATCTCGTTTTCCAGTTCTTCATTGGCTTTGACTAGCTCTTTGTTCTTAGCCTGAAGCTGCTCATACTTCTAGATTTCGATCATGGTAGGCGCTGGAGGGCAGTCCTGCTTGACAGGAGGAAAAGGCATCAGCACTTTCTCTGCTCTGTTACGAATCCAGTCCACATAAGGAGGATAAGCCTGATTATTGCTTTTCCCCAATGAGGTCTTTCCTCTTCGATGAACGTTGTTCTATGCGTGTTCGAATCTAACCAGATCATCTCCTTCTAAAGCACCAGTGAGGTACAGAGATTCATGTACCTCTTCGTCCTTAGGAGGGCCCCTCAATGTAACACCCCACTTCCCAAAACAATTAAAATAATAAACATTATAAATAAACATCAGAGTTTCAACTCCCCAAGTGGGATATCACATTATAAAAGTCCAACCATACACTTCCTTAGAAGCTTTTTCATCAAAATGCAGCGGAAAATATTCATTAATAAAATATATCAAGTTATGATACGTTCACAGGAAAACTAAAACAAGTGCAACAGAAATTAACAAAACACCCAAGTCCCGTGCTACGTATCAGAGCGTCCTAGACTCGACTGGCACAACATAATCCAAGCTAGCTAAACACCTGGATTGTCTGTACTTCCGAAGAAGCACAAACCACAACAACAACAAAAGGGTGAGAATCACAGTCAATTAATAATGGTATAATAGTACATGAAATAAAAGGCAGAATCTATATAAAGTATGCACATCATCTGGACTCACTGTCCCACCATCAATCACGACATATCGTCACGCAACACATGCGCGCACACACACCCCAAGAACGTACGATATCGACTCATTCGTCCGTCAGATTCTCCTAGGAACTCACTCCTTTCGCACTTATACAGTTACACTACAACTCATCAGACTTTCCTACGAATCTATCACTTATCAGATTCTCCGAGGGATCAAATATAACCGGAATCAAATCTAACCATCGCATCAAGCGAGGTTCTGCAGATCCTACACGGGATCAAATATAACCATCGCATCAAGCGAGGTTCTGCAGATCCTACACGGGATCAAATATAACCATCGCATCAAGCGAGGTTCTGCAGATCATACGCGGGATCAAATATAACCATCGCATCAAGCGAGGTTCTGCAGATCCTACACGGGATCAAATATAACCATCGCATCAAGCAAGGTTCTGCAGATCCTACACGGGATCAAATATAACCATCGCATCAAGCGAGGTTCTGCAGATCCTACACGGGATCAAATATAACCATCGCATCAAGCGAGGTTCTGCAGATCCTACACGGGATCAAATATAACCATCGCATCAAGCGAGGTTCTGCAGATCCTACACGGGATCAAATGTAACCATCGCATCAAGCGAGGTTCTGCAGATCCTACACGGGATCAAATATAACCATCGCATCAAGCGAGGTTCTGCAGATCCTACACAGGATCAAATATAACCATCGCATCAAGCGAGGTTCTGCAGATCCTACACGGGATCAAATATAACCATCGCATCAAGCGAGGTTCTGCAGATCCTACACGAGATCAAATATAACCATCACATCAAGCGAGGTTCTGCAGATCCTACACAGGATCAAATATAACCATCGCATCAAGCGAGGTTCTGCAGATCCTACACGGGATAAAATATAACCATCGCATCAAGCGAGGTTCTGCAGATCCTACACGGGATTAAATATAACCATCGCATCAAGTGAGGTTCTGCAGATCCTACACGGGATCAAATATAACCATCGCATCAAGCGAGGTTCTGCAGATCCTACACGGGATCAAATATAACCATCGCATCAAGCGAGGTTCTGCAGATCCTACACGGGATCAAATATAACCATCGCATCAAGCGAGGTTCTGCAGATCCTACACGGGATCAAATATAACCATCGCATCAAGCGAGGTTCTGCAGATCCTACACGGGATCAAATATAACCATCGCATCAAGCGAGGTTCTGCAGATCCTACACGAGATCAAATATAACCATCGCATCAAGCGAGGTTCTGCAGATCCTACACGGGATCAAATATAACTGTACATCAAGATGCCTTTAATGCAAAATGACTCACAACCTTCCTCTACATGCATATATAACACTATAGTAATAACGTCTAGCCATCCTACCTTAATGAACCCGCCACTAAGAATGATATTACATCATTCTACCCTAGTGCACCCATCAATCACACTTCATTAGAGATAACCCAAATGCACTACAATATTATTTATGCCTCATTAGGAACGATATTACATCATCCTACCCTAATGAGCTCACAACTAGGAATGATATTACGTCATCCTACCCCAGTTTAATCCACTCCAACACCACTCTCACTACTCAATGCACACATAATCCTATTATCTTCTCATGCATTCATATTATCGTACCGATGACAACGAACTCAATCATCTCATCATGCAATTGTAGTTAATTAAACAATGCATACATAATCGCCATACGAACACAATCCACAATTCATTGCACAATCTAGGATTCACACCATTCGGCTACCCACAGCACCTCACGAGCCAGCATACAAGCTATTAAATCAGAGAAGGGTCGATTGCAACCGGAACCCCAAGCCACAGCAGCACTCAACAGCAGGGAAAACTCATCCTGCTACGTTCGCTACACGCTCGCGTAGCGAGCTGCTAGCGAGCGTTCGCTACCTCCTCGCCTAGCAAACTGTTAGCGAGTACAAATAGAACCTCCAGACATTGCTCGCTACCTCGTTCGCCACGGCGAACCCCCAGCGAGCTCTTCGCTACTCCCTTCGATGTCAGCGAAGGGCACCAAAACCTCACTGTCCCAAGTCTGGGACCATTCGCTACATGCTCGCCTAGCGAGCTGCTAGCGAGCGTTCGCTACCTCCTCGCCTAGCGAACTGTTAGCGAGTCGCCTGCGAACAGCAACATTCAGTTCTGTTCCGGCACTCCCAAACTCACCGAATCCAACCGATTTAATTTCGACTTGTTCTAATAACCTTAGCCTAACATTCCTCGACTAAACTTAACCACTTATTCTCATTTTCAACCGTTAAAACTCGGTTTCTACCGATTAAACCAACTTCCGCCCTAAAATGGAAGTTGTAGAAAATCTACCAATCGATCCGAAATAATCCAACAAAATCATACATGATTATACACATGGATAGAATAATAAAGTTTCACACCCTTACCTTGATTAATCGGAGCTAGAAGAGGATCTTGAGCTTTGCAAGCTTTTTCCTCTTCTCCTCCTCTTTTCTCCTCTTCCTCTTTCTTTCTCTTCTATTTCTCCCTCTTTTCTTTCCTTTTCCCCTTTTCTTTTCTCTTCCACTTTCCTTATATATTTCTTTCCATTGAATTTCCTCTCTCAAATCATCTATCAATCCATTTAAACAATCATCAAATAATTAGAATAATCCCAATAAATCAATTATTTAACACAAATAATTAGTCATTGAAAATTGGGTCGTTACAACTCTCCCCCACTTTAGGAATTTTCGTCCTCGAAAATGTCACCTCTTACTTATCAATCCGGACCAGCAATGTCTTGGCAGTCAAATCCTTCCTCACTTGTACACCATCCACCTGGATGAATGCACTCGCACTACCTCGATTAGGCATATACCACATTATGTAAATTCACAAGCGACAGCGGTAAGACAATCAAACATGATATTTCTCCCACGCTTCCGCTGCGCCCTCTGATACTAAGCAATAAGCCACGATGTGTGCTCCCGAGACTCCAATGCTCGATCAACACTCGTCACCACCAAAACTCTCAGAACACGCCCTTTCTTAGATCTTCTTGATCTTCTCAGTCGTCTCTTACACAATCCTCAGGTCCGAGCACAACACGCTCGCCTGACTCATACTAACACAAAGGAGTCCTACTCCTCATACCATATAACGCTTCAGATCCCTATCAGACACAATATTCGACGATATCTCATACAACTTTATCACCTCAGTGATATTCGAAACTACTCGATTAAAATCACACTCCTCGAATTCTCCGGAAAACCCAACGCAAATCCTGGGAATACTATCCAAATTCAACTCTGGAATATACAACGGTTACGTCAGACTCAACCGTCTCAGACGTTCATTCTTCGACCTCCGACAAGTTTAACCAGCACATACAACCAAACCACTTCTCTCTTCATCTATGGCCATCAAAATAATTTTCTCAAATTCGGTTACACCCTTATAGCACTAGGATGGATACTCCATCAACCACAATACTTTCATCCCACTTAATAATCTCTAAAACACAGCTCTATCACGACATCTCATGATATCATTCCCATAAATCCGAAAATCAGCCCTTCGACTTTAATTCTTTAAATTCAATCAATCTATTAACTCAAATTAGACTCTCGACCCCCTTGAATCTCTTCGAGAATACCAATAGTCAATTTCAATATACAAAATTCAATCCCATAAGAAGTCTCTTCACAGATCAAACTCATATCCCGAATTTTTACTTGATCAGTTCTAACTTCCTCACCATCATCAACGGTATATACCAAATCTTAAATCGACGCATCTGCCACTGCGTTGCTTTACCCGAATGGTAATTCAATCCAAAACTATAATTCCTCAGAAGTTCCAATCGTTTTCCTCTGCTTCATATTCAATTCTCCCAATCATACCCATATGGTATCCCACATCTTACTTTCCTTAATAATCACTGAAAGTCATTATCCACCTTTATACTCTACCCCCATAATTCGTTGCCGTAGCATACACACCAGACACAAGTCTCAAAACTACTCAATCAATTTTAATTCTTTGACCATCTAAGCAGACATACCATATGGAGCTCTCAGTATCTGACTAGTTTCCGTAACTAAGTCGATCACAACTCCGCTTCACGTCCTGGCTGTATAACACTTATCTCGTCAGGATAACTCTCAGGCAACCACAATCAAACGGTAAACAACCAACTTCCCACTTTCATCAATACTCAAAATTTCCATCAAAATTAAACATCTCATCACTGTCCTGCACCGACTCATCAAAACAATTCTTAAGCACTCGGATTCACTCCAAACAATTCACTGCACCACGCCATCTAAACTTGCAAGACACGTTTATCCCTTCCAACACAATCCCAACTACTATCAACAATAGATTAAGGATGATCAGTTCCTTAATTTGTCAATAGACGGCCGAAATCATGATGGAGTATAAACCATCTTCACCAAACTATAAGAGCATCCCACCACACTGAGCTACCACTCTACCCTTGCAGCAACCTGGAGAAGCACAAGTTTCTCCCCCACTTTAATCATTCTCACTACTTGCAGACAAAGGTTAAACAACATACGCGCACCGACAGTGTTTTCACACACATGTCGCGTACAAGGGGACAACCAACATTAGACAACTTGGCCGAATGGACCGACCTACTCTGATACCAATTGTAACACCCCACTTCCTAAAGCAATTAAAATAATAAACATTATAAATAAACATCAGAGTTTCAACTCCCCAAGTGGGATATCACATTATAAAAATCCAACCACACACTTCCTTAGAAGCTTTTTCATCAAAATGCAGCAGAAAATATTCATTAATAAAATATATCAAGTTATGATACGTTCACAGGAAAACTAAAACAAGTGCAACAGAAATTAACAAAACACCCAAGTCCCGTGCTACGTATCAGAGCGTCCTAGACTCGCCTGGCACAACATAATCCAAGCTAGCTAAACACCTGGATTGTCTGTACTTCCGAAGAAGCACAAACCACAACAACAACAAAAGGGTGAGAATCACAGTCAATTAATAATGGTATAATAGTACATGAAATAAAAGGCAGAATCTATATAAAGTATGCACATCATCTGGACTCACTGTCCCACCATCAATCACGACATATCGTCACGCAACACATGCGCGCACACACACCTCAAGAACGTACGATATCGACTCATTCGTCCGTCAGATTCTCCTAGGAACTCACTCCTTTCGCACTTATACAGTTACACTACAACTCATCAGACTTTCCTACGAATCTATCACTTATCAGATTCTCCGAGGGATCAAATATAACCAGAATCAAATATAACCATCGCATCAAGCGAGGTTCTGCAGATCCTACACGGGATCCAATATAACCATCGCATCAAGCGAGGTTCTGCAGATCCTACACGGGATCAAATATAACCATCGCATCAAGCGAGGTTCTGCAGATCATACGCGGGATCAAATATAACCATCGCATCAAGCGAGGTTCTGCAGATCCTACAAGGGATCAAATATAACCATCGCATCAAGCGAGGTTCTGTAGATCCTACACGGGATCAAATATAACCATCGCATCAAGCGAGGTTCTGCAGATCCTACACGGGATCAAATATAACCATCGCACCAAGCGAGGTTCTGCAGATCCTACACGGGATCAAATATAACCATCGCATCAAGCGAGGTTCTGCAGATCCTACACGGGATCAAATATAACCATCGCATCAAGCAAGGTTCTGCAGATCCTACACGGGATCAAATATAACCATCGCATCAAGCGAGGTTCTGCAGATCCTACACGGGATCAAATATAACCATCGCATCAAGCGAGGTTCTGCAGATCCTACACGGGATCAAATATAACCATCGCATCAAGCGAGGTTCTGCAGATCCTACACGGGATCAAATATAACCATCGCATCAAGCGAGGTTCTGCAGATCCTACACGGGATCAAATATAACCATCGCATCAAGCGAGGTTCTGCAGATCCTACACGGGATCAAATATAACCATCGCATCAAGCGAGGTTCTGCAGATCCTACACGGGATCAAATATAACTGTACATCAAGATGCCTTTAATGCAAAATAACTCACAACCTTCCTCTACATGCATATATAACACTATAGTAATAACGTCTAGCCATCCTACCCTAATGAACCCGCCACTAGGAATGATATTACATCATTCTACCCTAGTGCACCCATCAATCACACTTCATTAGGGATAACCCAAATGCACTACAATATTATTTATGCCTCATTAGGAACGATATTACATCATCCTACCCTAATGAGCTCACAACTAAGAATGATATTATGTCATTCTACCCCAGTGTAATCCACTCCGACACCACTCTCACTACTAATGCACACATAATCCTATTATCTTCTCATGCATTCATATTATCGTACCGACGACAACAAACTCAATCATCTCATCATGCAATTGTAGTTAATTAAACAATGCATACATAATCACCATACGGACACAATCCACAATTCATTGCACAATCTAGGATTCACGCCATTCGGCTACCCACAGCACCTGACGAACCAGCATACAAGCTATTAAATCAGAGAAGGGTCGATTGCAACCGGAACCCCAAGCCACAACAGCACTCAACAGCAGGGAAAACTCATCCTGCTACGTTCGCTACACGCTCGCCTAGCGAGCTGCTAGCGAGTGTTCGCTACCTCCTCGCCTAGCGAACTGTTAGCGAGTACAAATAGAACCTCCAAACATTGCTCGCTACCTCGTTCGCCACGGCGAACCCCCAGCGAGCTCTTCGCTACTCCCTTTGCTGTCAGCGAAGGGTACCAAAACCTCACTGTCCCATGTCTGGGACCATTCGCTACACGCTCGCCTAGCGAGCATTCGCTACCTCCTCGCCTAGCGAACTGTTAGCGAGTCGCCTGCGAACAGCAACATTCAGTTCTGTCCCGGCACTCCCAAACTCACCGAATCCAACCGATTTAATTTCGACTTGTTCTAATAACCTTAGCCTAACATTCCTCGACTAAACTTAACCACTCATTCTCATTTTCAACTGTTAAAACTCGGTTTCTACCGATTAAACCAACTTCCGCCCTAAAATGGAAGTTGTAGAAAATCTACCAATCGATCCGAAATAATCCAACAAAATCATACATGATTATACACATGGATAGAATAATAAAGTTTCACACCCTTACCTTGATTAATCGGAGCTAGAAGCGGATCTTGAGCTTTCCAAGCTTTTTCCTCTTCTCCTCCTCTTTTCTCCTCTTCCTCTTTCTCTCTCTTCTATTTCTCCCTCTTTTCTTTCCTTTTCCCCTTTTCTTTTCTCTTCCACTTTCCTTATATATTTCTTTCCATTGAATTTCCTCTCTCAAATCATCTATAAATCCATTTAAACAATCATCAAATAATTAGAATAATCCCAATAAATCAATTATTTAACACAAATAATTAGTCATTGAAAATTGGGTCGTTACACTCAAAGCATACCCGAACTGTATAATAACGATAAAGGGATTGTAGTTGATACAACCTTTCTTACCCACCAGAGGGACGTTAGGAAAGTTCCCATAGCTGTAAATGATTTCGCTCCCCAGGCGATCTCTATCAAACCAATCAATGTCTTCGGCAGACAAGCTCATTAGTCGCTCAGACCATTCCTTCGTCTCTGCAGTCTTTATAAAAGGACCATCCTTAGGTAGATGAGTTATAAACCATCTGTAGAACAGTGAAGCACAACAGGAGACACCCTTGCCTCTTTTATTTTCATTCTTGTAGTGCACTGAATGGTACATGTCTCCGAGCAAGGTTGGGATTGGATTCCTTGAGACGAAGATACGAAGAGCATCCACATCTACAAAATATGGAATATTGGGGAACAACATGATACCATATATGCACAGCGCCAAAATAGCTTTGAATGCCACCCAACATTCCTTCTTGGCGAAGTGTCGGGCTCTCTCAGCTAGAAAAGGTAATAGGAACCCCCAGGCTCCATTTCTCTTGACGGTCTTTCCTCTCAATTCAGAAACCTCAATATGCAGAGATGTAGCAATTTTAGCCAGATCTGGCTCCTGATCAATAGGCCAAAAGGGTACCTGAGCAAGAATGGGTATCTCCAATATGACAGAAAACTCTTCTAGAGTAGGGGCCAGCACATAGCTTGGAAATGTGAAGCAACACAACGGTGGGTCATAAAACTGAAGCAGAGTATGGAGTCCGTTCAATTCATACACAGATGGCTTGCACACAACACTAAGCAGCTTCCCATAGGTTCCTCTAAAGTCTCTCATCGCTTCCTTACCAGGCAAAGAAATCAAACTCCTCAGAGTAGTAATGTCAGGAGTAGGGAATTTGTAGGCCAAAGTTCTTCTCACATTGGGCTCCATGATGGACATAAAAAGGACAAGATTGCTAGAATCGAGAGAGAACTACACACCTGCAACACAGATACGTGTTAGATGCAATGCAATATGAAAATGTAAATGCAAATGCAAAATGCAGCAGAAGATCAAGGGTGTTGTGCTGTGTTGTGAAGTGGCAGGTCATAATTTTGCTTCAGTAAGAAAATACCACAGTCTGATAATAAAGGCCTACTGAAACCCACAATACTGATTCACTGTCAAGAAAACCAGGTTGTCTGAAGGTTACGGTTTCCTGCAATAACCCGACCCTGCTCACATGTGTGGCCCTAATCACTGACAAAGGTACGACATCCTATGCGTTCATCAGCGTCACAGAATTTCAAGAAACGATGATACGATACCCAGAAGGTGTGGCATCATCATCTCTTGAAGTGGCTTCACTTAGCTGAATCACAAGTGATCGGTTGCCAGAGTCGACAATCCTTAGATCTGAAATCCTTTCGACGGCCCACTGGGCTGGAAATGGAAATCATCTCAGAGAATCTCGTCTGAGTGCAGATTGTTTGGGAACTAGTGCATGCCTAACATGCATGTTCACCACTAATCTGCTTCTAAAACTATGTACATACTCAAGCCTGGGTCTGGCTCATCACTCATCAGAATCAATCCCCTCCTACAATAGCACAATAAGGATATAATATAATGCTGAAAGTAAACTGCGGGAAAATAAAATGCGGGAAAGTAAAGCTAAGGTACAACAGGTATGTACAAACCCACAAGATAAACAAACAAGCGCTAGGACTGACTCGCCTAGGGGATGGGAAACGGTCCCAGCGTAGGGGATGGGAAAAGTCCCCAGTAGCAATAAGTCCCCAGCAGAGTCGCCAGGTGTCGCTACCGCGAAAATAAGGTGCCGGCAAAACAGAAGAGTCGCCACCTTTCGTTATTTATCCCTCAGAACGGGAAAGGAAACGATCGGAAAAACCTGACGAGAAGGTATAAGACAAGGTCATCGCAACCATGTCTAGATTCAGGAGTCGGTTACGCAAGGGGAAGGTATTAGCACCCCTCACGTCCGTTGTACTCAACGGGATCCACGCTTGTTGTGTTTATCTGACGGGTTGGTTTTACTGTCTACCTATCAAGGCTGGTCTGAAAAAGAAAAGAAAATGACTCGGCAAAGCGTCACACTTTATGCCTACATATTCTCATCAGAGAATGAGAAATCAGAGTCTACGTAGTTCGCCTAACTACGGGTAACGGGATGGGAAGATGGCTCGCCAATACGTCAGTATTGTGCCTACATACTCTCAACAGATATGAGGGATCAGAGCTTACGTAGTTCGGGATAATACGGATTACGGGAATTCTGATTCATCTGTTTTTTCGAGTAGGGTTAACAGGCAGTTCCAGCAGTTTGATGTACGCAGCTCGTCCCTTGGAGACTTAGGCGTTACCATTTGCGGTAGAACTGGGAGTTAACGACACTCTTTTCTTCAGAAAAGCTTTCCTTTGAATTATGGGCCCACGGGGCAAAAAGGTTTGAAGTTTGTTTTCTGTCTTTTATGGAAGAACTGTTTTTTATGGTTGTTTGTAGCTTGCACAGCACTAGAGACTATGACCTAGGAGCGAATGCGTCGTATAGAGTCCAAAGGACATATACTAAACATCCTAGATGATTGAGAGGATATCGCTCAATTATTATTACCCAAGTAGCTTAAGGCTCGTACCGCGCTTGTACTAACTTGCCTTTATCACATTTTTTACTGTTGTTTTGAGATGAGAAGAGAACGAACTCTACGGGGAGACTATCAAGTCCTAATGTTGTCATGCCAAGGATTCATCCTATGGTTGAGGTTTGAAACATGGAACTCCTAGAAATTATCATGCATAGTTTTCAACCTAAAGTTCTAATCATCACTTCCTCAACAAAGGAAGTGAGATTCCTAGGGGATTATGTCAATGGTATACAGAAACAGACAAAGCATCAACTTAAACAGATAAACAGTAAACAATAAAGATGCACATGCAATGCAGCAATACAAGCAGAGGGAGACTCACTCAACCTCTTAGCAATCAAGCAAAAGAAAAACAGTCAAAACAGACAAGTAGAGGGAGCTCACTCAACCTCTATTATGCAAATACGTCAAGTAGAAAAAGAAAAACAACACACAAGAAAGGGGAGGATTACCTCAACCCTTAATGCAAACAAGCAGAGGGAGACTCACTCAACCTCTTAATGCAGTCATGCATCTATGCTTAAACTATCCTAAACATTCACTATCCTAATGCAACACACCACTCAATCAATGAATGAGGAAAATGACTTATGACAAATAATGGATTCATTCCACACGTAATCATACAAGGCTTCTAACCTAAGGAAAGAAATTGGGTGTTGGGAGGCAAAGGTAAGGTCCACAGGAACTTGTCCCAGGCACTCAACCAACTAAGAGAGATTTGGGGGAATCCTAGCGGTTTGACTCCTTCAAGAGATGTGCAACATTCCCCCCACATGAGGGACTATGCTACCTCAGGAAGATTCCTAAGCAGAAATGAACAAGAAAATTTTAGGAGAATGGAGATGAGAAGCAAGGTAAGTTCCACAGGAACTTACCACAGACACTCAACCAACTCCACTTCCTTAGAGAGAGAGAGGGAGCTTTCATGGACTCAACCCCTTTATGATAGTGCAATGTATTCCTCCATAGAAGGAAACATGCTCACAAGGGGGATTCCAATCAAGCAAGGAAGAATTGAAGAGGAAACTACCCCTATAGGAAGAATCATCCACCTATTTAAGCTTCTAAAGAAACCACAAATGATACCTTCTAAGGACATCTATCCTAAAGATTCAAGGGTTCTAAATGATGCATCTATCTACTTACCAATCAATCAAGAAAGGAAAATGGGACCTAGAATCATCTAAAGGTCATTTACAAGCCTAACATATACACTTAACCTAGTTAGGATCACCTAAACTAAGGCTAACTTGTAAAATGGGAACTTAATAGAAAATCATTACTAAAAATTCCAAGGAAAATACTACATCACCCTACATGTATCAACATGCTATGGTCCAAAAATCAGGGACTAAACCTAAATCAAAAGGCTCAAATTAAATCTAAAACCTCAAGGGTACACTAAAGGGATCCAACAATGAACACTCCTAAACAACTAGCTCAAAATCACATTTAGAATCATCTAAAAATCATCACAAAAATCACATAACATCCTCGACATGTTTATAACCAGCATACAAAATTTCAAGTCTTAATCCATACCATAAATGAGAAATAAAATCCACAAGCTCAGCATACAATCATCCCATTATTAAAAACATACTACCATAGAAAATACGAAATTAATTGCAAAAGAAATGGAAAATTAAAATAAAAAGCATGGAAATATTCTAGACATTCCAAACTACACCCACATATTTTTTCAGGAATGATTAACAACATTTATTATTTTTTATGAATTAAAACTAACAAGTGATAAAACAAAAATAAAAGAAAAAGAAGTATAAAAGAAATAAAATGGAGGGAGGTGTAACCAGCAGGATTCTATGAGTTATTGGCTTGGGCCTTGCGCATGAGGGGGTGCAGGTAGCGCGCGGGGACTGGGCCTAGCTGAATATCAATTCAGCTCTATTCTTCTAATGGAAACAACGCCAGGGGGGTGTAGCGAGTGACATTATCACGTATTAAATTGGTTGGGCCTAACTAGTGAGGGGTGGGGATAACATTTGAATCAAAGCCCAGAGTTTCACCTTATGAAACTCTGCGTTTCATTAAAGGGGGAAAGAAGGTCACACGTGGAAGCGCCTACGCCATCAGATGAGCTTACCAATTCAACCTGCCAGCGAGATCCAATGGACACGATAAGATCTGAGGTTTTAAACATCAAAACGGAGGGGAAAAACACACGGTGGTTCTGCAATTTCCCACGGTGGTCGACCTAGCGTCGATCATCCCCTACCTTGCGACGGGAGCGACACCAGAACCCCAACTTCAACGAAACTTGCAATTTTTTACATCATTCAACTCGTCTCTCTCCCTAGATCACTAATCCACACTTCGTTTTCACTTTTAACTAATATTCAAAGAGATACACGATCAACAACTTGGAGCTCCATAACACAAACTCTCACGATTCACCCTAAGACTTATATAGAATCCATCTATACTTCAACTATATCCTAACCGCATGTATCTAATGTGTTAAATGCACATAATTTAAGAGAAAATTTGAGAGGAATAAGATGATGCAAAGCTTCGAATATGGTGGCTTCTAAACCTCCACTTGCTTCCAAAAGGTGCAGATTCCTTCAATGGATGATGATGAACAATTCTTGAAGTCCAATTCCTTCTGAAACTCTCTCAATCTCAAAATTCGAAAACCAAGTTTCAAGCTTCTTCACACACTTTCTCTAACTGATTCTCAATAGAAATTGGCACTAGCAGCTTCTGGGAATGATCTAAAATCAATTTATAATCTGTTTGACACCTTTGGAGGCCCAATCAAGGCCCAATTTGTGATTTCCAAGTTTCAAGTTTCTTCCAAAATTTCAATTATGGTGTCCATAATTTTGCCCTGCTCTGGCTCTCAATTCACTTCAATTCACTTGCTTGATAGTTATGGAATGTAATTGAGTGGTTTTTCTCCTTTGATTTCAACCAAAGGGGTGTGTTTGATTTGTAACTTCATCATGAAGTAATCCACCAAAATTCCATGAAATGAGTCTCAACTCAAAATTATAATGATGCAAAAGTGTTTAGAATATCAATTCCAATCAAAATGAGCACAAACTTGGCTTGAAATCATTAAATTATCAATTGTTTTGAATTTTTCCATTTTAATTCATTAAAATGGTCTTTTTGTGAAATTTCTTCAACCAATGCTTGCTCTTGTCCATATCAATGGGCTCTTGATACTTAGCTAAGCTAAAAACATCATTTTGAGCAACTTTCATGTTAAACAAAACTCCATTTGAGGCTTGCAAGATAGTGAAATTGACCTATAATTCAAAATGACCTGTAATGTCAAAATACCCAAAATACCCTTGACTTGTCAAAGCCATAACTTGATTTATACAAATCTAATCATGTACTTCTAGTACTATTTAGAAAGCTAAGAGGATAAGGAACGACATTCATGTTGACCAAAAGTTAATAGGAATCATTCTTCTAGGGAAAAAGTGTCATGCAAGTTGGGTAACTTTCAAGCTCCAAATTCACATACCTCAGATGACCTGTAACTTGTCTGGCTCATAACTTGAGTTCTATAAACCCTATCAAGGACTTCTAGTACTGAAATTAAAGCTAAGATCATGCCCTTCAACAATCATGTTGGGGTCAAGATGAGGTGAACATCCTATCTTGAGTTAAGTGGTCCTGAAGAAAGGGGTCAAACTAGGGGATTTTACACTGTCAAGCCTTAGAAACCCTAGCCTAAAACTTCTCAAACTCTTTAATCATGATGAGTTGACCTTGGAATAATCCTTAGAACATCTCAATGTATCAATTCATGATCATATGGATCTTTAATTAGGTCTCAACCTTCTTCAAATCATCAGTTGACTTAGGGTCACCCAGTCAAACCCTAGCTGCACCAATCTTGGGCATATCTTCATATTCTCCACATAATGACCTGTATAGGCTTCCAAATGAACTTCAACATTTCTCATGAGCTCTCTCAAGACCTCAAGTCTAACTTTATGGCTTCAACATCATCAGATGACCTCCCACAACTCTCAAGTTAGGAGACATACACTCTTGGTTTCAACCACTCTCTCTGAGGCTCTTTTAACTTCTCTAACAAGGGTATTAACCCTTGAACACTTGAATAACCTTCTTAGCTAGCTTCATAGTCTTGTATAGCTCTTGATTGGTAATCATAGCTCTTGATCTCCTGCATACATGTCAATGAAATGCAAATGATAATGCTAATGTGAATGAAATGAAACATAAGCTAGGTAAAGAAATGTTGGGCAAATTTTGGGGTGCAACAACTTTGACCGTCGAGTATTCAGACTTCGGTCAATCTTCGTCGAGTATCCAGACTCTGTTAAATCCCCAGTGAAGTCAGCAATCTTCGTTGAGCATCCAGGCTCCGGTTGTCACGTTGAGCATTCAGGCTCCAATTTTTGTTCGTTGAGTGTCCAGACTCCGACAAATTTCCGATTTGTGAATCCCTTTGTCTGTTGAGTACCCAGACTCAGGTCATTTTGTTGAGCATTCAGGCTCCGTTTTGTTCGGTAGGTATCCTGACTCCGGCAATTCGTGTATTGATTCACTTTGTCCGTCAAGTATCCAGACTCCGGTTATTCTCGAGCATTCAGGCTCCGGTTCCTTTGTCCGTCGAGTATCCAGACTCCGGTCATTACGTTGAGTATCTAGACTCCGGCAAATTTCGTCGATTCATTCTGTTTGTTGAATATCCAGATTCTAACAATTTGAAGTGTTACCCTTCAGCCGATAGGGTATCCGGACCATGGATTAATTTTTGATGGACGAGTTCATCATCTTATGTGTTTTCTCGACAGAGTTACTTGGTTAAGTTTCTCTTTGTCCCAGAGCAGAGTTATTTGTTTAAATTTCTCTTGTTTTCTCCACCAGAGTTGCTTGGTTAAGTTTCTCTCTTCCTCAGCGGAGTATACAGATGTTCTATCAGTTCAGCTACTTCCGGAGATTTCTATCCCCAATCAGAGTTTGCAGTTTATTTCTACGGTTGGCAAATTTCCGGGTTCTTTGGTATTCAACCGCCTTTTACCTTGATTGTTTGAAAGCTGATGCTCTCATCCCTTCGGGTTCAAGTCGATTAAATAGAGGCAGCTGTAGCACCCCAAAATTTTCCCTTTTGTTTTAACCTTAACTGCCTTTTGTTTCTTTGCATTTTGCATTTTTCGCATATCATAACATTTGTTCTCGAGGCATGGGATCAAGGCGTTCCTGTGGCTCAGGTCCATTTCGGCACAAAGGACTGAACAACGAACAACGAGCATCAGAGGCTCTGGCATTTATTTTGCCCAGCGGTCAGGCGGCCGATTTTATTTTGCAAGATAACAGCAGTTCAGAAAGCATCACTCAGGCTCATATCAAGCATTTTTACAGTGATACCATTCAAGAACAAGATTCAGAAGCTTAACAAACCTCCAAACAGTTGAAACAGGGTAAATGTGCATATTTCCCTCCAAAAGGCGCCAAATTTAAATTTTTGAAGGTGTTAATCGATTAACGCATATGGTTAACCGATTAACCAAGTCAAATCAGGTCAATGTGGGGTTTTTCAATAGTGTTAACCGATTAACCTATATAGTTAATCGATTAACCAGTGCAGATTTTGCCTCCGCACGTGAATTTTCAATGCAGAGCCATTTGGGGTCCAATTTTGATCACTTGAATTCCAATTTTACACTTGGGAAGGATCTAGAATCATTTCATAATTTCATTTTCCCTCCAAAATCCCATTCCTCATCCCAAACCAAAATTCACAAACCAACTTCCAAGCCTTTCATTTGGATCCAAACCTACATGATAATTATTCAGAATTCATCTCAATTCTCTCAAATTCCCTCTCAATTTTCCAATTCCAAAACCTTCACTCAAAGCTCTTTTCCATTGAATTAATGATTCTTCATTGGAATCAATGAATTCTTGAGCTCAAACCTCCATCCATCATCTCCATTGAAGTGTTTTATTCATCCAATTTTCGTGCACAATTGGATATGAATCTGGAAGTGATTTTGGAAGTGATTATTTGGCTTATTTTGGATTAATCTTGAAGGATCTTCATTTCTACTACAAGAATTGGTGTGGATCTTGAAGTATTTCGGACTTCTAGCATTGGATCTGTTCAATTTCAGTTAATTCAACATTAACCGAAGCAATTCTCCGCTTCGAAGGTTGGAATTATAGATCCATAGCATTTTTGAGCTTCTTTTCATGTTCATGTTGATTTTCATATTCGATTAAACTTTGGTTGACATGATTGTGGATGTTGCTATTTAGATCTGTTTACATGTTGTTTGAATCATGATTTGCTGGTTTAATTTCGTGATTAAGTGATTACGCGATCATCCGGTTGATCGGATAAGTGCTTATTTGCTGCACATGATGTTCTGTTGCTGATTTTCTACTGTTGGCACAATGTTAATCGGTTAACGCATATGGTTAACCGATTAACCATTATAGATTTCCAGATTTTTCAAAGTTTTCAGGGTGTTACTCGGTTAACACATATGGTTAACCAATTAACCAGTTCCAATTTAAAATTTTTTCAAACGTTAACAGTGTGTTAACCGATTAACCCCTGAGGTTAACCGATTAACATTGTGCCAGTGGGTCTGTTTTGCTGTTTTTCTTGCTTGTTTGAATATCTTTTCACTTTGAATCACCGTAATTCAATATGATGCATTAAAAGTGAAATTTTTGGAATATATGTCGCTGTTTTGATTGTTTAATCGAGATTTCATCGACATTCGTGTTCTTTTCCACTTGAATGCATGCTTATCGATGTGGTTCAAGGTGATGATCTCTTGCATGTTCGTTTGCTTTCATCTTTTGCGTGTGTTTGTATCATTTTTGCATCGCTGTTGAGGTCGAGATGCGCTTGTGGCGGCTGCTGCCCCACACATATTTCCTCCCTCCCTCCATTCTAAATGTGCATTTTCATGTTTGCATATTGCATTTTGTTATGCTTTTTCCTTTTGTCTTTCTTTGCCATGGTCCCCTAGGATCTAACCTTCCTTGTTTAAGGATGGTTATAGACATTAGGATTCGAACTATGCATGCTAACATTAGGGTAGATGTTTCCCCTTTCAATCCTAACCTTAGGACCATTTTGCATGACAACGTTAGGGCCGAGTTTCCCTTAGACCTTCCTTGCGTCTCTCTTCTCATCTCAAAACAATTCTAATTCATCTAATAAATGCGATGAACGTTGTGCGCTATGAGCCTTAAGCTACATGGGGAATGATGGGCGAGGAGTCTCCTCTCGCTTGTCTAGAGTGTTTAGTGTACGTACCGTTTGGGGGCGATACGCGACGCATTCGCTCCTATGTCATAGTCTTTAGTGCAACGTGAATCACAAACCGAATTAATTCACTTCACTAAAAAACACAAACAAATTTCAAACCTTTTTCCTTTGGGATTAATCAAACTTTCATTTTTACAAGAAGAGTGTTGTTAAGCTTCGGTTCTACCGCAAACAGGCATCGTCCCTAACTGCTGGAACGGAGGTTTAACTCTACCCGGTTAAAACACTTAATCAACCTGTGGTTTCGTGTTGGCCCGAACTACGTTTTCTCTGATTTCTCATACCAGATGAGGATACGTAGGCACAAGACGTGATGTCTTGGCGAGCAACCTTCCCCACCTTCACCCGTAGTTATCCGAACTACGTTGACTCTGACTTTCCCATTGCACGAGGGAATATGTATTTCATCCTTCAGGATTCCCTTCAAAACCTTTTTAAAAAGGGCGTGTTACTTTCGCTCTACCGAAAATAGGTAACGCGTAAGACTCCAGACAACAAGCTGCCAAACACCTAACTGCTAGAACGTGAATGTTAGCATCATCCATAAAAAACATCAAACAACCGTAGTCTGAACTACGAAGCTCTGATTCTTCACTTCTCTCAAGTGAAGATACGTAGGCACAAGGCCCCCAATCCTTGGCGAGCACTCTAAAAAAAACCAATCCTCTTTCCACTTAGCAAGTAGACTTTTAGAATAGAACACCCATTCGAGCTTAGACAACATAGAAGGTTCCCATCGAGTACGATGGATGTGAGAGGGGTGCTAATATCTTCCCCTCACATAACCGAATTTCGAACCTAAAATTTGGTTGCGAGACCATTTTTCACCTTTAAGGGGTCTTATTCTTATTTTCCCTTTCCTCTTGAAATAAAGAAGAAGAAGATGGAGAAGGAGAATGAGAAGAAGAAGGAGAAAGAGAAGGAAAAGATGAATAATAATAATAATAATAAGAAGAAGAACAAGAAAAAGAAGAAGTATGTTGAGGAATTAGCAAAGACTCATAGATCCATAATAGCAGATGAAGAAGGCACATTTGGTGGAGCCATTGAGGAAAGTAAGATTCCAAATACTTAGGATGAGCGGGATGAAGAATGGATAACTTTTCTAGAGACATACAAGGTGATAGATGATCAAGACTAAAGACATATGTGAAGGTGAGAAAAACACTTAGAGGGGGGGTTGAATAAGGGTTTTTAAAACAATTTGGATGATAGAAAAATAACACAGTAGTTTTATCCACTATATCAAATTGATTACAGTGTTAATCACTAAGACAACTGTCTTTGTCTTCTCAAGAAATTCTGACCACAACTTGTTCTTCTTAAGGAAATCTTTTACAAAGATAAACTAACAAATGTGTTTAAGATGTGGTTCTAAAAAGCTATATCACAACAGTGATTTTTACACAAGTTAAAGAACGAAAATGAAAACTATTCTAGCTTGAAGAATATTTGAATGAGCGCTTTGAATAATTTGTCAATAGTTCCGTCAACCTTTGAAGTGATGTTGATACTTTCTTTCATAGTACTTTGAAATCCTTTCTCAAAGACTGTGCAATCTGTGCATACTGTTCTTTTTGTCTTCTATTGACTTTTCCTTTCTCAGAAGAGGAATGTTCTGACAAATCCTTTTTGTCTGAAATCATGTGTCATGCACGAATGAGGAAAGAGCCGTTTAGGATAAGACAGAGAATATACCAACAGATCTTTATTTGAACAACATCTTCTTCAACAAATTTAGAACGCCTTGCATCAGAACTTCTGATGATGTTCCAAGTTTTTCAGATCAGAGTTAACTTAATCAGAGTTTCTCTATCAGAGTTTGCAGCAAAGTGCTTTAAGTGTGAAATCCTTATCAGAGCATACTTGCTTATCAGAACTTCTGTACTTGCAACGTTGAGTACTTCCAAAGTCTTCTAAAGTTTTACGTATTTTCTTTGCTCAAGTTCTTCTTAGCTTCAATCAGAGTCATTGTAGCAGATCAGAGTCTTCTGATGTGTTTCTTCTGACGCACAGAGTTTTTTCGTTCTGAGGTGTTCAGAGGCGTTCTTGCTTCCAGAATAATATTAAGTTTGATATCTGAAACAAATAAACACTTGAACAAAATTAGTGTATATAAATTCTCTATACAAAATTTCATTAATGTTATCATCAAAACAATGAGATATATTGAACATCAATCTGTGTTCTAACAATCTCCCCCTTTTTGATGATGATAAAAACTATGGGAAATTTTTTTAAATAGAAAAGAAATATCACTCCTCCTGAAATGGATATATCTGAAAAGATAAAGTACTTCCCTTTCAGCTTCTGTATTCTTTTCAGCTTCAGAGGAAACTTGCAGATTCTCAGACTTTTAGTTCAGAGTTAATTCTTAGAATTTTGTCAGATGAGAATTATTAGATCTGAAACACTAAAAAATATGATTAGTTGAAATTTATCATGTATGAGTTGCCTTTGGTTACTGTTTATGTGAATTATCAAAATGGCCATTTTCTCCCCCTTTTTGTCATATCAAAAAGAAAATCTTTAAGATAAAACTTTAAGACAGAAAAAAATAACAGAGGAAAAACAATAAGGCATAAGATAAATTCATTCAGAAAAACATACCATTCAGATGCATTAATCAAGATAATCCAGAAACAATATCCAAGAGCAGAAATAAACAGACAGATAACATAAGTGCACAAACAACACAGAAAACTAAGAATGACGAGAAGTCAAAATCCTCAGAAGATTCGTTATCTCAGATGTGGCTTCGTCTTGTTTCTCCATCCATGTCTTGATTTCTTCAGTTGTCTGTTCTTGTTTAACCATCTAAGATTTGATCTTAGTGTTGCTAGCCTTGAGTTGAGCAAGCTGAGCATGCAGATCTTCGTCTTCTTTCTTAATTTCAGATGACTCAGGAGCAGATGCAGAAGCAGAGGCATCATGAACAACCAAGGATGCAGAAGCATTCTAGACAATCATGTCAGCTGGTTGAGCAGAGTCAAGAGTCTCAGAAGTAGGAGTAGAAACTTCTGAAGCTACTACTTCATATCTAACCACTTCAGCAGTCTCAGAAGCACCCAAGACTTCATAAGGAATACACACGTCCTTTGCAGGTGTGTTTTCCAAAAGCAAGATTGGGTTTCTGCTGACTCTCAGAAGAGTTTGTCTAACAGCCTCAACAAATCTGACCTTGGCATCGTCAGTGCAAATCTCTTGAAGATTAGAAGCTACAGAGTCAGATCTGGATATGAATCTCTGCCAGATAGCCTCAGAATCATCAGGATTCAAACTGGACATGCATTCCTTCTTGGCAGTCAATAACCACATGTTTAATTCTTTTTCAAAACCAGCAAATAAAGTACCAACGTCCAGCCTAGGTTTAGGTTTCAGATAGGTTTCTAAAGAAGGTGTTTTGGTGGTTTCAGAAGTTGAGGGGATGGAAAAAGAGAGGATATAGATGACAGGTGGGTATGAAGAAGGAGTGAGGACAGATGAAGGTTTAGCAATCTGAGGTTCAGATGATAAAGTTTCATTGTCTGGGTCAGATGGAATGGAAACGAAGGGTTTGAGAAGAGATGAAATGATATCTGATCTATCAGAATCTGTGGAATCAGATGAATCAGAAGAATCAGAAGATTTAGAAGATTCATATGATCCAGAGAGAACTAGATAGACAGTCATGAGAGGTTGAAGATCAAGAACCATTGGTTCAGGATCAGATGGGATGGTTTCAGGTTGTTGTGGTTCAGAAGTTTGTTTTTCAGGTGGGGGAATTTCAAAAGATCGATTTACAGAGGGTGTTGGTTCAGAAATTTGAGGAACAGAAGTTGGGGTTTTATCAGGGGTAGTTTTATGATGGATGTTGAATGACGGTGTGGATAGTACAGATGATTGTGGTTCAAATGGTTGTGGTTGAGGTTCAAAAGTTTTTTTAGGTTTAGGTGTAGAAGGAAGTGGTTGAGAATTTTCTGGTTTAGATGGAATAGGTTCAGAGTCGTGAGGAGGAGAAGGTGAGGGAATAGGTTCATAAGGAGGAGGTTCAGATGCTAATACTTCTTTTACTGTTTCTAAAATAGAATCTAAGCTAGCAGAAGCAGGGTTACCTTTTTGTTTCTTGACACGCTTTGGCTTTGCAGCAGATGCTTCGCCAGAAGCTTTCCTCTTGGGCTTAGAAGATCCTTCTTCTGAGACCTTTCTTTTCTTCCTCTGTCTCTCCCCATGAAAATCAAATCCAGGTTCATCTGCCCTTTGAATCAGATGTTCTGGTATAGGAGTTCCATCTGCTAAGCATTCTGCTATGTAAGCCAGAATAATCTCCTTGGGTTCATTAGCATAGAAAAGAGGGAAATCATCTACAAGAATTCTTCTCTTGCTTAATTCTTCAGAGTTGATCTGATCTGGTGCAGAAGTAAGTTCTTCTACAATCCTCATCCTCTGCATACTTTTGCCATTCACAAGTTTTCCAACAACTGAAGCTACTTCTTATGTCATACCAGCTTCTGTCAGATGTCCAACTAGTCCATCCTCAGTCAAAATATCTGAGATAAGTCTTCCCATAGGAATCCAGTTTCTCATCTTTTGGTGCTTGGTTCTGATTTTTTTCTCTAGATTGTTTCACATGAGTTCATAGACGAGTGAAAAGTAAATAAGGAAGATCCACCTTAATACCTTTGCCTAGACAATACATGAAGTACATCTGATCAAAGTTGATGTAGTTAGGAGAATTTGTTGATTTTCTGTGATGGATGCAGCCTAAGAAGATCTTAGCCCAGATCTTGTATTGAACTTTCAGATCCTTTATTTTGCTTGAGGCTTCCCCATAAGTAAACACTTCACTATATACCTCATCCATATCCATACAATTTGCTGGTAGATGAGTGACACCATCTGATTCTTGATATCCTATCAGCTTGCGAATCAGATCCTCAGTGATAATGATCTCTTTACACAGAACTGAAGACATGATGAATTTGGGGAAAACTCTTGCATGAATCCAAAATTCTTTGACCAAACAAGGGTAAACTGGACCAACCAGTCTGTCAAAGTACTTTGTTCATCCTTGTAATGACACAGTTGGACGTAAATCAAATCCATTTTCAGCAATGCTTTCAAAGTCAATCAAGAACTCATAGAGAACTTCAAATTGATCAACGGGTGTGAGGAGAGTTCTTTCAGGTGCTGTGAACGGAGTAGGACCCATTGTAGAAGAAGAAACGACAACCATAGTTGATTCAAACTGTTGAGAGGTTAAAGATGATGTTGCCATTGTTGAAGAAATGAGATAACGAATGCTTCTTTGGGTTTTGGGTTTGGAGGAGATGAAGAAAAAATGGAGCAAATAGAAATGCATACACGGTGTGAGAGAGAGTGAAAAGTGTGAGAAGGTGTTGTGTTGTGGCATTTATAGGGGGCGAAATTAGGGTACACATTCACACAATCAGTAATTAATTCATTTAATTTAATTCAAAAAGTCACATAAAAAAGAATAATGATTTCAAACATTAAATGATACTGACAAGCGTGGGGAGGAAAACGAGAATTTGAGAATTTCAAACAGTACCTCAAAACGGCATCTCATTGAGTACACTCCACCTTTTCAGATATCATGTGACACGTGTTTGATATTGATGTGCCTCTGAATCTCTTAAGAATAAGAAACGTTAAACAACGCTCAGATCTTCTGAGACTTGTTAGATTAGAGTTTCAAAATAATGTACTAAAGGAAATAATCAGAAGAATTACTTCAAAACATAGACATTATTCATATTTCTTCAGAATAAATTTTCTTCTGAATAATAGTTTTATTCTGGACAAAAATCCATACTAATATTCTTTAGAATAAATTTAAACCTATCTTCAGCAAGGGGTTTTGTGAAGATATCAGCCCATTGATGGTCTGTATCAACAAAGTTCAAACTAATAATTCCCTTCTGAACATAGTCTCTGATAAAATGATGCTTAATTTCTATGTGTTTTGCCTTAGAATGTAAAATAGGATTCTTAGAAAGGCAAATAGCAGAAGTATTATCACAGAAAATAGAAATGTTACTCTCATGAATCTGATAGTCTTCTAGTTGACTCTTCATCCAGAGCATCTGTGTGCTACAACCAGTAGCAGCAATGTATTCTGCTTCTGTTGTTGAAAGCGCTATTGTGGGTTGCTTCTTGCTGAACCAAGAGATCAGATGACTTCCCAGAAACTGACAGCTTCTAGAAGTACTCTTACGCTCTACTCTGTCTCCAGCATAGTCGGCATCACAGAATCCAACTAATTTGTATTCATCATATTTTCTATAACACAAACCCACGTTAGTAGTACCTTTCAGATACCTCAGAATCCTCTTAACAGCTGTTAAGTGGGTTTCTCTAGGATCTGATTGGAATTTAGCACAAAGACAGACAATGCCACAGGAGCATATGTCTCTGTGTAATCTATACCTTCTTGCTGACTGTATCCTTGAGCAACCAGCCTAGCCTTGTTTCTGATAACTTCTCCTTGCTCGTTCAGCTTCTTTCTGAAGACCAATTTAGTTCCAATGATGTTGAACCCATTTGGTCTTGGAACCAGATCCCAGATGTAACACCCCACTTTACCCCGTACGCGTAATATAATAAATATATAGAAACAATTCATGAAATTCATCAGAGTTCTCCAACACAGTGGGATATCACACTAAGTCACTTCATTTTATTAAAATAATCAATATTATTTAGTTTTCAATTAAGCATCGGAATACAAATCAATTCTCCAATATAATTGTCCTCAACATGAGGTCATACAACATAAGTCCAACAAATAAAGATACGTAACAATAAACAAATAAAGTAGTCAAATAACAACGTAATCCCGTCATCCCATGTTATGTATCAGAGCGACTCCTAAGACTCGATCAAATAGAAACACATTCCAAGCACTACTCAGGTACCTGGTCACCTGTACTCCCAAGAGAGCACAGACACAACAACAAAAAGGGGTGAGAACTACATTCAATAAATAAACGATGAGATACACATGCTAAGGAGTAGTTACACACCACACATACAATCATACATAATTAACGCACATACATGTGCCACCTCAATCATTCGGCACTAATAGCCCATATTCAATTACAATAATGCAATGCGACTCACTGACTCGACACAATGCATGTGGTACCAACACAATCTCATACGGTTCACACTAGAACCCGATTCCCGTCGGAATCTGGATAAGTTGTATATACGTTCCTCTGAACTACAACTTATCTCCACAACGACTTCCACAATGGAGTCCGGATGAAACTAGGAACCCATCATGGATTCCCACCTAGCCATCTCCACAAGACACATGATATGAAATGCATGTCAACACAATTATGCAATGTAATACGTCATGCATAATTCACGATCAATCTTGATCCACACGAGCCATCCGCTCATCGTAATCCTCTCTGGAATTACCACACTCGCACAAGATTGTCCACATTCGACCGTCTTGGCCCACATCTATCAAAACACCAAGACATCATTGAACTAGAACATGATTCGTTACTAAAACATATACACAATTGACTTCTCAAACATAATTAGATATAAAATATTGGGAAAACAATTCCATTATCTATCCTATTTTATAGCTCTGTTCATTAGCTTTCCAACGCTTCGAACGGGGATCAAAACGGACTTACGGATCCAAAGTTACGTTCAAAACAATTTCGAAACATGAACATCCGTGACGGACAAAAAGACGTTGTTACGCTCCGAAACTGGTTTTCACTCAATTATTCTTGCGAATTACTTACTCAAAGCACCCAAAACATCACTAAAACATTCCTAAGGTTATACGGCAATAACGACACAACTTCTATGGTTTATTATGCTCATTTGACAATATTTGCAACACATAAAACACTATTTCCTGCAATTGCTCTGAGTACTTCATAGTTACTCACATATGAACATTCCTATTCCTACAGGGTCAAACATATCACAATCCAAGGTTTTGGCCACGAAGGCAAAGATCATTATTGTTGCACCCTAAAATTTGCTCAACCTATTTCACCTGGTTTATGTTTCAATTGCATTATCATTTGCATAGTCATATCATGTACATGGTCCAATCATGTGCATATCATAACATAGCAAGTCATCTAACAGGGGATCAAGTGCCATCCTTATCTAAAGAAGCACATCAAGGGGCCTTATTCAAGCTGAAGAACATCCAAGTCATCAAGAAATGGGTTGAAGCTTTGAGGAGATTTGAATGTCAACAAGTGGATTCCTCTCCTAACTTGAGGTGTATTGAGGGTCATCAATGGGGTATGAAGCATGGAATTATGAATTTGAGGTGTGTATGGATCCCATGGGAGGCCTAGAGATCCCTATTGAAGCCTAGACAAGTCATGGCATCAAGTTCAAGAACCACAGTTGAGGTGTGTACAAGTAGGGTTTCATCTGGGTAACCCTAGGTCAAGGAGAGCAAGGAAAGGGCACCAAGACTTAGCTCTAGGTCATGGAAGTCATGGGTTGAGATGTTAAAGCATGTGTATGGATGAGTCAAGATCAAGTTCAAGAGAATCAAGAGTGGTTAGAGGGGTTTGAGACAGGGTTTCTAGGGTAAAATCCCCTGTATAACACTAGACTTCCAAGCCACACAAGTCCAAATACAAGTTTCAAATGGATTCTTGGACAACATGAAACTTGTAGATCTTCTAAATAGCTTTAATTTGAGTACTATAAGTCTTCAAGGAGATTTGTATAACTCAAGTTATGGTTCTTGCAAGTTATGGGTCATCAGAGGACACTGAAATTTATCTGTGAAAGTCACTTGACTTCCAAGCAACTTTTTCCCATCAAGGAGTTTTCAAATGGATTCTTGGTAAACATAAGAATTGTAGGGTTTGATCTTACCTTTAATTTTAGTACAAGAAGTCCTCAATAAGATTTGTGGAACTCAAGTTATGATCTTGGCAATCCAGGGGTATTTTGGGAAAGTTGAATTATAGGTCATTTTTCAATATAGGTCAAAATCTTTATCTTCCACTCCTCAAATGAAAAAATGTTCAACATGAGATGTGCTTAAAATGATGTTTTTAGGTCAGATAAGAAGTCATGGGTGATTGAAATGGCTTGCTTCACAAAATGATCCAAAATGGCCTAAAATAAGGATGGATTTTAAATGAATCAAAGAGGGAAATTGTGATTTTTGAGCCATAGGTCCAAACCAGTCCATATGACATACCAAATTGATCAAGAAATGAATTTCAAACACAATGACATTTCCACATTTTTGAGTTAAGGCTTAATTTCATGACTTACTTTGTAAAGAGCTTATTTACCTTACAAGTCACAATGCCAAAACAAAAATCAGGGCAATTCAGGCCAAGCTAGCTACCTAAACACACTCCATAACCAATTTGCAGTTGAATAGAACATTCTAGAGTAAGCTGGAAGCTCAGAATCGTGACTGTAGCATTGGAATTTCATGGCCAAATCAGAATTTTGGATCAGTAGAATTGGGTCTGAATTAGATTGAATAAGCCCACAAACACTTCATATTTAAGCTCTAGAGTGAATTCAGATTGTTTTTGGTGCAGAATTCGTGAAGGAGAGGAAGATTGAAGTTGAGTTTCAAGAGCTTCAACTCAGAATCGATTTTGGAGTTCAAGGCACATTCAAGCCAAATTGAGGGTTGGAAGAGCTTTATCTTGCTTCATTGATCGTGTTTGACGAGTTGCACAGCTTGAATCCATCATTTTCTACTTCTGTTGATCCCATTTTCACAGGTATGTAATTCTTGAATTCCTTCATAATCTAGGGAGAATTAGCTTAGAATGTGCATGTGGTTAGGACCTAGGATGATTAGGGAACGTTTCTGGATTGGTTTGGAGTTGATTAGTGACAATCAAGATGGATGATCAATTTCTATTAGAGGACGGTTATACATGATCTTGAAGTTTCAGATCAAGTTGGATAGATCATGATGATCACTGAAGAATGAGGAACATTTCTATGGTTTCAGTTTGGCCATTAGTGATAATCAATTTGGATGTCATCACTGAACATTGATTCGAAATTCAAAATCCTTTGAGAGTTAGGAAATGTGGATGGGAGATTTGGAATCCTGGTGAAATTCTGAGTAGAATTGATATGAAGTTTGCATTTTCTGGATCATTGGATCTTGAACTCACCAGAGAAGGAGGTGGTGCAGTCACCGAACCACCACACCTGAATAGTTGGCCTCACCTGAGTTCAGAGGTAGGAGACGACCTCTTAGACGTTAGATCTGGTTTGGACTTTGACTCTTTCAACTCATCCAACGACCACGACTTGCTTTTGATTTGGCTGACTTTGATTGCTAAACACAGCGTTTCATTTATCCAGTCAGCTGGTGACTGGACCCTCACGTGGACACGCTCATGACTCTCAGATGCGCTTACTAGTCTCTCCATATGATGGCTCCCATTTAATCCAGTTTTTTTATTTCTTTTATTTGATTTTCTTTTATTTTTAATCTATTTGACTTCTAAAATTCATAATAAATCCAATATTGATCCAAAAATTATTTTAAAAATACCTCCATGATCTTGGATTTATTTGTGGTTTTATGAAATTAATAAATCCCATTTTTATCCATTTTTCAATTTAATTTGGATTTTTTCATTTTATTATTTTCTTTAAATTTGGTATATTTGCTACATGCTCTTGCTGATTTTCTTGTGATTAATTGGTGAATGATTTTAAGTGGATTCTTGTTGGATTGATTAGATTAGGGAAACATGTACCCTTAGAAATTTTATCACAATTTTGTGAATAAAATTTAGGTTAGTTTGAGAGGTGAATAGGAGAGGTGTTAGAATTAGGGTTTCAAGACAAATAGTTGTAGTTTTGTCGATAGTTTGAGGATTAAATGGTTGATTTAGGGTTTGGGATTCCTATGGGGTATTGGGTATAGGGTTAGGTTCCCTTAGGAATTTACCTAGGCTTTTCTGATAAGCTTTAGCATTTTATCTGATTTTTGCAACTTGTGTGATGATTATGGGTTTCTCCTTTGGATATTGGATTTGGTTATGCTTGTGTGGGGCTATTTTGGAGTGCTCTTGGCTTGGGCTTTGCTTGGAGGACTTGAGGATCAAATGAAGTTGCTTTGGGATGGCTTGAAGAAGCTTAGAGTTGAAGACTTCTCTTTTGTTAGAAGGCTTGTCAGAGGCTTAGGGATTAGGGTTCATAGGAAGAGCATTAGAGTAGTCTTGTTTCTTCTTTCAAACATAGAGAGCTTCTTGTGCCTCTATTCCATCCCATGACACAAGGTCCCCCAAAGAAGTTCCATGTCTCCTTAGGAGGGATGTAGAGCATGCTTTGGTTGGGTAGAACCTTGAGGATACCTTTCACTTGCTATGTTAAGATCTTAGTGATTTCCTTGGGTTGTCACTGTGCCTCTTAACATCTCAACTTCATCTATTATTAATTGTTTTTTTTCTGGAGTGATTGCATTGAAGATGGATACCTATTGAAGATAAAGTTCATTCAAGATTGGTGAAGATGAAGCTTGTGCCTGTCAAAGATAGTTATCTGTTGAAGCTAGGGTTTTGCTGCTTTTTGAAGTTGTTTGCTGTTTGAAGCTGTTTGCTGGTTGAAGTTCATGCTTGTAGAGCTGGGATACTTTTGAAGACAGGAGCTTATCTAAAGCTTGGGGATCATTGAAGAGTGAAGATGGGATCTTGCTTGAAGTTGTTATTGTCAACTTTTTTGCTGTTAATCAACTGTAGCTGTCAGAGTTGTTGCTGTTTGAGTTGCTTACTGTAGGAGCTGGTGTTGCTGTCAGAGCTGGTGTTGGATTTTATTTCTTTTTCTGTATTGTTTGTTGGCTTGTTCAGCTTGCCCCTTAGGTTTGAAGTGAAGTTGTTTCACTTTGCCTATTGTTTTCCCAGGTTCGAGGTTGAGTGGGACTCCCTTGCCTCGCTTGTATTGATGCATTGTATGCATGTTTACTGTTTACTGTATATCTGTTTTGTTTGCTGTTTATCCCCTAGGATATCTGATTTCCTCTGTGCAGGAGGGAATCATGACAGACATTAGGTTGTAACCCATGCATGACAACTTTAGGTTAGTTTTGATTCCCCTTTCAAACCCTAGGTTTTTTTTTAGAATTTCTTTCTCTTCTATCTCAAAACAATTCAAAACACAGTAATAAGGATAATCGATGTCGTACGCTACGAGCCTTAAGCTATTTGAGAGAGGGTTGCTGGAGGGTCACTCTTCAGTAATCTGACTGCTTAGTGTGTTACCCTTAGGGTGACATACGACGTAGTCACCCTCAAATCATAGTCTCTAGTGCGTCAGAGATTGTGAACATACTAAAAAACACTTCTTTCGTAAAAGATCCAAAACAAACATCAAAGTGTCATTTTTGTCCGCTTGGACTCATAATCAGAAGAAAACCTTTTCATAAGGATCTAAAAAACAGTCGGACAAGTCTGTGTCTTCCGTAGCCCGAACTATGTTTGCTCTGATCTTTCATGTTGTATGAAAGTACGTAGGCATAGGATGTCGTATCCTAGAGAGCAACCTTCCCCTCCTTTCCCGTAGGTAGGCGAACTACGTTGACTCTGATTTCTCGTTCCAGACGGGAATACGTAGGCATAAAGTGCGATACTTTGCCGAGTCATTTCATTTTCTTTTTAACCCTTGACCCTTAGTGTAGATAGAATAACAATCCGTACCAGAAAACAAGTGTGGATCCCGTCAAGTATGACGGACGTGAGGGGTGTTAATACCTTCCCCTTGCGTAACCGACTCCCGAATCCAGGATTTGGTTGCGACGACCATTCCTTTCCCGTTTTGCGTTAGGTTTACTCTGAGCGTTTCCTTTCCCTCTTATGGGGTAAATAACGCACGGTGGCGACTCTTCTGTCATAACCGGCGCCGATTTTCGTAGTAGCGACAGCTGGCGACTCTGCTGGGGACTACTTTGGTTCCCTACGCGAGTCAATCCTAGCGCTTGTTTTCCCGTCGTGGGTGTTGTAGGGATTTACATTTCTGTCTTTACTTTCCGCATCTTATTGTCAGCTTTATATTGTTATTGTTGTTGTGGCGAGGGGTGATCTGTTGAGAGATAAGCCGGACCTGGGCTTGAGGTTACACCTAGACTTAGAAGTAGAGAGTAGTGGTTAGCCTGCTTGCTTAGCTCGCACCAGCTAGCCGAGAAATCTGCGCTCGGACGAGATTCTCTTTGATACTTCTTGCCTGGCCCTTAGGGCTCGACAAGTTGTCTGACCCAAGGATTGTCGACTCTGGGGACCGATCAATTGGAAGTTGGCTGAGGAGGGCCTCTTCAGGACAGGATGATGCCACACCTTCTGGGTATCATATCATCGGTCTTGAATGTCTGTGACGCCAACGACCGCATAGGATGCCATACCTTGTATCAGTTGATAGGACACCTACCTGTGAGAGGGATTGGGGCATGCAGGAAACTTGACCTTCAGATCACCCGGTTTTCTCGGTATTGGATTAGTATATGTGGTCACATGGGTTTCTTCATCAGAGCTTTGGTATGGGTCTGTTGAGACCAGGTTGGAGCATTGTTTTGGGTCTGTCGAGACCAGGTTGGAGAAGTATTGTGAGCCTATGAAGACAAATATTATGGATGGATCTCCTCAGCAATATGTTACTTGATCCCCGCTGCATTATTTTTGCATGTTGCATTGTTGCATACTCATCTTGCATATCATTAACGTGTATTTATGTTGCAGGTGTGATCATTCCCCTCTGATTCTAGTGTATTCTCTGGCCAGACATGGGGTCCACGAAGAGGACGGTTGCTTACCTGTTGCATTCACCAGATATCAGTTCTTTGCTGGGATTAGTTGCTCCAGTAGATGAGAGAGTGAGGGCTGAGTTCAGAGTATCTTATGGGAGATTGCTTAGTTTGTTGTACAGACCTTCAGCATTTGAGACGACTGGGGTGTATACTTTGATGCAGTTTTATGAGCCTCAGCTGAGATGCTTCCTATTCCCCGACTATATTCTGGCACCCACTTTGGAGGAGTATTCTGCTATGTTGGGAGTTCCTGTGTTAGACCAGATGCCCTTTATACATGTTGACGCTGAGCCTGAGTTGGCTACACTTGCTGAGATTGTCAGTTTAGACGCTTCTGAGTTCCCTGGAGGTTTGCTCAAGCTGAACGGAGCTTATGGTTTTCACCTGTCTGTCCTGGTTGAGAATGCTACACAGTGCACGAAGAGTGGATGTTGGGTTGCCTTCAGTGCCATTCTAGCTGTCTGCATCTACGGGATTGTCTTGTTTCCTAATGTACCAGATTTTGTCGACTCAGATGCCTTCTTAATTCTTGCCTCGAAGAATCCAGTTCCTACTCTCTTGGGAGATTTTTATCATTCTATTCACTATAAGAATGAGAAACATCGTGGCAAGAATGTTCCCTGCTGCCTTCCTCTCTTGTACAGGTGGTTCCAAGGGCATCTTCCGAAGACAGGACCTTTTGTTGATGCTGTTGATACTTTGGATTGGTCTTCCCGGTTGATGGGGCTGTCTGCTGAGAACATCATTTGGTTTGATCGGAGCATGCTTGGCACCGATATTATATATAGTTGCAGTGGCTTTCCGAATGTCCCTTTGATTGGACGGAAAGGCTGTATTAACTATAACCCTTCACTGCTGGTAAGACAGTTCGGTTATGCTTTGAGGGACGCTCCTATTGAGAAGGAGATGCAGGAATCTCTGTATCTCACAGGCTTATTAGACACGGCTGTTTTGATCAGATTGAGACATGCATGGGATAACATCCATAGGAGAGGGAAAGCTTTGCTTGGTAAGAGCAACAACAAAGCTTATGATCCTTATTTGGCTTGGATCCGCGAGAGAGCTAGGATTTCCTTGATGCCATATCCTGCTGTGGAACCTCGGTATCTTCCAGTGATTGAGGTACCTACTTCGGTAGAGAGTGAGAAGTATAACAAATTGTTGGCTGAAAACGAAGAATTGAAGAAAGCCAATGATGAGTTAGAAAAGGAGATCTTCCAGTTGCGTCATGAGAAAAATGAAGCTACCTTCACTGTGAGGGAACAAACTGAATTGATTAATAAGTTGGGTTCAGAGTTGACGGAGGAGACCAACAAGAAAGAAAAGTGGGAATAGCCTTGAACGGTGTCAGCAAGGTGCTTACTTCCAAGAAGGAACTTTTAAGCAAAGCTTATTCCCGCCTCAGCAGGTGGGAAACGTTGTGGAATGCCACGCTTACCAAGCGGAAGGAGCGTGAAGATGAACTGAAGCTGCAGATTGCCACGCTAGAGGCACAGATTAGAGCCCAAGACGCAAAGATTGTCGAAGAGACATCACTTAGGAGCGCTGTTGAGCTTAGTGTAAGTGACCTTGACAAAGAGCTGAGAGGTTATGAAGTGAAGGCCGGCTCTAAGAGGTACAGACTCGACGAGGGTTCTGGCGAAGGAACCTGTCAGGACGATGCCAAAAAACTGAGATCCACTGCCGAGCGGCATGCCTTACTGATACAAGAGCTAATCTCCAGACTGGGTCGTTCAGAGACATTGAGGATATTGGAAGACGTCAGAGAGTGCGACTTGGCCTGATTTATCTTTGCCTCGCTTTTGTTATTTGTACTTGTATTTTGACCATCGCCAGGCTTGTTGGCCGAGGTCTCTTCAGTTGTATTCAGTTGTACTCTTGTACTCAGCCTCTTGGCATTTGTTTATATATGAAGGTTTTCTGATTCCTTGCTTGCTTGATGGGGGCTCCATTGTTGTGATGGCCTTCTCTCCGAAACTAGAATCTGGGGGAATATAACATGTAGCATATTTACACATTTGCATTTGCATTCATCTTGCATGGCCGGTATTCTCGAATCTAGATCTTATTTCCTGCATCTTCAGGTTTTTCAGGATTGACGAACAAAGAGTCCACCGCTACTCAACCCAAAACAACTGCAAGAGAATCATGGATCAAGTCCAAGTGGAGATGCAGGAAATCCGCGATAAGCTGAATCTGTTCATGCAAGCAATGGAGAATATTGCTAAGGGCCAGGAGAGCCTCCAGACTTTGGTACAGCCGCTGCTGACGCGGACTAATGGGAATGGCCACAATGACCACAATTCTGCGCACGTTGAAACTATTCCGGAGGATGAGACCCCTACGCCTGTGGTTCCACCTGTAGTGACCCCACCTATTGTGGTTGTAAACGATGGCGTTGGCGCTGGCAATGGCAACACAGGGAATGGAAATGAGACTGTTGTTAACAATGTTGGATTAGGGGACGCCAACCAAGGCGGTGGTAACAACAATGGCGGTAATGGTTTCGGCAACAATGGTTTCGGCTACAATGATCAAGGATTTGATTACGTCAATCAGGACGGGAAATTCGGCTTCAAAACTCAGGGTTTCGGTTATGACGGTTTTGGTAACGGTAACCAGGGGTATGGTGGATTTGGTAATATGAATGGTGCTGGGGTGATTCCTGTCAACACTGGGTTTGGACCTGTTAGGGTCAACCAGGGTTTCGGTAACGGGGGACGAGGTCCCATGATCAATAAGCAAGGGTTTGGTCGCAACACTGGTTACAACGGATATGGAAGTGAAAATGTGAATTGGGGTGAAGACCGCCAGGAGGACGCCTTTTCTGGAAGAGGTGTGGGGTTTTAAGGACCTGTTGATCCTGTGCAGAGGATCAGAATGCTTGAAGAACAGATGAAGGGGGTAGTGAGTCAGAACTCCACCGGTTTGGATATGACTACAATGGGCTTGGTACTAGGGCTGAGGGTGCCGTTGAAATTCAAGGCTCCCACTTTTGACAAGTACAAGGGGGACACCTGCCCTAAGGTCCATGTCCGCTCTTATTTTAGAAGGATGTCCGCGTATTCAGATGATGAAAGGATGCTCATGCATTTCTTTCAGGATAGCTTGTCAGGACCTTCACTTGAATGGTATATGGGGCTGGATCCCACGCAGATCAAAACCTGGAAGCAATTGGTTGATGCTTTCGTGACACATTACAAATATAACAGCGATCTGACTCCAAACCGGGTCCAATTGCAGGGTTTGTCACAGAAAAACGGTGAAAGCTTTAAAGAGTATGCGCAAAGGTGGCGCGATATGGCAGCGAGGGTGCATCCTCCTTTAATTGAAAGGGAGATGAATGACATGTTCATTGGGACATTTACGGGGGTGTTTGTCGCTACCGCGAAAATAAGGTGCCGGAAAAACAGAAGAGTCGCCACCTTTCGTTATTTATCCCTTAGAACGGGAAAGGAAACGATCAGAAAAACCTGACGAAGAGGTATAAGACAAGGTCATCGCAACTATTGTCTGGGTTCGGGAGTCGGTTACGTAAGGGGAAGGTATTAGCACCCCTCATGTCCATCGTACTCGATGGGATCCACGCTTGTTGTGTTTATCTGACGGGTTGGTTTTATCTATCTACCTATCAAGGCTGGCTTAAAAAGAAAGAAAAGAAAATGACTCGGCAAAGCGTCGCGCTTTATGCCTACGTATTCTCATCAGAGAATGAGAAATCAAAGTCAACGTAGTTCGGCTAACTACGGGTTACGGGGAAGGTGGCTCGCCAATACATCGGTATTGTGCCTACGTACTCTCAACAGGCATGAGAGATCAGAGCTTACGTAGTTCGGGATAATACGGATTACGGGGATTCAGATTCATCTGTTTTATCGAGTAGGGTTAACAAACAGTTCCAGCAGTTGGATGTACGCAGCTCGACCCTTGGAGACTTATGTGTTACCGTTTGCGGTAGAACTAGGAGTTAACGACACTCTTTTCTTCAGAAAAGCTTCCTTTGACTTACGGGCCCACGGGGCAAAAAGGTTTGAAGTTTGTTTTCTGTCTTTTACGAAAGAACTGTTTTTTATGGATGTTTGCAACCAATATCGCACTAGAGACTATGACCTGAGAGTGAATGCGTCGCATGTCACCCAAAGGGTGCCATACTAAACATCCAGACTGTTGAAAAGAAACTCTCCAACAATCCTTTCTCAGATAGCTTAAGGCTTGTAACGTACGACGTCAGTTAACCTTTATTACTGTATTTTAATTTGTTTTGAGATGAGAAGAGAGAACGAACAGGTTAAACTAAGGGGAGACTATCAAGTTCTAATGTTGTCATGCCAAGGATTCATCCTATAGTTGAAGTTTGAAACAGGGAACTCCTAGAAGTTATCATGCATAGGTTTCAACCTAACGTTCTAATCATCACTTCCTTATCAAAGGAAGTGAGATTCCTAGGGGATCATGTCAATGATAAACAGAAACAGATAAAGCATCAGCTTAAACAGTAAACAGTAAACGACTGTAAAATGCATGCAATGCAAGTGAGGGAGGAAATGTGTGTGGGGAATCAGCCTCCACAAGCTCATCTCAACCTCAAGCCAGATATGAATAAATGTAATCATACAAAGGAAATAACATGCTATCAAGCAAAATATAAGTGACTGTAATCATACAGAGGAAATAACATGCTATCAAGCAAAATAACTGACACATAGGCAAGGGAGCAGGGCTCTATCGAATACCCGCAAGCAAAGCCATACAGTAAAAATACAAGCAGAGGGAGCAACTCAACCTCTAGTGCAGAGTGAAGACCAAAGGTCACCACTAAGCATCCTATCATCAGAGAAAAGGACCCTCAAAGGTTCTACCAACTTGTAAAGAGCCACACATCCTACCAAAGGAGGGATGAGGCCTTTACAAGGGGACCTTACATCATAGGGAAGAATGGAAGTGATCAACATCTTCCATGTTTATGAAGGAAGAGAATCTATCTAGAAGCTCTGCCTGCAAAACCTTAATCTTAACACCTAATCAATACTACACCAAAAGAAGGGAAGATCCTCACATACAAGCTTCTTCAAGCAATACATTGCATCTTCAACTTGTCTTCAACATCATCCAAGAGCAAGAGAGACAAAACCCTAATCTAAGGGAACTAAAGAAGTCAATCTAGTTGAATTAGTGCATTAGAATCATCTAAAGCTAGCATCTAAACTAAAATCAAACAAAAATAGAAAACTACTTTGACAATTCCTACAAAAATTCCTAAGGGATCCTAATTCAATCATGAATCTACCATACAAAAATCAGAGATTGAATCATCCACCAAGTTCTAGATATAAATCCTAAATCATAAGGTATCAACCATAAACCCTAAAAATGGAGCTCTTAAGGTTTCAACCTAGAACTACCACTTACATTCACCACAAAAATGTGATAAAATTCTAGGGGTAGCATGCATATCTATGCTAGCTACACACAAAAAATCAAGGCCAAAATCATCATCACATGATCAAACCAAATTCAACAAAATCAAGCATCAAACATGATTATTTTAATGTCAATTAAAATGTAAAAAATCCCATAAAATCAGAAAATGCATGGAATATTAATATTTTTTGTCTAAAAAAAACTAGATTCAATCATGAATCCATGGCAAAAAGAATTGGATTAATTGAGTTATTTTTCCATTTTTTATGAATTATTCAATAACCATGAATAAAAATGAAAAATAAAGTGAAACTCAAAATAAAATAACAAACGCGTGGTGTGAATAGCATAACAAATCAGTTCAATTCAGGGTTGGGCCCAAAAAGGGGGTGCGGTTATCAGTTCTCACTTAAGCCCATTGCCACCAACTTAATGAAACGCAGCGTATGATAATAGTTCAGAATCCTTCACAAAATGAGAACCACTCGTGGCCGTTGGATCATGCCTTCAGTCAAAGTCCAACCAAGATCTGATGGCTATCGAGTCATCTTCTCCATTTGAATTCCTGGAACACGCGCGCAGCCATGGCCGTCGCCGGTGGTTCTCCGGTCATCACCCCCAACCCTAACTCTCTCTAGGATCCTCCATTGCAAATGGTCTCTACACGAAACTTGTCCCAAATCTCACAAGGAATCTTCCTATACCACTTAATCATCCTAAAAGTTCAAGATTCGCAAGAACAAAATCTCAACCGAAAATGGTAACAACCCTAATTGGTCACTAACTCTCAAATTGATGATCCAAAAACCTTCCTACACCATTCTACTATGCATCTAACACAATAATTCCTCTTAATTCTACCTAATTGAAGTCATAGAACAAGAAATGCATACCTGGTAAAATTGAGCAAACAGAAGGGTTGATTCTTCAACTCAACCGTCAAGAGCTTGCAGAATCCTTCACTGGCCTCTAATCAAACTTCTGTATGCAACGAAGAGAATTGAAACGCCCTGAATTCTTGAAACAGATTCTGAGTTGCAGATGAAAAATTCCAATGGCTATCACACGATTCTCCACCAATCTTGCTCAATTCTCCATCTGGAATCATCCACACATGCTAGAGCAAGCTTCTGAGATTGAAATCTTGGATTGAAATGGCTTCAAACCTTGTAACCGATTTTGATTTGCAATGGGAAATTTCAAAGTGCAAGCTCACTCTTCTCTCTCAATTATCACCAACCCTCACTTTGAACCACTTCTACATCATATATAGAACATGTATGGATGATCTAGAAAGTTCTAGATCCCTCTAATGAGAAATTCAATATCTCATGTCATGGAAAGTTCAATCTCATGGTGTGTTCATAACAGCTCATGTTGGCAGCTTGTATTCACCCTCATTCTCTTCCAATTTCTCTCCTAATGGTATTTTGGATGTGTTTGGATTGAAAGGAACCTTGGTTATGCCTTGAATTTTGGTTTGGCAATTGTTACTTAAGATGTAAGTAACCACTTTTCAAAGCAAGTCCTCAAATTAACCCTTAATTCAAAATTGTGGCAATACCAATGTTCTTAAAATATGTTTTACAATCAAAATGAATTATTACATGCCTTGGTTTGGACATGTAGATCAAAAATCCCAATTTCCATCTTTGGTTCATTTGAAATTCATCTTTATTTTAGGCCATTTTTGTGATTTTGTGAAGCAAGCAATTACAAGCTCTCATGACCTTCTGTCTAGCCTTAAAACATCATTTTGAACAAGTTTGATGTTGAACATTTTCCCATTTGAAGCTTGCAAATGGGAGTTATGGCCTTATGATTGGAATGACCTATAATATCCAAATGACCAAAATACCCTTGACCTGTCAAAGCCATAACTTGAGTTCTACAAATCCTATCAAGGACTTCTAGTACTTTCTAGAAAGCTAAGAGGATAAGGAACAACATTCATGTTTACCAAAAGTTAATAGGAATCATCCTTCTAGGGCAAACGTTTCATGCAAGTTGGACAACTTTCAAGCTCCAAATTCACATACCTCAGATGACCTGTAACTTGTCAAAGTCATAACTTGAGTTCTACAAATCCTATCAAGAACTTCTAGCATTCAAATTAAAGCTAATATCATTCCCTACAACAATCATGTTAGGGTCAAGATGAGATGACAACCATATCTTGAGCTAAACTGCCTTGAAGATAGGGGTCAAACTAGGGGATTTTACACTGTCAAGCCTTAGAAGCCCTAGCTTGAAACTTCTCAAACTCTTCAATCATGATGAGATGACTTTGGAATCATCCTTAAAACACCTCAATGTATCAATCCATGATCACATGGCTCTTGAATTAGGTCTCAACCTCCTTCAAATCATCAGTTGACTTAGGGTTGACCCAGTCAAACCCTAATTGCACCACTCATGGCTGAGGCTTCTCAATCTTGCACAATGACCTGTCTAGGCCTCAAAGTGATCTTCAACACTTCTCATGAGCTCTTTCAAGACCTCAAGTTCAACTTCATGGCCTCCGGATCATCTGATGACTTCCCACAACTCTCAAGTTAGGAGGCACACACTCTTGGTTTCAACCACTCTCTCAGAGGATCTTATACCTTCTCTGACAAAGATATCAACCCTTGAACACTTGAATAACCTTCTTAGCTAGCTTCAAACTCTTGTGTAGCCCTTGATTGGTAATCATACCTCTTGATCTCCTGCATACATGTCAATGAAATGCAAATGATAATGCTAATGTGAATGAAATGAAACATAAGCTAGGTAAAGAAATGTTGGGAAAATTTTGGGGTGCAACAGCTGCCCCTATTCAAACGGCTTGGACCTGACTGGGTGAGAAGCGAATGGTTCTCAAACAATCAAGGTATGAGATGGTTGAATACCAACAAACCCTGAAATTTGCCAACTGCGCAAGTACACGGTACTCTGATGAGGACAAATCTTCGGAAACTGAAACAATAGCTTCACGGCAACTAGCTGGAGAATTGGTCACACGGTAACCGGTGATACACGGTCGATCATGCCGTCAGGCATCAGAATTCCTCAGGACTCATCATATCAACAATCAAGTCATTCATGCCATCAGGCATTCACAGAAACTTTCGGGCATCAACCGGTCTGCGTCAGTAAGTCGGGAATAGAATTCTCGGTCAATCATGAACCAATTATGGATGTCTAAGCCATTGCCGTTAGGAATTCCGCGTCAGCAGGGAGGACTACTTTGACCTTGGACTTCATCAGTAAGTCAGGGGTTTTGGCACTACTGCCAGACTTCAATCACCAAGTCTTCAAGGGAAGTTTCAACTTCGATGTTCAGAAACCTGCTGGGGATGACGCATCTCCGCTGGGGATTCTGGAGAACTATCGAGTAACTCTGCTTTGGGGCTTCAGAAATCATTCTGGGTGAATCAACTCTGTTGAGGACTTCAAGAATCATCTTGGACAAATAACTCCGCCGGAGACTTCAAGAATCATCCCGAACTAATAACTCTGCTGGAGGTTTCAGGAATCGTCCTGAGCAAACACTCTGTCGGGGACTTTAAGCATCAACTTGAGCAACCAACTGTGGCGAATCCACTGGGATTTTAAGACTCATCTTAAGCATACAACTTCTTCGAGTAGTTCAAGAATCATCTTGGGCAAACGACTTCACTGGGGAATTCAAGAATCATCTTGAACCAAACAACTCTTCTGAGACTTCAGGAATCATCCTGGGCTAACACCCTGCTGGGGGACACCTGCAAAACAAAAACGGTAACAACCTAGCTCATGTTTCACATGCTCATGCTTTGACAATGGCGCAATGCTCCACACGGTGGAAATGCTACGCATTTAGGGTAAATGCTATGCAATCATGCAAAATGCTATGACCCCATCAGCAAAATAAATGCTGAAGGGAAAAGCCTCCTGTCAAGGAGAAAGAACCACTCTGGTGGAGGAAGGACTCATCTTGCCGAGGAGAAGAAGTCACGCCAATCTCAATTCGACTCCGCCTGGGGAAACGAACTTCAGTCGACTACTGCAGGGGAACAAAGTTCTACAAGAACCTGAACCCAATCAACCAGGTATTCAAACCACAAACTATTGAGGAAACGATATCAATCGCGGAAATAAACTGCACGACATTCGCAGCAAAACTCCCTTGGAGATGACGACTCCGGTGGGGAAATACAGCATCAGCTATTCAACACTCTACTGGGGAAAACCACTCGTGGCCCGAACGGCTTCCAAGGACTCGGCTCTCTTGGGGGACTGCAAACTCGGCTAAGGAAGAAGGAATCGTCCTGTTTACTGGGGAGAATATAACTCTGTGGGGAATCTCAATTCCGCTGGAGACTTCAGTCTGGACTATCGGACGCTGCACACTTCAGTATGTGACTCAGCTGGGGAGAAGATGATCCTTCAGGATACATCTGCTTGGGGAGAGAATCTTCTCTGCCTGGGGATGCCTACGGCGTACTGCCTGGTATATGCTACACCTGCAATAACACAAACAAACAGACAAGATACCCTTCTCAAAGGGATCTATCAAGGTTATCATCTTGTGACAATGTTCAAGTAATTCATTGTTTCAATAATCAGTGGCCTAGGCCAGTAAGTTTATGTATGCGCATTTTATCAAAAACATCGGCGTTCTTTTTCGCAAACAAAACAGATAGATGCTAAACAAACAAACAAAATTGTTGAATAGTATACATTTTATTGATAACAAACCCCTGAATGGGCAAAAATGTTTTACAACAGATGCAAGATCCTGGAATGAGGAAGCCGCACAAATATAAAAACATAAATATACATCAGTATATACACAAATGTCGGCAATGAGGCGTAGACGAACACCATGAGTTGATCCCTCTATGACCCACTCGACTTCGATACTTCTCCGGCGCTTCAGCTTCAGAAGAGATTGATTCAGATAAACGGCCCTCAGGTCTTCCCAAACCACCAAACAATGAAAGTCCACACGCGGAACGCATTCATTTGCTTTTTTAAATCCCTAACTTTTGCCTGAATCGCCCTTTCGGGTTTTCGATTCACCGGGATACCCCTTTTTTGCCAAAGTTGCCCTTCCAGGTTTTCAACTTTGCGGGTGTACATTCTTTTCTTTTATATCCCTAATTTTTGCCCGAACCTTTTTCCTTTTTTATGGTTCGCCGGGATGCCCCATTTTTGCCTGGATATTCTTTTTCTTTCCAGCGGGTCATTTTTTAAGCAAAGTATTTTTTTACTGCGTCCGCGTTCACCGGGGATGCAAAATCTTCGCCATCCATCGTACGGACCTTCCGAAAAGTATTGATAACAACAAGGCTCCTCCCGAAAAGACCTTTCTAACGACGTACGGACCTTCGTAATTAGGAGTCCACTTGCCCTGGTGATCGGAGTGTGGAGGAAGAATCTTCTTCAGGACGAGATCACCCGTTTGAAAGCTTCTAGGACGCACCTTCTTATCATAAGCTTTCTTCATTCCGCTCTGGTACAGACGACCATACATAAACGATGCTAATCTCTTCTCGTCCATCAGGCTGAGTTGGTTTAGTCGGTTCTTAATCCATTCTGCCTCATCGAGTTTTACGTCGACCAAAACTCGTAAAGAAGGGATCTCAACTTCTAACGGTAGGACAACTTCCATACCGTACACTAGTGAGAAAGGAGTTGCCCCGGTTGATGTACGTACCGTGGTACGATAACCGTGCAGTGCAAATGGCAGCATCTCGTGCCAATCCTTATAGGTCACAACCATCTTCTGTACAATCTTCTTGATGTTCTTATTGGCTGCTTCAACGGCGCCATTCATCTTCGGTCGGTAAGGAGATGAGTTGTGGTGTTCAATCTTGAAACTCTGGCACAACTCCTTCATCATCTTGTTATTCAGATTCGAACCATTATCAGTAATGATCCGCTCGGGAATTCCGTAACGACAGATGATGTCCCTCTTTATGAATTTAGCCACCACCTGCTTGGTCACATTAGCATATGAGGCTGCCTCCACCCACTTGGTGAAGTAGTCGATAGCTACTAGAATGAAGCGATGACCGTTAGACGCAGTGGGCTCGATCTTGTCTATCATGTCGATGCCCCACATGGAGAACGGCCACGGGGAGGACATGACATTTAACGGGCACGGCGGCACATGAATCTTATCAGCATAAATCTGGCATTTATGACATCTCCTCGCGAATTTAAAGCAATCCGACTCCATCGTCAGCCAGTAATATCCTGCTCTCAGAATCTTTCTTGTCATAGCATGCCCGCCGGCGTGCGTACCAAATGTGCCTTCATGGACTTCTTCCATGAGCATACTCGCTTCTTTCTCATCTACACATTTGAGTAGCACGAGATCGTGGTTTCTTTTATACAAAACTCCATCAGGATTGAGATAAAAGTTTCCAGACAGCCTCCTCAGAGTCTTCTTATCCTGGGTTGACGCTCCCGCAGGATACTCCTTAGTCATAAGGAAGGTCTGGATATCATGGAACCATGGCTTGCCGTCGGAGGCTTCCTCGACCGCAAAGACAAATGCAGGTCTATCAAGACGAGAAAGGACAATTCTTGGAGCTTCATTCCAAAAATTGACTTTATACATCGAAGCCAACGTGGCTAAGGCATCAGCCATCTGATTTTCAGCCCTGGGCACATGATGGAGTTCCACTCGATCAAAGAACGGAAGCATCCTTCTGGCATAATTCATGTACGGCACCAAATTCGATTGACGAGTTTCCCACTCCCCTTTAATCTGGTTGATCACAAGTGCCGAGTCACCATATACATCTAGGTTTTTTATTCTCAAATCAATTGCCTCTTCTAGACCCATGATGCATGCTTCGTACTCCGCTTCATTATTGGTGACCGGAAACGTCAGTCTCACAGTGAACGGGATATGGGATCCGTGGGGAGTTGTGATGATCGCCCCAATGCCACTTCCATACAAATTAACCGCCCCGTCAAATATCAATTTGCACTGGGATTTCTTATATGGACCCTCGTCGGGCAACGGTTCATCGCAATCCTTCGCTTTGAGAAACATGATATCCTCATCAGGGAATTCAAATTTCATCGGCTGATAATCTTCGATTGGCTGTTCGGCAAGGTATTCAGACAATACGCTTCCCTTGATGGCCTTCTGGGAAACGTACTGAATGTCATATTTCGTCAACACCATTTTCCATCTGGCAATCCTGCCCGAAAGCGCTTGTTTCTCGAAGACGTACTTGATCGGATCCATCTTCGAAATTAGCATGGTTGTGTGATTGAGCATGTACTGTCGTAAACGTTTGGCAGCCCAGGCTAGTGCACAACACGTTTTCTCCAGCATTGAGTAACGCGATTCACAATCTGTGAACTTTTTACTCAAATAGTAAATGGCGTGCTCCTTTCTGCCTGTCTCGTCGTGCTGACCGAGAACACACCCCATACTATTCTCAAAAACTGTCAAGTACATGATTAAGGGTCGTCCGGCCACTGGGGGTATCAAGATCGGAGGTTCCTGCAGATATTGTTTTATCTTATCGAATGCCTTCTGGCAATCCTCATTCCAGATAATCGCCTGATCTTTCTTTAACAGTTTGAACATCGGTTCACACGTGGCCGTGAGCTGAGAAATAAACCTTGCAATGTAGTTTATTCTGCCCAGGAAACCACGAACTTCTTTTTCTGTTTTTGGCGCTGGCATCTCTTGTATTGCTTTTATCTTCGCAGGATCAACCTCGATGCCTCTTTCACTCACGATAAACCCCAGTAGTTTTCCGGACCGTACTCCAAAAGTACATTTGTTAGGATTCAGCCTCAACCTGAACTTCCTAAGCCTCTCAAAAAGCTTCAGCAAATTGACCAGATGTCCCTCCTCCGTTTGGGACTTCGCAATCATATCATCAACATAGACCTCAATCTCATGATGAATCATGTCATGAAACAAAGTAACCATTGCTCGTTGGTAAGTGGCCCCTGTGTTCTTCAGACCGAAAGGCATTACCTTGTAGCAAAATGTTCCCCAGGGTGTAATAAACGTAGTTTTCTCCATGTCCTCCGGCGCCATCTTGATCTAATTGTAGCCGGAGAAGCCATCCATGAACGAAAATACGGAGAACTGAGCTGTATTGTCGACCAACACATCAATATGGGGCAGCGGGAAATCATCTTTAAGGCTCGCCCTATTCAAGTCCCGATAATTGACGCACATTCGTACCTTACCGTCCTTCTTCGGTACAAGCACTATGTTGGCGACCCACGGAGGGTAAGTAGTGACCGCTAAGAAGCCATCGTCAAGCTGCTTTTTCACTTCTTCTTTGATCTTAACGGCCATATCTGGTCGCGTCCTCCTAAGCTTCTGCTTAACGGGAGGACAATCTTCTCGCAGCGGCAAGTGATGGACCACGATGTCAGTGTCAAGTCCGGACATATCTTCGTATGACCAAGCAAAGATGTCACTATACTCTCTTAGCATCTCGACCAATCTCTGCTTGACATCACTCTGCAATGCAGCCCCTATCCTGACGTTCCTGACAAGTTCTTCAGAACCCAAATTCACAATCTCAATCTCTTCTTCGTGAGGCAGAATAACTTTCTCTTCTTGTTTCAACAAGCGGGCCAACTCTTCGGGAAGGTCTTCGTCTTCATCAATCTCTTCTTCGGCTTGATAGATCGGGCAATCGAAGTCGAAGTGAGTCGTAGAAGGTCCAGAGTCGATGTCCTCTGCTATGTGGATCCTGCAATAACAAGGGTTAAGCTTAAAACAAGGATATGCAGGTTAGCACAAACCCTATTGCCATTTTATTGTTTTTCAAAACAAATATAAAACAGGAATAACAGAGATCACAATATTTGAATACGAAGAAAAACGCCTTTTGATTTATTGATAAAATGCATGTACATAATCAAACGAGGCCCTGACAATAAAACCACTATGCCCCGGGTAGGACATAGGGTTGTACAACGATTGGAAAAAGTAAATCATTACTCTTTGCCTGTCACTTGGATGATATCCCTGACGGACCAGTTGTTGAGGCTCTCGCCTGGCTTGCTTGGCTGGATCCAAGAGTCCAGATCGCAGTCGCTGTCTTTGCCGTCTTCAGACACTGCGTTGACGCTTTCAAATATCACCCCACCACTGGTAAACTGGATCGGTCCTTTACCTCGCGACGCACTGCTAGAATAGGAGGAGGCTTCAGCCGCAGGAGAGTATCCTAACCCAAACTTGTCCTGCTTGTTAGGTATCTCTAGAATCCGCCCCCAGCCTGTGGTAGATCCGGCTTGAACAACGGCCCGGGCTTCCTTGAAGGAAGAGAGAGTCATCTCCGATTTCTCAGTGATTGCAGGAGCTACGCTCTTGACTTTAACAGCTTCGAACGCTTGACATAGGGTTTTGTGGATTTCCCCATCCATCTCAACATACTTGAAGGACGACAAATGGCTCACCATTATGTCTTCCTCGCCATATACATTCACGATGCTACCTCCGACGGCATACTTGAGCTTCTGGTGCAACGTGGAGGTCACGGCGCCAGCCGAATGGATCCATGGCCGGCCTAAGAGACAGCTGTAGGCAGGCATGATGTCCATAATGTAGAAGACTGCGTCGAATGTTTCCGGACCAACTTGGATTGGCAACGTCACTTCCCCGAAAACATGACGTTTGGTTCCATCGAACGCTTTCACGACTAGATCACTGGGTGTGCAAATCAACCCTCGAGTATCTAACTTCATCAAGGCTTTCTTCGGAAGAACATTGAGTGAAGACCTTATGTCCCCCAACACGTGAGACATAATCGTTCCCCTACACTTTATCAGTTACATCGACTTTGTCCGCTTTGTCCGCCACAACCTCAGGTGGAGCGAACACTCTCCCGCTATGAGTGATTCCGCCAATGCCCACTAGGTTATCCACAGACGACCCAGATGGTTCCAGTTCCAACTTCTGTCGGTTGCAGTAGACGTCTGCCCCATAGTGCCACGGTGTTGCACCCCAAAATTTGACCAACTACTCATCGCAATTTGGCTCATGTTTCGACTCATTTCATTTTGCATTTGCATACCACGTACATTGCATTTTTTCCAGTCAGGTTGACTTTATCGGGATTACAGCCCTCTGATCACGCTTCAGGCATTCCAGACCAATACGAGGACGTATTTTGAGAATTGGTGCTCGTCCCGGTGTTTTCAGCTCTCGCTGTTATTTTTGAGGACATCTCGGTGTCCGGGCTTTTTACCGTTTATTTCGATACAGTCGCTAATCGATTTAATCGGCTTCCTCGTATTTTTAGATTTTTCCCCTTATTTTCTAGAATTTTTTATGGATTTAATTGATTTTTCTAGGTATTAGATGGATTTTTTAATAGCTTTAATAAATATTAAATGTTTTAAATAATTTTTAGTTTTAATTCCCTTTTTAGGAATTTCTCTAATCATTTTTAGGTAATAGATTTTAGTGGATAATTCTTTTTTCTAGAGTTTAAGTAAATGATTTTTAATAGGATAATCCCTTTTATTAGGATTTTTTAAATAGGATTAATGGAGTTTTTTCTATTTTTTTATTTGTTTAAAAATTAATAAAATTTAATAGTTTTTAGAAGATATTAGAGTTTTATGTTAAGATTTAATTCTTTTAGGATTTAATTAGAGATTAATTAGATATTAGTCATTTCTTTTTAATTAGACTTTAATCAACTTTCTTTAATTGTGTTTAATTAGGGTTTTAATTGAGTTTAGTAGCCTTAATTAGGTTTAGAGTGGTCTTAATTTTCATTTAGGCTTTAATTACTGTTTTAAATTTTCGTTAGCATTTAATTATGTTTAATTAGGGTTAATCAGGTTCATTAGGTGTTAATCAGAGTCCAAATCGGTGGGCCATTTGTCAGATTTTTGGAGGCCCACAAATCCCAGTCCGTTTTCTGCCACTTGGCAGTATAAAGCCAATGCCACGCGTGTGTATGAGGGTCCACTCCTTTCTTCCACGTTTCAGCCCACGAGTTCCCTCCTCGTGATGCCCCATCATTCACCCTCTCTCTCTCTCTAGAAGCTTGACACCTCATCCTCTCTGCATGCGCGCCACCTACGCACACGCGTCCACCTGACGCCACCTGTCCCACTCGCCAAGTCCTCACCGAAGACCTCACCGGAAGCCATGCAAACACCGGGAGAACATCATCATCAAAATCAAGCGGTGGTTCTCGCGGCCAAACTTCACCAAATTTCACCGGAAAACTCAACTGTCGCCGGATAATTCAAGAACATTCCTCATTGTTCTCCCCAGTTCTTTCGCGATCATAACCATCTTCATCCCAGATTCATCAATCTTGGGAGATTTTTTCCAGAAACCGATCACACATTCATCAGATCAAGAACTTTCGCCCAGATTCTTCGTTAATCTTCATCCAGTTTCCAGAAATTCTCAAGAACGCCATGGTGTTCTTCGTGAGCTTCCCAGATATGTGAAGATCTTCACCAACAACCTTCAACGCATGCGTTCTCCTCCGATTCTCCAGTTCAACATCTCCAACGACCAACACTTTCATCATCGGTAATCTTCGTCACCGTTCATCGATCGTTACCAGTTCGTCAGCGAACTTGTCCAGGTTCATAGATCGTCGTTCGTCATGAGACTCATCCTCGTCCTTCGTCATCTATCTTCGTTTTTTCCAGAAAGATCTTCCTCCTCCTCAGAAGGACCTTCAAGGTACACAGTTAGAGTTTCCAGAACTCATTAACATCTTCAAAGGTTTTTCATCAGGGAACACCAAGCTTCTTCAACGTGTTCGTCGTTTCTTCAAGAACTCTCTCAAGAATGCTCGATCGGCGTTTCATTACCTCCGTCCAGAAACATCAAGATCTTCAAGGACCTTCAAAGATCCTCATCTCCGTCATCTTGTTTAGTTGATTTCGTTAGGGCTTGCTTGTGCAGGTTTTGATCTGAGAATTGATAGAGAGAAGAGGAAACGAGAGAGAGAGAGGCTGAGAAGGGAAGCGGCGCATGTGGGAGAAGTGAACAGTGTTTGGAGGATTGGGAGATTAGGTTTTGCTGAAGCATGGACCACGTGGCTGTCAAGGGAATTGGGCTCATAGGCCCATTGGTCCTGTTTGCTGATTCACCTTCCGTTTTTCCATTCACCCCCCCCCCCCCCCGTTTGCGTGTGTGTGCTTGGCTAATGGGTTGGGCCCTGTTCGTTTTACTGACTGCAACACCCCGGTTTGTTTTTCTTCCCCCCTCCCCGTTGCTATACATTTTTGCTGGGCTCTGGGCCCAGCTTCCTGTATTTTTTTGCTGAAGCATCCCCTGTAATCTCAATGCCCCCCCTGTACTCATTTTGGTTAATTTTCTTGTATGACATTTAATTGTAATTTTTAGAATAGCTTAATAGTTCTAGAATATAATTAGCATTTGATTAGCATGTTAGGATTAATTAGGATTTAATTTCCTTTAGAGCATTGTTTTAGTTTAATATGCTTAGACTATAATTGTTAGTATATTTTCTCTTAATAGAATTTAAGTAGAATAATTCCTAGAATAGATTGTAATTAGCATACTATAGGGTGTTATAGATTTAATATAGTTTCTCTATTTTCCTTATAAAATATATAGCTATTATCATAGATTTGCTTCATAGAATATTATAGAATATTTTAGATAGAATTGTTTTTATTTTTCTATACGCATTTCCCTTTACATTCCTTAGAATATTTTCTAGTAGAATTTAATTGCCGTAGCATTTTATTTCCATTTTGTTAGTGGATTTGTCTCCTATTTTCGTTTCCATATGATTTTACCTCCGATTTTATCCCGGGCTGGCCGTGTGGCATGATTCAATTGGAGATTGATTTTTGATATCATTTCTCCATCTTGTCTTTGACACGGATATCAATACGCTACCTCTCAGTGTTCGACTTCTCGTATAAGTCGATCCATGACGGTCTAAGCGTCACATTATTCTGATTCAAGCGTCATCGTCAAAGATCCAGAGAGGAGAAGATTGGAATAGAGCTTGCGCGCACGTCAGGAGCCCAGGAGCTGCTTCGTTCATCATCATCATCGTCTTCTTCAAGTCTTCAGGCAACCGTCGAGTGTTGTGAGATCGTTAGATACGTAGGAAATGACAGTTGAGGAGTTCTTCTCAATCGTCTAGGATGTCTAGTATGGCATCCTTTGGGTGACATGCGACACATTCATTCCTACGTCTTAGGTTCTTGCGTGTGTGTCCCGAGTTCCTTCCCGTCTAGACGTAGGTCTGTATGCCCTTCTCTTACCCTCGTGCACACGAGACTAGTTAGCCTGAACTACGTCATGCTCTAATTTCTCTGACGAGAATACGTAGGCACAATACTGATGTATTGGCGAGCAAAGTTTCCCGTAGCCTGAACTACGTCATGCTCTGATTTCTCTGACGAGAATACGTAGGCACAATACTGATGTATTGGCGAGCAAGGTTTCCCGTAGCCTGAACTACGTCATGCTCTGATTTCTCTGACGAGAATACGTAGGCACAATACTGATGTATTGGCGAGCCACCTTTCCCCTTTCCCATAGTCGAACTACGTTTGCTCTGATCTCTCGTACCAGACGAGAGTACGTAGGCATAGGATGCGATATCCTAGCGAGCTACCTCCCTTTTCCCCGTTCCCCGTTTTAGCTGTAGTAGGTCGAACTACAACTGCTTTAATTTTCTCTGAAGAGAATATGTAGCCATAGGATGCGATATCCTAGCGAGCACACTAACAACTATCCTTTTGTTCTCCTTGCTGCCGTGCGACCGAGACTTTCCCGCTGACGACTGATGTTATCCTTTTCTCTTGCCCGAGCGCATTTGAGACCAGACCGTAGTTCTAGTTCCCGTAGGTTCCCATACCTCGAAACCCGACATACTACGTTCGTTCTACCACAAACAAGTACGCCTAAGTCTCCAATGGTTGAGCAGTGTCCACCTAACGGCTAGAATGCGTACGCTAGTATCGTCAACTTAATCTCTCACCCCCGTGTAACCGAGAACACCCTTGTCTAGCCGTAGTTAGCCAGAACTACGTCATGCTCTGATTTCTCTGACGAGAATACGTAGGCCCAAGACGCGACGTCTTGCCGAGCAACTCCCCCCGTAGTTTCCCGAACTACGTAGACTCTGATTTCTCATTCTCTGATGAGAATACGTAGGCATAGAGTGCGACGCTCTATCGAGTCAATTTCTTTCCGTTTAGACTTAGCAGCCATAGATAGATTGTTTTTTCACCCGTAGACAAACCAACAAGCGTGGATCCCGTCGAGTACGACGGACGTGAGGGGTGTTAATACCTTCCCCTTGCGTAACCGACTCCCGAACCCAGACAATGGTTGCGAGGACCTTGTCTTACCCATTTTCGTCAGGTTTTTCCTATCGTTTTCTTTCCCGTTCCGAGGGATAAATAACGAAAGGTGGCGACTCTTCTGTTTTGCCGGCGCCGATTTTCGCGGAAGCGACAGCTGGCGACTCTGCTGGGGACTTGATAGTTTCCTGGGATCCAACGTCCCGTATGCGAGTCAGTTTGGGGGATCCAACGTCCCCTGCGAGAGTCAATCCTAGCGCTTGTTTGCGTGTCTGTGGGTGTTTATTTTTGTATTGTATATTACTAATGTATTTACATTTCTCGCACTTTTATGTTGTATATTACTGATGTATTTACATTTCCCGCACTATATTATTATCTGTTGCTATTGTGTTGTTGGGGGATGGGAGCTCTGATGAGTGAGAAGCCAGACCCAGGCTTGAGTGCACCTTAGAATTAGTTGTGGAAATTAGTGGGCGCGCACTTGCTTGGCAGGCGCTAGTGTCTCATGAAATCCACGCTCAGACGAGGTTCTCCCAGTTGGCTTCTCTTTCAACCCTTTGGGTTGAGACGGTTGTTGGTTTGGAGGATTGTCGACTCTGGGGACCGATCATTTGTGATTCAGCCGAGTGAGGCTGCTTCATGAGCTGGTGATGCCACACCTTCTGGGTATCGTATCACCCCTCTTGAATGTCTGTGACGCTGATGAACGCATAGGATGCCGAACTTGTGTCAGTTTAGGTCCATACCCGTGAGTGGGAGGGTTTTTGCAGGAAACTTAACTTCCAGCCTACCCGATATCTTGGTTTTCTCTCGTCAGAGCAGACTTATCCCGTCAGCAGCGCAGCAGCAATCAGAGCTTTGTGGGGGCTGTGATCCCGTGTTTGCTGCATCTTGCATTGCATTTTCATGAACATTCCTGCATCATATTGCATGCCACGCTCCAGCTAGTTAGAGCTCTTATCCAGCCGTTGTTTTGATTCTAAAGGTGAGTGTTGAAGACGACCAAGGGGTTGAAGCAGATTTGATCAGGATCAAGCAGTGAAGTCAGTTGAAAGTTGTTGGTAGCTATGTCAGAGAGCAGCTTCCAGTTTATTGATACCTTGTCAGGTTTCACTGTGACGTCCAATCCTTTGTATAGATCTATGCATGACGAAGACTTTCCGCAAGTGAACAACCTTACTGCAGCTCAGCTTGTATAGCCTTCTGTTGAAGACCGAGATCTACGTGAGCAGTTTGTTGTCCGAGGTGAACGTTCTCCTTCTGTTGATATCTCAGACTACCAGGGTGTTGCCTTCCCTGTGCCAAAGTCCCGAAGAGAGGTCCCGATAGCAAAGACTGAAGACCCATTAGCTCCCGTGTATGCTAAAAGGTTTCGTGCGTTGGATGAAAGATTCAAAGCCTTGAAAGGTAAAGATGCTGTTAACCCCAATGCTGCAGACATGTGTCTGGTTTCCGGCCTAGTGTTACCTCCGAAGTTCAGAGCGCCGAGGTTTAAAAAGTACAAAGGAGATAGTTGCCCGAAGCAACATTTGGTGATGTTCTGCCGAAGAATGACTTCATTTGTGCACGACGACAAGTTGATGATTCACTGCTTTCAAGATAGTCTGACTGGGGCACCTCTGAGTTGGTATATGCAGTTAGAGAGTGATCAGATCCGATCATGGGTGGATTTAGCCAATGCTTTCCTAAAACAGTATGACTACAATCATGATGCAGCTCCTAGTCGCATGCAGTTGCAAGAATTGTCTCAAGAGAACAATGAACCTTTCAGGAAGTATGTTCAGAGATGGAGAGAATTTGCTACTAGAGTGCAACCACCGCTTCTAGACCGAAAGTTGAAAGGCATGTTCGTAAACTCCTTGCAGAGCCCGTACTTCGAAAGAATGCTTGGAAAGGCACCAAATTTCTCTGAATTGGTAAGGGCAGGAGAGCGCATCGAGTATGGTGTAAAGACTGGAAGAATCCAGAATGTTTCAGGCGGTCAGGCTAGTGAAATTGAATCTTTCTATAGCTTTCAAACTGAAGATGAAACTATGGTCAATGCAATCATGAATGATGTTGGGTATCCTCGAGATAAATCGGTGAAATCTGTTGGTTCTCCGTCTTCTCAGTGGTCAGTATCTTCCGTGTCTCGACAGACAATTGTGCCTGGGGCACCACATCGAGAACCTTATGTCGCTCCTCTTGCAAATCCACGAGCCCGTGGCCGAGGTTGTCAGAATCAAAACCGACCTCGTAACAACTTGGAACGAAGGAATGCTCCTTCTTATCCAGTGCATGTGCCGTATAGCCAGATTCTGCCACATTTGATTCAGAATTCTTTGGTGGAACCTAAAGCTCTTAAGCCCGTGCCAGAGCCTTACCCTCCTGGGTACAACCCCCATGCTCAGTGTGGTTACCATGGTGGATCTCCGGGGCATTCAACTGAAGATTGCAAAGCTTTTCAGGCAAAAGTGCAACAGTTGATCGACAAAGGGTACGTTTCCTTTCCAGAAGGAGTTTTGGTTGTGCATGACAACCTCTCAGCTATTTGAGCTCGCAGATTCAGAGGGTTATTTCCATAGGCCAGTGGCCCAGACAGGCAGACGTCCTCACCGTTGGCAGTCCTCAGACTTTTTATCATTTGCATTTGTAGTTTCTTTTCTGTTAGTTACTACTTGCTGTTAAACATTGTTTGTTTCGAATGGTAATATTGATAAAGTGACTATGCATTTTTTCTGAATTAATCATGTCGTTGTCACTCATTTACTGCATTGCACTGACACTTGCACTTTATTCACTCCACTTTATCACTATGATTAGTAAAGATTGGAGGGAGGATGACGAAACTGAATACCCATAACCGATTATCGTATGCTTTCAGATAAAACCTTGCCGATGACGTACAAGGCATTGTTTCAAATCCCCCAAACACTGGAGAGATAAGGAGTTAGTCCCTCGTTAACCACTTCGAGCCGAGAAGTAGGAGTTTTTTCAGACTTTTAAACCCTCACATCTTAACCCAGGGCAGGGTAGTTGTCAGTTAGCTTGACCGAGCGTTCAAGTCTTATAGAGGAGTGTTGCCTTTCGAAGACCAATCACATCGTATTCCTCCCCAGAGGTCGTACCTCGTCAACCACAACGGTTAAACCTCACCAATCAGGAGTGAGACAGTTATAAACCGCTCGGATGAATCCAGACAGCCAGTGTCGCACAACTTGTTTCGAAAAAATAAGAGAAAAAAGAAAGCCCGCTAAGTAAAAAGATAAGAAAAGCTGGAAAGCAAATACTTAGGCAAAAATCAGGGCATCCCGCTGGACTTCAAAAGAAAAATCAAAAAGAACTCTGAAGAGTTAGTCCAGGCAAAAATTAGGGAATCAAAAGAATGAAAAAGAAAGGATATAAAAAGAAAAATCCTCGAACAAGGACAAAGTCGTGTGGATACGGACACCGAAACGAAAAAGGAGTAACTGTCACTCCGAAACACATTGTGAATTCTTTAACCAGTTGTTCCCACTATTCAACATACCTCTCGAAGAGGCGAGCGCTCGAGCCAAGTTAACTGAACTCTAGGATCGGAGATCATCACGTAGAAGGGGTGGGTACAAATCATAATTTGAGCCGAATATCCTTTGTTTCACGAACCGTGAACCCGACCACGATACAACCCTTAAAAGACCTAATTGAGGCAGGGTTTATTCTGAAAGCGCATTACGATAAGGTTGAGTAACCTGACTCCTACATGATTTGCTAATCATATCCTTGTTGTGTTTTTCACTGATTGAATCAGCACCACGCTTGAACTCTTTGGTTCATTCATCACTCACTATCATGACACGTAAATGAGTGACAGTACATTTTTTCAAAATCTGCATAACACTGCATTAAAATTACCATTTGTGAATAAACAATTTTAATTGCAGGTCAGTAGTTGATATGAAGGAACTCCAACAGGGAATAGTCAATCAGGACTGAATTGTTAGTAGTCTGGATCAGAATGGTATACCGTGAAACCTTGTGAATCTGGGGCATTGACTTCCTGTGAGTTTGGAATCAGTTAGTCTGAGGACAAGTCCCGAAGTATCGGTTGATTATGGGACAGTTTATCAAGAAGCCGTTGATTAGAAGTGAATCTTCTCGAGACCCAATCAGGGGCAATCGTCCAGAGTTCTGTGGTTTGAGGGCCGATCCCTCCAGTGTTCGATCAGAGCAGGTTAAGTCGCTCACCGCTCGTTCAAGGGCAAGCTACTTCAGAGATATTGAAACCAACCGTGCTGAGAGTTGGTTAATTGAGGATGAATCCTTCCGTTGTACAGATATTGGGGCAAGCCATATGAAGATTGTCTTGTTGCCAGCTGCTTTCTGTTCAGAATGAATTTTCCCAAAAGTCGGATTGAGGCAAGTTGAATTGCACTGGGGCAAGTTGTTCAAATGAGTTTGTTCACCCTATCAAGAGTTGAGTGTCAGGGAATCGTGTCATTACCCTGCCAAAACCTGAACCTTCTAAAGAAGCCTTGCTGTCATTGGATTGTTATCCTACAGCCTAACCTGTTACTTGGCAGAACCTTATAACCGAGTCGTTTTAAAGTCCAGTTCTCGTCTGGAAAACTGGAGATCAGTTATCGTCTGAAATCCAAACCAGAAACCAGTTCTTGTCTGGTCACCTTTTCTGTAACCTATTGTTTAACCAGTTCTCGTCTGGCTAACGCAGTTTTAAAGTCCAATTCTCGTCTGGCAAACCGTAGATCAGCTCTCGTCTGACAACCTAACATATTTTGCTATCAGTTCTCATCTGGTAGTCTACCCTCGAATGCTAGTTCTCGTCTAGTATGTTCCCTTCAAATCCACTTTTGTTGGTAACCATAAACCTATCCCTAAACTAGAAAAAGCCTAATTGTACATGGCCCGATGATTCCTAGTGACTCGTATGTTGTCACATTCCCCGACACAAGGCTCGAGTGATCACAGCTCCATGATTGGTATTCTGTATTCCCTGTGTTGATGTTGTTGAATCAGGATTGTTTTCTCAGCAGAGACGTACAGTTTGAGATTGTTTCCCCTGAGCAGTTTGAGATTGCAGCAAGTTGAGATGGCATTTATCCCTTATCAGAGTAGGATCAAGATTATCCTCGGCAGGTTTGATTGATATTCCCGACAGAGTATGGCCATCCCAAGCATTGAACGTTGATTAGCCTGATGTGCTATTTTCAAGTGGGTTGAGACTGAAGCTTTCCCTGACCGATAGATTTGGGTTTATTTCCCAAGCAGTGGGACTGATGCCATGTTGTATCCCCACAGAGTCCAAGTTTGACTCCTTCCCTCTCCGAGTCCAGGTCACTGACTCATTCCTCAAGCAGAGGTCGACGTTGATTTCCATCACTGAGTAATCTCCAGACGGGTAGATTTTGATGTCAGACAGAGAAGCGTTATGGCTCAGCAGACTGCTTCGTACCCTATAAGGACTTAGGGTGTTCAAAGAGGACTGTTCAGGGTTGTGTTCCTCAGTGAAGTGAGATTCAATTTCAGTGATCGTTGTTATCTTCTGCAGTCGCCAGAGGTGTTTTCCTTGATAGGGTCGGTACATCTCCAACAGAGTTGTACAATGAGTAGCTAAAGATTGATATCCCCAGCAGTGTTGATACACAGGTATTCCTCATCAGACTTGATAGTCCAGCAGGTGTTACCCAGAAGGGTCAGTCTCCGTAAGGCGTATGCAAGATTATCCTCAGCAGATCAGGATTGATATCCCCGATAGAGTGTAGTAGCATCTCCCCGCAGAGTCTGAATGTGGGACCAGGAGCATTGATATGTATCCCCAAGCAGAGAAGATTCTCTCCCCAATCAGATGTATCCTGAAGGAACGGCATCTCCCCAGCTGAGTCATATACTGAAGTGTGCAGCAATTGATAGTTCCAGACTAAAGTCTCCAGCAGAATTGAAATTCCCCACAGAGTTGTATTTTCCCTGGCAAGCAGGATGATTCCTCCTTCCCCAGCCGAGTTTGCAGAACCCCAAGAGAGTCGAGTCCTTGAAAGCAGGTGGGGCCATGATTGGTTTTTCCCAGCAGAGTGTTGAGTAGCTGATGCTGTATTTCCCCATCGGAGTCGTTCTTTCCAGGAAAGTTTTGCCGCGAAGGCCGCGCAGTTTATTTCTGCGATTGACATTGTTTTCCTCAGCAGTTTGTGGTTTGAATACCCAGATGAGCAGGTCCAGGTTCTCGTAGAGCTCCGTTCCCCTGCAGTAGTCGACTGAAGATCATTTCCCCAGGCGGAATCCAATTGAGATTGGTGTGACTTCTTCTCCTTGGCAGGATGAGTCCTTCCCTACCAGAGTAGTCCTTTCTCCTTGACAGGAGGCTTTTCCCTTCAGCATTTATTTTGCTGATGGGGCCATAGCATGTTGCATGATTGCATAGCATTTATCATAAACGCATAGTATTTCCACCGTGTGGAGCATTGCGCCATTGTCAAAGCATATGCATACGAAACATGAGCCAGGTCGCCACCGTTCTTGTTTTGCATGTGTTCCTCCGCATAATGGTTTGATCAAGATGATTCTTGAACCCCCCCCCCCCAGCGAAGTTGTGTGCTTAAGATGATTCTTAAAATCCCCAGTGAAGTCGCCAGAGAGGGTTGCTCAAGTTGACGCTTAGAATCCCCGGCAGAGTGTTTGCTCAGGATGGTTTCTGAAATCTCCAGCATAGTTATTGGTTCAGGATGATTCTTGAAGTCCCCGACGGAGTTATTTGTTCAAGATGATTCTTGATTTCCTCAGCAGAGATGATTCACCCAGAATGATTTTTGGAGTCCCGAAACAAAGTTACTTGATAGTTCTCCAGAATCCCCAATGGAGATGCGTCATCCCCAGTAGGTTTTAAACATAGAAGTTGAACTTTCCTTGGAAACTTGATGATTGAAGTCCGGCAGCGGTGCCGAAACCCCAGACTTGCTGATGAAGTCCAACTGTATTGACGAAGTAGTTCTCTCAGCTGATGCGGAGTGCCTGACGGTAAAAGATTGTTCATGATCGACCCAGAATTCTGTTCTCAACCTACTGATGAAGTCCGGATGACGCCCGAAAATGTCTTTGAATGCCCGATGGCATAAATAGCTTGATTGTTAAAAAGTTCCTAATGACCTGACGAGTCCCGAGGAACCCTGATGCCTGACGGCATGATTGACCATGTATTGCCGGTTACCGAGTGACCAGTGACCCCTTGATGAATTAAGGACGAATATCTACCGCATAATCAGATGATCATCCTGACAGAGACTAAAAATCAGACTTTTCCCCGGTTACCGTGTGACCAATTCCCCAACGAGTTGCCGTGGATGCTCAGTTTTGAAGATGTTCCTACCAATCAGAGTATCGTTTACCTGTGAGGTTAGCAAATCACCCGTTACCGTGTAACCAGTGATCCCTCGATGATTTGAGGACGCAAGGATATCAGATAAATCAGAGAATCATCCTGACGGAGGTTCAGATCAGTATTTCTCCAGCTAGTTGCCGTGCAGCTATGATTTCAGCTTCCGAAGATTTGTTCCCATCAGAGTACCGTGTACTTGTGTAGTTGGTAAATTTCTGGGTTCTTTGGTATTCAACCGTCTTCTACCTTTGAATATTTGAAATTCGTTCGCTCTTCAACCCTTCAGGTCCAAGCCGTTTGAATAGGGACAGCTGTTGCACCCCAAAATTTGACCAACTACTCATCGCAATTTGCCTCATGTTTCGACTCATTTCATTTTGCATTTACATACCACGTACATTGCATTTTTTCCAGTCAGGTTGACTTTATCGGGATTACAGCCCTCTGATCGCGCTTCAGGCATTCCAGACCAATACGAGGACGTATTTTGAGAATTGGTGCTCGTCCCGGTGTTTTCAGCTCTCGCTGTTGTTTTTGAGGTTATCTCGGTGTCCGGGTTTTTTACCATTTATTTTGATACATTCGCTAATCAATTTAATCGGCTTCCTCATATTTTTAGATTTTTCCCCTTATTTTCTAGAATTTTTTATGGATTTAATTGATTTTTCTAGGTATTAGATGGATTTTTTAATAGCTTTAATAGATATTAAATGTTTTAAATAATTTTTAGTTTTAATTCCCTTTTTAGGAATTTCTCTAATCATTTTTAGGTAATAGATTTTAGTGGATAATTCTTTTTTCTAGAGTTTAAGTAAATGATTTTTAATAGGATAATCCCTTTTATTAGGATTTTTTAAATAGGATTAATGGAGTTTTTTCTATTTTATTATTTGTTTAGAAATTAATAAAATTTAATAGTTTTTAGAAGATATTAGAGTTTTATATTAAGATTTAATTCTTTTAGGATTTAATTAGAGATTAATTAGATATTAGTCATTTCTTTTTAATTAGATTTTAATCAACTTTCTTTAATTGTGTTTAATTAGGGTTTTAATTGAGTTTAGTAGCCTTAATTAGGTTTAGAGTGGTCTTAATTTTCATTTAGGCTTTAATTACTGTTTTAAATTTTCGTTAGCATTTAATTGTGTTTAATTAGGGTTAATCAGGTTCATTAGGTGTTAATCAGAGTCCAAATCGGTGGGCCATTTGTCAGATTTTTGGAGGCCCACAAATCCCAGTCCGTTTTCTGCCACTTGGCAGTATAAAGCCAATGCCACGCGTGTGTATGAGGGTCCACTCCTTTCTTCCACGTTTCAGCCCACGAGTTCCCTCCTCGTGATGCCCCATCATTCACCCTCTCTCTCTCTCTCTAGAAGCTTGACACCTCATCCTCTCTGCATGCGCGCCACCTACGCACACGCGTCCACCTGACGCCACCTGTCCCACTCGCCAAGTCCTCACCGGAGACCTCACCGGAAGCCATGCAAACACCGGGAGAACATCACCATCAAAATCAAGCGGTGGTTCTCGCGGCCAAACTTCACCAAATTTCACCGGAAAACTCAACTGTCGCCGGAAAATTCAAGAACATTCCTCATTGTTCTCCCCAGTTCTTTCGCGATCATAACCATCTTCATCCCAGATTCATCAATCTTGGGAGATTTTTTCCAGAAACCGATCACACATTCATCAAATCAAGAACTTTCGCCCATATTCTTCGTTAATCTTCATCTAGTTTCCAGAAATTCTCAAGAACGCCATGGTGTTCTTCGTGAGCTTCCCAGATATGTGAAGATCTTCACCAACAACCTTCAACGCATGCGTTCTCCTCCGATTCTCCAGTTCAACATCTCCAACGACCAACACTTTCATCATCGGTAATCTTCGTCACCGTTCATCGATCGTTACCAGTTCGTCAGCGAACTTGTCCAGGTTCATAGATCGTCGTTCGTCATGAGACTCATCCTCGTCCTTCGTCATCTATCTTCGTTTTTTCCAGAAAGATCTTCCTCCTCCTCAAAAGGACCTTCAAGGTACGCAGTTAGAGTTTCCAGAACTCATTAACATCTTCAAAGGTTTTTCATCAGGGAACACCAAGCTTCTTCAACGTGTTCGTCGTTTCTTCAAGAACTCTCTCAAGAACGCTCGATCGGCGTTTCATTACCTTCTTCCAGAAACATCAAGATCTTCAAGGACCTTCAAAGATCCTAATCTCCGTCATCTTGTTTAGTTGATTTCGTTAGGGCTTGCTTGTGCAGGTTTTGATCTGAGAATTGATAGAGAGAAGAGGAAACGAGAGAAAGAGGCTGAGAAGGGAAGCGACGCATGTGGGAGAAGTGAACAGTGTTTGGAGGATTGGGAGATTAGGTTTTGCTGAAGCATGGACCACGTGGCTGTCAAGGGAATTGGGCTCATAGGCCCATTGGTCCTGTTTGCTTATTCACCTTCCGTTTTTCCATTCACCCCCCCCCCCCCCCCCCCCCCGTTTACGTGTGTGTGCTTGGCTAATGGGCTGGGCCCTGTTCGTTTTACTGACTGCAACACCCCGGTTTGTTTTTCTTCCCCCCTCCCCGTTGCTGTACATTTTTGCTGGGCTCTGGGCCCAGTTTCCTGTATTTTTTTGCTGAAGCATCCCCTGTAATCTCAATGCCCCCCCTGTACTCATTTTGGTTAATTTTCTTGTATGACATTTAATTGTAATTTTTAGAATAGCTTAATAGTTCTAGAATATAATTAGCATTTGATTAGCATGTTAGGATTAATTAGGATTTAATTTCCTTTAGAGCATTGTTTTAGTTTAATATGCTTAGACTATAATTGTTAGTATATTTTCTCTTAATAGAATTTAAGTAGAATAATTCCTAGAATAGGTTGTAATTAGCATACTATAGGGTGTTATAAATTTAATATAGTTTCTCTATTTTCTTTATAGAATATATAGCTATTATCATAGATTTGCTTCATAGAATATTATAGAATATTTTAGATAGAATTGTTTTTATTTTTCTATACGCATTTCCCTTTACATTCCTTAGAATATTTTCTAGTAGAATTTAATTGCCGTAGCATTTTATTTCCATTTTGTTAGTGGATTTGTCTCCTATTTTCGTTTCCATCTGATTTTACCTCCGATTTTATCCCGGGCTGGCCGTGTGGCATGATTCAATTGGAGATTGATTTTCGATATCATTTCTCCATCTTGTCTTTGACACGGATATCAATACGCTACCTCTCAGTGTTCGACTTCTCGTATAAGTCGTTCCATGACGGTCTAAGCATCACATTGTTCTGATTCAAGCGTCATCGTCAAAGATCCAGAGAGGAGAAGATTGGAATGGAGCTTGCGCGCACGTCAGGAGCCCAGGAGCTGCTTCATTCATCATCATCATCGTCTTCTTCAAGTCTTCAGGCAACCGTCGAGTGTTGTGAGATCGTTAGATACGTAGGAAATGACAGTTGAGGAGTTCTTCTCAATCGTCTAGGATGTCTAGTATGGCACCCTTTGGGTGACATGCGACGCATTCACTCCTATGTCTTAGGTTCTTGCGTGTGTGTCCCGAGTTCCTTCCCGTCTAGACGTAGGTCTGTATCCCCTTCTCTTGCCCTCGTGCAATCGAGACTAGTTAGCCTGAACTACGTCATGCTCTGATTTCTCTGACGAGAGTACGTAGGCATAGGATGCGATATCCTAGCGAGCTACCTCCCTTTTCCCCGTTCCCCGTTTTAGCTGTAGTAGGTCGAACTACAACTGCTCTGATTTTCTCTGAAGAGAATATGTAGGCATAGGATGCGATATCCTAGCGAGCACACTAACAACTAACCTTTTGTTCTCCTCGCTGCCGTGCGACCGAGACTTTCCCGCTGACGACTGATGTTATCCTTTTCTCTTGCCCGAGCGCATTTGAGACCAGACCGTAGTTCTAGTTCCCGTAGGTTCCCATACCTCGAAACCCGACATACTACATCCGTTCTACCGCAAACAGGTACGCATAAGTCTCCAATGGTTGAGCAGCGTCCACCTAACTGCTAGAATTTGTACGCTAGTATCGTCAACTTAATCTCTCACCCCCGTGTGACCGAGAACACCCTTGTCTAGCCGTAGTTAGCTTGAACTACGTCATGCTCTGATTTCTCTGACGAGAATATGTAGGCCCAAGACGCGACGTCTTGCCGAGCAACTCCCCCCGTAGTTTCCCGAACTACGTAGACTCTGATTTCTCATTCTCTGATGAGAATACGTAGGCATAGAGTGCGACGCTCTATCGAGTCAATTTCTTTCCGTTTAGACTTAGCAACCGTACATAGATTGTTTTTTCACCCGTAGACAAACCAACAAGCGTGGATCCCGTCGAGTACGACGGACGTGAGGGGTGCTAATACCTTCCCCTTGCGTAACCGACTCCCGAACCCAGACAATGGTTGCGAGGACCTTGTCTTACCCTTTTTCGTCAGGTTTTTCCGATCGTTTCCTTTCCCGTTCCGAGGGATAAATAACGAAAGGTGGCGACTCTTCTGTTTTACCGGCGCCGATTTTCGCGGAAGTGACACACGGGACAGCATTGGTGCTTTCAAAAGGGATCGACCTAGCTTTGGTGATGGTATGTGTGGGCGGCCTGGGTGCAGAAATAGTTATCGTCCGACGAGGGATGGTGATGGTGGCAACCTCATCATCTTGCTCCAGCATTACCTCTCCCGATCCGCTTTCGGCCCTTCGGCTAAACTGTAAGATTCCTTCGGTCATCAGACTTTGAATCCCCTCTATCAACTGTTCACATCCATCAGGACTAGTCGCGCAGCCTGAGAAGAAACCTCTTTTCATCAGCTTGGCTTTAACGAAGCTAAGCGGTGTCTTCAGATCTCTAACGTCAGTCAACAAATCCAAGCTCTCGTCTTCAATAATGGCATTTACTCCACCTCCCCTATGATTCGGCATAGGGTTCTTCGTGACGTTTGGCACATTATCTGAGAAGTTGATGATCTTAGCGTCCACCATGTCCTGCACTTTGTGCTTGAAGGCTTTGCAATTTTCTATCGTGTGGCCTGGTGCCCCTGAGTGAAACTCACAAGTCGCATTCGCATCATAACCTGGCGGAGGTGCCCCTGTCAAGGGAGCCAAGGTTCTCTTATGGATCAACTGTAATTGGAGCAGAGTCTGTAACAGCTGAGCATAAGACATGGGCGGCGTCTCGAGGTGGAGACTTGATAAAGGTGCCCTGTTCTGATACTTTCTGTACCCTTGCTGATTTGGTTGCTGCTGCTGCTGCTGTGGCTGTTGGACCGCGGGGATGGTTATGCTAGCCACCTGCTGGTGCTGGCCCTTGCCTTTCCTTCGAGCGTTTGACACGGCGCTCGTCTCTCCTTCCCTCCTTTTGCCACCATAAGGTTTCTTTCCTCCTCCAGCTGAGGACAGATCACCTTGAATTTTCCCCAGTTTGATCCCATTTTCAATGTGCTCACCCGTGATAATGAGATCTGAGAAGCTTCCAGACATACTGCTGACCAATTTCTCGTAATAAATCCCTGGGAGGGTGGCTACAAACATTTCCACAAGCTCCTGTTCAACCATCGGCGGCTGAACCCTAGCTGCCAATTCACGCCACCGCTGGGCGTACTCCTTGAACCCTTCGTTGTTCCTTTGCGACAGATTCTGCAGTTGGACTCGGTTCGGAGCCAAGTCGCTGTTGTATTGGTAATGGTGCACGAATGCTTCAGCAAGTTCCTTCCACGTGCGCACACTGGTAGGTTCCAGACTCATGTACCATTCCAGGGAGGGCCCGGACAGACTGTCCTGAAAGAAGTGCATCAGCAACTTCTCGTCCTCAGAGTGAGCGGACATCTTTCTGTACCTTGAATGGACGCGGGGGCAAGTGGTGCCCTTGTACTTTTCAAAGTCAGGTACCTTGAACTTGGGAGGCACCTTGAAATCAGCAATCAGTCCCAACTTGGACATATTAACACCCATGGTGTTCTGGTTCTCGAAGTTCCTCATCTTGTCCTCGAGTGCCTTAAACCTTAGCCATGCTTCAATAGTCAGCTCCCCTTCAGCACCTCTCTGTGAGAACACATTGTCTTGACGGTCTTCTAACCATGGCTGAGGCCCATACAGATTTCCAACACCCGCATTGTCGTTGCCCAATCCAACATTGACGTTAGCTTCAAAATTCCCATTACCGACGTCAGTCGTATTACCGTTGAGCCCCATGTTAGCTATCACATTGTCGTTGGCACTGCCATTCCCCCCGGTCACGAGGACGCCATTCTGAGGAGTTTCAACAGGTGGAGGGGTTGGCACAGCCCCACCATGGAGTACACCATTGCTGTCGACCCTTGAAATTAGAGGCTGAACCAAGGTTCTGAGCTGATCCTGGCCGTTGATGACCACTTGCATGAGCTCCATGAAGCGGTCCATCCTTTCTCGGAGTTCTTGAACATCAGTTTGTACTTTCTCCATAACTCGGGCTTGATTTGCTCTGGTCGGATAGCGGTGGATAGGTCTCTGATCAATCCTGGAACAACCTGAAACAACCTGTATACACAAAAAGGGTCAGAAAAAACAACAAAGTGCTCGTTATGCAGATGCTTCATGCAAATGCAAACGTGTGTCTGTGCGTTAGGGAGGTATCCCCCGATCCTAGTGCCTGAGTGCCAGTGCTGATAATAAGAAGTCCGAGTCCAATCATGGAAATAACATCTCATATATATAAAGAAAGCCCATCAAGGCAGTACACAACGTCACCGAGTACAAGCTGAATCAATAACGTGACCTCAACCAACAAGCCTGGTGATGGTCAGCATACAACAATGATCAAAACAAAAGGATTACAAATAGTCAAGCACGGCCACGGGCGCGAAACTCTTCTAACAACCCCTTCGTTTCTGGATGATCAGGCCGAGTGAGCAACCCTTTGACGAGCAACTCCCTCTGCATAATGGTGTATTGAAGACCTTCAACCGAATCTTCCCATGCTCCTTTGCCGAAACAATCTTCCAACTTCCGCTTCTTGGATTCAAACGTCAGTTTGCGCTCCTTCAGGTTAGCAAGAGCCTTGTTGAGCTGGCCTTCAGCGGCATATCTGCGAGCGGTTTCTTCATCAAACCTCTTCTCACTAGCCTTCACCTGGGCTTTCAACTTGGAGATCTGTTGCTTCAGCTTATCCTCCCGTTCTTTGCCGTTGGCTAGGGTGGCCTTCCAATGCTAATTAAACTTGGATATTCTCCGATACGCTTCATCCAAGTGCTGCTTCTTAGTGGCCAGTACATCGTTGACAGCTTTGAAGTCTCGACCCATGCGCTCGTGCTCAGCTATCTGCTTAGTCAAATCTGTCCCCAGCTGGTTCACCAGCTCTGTCTGCCTCTTGAAGGAATGAACGGCTTCGCTTCTCTCGCTTCTGAGCTGAGCCAATTCTTTCTCCATTTCTTCATTTGCCTTTTTCAGCTCATCTCTCTCAGCTAACACCTGATTATGCTGCTGAATAGGCACGGTGGTAGGCTCTTCAATCACTGGAGGGTTTTCTGGCTTGGCAGGAGGAAACGGCATCCCTATGGCATCTGCTCTGGCTCTGATCCAAGTCACATACGGAGCATAGGCTTGGCTATTACTCTTTCCCAGCAACGGTTTTCCCCGCTTACAAATACCATTCCAGGCGTGCTGAAGCTTAGACAACATATCCCCCTCTAGAAGACCAGTGAGGTACAGAGATTCCTGCACCTCTTCATCCTTCGGCGGAGCCCTCAAAGTATAAGCAAACCGTTGGACCAGCAGAGATGGATTATAGTTGATACAGCCCTTCCTGCCTATCAACGGCACGTTCGGAAACCCACTGCAGCTGAAGATGATCTCAGTACCCAATCTATCTCTATCAAACCAGGAAATATCCTCCGCTGATAGACTCATCAAACGCTCGGACCACTCAGCTGTGGCTGCAGACGAAGCAAAGGGACCCCTCTTGGGTAGGTGACTATCAAGCCATCTATAGAGCAAGGGCACACGACATGAGACATTCTTCCCCCTTCTATTCTCGTTTTTGTAGTGGACGGAATGGTAGACATCTCCTATGAAGGTAGGGACTGGATTGCCTGATGCAAAGATGTGAAACGCGTCGAAGTCTACAAAGTCGGGCATATTGGGGAACAGAATGATGCCATATATGCACAGAGCGAGAATGGCGTTGAAAACGACCCAACATCCGTCTTTGGCGCACTGCTGAGCTTTTCCCACTAAGAACTGCAAGGAGAAGCCGGGAACCCTGTTCCAACTAGACAAGATCAACTCGGAGGCATCCAGATGAAGTGAGGGAGCTAGACTAGCCAGGTCAGGCTCGGCATCCATATGAACAAAAGGCATCTGACTCTTGATAGGCACACCTAACAAATCAACATACTCCTCTAGTGTGGGTGCGAGAACGAAGTCCCGGAAAGTAAAGCATCTCAATGGCGGATCGTAGAACTGCAGCAGGGCGTGCAACCCATTCAACTCAAACACAGAGGGTTTACGAACCAAACTGAGCAGTATACCGTAAGACTTTCTGAATTCATCTCTCACAGAATCATCTGCTAAAGCAATCAAACCAGTCAGCTGAACAACATCAGGAGTGGGGAGCCTGTAAGCCACTGTCTTCCTCAGAGAACCCATAATAGCACAATAGAAGGCGAGAAAACCTGAATCGGGGGAAACGGTACCTGCAACACAGACACACGTTAATGAAATGCAAATGAGTATGCAAAGCAATGTAAAATGCAATCATGCAGCAGGAGATCAAGACGACTGTGCTGTTGAAGATATGAAGGTTCTGTATCAACAAAACCACAATACTGCTCTGTCAAGAACAACCATATATCTGATGAGAAGAAAACCCAAATATCAGACCATAAATCTGCTCTGTCAAGAACACACAGACATCTGATAATAAGGACCTCTGATACAGGACCACAAATCTTCTCTGTCAAGAACAAATGCATCTGATGATAAGGACCTCTAATACAGGACCATAAATCTGCTCTGTCAAGAACACATATACATCTGATAATAAGGACCTCTGATACAGGACCACAAATCTGCTATGTCAAGAACACATATACATCTGATGATGAGAACCCCTGATACCAACAAAACGGATTCACTATCAAGAAAACCAGGTAGTCTGAAGGTTAAGGTTTCCTGCAACAAACCCGACCCTGCTCACAGGTATGGACCTAAACTGACACAAGTTCGGCATCCTATGCGGTCATCAGCGTCACAGACATTCAAGAGGGTTGATACGATACCTAGAAGGTGTGGCATCACCATCTCCTGAAGCGGCCTCACTCAGCTGAATTCCAAATGATCGGTCCCCAGAGTCGACAATCCTCCAAACCAACAACCCCTCAGGCCCAAAGGGCCGAAAAAGAAGTCAATCGGGAGAACCTCGTCTGAGCGTGGATTTCATGAGACACTAGTGCCTGCAAAGCAAGCACGCGCCCACTAATTTCCACAACTAATGCTAGGTACACTCAAGCTTGGGTCTGGCTTTTCACTCATCAGAATGCCCTTCCCACAACAGCATAGATAATCATATCATACTGAAAGTAAAGTGCGGGAAATAAAATGCGATAAATAAACACAACCCCACAAGTAATCATACAAGCGCTAGGATTGACTCTCGCAGGGGACGTTGGATCCCCAAACTGACTCGCATAAGGGACGTTGGATCCCCGGAAACTATAAAATCCCCAGCAGAGTCGCCAGCTGTCGCTACCGCGAAAATAAGGTGCCTGCAAAACAGAAGAGTCGCCACCTTTCGTTATTTATCCCTCAGAACGGGAAAGGAAACGATCGGAAAAACATGACGAAGAGGTATAAGGCAAGGTCATCGCAACCATTGTCTGGGTTCGGGAGTCGGTTACGCAAGGGGAAGGTATTAGCACCCCTCACGTCCATCGTACTCGATGGGATCCACGCTTGTTGTGTTTATCTGACGGGTTGGTTTTATCTATCTACCTATCAAGGCTGGCTTAAAAAGAAAGAAAAGAAAATGACTCGGCAAAGCGTCGCGCTTTATGCCTACGTATTCTCATCAGAGAATGAGAAATCAGAGTCAACGTAGTTCGGCTAACTACGGGTTACGGGGAAGGTGGCTCGCCAATACATCGGTATTGTGCCTACGTACTCTCAACAGGCATGAGAGATCAGAGCTTACGTAGTTCGGGATAATACGGATTACGGGGATTCAGATTCATCTGTTTTATCGAGTAGGGTTAACAAACAGTTCCAGCAGTTGGATGTACGCAGCTCGACCCTTGGAGACTTATGCGTTACCGTTTGCGGTAGAACTAGGAGTTAACGACACTCTTTTCTTCAGAAAAGCTTCCTTTGACTTACGGGCTCACGGGGCAAAAAGGTTTGAAGTTTGTTTTCTGTCTTTTACGAAAGAACTGTTTTTTATGGATGTTTGCAACCAATATCGCACTAGAGACTATGACCTGTGAGTGAATGTGTCGCATGTCACCCAAAGGGTGCCATACTAAACATCCAGACTGTTGAAAAGAAACTCTCCAACAATCCTTTCTCAGATAGCTTAAGGCTCGTAACGTACGACGTCAGTTAACCTTTATTACTGTATTTTAATTTGTTTTGAGATGAGAATAGAGAACAAACAGGTTCAACTAAGGGGAGACTATCAAGTCCTAATGTTGTCATGCAAGGATTCATCCTATGGTTGAAGTTTGAAACAGGGAACTCCTAGAAGTTATCATGCATAGGTTTCAACCTAACGTTCTAATCATCACTTCCTTATCAAAGGAAGTGAGATTCCTAGGGGATCATGTCAATGATAAACAGAAACAGATAAAGCATCAACTTAAACAGTAAACAATAAACGACTGTAAAATGCATGCAATGCAAGTGAGGGAGGAAATGTGTGTGGGGCATCAGCCTCCACAAGCTCATCTCAACCTCAAGCTAGATATGAATAACTGTAATCATACAAAGGAAATAACATGCTATCAAGCAAAATATAAGTGACTGTAATCATACAGAGGAAATAACATGCTATCAAGCAAAATAACTTACACATAGGCAAGGGAGCAGGGCTCTACCGAATACCCGCAAGCAAAGCCATACAATAAAAATACAAGCAGAGGGAGCAACTCAACCTCTAGTGCAGTCATGCTCCTAGTTTACATCAATCTAGATATGGACTTATTCTAATGCATCAAGCAAATCACACAAGTCACATCAATACAGTTGCACAGAAAGCAGACAGGAAAGAAAGCAGATCAACCACTCCTACAACTAAGCTCTCCTTTGACAGCAGTCTAGTCATCAGTCCTCAACCACCCTTCAAGGCTATCATCTTCAATAGCAAGTATCAACTTGCTTATTCAAACTTTCAATGCATCAAACACACAAGTATCAACTTGTCCTCTCTTCCTCAAGCCTCAGCTCTTCAGTAAATTCCACCTTCAGGCTTCACTCCTCACATCAAGTATCAGCTTGGCTCCTTCAGGCTCTCAATGTATCAACACAAGTGTCAACTCATTCTTTCTTCTTCAAGCCTCAGCTCCTCAGTCAATCTCAATTTGGTCTTCTTCACAAGTGTCAACTTGTTCTTCAAGCTTCAGCTCTCTCCTCCTTACAAGTATCAACTTGCTCTTCCTAATCTACAAGCTTCAGCTCCTAAAGGTAATCTCCAAATACAAAGAAGTATCAACTCCTAGCATCTTCAATCTTCTACCAAGGAACTCCATCCTCTAGCAAGGGAGAAAGATTCATCTATCAAGAGCAAAGTTTGGATGACTGACAGCAGAGTGAAGACCAAAGGTCACCACTAAGCATCCTATCATCAGAGAAAAGGACCCTCAAAGGTTCTACCAACTTGTAAAGAGCCACACATCCTACCAAAGGAGGGATGAGGCCTTTACAAGGGGACCTTACATCATAGGGAAGAATGAAAGTGATCAACATCTTCCATGTTTATGAAGGAAGAGAATCTATCTAGAAGCTCTGCCTGCAAAACCCTAATCTTAACACCTAATCAATACTACACCAAAAGAAGGGAAGATCCTCACATCCAAGCTTCTTCAAGCAATACATTGCATCTTCAACTTGTCTTCAACATCATCCAAGATCAAGAGAGACAAAACCCTAATCTAAGGGAACTAAAGAAGTCAATCTAGTTGAATTAGTGCATTAGAATCATCTAAAGCTAGCATCTAAACTAAAATAAAACAAAAATAGAAAACTACTTTGAAAATTCCTACAAAAATTCCTAAGGGATCCTAATTCAATCATGAATCTACCATACAAAAATCAGAGATTGAATCATCCACCAAGTTCTAGATATAAATCCTAAATCATAAGGTATCAACCATAAACCCTAAAAATGGAGCTCTTAAGGTTTCAAACTAGAACTACCACTTACATTCACCACAAAAATGTGAGAAAACTCTAGGGGGAGAATGCATATATATGCTAGCTACACACACAAAATCAAGGCCAAAATCATCACCACATGATCAAACCAAATTCAACAAAATCAAGCATCAAACATGATTATTTTAATGTCAATTAAAATGTAAAAAATCCCATAAAATCAGAAAATGCATGGAATATTAATATTTTTTGTCTAAAAAAAACTAGATTCAATCATGAATCCATGGAAAAAAGAATTGGATTAATTGAGTTATTTTTCCATTTTTTATGAATTAATCAATAACCATGAATAAAAATGAAAAATAAAGTGAAACTCAAAATAAAATAACAAACGCGTGGTGTGAATAGCATAACAAATCAGTTCAATTCAGGGTTGGGCCCAAAAAGGGGGTGCGGTTATCAGTTCTCACTTAAGCCCATTGCCACCAACTTAATGAAATGCAGCGTATGATAATAGTTCAGAATCCTTCACAAAATGAGAACCACTCGTGGCCGTTGGACCATGCCTTCAGTCAAAGTCCAACCAAGATCTGATGGCTATCAAGTCATCTTCTCCATTTGAATTCCTGAAACACGCGCGCAGCCATGGCCGTCGCCGGTGGTTCTTCGGTCATCACCCCCAACCCTAACTCTCTCTAGGATCCTCCATTGCAAATGGTCTCTACACGAAACTTGTCCCAAATCTCACAAGGAATCTTCCTATACCACTTAATCATCCTAAAAGTTCAAGATTCGCAAGAAGAAAATCTCAACCGAAAATGGTAACAACCAAAATTGGTCACTAACTCTCAAATTGATGATCCAAAAACCTTCCTACACCATTCTACTATGCATCTAACACAATAATTCCTCTTAATCCTACCTAATTGAAGCCATAGAACAAGAACTGCATACCTGGTAAAATTGAGCAAACAGAAGGGTTGATTCTTCAACTCAACCTTCAAGAGCTTGCAGAATCCTTCACTGGCCTCTAATCAAACTTCTGTATGCAATGAAAAGAATTGAAACGCCCTGAATTCTTGAAACAGATTCTGAGTTGCAGATGAAAAATTCCAATGGCTATCACACGATTCTCCATCAATCTTGCTCAATTCTCCATCTGGAATCATCCACACATGCTAGAGCAAGCTTCTGAGATTGAAATCTTGGATTGAAATGGCTTCAAACCTTGTAACCGATTTTGATTTGCAATGGGAAATTTCAAAGTGCAAGCTCACTCTGTTCTCTCAATTATCACCAACCCTCACTTTGAACCACTTCTACATCATATATAGAACATGTATGGATGATCTAGAAAGTTCTAGATCCCTCTAATGAGAAATTCAATATCTCATGTCATGGAAAGTTCAATCTCATGGTGTGTTCATAACAGCTCATGTTGGCAGCTTGTATTCACCCTCATTCTCTTCCAATTTCTCTCCTAATGGTATTTTGGATGTGTTTGGATTGAAAGGAACCTTGGTTATGCCTTGAAATTTGGTTTCGCAATTGTTACTTAAGATGTAAGTAACCACTTTTCAAAGCAAGTCCTCAAATTAACCCTTAATTCAAAATTGTGGCAATACCAATGTTCTTAAAATATGTTTTACAATCAAAATGACATATTACATGCCTTGGTTTGGACATGTAGATCAAAAATCCCAATTTCCATCTTTGGTTCATTTGAAATTCATCTTTATTTTAGGCCATTTTTGTGATTTTATGAAGAAAGCAATTCCAAGCTCTCATGACCTCTTTTCTAGCCTTAAAACATCATTTTGAACAATTTTGATGTTGAACATTTTCCCATTTGAAGCTTGCAAATGGGAGTTATGGCCTTATGATTGGAATGACCTATAATATCCAAATGACCAAAATACCCTTGACTTCTCAAAGCCATAACTTGAGTTCTACAAATCCTATCAAGTACTTCTAGTACTTTCTAGAAATCTAAGAGGATAAGGAACAACATTCATGTTTACCAAAAGTTCATAGGAATCATCCTTCTAGGGCAAACGTTTCATGCAAGTTGGACAACTTTCAAGCTCCAAATTCACATACCTCAGATGACCTGTAACTTGTCAAAGTCATAACTTGAGTTCTACAAATCCTATCAAGGACTTCTAGCACTCAAATTAAAGCTAAGATCATGCCCTACAACAATCATGTTGGGGTCAAGATGAGATGACAACCATATCTTGAGCTAAACTGCCTTGAAGATAGGGGTCAAACTAGGGGATTTTACACTGTCAAGCCTTAGAAACCCTAGCTTGAAACTTCTCAAACTCTTCAATCATGATGAGTTGACTTTGGAATCATCCTTAAAACACCTCAATGTATCAATCCATGATCACATGGCTCTTGAATTAGGTCTCAACCTCCTTCAAATCATCAGTTGACTTAGGGTTGACCCAGTCAAACCCTAATTGCACCACTCATGGCTGAGGCTTCTCAATCTTGCACAATGACCTGTCTAGGCCTCAAAGTGATCTTCAACACTTCTCATGAGCTCTTTCAAGACCTCAAGTTCAACTTCATGGCCTCAGGATCATCTGATGACTTCCCACAACTCTCAAGTTAGGAGGCACACACTCTTGGTTTCAACCACTCTCTCTGAGGATCTTATCCCTTCTCTGACAAAGATATCAACCCTTGAACACTTGAATAACCTTCTTAGATAGCTTCAAACTCTTGTGTAGCCCTTGATTGGTAATCATACCTCTTGATCTCCTACATACATGTCAATGAAATGCAAATGATAATGCTAATGTGAATGAAATGAAACATAAGCTAGGTAAAGAAATGTTGGGCAAATTTTAGGGTGCAACAGTGTTCTACGAAAAATTGTTTAGTGTGTCATTGAGCAGTTTCTCATATTTGATTCTTATGGGGGAGATTATTGAGAACGGGATTAAGGTTGGAAGGTTCCAAGCAGGTGAGTCTACTTCAACAGGAGGTGCCAGAAAAGCATTTGGTGGTAGACGACAGGGTGATACTAGTGCCGTGTTTGGGGGCAGAGGCATGGGCAGAGGAAGAAATCAGTATGTTCAGCCACAACAGATAGCTAGTGTCACCATCCCTTTTCCTCAACAAGGGCAGCCTCAGCAACAACAACAACAACCACAGCAACAGCAAGGACAGAATCCTGGTCAGAGAAGGGTACAGAATGCGAGACCGAAAAGAGTGTTCGACGCACCTCCTTCCACGTATGCAGAACTCCTCTAGACCCTGCTAGGGTTGAGCTTGGTTGAAAAGAGGACTTTGGCACCACCTACAGGGGCGGTACTCCCTTATGGGTATGACACCAACAAGCATTGCGAATTCCATTCCGGGGCGCCCGGGCATGATGTAGAAGCTTGTCAGGCATTTAAACACAAAGTTGAGGATTTATTGGATAACAAAGCTATCAACTTTGGACAGGCGGGTCCAAATATCGTACAATAGCCTATGCCCAATCATGGGGCAAACATCATCGTGACAGAAGAGAATCTGAATCTAGTGATGGATGTCAATGAGCTGAAGACACCGTTGGGTGAGATTAAAAGCACGTTGTTAAAAGGGGGGGTATTCCCGAGCTGTGATGAATTTTGCTTGGATTTTTGGACCCAGCCAGGGGGTTGTAATGAGTTGAGGTAGGGCATTCAGGCTATGATGGATGAAGGTACTTTGCAATTTGATAGAACCGCGGATGAAAAGCCTGTAGAGGCGTTGTGTTATGAGCAGAACGATGTTGCGACGGTGACGATTCCAAGGAAAACAATAACGATAACGACGCCTGCCCGGTGGCCGATGATCACAATTACTAAGGCAGGACCGGTTCCTTTTGAGAGTACTAAAGCAGTGTCGTGGACTTACGGGTTGGAGGTATATTGCGATGGTGAGAAAATTGAAGTCAATGGACAACCAGCTCGGGTTGTAGATAATGTTGTCGGAACAGGGGGTATGACCAGAAGCGGAAGAATCTTCACGTCACCTGAGGTAGAGGCGGAAAGATTAGCCAATGGTAACACCAAGGTAGCTGAGGGTGGTCCTTCTCAGTCGAATGAAAAGGAAACGTCACTTAAGGATGTGGAGGAGTTTATGAGGCTCATTCGTAAAAGTGATTACAAAATCGTGGAGCACCTCCAGCAAACACCGTCAAAAATTTCCATCATATCATTGTTGTTATGTTCCGAGGCCCATCGGAACGCTTTGCTGAAGATTCTAGACATGTCATTCGTCCCTCAAGACGTTTCGGTAAATCAGTTAGAAGGGGTGATGGCGCATGTCAATGCGGGGCACAGTTTGGGCTTCACAGACTTTGATTTGACTCCGAGAGGGCGAGAGCACAATATGGCATTGCATGTGTCAGTAGAATGCCGGGGCACGGTCATGTCCCATGTTTTAGTAGACACTGGATCTTCCCTGAATGTGCTACCAAAGAAAGCCATAATAAAATTGGATATCAGGGGGATTATCTGCACACCTAGTGACTTAGTGGTGAGAGCGTTCGATGGAACGAGGAGGTCAGTTTTCGGATCAATAACATTACCGTTGCAGGTGGGGCCTGAAATATTTGAAACTGAATTCTATATAATGGACATCCAGCCAGTGTATAGTTGTCTTCTTGGGCGCCCATGGATCCATGCTGCCGGGGCAGTCACATCCACGTTACACCAAAAGCTGAAGTATATGGTTGGGGATAGTGTCGTCACGGTTTATGGAGAGGAAGATATTTTGGTTAGCCAATTGTCTTCGTTCAAATACGTCGAGGTCGACGGCGAAATACACGAAACACCCTGTCAAGGCTTCGAGGGGTTGCGAATTAAAGACAAAGCTCCAGTGCCAAGTAAAGCGCCAGATGTGGCCGTGTCATCTTACAAAGAGGCTCAGGCTCTAGTGCAGGCAGGCAAAACCAAGGGCTGGGGGCAGGTATTGGAGATTCCCGTGAAGAACGACAAGTTCGGGCTAGGGTATCGACCGATGTCGTCAGCGTCATCTTCAGGAGCGCCCATGTTCAAGGGACCGGTCACGATTACGCCAAGCGGGGTGAGCTTCGAGGCTGTCAATGCCATTTCCGATGCTGAAGACGGAGATAGTGACTGTGATATGGACGCATGGATCAAGCCAAGCGTGCCAGGACAAAGTCTCTGCAATTGGTCTATCCGGGAAATTGTTCCTGTGACAACTAAACAGTAATGATTTGTTTTCTTAATTGTTGAACAATCCTGTGTCCTACCTGGGGCATAGTGATTTTGTTTAGGGCCATTTGGTTATGTACATTACATTGTTTAATCATGAAATAAAGGCGTTTTTCATATACAAATGTTGTGATCCCTGTTTTTCCTGTTTTTATCTTTTACAATAAAATGACAACGTGGTTATTCGCTCTGTCTGCGTTTTGAAGCATTTAACCATTTCCTTTGCAGGATTACTATTTCAGATGACATCTATGAACCGCCTATGACTCACTTCGACTTCGAGCACCCGGTATTTCAGGCTGAGGAAGAGATTGTGGAAGATGGCGACGTGCCAGAAGAGTTGACCTGGTTATTGAAACAAGAAGAAAGAATCATTCTGCCTCATGAGGAAGTCATTGAGATTATCAATTTGGGGTCGGAAGAGGTTGTGAGAAACATCCGTATAGGGGCTGCGCTGCAGAGCGACATCAAGCAAAGGTTGGTTGAGATGCTCAAAGAGTACAGTGATATATTTGCTTGGTCATACGAGGATATGCCTGGGTTGGATACGGATATGGTTGTTCACCGTCTGCCACTGCGAGAGGAATGTCCGCCTATTAAGCAGAAACTCTGAAGAACTAGACCGGATATGGCTGTGAAGATCAAGGAGGAAGTTCAAAAACAGTGGGATGCTGGTTTCCTAGCTGTTACAAAATATCCCTCATGGGTCGCTAATATTGTGCCAGTGCCGAAGAAAGACGGTAAAGTGTGAATGTGTGTAGACTACCGTGATTTGAATAGGGCGATCCCGAAAGATGACTTTCCACTTCCTCACATCGATGTGCTGGTTGATAACACTGCTCAGTTCTTCGTATTCTCCTTCATGGATGGCTTCTCGGGTTACAATCAGATCAAAATGGCTCCAGAAGACATGGAAAAGACTACCTTCATTACTCCCTGGGGAACATTTTGCTACAAAGTGATGCCCTTCGGATTGAAGAACGCTGGGGCAACATACCAACGTGCTATGACGACTCTCTTTCATGACATGATGCATAAAGAGATCGAAGTTTATGTTGATGATATGATTGCCAAATCCCAGACGGAGGAGGAGCATTTGGTTAATCTGCTGAAACTGTTCAAGAGGCTTAGGAAGTTCAGGTTGAGACTGAACCCTAACAAGTGCACCTTCGGGGTGAGATCGGGTAAACTACTGGGGTTTATCGTGAGCGAAAAAGGAATAGAGGTTGATCCTGCGAAAATAAAAGCAATACAAGAAATGCCGACGCCTAAAACAGAAAAAGAAGTGCGTGGGTTTTTAGGGAGGTTGAACTATATCGCCCGGTTCATATCTCACCTAACTGCGACATGCGAGCCGTTATTCAAGTTGTTGAAAAAGGATCAGGTTGTGACCTGGAATGAAAATTGTCAAAAGGCGTTCGACAAGATAAAAGAATACTTGCAGGAACCTCCTATTTTGATACCCCTAGTGGTCGGGAGACCGTTGATTATGTATTTGACGGTTCTTGAGGAAATTATGGGTTGCGTTCTCGGTCAACACGACGAGACTGGACGTAAAGAGCATGCGATCTACTATTTGTGTAAGAAGTTTACTGACTGTGAGTCCAGATACTCAATGCTCGAGAAAATGTGTTGCGCGCTAGCCTGGGCCGCCAAACGTTTGAGGCAATACATGCTAAATCATACAACCATGCTAATTTCAAAGATGGATCCAATCAAATACGTGTTTGAGAAGCAAGCACTCTCCGGAAGAATTTCCCGATGGCAGATGGTGTTAACCGAATATGATATCCAATATGTCTCGCAAAAGGCTATTAAAGGTAGCGTCCTGTCAGAGTACCTTGCGGAGCAGCCTATTGAGGACTACCAATCAATGAGGTTTGATTTTCCTGACGAGGATATCATGTACCTGAAAATGAAAGATTGTGAAGAACCGTTGCCAGATGAAGGGCCAGAGTTGGGTTCCAAATGGCAGTTGATATTTGACGGAGCTGTAAATTCTCATGGTAGCGGAATAGGTGCAATTATCACTACTCCTCAGGGGTCGCACATCCCCTTTACTGCCCGATTGACCTTTCCCGTTACCAATAATGAGGCTGAATATGAGGCTTGCATCATGGGTCTGGGAGAAGCTATTGATTTGCGAATCAAACAACTGGATGTATACGGAGACTCAGCTCTGGTAGTGAATCAGATTAAAGGAGAATGGGAGACACGTCAGCCCAATTTGATACCATATATGAATTATGCAAGGAGATTGTTGCCTTTCTTCGACAAGGTGGAATTGCATCATGTGCCGCGAGCGGAAAATCAAATGGATGACGCCCTGGCGACATTGTCTTCGATGTATAAAGTTAACTTCTGGAACGAGGCTCCCCGGATTGTTATCTCTCGGCTTGATAGGCCTGCATTCATATTTGCCATTTCTATTTGACATCCAGAATTTCCTGAAGAACAAGAAGTATCCGGTTGGGGAATCCAGTCGAGATCAGAAGACTCTCAGGAGATTGGCTGGCAATTTCTATTTGAATCCTGACGGCGTCCTATACAAAAGAAACCACGACTTGGTGTTGCTACGTTGTGTAGATGAGAAAGAAGCAAAGTTGCTCATGGAAGAGATACATGAGGGTACGTTTGGTACACATGCTGGTGGGCATGCTATGACGAGAAAACTGCCGCGGGCAAGTTATTACTGGCTAACTATGGAAACATACTGTTTCAAGTTTGCAAAGAGGTGTCATAAATGCCAAATTTATGCGGACAAGGTCCATGTACCCCCAAGTCCTCTGAATGTGATGTCATCACCGTGGCCGTTCTCGATGTGGGGAATTGATATGATCGGGAGGATTGAGCCTACGGCATCCAACGGACACCGGTTCATCTTGGTGGCAATTGATTATTTCACCAAATGGGTGGAAGCAGCGTCATATGCCAATGTCACCAAACAAGTGGTCGCCAGATTTATCAAACGAGATATTATCTGCAGATACGGAATCCCTGAGCGGATTATCACCGACAACGGTTCGAATTTGAATAACAAGATGATGAAAGAGCTGTGCCAGAATTTTAAGATTGAATATCACAACTCTTCTCCTTACCGACCCAAGATGAATGGCGATGTTGAAGCGACCAATAAGAACATAAAGAAGATTGTCCAGAAGATGGTTGTGATGTACAAGGACTGGCACGAGATGCTACCTTTCGCGTTGCACGGTTATCGTACAACGGTACGCACATCAACCGGGGCAACCCCTTTTTCATTGGTATACGGAATGGAGGCAGTGTTACCGTTGGAGGTTGAGATTCCTTCCTTGAGGGTTTTACGAGACGTCCAACTTGACGAGGCAAAATGGGTTAAAGATAGACTGAATCAGCTCAGCTTAATGGATGAGAAGAGGCTAGCTTCTCTCGCATACGGTCGGTTGTATCAGAGCCGGATGAAGAAAGCATACGATAAGAAGATATGTCCACGAAGCTTTCAGACGGGCGATCTTGTGCTGAAGAGGATTCTACCGCCACAAATAGACCACAGGGGCAAGTGGACCCCTAATTACGAAGGTCCCTACGTTGTCAGAAAAGTCTTCTTTGGAGGAGCCTTGCTACTATCTACCATGGATGGTGAAGACTTTACGTCTCCTGTGAATTTGGACGCAGTTAAAAAGTACTTTTCTTGAAAGTGACCCGCTGGACAGTAAAAAGAGAGTCCAGGAAAAAATGGGGCATCCTGGCGAACCGTAAAAAATGAATAAAAGGTTCGGGCAAAAGTTAGGGATAACATTGAAAAGATGTACACCCGCGAAGTCAAAAACCTTCAAGGGGCGACTTCGGCAAAAAAGGGTATCCCGGTGAATTGAAAACCCGCAAAGGGCGATTCACGCAAAAGTTAGGGATTGGAAAAGCAAATGACTACGGTCCGGATCTGATACAGCATTGCTTAGTGGTTTGGGAGTACCTGAGGGTTCGTTTATCCAACACAATCTCTTCCGAAAATTGAATACCGGGAAAGCGCCAGAGTCAGGCAAGTCATAGGAGGATCAGCTCATGATGTTTGTCTGCACCACGTTGCCGACATATATACAAATATTGTTTTGTACTTTTTATTTTATGCTTTTTGTGCGTACATGTATGTGTGTGTGCGTAACTTCCTCTTTTCAGGAGTTGCATCCGATGTACAAAGCTTCGCCTATTTAAAGGCTCAAATCAATAAAACATGTTATTCAGTATTTAATATTTGTGCTTTATTGTTTTGTATGTGGAAAACGCCGATGTTTTTGATAAACTTGCACTTGCATAACCTTGCTGGCCCTCGCCAATAATTGCTAAAACTTCGAATTGACTGAAGTAATGTCGCGGATGCTAACCCGAATAGATTTGGTTGTATAGACTTGTTTTGTCTCGTTTGTGTTTTGCAGGGTTCTCGCCCTTGAAGCGGACAATCAGAAAATGGTGGCCCCAGCCAGAGGCCCTAGAAGAAGGACTTGACCTTATTTCCCAGCAGGTCGCACCTCACCCCCCAGAGGTTGAGATGACGTTATACCTTACCGAAGGAAGGATTATTTTCCCCAGAAGAGTATCCTCATGGAAGTGGTCCACAGGACATCCCCAGCAAATCGAAATCAGTATCCCCTGCAGAGTTTATACTCCCTAGAGAGTCGGGTATGTGCACGCTCAATCCCCAGCTGGGAGGATTTCCGCGGCACGTAACCAAGTCATAGTAGGTTCAGAAGGATTATCCCCACCGAGGATGGTTTTCTTTCTACCCACAGGTTGTCAAGCCTTCGTCAGGATGATTATCCCCAACGGAGTGGTAGCTCCGAGTGTGTAAACTGTACCCAGACAGTTGTCCCCCCGAAGGGTTGCTTCTCCCCCAGCTGAGTTAATCTTCCCAGCAGGTGTTATTCTTTCCTCCCAGTGGAAATTGATGTGTAGTCTCTCCCCAGCAGAGTTGGTTGTATTTCCGGCATTTATTTTGCCAGAATACTTTGCGATACCCGTTCATCCCCCAACAGGGTGGTATTTGTCCTCAACAGCCTTGTTGAAGCAAGCTTGTCAGAGCCTTCCCCAGCGGCCCGAACCTGCATTTGCATTTGCATACATCTACCCAAAAACGCGTAGCATTTCCATGCCGTATGGAGCATTACGCCATTATCAGACATACGCATTTTGAAACATAAATCAGGTTGGTTAACCTTTTGCTTTCAGGTGTGTTTCTCAGCAGGAGTATGAAGTTATAGTTCAGATCTATTACCAGACGATCGAGGTCTCACCGTGAGACATGTGATGATGTTGTCCTTGTTATTATTCCCCACCGAGTTATTGGCTGAAGTTTCTCTTATCCGACCAGCGGAGTATTTTCTTCAGGGTTGCTGTCGCGGCAGCATGTCAGGGTTTCATGAATCAAGATTTCAGAAGTGGTCGCTTGTTGGCGAAACGGGTGTCGGGCAGTTATTTTCAGAATATCCCCAGTGAAGTTAGCTACTGCTAAGAATAGGTAAAGAAGCTATATCCCAGTCACTCTTCCCGTATGAAGCAGGCGAATGAACTTTCCTATAAGAATCAGGTAGATGAATTTTCCCGTATGAAGCAGGCGGATGAACTTTCCTATAAGAATCAGGTAGATGTGTTTTCCCGTGTGAAGCAGGCGGATGAACTTTCCTATAAGAATCAGGTAGATGTGTTTTCCCGTATGAAGTAGGCAGATGAATCTTCCCGTATGAAGCAGGCGGATGAACTTTCCTATAAGAATCAGGTAGATGTGTTTTCCCGTTTGAAGCAGGCGGATGAACTTTCCTGTAAGAATCAGGCAGATGTATTTTCCCGTATGAAGCAGGCGGATGAACCCTTTTCCTGCATGATCAGGCAAATGAATTTTCCCGTATGAAGCAGGCGGATGAACCCTTTTCCTGCATGAATCAGGCAGATGGAGTTTCCCGTATGAAGCAGGCGGATGAATTTTCCAGTATCCAGATGGATGATTCTCCCGTGATCGCCAGAGAGTATGTGTTGTGTTTCGATATTTGACAAAAGTATTTTCCCCAAGGAAGTCGCCGTGATTTCCTCGTGTTATTGTCCCCAGTAGAGTCCTCCTCGACGTCGTTTGTGGGTTGGGACCAACGGAGTTGGCTACTGCAGAGGTAGGCAGAGAAACGGTATTCAGATGTTTTTCCCGTATGAAGCAGGCGTATGGATTTTCCTGTGATCAGGCAGATGACTTTTCCCGTATGAAGTAGGAGGATGGATTTTCCTGTGATGAGGCAGATGTTTTCCCGTATGAAGTAGGCGGATGGAAGTTCCTGTAATCAGGCATATGACTTTTCCCGTATGAAGTAGACGGATGGGGTTTCCTGTGTATAGGCAGATGATTTGCCTGTAGGGATAGGCAGATAAGTTCCCTGTGATTAAACAGATATGTTTCCCTAACGAAGTCGTCGGGATTTTTTTCTGTGTTGACGAAATGTAGAGTCCTAACATGGACAAAGTTCTATCCCCGCAATGATAGAATCTTTTTTCGGGTTGATGAGAATGATCCCCAGCACGGTCGCTAATTTGTTTTCTCCGTATTAACAGACGGCGGAATTTTAACGTGGACAAAAGGTGGGATGTTTCGACAAGAGAGAGTTCCAGGCCTGGGGCGTTACGCAGGCGGTTGACATTAAAATCAGGTTTTGATATCAGATAATTGATTAGTTTATTGCCGTAACAACCGGATTCAGTCAGCGGATGTTGTTTTCCAAGCAGTTTGTGCAGTTTATTTCTGCGGTTGGCAAATTTCCGGGTTCTTGGTATTCAACCGTCTCGTACCTAGATTGTTTGAAGGCCGTTCGCTCTTCACCCAGTCGGGTCCAAGCCGTTTGAATAGGGGCAGTTGTTGCACCCTAAAATTTGCTCAACGTATTTCACCTGGTTTATGTTTCAATTGCATTATCATTTGCATAGTCATATCATGTACATGGTCCAATCATTTGCATATCATAACATAGCAAGTCATCTAACAGGGGATCAAGTGCCATCCTTATCTAAAGAAGCACATCAAGGGGCCTTATTCAAGCTGAAGAACATCCAAGTCATTAAGAAATGGGTTGAAGCTTTGAGGAGATTTGAATGTCAACAAGTGGATTCCTCACCTAACTTGAGGTGTATTGAGGGTCATCAATGGGGTATGAAGCATGGAATTATGAATTTGAGGTGTGTATGGATCCCATGGGAGGCCTAGAGAGCCCTATTGAAGCCTAGACAAGTCATGGCATCAACTTCAAGAACCACAGTTGAGGTGTGTACAAGTAGGGTTTCATCTGGGTAACCCTAGGTCAAGGAGAGCAAGGAAAGGGCACCAAGACTTAGCTCTAGGTCATGGAAGTCATGGGTTGATATGTTAAAGCATGTGTATGGATGATTCAAGATCAAGTTCAAGAGAATCAAGAGTGGTTGGAGGGGTTTGAGACAGGGTTCCTAGGGTAAAATCCCCTATATAGCACTAGACTTCCAAGCCACACAAGTCTAAATACAAGTTTCAAATGGATTCTTGGCCAACATGAAACTTGTATACCTTCTCAATAGCTTTAATTTGAGTACTAGAAGTCTTCAAGGAGATTTGTAGAACTCAAGTTATGGTTCTTGCAAGTTATGGGTCATCAGAGGACACTGAAATTTATCTGTGAAAGTCACTTGACTTCCAAGCAACTTTTTCCCATCGAGGAGTTTTCAAATGGATTCTTGGTAAACATAAGAATTGTAGGGTTTGATCTTACCTTTAATTTGAGTACAAGAAGTCCTCAATAAGATTTGTGGAACTCAAGTTATGATCTTGGCAATCCAGGGGTATTTTGGGAAAGTTGAATTATAAGTCATTTTTCAATATAGGTCAAAATCTTTATCTTCCACTCCTCAAATGAAAAAATGTTCAACATGAGATGTGCTTAAAATGATGTTTTTAGGTTAGATAAGAAGCCATGGGTGATTGAAATGGCTTGCTTCACAAAATGATCCAAAATGGCCTAAAATAAGGATGGATTTTAAATGAATCAAAGAGGGAAATTGTGATTTTTGAGCCATAGGTCCAAACCAGTCCATATGACATACCAAATTGATCAGGAAATGAATTTCAAACACAATGACATTTCCACATTTTTGAGTTAAGGCTTAATTTCATGACTTACTTTGTAAAGAGCTTACTTACCTTACAAGTCACAATGCCAAAACAAAAATCAGGGCAATTCAGGCCAAGCTAGCTACCTAAACACACTCCATAACCAATTTGCAGTTGAATAGAACATTCTAGAGTAAGCTGGAAGCTCATAATCGTGACTGTAGCATTGGAATTTCATGGCCAAATCAGAATTTTGGATCAGTAGAATTGGGCCTGAATTAGATTGAATAAGCCCACAAACACTTCATATTTAAGCTCTAGAGTGAATTCAGATTGTTTTTGGTGCAGAATTCGTGAAGGAGAGGAAGATTGAAGTTGAGTTTCAAGAGCTTCAACTCAGAATCGGTTTTGGAGTTCAAGGCACATTCAAGCCAAATTGAGGGTTGGAAGAGCTTTATCTTGCTTCATTGATCGTGTTTGACGAGTTGCACAGCTTGAATCCATCATTTTCTACTTCTGTTGATCCCATTTTCACAGGTATGTAATTCTTGAATGCCTTCATAATCTAGGGAGAATTAGCTTAGAATGTGCATGTGGTTAGGACCTAGGATGATTAGGGAACGTTTCTGGATTGGTTTGGAGTTGATTAGTGACAATCAAGATGGATGATCAATTTCTGTTAGAGGACGGTTATACATGATCTTGAAGTTTCAGATCAAGTTGGATAGATCATGATGATCACTGAAGAATGAGGAACATTTCTATGGTTTCAGTTTGGCCATTAGTGATAATCAATTTGGATGTCATCTCTGAACATTGATTCGAAATTCAAAATCCTTTGAGAGTTAGGAAATGTGGATGGGAGATTTGGAATCCTGGTGAAATTCTGAGTAGAATTGATATGAAGTTTGCATTTTCTGGATCATTGGATCTTGAACTCACCGGAGAAGGAGGTGGTGCAGTCACTGGACCACCACACCTGAACAGTTGGCCTCACCTGAGTTCAGAGGTAGGAGACGACCTCTTAGACGTTAGATCTGGTTTGGACTTTGACTCTTTCAACTCATCCAACGACCACGACTTGCTTTTGATTTGGCTGACTTTGATTGCTAAACGCAGCGTTTCATTTATCCAGTCAGCTGGTGACTGGACCCTCACGTGGACACGCTCATGACTCTCAGATGCGCTTACTAGTCTCTCCATCTGATGGCTCCCATTTAATCCAGTTTTTTTATTTCTTTTATTTGATTTTCTTTTATTTTTAATCCATTTGACTTCTAAAATTCATAATAAATCCAATATTGATCCAAAAAATATTTTAAAAATACCTCCATGATCTTGGATTTATTTGTGATTTTATGAAATTAATAAATCCCATTTTTATCCATTTTTCAATTTAATTTGGATTTTTTCATTTTATTATTTTCTTTAAATTTGGTATATTTGCTACATGTTCTTGCTGATTTTCTTGTGATTAATTGGTGAATGATTTTAAGTGGATTCTTGTTGGATTGATTATATTAGGGAAGCATGTACCCTTAGAAATTTTATCACAATTTTGTGAATAAAATTTAGGTTAGTTTGAGAGGTGAATAGGAGAGGTGTTAGAATTAGGGTTTCAAGACAAATAGTTGTAGTTTTGTGCATAGTTTGAGGATTAAATGGTTGATTTAGGGTTTGGGATTCCTATGGGGTATTGTGTATAGGGTTAGGTTCCCTTAGGAATTTACCTAGGATTTTCTGATAAGCTTTAGCATTTTATCGGATTTTTGCAACTTGTGTGATGATTATGGGTTTCTCCTTTGGATATTGGATTTGGTTATTCTTGTGTGGGGCTATTTTGGAGTGCTCTTGGCTTGGGATTTGCTTGGAGGACTTGAGGATCAAATGAAGTTGCTTTGGGATGGCTTGAAGAAGCTTGGAGTTGAAGACTTCTCTTTTGTTAGAAGGCTTGTCAGAGGCTTAGGGATTAGGGTTCATAGGAAGAACATTATAGTAGTCTTGTTTCTTCTTTCAAACATAGAGAGCTTCTTGTGCCTCTATTCCATCCCATGACACAAGGTTCCACAAAGAAGTTTCATCTCTCCTTAGGAGGGATGTAGAGCATGCTTTGGTTGGGTAGAACCTTGAGGATACCTTTCACTTGCTATGTTAAGATCTTAGTGATTTCCTTGGGTTGTCACTGAGCCTCTTAACATCTCAACTTCATCTATTATTAATTGTTTTTTTTCTGGAGTGATTGCATTGAAGATGGAGACCTATTGAAGATAAAGTTCATTGAAGATTGGTTAAGATGAAGCTTGTGCCTGTCAAAGATAGTTATCTGTTGAAGCTAGGGTTTTGCTGCTTTTTGAAGCTGTTTGCTGTTTGAAGCTGTTTGCTGGTTGAAGTTCATGCTTGCTAGAGCTGGGATACTTTTGAAGACAGGAGCTTATCTAAAGCTTGGGGATCATTGAAGAGTGAAGATGGGATCTTGCTTGAAGTTGTTATTGTCAACTTTTTTGCTGTTAATCAACTGTAGATGTCAGAGCTGTTGCTGTTTGAGTTGCTTACTGTAGGAGCTGGTGTTGCTGTCAGAGCTGGTGTTGGATTTTATTTCTTTTTCTGTATTGTTTGTTGGCTTGTTCAGCTTGCCCCTTAGGTTTGAAGTGAAGTTGTTTCACTTTGCCTATTGTTTTCCCAGGTTCGAGGTTGAGTGGGACTCCCTTGCCTCGCTTGTATTGATGCATTGCATGCATGTTTACTGTTTACTGTATATCTGTTTCTTTTGTTGTTTATCCCCTAGGATCTCTGATTTCTTCTGTGCAGGAGGGAATTATGACAGACATTAGGTTGTAACCCATGCATGACAACTTTAGGTTAGTTTTGATTCCCCTTCCAAACCCTAGGTTTTTTTTAGAATTTCTTTCTCTTCTATCTCAAAACAATTTAAAACACAGTAATAAGGATAATCGATGTCGTACGCTATGAGCCTTAAGCTATTTGAGAGAGGGTTGCTGGAGGGTCACTCTTCAGTAATCTGACTACTTAGTGTGTTACCCTTAGGGTGACATACGGCATAGTCACCCTCAAATCATAGTCTCTAGTGCGTCAGAGATTGTGAACATACTAAAAAACACTTCTTTCGTAAAAGATCCAAAACAAACATCAAAGTGTCATTTTTGTCCGCTTGGACTCATAATCAGAAGAAAACCTTTTCAGAAGGATCTAAAAAACAGTCAGACAAGTCTGTGTCTTCCGTAGCCCGAACTACGTTTGCTCTGATCTTTCATGCTGTATGAAAGCACGTAGGCATAGGATGCCGTATCCTAGCGAGCAACCTTCCCCTCCTTTCCCATAGGTAGGCGAACTACGTTGACTCTGATTTCTCGTTCCAGACGGGAATACGTAGGCATAAAGTGCGATACGTTACCAAGTCATTTCATTTTCTTTTTAACCCTTGACCCTTAGTGTAGGTAGAATAACAATCCGTACTAGAAAACAAGCGTGGATCCCGTCAAGTATGACGGACGTGAGGGGTGCTAATACCTTCCCCTTGCGTAACCGACTCCCGAATCCAGGATTTGGTTGCGACGACCATTCCTTTCCCGTTTTGTGTTAGGTTTACTCTGAGCGTTTCCTTTCCCTCTTATGGGATAAATAACGCACGGTGGCGACTCTTTTGTCATAGCCGGCGCCGATTTTCGCAGTAGCGACAATTATTTCTCAACTCTACACTCAAAGGGTCAAGAATACTAACCACTAACCTCTAGGGTCTACCGTCAATTTCCTTACAATTGCTCCGAAGGCATCGTAATTTCAAATATCAAATATTCTATCCCTTATTTCTTATTTTATTGTTGAAATCCTATAATAATAATAATAATAATACTAATATTATTCTCCCACTAATAATAATATTCATACTAATAGTAATAATATGAATAATAATAATATTCCACCAAATAATATTATTAATACGAATAATAATAATAATAATAATAATAATAATAATAATAATAATAATCTCATTAAAATTATTATTAATAATAGTTGGAATAATATTAATCACTATAATGCTCTCGATATCATAATTAACTTACTCCTTTATCTAGGTCTACAGTACCCCAACTAAGGTCACCTCTCTCCCTTACTCCTAACCTCATACCCTTAATTAAGGACACCACACAACTACACATCACAGAAAATACCAAAGCGACTGAATAATTTAAATGGGGTGTTACACCAGACGTCATTTCTGGTGAAATGGTTAAGCTCTTCTTGCATAGCAACCCAATCATTATCGTTCAGAGCCTCATCCACATAAGTAGGTTCAATGATAGACACCAAACCAAACAGTGACGTTCCAAAAGATCTGAGAAATGACCTTGTTCTGATAGGGTCATCCTTCTTTCCAATTATCATTTCCTCTAGATGAGAGGCTTTGATTCTGGATGATCCTTTAACATTTGGTTCTTCAGAAATTGTTAAGCTATCCATCTGAGCAGTCAAGGGAGTAGCATCTGACGTTGCTTATGGTGCTTTTTCTTGAGCTTTGTCTTCCTCTTATTCTTCAGAGTCTGTCAGAAGGACTTCTCTATCTGCAGAAATTTCAATCTGCTTTGGCTTTTGATTGCCAAGCTTATCATCAAATCTAACATGAATTGATTCCTTTACAATCTGTGTCTCAGTATTGTATACTCTGTAGCCTTTAGAGCATTCAGAATATCTAAGCATGAAACACTTCTGAGCTTTAGAATCAAACTTGTTCAGATTTTCCTTTGTGTTTAACATAAAACATACATATCCAAAAGGATGGAAATAAGAAATGTTGGGCTTTCTATTCCTCCATAGTTTATAAGGAGTCTTCTCCAGAAGAGGTCTTACAGACACTCTGTTTTGAATATAACATGTTGTATTCACTGCTTTTGCCCGAAAATGTTTTGCCATGTTAGTCTCGTTGATCATGGTTCTAGCCATTTCTTGCAATGTTCTATTTTTCCTTTCTACAACTCCATTCTGTTGAGGAGTTCTAGGACAAGAAAAATCATGTGCAATCCCATTTTCTTTAAAAAAAAATTCAAAGTATTTGTTTTCAAATTCTCCACCATGATCACTTCTGACTTTAACAATTTTAAATTCTTTTTTGTTTTGGACTTGTTTGCAGAAGTCAATGAATTCAGAATGTGACTCATCCTTGTGTTTCAGGAATTTTACCCATGTCCATCTGCTGTAGTCATCAACTATGACTAATCCATACTTCTTGCCTCTGATGGATGCAGTTTTCAATGGTCCAAACAGATCAATATGAAGCAACTCTAATGGTCTAGAGGTTGAAACAACATTTTTTGTTTTGAAAGAAGATTTTGAAAATTTTCCTTTCTGACATGCTTCACAAAAAGCATCTGAGTTGAACTTCAACTGAGGAAGTCCTCTGATCAGATTGAACTTATTAATCTGAGATATACGTCTCATACTAATATTACCCAATCTTCTGTGCCAGACCCATTGCTCATCATTAACAGACATAAGGCATTTTACATTCTGAACCTTTAGTTCTGAAAGATTGATTTTGTAAATGTTGTTCTTCCTTTTTCCATTAAAGAGGATTGAACCATCATTTTGACTTACATCTTTACAACATTTTTGATTGAAGATTATATCATAACCATGGTCACTTAATTGACTTATGGACAATAGATTATGTGTTAATCCTTCAACAAGTAAGACATTAGATATGGAAGGAAGGTTACCATTGCCAATAGTTCCAGAGCCTATGATTTTTCCCTTCTGGTTCCCTCCAAACTTCACGTCACCTCCAGATCTAAGTTCCAGGCTTTGGAACATAGACCTTCTTCCCGTCATGTGTCGAGAGCAACCAGAGTCTAGGTACCAAGATTGGTGTCTCAACTTTGCTGCTAAGGACATCTGCAACAAAAATAATTTTGTCCTTAGGTACCCATATTTTCTTGGGTCCTCTAGGGTTAGTAGGTTTGAAATTCTTTCTGAATTTCTTTCCCTTGAAGGCATCTTTGTTCTGTTGAGGATTTGGTTTATTAAACACAGATTTGTTCTGATCAGAACGTGTGTGCTTAATATCATTTAAATGACCATATTTGAAGTGAGTATACAGAGGAGAATACTTAATGGTCGGTTTATCAAAAGGTTTTGGATTTAAATCCTTCCCAGAAGGTGATTCATATCCAATTCCCTTATGCCATAGATCATTGAAGCCATCTTGCTTCTATCTAGGCCTCTGGCCAGAAACTTCTGAAAGTTATAATCTTACTCTTCTAAAATGTTTTTAGAGCGTGATATAGGATCTGAGTCAGATTTTTGAGCTTTTTCTAAATCATTTTTCATTTTAAGATTGTTTGCTTTAAGTTCAGCAACTTTTGATCTAAACTGATCATTCTCAGATGCAAGACAGCTCTGAAGCTTCTTGTATTTGAGTTTGATCTTGCTGTAGCTTTCAAGAATTTCAGAAAAACTTTTAGTAAGTTCAGCTCTAGAAAGTTTAGAAAATACCTCCTTAGAATCTGATTCTGATCCAGATTCAACAGTTTCTTCGTGGTCTTCCACGTCAGCCATCAGTGCTACATTAGCACATTTATCTTCTGATTCTGATGAAAATTTAGAAGCATCTGAATCGTCCCACGTGGCCATTAGCACTTTCTTCTTCTTTTCAAACTTCTCTCTGGGTTTCTCCTTCAGAAGTTTGGGACATTCATTTTTATAGTGGCCTGCCTCCTTGCACTCGTAGCACACCACATCTTTCTTTCCAGATTTCTTATGTCTAGAAGATTCGCCACGCTGATCAGATCTCTTGAAGTTTCTGAACTTCTTTTGTTTGTGCTTCTAGAGTTGGTTTATCCTTCTGGACAACAAAGACAGTTCATCTTCTTCAGAGGAAGATTCTTCAGAGCTTTCTTCAATAACCTGCAAAGCTTTAGCAGATTTGTTAGATTTTAGTGCAACAGACTTACCTTTCTTCTGAGGTTCGTCTTCTTCTAGCTCAATCTTGTGACTCCTTAAGGAACTGATCAGTTCCTCCAGAGTGATCTTATTCAGATCCTTTGCAAGCTTCAGCGCTGTCACCATTGGTCTCCACCTTGTTGGCAAGCTTCTGATGATCTTCTTGACGTGATCAACAGTAGAGTAACCTTTGTCCAGAACCTTCAGACCAACAGTTAGAATCTGAAACCTTGAGAATATAGCTTCTACAGATTCAGATTCCTCCATCTTGAAGGCCTCGTATTTCTGAATGAGCGCCAAGGCTTCTGTGTCCTTTACTAGGGAGTTTCTTTCATGCGTCATTTTTAGAGATTCAAACATATCAAATGAAGTATCTCTATTTGTTATTTTCTCATACTCAGTATGAGGTATTACATTTAATAGAATGGTTCTTGCCTTGTGATGGTTTCTAAACTCCTTCTGTTGATCAGACATAGATTTTCTGTCAACCTTTTTGCCTTCATCATTTGTAGGATGAATATAACCATTAGTAACCAAATCCCATAAGTCAGCGTCATAGCCTAGAAAAAAACTTTCTATTCTATCTTTCCAGTAATCAAACTTCTCACCATCAAACATGGGAGGTTTGGTGTTGATTCTGTCTCTATTATCGTATTTGTTGTTGTAAGAAGTTGAAGTTGAAGCTTCAGCAGCCATGATGAATCAAGAACAATAGATTAAGAGTTTCTCCCAACAGGATGTTTTTCTGTCACAGTTTAGTGAGAGCACTTACAGAACCGGAGCTCTGATGCCAACTGAAGGTGACAAAAACATTTAGAAGGGGGGTTGAATAAGGGTTTTAAAAACAATTTGGATGATAGAAAAATAACACAGTATTTTTATCCTAGTTCGTTTGAACTCAAACTAATCCAGTCCACCCTACCAAGGTAATTTGCCTTTCTCAACAAGGACTTAATCTACTATATCAAACTGATTACAGTGTTAATCACTAAGACAACTGTCTTAGTCTTCTCAAGAAATTCTGACCACAACTTGGTCTTCTTAAGGAAATCTTTTACAAAGATAAACTAACAAATGTGTTTAAGACGTGGTTCTAAAAAGCTATATCACAACAGTGATTTTTACACAAGTCAAAGAACGAAAATGAAAACTATTCTAGCTTGAAGAATATTTGAATGAGCGCTTTAAATAATTTGTCAATAGTTACGTCAACCTTTGAAGTGATGCTGATACTTTCTTTTATAGTACTTTGAAATCCTTTCTCAAAGACTGTGCAATCTGTGCATACTGTTCTTTTTATCTTCTATTGACTTTTCCTTTCTCAAAAGAGGAATGTTCTGACAAATCCTTTTTGTCTGAAATCCTGTGTCATGCACGAATGAGGAAAGAGCCGTTTAGGATAAGACAGAGAATATACCAACAGATCTTTATTTGAACAACATCTTCTTCAACAACTTTGGAACGCCTTGCATCAGAACTTCTAATGATGTTCCAAGTTCTTCAAATCAGAGTTAACTTAATCAAAGTTTCTCTATCAGAGTTTGCAGCAAAGTGCTTTAAGCATGAAATCCTTATTAGAGCATACTTGCTTATCAGAACTTCTGTACTTGCAGCATTGAGTACTTCCAGAGTCTTCTGAAGCTTTACGTATGTTCTTTGCTCAAGTTCTTCTTAGCTTCGTTCAGAGTCATTGTAGCAGATCAGAGTCTTCTGATGTATTGCTTCTGATGCACAGAGTTTTTTCGTTTTGAGGTGTTCAGAGGCGTTCTTGCTTCCAGAATAATATTAATTTTGATATCTGAAACAAATAAACACTTGAATAAAATTAGTGTATATAAATTCTCTATACAAAATTTCATTAATGTTATCATCAAAACAATGAGATATATTGAACATCAATCTGTGTTCTAACAATAAGTAATAGTGTTTAGGAAATGATCATGTAATGTCTTATGAGTACAACTTCCATTTCTTTTCTGATAGTCACAAACTTCTTTTGAAATCCTTCAAATATGATTATGCTTATTAATCAGTTAGTAAAAGAAACAAGAAAGACAAAACACAGAAAAAAATAAAGAAATATTTATTAAAAAGAACATAAAAGCTATATAGATTAAAAAACACAAAACAAACAAAACAATTAAGCAGAAGAAGAAAATCCATCCAGAAAGACTACCTTAACCTTAAACGGGTCAACAACTTTCAAAGCTTTTGTAAGCTTCTACTTATCTCTCTAGACGTATGATTTAACCTCAGTCATAGTTAACTTGACTCCTTGTTGATTGAAAATTTCAGAGATAACCCTTCCATAAGGAATAAAATACGACTTTCCCTTTTTAAAGGAAATGAGAGTCATTTTCAGATAATTAAACATAACTTGAGCGAGGTTAATCTTTAGATCAGAGTTGAGAAGCAACGAAAAATATTTTTCATCAATATCCAAAGAAGTTGGATCCTTATTCTTTGGTAGGAAGTTTGAAATTAGCAAGTGATACCTAACTAATGCCTTGGAATTGAGACTTGAAACTTTGGACAGGTCGGAGAGATCATCAAAGATAAGATGAGAAGACAAACAAGATTCCCAAAAGAGCATATCCAGAACCACACCTTCATTCTCATAGTTTATCGTATTAGCAATAGATGTGTGGGGGTGATGGTGATAGGAACACCAAATACGAGAAAAAGAATAACATATTCTAGATTTAGTTCTTGGATGGAAACATTCACCTAAAAATCCTTGAACATAGTCTTGATGAACATTTTGAATTCAACCTGCATAGTCTTTGAGAATTCTTTGAATAAAGAGGCATTAGCAGAACAAAAAATTATGTGATCAATATAAATTTGAACAATTAATATTTACTTGTTCGGAGTCTTTTTGAATAGTATAGTGTCAACTTGACCTTTTTCAAAACTATTTTCCAACAAGAAATTACTCAATATATCATACCAAGCTCTATGAGTTTGTTTGAGTCCATAAAGTGATTTCTTAAGTTTAAACAAAAACTATGGATGGTTATAGTCCTCAAGCCCAGGGAGTTGCTTGACATACACCTTTTCAAAAATGACTCCATTTAAGAAGGCACTCTTAACATCCATTTGATAAAGAATAATACCATGATTGACAACATAAGAGAGAAGAAGTTTGATTGCCTCTAACCTCGCCACAGGGGAAAATGTTTCAGATACATATATACCTTCATGCTGACGGTAGCCTTGAGCTACCAATCGAGCCTTATTCCTTACCATTTATCCTTGCTCGTTCAGTTTGTTTCTGAACACCCACTTTGTTCCAATAATTTTATTCTGACTTGATCTTGGAAACACATCCCAAACATCATTCCTAGAGATGTGGTTCAGCTCTTCTTACATGACCATAATCCATCCATCATCAGATAAAGCCCCGTCCACAGAAGTTGGCTCAATCAAGGAAATAAACCCTAGCATGTATTTATCATCTTTGAAAGTTGATCTAGTTCTTAAGGGATCATCCTTATTTCCAATTATTAGTTCTTCTAAATGAGAATATTTATATTTGAAGAACTTCTTGGGTTATGCAGACATTTCTGAACCATCTTGGGCTTCTTATGAATCCTCTACTTCTAGAAGAGCTTCAGACATATGGTAAACTTCTAGTTCAATAGCTTATAAACCTATAACTACTGAGATCCTAACTTATGAACATCCGACCTCTGAACGTTCTTCAGAGACCTACATATCAATAATCTTCCATTTTTGTCCTCCTCCAAAACCCACACATCCTTCCTTCTTCAGAGTCAAAGTTTTGAACATAAGCTTTTCTCCTGTCATATAACACGAGCAGCCATTGTCTAGGTACCATGCTTGTTTCCTTGTTTCTTCCTTTAGGCATATTTGCGGCAAAAATAATTTGGGATTTAGGTACCCATACTCTTATGGGTCCTCTAATGTTAGTCCTAACACACTTTCTTTTATTTTAAGCCTTTTTCTAATAGAAGGGTTTATACTTATTCTAGACTTTTTGCTTATAAAAGTTTTGTCTTGGATAAGTTTTGACATCTGAACCCTTCAGAACCTTTGGTCCATTGGTCTTGGGTTCTACTTTCTTCAGAAATTTTGATTTGAGAGTTTTAGGTTATGGATTTTTCAGAACCTTTGATTTTTAATGTTAGGTTCTGATTTCTTCAATACCTTTGAATTTGATATCTTAGGTACTATTTTATTCAGAACCTTTTATTCAATTATCTTGGGTTAACTATTGGTTTAGACTTTTACCTTTATCAGAGGTAGGCACAAAAATGTTTTCACCACTGTTTGAGCACTACTTAAAGATGAAGCATCTGAGTTTTTCAAGAGTTGAGTTTTAGAGTTAGCACATTTCTCATAGTAACCCAGACCTTTTCTTTTGCTCTTACTTACTCTATATATCATGGAACCTATTTTTGTTCTCTCAAGACCTATTATAATAAAATGTTGAAGAACTGTCTCATGCTTACTCAAGGTTTTATCCTAAATTTTATTTACTTGAGGAATGTGATATTTCTCCAAAGATTCAATTTTATTTTGAGAAATCTGGAGTTCTTCTTTCAGAAGATCACATTCAGCTTTCAATGTTTTCATGTGTCTTGTTTTATCTTGTTTTCTTTGTCGGATTCTAAATCAAAGTTTGACTCATTCTATGTGTCAGATTATGTGAGAGCTATCAAAGCCAGATTTGGTTCTCCCTCATCTTTGTCTGAACCGTCTTCCATATCAAGTTCATCACATGTTTCCATGAGACTCTTCTTGAATTTACTTATGAATCTTTCCTTTTGAGAGCTTCCTTTATTCATTCTTTCTTTTTGTATATTAGGATAGTCATCCCTGAAATGATCAAGCTTCTTACAGTTGAAGCAACTTGTAAGAGCACAGATTGTGTCTTAGTAATACCTCTATGTTTTGATGATAACATTAATGATAATTTGTATACAAGAATTATACTCTCTAAATTTGTTCTAAACTGTCTTCTACAGGCACAAAAGATTTTGATCTTAAAGAGCAAATTTGATGTGAACAATGAATTCTGAATGGCTCAAGAGCATCTGAAGATTAGAAGAATCTGAAGTATAAGAGCTCAGTTATCAAGATTCTGAAGATACAACACGCTGCATATGTTATCAAGAATCTGAATGAGAGAAGACTCTGAATGAAGAGACTCTGAATGAGAGAAGACTCTGATCTGAGTGAAGACTCTGATCTAAGAGCATGTTACGCTTCAAGCACACAGCTGCACCAGACTCTGATTCATCAACATCTGAAGAACATCTTAGGCTCTAAAGTTTCCAGAAGGTTCTGAAGACTGAAGACTCTGATATTGATTGTTGATCTGAACTATTTGAAGAATTATTTGAAGAAGATTATTTTAATATATCCGTTGGAATATGCCAGCAAATCTTTCCTTAATTGGGATAGACAAAATTCTCTGCAAGAATATTATTCCTCTGGTACATTCCATATTTGGTATAATCACAGCTCAGCAGACAATTGCTACACCCACTATTTGTGCGCCGTCTCTCTGCTGTAATAGTACAAAGGACAGTACTATTTTGATATTGGAAATATCCTCTCCAACGGTAAAATATTCTCTCCAATATTCAAGTGGCTATATAAAGGACATCATAGCTCATTCTTCAAGTGCTGAATTAAGACGAATATTGAAAATCTTCTCTCACGCGAAAATCTCTCAAGCTCTCATATTCTTTGCTGTTCATACACTGTTCTAAACTTAGAGAAATAACACAGTTGTGTTTATAGCTTTCATAGAAGCATTTCTTACTCTTTCATTGTATTACATTAATTTGTAAAGGAAGTTTTCCTTAAGAGGATCTAGGTTAGATCAGTAGCTCTTAAGAAGACTAAGAACAGTTGTTCTTAGGTGTGCTATTTGTAATCAGTTGATTTGAATAGTGGATTAAGTCCTTGTTGAGAAAGGCAAATCACTCTTGAAAAGGGTGGACTGGAGTAGTTGAGTTCAACGAACCAGGATAAAAATACTTGTGTTTTTATCTTTGATTATTTTCTGTCATACTTATTCAACCCCCCCTTCTAAGTATTTTCTCACCTTCAGTTGGCATCAGAGCTCCGGTTCTGAGTGTGCATTCGCTTAACCGTGACAGATAAAGATCCAGTGAGAAAAATACTCTGTTATTTATTTGGTTGCTAATATGGGTGATATTCCTACATCAAGCAACAAATATGAAGGAGATAGAATCAGCACCAAACCTCCAATGTTTGATGGAGAAAAATTTGATTATTGGAAGGATAGACTTGAAAGTTTTTTCTTGGGGTATGATGCTGATCTCTGGGATTTAGTCATTGATGGGTATGAACATCCTACTAAGGATGGCAAAAAGATTGATAGAAAATCAATGACTGAGGAGCAGAAGAAAGAATTCAAGAATCATCACAAAGCCAGAACCATACTTCTTAATGCAATCTCGCATACAGAGTATGAGAAAATTACCAACAGAGAAACTGCTCATGATATGTTTGAGTCTCTCAAAATGACTCATGAGGGAAATTCTCAGGTGAAAGAAACAAAGGCTCTGGCGCTGATACAGAAGTATGAAGCGTTCAAAATGGAAGAATCTGAGAACATTGAGACTATGTTTTCCAGATTTCAGATTCTAACAGCTGGGTTGAAAGTTCTGGACAAGGGCTACTCAACATCTGATCATGTCAAGAAAATCATCAGAAGTCTTCCTACCAAATGGAGACCTATGGTGACTGCATTGAAGCTGGCCAAGGATCTGAATAAAATCTCATTAGAAGAACTCATCAGTTCTTTGAGAAGTCATGAGATTGAGCTGGAGGAAGATGAACCCCAGAAGAAAGATAAAGGTAAATCCTTAGCTTTTAAATCTAACAAATCTGTTAAAGCCTTGCAGGTTAATGAAGAAAGCTCTGAGGAATCGTCTTCTGAAGAAGAAGATGAACTATCAATGCTGTCCAGAAGGATCAACAAACTCTGGAAGCACAAAGGGAAGAAGTTCAACAACTTCAAAAGATCTGATCAAAAGAGAGAATCTTCTGGACACAGAAGATCTGGCAAGAAAGAGATCACTTGCTTTGAATGTAAAGAACCTGGACACTACAAGAGTGAATGTCCCAAACTTCAAAAGGAAAAACCCAAAAGGAAGTTTGATAAAAAGAAAAAGGTTCTGATGGCTACATGGGATGACTCAGATGAATCTGAATCATCTTCTGAATCTGAGGAAGAATGTGCAAATGTTGCGCTGATGGCCAACACAGATGATCAAGATGAAGGAACGTCATCATCTGAATCTGAGTCAGAATCAGACTCTGACTCTGAAGAGGTATTTTCTGAACTCTCCAGAGCTGAACTTGTTGAAAGTTTATCTGACATGTTGGAAAGCTACAGCAAGATTAAACTCAAATACAAGAAGCTGAAAAGCAATCTTGAATCTGAGATTAATCTTCTGAGAACAGAACTTGTTGAGCAGAAAGAAATAAATTTAAAACTCAAAAATGATTTAGAAACAACTCAACAAGAATCTGATACTGAAACAGAGTCTAGTGAAAATATTTTAGAAAAATATGACTCCAGTTTTAGAAGATTTCTCACTAAAAGCATAGACAGAAGCAAAATGGCTTCTATGATCTATGGTGTTAGTGGGAACAACAGAAGAGGCATTGGATGTGAATCCTCCTCTGGAAGCAATCCAAAGTCTGTTGATAAACTCTTCATCAAGAAGACTCCTTTGTATTCTCATTTCAAGTTTGGTCATCTGAATGATATTAAACATACAAGCTCTGAAAAGAGTACTTATGTGTTTAAGCCAAGGGTTAGCCAGAATAAACACTATGTTGAAAAACAGAAGTTTAGGCAAAACCACAGAACATCTAACCCCAAAGGACCCAAGAAGATCTGGGTACCTAAAAGTCAAATAATACCTGTTGCAGATATCCTTAGCAGCAAAATCCAGACACCAATCATGGTACCTGGACTCTGGATGCTCACGACATATGACGGGCGAAAGGTCTATGTTCCAAAGCCTGGAACTTAGATCTGGAGGGGACGTGAAATTTGGAGGGAACCAGAGGGGCAAGATCATTGGCTCTGGTACAATAGGTAATGGTAACCTACCCTCTATTTCTAATGTTCTGTTAGTTGAAGGATTGAAACATAATCTATTGTCCATAAGTCAATTAAGTGACAATGGTTATGATATCATCTTTAATCAAAAATGTTGCAAAGCTGTATGTCAAAAGAATGGCTCAATCCTGTTCAGTGGAAAGAGGAAAAACAACATTTACAAAATTAACCTTTCAGAACTTAAAGTTCAAAATGTAAAATGCCTTTTATCTGTGAATGATGAGCAATGGGTCTGGCATAGAAGATTGGGACATATTAATATGAGACGTATATCTCAGATTAATAAACTCAATCTGGTCAGAGGACTCCCTAATCTGAAGTTCAATTCAGATGCTCTGTGTGGTGCATGTCAAAAGGGTAAATTTTCAAAATCTCATTTTAAACCAAAAAATGTTGTTTCCACCTCTAGACCATTGGAATTACTTCACATTGATCTGTTTGGACCAGTGAAAACTGCATCCATCAGAGGCAAGAAGTATGGGTTAGTCATTGTAGATGACTACAGCAGATGGACATGGGTAAAGTTTCTAAAACACAAGGATGAGTCTCATTCTGTGTTCATTGACTTCTGCAATCAAGTCCAGACTGAAAAAGAATGCAAAATTATTAAAGTCAGAAGTGATCATGGTGGCGAATTTGAAAACAAATATTTTGAAAAATATTTTTCTGAAAAAGGAATTGCACATGATTTCTCCTGTCCTAGAACTCCACAACAAAATGGAGTTGTAGAGAGGAAAAATAGAACATTGCAAGAAATGGCCAGAACCATGATCAACGAGACAAATCTGGCAAAACATTTTTGGGCAGAAGCAATAAATACAGCATGTTATATTCAGAACAGAGTGTCTGTAAGACCTCTTCTGGAAAAGACTCCCTATGAATTGTGGAGAAACAGAAAGCCCAACATTGCTTATTTTCATCCATTTGGATGTGTTTGTTATATGCTTAACACTAAAGATCATCTAAACAAGTTTGATTCCAAAGCACAGAAGTGTTTCATGCTTGGTTATTCTGAACGCTCTAAAGGCTACAGAGTATTCAATACTGAAACACAGATTGTGGAAGAATCTATTCATGTTAGATTTGATGATAAGCTTGGCTCTGAAAAGCCAAAGCAAGTTGAAAGTTTTGCAGATAGAGAAGTTATTCTCACAGACTCTGAAGGCTCAGAGGCAAACAAAACTAAAGACAAAGACTCTGAAGAAAACCCAGATGCTACACCTTTAACTTCCCAACTTGACAATCTGCATATTTCTGAAAGACCAACAGTCAGAGGATCTTCTTCCAGAATGAAAGCTTCTCATCCAGAGGATGTGATAATTGGAAAGAAAGATGATCCAATAAGGACAAGAGCATTTCTCAGAACTTCTGAATCTTCCTTCTGTGGCTTAGTGTCAATTATAGAACCAACATCTGTTGATGAGGCTCTGGAAGATAATGAATGGATTTTAGCTATGCAAGAGGAGCTGAATCAATTCACAAGGAATGAAGTCTGGGATCTGGTTCCAAGACCTAAAGGTTTCAATGTCATTGGAACAAAATGGGTTTTCAGAAATAAACTAAATGAAAAAGGAGAAGTTGAAAGGAACAAAGCAAGACTGGTTGCTCAAGGCTACAGTCAACAAGAAGGCATAGACTACACAGAAACATATGCTCCTGTTGCAAGGTTAGAGTCTATACGCTTGCTTATTTCATTTGCTGCACAACATAACATCACTCTTTATCAGATGGATGTTAAAAGTGCTTTTCTTAATGGAATTATAGAAGAGGAAGTGTATGTCCACCAACCTCCTGGTTTTGAAAATGAAAATTTTCCAGATCATGTTTACAAACTGAAAAAATCTCTTTATGGACTAAAACAAGCTCCCAGAGCTTGGTATGAGAGGTTGAGTAATTTTCTTCTGAAGAAAAATTTCATCAGAGGAAAGGTGGATACCACACTATTTTGTAAAACCATTAAGAAAGATTTGTTGATTTGTCAAATTTATGTAGATGATATTATTTTTGGATCAACAAATATTATGCTTGGAAAGGAGTTTGCTAAATGTATGCAGGAAGAATTTGAGATGAGCATGATGGGAGAACTGAAATTCTTTCTGGGAATTCAAGTAAATCAGACTCCAGAGTGCACCTACATACATCAGACCAAGTATGTTAAAGAGCTTCTGAAGAAGTTTAACATGCTGGATAGCAAAATGGCAAAGACTCCAATGCATCCTACAAGCACTCTAGGTAAGGAAGAGGTAAGTAAGAAGGTAGATCAGAAACTCTACAGAGGTATGATAGGATCTCTTCTTTATTTGACTGCTTCTAGACCAGACATTCTGTTTAGTGTTTGTTTATGTGCTAGATTCCAATCAGATCCTAGAGAATCACACTTAACTGCTGTTAAGAGGATTCTAAGGTATCTGAAAGGTACTGCTAATGTTGGTTTGTGTTACAGAAGATCTGATAAATATTCACTAGTTGGATTCTGTGATGCTGACTATGCTGGAGATAGAGTTGAGCGCAAAAGTACTTCTGGAAGCTGTCAGTTTCTTGGAAGTCATCTGATCTCATGGTACAGCAAGAAGCAACCAACAATTGCACTATCAACCACAGAGGCAGAATACATTGCTGCTGCTGGATGTTCCACTCAGATGCTCTGGATGAAGAGTCAACTAGAAGATTATCAAATCTATGAGAGTAATCTTTCTATCTTCTGTGACAATACTTCAGCTATATGTTTATCCAAAAATCCAATTTTACACTCTAAGGCTAAACATATAGAGATTAAACATCATTTCATCAGAGACTATGTTCAGAAGGGTGTAATAAATTTAGCCTTTGTTGATACAGATCATCAATGGGCAGATATTTTCACAAAACCCCTTGCTGAAGATAGGTTTAAGTTTATTCTGAAAAATATTTGTATGGATTTTTGTCCAGAGTAATATTTCTCAGAGTCAACTTCTCAGATGCTAAGTGTTTAACACTCTGAAGTTTTTCATCTGTATTGCTTGCTTAATTTATCTGTGAATTATTATTTTTGTGTGAAACTCTGTACTGACCATCTCAGAGGATCTGAAAGTTGAAAACGTTTCATTTCTTAAGAGTTACAGAATCACATGCAAAGCAAACACGTGTCACTCAGAATCTGAAAAAATGGAGTACACCTACTGATTATGACGTTTAAGGTATTGCTTTGAAAATCTCAATCTGTCTTGATTTTCCCCCCAAATGTCATATCATAATTAAAAATGATTACTTTTCATTAAATGCAAACGTGCGTATGTGTCCTATGTATGTCTGTTGTGTTTCCCATGCGTGTTTTATTTCTCTATATAAACCACTCTCTTAACACATTCACATTTTTCACATTCTCAAACACATATGCGTTTTTGCTTGTTGTTCTCTCTCTTCGCAAACCCTAAAAGAACCCAGAAACCGTCATCTCCTTCATCATCATCAACAATGGCATCCACTTCAAAAGCAGTTACTACCAAAGATGCTACCACTATCATTGAACCAGTACGCACTCTCCTGACTCCTGTTGATTCTCTAGAAGTGTTGTGTGAAAGTTTCGTGGATTTGGAAGATCTCGCTGAAAATGGGTTTGATCTGGTTCCTTCAATCAAAGCACAAGGATGGGACGGTTATTTTGACAGGCTTATGGGTCCTGTATATCCAAAGTTAGTAAAGGAGTTTTGGATCCATGCATTCGCTACTCCAAAGTTCGTTCATTCTTCTGTGCTGGGTAAGAAGATTGTTATCACTGAAAATCTGATCAGGAAACTCATAGGTTTCAAGGCAACTGATGGAGTAACCTCTCTGTCTTCTGCGCGTGAAGATCTGAAGGATGTTTGTCAAGAAATCTGCACTACTGGTGAACCTTGTAAGAAGGTTAAGTTTTTGAAACCCACTTACAAGATTTGGGCTAAGATTTTCTTGAACACCATTTTTCACAGACCCTCCTCAAACTCATCTGACTATGTTAATGCTGAACAACTGTACTTCATGTACTGTTTACATCAAAACATTCAGATTGATCTTCCTTATCTGTTGTTTAATCATCTGGTGTCTCACGTCAAGGAAACAAGGGAAACTGCCAGAGATAAAACTGGAAGAGTCAGAACATGGATCCCTATGGGAAGACTGATTTCAGATATTCTGATAGAAAACCAACTTGTGGCGCATCTGCAAGAGGCTGGGCTGACAGAAGATCTGAATTTCATCATTGGCTCTGAAATAAATGGTTTAACTCTGAGAAGAATGAAATTGGTTGAAGATTTATCTGAGAAACCAAGGAAAACTAACTCTGAAGAAGTTAGGGGGAGAAGGATTCCTGTTGAGGATTTTCCTCTATTCACCTCAGATGAACCCAGAGAACTTATTGCTGAGTATGTTGCTCGTTGCATAAGAGATGGTGTTGAGATCCCTGCAAATCTTGTGCAGAAGGAAGGCCAAGTTCTTCCTGATCTGACAAGGGAAAGAAGACGCAAGAGAAAAGCTGATAAAGAAGGTCATCAGAAGAAAAGAAAGCATTCAGATGCTGAGAAGAAGAAGAAAAGAAAGAAGCTGAAGAAGGTTCAACAAGATCCTCCTGCAGCAACTTTTGAAGAGATAAGAGATACTCTGAAACAGGTATTTAACACTGATTCTAATCCTGTTCATCATTCTGCTACCCCCACACCATCTGACTCACCCCTCATATTTAAAAGATCTAGACCATCTGAGACTCATACACCACAACCAACAAACATTCAAACACCACAATCCAAACAAACTCAACAAACAACACCACAACCTCAAAACACCATCCCAGAATCTACCATTCCAGAGGATGTTCACCCTGAACACTCTGACCAACCTGAAAATCCCATTGACCCTAATGAGATTTTAGATATCACACCCTTAAACCGTTCTATCATTTTATCTTCAACTTCTGAAAAATCTAACCAATCTGATACATCATCTGATGATGAATCATCTGGTTTTATTAATGAATGCTTGAATGATCTCAAACAACCTCGTACTGAGAGTGTTTGGAAACAACTTTTTAAATCTCCCACTTCTGAACATCCACCCTCTCCACAAAATTCCCCAACTCAAACTCTCACTCCACAACCAACATCTGAACCACAACCAACATCTGAACCACAACCAACATCTGAACCACAACCAACATCTGAACCACAACCAACATCTGAACCAACCAACCAACAAACTTCTGAACCACAAATCAACCAACAAACATCTGAACCTCAAACATCTGAACATCCATCCTCACAACCTCAACCTTCTAAACAAACACCACAAACACAACCAACCCAACCCAGAATCCCTGATGAAGCAGAATTGGGATCAAGTGATTATACTATGTTAAGAGATTTTGAGAAGGATAATGTCTCAGACTTTGCTGACATTATGGATGTGTGCATGACTACTATGGACAAAGAGGCTGCTAATGCTGTTTGGAAGAAATATCTTTACAGACTAAATAGGGAGGCTTTGAAAATCAGGACTCAATGTCTTAGATTATCAAAAGTAAGGTTTGCTGCTTATCAGAAACGGATTAAGAGAAACCCTCCTCCTATTCTTCTTCTAGAAGCTCCTCCACCTCCAGAAATTCCTGCACATGATGTCACTCAGATTGTTTCAGAATCCACTGTTCCAGAATCTTCTATCTCAGTATCTTCAGATCTTCAGAAGGATGTAAAAGAACTAAAGGACTTCATGGTTGATCAAAAGAAAACAAATGAAGAAATAAAAACTTGGATGGCTAAGCAAGATGAAAACTCAGAAAGGATTACAGCACTGCTGCACCTCATTGCTTCTCAACAAACCTCATCTGCCAAACCCTCTTGATGTTTTTGCACAAGTTTTTCATGCCTTGTTTTGTTTTTGATTGTCTTCTGATATGTTTTGCATGCTTGTATCTGAATGTTCTCTTATCTAAATGAAATTGATCTTTTTGCTTATCTGAATATGTGTTTCTTCTGCATCTTTACTGTCTTTTAAAAGTCTTTTTGATTATGACAAAAAGGGGGAGAAACAAAATAGAATCTGATTGTTCAAATCTATAAGCAATTATCTGAACTAAGTCAGACATGTTTCTAACATTCTTTGAATCTAGCCAGACTCTGACAAATTAATCTAATCAGACTCTGACAAAATTCATTGAAGTTTTTCCTGAGATCTATCTTTTCAGAACCTGATCAAAAATAGCTAAATCTGAGTAAACCAGACTCTGATATCTAAAGACCAGACTCTGATATCTAACCTTGAGTACTATGATCTAAAGATAACTCAAGACAGGAAATGGCAAGATAAACAACCAGGTGTTCTGAAGTTGTTCATCTGTCATCAAGCTTTAATATGACATCAAGCTTTGGCATCAAGCTTTAATATGGCATCAAGCTTTGACTCTAGAAGTCAAACATATGTCAACCAGGATTTGTCAACCAGGCTTCAATCAGGATGTTAATCAGGCTCTGTACCCAAAATGCAATCAGGCTCTGAATCTGAAATGAAATCAGGCTCTGAATCTGAAATGTACTCAACCAGAAAGGGAAGTATCTAATTCCATTAGAGTATTCATTTCAGGGGGAGATTGTTAATCTCAGGGGGAGTAATTTTAATTCACATTTTTTATTGAACAAATTGCTCATGTTTTGTCATCATCAAAAAGGGGGAGATTGTAAGAGCACAGATTGTGTCTTAGTAATACCTCTATGTTTTGATGATAACATTAATGATAATTTGTATACAAGAATTATACTCTCTAAATTTGTTCTAAACTGTCTTCTACAGGCACAAAAGATTTTGATCTTAAAGAGCAAATTTGATGTGAACAATGAATTCTGAATGGCTCAAGAGCATCTGAAGATTAGAAGAATCTGAAGTATAAGAGCTCAGTTATCAAGATTCTGAAGATACAACACGCTGCATATGTTATCAAGAATCTGAATGAGAGAAGACTCTGAATGAAGAGACTCTGAATGAGAGAAGACTCTGATCTGAGTGAAGACTCTGATCTAAGAGCATGTTACGCTTCAAGCACACAGCTGCACCAGACTCTGATTCATCAACATCTGAAGAACATCTTAGGCTCTAAAGTTTCCAGAAGGTTCTGAAGACTGAAGACTCTGATATTGATTGTTGATCTGAACTATTTGAAGAATTATTTGAAGAAGATTATTTTAATATATCCGTTGGAATATGCCAGCAAATCTTTCCTTAATTGGGATAGACAAAATTCTCTGCAAGAATATTATTCCTCTGGTACATTCCATATTTGGTATAATCACAGCTCAGCAGACAATTGCTACACCCACTATTTGTGCGCCGTCTCTCTGCTGTAATAGTACAAAGGACAGTACTATTTTGATATTGGAAATATCCTCTCCAACGGTAAAATATTCTCTCCAATATTCAAGTGGCTATATAAAGGACATCATAGCTCATTCTTCAAGTGCTGAATTAAGACGAATATTGAAAATCTTCTCTCACGCGAAAATCTCTCAAGCTCTCATATTCTTTGCTGTTCATACACTGTTCTAAACTTAGAGAAATAACACAGTTGTGTTTATAGCTTTCATAGAAGCATTTCTTACTCTTTCATTGTATTACATTAATTTGTAAAGGAAGTTTTCCTTAAGAGGATCTAGGTTAGATCAGTAGCTCTTAAGAAGACTAAGAACAGTTGTTCTTAGGTGTGCTATTTGTAATCAGTTGATTTGAATAGTGGATTAAGTCCTTGTTGAGAAAGGCAAATCACTCTTGAAAAGGGTGGACTGGAGTAGTTGAGTTCAACGAACCAGGATAAAAATACTTGTGTTTTTATCTTTGATTATTTTCTGTCATACTTATTCAACCCCCCCTTCTAAGTATTTTCTCACCTTCACAACTCTTCTGATCATCTGCCTTGCCTTTGGAACTAGACCCTCTGAATCCATTGCTTTTACCATAGAATCTTTTGTTCCTTCTTCTCAGTTTCTGAAATATTCTGATAACAAAGGCCATTTCCTCCTCATTAGAGTCACCATCAGAAGCATCCTCCTCAGAAGCTTCTTCTGATTTCCAGAATATTGAAGATCTAACGGATTTACCACTAGATCTTTCAACCATAGAATTCAATGCTAGTGTTTTGGATTTCATCACCGAATCATCTTCATTAAGTTCTATTTCATGGCTCTGAAAATTGCTTACCATATTTTCAAGACTCAATGTATTAAGGTCTTTAGCCTCCTAAATAGTTGTGACTTTGGGTCTGTATTTATCACAGAGACTTCTTAACATTTTCTTAACATGGCCAGCTATAGTGTAACTTTTTCTCAGAACTTGAAGGCCTATTACAAGAGTTCGAAACCTAGAAAACATGGTTTCAATGTCTCCGTCATCCTTCATCCTGAACAACTCATAGTGTTGTACAAGAAGGTTTGCCTTATCCTATTTTACTTGTTGGTTCCTTTCATAAGTTGAGCACAACGATTCAAAGATAGTCTTAGTAGTAGACTTACCAATGATTTTAATGTATTCCGAGTGAGGTAGAGTCTCGATCAGAATACCTCTTACTCTGTGATGTTTTCTATAAACTTTCTTTTTGACTGGTGTAATATTTATTATGTATTTAACCATCCCAACACCATCGAAAGCCATGTCAATGTCGTCTTCAAGGATATCCCATAACTCATCATCTAGGTCAATAATGTAAGTATACATTTTTCTTTTCCACCATTCAAACTCAGTGAATTCACCACTTAATGAAGGTGATTTAGCAGATTAATGACTTTTCTCATTAGTATTATAGTCATAAGAATTAGAAGCACCCATCATGATAGAATAAGTATTTTTCTCAAGATCATTTTACTGTGCCATAGTAAAGTGTTTAGCATAGACCGTACTTTGATGTCATTTGAAGGTGAGAAAAATACACAAGAAAGGGGTTGAATTGTGTATGCTAAAATCATTTCACTTCTGATAATGCAACTTCAGAAGCTAAGCAATGTTCAAAGTATGATATCAGAAATAGTTACATTAGCGGAAATAATAGACATCAGAAGTAAAAACAAGCAACATACAAAGTTTATCCTAGTTCCTCTCGTCAACTGAGAGTAGTTCAGTCCCCCTACCTAAACAAGAACTTTTCACTAAATCAACAGATTACACTTTCCTTAAGCGCACTTGCAAGAGACTTCAATGCTCAATCAACCTAAACAGAGACTTCTTTTTAAGCAACCTTACAATAGACTTCTGCTCAATCAACCTAGAAAGAGACTTCAATGCTCAAGTACACAGACAAGAGACTTCAATACTCAAGCACGCAGGCAAGAAACTTCATCTAGTTTAAATAAATAGTTTAGTAGAAAAGATAACTATTATACTTAGATACACAATAAAAAGTATAACAGTTGTGTAACAACCACAGAGTTTCATAACCTCTTAAAATTTCTAGGATATACAAAGATAAGAAATCTTAAGATCTTATACAATAACAGTTACATATAAAAGCTCAAAGTTATGCTCAAGACATTATATTGCTTTGCAGTGTTGTAACCTTCCTTCAAATCTTCAGCTTCCTTGCATAGAGGTGTTACCTCACAAATTTGACGCATCATATTTTTAGATTAAATATTTAAATAAAATATTAAGGTCTTTTAAGAAATATAAAGGGCTTCGAAGTGTGGATATCTTCGAGCAAGATAGGTTGTTTAAGTGTTTGGGGACTTAGAGAAATTTCCAAATATTAAAGAGAAATACTTTCGACCGAGACCTTGGCTGAGTGTTAGTGAAGTTTTGAAATTCAAAATAATGGAGGTAATAGTTATGCTTTCTCATGACTAAGCAGGACAACTGGCGTTCGTCTAGCAAGTGACTACATGCACTATGACACTTGTCGGAAGTTGATGGTTTCAGGAGGTTATTGGTAGTTACTTTTATTATTATAAATAAGAATTCTAGACATAGAATTCAATGTGTTGTATTTTACTATTTGTACAAGTCACTCCAAAAATTAATCAAAGTATCTGAGTGTAGAGAAATGAGTTCAAGGAGAATGTACGTTATGTAAACACACCATTTTTACCTTCAATGAAATTTAATTTACTTGCTTAATCTTAAAGAGTTTTTTCTTTACTTTTCCTGCAATTTACATCTTCTGAGCATTTTGCTTTACTTTATTAAATACTTTTCAAAGTTCTTTACTTCGTTCTCTACAAACTTACATCCTTTTTACTCCAGTCGAACACTGTCTTTTATCCAGCCTTCTCCTCAAAACACTTTCTAAGTGTGTAGTTTAGATAAATTAAGTTCACAGAAAGATTTTAGCACATGTCCTAGGATCAATCTGATCGATCATGTGAGTCACCAAGGTTAGATTTGGAAGATCAGCGGTTGTTTTCCAATTTTCACAGGAAACAAAATGGCACGCCCAGTGGGACAGTGCTAAAGGATTTCGGGAGTTTTTGCAAAGAGTTTACAAAAACAACAGTTTCAAGTTGTCTTTTATAAAACTTCGTTATATGTTATTAAGAAGTGGCAAGATAGTCGCTATACACGAAGAAAGACCAAGAAGAAATCACACTAGGGATATGGCGACAGATGCAAACCAGCCAAATAACCCTAATTCTCTAGGAGATGGTTCTAATCTTCAGCCTAGCACTATTAATCCTCATGAGGGGTTGAGAAATGATGTAGTTCCACCCTCAGTACCTTCGAATGGAGAGAAAACATCGCCTCCCGTGAGACTGGAACTAGTGCCACCAGTAATGGGACCAGGATCAACAAGTATAAAGGCCTACACCCAGTTTGTGTTGGAATATATTGGACCTCAAGTGTCGAACCACCAAAATCCACCAGGAGGAAATTCAACGTCTAGACAGTTTATCCCGCCAGGGTTTTCACAACTATTACCAAGAAACCCGCCATATGGAATGCCAACAATAGTAATGCAAGGCCTCCAGAATGCTCCCCCAATATTCTCAGACAACGCGATGGCTTCACCATTATAGGGATCAAGGTCTGGGGTAAACATTGGTCGAAACAAACAGAGTTTAGGTTTGGGATATTCCACTCAAGGCCCTAATCTAACCAATACCTTGATAGCGTTTTTGAGACAGTAAATCGATGAGAGCAACTTACAAATGGTTCAAACTTTGTCCCAAACTATGGGTGAAATCTTTCAACCTTTGATCCAAAATACTACCCAAACTAACCAAAAGTTAGCAGTGCAATTGACACGGCTGGCAGAATTTATGGGTTGAACAACCACTGTCCGAAACACAACTACTATGGAAAATATTCCACGACAGGACTTAAGGAACCCACCTGAGGCCAATTTAGAGAATCAAGGGAGGGTCGAACTCCCTAGAATCGAACCACACAGAGTCGAACCACCAAGGAACCAAATACCAATCCCGGGAGAAAGAGACCCGGAGGTAATCATGGTAAATCGAAACCAACATGCAGAAAATGTTATCCAATAGGTTCGAAGTAATAACATGGCCGTCGAAAATAACTTAGCAGCCATGGTCGAGAGGATAATGGCTCGAAACAGGGTAAACGCTAGTTTTACTAGGCCAAATTACACGTCACCAATAGTGGATTATATTCTCCAGGCAGAGTTACCTCCTAGGATGAAGGTGCCTAAGTTCATAAAATTATCAGGAGATACGACAGAGTCTACTGTCCAACCTGTGGCTCGTTATATAATCAAAGCCAGAAAAATAGCAAATGATGAGAGTCTTAGGATAAAATACTTCCCCAGTTCTCTCACCAAAAATGCTTTCACTTGGTTTACAACTTTTCCCCCCAACTCAGTTTGCATTTGGACCAAGTTAGAACGTTTATTCCATGAACAATCCTATATAGGGCAAACCAAGATCATCTTAAAGGAACTGGCTAGTGTAAAACGTAAGTTTTCGGAGCCAATAGAAGAATACCTGAACATGTTCCAGCTACTTAAGGCTCGGCGCTTTACTCGAGTACCTAAACACGAGTTAGTCGAAATAGCCGTTGGTGGCCTCGACTACTCTATTAGAAAGAAATTATATATGCAGTACCTAAGAGACATGGCCCAACTAGCTGATAGGGTTCAACAACTAGAGCGTCTTAAAGACGAAAATGCCAAATTCAATAAAAGTAAGAAAGTAGCTTACGTCGAATATAACAAAAACATCGAAGGTGTACGTGAGGACCCATTATACTTCGACGAAAATGAAGTAGACGTTGCAGAATTAAAATAAGGACCTCCTTACGCTTGTAAAGTGTTGGCTCCCCCACATGGGAAGAGTTTTGTCGAATCTGAAAAGAACGACAGATTCCTAAAGAAAACATACACTTTCGATATCACTAAATGTGACGAAATTTTTGATTTGTTAGTTAAGGATGGACAAATGATAGTGCCACCTGGCGCTAAAATGTCATCTTTAGAACAAAGGAAAAAGAGAGGGTTTTTGTAAATACCATAATTTTTTGGGTCATAAAACGTCTCAATGTTTTCTTTTCAGAGACCTGGTTCGGAATGCTATCCAAGAGGGAAGAATGAATTTTGGAGAGAAAACCAACAACCAGATGTAATTATTTCTCCTGATAAAATTCCAACAAAATTTAAGTATAAAGTCGAAGGGTCTTGCTCCAATAATGAGGCTGAATACGAGGCCTTGATAGCAGGACATGAAATTTTGTTATAGTTGGGGGCAACCCGAGTCGAAATAATGTGAGACTCAGAGTTGGTAATAAAACAAATAACAAAGGAATACAAATGTGTTAAAGAAAATATCATTATGTACTTTGTAATAGCCAACAGGTTACTCAAAAAATTAGTAGTATCAACCATTCGACATATACCACGACTAAAGAATCAAGTAGTGAATGACTTGGCACAAATTTCCTCTGGGTATAGGGTCTCGAAAGAAAACATACAAGAAGCAATTGAAGCTAGTGGTAAGGTCGTGTCTGTCGGACTACGTCCATCATATTTAGAAGCAACAAAGTTTGGCTACGCTGACGAAGAAAATTTCGAAATTTTCGTAGTGGAGGGTTTGACAGATAAGGGTTATAGGAAACCTTTGGTTGAGTACCTTCGAAGTCCATCAGCATCTACAGAGTGAAAAATTAAGTATCAAGCTCTAAGTTACGTTGTTATAGGAAATGAGCTATTCAAAAAAACCCCTGAGGGGGTCTTGCTTAAATGCCTTAATGAATCTGATGCATATTAGGCCCTATCGACAGTCCATAGTGGGACATGTGGGGCACACCAAGTAGGCCACAAAATGAAATGGTTACTATTTCGTCAAGGCATGTATTGGCCTACTATGTTAAAAGATTGCATCGAATTCGCCAAGGGTTGCCAGGAATGTCAGGTCCGCACTGGCATACAGCATGTCCCAGGGAGTGAGCTGCACTCTATAGTTAAGCCTTGGCCTTTTATAGGACGGGCCTTGGACTTGATTGGGGAGATTCGACCAGTATCCTTCAAAAACCAGAAGTATATTTTGGTAGGAATAGATTACTTTACGAAATGGATCGAAGTGATCCCTCTAACGAAAGTAGACCAAGAGGATGTTATCGATTTTATTCAGAAATATATCATTTATAGGTTTGGAGTACCAGAGAAAATTACGACAGATCAAGGGTCTGTATTTACTGGTCGAAAGATGTAGGGCTTCTCTAAAGAAATGGGATTCAAACTCCTAACCTCGACACCTTATTATGCTCAGGCGAATGGTCAAGTAAAGGCAGCAAACAAAGTAGTGATTAGGTTGATAAAAAAGCAGGTGGAGAATAAACCTACAAATTGGAATAAAACATTGGACCAGATCCTCTGGGCATGTCAAACGTCCCCCAAAGAAGCTACCAAATAACACCCCTTATCGACTAACTTTTGGCCATGATGCAGTGTTACCTGTTGAGATCTACATACAATCAGTTAGGATTCAGAGACATCATGAAATCCCTCGCGAGACTTATTGGGATATGATACTGGATGAGTTGGTGGATTTGGATGAAGAAAGACTCAAAGCTCTAGAACTCTTGAGAAGGCAAAAGAGGATAGTAGAGAAATAGTATAATAAAAAGGTTAAGGCTAAGACCTTTCTACCTGGAGATTTAGTTTGGAAAGTGATCTTGCCTATGGATCGAAAGGTTAGGTCATCGCGCAAGTGGTCCCCAAAGTGGGAAGGTCCGTTCTAAGTCACGCAAGTGTTCTTCAATGGAGCATATGAAGTCGAAGAATTAAACGAAGATAAGAGAATTTTAAAAGTAAATGGCAAGTATTTGAAAAAATACAAACCAGCGCTTCAAGAAGTTAAAATATATACAGAATAATTCAAGACACAAGGCAAAGCCATAAATAGTATTTATATATGCCAAAATGGCTCAAGTCATTACATAATCAAGTCAAAAGACTATGGCACATGAAGGCCAAAATTAAAAGCATTAAAAAGTTACAACAAACTAAAAAGGGAGGTTCTCCTTCATTCTCAAGTATCTCAACTTCTGGAGTTCGAGGAGCCTTTGACATAAATTTTTGTTAGATTCTAGACGGGCAACCTCTGCTTCTAGTTGTCGAGCCTCCTCAGTGAAAGTAATGGTATGATTAAGCTCTGTTGAAAGGCTGGAGTCATCGAAAGTAGATAACTCTACATTTATTATCTTAGCCTTCGAGATCTTGCTACAAAGTTTCTTAATCTTTCACTCCCAAAAGGAGATGTTCTTTTCATTGGCAGCAATCTCTTATTGATTCTTGTCCTTCGCCTCCTCCAACTCCGCTATCTTACTTTTAGACTCACCAGCGGTAGTCCAGGCAGCAGCTTCACTGCCAGCTTTAGTTGAAATGGCTTTCTGGATCTGAGGCAGCAGTCTGAGGTCACCATAGACTTGGTCGATCCTGGCACCAATTTCCAGGATGACAGTAGCAGATTCAGGGGAGATGGAATGAATATCCACCTGTTGAAGAAGAGTCTTTAGAGAAAGATGGGTAAATTGGTCCATTTGAAAAATTGAGAAAAGATTTTCTCTTTGATCTTCTCAAGGATGTTTTCTTTTGGCTTGCTCGAGGCTTGATTCTTATAAGTCGAAGTGCTGAGGGCGTTGCCAGAGGAACTGCCTCGACTCCCAAGAAGAATATTGATATATTGTCGAGGGTTTTTAAGTTTTAAGGCATTAAGTTCTGCACTAGTGAGACTTGCTTCACCTCTGGTGGGCATTGTTTTGCTTTCCTTAACCGCGGGAATGGTTAGAGTAGCAGTCACCTCAACAAGGGCAGGTTCGTTGACTGGACATCTCTCGAGTCTCTCTTCCTTACTCTGACCATCACCTGCTTGGTCTTTATCCATCTCATCCCCAGTACCCTCATCACTAGAGCCATCCAATTCTGATTGGTGCATGGTTTCATCCTCGTCAGCGTCCTCATCTTTTGATGGCTCAGTGTCTTTGACAACAAGGGTATGATCCAGTGGAGAGTTACCTGCGTCAGCTAAAGTTGTATCCTCCTCCATGAGAGCGTCTATTGCATCTGCTTCCTCTAGAGTCTGTGGTGCATTATCTTCTTCGTGATCATACCCATCAGTTTGGGATTGTTGGGTAGCCATTTTGGTAGGTGAAGAAGGAGTTGTTGTAAATTCAGGTTTGTTAATTTCACCAAGAGAACTCATACCAGAGCCCAAGTCAGATGTGGGATGGTAAGTAGGGTCACCTTGTCTATTTAAAATGGTGGCTGGAGAAGGATACTTGGTCAACGGAGGTTTCGAACCACCAACATCAACCTATATAAAGAAGATCCAGATATAAGAAATAAGAACAAGGTATAAGTGAGTCAGGACCTCAAGAAGAATTGAGGCATAGATGTACCTTGGTGCCCTCATCAGCAGGGCTAGATATGTCGCTCTCGACGGGGACTATGATAGTCTGAGTTGCACCTAAGAGGGGGGTGAATTAGGTTCATTGAAAATTTCTGGTTTTATTGACTGAGTTATTACTTTCTTGATATATGAAGGGTTATGAAAGCAATAAAATGCAAAAAGTAAATAACACAGAGATGTATCCTGGTTCCCTTCACACTCCGAAGGTACTCCAGTCCCCTTTCGCACTGAAAGAGATTTTATTATAGTTAGGATCAGTGTACAACTTTCTTTCTAACCTATTGGTAGATCAAATGCTCTTAAACACCTTTAATATCTAAACACTAAGTGCAAGAAGAACAATCATCTTCAATGCACACACTTGCTTTCAACAATCCTTAACAGCAAGGGGAAATATATACAATCTGAATTTATAATGAGTTTGTAAAAGTGAATACAATGTTTTATCAATGTTGTGATTAATCTTCTCTTTCAATGACTATTTCCACAAATATCTAAGACTTGTTGCTCAAGAATTTTCTTTCAAAGGATATGAAAATTATGCAGAAAATTATTTATGAAAAGTGATTTGAATTTAGATGTGGAAAGATGAAAATATGTTAAAGATTTTGAAAGAGGTTGTTTTTGAAAATTGAAAGATTAGGTATTTATATTACACAAACATCCCTTTGAAAAAGCATGCAAATCTTCAAAAAATATGATGAACAAATGCCATGTTTCAATGGAAACATTTCATGGAAGATTAGTTGAAGAGATGCAATTTTTCAGAATGATTTTTCAAAAACATTTAGTGAGCAATCGATTGCACATATAGACCAATCGATTGCACCTTCACAAAAAGCACTTGAAATTGAATTTTTCAACAGAGCAATCGATTGCACCAAAGCACCAATCGATTGCACACTGAAACAGAAGCGAAAATACAAAGGTTTTTAAGTATGCAGTCGATTGCACCAAAGCACCAATCAATTGCACTAAGAAACAGAAGCAAAAAATGAAGTAAAATTTTGATCAAGCAATTGATTGCTCTTATAAAAACATAGAAAAATTATGTTTTAAAAATCTTGTATTAGTGTGAAAAGTAATGCAAAAGTTTTCTTATTGTTTTGAGAAACTAGGACTTAAATACTTGATGAAGGTTTTCATTATACCTTCTGATGAAAACATTCTTCATGTCAAGTCTTTGTCTTGATTCTGATGTCTTGAAAATGGTTGAACATCTTTGCCTTCTTTTCCAAGTGATTTGTCTTCATCAAAACATAAGTTGATCTCTAAGAATCTTGATTTCACATTCTCCCCCTTTTTGATGATGACAAAGCATTCTCTTTTGTTGCAATGTTCTTTCCGACAAGTTTCTCCCCCTCAATATATGAAGTGTTGAGAAGATCTGATTTTGTATTGAGGTTTGAAGTAGCATTGCATTTGTACCTTTAAAGACCACGGAAAGAAAAAAACAAGCAAAGAAAGAGTAACATTCTTCTCCCCCTTTTGACATTATCAAAAAAAAGGGAAAGATTGAAAACAGAAAACATATATATAGGCAAGAGATATAGATAATAAATGAAAAATAACAAAACAAATGGGCATAAATTGAAAGGAGTACATAAATTAAAAAGTAGAGAAATAAAAAGTACATAAGGAACCTAGAGAAATGTAAAAAAAACATGTAAACAGTTTATGAAAAAAAAGATTTCAAAGTAGGTGCAATCGATTGGCACAGTGGTGCAATCGATTGCACTACCAAACGAAAACAAAGGAAAACAAAAGTTACAGTGTGCAATCGATTGACACTAGGGTGCAATCGATTATATGCTTAAAAAAATTCAGTATTTTTAGAAAACTTACAGTGAGAAATCGATTGACACAGAGGTGCAATCGATTGCAGGCAGTGGAAATTGAGAAAATACCATAATTGAAGTTCTTTCATGATTCAACGTCAGTTTCATCCAAAATTCCAAGTTCTCTCCAAATTTTGAAGAAGGGTTCCTTTGCCAAAGGCTTTGTGAATATATCAGCAAGCTGCTTATGAGTATCCACGAAGGTTATCTCAATATCTCCTTGAATTACATGATCTCGCAGAAAATGATGCGGTATGTCGATGTGCTTGGTTCTTGAATGCATGACTGGATTCTTTGTAATGTTGATTGCACTTGTGTTGTCACAACCTAGAGGAATGCTTCCAAGATTGAGTCCGTAGTCACAAAGTTGTTGCTTGAGCCAAAGTATCTGTGCACAGCAACTACCCGCTGTTATGTATTCCGCTTAGGCCATACTAAGTGCTACGCGCGCTTGCTTTTTACATGCCCATGAGACTAGATCATTTCCCAAGATGTGACATGTTCAACTTGTGTTTTTCCTATCTGTTTTACAGCCTACATAATCCACGTCAGAGTATCCAATTAAATTGAAAATACTACCTTTAGGGTACCATAAGCCGACATTTGTTGTTCCTTTAAGATACTTCATGATCCGCTTGACCGCCATTAAGTGAGATTCCTTTGGAATTGCTTGAAAGTGAGCACAAAGACAAACACTGAACATAATGTCAGGCTGAATTGCTGTCAAGTATAGTAAGGATCCAATCATACCTCTATATTCTGTGATTCAACCGACACACCGGATTCATCTTGATCTACATATGTACCGGATCCCATAGGTGTAGACAAAGTCTTGCAAATGTCCATATCAAATTTCTTCAATAATTCTTTGCAATATTTGGATTGATTGATAAAGGTCCCATTCTCGAGTTGCTTGATCTGAAGTCCTAGAAAGTAGTTCATTTTTCCCATCATAGACATTCCAAATTCTCCTTGCATCATGGATGAGAATTCTTCACATAACATTATATTGGTTGAACCGAAGATTATGTCATCAACATATACTTGTACCAAGAGAGTATCTTCTTTAATTTTATTAATGAACAAAGTCTTGTCAACTTTTCCTTTTTTCAAAGCCTTTGTCGCATAAGAAATTGTTGAGGCGATCGTACCATGCTCTTGGTGCTTGTTTTAATCCATATAGAGCTTTCTTTAATTTGAATACATGAGAAGGATATTTGTAATCTTCAAATCCAGGGGGTTTCTTGACATATACTTCTTCATTTATGAATCCATTCAAAAATGAAATTTTGATGTCCATCTGGAAAAGCTGAAAATTCATAGAACATGTGTAAGCCAATAAAAGTCTAATTGCTTCTAACCTTGCAACTGGAGTGGATGTTTCGTCAAAATCAATTCCTTCTTCTTGGTTGTATCCTTGTGCGACTAATCTTGCTTTATTTCAAACTATTATACCATTCTCATTAAGTTTGTTTTTGAAGACCTATCTTGTTCCTATGATGTGCTTGTTTCTTGGTCTAGGGACAAGACTCCAATCTTGATTCCTTTCAAACTGGTTTAGTTCTTCTTGCATAGCTATTATCCATTGATCATCGCATAAGGCTTTGTCTATTTTGGATGGTTCGATTTGTGAAACAAATGCCATGTTCAAACACGCGTCCTTGAGATTCAATCTTGTTGCAACACCTTGACTAATATCACCAATGACTTTATCGATCGGGTGATCTCTATGAGTCCTCAATTCTTTAGGTAGATCATTATGTTCTTCATTTTGTTGTGAATCCTCTTGTCGCTGTTTTGGTTAATCACTTGCAATATCATTGAGAGTATCTTCTTGAGAGGTTTCTACTACATCATTATCATCAATGATAATATCATCCTCCTTGGAGGGGTTAGATTCATCAAAAGGAACATGCATAGATTCTTCAATAGTTAAAGTTCTTTTGTTAAATATTCTAAATTCCTTACTTGAGAGAGAGTAGCCGAGAAAAATACCTTCATCGGATTTCTCGTCAAACTTATCGAGATTATCTTTGTCATTGTTCAAGACAAAGCATTTACACCCAAAGATATGAAAGAAAGATATGTTTGGTTTTCTACCTTTGAAGAGTTCATAGGGGGTTTTCTTGAGAATAGGTCTAATGTTGACACGATTACTTACAAAACAAGCCGTTCTCACCGCATCTGCCCAAAAATATTTAGGAAGGTTTGAATTGCTAAGCATAGTTCTTGCAAGTTCTACCAACGAACGATTCTTTCTTTCTACAACACCATTTTGTTGTGGAGTTCTTGGTGCGGAAAAGTTGTGTGAGATTCCATTTTCTTTGTAAAATTCTTTAAGTAAAGCGTTCTGGAATTCTCCACCATGGTCACTTCTAATGGAGACAATTGAAAGTGACTTCTCATTCTAAATTTGTTTTGCATACTTCTTGAATGCCTTGAAAGCTTCACTTTTCTGCACTAAGAAGAAAGTCCATGTATATCTAGAGAAGTCATCAACAATTACTAATGCATAAACATTACCTCCAAAAGATTTTGTTCTTGATCATCTGAAGAGATCCATGTGTAACAATTGTAGTGGCCTTGTTGTGGACACCACATTCTTGGATATGAAAGTTGATTTGATTTATTTCTCTTTTTGGCAAGTGCCACACAATTTATCTTTGATGAATTTGATCTTTAGAAGACCAACAACTAAGTCATGTTTGATCAATTTGATCAAATGCTCCATATGAATATGAGCAAATCTTTTGTGCCATAACCAGGAGTCGTTGTTGTTCACCATAAGACACTTAACCTTCAAAGACATGTTATCAAGGGAAATCATAAAAATGTTGTTAAATCTACTACCTTTTAACATTACCTCATGAGTGACTTTGTTTTCTATCAAACATTCATCTTTGGTGAAGTTGATTTTGAAACCTTTATCACAAAGTTGGCTAATGCTAAGTAGGTTATGCTTTAGGCCTTCTACATAGAGGACATCTTCTATGGTTGTAAAAGGTGGTGCACCAATGTTGCCTACGCCAAGGATCTTTCCTTTGTTGTTATCACCATAGCTTACAAATCCTTTGGCCTTAAGCTTTAGATGTGAAAATTTGGTAAGGTCACCCGTCATATTCCTTGAACACCCACTATCAAGATACCACTGATATGAAGAGGTCTTCAAGCATACCTACAGAACAAGATTAAGTTTCATTAGGTACCCAAATTGCCTTAGGTCCTTCATAGTTAGTTCCTTTTTTGACCCACACATAATGCCCTTTTGCAACACTGAAGTTTCTTACGTAACAAGCATTAGGTGTATGGCCTTTGATACCACAATAAAAACAGGTGGGCTCAAAAGTACTTTTGTATCTAGGAGGATAAGTCTTTTTCTTACTAAAAACATTCTTCTTAGGGTATTGACGAACCACTTTAGGCTCAACCACTTTCTCTTTAGGAGTTTGTTCACTAGCCTTAACAAAGATGGTTTTGTTGGAACTTGGTTTAGAAATTTTCGAGTAACCAAGACCACTGTTATCATTTGAAAACCTTTGTTGACTAAGAACAACCTCCAATCCAATTTGTCCTTTTTCATACCTTTCAAGGACTCTTTTTAATTGGACAATTTGAAACGAAAGTGACTCACACTTTGTGCATACAAAATTCTGTTTTTGATCATTAATTATTTTTTGTTTTTCATCTTTGAAATCATTTTCCATTATCTCAACCTTTTCTTCTAAAGTTGAAATTTAATTCGTTTGTGATGAAATAGTTTTGTACAAAATTCCGCATTCATCCAGAAGTTCATCAATTGCCCCTTGAGCATCATTATCATAAATTGAAAAGTTATTATTAACCTTGTCGTCTTCATCATCAGAATGATGTGAGGCCATTGCTGCTAGATTTGCGCTTTGATCACTATCTGAGTCTGATGAGGAACTTATCTCGTTATCCTCCCATGCTACGTAAGCCTTATTTTTCTTGAAACCCTTTTTGCTTTTATAGGCATCATTCCTGGAGAGTTTAAGACAGTTTGGTTTGATGTGTCCTTGTTTTCCACATTCATAGCATTTGACATCTTGTGTGGATGTTGACTCCTTCTTCACATTGTTCTTTGAAAACGTCTTCCTTTTCATATAGTCAGAATTACCAATATCATTTTTAGAACCAAAATATTTTCCTAACCTTTTTACAAGAAGCATGAAGTTTTCATCTTCAACCGGATCGTCTACCTTTTCTACTTATTTGGAATCAACCTTTAATGCGATACTTTTAGATTTCTTCTCTTGATTCTCATGTTTTTCTAATCGCCCAAGTTCCGTCTCATATTCTTGAAGTTTTCCAAACAATGTAGCGGATGTCATCATGGATAGACTTTTCTTTTCACAAATTGTTGTCACCTTGGGCTGCCATTCTCTGAATAAAGATCTAAGCACTTTAATATTTAATTCATCATTAGTTGATGTCTTACCGAGTGCTCTGAGATGATTTGTCAAGTGCACAAATCTTTTCTGCAAATCAAGAATTGATTCTCCTGGATGCATTCTAAATAACTCATATTCCTAACTCAACGTGTTCAATCTCGATCTTTTAACTTCAGTGGTTCCTTCATGAGTTTCCACTAAAGTATCCCATATTTCCTTTGTTGATGTACACGTTGAGACGCGAAAGAATTCGTCCATGCTTAGTGCACTTTGTAGAAGATTGATTGCCTTTTTGTCATAGAGAACCTTCTTCTTATCATCGTCATCCCGTGAGCCTTTAGGCTTTGTTGATCTAACACTACTAACAACCGTTGAAGGAACGAAAGGGCCATTTTGGACAGCACCCCATATTCCATCTCCTTGTGCTTCTAACTGAGCCTTCATGCGAATCTTCCAGAAGTCAAAATATTCACCACAAAACAGTGGAGGCTTATTGCTACTACCACCATCTTTAAACACACCTTTGTTGTTTGCGGAAGCCATACTGGATCGATTAGGAACAAGTTACCTAAACCTGCTCTGATGCCAATTGATAGTCTGAGTTGCACCTAAGAGGGGGGTGAATTAGGTTCTTTGAAAATTTCAGGTTTTATTGACTGGGTTATTACTTTCTTGATATATGAAGGTTTATGAAAGCAGTAAAATGCAGAAAGTAAATAACACAGAGACGTATCCTGGTTCCCTTCACACTCCGAACGTACTCCAGTCCCCTTTCCCACCGAAAGAGATTTCACTATAGTTAGGATCAGCGTACAACTTTCTTTCTAACCTATAGGTAAATCAAAGGCTCTGAAAAACCTTTAAGATCTAAACACTAAGTGCAAGAAGAACAGTTATCTTCAATGCACACACTTGCTTTCAACAATCCTTAACAGCAAGGGGAAATAGATACAATCGGAATTTGTAATGAGTTTGGAACAGTGTATACAATGTTTTATCAATGCTGTGATTGATCTTCTCTTTCAATGACAATTTCCACAAATATCTAAGACTTGTTGCTCAAGAATTTTCTTTCAAAGGATATGAAAATTATGCAGAAAATTATTTATGAAAAGTGATTTGAATTTAGATGTGGAAAGATGAAAATATGTTAAAGATTTTGAAAGAGGTTATTTTTGAAAATGGAAAGATTAGGTATTTACATTACACAAACATCCCTTTGAAAAAGCATGCAAATCTTCAGAAAATATGATGAACAAATGCCATGTTTCAATGGAAACAATTCATGGAAGATTAGTTGAAGAGATGCAATTTTTCAGAATGATTTTTCAAAAACGTTCAGTGAGCAATCGATTGCACATATAGACCAATTGATTGCACCTTCACAAAAAGTACTTGAAATTGAATTTTTCAACAGAGCAATCGATTGCACAAAAGCACCAATCGATTGCACACTGAAATAGAAGCGAAAATACAAAGGTTTTTAAGTATGCAGTCGATTGCACCAAAGCACCAATCGATTGCACTAAGAAACAGAAGCAAAAATGAATTAAAATTTTGATCATGCAATCGATTTCTCTAGGAGTGCAATCGATTGCTCTTACAAAAACATAGAAAAATTCTGCTTTAAAAAGCTTGTGTAGTGTGAAAAGTAATGCAAACGTTTTCTGATTATTTTGAGCAACTAGGACTTAAATATTTGATGAAGATTTTCATTATACCTTATGATGAAAACATTCTTCATGTCAAGTCTTTCTCCTGATTCTGATGTCTTGAAAATGGTTGAACATCTTTGTCTTCTTTGCCAAGTAATTTTTCTTCATCAACACATAAGTTGATCTCTAAGAATCTTGATTTCACAGATAATGGTTGGAATCGAGGTACCCTTAGTGGGAACATCGACAATATCACGGATAGGGGTAGTCAGTTTTAAGGTCTTGGCTGTCGAAGGTTCAGATGGGGTGCCAGCAGTGTCCGTCCCTTGGCTGATCCTCCGCCTTTTCTTCAATTGTAATTCCTCAGGAGGAGATTCGTCATCATCCTCTGAGTCAATGATAATCTGGGCAGAAGCTCTCTTAAGCTTCTTTTGGGGTGTTGAGGGTGGCTTGTGAGACGCCTAAAGCAATAAGGAATATTAGAAACAACCAAGAAAGAGAAGAATCAAAACAACAAAGGCATGTAAGTTACCTTATGACCTTCGGCCTTTGACTCAGCTCTTGGCAGGGGGCACTTCTTTTAGGGGCAGCTGCAAAATAAATCATGTTGCTTCCAGTTAGTAACAATAGAGTTCAGTTAAAAGAGTCCAAAGAAACTGATTGGCCAATGTAAGGTACTTCCTCGCCACCTGCAAAGACTTTGTACAAAACACTACGAGACAGCCACATGGCTAGAAAGGCTATATGTTCTTGATCATCGACTATTGTTGTTTGTTTTTTGTGGTAATGGTTAATGAAATGGGTGTAGGTATGTTTAGTGGTGGAAAATCCTATAGAATCCTGACAATCCACTTCAGGTTCATATACTAGCCCATAAGGTTTTAGCCCTGTGATTGCGACTAGGTCGAAGAGGTTGGGCGTCATCATCCCACAAGGAAGGTGGAAAGTGTAGTGGGTGTTATCCTAGAAATGTAGCGAGGACGCCAGCATGAGAGGACACTGGGTTGGGTCGGCCTTCGACATCATGATTAAATCATAGATACCAGTCTCCTTCCAGTCGTTTGCTTTGACCTTTTCTACTTTAGTCAGCCAGTTCAGGTAGAGATCAGAATTCTTGAAATAAGGGGTGACTCTAAATAACCTGGATTCGTCATTGAGGTACTTAAGGTCCACATTACGTAATGCCAAGCTATCTGGACCTTCAGTGGGGACTTTGCTAGAATCTTTTTGCCCTAGAGGTTTTGTTTTGCGATAAGAAGGGAAAAATCGCTAAGGGTGGAATAGTCGACTCCTAATGGAGACAGTGGGCCAAACAGAGCCAAGGACTTACCTGCAACGGTGATAGGGATTATTACTTGAGATTCATAAATGTGCCTTTTTTTCTTCTATCAAAGGTTCAGGGATGAACTGCTGGTTCTTCACCATCTTGGATCCACTCAGTGTGGTGAAAGGAGGGAGGAGTGATGCAGCTGAGAGCCTTTTGGCTTGAGGTTTTCTCTTTTGATCTTTGGTGGTAGCCATGGAAGACGTTGTTGGTGAAGGCTGAGAAGAAATGGGTTTTCTGAAGAGAGTTGGAAGTTATTTGGGAAAAAATGCGTAAGTCTTTGCTAAAGAGTGAAAAGTTTAAAATAATTTATGGGGAAATTATTTATAAGGCATTTTTAGGTAAATGAAAAGTCACTATTCATTATTAAGGGCTAGGGATAGTGGGCCACACAGCATCCCAAGATGGAAGATGGGGGCGGTGGCAGTTACTACCTAGACCCACGATTTTCTTAGGTCCAAAAAGAATGATGATGATCTAAACATTTTGTGAGAGTTCCAAGAAATTGGTCATAATGGCCCATGACGTCATGGACATGTGTAGAGATAGATGAATATTTTTCTTTCCAAA